>CM062253.1:18564054-19814054 GCA_031216405.1 Syzygium malaccense
GAGTGAGCAAAAGATTCGGATCGAACCGGAACCGGGTGTTTCCCAATTCCTAAAAATTGGAATCGGATTACTATAGTTACCCATTCTTCTCACTGAAAAGTGAATTAGTATTTCTTCTGTGTCCCCTTTTGATGGTTAGGTGCGAATCCAAATGAAGAACATGCGTTTTTGTTTGATTAAGTTTGTAAATCAGTTTGTTTAGTTCGTTTAGGTTAGGAGTGGCGAATGTGATGTATTGGCATATATATATGTGCGCGCGCGCACCGGCACACGAGCGCGCATGGTAGTATTTATCAAGTAGAGGGATTTGTTACTGGATTTTTCTTCTATGGAGACATGACAATTTATGATGTCCTTGCATACTTGTATATGCGAATCTATCTTGATAATTTTTTTCAAGTATCTTGATATGCACATCGTGATGTAGTTGTAATTTCACGCACAATGTACATACCAATACTTGCAGAGCAAATATAGTAATGAAGACATCGTAAGCAACTTTATTTGAGGTGGTATTTCACATCATTTATGTAGAAATTTTTTTTTATCACGGAAAGCTCCTGGACCTACTCGAAAACCAGCCCTTTTGGTCTAGCTCCCAGTTCCAAGGTGGGAACTAATCACTCTTAGTATATCTATAGGATAAAGCTTGCCTCGTGTGTGCACTTTTCTTGAAGAGAGATGTGTCACCTAGGGGTGAGCAAAAGAACTGGACTGAACTGGCCATTTCTAAGGGGTTTCCAGTTCCTAAAATTTGGAACCGGTAAATATTGGTTTGCTTCCCGGTTTCAGGTGTGAACCCACCCATCTGAACCGGACTAATTTTTTTTAGTTCTTATTATTATAAATTTCCAAACCCTAATTCCCATTCTTTTCTTGCTCAAACTCAATCATGCAGGCTCGTCCCTCGCACCTCTCACTATGACTTCTCTCAGTCTCAATGAGGTAGCGCTCGCAGCTCCCTTGTGGCTCGATGCCTCTCAGACTTGGTTATTGATGATCATTGTGGCTCTTTTTGTGGAGATGATCATCATGTTTAGATTATCACAAGCTTATTTTATTAACATCACTCACGTAGTAGTTTAGATTATGCAACAACACTTGCAGTCTTTCAGGGAATAGGAAAAAAAATAAAAAGAAATATGACCGGTTCCTAGATCCACCCGGGGCATGGATATGTCCTATCTACCCTAGAACTAATCATCTCTAGTGTCACCCGTCACATGCCTTTCAATCGTTGGCATCTAGATTCTCCTATTAGCAAAGAGGGGAAAGATGAACAAAGATTGTCCTGTCTAGCATAAACTTGAGTTGTGAAAAAGAAAAGGAGAGATAATGAATAAATGAAACATACGTATGAGTTATGTCAAAAGAGACTCAAATAAGAGATATGGTGTAGAGTAATTAATAGATTATGATTCATTCATGATCCATTCGCTTAACATTTTGAGGGAATACGGGTCAAACTACATATGTGCTCATCACTAGGTGAATGATTCAGGCTTTTATCATGCCTCCCAACATGTGATATTAAAACTTATGGTTGATTCCTTGACTCCCAATTTGGATCAATGTTTAATGAACATCTCCAAAAAAAAAATCTCCTAAGCAATGTAGTTTTTCGGACAGCCTTCAAATTGGCAGAAGAGATTAAGGGTGGATGTGGGCGTTGTGAAATAGCAATGTGTTGTTAAGGATGGCCTTGATGGTTTGGTCTAGCAAAAGGGACCAATGACAAAGGTGGGCATTCTGGTCGTTGCGCTCCTCACGCCCAACAAGATGGAGATTCAAAAATATATTGATGTAGAAGGTACCTGATTAGGGGGAGCTTGCCTCTACCATTAGAGCTCAACACAAGAGGGAGATTATTTAAATGCACAATTAAAGAAGTTTCACCATCAGAGATATGGTGTAGTCTAGAGCTGCTAATATGTCATAGTCGATGCAGAATTCATTGGTTTTTAAGTTTTTGATGAATATAAATCTAATTGGATATGTTAACATGTTTAGACTTGAATTTCCTTTTAGTGATATCCCCAAACCGGTGTTTGACAAGACTAAATCCTTTTACAAACTTTGTTACTAAAAATGTAGAGAGCAATGTGACCTTCATAATTCATTTAACTCCGTTGAATTGACAAATTCCGTTTGCAAGAATAAGAATGGAACGTGTGATAAACAAGTTATGGAATGTAGATCGATTTCGCCAAGAAACAAATAGTCATTACATACATCCTTACGGTGACATAGTTATTTTTTTTGGGCTTTTTTCAAGGTACACAAATTTCAGTGAAAAAAACACAAGAAGTACTATAACTTTCATAAATCAATCATTTTGGTACCAAAACTTTTCACCGGATTACATTAGTGCCATTTTTGAAAAAAAAAACAATTACTTAAGTGTTAACTCTGATTTGAAAAGTCAGAAGTCTGACTTGGCATTTCTTTTATCAACTCCGACCCACGTGGCTCGCCTACATGCCCAATCAACATTAATGGTCTCAAATGACGCCTTTTACATGTTTGCCTCAAATATAAACCATAATTTGGACAAATCAAGCCATTTTCCCAAATTTTTCAAACCCTATTTCAGACAAGACTTGATGAAGCCAAGCACGATTGATCAAGTATTGAAGGACTACTTGAAGCAATCAAGGATTGAACTTGAGCAAGACAGTCACAAAAGCAATTTTGAGGTTTGGATTTAACAAGTGAAGCAGTGGTGGCCGCGGCATGAACTCTTCAGCAATGGCGTTCAAAAACAGAGGTGAGTAGAGGTTGGCTTGGCATGGCTATGGGCGCAACGGAAAGAAGCGGCCGTGGCAGTTTTCTAGCAACTTGAGGACAATAAAGAAGACCCAAGATGAATCAATATCTTGAACCAAAACTCCTCAAAAAAGCATTTAGCTTTTGGGAGTGCACAGCAGAACACCCAATACCTTCACCCATAGAGATTACCAAGAGGGAGCCCAAGTCTAAATTCCTCAATTTATCCAATTAAATCCATCTTCACTCAAAATCTTATGTCCATGAGTTATGAGCCAATTAGGATATATCAACTACTCCGTACAACTCCAATTCTCAAATATAAGACTTCTCTAAAATAACTCACACGTGTATTTCAATAATCACTCACTCATGTATGACTTAGTGTTAAGTCTTCTCCCCTTAATCCATGTATCCTTCCACATATGGATATCTCAACTCAAATCTCCATCTACACCCAACTCTTTCTTCAAATCCAACCATGAAGTTTACTATCGGGCTTGCATCGTTACACCCCAACACCTGCACGGAAACTACATTGGTCACTAGAGTCCTTCCTTGAGATATTCACCAAATACAGAAACAAGAGCCCACTGATTTACCATCAGATTTGATACCATCTGCTGGGAGTGCGTGATAGAACACCCCATATCCTAAGTAGCACCAACATCGATATGCGCCACGACATGACACGCCGACATGTCATTTCTAAAAAAATAGAGAATTCCGACATGTTGGGACATGTTGTATATTAAATATATATTTTTATATATACATGATAAATTATCATTTTTATGATTAATTTGATTGAAATTCACAAATAATTAAATAAATAAAAAGAGTATCGGACGAGTGTAGGAGTCTGACACGTGTCTGACACTGATACAGAGACCCCGGAGAGTGTCCGTGCTTCCTAGCCGACACCTTCACTCGTGAAGATCATCAAAAGAGAGCTTAAGTCCGAACTCGTCAACATATCCATATCCAATTAGATCCATATTTACTCAAAGGCTTAAGCCAAAGAGTTGTGGGCAATTAGGATATATTAAATTCTCCACACCACACCAATTTTCCGACGTGGGACTTATCTAACACAATTCACAATTGTATCTCAACACAGCTTCGTCATCCCATCAAAACCTTCCTTGCAAACTCAATTTCCCCCTCCACAACGCAACCAATGGCAATAGAATTTGGCAGACAATAAGAGAACGGAAAAAACAAAACAGAACAAAAAGTAGAAGATAAATTAGAAAGTAATCGAAATCATATTTAGAATTTATTAAACTCCATGGAGAAAGTCTGAACGCGGTGCATTGGGAAAGGCTTTCCTCTATCGTCATTGAAATAACTTAAAGATTAAATCGATTGCTCATTGACCAGCGCCATCACAGCGGGAAGACTCACGGATACTGTCGCGCCAAAAGGCTGCTCGAAGAAGAATCGCCAAGCCTTTGCTTGTTTTCTCCACGCAAGCCACTTGTTCAAATCTAGTCGGCTCTGCCACCATGACGCTAGAAAAGATCGACAAGATATCTGTCACAGCGAAGGCAGAGGGACGAAGAGCGCCTCATCGATCATGGAGTAGCTACGGCAACCATGGACGATGGCTCGTTCGGCGCTTCGGATAACGACGATGGAGGGTTTCCATTGTCTGCATAGACTTGGTTGAGCAATGATGTAGATGACGTGGACTCTTTTTTTAATAGAAAAATCCACGTGGACTTTCTTTTTCTCGTAAGAAAATCTACATAGACAATAATATCTAATTAAAAATGTCTTTTAGGACTTTTGGCCACGGAGGCACTTAAATGATAATTTTTTCTCCGATCTAACACTTAAGCAATCTAACGAAAAATTTTGATATTAAAGTGAGCACCGTAGAAAAATATAGTACTTCTAGTCCCATTTTCTCCAAATTTCAAGAAAATATTCTGATACGTCTAGTCCTCCTCTTTTCGAAATCCATGTGGAGTATTCAAAGGCAGAGTACTTGTTGCATGCATAGCCCTTCAACAATCTTCTCTTGATCAAAAGGTACATCTCATGTATGTACGTACTTGTGTTCGGCTTCGTGAATGCATGTTCCACGTTTAGCAGAAACAGTCAAACGCAATGATATGCAAGAGTGGGGTTCAGAACGTCACTTCATTGTATCATTCAAGTGACCATGAGCACATTTTGTCTCATGTAACTGTCCGCCAATGCTCTTCCACTAAAAGCGGGGGTTGACGGGCTTGACCGCCAATAGTGCTAAGCACCATACCCCGCAATAGTGAAAAAGTCTCGTGGCTCGTGATTCACCACGTTGAGAAAAGGTACGAATCTTTGGTGATGCTGCCTGGCAAGAAGTCCTGCCCTAATCAATGCGCACTAAGAAGCATTTCAGACTTTTTGTATCTGCCTGTGAAGCTTCCTACTCGTTATCTTCATGGATGGGTAATGTAAGTATCGCCAATACCATATAAAACTGAGAGTGTAATGATCAAGAGTAAGCCGTTTAATTGTATATGTATAGCTAATCTTCTGGAGCAGATTTAGGTAATGTGCAAATCTAATGTTACTCGGTGGTAGTTGATGATATGCACATGTGGGTAGTTTGGAATATGATGGGTATGAAAAATTGGTTTCCTAGTTTATGTCGGCAACGATAGTAGGTTTCTTCATTCGCCTACAATAAAGAGAAACAAAATAGTCGCAAGATGATGATTCCCAGCCCTACCAACCCCAAAACCCATTTTTGATTATTTGCTTTCCCATCGCCAGCATGTTTCCATGAAGTTTCAGTTCCCTTTCACACGATAGTAATCTAGTCATTGTTAGTCAAAACCAAACTTTTGCTACTTCCCGCATAATTGTTATAAAGAAAGCAAAAAGACCATGTAAACAAAATAGGACTATTTGGTGTTTTGGTGATGTTACATGCATCACTAAGTGATTCAGACGTTTCGAGAGAGAGAGAGATGGAGCCTGGAGTTTTCCTTCCACCAAAACAAGTCCTCTTTACAATTTTCTTTATGGATCTGATCTGATCCAGTTGAGTTGATGAAAAGTGGGGGAAATCTAGCAAGCTGTGTTGTGTGTGTGAACTCGATTCTACTACTGTTGAGCGATGCTTCCTTGAAACCAGAATGACGGGCCCAACAGTTTTGGAGTGCCTTTCAATAGGCAAAATCATTTGCAAGAAAAGACTTGCAACTAGTTGAAATCTTTGTAGTGGAGGTTGCTGCCTCAGCATCATATTTTTAAAGTCATTTTGGAAAGAACCCAGAAACATCATTTTTTTTAAAAAATTAACCCTCAGCATCAGATTCACGTGGTGTCAATTTCACTGTGTATGGGTGAATTACATGCCCAATGATAACTTCCACCTTTAAGAAAAGCAAAACTTCAACCTATAATTTATTATGTTGTCTTTCATGATAACTCACGATGCCAAAGAATTACGTCACGTGCGAATTTTATGAGCCATCGGCCTCTTCAATTGGCAAAAGCAAAGGTGATGAAAGAGAATCTGAGGAACTAACTTGCGATCCATGGTAGCGGTCCCGAGTGGTCCAAGTGGATACGATCAGAAACCAGAATTTTATCATGTACGACAAAGTTGTGAGTAGATGAAATTGGCATTGACAGCTAAATCAACCTTAGCAAGCAAAGTGTATGGTTGGTGGCTGAGGAGCATTGTGGTATGATGCAGTAGGTGAAAAACAGTAGGACTAGACTGAGGTAGTTGAGTATCAACTTCACATGGGTTGTTGGTGCGAACTCATGTCAAACAGGGGCCACTTCTGGGTTGTAGGAGAAGGCTACGAGCAAGAGAGCATGCTTTTCCATTACCTAACACCTGCTTACCACAAGCACTCCTACTTATATGTTCTCTGAAGATGCCCTTCACCATCTGCATGCAACTGGAGAGATTCTTGGTGCAGGTAGTTGGCACAATGAAGATCCAAGAATCTGAAGGGATCTTCTTGTAGCAGAGGAGTGTCGGATTAAAAAAAGGGTCGATTGTGGTTGAGATTTGGACAAGACTTCACTGCGAAACCCTCTTTGATTGAGGGTGCTTTGGACTGGGGGATGATTTTGGCCCTGCAATCTGCATGCTCTGGTCCACACCAAAAAGTACCCACGAGAAATTTTTAAAAACAAAATTGCACGAATGGTCTTTGTCCAACATGAGTAGGCTATGTAACTGTTCATTGCGTTGTCCTTGAGCCATCATCTCTCAAATCAACTTGAATTAGAGGTGTTGAAAGATAGTGGATCACAATGGTCAAGCCCACCATAAGCCCAAACAACATCAAATGACTAGTGCTTCCAGGCTGAAACCTTGCATTTGCACATTATTAGTAAGCCAAAAGCGCGAATGATAACCATTCCATTCCAAAATAATTTATGGAACAGAAATAGATTTTTCTATTTCTATTTCCTAGATGAGTTTATGAGGAAAGAAATCCGTTTATAAACAACCAAAAATTTATATTTCCTGGAACATAAACTCATTTGATAACAACACAAATTTCTATTTCCTGGAATAGAAATCCATTTTTTAAAAATGATCTCTAAAATGAAAATCAATCAAAATACCAAAATCCTAGTAAACCCCTAAAAGCTTATTCATTCAAAGGATTATATTGTTTTTTAGAGGTAAAGACCCCTTTTGAGGGTTAAACCCCTTTTGGGGTTTTTTAGGGTTAAAACCTCTTTTACATCCCTAAACTAGGGAGTCTTCAAAAATATCATTTGGGCATCTCAAAAAATTTAAATTTCACTTAAAGTGGGTGGCCACATATATTTAAAGCCATTCAGTGAAGTTTTGAAATTTTTTATTTTTTGATTTTTTTTTGAAAAAATTCACCAAATTTCCTATTTTCCCGAAATCTGAATTTTTTTATTTTCTGAAAATTTTTATGAATTTTTCTGGAATTTTTCAATTTGTATGGATTTTCTGAAAAAAAAATTGAAATTTTTAGGAATTTTCCAGATTTTCTAGTTTTTTTAATGAATTTTTTGATTTTTTTCTAATTTTTCTGAATTTTCTAATTTTTAATGATTTTTATAATTAGAATTTTTTTATTTTCCCACTAAGAATAAACCGGACCAAATCGGTTCGGACCAATCTGACTAGATCAGACTGGAGCCAAGTTTAGGAAGAGATATGTTTTGAAGAGAGAAGAAATGTTCTTTTATAAATGATTTTCATTTCTCGCCTAAAAATAGAAAACCTACTTTTTTTTTGTTTTCATTTTTGGTCCAGAACCAGTTATGGAACAAAAAGTTGTTCCAGAAATAGAAAAATTGAATTGCATTACCAAATGGTTTTTTGTTCTAAACCTATTTCTAAAAACAAAAAACTAGTTTTTGATAGAAACAAAATGGTTATTATGCATGCCCCAAACATTTGAGGCATCCCTTTTATGCATTGTCTTCATTTCACAAGATGCTATTCTGAAATGGTTTATAAGACACGGTTATTGCAAGTTGAACTCATTGTTTTCTCAGCCCAGGCCAACAGGGCTCTGGCTTCTTGCAATTTGATCTTCCCAAAGGCAGCCGTACCTATTTTCCAGGCCCTTGTCCTCGTACAAGGATGGACATTTGCAATTATTATGGATAATACGCTCATGATAATCATTCTATTTTTATTTAGAATTAATTTTTTGTTCTCAGAAACATGTTTGGAACAGAAACCCGTTTGATAACGCAATTCTATTTTTCTATTTCTAGAACAACTTTTTGTTCTAGAACTGGTTCAGGACCAAAAATCATAACCAAATAAAGTAGATTTTTTGTTTCTGAACAAGAAATGAAAGCCATTTCTAAAAGAACCTGTCTTTTCTCTTCAAAACACATTTCTTCCTAAATTTAGCCCCTGTCTGACCAAGTCAAATCGGTCTAAACCGGTTTGGTCTAATTCATTCCCGATGGGAAAATAAAAAAATTTAAAAAATCAGAAAAATCATAAAAAATTAGAAAATTCATAAAAAATCAAAAAGTTCATAAAAAAAATAGAAAATCCGAAAAATTCCTAAAAATCTCAAATTTTTTTTTCAGAAAATCCATAAAAATTGAAAAACTCCAGAAAAATTCATAAAAGTTTCCAGAAAATAAAAAAAGGTCAGATTTCGGGAAAATAGGAAATTTGGTGGATTTTTTCAAAAAAAATCAAAAATTTCAAAACTTCACAAAATGACTTAAAATACTTGTGGCCACCCACTTTGAGTGAAATTTAAATTTTTTGAGATGCCCAAATAATATTTTTGAAGGCTCCTTAGTTTAGGGATTTAAAAGGGGTTTTAACCCCCAAAAACCCTAAAAGGAGTCTAACTCCCAAAAAGGGTCTTTACCCCTAAAAAGCCCTAAAACTCTAAAAAACCAACACAATACTTTGAAAGAATAAGCCTTTAGAGTTTTACTAGGATTTGGATATTTGATTGATTTTCATTTTAGAGACCATTTATAAAAAAATGAATTTCTATTCCAGGAAATAGAAATTTGTGTTGTGATCAAACGGGTTTATGTTCCAGGAAATAGAAATTTTATGCTATTATCAAATGGATTTCTGTTCCAGAAATAAAAATTTTTGATCGTTATCAAGCGGGTTTCTTTCCTCCGAAACTAATCTTGGAAACATAACTAGAAAAATCTATTTCTGTTTCAGGAACTGTTTCTGAAACAGAATGATTATCATTCGCGCCCTAAACCTTGTAGATTCGCTTCTTATCTCCAACCTGATCAACCCGATCAATTTGACACGGAGCAGAGAGATATTGTATCTGGAATATACTTGTTCTTCACTTGGGTTTGTGGACTACTCTTTCTTCTTCCGAAGATGTACGGTATTAACCATTAACAACCCTTGGCTCAACAATATTCAATAACAATGAGCTTACAAAAGTTTTTGGGACCCAAACTCAAGTGCAAAATAGATTCAAGAAACCAAAACAAACGGTTCAATGAAGAAACGAATATGAGAATCTGCCGATCATCAATCACAGGCTCAGGAAAACAAAGCCAAATGACCACACACCAGAAACCCCGAGGCATAAAAAAATAAACCAATAGCCAATGGACTTCCCCTATAGCTCGGTGTCACAAAGTCTAACCATCAATTCAGAAACCATTCTTCGGGCAAAAGGAATGTAGCTTAAACTGTACCTGAAATATAGCAAACAAAGTAGTTGCTTTAGCCTTTACTGAGCTAAAAAATGATACGAGCTACAAAGACAACAGTCAAACATAATGTTCTTTCATCACTAGTAACTCCGTCATGAGCCAAAAAGTCAACAAGAGAAATGCCAAGGCGTAAATATAGCAAGCAAATAGACAAAAGAAAACAACAGACTTACCAGATAAGGGCGCAGATCTCACAGATGATTGCTACAATGGTCAAAACCTTACTATGTATCTGCAAATTAGGATCATGAAAAAATATGAACATTTTGTGAGAAATGACTAGCTGCCTCCATCTAAACATTGTATATGCAAAGACATGCCTTAAGCCTATACATCCATAGGGAATATTGCACACGCTAGAATACAAATCAGTGAAGAGCACCGTCAGAGACTAAATGGACGAGATCACTAGACACTGAAGGCTACAGGACCATACGGAAGTGATTGGTTTGGACCATCCACAAAAGTCCTCATGAGCAGTGCCCATCTTGTATGTTAAAGGGCGGTGTCGGGAAATGATAGACAGAAAGCTTTGTGAGAAGTGCTCTGATATTAAACTCTATTTCCAACTATTTCATCAAAAAATTCAACATAGGAATGTTGAGCTTTAAAAAAGTTTCAAAAATCAAGATCCAAGCAAATTACAAGTGATAATTACATGGAGAACCAAGTTAAGCACACCGCATAGCCAGATAGAAAATGCATCAGAGGAAGGAATAATTTCCAAAACAGAGAGTCACATAAGAAAATACTCCACTTGCAGGAAAAAATTCATAGGAGTAAAATTAGATTAAGGAAAACTTTGAAGCTCAAAGAATCCATTTTAGTGTCTCCTGCATTATGTTTGCTATGAGAAAAACATCTTAACAGGATAAAATACTTACCCAAAGAGCACAGATGAGAGCCAAAACGACACATCCAAGGTAAATGGCAGTTGCAAAGACTCGAGTTGGGTCAAACATCATCCTCATTTGTTGTACAGCTCCAATAAGAAAGACTGTGCTGCCAGACAGGAAAAAAAATTCAGAATCTAGAACGACAACTTATTCTATGGGGCAATTCCTGGAGATATGTAGATAATTTTAATCACATGCATGCGGACCAATAGCAGTAACATTCGCTCTTAATCTAAAGAGGTAATATGGCAAAACAATAATAAAAGTGGTGAGATAATATGTGCAACATCTACAACTCCTAGTATGCTTAACCATTGTTGGAGGCTTTAACTCTTGCCTTTCCGAGAAAAAATGAACAACTTATAAGATTAGAAGAGATAACACTACTCCATGATGAACGAGTATTGGGACTAGTCACAGGGAAAGCACCAGAGAGAGGGTAAAAGTGAGCTTTCTCATATAAACTGAATTGGGCATAACTTTGATGGGCGAAAGCAACATTCAAAATATTAGAACTAGGTATATGGAGCTATGACATTGTTTTCTGCTCAATGACCAAATTTCACTCACCTGCCAACGGCCAAAAGATTGCCGCAGGTGAAAACAACTGCGAATTTGATAGGCTTCGCAAACACAATCAATGACTGCGAGAAGCGAAGTCAAAGGAAATAAATCTTAGTATTGCAGTTCCAAGTTTCAGCAAATGGGTTAAATTCCAAAAGGCGGAAAAATATCACATTTGGAACTCATCCATCACCATGAATAGTTCCCAAACAAACAACCAAACATTCTCGCCCTCAATCTTTCATTTCCGAGCAAGCAAAAGATAATGGCGCAACATTCAACATGATAATCAGAAAGCAGAAAAGCAGTAAGCATTGTGGCAAAATGGAAAGCAGGCTTGCAAAACGGCCGAACCGCGAATTACCCAGAAAGCACAAGGATTTCGACACGCAGCAATGAGCAGTTGAATCGAACCCACTGAGATGGCGCGCGTGATCTTACCAGGAACATACATACGAGGCCGACGAGAAGACACGCTGCGAAGGCGTAGACTCTCTGCTCCACACCCACCCCGGAAAAAAAGAGAGAAAACCCAGGAACGGCATCAACGGGGAGGATCAAACAAGACATGGGTATGCGCAGAATCGGTCGAAAAGACGAAGGAAAAGAGCGAACTTTGACCTGCATCGGAGAGAGATTGCAGACACCATCTGAATCTTCAGCCAAGAGCTCATCTTGGCCGCCACCTTCTTCCCCGCCGAACAATGACTGGTTCAGCTTCCACATCGCGCTCGCAGGTTTGGACCTCGCGGCGTCGGATTCGCGCTTCGCATCGGCAGAAAGGAAGCTCCTTTGACGGAGCCGGAAGGAAAGATGGCTTGTTTGTGCACCGAGAAGAGCGAAGGGAGAGAGACTTTGCAAATAGAAAATGGTAAAGGAGGTAATTAAGAAAATCAACTTAATACCGCCAAAAATCTAAATTAATATTCATCTGACAAATTTATTTCGAATTAATTTTTTAATTACAAAAAAAATCTAAATTGCTATATTTAAAATAAATTTACCTCAAATTAATTTTTTGATCGCCAAAAATCTCAAACTAATTATTTGTAACAAGTTTATTATCCGTTAAATTGGATTAATACCACGAAAACTCACCTTGTTTGTGCACCGAGAAGAGCGAAGGGAGAGAGACTTTGCAAATAGAAAATGGTAAAGGAGGTAATTAAGAAAATCAACTTAATACCGCCAAAAATCTAAATTAATATTCATCTAACAAATTTATTTCGAATTAATTTTTTAATTACAAAAAAAATCTAAATTGCTATATTTAAAATAAATTTACCTCAAATTAATTTTTTGATCGCCAAAAATCTCAAACTAATTATTTGTAACAAGTTTATTATCCGTTAAATTGGATTAATACCACGAAAACTCACAGATTGGTAAACTCGTGACAAATGAAGGGGTAAAATCCCAAATTAGTACACCCTACCACGTATCATCTAACTCAGCAATTTGACGGTAAAATTGTCATAGGTATACTAATTTTGAGTTTTTTATGGTCAAAAAATTAATTTTGGATAAATTTTTCACATATACATCGGTTTGAGAATTTTCGTAATATTAATTCAAAAATAAAATGAATTTGCCAAAAAGGAGGATTTTAATGTTCATATCACGAATTTGTAATGGGAAACTTCTTCTAAACAGTAAACAGCTGTTTTTTTATTAGCTTCTTAAAAATTTATTTGCTAAAAGAAACTTAACCCATTTGAATTAACGAATTAAGAACATAATTCTCGAAAGCGAATCAACTGAAGTGATTTTTTTTATAGAGAGGATTATGCTTAGAGCTAATGACGGGTCATGCAAATTAGTAGATTCAGATATCTCTCGTGGTTAATCAATTTTTATGCAACATGTTGTACAACTATTTCACAATTTTCCGCAGCTTTAAATATTTTTATATTTACTATAAAAGTACTCCCAAAGAATCTAATCATAAAGTAATGCAGTCTAGACAATATAAGCATAAGCATTATCTAGATGTTTAAATTAAAAAACATCAGTTATCTCTCTTTTGTGTTTCTCACTTTTATAAACTTGATCGCATTAATTGTCAAGCAAAGAGGAAATACAAGCGATTTGTTTTATAAAAGTATTTTTTAAATCATTTATTTTTCATTAAATAAATGGAGCTTTAAATGGTCCATGATACGATTTAAATAGCCAATTTCCTTTTGTCTTTTTTATCATAGATAATTCTAAAAAGGGAAAATGACATAAATGGTATTTGAACTTGACCTAATCTATAATGTAATCTCTCAATTTTTAATTAGGTCAATGCGGTTTTTGAACTTTAGCCCAATGTGTAATGTGATCCTTAACCTTTTAATATATTATTTTGGTTTCAATGAAGTCCTCGATCCTGAGTTAAAGGGATGACCACATTAAGCATTTGCACACATGTACCAAATGTTCGGGACCATATCGAATAATAGACTAAAATTTATGGATCAAATTGAGTAAATTAAAAGTCGAGAGACCACGTACTCGGCCAAAGTGAAGGGACGATTTGTGTCCTCAACCCTTTTAGAAAACTCGGGAGTTACAGATGGGGCGAAACGACCGCGTTTGTATCGTCGTTTTTGTCTTCGACGTCCTTCCATATCCATCACTGACGGGAGCGAGCGAGCGTCGCCTCGCCTTCTGCTACTCTCCGCCATAGCTCGAAACCCTAAAGCCACCCCCGGAAATCCCCAAAATCGGTAGAGAGAGAGCGCGCGCGCTTCCGCCGCATCAGTTCGAACCGAGGGAGGCGCCGGAGAGAGACGATGTCGTCGACGTTGCTGGAGGTGACGCGGGCGGCGCACGAGGAGGTGGAGCGGCTCGAGCGCCTCATCGTCAAGGACCTCCAGAACGAGCCGCCGAGCAGCAAGGACCGGCTCTTCCAGAGCCACCGCGTCCGCCACATGATCGACACCATCGCCGCCACCACCGAGAAGCTCGTGAGTCCGTTCTCCCGATCGGCCGCCGAGGAAGGCCGCTCGCGCCATCGCCGAGCGCGCTTTCCGGTGCGCCGGTTCCGGTTTTTAATGAAGCGAGAGCGTTTCGGTCGAATTGCGGCATAAGTTCGCTTCGTGTTCAATGTTTTCTCTTCTGCAAATTTTTTTTTGTTTGTAGATTGAGGTATATGAAGATAGGGATGGTGCTAGGAAAGACGAGATTGCGGCCTTGGGAGGCCAGACTGCCACAGGAACGAACGTCTTCAGTGCTTTTTATGATAGGCTGAAAGAGGTGATCTGTTATCTCGAGTATTTGCTTATGTAATGCGACATGGATCCGTAATTTTTCCGCTTTGTGATTCGCGAGAAGCGAAATCGTCTCGTGGTTAAAATGTCTGTGGTTATAAATTTCTGAAGATTTTGGAGTAGCTTTTGCCGGGTGCCTCTCGGCGGTGATTCCTAAGCTGACAATTAAGATTTATCATCTGTTTCAGATACGCGAGTACCATAGAAAGCACCCGGCTGCTCGTGTTGTTGATGCCAATGAGGAGTACGAGGTGCTTCTGAAGGAGGAACCTCAAATTGAGTTCAGTGGGGAGGTGGGTCTTCGCCTTCTCTTTAGCAATGCTTGTTTTAGTTACGAGTTACCGTGCCATGTCTTGTCTTTTAGTTTGAATCGGATGGAATGTATGCTTTGTTGCCTCCATAGTTGTTTTCAAATTTGCATTTTTTTTGTTTGTCCTCTCTGTCTCTCCGTCTAGGATGGAGCTCTTATCTAGCAAAAACAATAAAAAGTCTCGTGACATATTCCATCCTCTTTTCCTTTCCCATTCTTTTCTCGTGATGGAGAGCTTGTATGATCCTTTAGCAAATTGGATCGCCTTGATTATGTCTTCTAATTGATTCATCCAGTTCGCAATCCTTTTAGTTTTTTCAACGCCTCTAGTTTTTAAAATGTACATTAAATTGGAAGACAAGATTTTGGTTTAATGTATATGAAGACAAATTTTCTCAAACTGAAATTTTCCTGCATTTGCTTTAAGGTGCAGGATTGTGGCTATGAACTTTCCTTCAGCTAACATATTTCTTCTCATTTCAGGAAGCTCTTGGACGATACCTGGACATGCACGAATTGTACCATCAGTACATCAACTGCAAATTTGGAGAGCCCATCGAGTACTCTGCTTATCTTGATGTTTTCTCGCAGCCAGAGAGGATTTCTAGGAAATTGAAATTAACTAGGTAAATTTGGATTATCTTTTTAATCCAAAGTTTGGTAGGAGATCAAGTAGTTCTTTTATTCTCATGTTGTAGTTGATGCCGATCTTGCTTGTATGGCTGGCGCAGGCAGTATAAAGAATATCTGGAAAATCTTCTGGAATACCTTGCATATTTCTTTCAGCGAACAGAGCCTCTGCAAGATCTGGATAGGATATTTGCAAAGGTTTGATTCTTTATATGCTTAATTTCATTTTCTGAGCC
The DNA here is from genome assembly GCA_031216405.1 of Syzygium malaccense. Classification (NCBI taxonomy): domain Eukaryota; kingdom Viridiplantae; phylum Streptophyta; class Magnoliopsida; order Myrtales; family Myrtaceae; genus Syzygium; species Syzygium malaccense. The sequence goes on from CM062253.1 coordinate 18,579,887, forward strand.
ATTATGGTAGTTTATTACCTATATTTTGCGAGTTCTGTCAATGGAATAAATGTGCTGCAGTTTCAATTTAGATTTCTTGTGTGAACCTTTTGGTTAAAATCTACAGTTGCGCGGTGTTCAAATAAAATTAATAACCATGTGGTGTCAAAATGTAGTGGTATGGCAATTGGTCAACCATAAATAGCCATCCTTGCTAAATGGTGACTCTGTCTTTTCTACTTGCTTGTTAAATTTAAGTTATTGATGCAATTTGGCAGGTTGAGGGTGATTTTGAAGAAGAATGGGCAGATAACAAAGTTGAAGGTTGGGAGAATGGGGGTCAAGAAAATGGACATGCTGCATTGCTGAATACGGTGATTGACCTGGACTATTATAGCTCTGTCGAGGAACTGATGGAAGTTGGTCCTGAGAAGCTAAAGGAGGTAATTTAAATTCATCCCAATCTTCCGATTATAATTGCTACAGCCTTTTTGTGGTCATGTTTATGATTTTATTTCTCTAGTCTGTTATCTTGATGCCATAATCAGTTCATTTGCACAAGTGTGGTTTTTCAGAGCCATAAGCTCGATGGTAAAAGGCGTAATTGTTGTTTGTGGCTATGTAGTAGTTTGTTGAATTAGAGCTAGCAACTTGTGCAAGACATGCAATTTGGGTGATGACACTTTCCCATTCCATCCTGTGTTATTAATAGCTATGATAGATTGCTAGTTTAGTGCTTTTTAAACGGATTTGTGTTTGTTCTTGGCATTATTTCTAATGGTCGTCAACTTGAAAGTTCTTTAACCAAAAAGAACAAATTGGAGATTTTTTACTATGACCTTAGGATTGCCTGCGACTGCTATAATCTCTATCATCTAACATTTCATGTTGTTGGGAATTGTCTGAAGTGACGGCTTCTTTTGATAGCTGGTTATAAATGGTCATCCTTTTAACACTTTGAACAGAGTAATCTATATAAATTACAATGTGGTAGTCAAACCTGTCTATCTATTTATTTGTTTATTTTTCTTTTGATAGGTGACCCTAAGCCTGGGCTGAAGGCAAGTTGTATTCCCAATTTGGATAAAGGCAAGTACAGAACCCAGGCCCAGGGGTCTGTCATCCGAACTGTGCTCTGAGCTAGATAGTGCCTTGTTGGAGCTATTTGTCTGTCTTGTTGGCTTAGTTGAATTTGAAATCGTGAAATTCTTGTAGCTCCTGACTGTTTATCTGGCCTTTTCTTATGGCTAGTATTGGAAATGTTCACATTTTTGGAACTTGAGCAGCTTTTTTATTTTTTATCATTGCCACGTTGTGTACATGGACTAGGAAAGCTTTTATGCTGTTTTTCTTTTGGCTGATAAATTCAAACTCTACTTCACAGTATTTGATGGTTAATTGTGATTTGGCAGGCATTGGCAGCTTTAGGATTAAAGTCAGGTGGCACAGTTCAGCAGCGTGCTGAGAGACTCTTCCTTACAAAGGTGAGGTGCTCATGTGCAGCAATATACATAAATTTAGACTTATATGGGTGTATCAAGTGTGCTTGTGTATGTTTTTGACGTTCTTAATCCTTAATCCTTCATATTATTGGTGGAATTTTTGTGTAATAACTACTTTTGCTTTTTAGGTGATCCTTTCTTGCTGAACTACTCACACAGACCAAAAAAAAAAAAAAAACAAAAGAAGAAGCCAAGCTGTAATGATTTTAACTGAAAACCAAAAAAATGCTGATACTAATAGCAAAATAGTTTTAATTCTGATCAAGCAAAATAAAATTCACAGAAGAATTTGATGACAGATTCTTTAGAGACTTTAGTGTTGATTTTGAAAAGAAAATGCTGCTCTTGTTTGAATTGAGGGTTGGCAAAAGCTTGCAATTGTAGGCCGCCCCATCATATTGAGGACAGATCATGGCTATTGTCATGGTGGTTAAAAATGTGTTGCTAAACATTAATATATTTTCTTTGCTGTAACTCTGTCCTCATTATTGGTTTGCATGCAGTCGATAGTGTAATATATGCTAATCTTAATAAGTGGTGGGTTATATCTAAGCTAAGATATTTATTCCTAGCGTGGGTCTGTTTCAATTTCCAATATTGTGATGTCATTACTATTTTTCTAATGTTCTTTATTCAATTTATGCAGCATACTCCTCTTGATAAGTTGGACAAAAAGCATTTTGCAAAAGGTTCTCGTGGGTCAGAGCAGAATGGTGTAGCTATGACTCTCCAACAGACGGACAATGGGAAAGATATTGCTTTGATGGAGGCTAAAGTGAAAAAACTCTGCTCGCTGCTTGAGGAGGTGAGTGATGTACATCCATTAATATTTAGAAATATCTTGTAACCTACTAAGCATGGAGATAGGCTCAGTTTTATTTGTGAGTACATGTATGAGGATGGCACACATTTTTTATGTTATATTTTTCCCTCATAGTAACTGCTTAATTTAGGCACACATGTTCTGTGCCCACAACCAGATATAGCTGCATGAGTGTCCATATTTGAATGTGAGGAAATGTACAACTGCTCCCTCCCCCATATCCCATAAAAAAAAAACCAGAAAGAGAAGTAGAGAGGAAAAACTTGGCCTCTTAATTTCTTGCCTTGATGTTTCTGTGTTGATGTTCTTTGAATTCTGCAGACAATTACTCGAACAAAAGAAAATGTGGAGAAAAAGCAAGCTCTGACGTACGAGGAGATGGAAGCAGAACGCGAGGAGGTGCTTAATCATACCTCTTTTTAGACTTTGGAAATTCTTTATGATCTTTAGTTTATAATAGATATTTCACCACTATGAAGACCTTGGGAAAAAATACTGTTATGTATTAATGTTAGCCATGTATGTGATGTCTTGCTGTGCCTGCATTAGTCATGACCTTCTTAAACTCAATCAAGCTTTTCTCACATGGAGCTGGTTTTTCTATTTGTACCCATGCATGCCAGCAGGTTACTCCCCTCTTACACCTCTCATGCTACTGGAGTAGTGAGTAGGCAAACTGCCTGGTAACAGGCAATTTTCCAATTGGCTTTAGTAAAATTCTGAGAAAATTTGCAATTGAAACTTGGGAGGACCTATTTGAATGAGATGGATCTCAGCAGTATAATTGCCAGTATAAGGGCCTTTAGCTTAGAAACACGTGCTGTGTGCTCAGAATGGAGCATGTTCTTAAAGTCTTTAATTTCGTTTTAGCGAGGGGTTTATTCACATTTTGTGATGTTGGTAAGGAGCTGTTTGAAGTAGATAAGTTACTTGGGTTTTGGTCTATTCTATTCATTGTTTACAATAGCTTGATGAATTGGGAATGGCGTGCAGGAAGAGACCCAGGCTGACACTGAAAGTGATGATGACGAGCAACAGATATATAACCCCCTCAAATTGCCAATGGGTTGGGATGGGAAACCTATACCTTACTGGCTCTATAAGCTTCATGGTCTTGGTCAGGTATGCCCATACCTCCTCATCTTACTTTTTATCTCTTCTCTGTCCGCCTTTGATTTTTTTCGCAAGTTGCACTTAAAATGGTGGATGCTGTACAGTCTTTAACTTTTCCAATTTTCACTTTGTGCATACTGATTCCCACAATATACTGGCTTTTATGTATTAGAGGTGCTCTCCTTTCCTTTCTTCCTGGGCAAGATAAGATAACCCTTGCCCACTGCCTTGAGATTCTGGCTTGTGATTGTGCACAAGTACTGCAGCTTCTAAATGAGAGGGAGAATGAAATCCAGAAGCCATGATATATTTTCTCTATTGAGGTCGTGTCTGACAACTCTGTTTCTCAGGAATTCAAATGCGAAATATGTGGCAACCACAGTTACTGGGGACGGAGGGCTTTTGAGCGGCATTTTAAAGAATGGCGGCATCAGCATGGCATGCGGTGTCTTGGCATACCAAATACAAAGAACTTCAACGAGATTACGTCCATCCAGGTAAGACTCTTCCTTCAAACTTGTCTTTGACTGAACTTATTGCAAAATATCTTGGTTTCTAACCAGAAAACTAATAAGTCAATAGAAATCATTTGCTAGCGATAAGGATGAACTTAGTGGTTTTCTGTTCCTGTATGAAAGAGATCTAGGAACGTACTGATGTTGATGCCGTTTTCGTTCAATAAAAGCTGTTAAGCAGTTGTATGAAGTATCAAAGAATATGCTAACTACGAATGAACTGGATTAAAAACGCATCATCTGCCTATTTACTTCTTATAAGGCCTAAATGAGGGTGAGCAAGGGAAGATTGGCCATGCTGGCACCAGAGAAATCCACTCTCGAATTTTGTCTTATGGGCTGGTTTTGAAGATGCGTGACCGTGATCTTGGAAAACGCATCATGTGATTCACCCAAAAATGACTTAACAGAGCTTCCTCTATCGTGCAGGAAGCACAAGAACTCTGGGAGAGAATACAGGAGAGGTCGGGACTGAACAAGTGGCGCCCGGATCTGGAGGAAGAATATGAAGACAAGGAAGGCAACATCTACAACAAGAAGACTTACACCGATCTTCAGCGCCAGGGTCTCATCTAAGGCACCAGATCCCAGTAGCTTTCCAGTTCTTTGTAATTGTAGGAAGGAATAGTGTGATTCTCATGTGTGCTTTGGAGGGACAGCTGCAACTAAACACATTCGAAAAATCCTTTCGCTTTAGTTTTTGGGTTTTGATAGCACTCAAGACCATTTTTTGTATAAGGGGGCTTGCTCCTGTTCTAATTCTAAGCGCTACAGTGTAATGCTAAACTTCTTGCACCCAATCTGCTTTATTCATCGGTGTCATGGGTTATGCGACTGATATTTCTTTCTATATGCAGCAGAGAGAAGAATTGTAAGCCCAAAGTGCTACTTGACAATGAGACTTAAGAAAGCATGAGCTGAGTATATAACGAAATCTATGGAGATCTATATGAAAATGTAAATTATCTAATGAAAGTTTGGCGCACGAGAGGAAATTTTGTAAAAAGTTAAATTTTCTGCATGATTTGCTTTGCAAGCATGGGTGTCATAGACCTTGTCCGAGGTGCATCCGTGGGTAGGTAATGTCAAATTGCAGGATCTCATGCATCTTGAGAAGGGCGGCTCGTTTAACGGACGAGCATTTCATGCCAGAGAATGAATATGTCGTGTGGCACAGAGAACCAGGAGAAAGCTGTACCATTCTATGTACTGAACTGTTACAGACCCGTGGCTGGAAGGAAGAAACCCTCATCACCTTGGATTTTCATCCCCACAAGATCTCGTGAACAACAAGGCCGATCCATTGACACTCCGAAGCACTAGAAGCCTGGAGTCGACATACGTACCACACACGAGTCTCGACAAGTCAAACATTTCGGGAGGGATTTGGGTTCTGACTTCTTGGAGTACTTTCTTGGCACTATCAACCTCCTGATTCAATGGCCGACCGAGGTTGAGCAAGAGCTCAATGTCATCGGACACGAACGTGGCCACAGGAAGGCTCGAAGGGAACTCCTTATAAGGAATAGCTTTTCCCCACCTTCCACTGGCAAGTTTCTGGAACAAAGCATCTCGGTCGATCGACTGACCGAGCGAAAAATAGCCCTTGCTATTTTCCTCCTTCAGATAGAGCCGTCTACCGGCTTTCAAATTGAAAACAGAGTTCACTTGCAACTGTCCAGCTACACCGCCCTTGTTGTGGGGCCAATCCGGGCCAATCAAGGCGGAAAAGCTAATCTCAGATGTCATCGAAAGATTAGTGCTCGACTCAGATGGTCTTGAGACGACAAGGTGCGCATTTCCTATAAGCGCCCGGATAGGAGGTTGGCGGAGAGTCAGTCCTATATGCCTTCCAGTGTAATACAAGAGACGCCATTTTCCCGGCATCAATTCCAGCCAATTCTGCTCGTTGTTGAACGACATTATAGAACAAGCTTCAGTTAAATGAGACACAAAAATGGAAAACAAAAAAAATATTTTCGATTACTGCAGAATCCCCAGAGAACTGGTTTATTTTTTACTTTTATCAATGTCATTTCACTGAATTTCTTTTCTCCACCGAAGCCAGTTACCTGGCACAGGTTGGTCCAGTAAAAGAAGACATGATCTTTAGATACTGAATATTTGGCATGGGGGTGAGAGGACATTGGCCACTTTTCCGAGGATTTTCTGGTGGTCTTACTTATCAGTCACTAAAGCAGTTTGAAGGAAGGGGTAAAGACTAATGGATTTTCAACTACCAAAGTCTATTGCCGAGTATTTGTAGGTTACAATTGCTAGAGCATTCATCTCTTCGGACAAAATAATGATAATTTTGTGTTCAAACAGACAAGAAGCTAAAGAAGGAGAACTGAAGAAGGAGAAAGCGAGAGAGGAAAGTAGAGCAGAGTTACCTTTGGCTTTGAATGAGGATTCAGCATCTCCATCAATTCAATAAAGTGGGCCAGCCTACCGCGCTAAACAAAGTAAAGGAAAATTAGAAGTTAGTGCAACTTCAATATCACGGGCTATTGGAAAATCGAAGAGGGGGAAAAATCATGCTATCTATTCTTTCCAACAAGGCTTTTTTGCTAACTACTGTTCAGACTGAAGGTGTCCATTTACTTTAGAAGAGCATAAATGAAATTTGCTCATTATTGTGTAAGGCAACGAAAATTTTGCTCGAGGAGAATAAGATGAGAACAAGGACTCAGAAAAAAAATAAAAGACGACAATAAGCATGGAAGTAAGATTGAAAGGTAAAAGAATATGAATCACCTGACGCTGAACATAGATATATTCCTCTGTAATTCTTACAGCAGTCGAACCAAGACCCCATCTGATTATATTCATTGATGGCATCACTCGCCATCTTGGTCCACACAGAAACGGGTGTCTTAGGGCCTCCAGACAACTGGTGTAAATCACAAAGAGAGTCACGGACTAAATATTACATCACATGCAGCATTTATTTTAAATGAGTTCGTCTAAAAAATTATGATGGAGACAAGGTAAATTTATCACTAGTGAGATTTTCCTCCAGGGTCCACCACATCAACAAGCTAATTATGAGACGAGAAACAGTTCAAGGCATGAGGCATTTTACACTTAGCAAGTAGTTCACAATTGAAATTCATCGAGAGTGCCCCCGCCATGGCACTTGTCAAATAGCCAGGAAAGACAATTGTGCACTTTCCATTTCACCATTTTTCTCGTGTTACGTGTCATCGGTAAATTGGAAAGCAAAACATCTCTCTATTATGTATGATTAATGAGTGCCCTTAAGGCAGTCGTTAACAAGACCCTCCACATATTCATTTAGAGAAGTTTTGCATATCACATAATTGACCAAAACGCCATGAAACACTGGTTGCAAAATATCTGTCATTGATTCCGCATAATTATCCTTACAGGAACTTAAGATATATTACCTGATTCTTCTGGATGGTTTGGTTGCAAGCAGTAGAGACAAGAGATTCCAACCAGCACCCCAATTCCGATCAAGTATCTAGACACGAGAAGGTAGATTAATAATTGAATCTACAAGAATAAGTGAAAGCAACCCTTTAAATTCCAGAGACACCTACTTGAAGTCCGCAATTACCAGATGATGAGTTCCTGTCTAGGACTTGCAGCAAAAATTCACGCAGACATGAGGGGTCATTCCCCTGTACTAGCCAAAAAAAGGGAATTATCAGAAGTCGCACAAGTCCGATAAATTAACAAATTCACCATGCTGGTGGATCTGGCTCATTATTAAAAGATCATGTAGGTTGTATAGTACATTGAACCATTCACAATGATGACCAGAGAGTAATCTGAAGACCCTGTGGCTATTATCATGCATGTGTCCCAAGAAGTGTACCAAACTTGATAGACAGCCTAGCCTAGCATATATTCATGTAACAATTGAAGCACACTCCCCCTAGTTCTAGGTTTATCAGCCTAATAACTGTATTTCATTTCAATAGTTTGGTAGGTATTTCGCAAGTACTTGTAAGGTAGGTTTCTCATTTTCTTTTAGGGTTCTTTTTGGCCAAGCATACTGGTGACGTAGTGTGTGTTTTTTTCCCCTTTTGGTGAAAAATACAGGTGAGGCAGTTAATTTAACTTTCTTCTGCTTGACAAGATAGGAACATCTCCAAAACTGCACTTGTCCACTATGAGGCGCAGAAAAAGCAAAACTGCTGTGAAGTTCTCTATATTTTCTGTCATTGCTTCCAAATTAATAATTGAGAGAGTCATTGCTCTGCTGCTAAATTACAGAGCATCGATATCTTGAGTTGGAATAAATCAGACTATGATTTTGTATAAGCCTGTTCCACAAAATTAAAGTCAGGACGCATGATTAAATGCCATTTATACCAAAGATAAAAGGAATCATCAAGAGATTGTGAATCCAAAAAATGAATGAAACTTGAAGAGATTCTACGTTTAATACCTTTGCAAAGAATGATTTGAATTTTGCAAAGATTAATGGATCCATGAGTTCCCGTGACACCATTTTTGCCATCATGAACCCAACACACCTATGCAATTCATAGAGAACGGTATCAGCTTCTCGGCATCTCCTATGAATTTAAAAAGAAAATGCAACAAAGCTCAGTTGCTTTCTTCCACCCACACCTCATGTCAAATGCAATCATCATCTGTCGTCTATCAAGGCTGCTATCCACTGTTGATATAATTGACCCCTCCTCATAAAAGTCCGCAGCATTTCCCAGTATGCCAACCTGACAATGATACATTATAAGCTTAATACTACCCAAAACTGTCCACCTGGCAAAAATTTCAGGCATATTGACAAAGTAATAGCAGAAGCAATCAGACAGTGAGGCAATCCCATTCTTCACCAATAAAATTCTCTGACAGTAAGAAAATAAGAACTCAGAACACACAATATTTGCATGACATCATCATTAACCATGTTCCCACATAGCAATCAAATCTACGCAGTCATGTGTTAAAGCTACAGCATAAGGAGGATTGCATTGGATGCAAGATGACTTTTATGAAGTTATATTCGACTACATTATTCTTTCCATAATTTTAAGAAACTATTAGCATCCAAATGTTTTCAGGTATCCACAATGTTGGCAGAAAGTCATAGCACGCATTATCTCTTACTGAAGAATAACTCCTATTGATTTAAAGTGAGATCCTCTCTTCATATCTATCAGTAAAAGAGAACCCCGAAAATAGAAAGAAACAGAGCCAGATTTGGACAGATAACTCTGTGCTTACTTTGATATGTCTATCCACCGGGCTAACGTGCACATTCTCAAGTCGCAACTCTGTATGAGCTAGGCCATGACTATGCAAGTAATTCACCTGACATATATGTAGTAGCCATTCGTCATCCCCAAGCCAATTAAGCATTGGATAGCAGAATCGTTAGAAGTAATTGGACGTACGCCAATCAAAAGATCCCTCATTAATATGCGAATAAGCCTCATTTTCCGGGTGACTGCTGGTCCTCCAATTGTGTCATCTCCTACCCTTCTAACAGACTCCTCATCCAATGCAAGAGTCGCCTCTAGTGTTGGGAGCCAGTCAACTTGTTGAAGCCAATGTCTCAGCGAAAAACTGCCATGATACTGGAAGAAGAAGAAATGCCTCGAATTTATCTCTGTGTTGTTTGAATTTCAGTATATACTGAGCCATATGAATTGAGAATTTAGAGAGCAAATGGTTCTCTGATTTGGAACTGGCATAATTCCTCAAGGGGATGGAATTTGAAGGCAAAGTTTCTCTTGCACAAAAGTAAAAATGTAAAAATCCAATGGTAAATTCAGGTATGCACTGCCATGCAATTAGCAGCATAGGTGGTTAAATGACAGAGAAGCTTACCCCATGGACCAGCGTGAGTAAGCCACGACTGCTCCGAGATGAGATGTAACCATGAACTTGCATTGAATAAGAATAGTACATGATTTTATGACGAACCAACTTCTTCAGTACCTGCCATCAGATCTCAATTGGAAGTTTCCTATGAGTTATCATATTGCTACACGATTTATAGGGTTCGAATATCAGTTCACCAACCTCAATAGCTCGTTTCCCACGACGTTTAGCTTGAGAAGAGATGAGTCGTCGAAGAACAACTCTTGTATTATACAGAGGGCTGCAATCAATCCCATGTGACACGCATTAATTTGTCATATTTCCTAGATAGACCGAAACAAACTTTCTCCCTCCGGACAAAACAAAGGCACCTCACCTCTTGGGATCCGTTGCTATGGCTTCAAAGACCACCTCATCTGCCTGGATAAACCTTCGAGTACTTAGGACAGACTTAACCAAGATTATCAGAGAAACATGTAATGTAGCAAGACATGCAAAATAGCTCATACCCGTCCGCCAAGGCCAATGCTGACAGAATCAAGAACCTTAAAGTCAGACATCTGAAATCTTATAACATGATCCAATTCTTCATCCATGGAAACCGAACGAGAACTCTCAGCAACACCCTTTGATTCCACGGGGGTTGAAGATCTTCTCGATAAAGAGAAGCACATTTTCCGACATCGCCGGGGCGGCATATACAATGAAGGTCCACCAAAATATGCAGACGAAGGTTTTACAAGAAAAGTCGACAGGTTTCCTCTCAAACGTGTTGCTTCTATGCTTTCCACACCCCGAGACATATTGGTGCCGCATAATGCCATGGACTGATTACCTAAATTAGAAAAACACCATAGAGGTAGTCATCCTTCGGCAGATGTATGTGGAGGCGTAAGCATGATCATAGCAATTAGCGGACGTAGCGCACGCTTTAAAACTGTGATCCACGTCTATCAACTTTCATATTCGACCGTTTAGTTTTCCATCCTCATCTCCCTCTTCGAGAAAAGAATAAAACCAGTGAGGCCACGGCAATAAGCAGGATCATTAACTGGCACATTGATTTGCTTATCGAAGTCAGTAAATGAAATTTGAGATATGCCGAGAAACGAAGATTCCGAAATTGAGCCACAACAACCGGCTCGGCAGCTCGGTCAGTAACGAGAGATCACGATCCGCCACCGCAACACCAGCCGCGAAAACAGTCGGAAAAAAAAAAGAGGGAAAAAATCAAACTACCGAGTCCTCCATATTCGAACTAGCGAGGAGGCTCGGAAGCATTCTGACGAGCCTAAAACAAGCGTCGATCGCGCGGCGAAACGGAAAAACAACACAAAGCTCGACTACCAAACAATGGGAATCGCGAACGTATTCTGCAGTCGATTCTTTCACCGGGAGCCGGCATGAAAAACCGACGGGAAACGGCGGCGAAGAGCAGGGAAGCTCCGCCGAGGAAACGATGCGATTCCGGGGAAGCCTTGCAGAGAAACTCACCGGAGAAGACGGCCGGCGGCGGCGGCGGCGATCGAGATGGTTGGGCTGAGGGAGAGAGGCGGGAACTGGAGCTTGCAGGGAGAAGTTGGAGAGAGAGAGAGAGAGGGGGAGGGAGAGTATATGGAGAGAGAGAGGAACGTGGGAGTTGCGTGGGAGAATACGGTACGAGCGCAGTCGCCATAGCCTGGGCTCACGTCTACCTCCGCCTCCTCCAAATATCTCTCGCCTCCCCCACGCCGTTTCCCACGTGACGCGCCACGTCATCGCCGGCACCCCCCGGGCGGCGGTCCTCGTTCGGTCGCTCTCTCTCTCTCTCTCTGGCCTACGGTTCCGCCGCGACACCGTCCCTAGGCAGCGAAACTAGTGCGCCGGGTTGGATTTGTGTCCGATCCAAATTAACTTATTTAAACCAATAAATTTGGCGATTCAAACTTGGCTCGTACTTAACTTAATATCCAATACATCGTGATGTATTTTTAGTAACTTTTCTCTTTAAATTTTTTGCCTTTGAATAATGGGCGGCTCCATAGACTGGCTCGTGAAGTTAACGAAGGAGCTCGGGGCTCAGGATAGGATGGGGGTGTGAAGGTGATGGTGAAAAACCGGTCAGAGCCATCCATAAATCATGGTGCGAGTTTGTGCTTTGATTTTGGGTTAAATATGTGCGGGGAATCTTAATATATTGGACTTGGAGAAAGACCCAACTTACATTTCTCTCGTAACCAAAAAATATTTGTACAAATTTATATTCTTTTGATCATATTTCAAAATTGCACGTTAACGAAAATACGATGGATTTCCTACACAACAAGATACTTATTGAGCAATTATTGCATCATGAATTGTATTTTTTCGTCAAGAGGAAATACATCAATCGAATTCAAATCTAAATAGCAACAAGAGAGTACTTAAATTATCTTCGAAATAATACTACAAGGCTAACAGCCTATCATCGTCACGAAACATAATAGTCACACACTCGGGTGGGTTGGGTATGGGCATAACCTAAATCATTGAAATCCATATTTAATTGGACTTTATAAATCTAAACCATCATAACCCATTTTCTTAATTTTGTCTAACTCGTATATAACCCGGCTCATCAAATATAAGTTAAATAGTAAGTTCTTTACACATTTCGACACCTCTAGTTATCAATATCGTTTGAGCCCATTTCATCTCAACCGTTATGGCCCTATGCGAGATGTTCTAACGGTTGAATTGAGATAAAATGGGCTCACCCGTGTCAAATGCAAACAAAACTTGGTCAATCATATATCATAGATAACAACCACCTTGCACTTGCAAGATTTCTTTTACATCGATCTTCAAAATCAAATTTTGTTATAAAAATTAAAAACAATTGATTTAAACACGTGTGAAAATCTTAATTATTAGTTTAATGATTGAATTTGAAATATTTGTTAATTTTTTTGGTAAGATGGAAATGTAAGTTTACAAGCTCACAATAATAAATTTTACTTTTGTGAAAAGAAACTACGAAGCAAATTTAAAAGCACGATTTCATGAATTTTTCAAATTAATTTTCGATAAGGTTATTCTTTTTTTTAGAATAACTCGTCACTGCTAAATCAGAATGACATACATGGCTTCTTACACTCTCGTTTATGGTTTTGTCTAGCTTAAGAGCATTTTAATAACGTTCATTGCCATTTCAATATTTTCTCCTGTTGATAAAAATAAAATTTATGCAGTGTTTCAATTTCTATTTTTGACCCTACCAAAGAAAAGTGACAAATATAAATTTTTTTTCCGATTTCTTCTATTCTTATAGGACGTAGTCAGTAAGTTTTAAGGGAAAATGACACAAATGGTCATCAAATTATGACTTAACGTGCAATGTGGTCCTTAATCATTAACTTAATGTGCAATGTGGGCCCTAAACTTTTAATTTGTTCAATATAGTCCATGAACTTTTGGTACATGTTTAAGATTATATGATAACATTTAATATTGTCAATGAACTTAAATTAATGGAAGGATAACATTAGTTTTTTTTATATAGTTTAGGGATTAATTTAAACATTTACCAAAAGTTTCATAGACCGCATTGCATATTGGACTAAAATGGGGGAGCCACAATAAATAAATTGAAAGTTTGGGGACCACAATGCAAATTACGCCGAAGTTTATGGACTATTGGCGTCATCATCTCAACTTTTAATATGCTTTATTGCGACATTTGCTTAACTAAACATTGAAGCGGAAAAACCATTGTCTATGCTTTTTCTCAGGAAAAATCGAGCAAGAAACTCAATGAGATTTTTTAATATACTTCTAACTAAAAAGGACTGTAATATGGATTTCTTAATTTATATTTAGTAAGATGGAAATACAAACTCATTTTTTCTCATTTTCATATTTTGTAACGATAAATAAACCCCAATGAAAATTTTAATGTCCAATTCTTGCTAGAATGAATTTATGTATATAGCAGAATATAGACACATATTTTCTTTGCTCTAAAACATAAAGTTCAATTTATCCAATCAATTACATCGCTACGAGACTACGAGACTACTGTGCAATTAGAATACGGAATTGTTGATTCGACGTGATACCGTGATGGATTGAACTATATGCTCCACTCCGATGTTTGTGAATGAGTTTGTGATTTTGACAATGCAGATTTTCTACTAAAAAAGAAATAAAAAAGGGTCTTGAAGCCATCATCAACGACACTTGTATTAGTAGTTCACTTCTTCAATTGTTAGGAAAACTGAAATAAACGCGATTTCCGCAATCCAAGAAAGTAATTACACATTAAATTGGTCTTGGTCGCGGTCAGTACAACACATAAACATATTGTCACAAGAAAAAAGTATACAATGAGTTACCCACCACAAATCATCGAAATAATTGGTCCTTTAATTGTTCAGCGAAAAAGGAAAATTATATATATGAAGTGTCCATTTTTGTTTCAATAAATTGTAATTATTATGAGTAATAAAAGATATGACGTGATAAGATTGGATCACCGTAAATTTTGCTCTGTGAAAGGTTTTGTACTTTTGTATTTTGTCGCCTCCTAAAATGATTTTTCACACACGAGATGAAAATCACACTTGCTCCAGGATTAACGGTTTTTTTTTTTTGGAGCTTAACAACCTATTTATTTCACTTCCCCAGATTGATCCTTCTTTTAATTTTTTTTTTTAATCCAAACTCCTTTCGAAACTGGCTCACGAAAAGCTGTCTCTCAGAGGTCAAACACAAGGACAAACCCCCGCAAGTACAGACACCCCCAACGAATCTCTCCCGGTCCTAAAAACACCCGACCCGACCCGGATGGGCTCCGCCGACGTCAGCGTACCGTCCCCCCCACGTGTCGAGACCTAACTGGACCTTCCGCGCCTAGGCAGGCAATCTCGAATCACCGCCGTCCGTCGGAAACCCCTCGAACAGCAATCGACCGTCGCGGCGGCGGCGGCGGCGGCTCTGCCAAGTCTCTCTAGGTCTTCATTCCCCCCCCCCTTTAATTAATTAATTTATTCAAATTTAGAAATAAAAAAAAACGGAAAAAAAATTGGGAAAAATTCCAGGGTAATCGACGAATTCACCAAAACACCCCGCCTCTGATCAACCCCCTCTCGAGTCTCACAACACGCACGCCCTTCTCCTCCTCCCTCTCTCTCTCTCTCTTGCTTCTGGCCCATGCTGCTTCGACTTTAATCCCTAGAACCACCCGAGCAGAAAACTTCCTCGCGGTGGTCTTCTCGTCATTTCGTCCCCAATCTCCGGCGATCTGCCTCCGTCTCCGGCCGCCGCCGCCGTCTCCTGTTACGGTTAGGTCTTCCGTTTTCCCCCTCCAGTCCTTGCATTTGCTCCGAGGTCCCGATCTTCCTGTTCACCACTCGCGCGATTTTGATTCCGTGGGTTTTGCTCCGTCCGCGATTCGACTCGCTCAAATTTTAGTTCGGGACGCTCGATACTGTTGATTGTATAGTTCCGGCGGAAGTTTTGTCGGAGCGATTTGAGGAAGTAGGGTTTTTTGTTGTGTCGGGGGAGGGGCGAGCGGATCTTAGCTTTCTAGTGTCCGAGTGTTGTTCGAGGATTTGCGGTTAGGGGTTAGGGTTTTTGATTGATTACCAGAGATGCCGAGGAGTTCGCGCCACAAGTCGAGCAAGCACAGCTCGAGGGACGCGAGGGATTATTCGGACTCGGAGGACGACTCGGGCTTGAAGGAGCGGAAGGCGAACGAGGAGGGCAATGCTAGGGTTCCGAAGGACTTGGGCCCGAGCGAGAAGCGGAAGGTCGACGTGAAGGATGGCAAGGAGCTGTATGGTTCTGGGAACGGAGAGTACATGGATGAGTACAGTTCTTCAAAGAGGCGGAAGGAGAAGGTGGTCGATGGAGCAAGCGATAGGTGGAATGGGGGCGGTGAAGCGGATGAAAGAGGGGGTGACGGCTCGAAGAAGGCCAAGGGGGTGAGTGAATCGAAGAGTAGGCGAAGGGATGATGAGATTGAGGAGATGAAGAGGAGTGGTGGAAAGAGTGAGAAGCACAGGGAAACGAGTCGGAAGGAGGGGAGAGATAGCGAAAGGAGAGGGAGAGAAGCCAAAGGAGAAAAATCGGGTGATAACGAAGAAGGAAGGAGCTCTAAGCGTGAAATTACTACTGGTAAGGTAACTTATCCCTTGTAAAATCAGTAAGTCTTTGTTTGGCCAAAATGCAGGGATCATAACAAGCATTTGTCAAATATATGCTGAGATTCATTTTGTTAAAAATATATGATGGTTGAATCGTGTGCGGATTTGCTTGGTGGTGTTACAGTGTAGAAGTGTTATCGAGAGCAGGTGAATAGTTGAATTTTTAAGTGAAAATCTTCTTAGTAAAAAAGCCTTGGATTGTAATGGTGCTCTGGTTTGCTTTTCTAGGTCCCCAGATGCTAGTGCTCTTGCAATTTGAATTTTGTGACGGGCTATATTTGATGTATAAACAGTTTGTTACTGGCTTAAGGGCTTCTATCTATGCCTTTCAGGGTGTAGACACTGCTTTTTGGAGGCTTTGATAGTTGATGCCAATGCCATATTCAATATAATTTGAGAGTGCATTGTTGAAGATTTTAGGAGTACTCGTGTTGGTTGTTAATAGAAGCAGGTGTGCTTTCAGCCTCTCTGGGAAGTTATTTAGGAATGGACCTGAAGAATGTCTGATAATCAATTGATTGGAGTTTTACATTACTCGAGGGCTTTTGCTTGCATATTTGTTCTTCTACGTTTCTCCTTTTCCACAAGATGTTCTTTTTCTGAAAAGTGAAGACTCGGGAGAAAGTAAGGAAGAAAGAATTAGTGTAGACAAGGACATCTGCTGGCCAGGATAAGTCTTCTTGTCAAGTGACTGCTCGAAGCTTAAGCCTCTGATATTTCCTTTTTGTTATCTCAAGGTTATTTTGCTGCTAGTGCTTAAGTCTGAATCTAGTGCTACTAGCAGACCTGCTTTAACATAATTTATCTTGATCTGATTCATCCAACTTTCCTCTTTCTCTGGAAAAAAAGAAATTACTTATATTTTAAAATTTTTTTGTCTGAAAAACTATGTTGCACAGTGAATACAACAGGTCCCTTAGTGTGAAATGTGACATACACTTGTTTGTGGTATTTAAGTTCTATCTGAATAATAGTAGCGGACCAGCCTCTTTACAGTTTGTTGGGGAAATTTTGACTTGGGGATCGCAATGAAAAGTTGTCTTTAGAAAAGCCATTCTGGCTGGTTCTTGTAGTGGTAGTTCCTCTGTAATGGCTTGCAGCTTGGATTTGTATGTTTGGTTTTGCAGCCATTCTCTGCTGCTTCCTTGTCTTCTTGAGTTGGAAGGGACGTTGATTACACCTTTTTTCGAGCTTCCTGATTCTAGATATCCCAGGGCCCAACATCCATGACAGTGCAATAGATTCCGTGTGATGCTCAAATCATGAAATAGCGTGTAATTATTTTCTTTCTATTCTGCTGACTGGAAATTGGAAAGCGAAGGCAATCTAAGTCTTTGGATTCGACTTCCTCTGAAGTCAATTCTGCAACAACTTTGCTATTTGGGTTGTTAGATTAGATATTTTACTCTTAATGGCTGAAGGGATTGGATTTGCTGGCGTGCAACATCCCACCCAGTCAAATTTGCTTGGAATGTTATAGACTTGCCGAAATAAATTGCTCGAATTTCCTTTTTCGCGCTTAAGTGATGGGTCAATGATCCACCACTGTACTTATGGCGGGGCTCAATTGAGGAAAGTTGAGCGTCTTTTTAGTAAAGTGCATGTTGGGTGAGAGGCTGTATTTTTACATTATTTGATTCAAGGTTGGCTGTCATACATTTTATTGGGGAAGTTGGATTTGTTTACTTAATAGGGAAACTTCCACGTCACCAATAAGCAGAATAAGTGCCTTTGAAGTGGAGTCTTCTGGGATTTATATTCTCTTGATAGTACAGTGGGCGTAGAGAAAGAATCAGGATATGAGGAATTTCAAAATTTCTAGATGGCGTCGGAGAGGTCCTCCCTCCCCTCCCTCCCTCCCTCCCTCCCTCCCTCTCTCTCTCTCTCTCTCTCTCTCTCTCTCTGTCTCTCTCTGGGAGTCTAGTTTGCTTTCTCTGTGCCTTGCTTTCATAATCTTATTAATATAATTTTACAATCTTGTTATAGGATCGAATTCATGATTTAGATTCTGCAATTTGTCATCTTATCTAATAATTATGCTTCTTCCTTTCATAACCTTGCTGCTTTGAGGGGTTCTGTTTGTTGTAAATCTGATCTCTCGCTTGTTGAATTTAGCTGATGTAAATGTTGCCCAAGGTCAATTGTAGCAAAAGCTCAATGTTGAATGTCGTGCTTATTACTGGAAGCATCTTTGATGGTTTAGAATGCCAAACCCTGAAGGCATATAACTTGTGCTGTACATATTAAATTCCCAAATTATTTTGTGTCGTTTATATGCAGTAGAGTGTTAAAATTCTTTTCCTTGCACTCTTGGACATTTGTCATGGGACATTAACCTTCTAGATTACTAATGATCTACTCATGATGATACCCGATCCAAATAGAACGTTTCTTGTAAGATTACACTTGCAACCATGATCAGGCCTCATCTGCTTTATTTTGGATTTGTAGAGCTTGGATCTCCTGCTCCTCCCCGTTCTCTTTCCATTTTACATGTATATGCTTTCAAGGTCCGTCTGAATTTGTCACGACCTTTAAATGTTGTGCATTAGCCTATGTGGCTTGGATGCTATATTTCAAGCAATTTATTTTTATGTCCGATTCTCCTCTTGTGACAGCAGCTTAGATTTTATAATCCTTTTATTTGGTGTCAAGCATGCAGTTTTGCTTTTTCCATCTACTGGTATTTCTACGACAACATACACTGTGGCTTGGATGCTAGATTTCAAGCAATTTATTTTTAAGTGTGATTCTCTTGTGACAGTAACTTAGATATTTTAAGCCTTTACTTGGTGTCAAGCACACAGTTTTGCTTTTGCCATTTACTAGTATTTCTGCTACACCATACAAATGCTATGAACTATTGTAACTTTTATTTATTATGCATAAACAAGCATGAGTTAATAATTGGTGAAGGGAGGATGGAGTTTGTTTTAGTGCGATCTCCCATTTCTTTCTATGTCATAAATTTTTCAATGTTCTTTTAGGTGATTCATTGGTGTCAGAGTAATTGCTTTTGCATGTGCAATAATTTGATTTACCAATGAAGCAGTTTTTTGGTTTTAGCTAAGCTAACAAAGATAGTTCAATACTACCCGCCTGGGTGGCGCTGCTGGAGAGGGCACTCTTCCTCTCGCAAAAGATTGAGCGTTCGAATCCCGGGCGCCGCAGGGTGACTTAACCGATGCACATGTGTGGTGGCTAGCACGTGTCGCCCCTAGGGTTTACCTCCCGGCTGTCGGCCATGCGGGAGTTCCCTGGGTTATCAAAAAAAAAAAAAAAAACAAAGATAGTTCAACTCCCTTGTTATCCACAGGCAATATGCAGTTTCTAAGACCAAGCATGGGGACAGGATTGATTATTTAACACTAGGCTGATCATAACTGTTGACTAAGTAGCTATTTTTTGGTTCATGTGGCTACATCTATTGTGTCTTGTCGACTGGATAGCTTGCATCATATTTCATGCACGACTTTTAGTGAAGTTTGTGTTCCATCCTTCACAATTTGGTTGTGTTAAACAAGGTGATTCTTTGATTTAGTACCACACAAAGATTAAGCTTATTGTTATCTTACTTTCAGAGTCAAAAGCAGAGGCAGCAGTGCAAAATCCCGACTCATTATCGGAAAGCCTCCTTGAAGGACGAAGTAAGAGGAGGAGAGATGACTCTGCTGATTGGAGCAAGTATCAAGATGACATTGGCGATGGAAAGAACAGGCATGCTTCGTCTGTGGAGGATGCTGCAAAGGATGTAAGGCGGAAAGATGAAAAGCAGAGAGATGATAGGTACAGGGATCGGTACCGGGAAGAGGTTGACAGGGACAGCAAGAACCGTATTGAAAAGAAAAAAGATGAGTTTCCTGCAAAAGATCGCACTGGAAGCAAATCTAATGATAAGTACTTGAAGGATGATCGAGATAATACTGAGGCTCGACAGAAGAAACCTAAGCCCCATGATGGACTTCGTGAGCATGACATTGATTCTGCCCGTGATCATGACCATGACAGGGACCAGGACAGGGACAGGGAGCATGATCAGGATGGATACCGAAGTCGAGATCGGATTCGGAGTGGTGAACGTGATCGTAATCCTGCTCGGGATAAGGAGAGGGATCGTGACTGGGAGCATGATAACGACCGAGACCGAGATCGAGACCGTGACCGTGACCGTGAATGGGATGTTGAGCTTGTTCATCATGATGATAGAAGTATTAAGTACAAAGATCGCAGAGGAAGGAAAAGATCTCCAGATGATCACGATGATTATAGTGATGGTAAACTTCGAGGTAGTAAAGCTCATAATTCTGATTCAGAAAAGAGGTCGTTGAGTGGAAGCAAAGTTGAGGCAGATGGTAGGGTTGGATCTCAATCTCGTCAAGCCCATGCCGAAATCACTGTGAACAGCAGTAGACGCCGAGCCTCACCGACTTTAAGTTCACATGGTGGCACTGATGAACATAGGTACTAAAGAAACTCATTTGCTATCAACTTGGTTAAGAAGTTTGCGTGTCAAATTACTGTCTTTCTATGGTCTTAAGAAACTTTTTCTATCTGATTTTGTTGATTTTGATAGCGAAATGTTATTTTTTGTTTAATTCAGGCATGTTAGGCAAGATGACCTAAAGTACAGGGATCTGCCAATTGAGAGTCGGGTGAAAGCAACAGAGAGAGGTTCAAAATACAGATCTCTGGAAAAGACAAGTAAAATGGACGATGGTCACTATGTGGAGTTGTCGGGTGAAAGATCTTCAAGCAAGGCATCACCTATGGGCTTGGTGGAAAGATCTCCTTCATCACCCAGTATAGAGCGTAGACACATGCATAGAACTGGTGTTAGGAGAAGTCTTGATGTGGAAGAACAAGGACGAAGTAGCCGTGCTTCTGCTGATCCTAGAGATGTGTCTGTCGGTGAGGGGAGATTCACTCGGGATATACCTCTAGACAAACCAGTATTAGATGAGTCCCCTCAAGCTGATTCATCTTTCTACAATAGACCTGGTCAGAGGAGTTCTTCAATACCTCCACCACCTTTCAGGGCTGGAGTGGAAAGCCCTACTTTCGTGGGATTGGAAGAAGATGGCAGGAATAACCTAAATGCCCGTTACAAGCGAAGTGGGGATCTGAACTTGGGGAGAGGGCCCGTGAATAATTGGAGGAGTGTACCAAATTGGTCTCCAGTA
Source organism: Syzygium malaccense (assembly GCA_031216405.1). NCBI lineage: Eukaryota > Viridiplantae > Streptophyta > Magnoliopsida > Myrtales > Myrtaceae > Syzygium > Syzygium malaccense. The sequence continues at coordinate 18,600,986 of CM062253.1, forward strand.
CCAAATGGTTTCATGTCTTTCCAACATGGACCGCCTCATGGAAACTTCCAAGGATTGATGCCACATTTTCCTTCTCCTCCATTATTTGGTGTTAGACCTCCAATGGATATTAATCAGTCTGGTATACCTTATCCGATGGCTGATACTGACAGATTTTCTGGCCATATGCGCCCACTGGGATGGCCAAATATGATTGATGCATCTGGCCCTCCTCGCTTGCATGGATGGGATGTGAACAGTGGTGCTCTGAGGAATGAACCTCCAATATATGCTGGACCTGATTGGGATCATAGTAGGCATCCGGTGAATAGCCGAGGATGGGAAACTAGTGCAGACATGTGGAAGGGGCATTCTGGTGGTGCTAACGTGGACTTGCCATCCACATCCCATAAAGAGTCCATTCCAGGGCTCTTTCCCATGAATGAAGGCTCTGCTGGGCAAGGAACTCAAAAGCCCAATAATGAGGATAGCCATGAGCTTATTCAGGCAAAAGCTGCTGAAATCAAGGCCAGTGTTACTTCTTCCGAGAAAGAAACCTCCAAGTCTTCTACGGAGATAGCTGGTGAAAACAGACCCAATTCTTCCAAGTCATCAGAAAGCAATAAGCGCATGAATATTAGCCGGATCTATCTTTCTAAGCTTGACATCTCAAAAGAGCTTGTTCATTCAGAGGTGTATCAGTGCTGCATGAACTTATTGGACGGGGATCTAAACTGTACTGCTGATGAAGACCCTATAGCGCGTGTCGTTCTTAAGGTAAAAGCTCTCTCACACGCGCACACATCCAAGTGCATACACACATCTTATATGCACTCTTTTAATTATTTTTGGTTTTTGTGCAATAGAATCACCCAAGATTGGAGCCGAAGGCGTCGGATGGTTCATTGAGCAGTTCGCTGTTTCCTGCTATAAATGATTCTGTTTTTCAGGTGAGTTGAATGGATGAAGATGTGAATTGCTTGTTGTACGTATTCATTTGTTACAGTGCTGGTTGTTGGTTTGATCACATGGAACTGCTTATTCAATAAATTACTTTTATTCAAGAAATTACTTTTCATTCATTACTTGTAGTGTTGAATATGATAGGATTTGTGCAGTCATGATTCATGAATGCTGAAATTGTTTTATCTTGCAGAAAGCAATGGACCTGTACAAAAAGGAGAGGCTAGAAACTAGGGATATTGCCATGTCTAAAGGGGGATTGCTTGATTTTGTATTGTCAACTACCCTGAATAAGGTGAAGGAGCAAGACCGAGTCGGCCACGTGGTTGAGAAGGAAGAGCCAGCCCGTACAGTTGATGAAAGGATACAATCACCAACTTCAGCTGCTGATCAAATGGAAGTAAAAGCAATTTTAAGTGCTGCGGGGGAGGAAAAGCTTGGGGGCTCGGTTGCGATTTCTAGGAAGGATGTTCCAGAAGCTGTACTTGTTTCTTCTTCCAAGGAATCGGGACAGGTTCAAAAGGTTCAGGGGTATCTGGGGAAAGATCCAATAGGATTATCTCCTGGGGAGAAGGGAGATTCAATACACATGTCAGTGAATCTGGATGATGCATGTGCAGATCACATTTTATCGCGTGATCATGCTTTGCAAGCTGCTGCCGTTTTGCCCATTGATGACAGTGGCACAGAGTTGGTGGTCAAGACTGCAAGTGATCATGTTTCTGAGGAAACCGGGCATTTTGGTAATATAGTAGGCGATTCTTTAGTTGTTGATGGTCCTTCCAGTACCCACGAGGCATCAATGCCCGGGTCAAATGAGTCTCACCTGGTAAATTTAAGTCGGATACATCATTCTCCTGAAAGTACACATTAGACGTTTTCTATATCCATGCATTTGTATGTGCTTTATTTCCAAAGTTATCTGCCTTCTCCTTATCATGTTTCTCTCCCCTTTCAGCAAGGAAATAAAAGAAATCTTGTCTCTGGGCCCCCCCAGAGAGGAGATTTTTGGCGTATTGCATATGTTTTTCTCTTGACCTTTTCCTTTACCTGCTCTCGTCTTTGGTTCTGGCCGTCTACTGCATAGTTTTTGCAATACATCTTAGATATATCCTAATGAAGAGAAGTTCGGTTACTTTTTTGTGGTTAGCAAGTTTTCACATGAACTTTTTGAGAGATTGACCGTATAAATAAAAAAGATGGTCACTCTATATTTACGTTCCGCACTGCCTGAGGAAAAATTGTTTTGTAATGGCGGCATCTCTGATAGAAAGCCTAAATGCATTACATTGTTGCCTTTAGACACTTGCGCGAACATAATCAATACTTTGGCTGTTAAGATTGGAGTCTTACTGCATAGGATTTCGTTGATCATCTTGGTTCATTTTGAAAGGAGGAGTAGTAGGTTTTTGGATTCAACCTGGCCATTGTTTGAGTCGGGATCGATTGTCGATTGGACAATTTGAAGTTTTCGAGCATACGGATACACAGGTCGAGCTTAAGTTTCATTAAAGTAAACAAGTGTTTTATGCTACATAATTGTTTAACTTTGGTACGTCGGATGTGCAATTTGTGGACTTAACGAGTTTTGAACCAATGCGGCAATTAATGACCAGTTTTCCAGATACCCATTTCTCCGCACATGGTTTATTTCTTTCCTCTTTTTTTTTTTTTAATAAGGAGTGACTGAAAAAATAGTATGGGACTTCCAAATGCCATTTTTAATGGAAAAAAGACTTCTATTAAGTATTTTATATAGCTTGTCCCATTTTAGCCTTATTGATTGCGCGAGTTTTCTGATATAATACGCGTGTTTCGAATTTTTTATTGTTTGATCCTGAAATTTAGATTTAAATCTTAAAAGAGAAAGGTAGTAAATATAATAAAAGGGTTGATTGAAACAATAGGATATACCTGAAAGAAGAATATTCCTTTTTTGGGTATGACAAAGTTTAGGAGGGAAGGTTACCAGATGCAAGGTCGGGACAATACCACATGCCTAAAAGATCTTGTAGTGGATTTATAGATCGCCTAACGAAGGGCACTGCCGATATTGGGATTCGAATTTGAGTGAAGAATTCGAATGAGCAATATTAAGTATCATATACAAAATAGCAAACCTTCCTAGAAATTGAGTTGTTATTTTTGTTAAGGTCTGTACTTTGGGTTTTTATTGATACATGACTTGTTCTTACTGACAAATACGAAAAATAATACAAAACCTTCATAGCACATGTGCGATAAGTAGTGCCAACAAGCACGATATAATAAGTTTTGCGAATATCATGTCTTAAATGAAAAATAACACAAATAGTTTCTTAACTTTAGCTTAACGTGCAATATTATTTTTGGACTTCTAATTCGTTCAACATGATTCTTCAACTATTCCTAAATGTTCAATCTAGTCCCTCAACTTTCAATTTATATAATCTAATATTTCAATCTTCCATAACAAAGTTTAATTATTCATTCAACAATATTCTCAAATTTGGAAAATTACCAAAACAATCATAAACTTATTGCAATTCTGCTAATTCAGTCCTAGACCTTTTTCAATTGTGCCAATTGTTCCATTTGGTCAATTTTGGTAGGGCTGATGCTGACGTGGAAATTTTTATAAATATATATTTTTTTCGATTTTTTTTAAAATTTTTTCTTTCCTTCTTCTCCTGGTCCGGTGCCAGAGGCTAGGGCCGGCAAGGTCGGCCTCACCGGGACCTTGCTGGCCACTGGTGAGGCTCGCCTTCGTCGGTGAAGTCGAGCTCACTCTCCCCGTTGTTGGGCGAGAGCCAGCCTCACCATGGCCGGATGAGCTCGACCTTGCCCAACGATGGCGACGTCGAGTCTCACCAGTGGCCGGCGAGGTACCTCACCAACCCTAGGATTTGGTTGGTTCAGCGATTAGCCAGGGGAAGAAAGATAGAAAAAAAAAGAAAGAGAAAGGAAAAAAATAAAAATAAAATAAAAATTGAAAAAAATAGAATTTTTTTAAAAAAATTGCCACCAGCCAATCGATTGGTGTTCACGTTAGCGTCGATTGGCCAAAATTAGCCAGATGGATTGAATTAGTACAATTGCGAAATATTTATGACTGAATTGGCAAAAAAAATGTTTATAATTGAATTAGTATAATTGCAATAGGTTTATGACTGTTTTGATAATTTTCCCCTCAAATTTTTATAACTACAATGTGGCCCAGATTTTAGATATCTTTTCATTTCAATCTATTTCACAAATCAACAAAAAAATATGTTATTTTTTATTACCTTTTTTAAAACCTTTTTGGTCTTTACAAATATTAAGATATTTAAATATATTTTAACTTATGATCTCTATAATAGTAAAAAGATGACCTCATAAGAATATTTGATAATGATATTTATTTATCAACAGATTTCTCATATGTATATTAATCTAAATCTTGTTCATAATCCTTTACATAGAGAAAATTTCAATTTTTTGAGTTTCATGTTTTCTTGATTAAAATTTATTTATATTTGTAAATTAAAAACAAAAATAGCAGAAATATCAACTTGATGCAATAGTAAGTGAGGTTTTACTTTTACTATTATGAAGATCGTAAACTAAAATATACTTATATAGAAAGGAAAAAACTATCAAAAATCCCAAACTATACTCATTGTGACACATTTACCCAAAACTATTTTTTGTGACACAAAAAATCTCAAACTGTACATATCGTGACACATTTACCATCTGTTATAATTTCGTCCAAAATCACTGTTAAAAAGCTGACGAGGATACCATGTGGCACTTTTAGTGACACATGGCTCTGATAGCGCCACATAGGAAAAATAAAAAAATAAAAAATTCCATTGTTCATCGTCTTCTTCACAACTTCACGAGTATTGTTCATGACGTTCTTTGTCGTCAATCGGTTGGTCAAACTCCTCCAACGCTCTTGCTTTGCTGGCCATTGCTACCTAGACCTTCGGCGGCTCTTGTTGGCACTTGCACGACCATCCACCAACTTTGAAGATCGAGATTCAAGCCAAGCTTTGAAGCTCGTGGCCGCCATCTTCAAGCTCAAGCAGTCATGGCGGTCGCGAGCTTCAAAGCTTGGCCTTGGCCGCTTGCGACCACCAGAGCTTCGAAGGTCGAGGTCAAATCTCAAGTCAAGCTTTGAGCTAGAGCGGTCATGGTGGCCGTGAGCTTCGAAGCTTTGCCATGGCGGCTTGTGACCACCCATGAGCTTTGAAGCTCGACCTTCAAGCTGCATCGAAGCTTGGCCTTGGCGGCTTACGACTACTCGCGAGCTTTGAAGTTCAAGGTCAGACTCTCAAGCCAAGCTTAGAGCTAGAGCGTTCATGGCAGCCATGAGCTTTGAAGCTTGGCCATAGTGGCTATCACCTGCGAGCCTCGAAGGTCGATGTCAGACAAGCCAAGCTTCGAGCTAGAGAGGCCATGGTGGCCTATCAAGCTCGACTTTCTTGAAACTTAGTTTTTGTATTGTTCTTCCTCGTGGAGAAGACGATGAAAAGTAATTTTTGTCCCTTTTTCCAAGGCCAAGCTTTGAAGCTTGGCTTGAAGGTTGAGTTCGAAGCTCGCGGCGGCCATGCCTGCTTGAGCTCGAAGCTTCGCTTAAAGGTCGAGCTCTGAAGCTCGCAGTCGCCATGGCCTCTTGAGCTCGAAGCTTGGCTTGAACCTTGATCTTCAAAGCTGTTGGATGGTTGGGCAAGCACCTACGAGAGCGACCAGAGGTCTAGGTAGTAGTGGCCAACGAAGCAAGAGCGTCGGAGGAGTTTGGCCAACTAATTAAAGACGAAGAATGCCATGAACAGTACTTGTGAAGCTGTGGGGAAGATAATGAACAGTAACTTTTTTAAAATTTGTTTTTTCCAATGTGGCGCTCGCGTGGCGCCACATCAGAGTCACGTGTCTCTAAAAGTGCCATGTGGAATCCACGTCAACTTTTTAACGATGATTTTGGATAAAATTGTAACGGAGGGTAAATGTGTCATAATGTACATAGTTTGGGGTTTTAAGTGTCACAAAAAATAATTTGGGATAAATGTGTCACAATGTCATAGTTTGGGACTTTTGGTGATTTTTTTCCTATGTAGAACAATCTTAATATTTATAAAGACCAAAAAGGTAAAAAAAAACTGTAAGAAAATGATAGCAAAATTCTTTTGTTGATTTAGGAAATGCGCTGAAATGAAAGGTTAGTGCAAAATCCACACAATAGCGTAACTATGAGAACTTTTTTGACTTTCTTTTATGGAAAGTTAAGGGGTTCGATTAAACAAATTGAAAATTTAGTAATTAAAATGAATATTTAGGAATAGTTCAAGAATCTCATTGGATTAATTAAAAATTTGCGAAAGTTTAGAGATTATTTTTGTTATTTTCCCTTCTTTTAACTAATTGGCTCTATGACCAAAAAAAAAAACTAATTGGCTCAATACGTTTCCTCGAAGCCGTCACATCTTAATTAGCTTTTATTTGTATATTTTACAATGAAGTCATGACCTTAATGAATAAATTATTTATTATTCCTAAAATGAGAGAGTATGTGTTTTTTGGTGAAAAGGAAAAGAAACTTGGGCGCGTTTGTTTCGTTTTCTAGGAATCCGTTTTTCGGACTTTGACTTGTTTAGTATGCCGAAAATGATTACTCAACCGAAAATATTTTCCAGTAAAGGAAAACATTCATATATAAAATTAGGAAAGTAAATTCCCTAATCTAAGAAGGTGAAAATACTTTCCGGAATTGCTTCCTTTTACTTTTTTAATATTTTATTCCTTCCTTTCTTTCTTTTCTGTTTCCTTTTCTTTTTCTTTTTTAAAATAAAAATATTTAAAAATTCAAAAAATATTTTTTGCCCGAGATAAAATCATGGGATTGAAATCATTTTTCAAATGAGATCCAAATACCAGAAAATATTTTCGATCACATATCACCAAACAAAAGAAAATTAATTATTTCCTGGAAAACGATTTTTCGGAAAATATTTTCAAAAAATATTACATTTTCCGTAAAACAAACGAACCCTTAGAATGTATTTGTTTTCATGAAAATGATTTTCCAGACTTTCGCTGGTTCGCCGAAAGCAGATAATCAGCAAAAAAAAAATTTATGGTCAAGGAAAATCATTGTAATTAAAGTTGAGGAAAATAATTTCTCTATCCTAAAAATAAGAAATAGTTTTCCCAAGTTCCTTTTCCACACGTATTCTTACGCAGAATAGCAAATTGTTGTCATGTGAAGTTTAATGAGCAATAAGAGATTATGTCTGTTAATAATTTGCGTTTTCTATTTTTCTGGCTTCATTTCTTTAGCGGCTTTACTTTGATAATAAAAAACTTAAAAAGTATACTTCATAAATTAGTCATATCATAGACAAGGATTTTGGTATCATCTTGGTATCTTATATTGCGAACTATATTTGATTATAACGGAGAGAATAGTTATGAAAATAAAATAAAACTTTGGAAAACTTTTTCCCATACATCACTAAACAATCGAAAACTAATTATTTTACCTTAAAGATAATTTTCATGAAAAACAGTTTTTTAAGCGACTTTATTTCCACTAGCTACACGAAACTTGCCCGACTTGTTTCCTTTTTTAGCATCTTGCGCACATCGCTAATTTTACAATTTTCCTAATTCTCCTAACGGTATCGATAAAATTTAAGAATAAAAACTAGGGTAACTTGCTTGAGCCCAAGCCAAATTACCTTCAGGTTTCAAATATTTCCTTTTTCAATTAGAATCGAATGACATGCTTAGTTTCCTAATTTAACTAGGGATAAACTATCCCGACTTCCTGAAAGCTGATGTTTCTTCCATAAATATCCATAGATGGAGAGACAGGTCTTTAATTAGGGAAATATAATTACCGAGAGAGGAAAGGTTGTTAGTCATGGTGACTCCCGGGAGTTCTGGGAAATTAGCGATGGATTCAGGAGTTAGGCTGGAAGATTTCAGCAACGTCAAGAACGAAGGAGTCTCTGACGAGTGCTTTCGGTTCTGGGCATTGTTGGAGGTATGCAAGGTGGCCAGAAAGAATTATAGAGAGGAGAAAAAGTTGCAGCAGAGGGAAGAAGCCGAGAAAGAGAAGAAAGAATCGCAAGCAGCAGTAGAGGGAAAGACGACGTTGACGAATGAGGAACCGATGAACACTGCTGGCGGAGCCAGTGGGAAGAGTACTGGGAAACGTAAATATGGTGACAATGCCGAGTGGGAATTGAAGACTCGTGCATCTGCCGAACTAGAAGATGCCGAGGAAACGGGTTTCGCGGGAATGCTGTTGTCGTTGTCGAGAAAGAACCAGTGTTGTTGCAAGAAAGGCAGTGAGGAAGCGAACAAGGATCATGATCCTGAGTGGAACTTGGAGCCGCGTACGTGCTCTGAATTAGAAGAAGCCGGGGGGTTGGGTTTCGCTGGAACGTCATTGTCGAGAAAGAAGTGGAGTTGCAGAGAGAAGAGCAAAAAGAAAGTGAATAAGAAGTTCTTGATGAAGGACGATGATGGTGAGTGGGACTCAGAGACGCGTGCATGCTCTGGAATAGAGGCTGCCGAGGGGTCGGGTTTTGCAGGAATGCCGGCATCATTATCGCCGTCGTCGAGGAGAAAGAAGGGGCAGAGTCCTAGGAAGAAAATCGATAAAAAAGTGAATAAGAAGCGTGCGAAGGACAGCGAGGACCGGCCGGACATGCCTCAAGAGTTGAAGGATCATATCACTAGGGTTTTGGGCGGCAAAGAAGTGCGATTGGTCATACAAAAGCACTTGACCCAATCAGACGTAAGCGGCGAACTTTGTCGCGTGTCGATCCCCAAGAGTCAGATCATCGACTCTAAATTCTTGAGGGAGGACGAAAAGAAGTTGTTGGAAGCGTCTGTTGATAAAGATGTGAGGGTGCTGTGCTACCGTTCCCCAGAAGAGAAACTAGGAGAGAAGGTTCTCAAGTTGAGACTGTGGGTGATGCACAAGAAACCCAAAGGTCAAAGGGCCGCCGCCGGTGGCAAGGAGAGAGAGTCTCTGGAGACACGCACAGGCGGAGAGGATAACACCAGTGGTGAGGAGGAGGCCAGATCGTTGAAGAAGGGCAAATTAAGGGGAACGGATGGCGGCGAAGGGCCAAGACCATCGTGGATGTACATCTTGAGGACCGGCTGGCCCCAATTTGTAAGGGATAATAAGCTCAAGCTTCAGGACGTTGTCCAGATTTGGTCGTTTCGGGTCGACTCGGACTTGGCTTGCGACGAGTTATGCTTGGCCTTGATCATACTGCCTGGAAAACAAGCAAGAGAGAGTTAGGAAGTCACCTGATTGATTAAGTATGGTCTCCAAATTAGTTATAAGGATTTATCCAGTTAGTGGCACTGAACGTGTTTTCTTTTCACTGTTAAACAGCTGCTATGTTTAGTAAAAGGAAAGAATGAAATTCTTCCTTATTCTTGGCCAAAACCTTATTATTGTTTTACTCATCTAATCAATATAAGTGACATTTAATTCCTTGATTCATTCTGTCTTTTGTCTGGCAAATTCTTATAGAGATTGGACTTTGATAACAGCTAATTTGGAGGAAACATCATATTATAGGTTCGATAGACGGGTGGTGTTATACAAACTCAGGATAATATTTGGGAGAAGTATCTCGCGGGAGATCCTTATAATACTCATCTGGGTTAAGTGTTACTTATAATATTCAGTTAGTTAAAGTAATAGTCAATATTCTTCCCAATAAACCTCTCAGCTAAGAATTTATAGAGGCGGGAATGTGAAAGTAGCTCATTTTATAAAGGCTAAATGGAGTCATCTGTACAATTTTCCATTAGTTAAGGCTACATATATTCTAGGAGCACTGTATAACTAGTCAATTTTCTTTTCACAAAGGTTTGTTTAGAAAATAATGTATTATCATCCTCGAGAATTTTATAAGTGTATCATTAAAATCATTCACAATTCCTCTCGAGGCACAACTTGAAATGTATAGTGTAAAGTCCATGGAGGCCTGCAAAAAAATTCATATTAAAAAAAGCATACGTGGCTGCATGCTACATATGAAAAGAAAATAGTTATGGTAAACCCATCAACCGCTAAAAATGATATAATGGGGGACGGCTCATACGGTCTCCAAAAGCCTAAAAGGCAGTCGCCAATGTCATCAGCCACGGTTTACGGGTTGTGCTAATGCCGTTGGCGGTGGCTCGTTGATCGGCATCTACAGACTTGCCGCCAAACATGATAGGGGACTGCCTCGCGCGGGGAACTCTACGAGAGGGCCGGAGCAACCGTGTCCCTAGAGGCATGCTGCAACGACGGTTTGCCTGTTGTTAATACCTCTAGAATTCGCTGGCCCATTTACGAAACTCTTTTAGAGGCAGGTAAGCAGTCCCTAGAACTGAAGTGGGGTGGGATTTGTGCTTGATATGGGATTGACCTTCAATAGTCCTTGTAGAAATATATGTTTTCACCAGAAATAAACTATATAATTAGTGGAAAGTCAATACATTTCTTACCTTACCAAAAAAACAAAAAAACTATATAATTAGTTCCAGAAATTTACAACTTTCATTTTTCATCATATCGGTATAATTTTCGAACCGTGCTGGTTGTTACTTGTTACCAGATTCGTTAATCTTTCAGGTGCTTTCCGTTGGGTCATCTTTTTTTCTTCTTGTGACAGTTGAACTGGGGTTTCGTTGTTAGTTTCTCCACTGGTACTATATAAAGGTGGCGCTGAAGATTATATGGGTACATCCCACTTACATTATTCACAAAAGAAAGAGAGAAATCAAGAAGAGATCGTAGAGTGAATTTCTTTCTTCTTTGTCCTTTCTTATTGAGAAGAGAGTGGTTTCACAGTGGATGAACGCAAGAGGCCGCTACGTTCCGAAGATTTAGAGGGCTGTTCCATGGACCATCTCCCACCCAGCGAGATGCTCGGGTTGGTAGGCAGAGCTGCGAAGTAGAAGCACCGGGGAGAAGGATCGTCTCATGGACAAGAAAATCACGCATTGTCCATCGAAACCTCGAGCAGTAATGAGTCAAGAGGAGGCGAACCACCAACGAATGCGGGGTGTGGTAAGCAGCCCGTAGACACTCGTCGAAGAGTGCGAAATAGCGTAGTTAGGGAACAAGATGTTCAAGAAAGAAACTCCCAAGAAGGATATGATCCAAATGACGACAGTTTGAGGAAGCGGATAGCAGAAATATTGTTAGGCGAAGGAGCAAGCTCGGCATCTGAAGGCGGCGAGGACAAGGAATGGAGATCAGGAGAAGACGAGAAGAGCGGTGGCAGTGGCGGCAGGTCGAAGAGGAAATCTGGGTCGCTGGACAAAGAAGCCGAAGAGGGCAGCAGCAACAGAAACCAGAGGCGGAGGTTCTCCAAGAATGACTTGCCACCTCTTCCCAACCCACCACCAGAAATGCCTGGAGAGTTCAAGGACAAGATCGATGGGCTGGGTGGAAAGGAGGTCACACTGGTCATGCAAAAAGTGATGCTATACTCGGATATGAGTAGGCAAAGGTGCCGCCTCTCGCTCCCCAAGAACCAATTCAAAGAAATGGGTTTCCTGAGAGAGGGAGAGAGGAGGAAGTTGGATGCGAGAGAGGAAATACCCGTCAGGGTGATTTTTCCGAACCTGTCGGAGAAGGGCCTGATCTTTACAGTCTGGGAGATGCGCAAAAAGGGCAAAAGCAATGCGAAGAAGGCGGAGCTGACGCATAACAAGGATGGTAAAGACAACAGGGAGAAGAGGGCGAAAACAGCGAAAACAGCGCACGGCAAAGATGAAGATGGTAAGACGGAAACTAAGAAACCGAAGTCGACCGATGAGCAAGGCCAAGACGGTACAAAGGAACTGGAACCATCTTTAGTGTATGTCTTGAGGACCGGCTGGAGAGCCGCGGCTGAGGAAAGTGGGCTAGATGTACTCGATAGAATTCAAGTTTGGTCGTTTCGCGTCAATTCTGATGCTTGTCAAGATCAGCTTTGCTTCGCTTTGATCAGACTACCAGGAGAAGACCGCGGTCGAGATGCAACAGGGTGCAGCAACTTCGAGGAAGCTGGTGCTTGCTCAACTTCAGAGAAGGGAAGCCAGGCCCCTCGGAACCAGGACTAGTTTGTGTGTCCCCTAGAACTTCCACTGATGTCACTCGATTTTCGTCAGAGTAATTTGAGTTGGCATTTGACAACATGTTGAGGGCCACGTTTTTTGTTTCTCAAGTATTTTCGGGCTCATAATCGTACCGAGGTTTTGTTTGGAGGGACATTTACAGCATCCCAACTGTGCAGAGTCTTGCTTTTTCAGCTGGCGTCAATGATTTTCCTCTTTTCATGTGTGATCATGTAACGAGAAGTTGAAAATTTCGCGACATAATTGCATGCTTCGGGGTGTGATATTATAGATCAGTACATCCGCCCTTGGAGATCAGGTGGACGCGCCCCACCTCATCCGCCAGAAGCCGGCAAGAGTTTTTCGAACTTCCACCCTTGTAGTTCAATATCTGAGTAGCTGGAACGGCTTCGATGTTCGTATTAGACACAGCGGACGCCACACCTCCCTCAGATTTACGTGTTTTCATTTGGCATTCAATAGTTTACATGTGGTTAATTAGCAGACAGCTGATGCAGAGCTTGAGCAAATTCCAATACACGTGCATGCAGATAGCCCTGGAAAAGCTCTGCTATGGTCAGCTTCAATCGCTCTCTTGAACTTCAATGAATCTCCATATCTGTCGGAAGTGGAATAGATGAAACAACAAATACCACATATTTCCTGGAATTTTCAATTTTTTAGATAGACAAATTTTCATTTTTTTTTTGTATTTCGTGTTTATTTGATTAAATTTAGTCAAATTAGTAAATTAAAAAAAAAACTAAAATAGCAGGAATATCAACTTGATGCAACTACTTTTACTATTATAAAGATCATAAACAATAATATGCTTATATAGAACCATCTTAATATTTATAAAGATAAAAAAAAGTAAGAAAAAGATGGCAATTTTGTTTTGTTGATTTAGGAAATGGATTGAAATAAAAAGTCATTGTAAAATCCGTGCAATCGTGTAATTATGAGAACTATTTTGACTTTTTCTTATGGAAAGTTAAGGGGCTATATTAAACAAATTGAAAGTTCGGAAACTAAAATGAACAATTAAGAATAGTTCAAGAACCTCATTGAATTATGGATGACATTGCATATTAGGTCAAAGTTTAAGGATTATTTATGTTATTTTCTCTTCTCTTAACTAATTGGCTCTATGACAAAAAAAAAAAACACAACTTATTTGGATCAATACATTTCCTTGAAGCCGTCACTTAATTAGCTTTTTAATTTTTTTTTAATGAAGTCACGACCTTAATGAATAAATAAATTATTATTCCTAAAATGAGAGGTTATCTGTTTTTTTGGCAAAAAGGAAAAAAAAATTTCGAATGTATTTGTTTTCATGAAAATGATTTGCATGAAATAATTTTTCAAACTTTCACTTGTTTAGTTTGCTGAAAGTGGATAATCAGCACAAAAGATTTTACGGTCAAGGAAAACCACTGTAATTAAAGTTGATGAGCAAAGTAATTTTTCTATTTTAAATATAAGAAATAGTTTCCCAAGCTCCTTTTCCACATGTATTCTTACGCAGAAAAGCAAATCGCGGTCATGTGAAGTTTAATGAGCAATAAAAGATTGAGTTTGTTAATTGTTTGCATTTACTATTTTTTTGGCATCCTTTCTTTAGTGGCTTTATTTTGATAATAAAAAACTTAAAAATTACACTTCATAAATTAGTCATATCTTAGATAAGGATTTTGGTATCGCCTTAGTATCTTATATTATGAACCAAATACGATTATAACAGAAAGAATAGTTTGAAAATAAGATTTAAACTTCGAAAAACTTTTTTCTACGTCACTAAACAACTGAAAACTAATTATTTTACCTTAAACATAACTTTCACGAAAAACAATTTTTTAAGCAACTTTGTTTCCACTAGCTACGCGAAACTTGCCCAACTTGTTTCCTTTTTCTGCATCTTGCGCATATTGCTAATTTTACACTTTTCCTAATTCTCCTAAAGGTATTGATAAAATTTAAGAATCAAAGCTAGGGTGCATGCTTGAGTCCAAGCCAAATTACGTTCGGGTTTCAAATATTTCCTTTTCAATCAAAATCGAACGTCATTCTTACTTAACTAATTTAAGTAGGGTTAAACTATCCCTACTTCTTTCTTACCTTACCAAAAAAAAAAAAAACTATCCCTACTTCCTGAAAGCTGACATTTCATCTGTAAATATCCATAGATGGAGAGACAGCTCTTTAATTACCGAGAGAGGAAAGGTTGTTAGTCATGGTGACTCCCGAGAGTTCTGGCAAAATTAGCTATGGCTTCAGGAGTTAGGCTGGAAGATTTCAGCGTCGTCAAGAACGAAGGAGTCTCTGACGAATGGTTTCGATTCTGGGCATTGCTGGAGGTGTGCAAGGTCGCGAGAAAGAATTATAGAGAGGAGAAAACGTTGCAGCAGAGGGAAGAAGCCAAGAAAGGGAAGAAAGAACCGCAAGCAGCAGTAGAGGGCAAGACGACGTTGGTGAATGAGGGAGGACGAAAAGAAGTTGTTGGAAGCGTCTGTTGATAAAGCTGTGAGGGTACTGTGCTACCGTTCCCCAGAAGAGAGACTAGGAGAGAAGGTTCTCAAGTTCAGACTGTGGGTGCTGCACAAAAAACCCGAAGGCCAAAGGGCCGCCGGTGGCAAGGAGAGAGAGTCTCTGGAGACACGCGCAGGCGGAGAGGATAACACCAGTGGCGTGGAGGAGGCCGGATTGTTGAAGAAGGGCAAATCAAGAGGAACGGATGGTGGCGAAGGGCCAAGACCCTCGTGGATGTACATCTTGAGGACCAGCTGGCCCCAGTTTGTAAAGGATAATAAGCTCGAGCTTCACGAGGTCGTCCGGATTTGGTCGTTTCGGGTTGACTCGGACTCGGCTCGCGACGAGTTACGCTTGGCCTTGATCATAGTACCTGGAAAACAAGCAAGAGAGAGTTAGGAAGTCACCTGATTGATTAAGTACGGTCTCCAAATTAGTTACAACAATTTATCCAATTTGTGGCACTGAACTTGTTTTCTTTTCACTGATAAAGAGCCGCTATGTTTAGTAAAAGGAAAGAATGAAAGAAATTCTTCCTCATTCTTGGCCAAAACCTTATTCTTGTTTTACTCATTTAATCAATATACGTGATATATCATTGGTTCCTTCTGTCTTTTGTCTGGCTAATTCTTTAGAGACTGGACTTTGAAAACAGCTAATATTGTGGAAAAATCATATTATAAGGTTCGACAGATGGGTGGCTTCATACATATTTAGGATCATATTTGGGAGAAGTATCTCATGGGAGGAGACCCTTACAGTCATTTGTGAGAGAGTAATGGTCAATTTTCTTCCCTATAATCCTCTCAGCTAACAAAATTTATAGAGGCGGGAATGTGAGAATAGCTCAGTTTATAAAGGGCAAATGGAGTCACTTCCACAATTTTCAATTAGGTAAGGCAACGCATATACTGGGAGCATTGCATAACTTGAAATATATATTTTACCATCCTCGAAAATAACATACTAACATCCTCGAAAACTTTTTAAGCGTATCCTTAAGATCGTTCATTATTCCTCTTAAGGCACAACTTCAAATGTATAGTATAAAGTCCATGGAGGCCCGAAAAAAAAATCATATCCAAAAAAGCATGCTTGGCTGCATGCTACATATGAAAAGAAAATAATTACAGTAAACCCATCAACTGCTAAAAATGATATGATAGGAGACGGCTTACACCGTCTCCAAAAGCCCAAAAAGCAGTCGCCGATGTCATTGGCCACAGTTTACAAGTCATGCTAATGCCATTAGCGGCGACTCGTTGACCGGCATCTACAGACTTGCCGCCAAACATGATAGGGGGCTGCCCGGCGCAGGGATTTTAACAAGAGGGCCGTAGCAACCGTCCCTAAAGGTGTGCTGCAACGACGGTTCGCCTATCGTCAATAGCACCTCTAGAAGTCGCCGGCTCGTAAGCAGTCCCCAGAACAGGACGTTTAGCACGAGACTGGCAAATCCTAGTGTGGGAAGGTTACAGCATTGAAGTGGAGTGGGATTTGTGTGCTTAATATGGGATTGACCTTCAAATAGTCCTTGTAAAAATATAGGTTTTCACCAGAAATAAACTGTATAATTTTCGAAACCCTGCTGGTTGTTACTTGTTACCAGATTCGTTAATCTTTCAGGTGCTTTCCGTTGGGTCATCTTTCTTTCTTCTTGTGACAGTTGAACTGGGGTTTCGTAGTTAGTTTCTCCACTGGTACTATATAAAGGTGGCGCTGAAGATTATATGGGTACATCGCACTTGCATTATTCACGAAAGAAAGAGAGAAAAATCAAGAAGAGATCGTAGAGTGAATTTCTTTCTTCTTTGTCCTTTCGTATTGAGAAGATACTGGTTTCACAGTGGATGAACGCAAGAGGCCGCTACGTTCCGAAGATTTTGAGGGCTGTTCCATGGACCATCTCCCACCCAACGAGATGCTTGGGTTGGTAGGCAGAGCCGCGAAGGGTGAGCACAGGGGAGAAGGATCGTCTCGTGGACAAGAAAATCGTGCATTGTCCATCGAAACCTCGAGCAGTAATGCATCGAGAGGAGGCGAACCACCGACGAATGGGGGGTGCAGTAAGCAACCCGTAGACACTCGTCCAAGAGTGGGAAATAGCGTAGTTAGGGAACAAGATGTTCAAGAAAGAAACTCCCAAGAAGGATATGATCCAGATGATGACTTTTTGAGTAAGTGGATAACGAAAAAGTTGTCAGGCGAAGGAGAAAGCTCCGCATCTGAAGGCGACGAGGACAAGGAATGGACATCAGGAGAAAACGAGAAGAGGTGCGGCAGTGGCAGCGGGTTGAAGAGGAACTCCGGGTCGCTGGACAAAGAGGCCGGAAAGGGCAGCAGCAACAGAAACCAGAGGCTGATGCTCTCCAAGAAAGACTTGCCACCTCTTCCCAACCCACCACCAGAAATGCCTGGAGAGTTCAAGGACAAGATCAATGGGTTGGGTGGCAAGGAGGTCACACTGGTCATGCAAAAAGTGATACTATACTCGGATATGAGTAGTCAAATGTGCCGCCTCTCGCTCCCCAAGAACCAATTCAAAGAAATGTGTTTCCTGAGAGAGGGAGAGAGGAAGAAGTTGGATGCGAGAGAGGAAATACCCGTCAGGGTGATTTTTCCGAACCTGTCGGTGAAGGACCTGATCTTTACAGTCTGGGAGATGCGCAAAAAGGGCAAAAGCAATGCGAAGAAGGCGGAGCTGGCGCATAACAAGGATGGTAAAGACAACAGGGAGAAGAGGGTGACGAGAGCAAAAACAGCGCACGGCAACAAAGAAGATGGTAAGACGGAAACTAACAAAGCGAAGTCGACGGATGAGCAAGGCAAAGATGGTACAAAGGAACTAAAACCATCGTTATTGTATGTCTTGAGGACTGGCTGGAGAGCTGCGGCTGAGGAAAGCGGGCTAGCTGTACTCGATAGGATTCAAGTTTGGTCGTTTCGCGTCGATTCTGATGCTTGTCAAGATCGGCTTTGCTTTGCTTTGATCAGACTACCAAGAGAAGACCGCGGTCAAGATGCAACGGGTTGCAGCAACTGTGAAGAAGCTGGGGGTTGCTCCACTTCAGAGAAAGGAAGCAATACAGCTCAGAACCAGGACTAGTTTGTGTGTCCCCTGGAACTTCCACTGATTTCAATCGATTTTCGTCAAGAGTAATTTGAGTTGGCATTTGACAACATGTTGAGTGCCATGTTTTTTTGTTTCTCATGTATTTTCGAGCTCATAATCGTACTGAGTTTTTGTTGGGAGGGACATATACAGTATCCCAACTGTGCAGAGTCTTGCTTTTTCAGCTGGCGTCAAAGATTTTCCTCTTTTCATGAGCGATCACGTCACGAGAAGTTGAAAATTTTGCGACATAATTGCATGCTTCAGGGTGTGATATTATAGATCAGCAACTTATAGATCAGGTGGACTCGCGCCACCTCATCCACCGGATGCCAGCAAGAGTTTTTCGAACTTCCCTTCCACCCTTGCAGTTCAATATCTGAGTAGCTCGAACGGCTTTGATCTTTTGTATTAGATACAGCGGTCGCCACACCTCACTCAATTTACATGTTTCATTTGGCAGTCAATAATTTACATGTGGGTAATTAGCAGACAACTGATGCAGAGTTTGAGCAAATTCTAATACACATGCTTGCAGATAGCCCTGGAAAAGCTCTGCTATGATGAGCTTCAATTGCTCTGTTGAACTTCCATGAATCTCCGCATCTGTCGGAATTGGAAAAGATAAAACAACAAATATCAACATATATCCTGCAAATTTCCGTTGACCATTCAGACACACAAGCACACGCAACCTGAGAAAATTTGGTTAGCATTTGATTAGGGAAGATGAAATATGAGTATGAACAGATATACACAGGCCCGAGAAGCCGAACATCCTGACGAATCAACAACTTTTATTGAGCCGAAAAAGAAACAATTGTCAAAAAGAACCAGATTTGATTCTGATCTACTCCTTTTCACAAGAATTACAATCATAACTCTGAAACCTAGAAGTCACTCATTTCGCGAGATGGGTTAGTTTGCCTCCTTGTGGAGAAACAAATTGACTGTGCTGTGCAAACCTAATTCATGAATTGCCGGCAGTTTGGAGCTTTGCATAAGCAGGGGACTTTGAATTCATCTGGCTCATCAGGATCGAATAAGTAATCATACCTGCCACAAACGCCACAGATAATTCAGATACACACACGCGCACATACATACATACATACATACATACATACATATATATATATATATATATATATATAGAGAGAGAGAGAGAGAGAGAGAGAGAGAGAGAGATACGTTAGTTCATCCCCGGCTGATACGTTGGTCTTGGCAATAAGAACTATTCTGCTCTCGTCATGGCCTACACTCATGATCCGTGCATAGCAATTGGGCATACACTGCATGAGAAACAGAGAGATCATGAGAAGAGTGCTACATTGAATTACAGAGAGGAGGGTCCATGTTTGAAGAAACCTACCGAATGGTTGATGAGACGCGCTATATTTCCTTTATCAGTAGCATCCACCACTACTTCTTCGCTGATCTTAAATAACTGCAATCGGGATTAGCTCAAATTCAATTTCTTGAGAAAGAAACAGTTAATTAATTGAAAACAGCGTATATCCATGAGAAAACAGGGACAGAGTTCTGAAGATTTCTGCACTCCGATGCTTAAAAACTTACATAACAGTCCTTCCCTTCCTGTCGGTACTTTGCCTCCCTAAGATCTGCAACGCTACGCCTCACCTGCTCCCCTCGATATTCGATAACCTGCAGAGAACACGATATTCACAATGCATGAATGGAAGTATCTGTATCACATGGCGACCAATAATTACTGGATGCAAATCTCCCATTTTTTCCTCTGCATTTTCCAGATCAAATAGGTCAAAAGAGAATTACCATACATCGGTCCCAGGTTGTCAGCTCAAAAATATGAGACAGACAGTGCACCAAGAAAATAAACCGGCATTCCTCATTACAACACAATGTCTCGTGCACATTTATTATTGCTATGCCATATGAAAATATGCTTGATGCCCGAGGTCCACGCAAGGAAAGAGCACAAAGAAGGCCAGAGGCACGGTACTTACCATCTCTCCTTCTTGGATATTCCTCCTTGCAAATAGTCCCCACCCATGTATTCCAGATCTACCGAAGCAAGCTCGATCATGTTCAGTTCTCTGTAGTCATATCAGTAACACGATGTGGAATTAGAAAGCAAGGGAAAACGAAAAAGACAAAACACCAAAAGAGCATGAAAGGAAGAGCATTTGCCTGCAAGTGTAGTAGTCTTTCACGGAATGATGAGAATGTATTGGGCTCGTCTACTTCCTGTAGATGCAATGATAGCAAATTTTAATAATGAGCTGCACATGTCTCAACTTTTGATTTGCAGATTAAAAACACAAAAGCAACTAGAAAAGGACAAGGGTATACTCTAAATTTGTTCAAACTGTCAACTATGCCTAGAGAATGATGGCAAGATCCTTTGACTCTGTGAGGAATAGCTTCTTCCCCAGATCTCTAGCAAGATGAAGAGTCAAAGGAAGATAAGTACAAGATTATCCTTGTCATGTTATGCATGCAACAAAACAATCGGATAGATCGAGAAAGTTGTGAGACGAACCTTCCGGTTATTTTTCAATCTTCTAAAGACCCGGCATCTTGCAGCAGAGAGTGGATCCAATTCACTGATTTCTGCTGCTGGAACATCTTCAAGCGCTCGTCTAGATGAAATGAGCCTTGAACCACCCCTCCTTTTGTTTTGTATGAGGCTTTTAGCGGAAAAAACCCCTGCAGGAGTTTGTATGATGAGAACAGTATCCGGATTTGGGGCCCTGAACCAAAAGAAAAAATCATTAAGTCATAACCAACAGTGATAATGAGTTACGAAGACACGGGCAGTGCTTGGTGATCCAGGCAATTCATTGAAAGGAATTGTAGAGCCATGAGTTTGGTTCAAGTTTCACTGGGTAGATATGGCTAGAAGGAGAACGCATTCTCATAATTGGAGGAGGGAGGTGCTAAAGCTTTCCTTCTCTAAGGAAAGAGAACATATTCTCGTAGGTGTAAATTGAATACAAAATGCACAGACATGTGCAGCGTTCTATGGGTGGTATGGTGACTGAACTTGTGAGAGAATGAAGAGTGCTTATCCATAAGTAGGCATTCACAGAGGAAACGAGAGACAATGGAGAGGGCTTAAATATTTGGCAAGACATCCAGACTACCCATTTAAGGAGGTAAACAACCTATAATAAGGAAAAAAACAATGAGAAGTAGAGAACAATGAATAATATGCTGCGGGTGGACAGTGGAGTTAAGCAGGGTCTGTCATTATTGTGAAAACACAGAAGTGAGTCCATACCGGTGATAAGCGCAATAAGAGATCATCCTTGTAATCTGTTTCCCATTTTTCTCCAAGCTATGCAACTGAAAGCCAAAAAACAAATATACTTTAAGAAGAGACATCCATGTTTCCAGTCTGTTTTCTGAAATAATCCAGACAGATACGTTACTCATACTAGCCCAAAAGTGCCTAAAAAGTTGTTGGTTCCATTTATACCATCAAGCAACAGTATTGGACTTTAGCCAAATGAATATAGTAAACTGGACAACTGCCCAAGTTCTGAAGGTTGTGATGACTCACCTCCATTCGATACCCTGCCCTTGATGCACACATTGCATGGTAATATGTCGAGCATTTGCAGCATTGCGTACAGGAACCATGAATTTGCTTACAAATAACGCATATCTGAAGTTTAATTCACATGTGTCAGCAACATATTCAAGTGAGATAAAGCCAAACACACCAACAGAACATACACCAGCCTAGACAGCAATGGTGAGTTAGAAAGGATAATTGCAGAAATGATAAAAGACAAGACTACACATGAAAATTACTGATGTAAAGACGAGAAAAATTATAGCAAAAATAACATACACTACAATCATAAAATATGTAATATACTTGACATTTCTATCATTGAGGCAAATATTATATTTGGAATGTTATGCCTGGGTTATTAAAAGCTTCACATTACTAAAACAAGTTAGCATCTCTTGATTCATAAAAAGCAAGATGCTGAATAAGCATTTTTTTTGGCATAGATGCCGAACTAGGTTGAATTTGTTAAAGAAAAGTAAAAGTAAAAACTGGGAATTCAATTTCCGAGACAGGCTTTAACCTTAACAAAAGAATTTGATGGAATGCTTAAGATCCCAATGGCAGGCTCCATCTTCTCATCACTTGCAAAGGCAACTTCAGGTCGAAACCACGCACACGTAACATGAACCCATAATGGCTCCACATCAGTTGGCTTCAGTGCACCACCTAAAGAGAAAAGGTTCAGCCATCAAGCTCAAGTAAATATGAAGAGACAGGAACTAACCTACTGAGCAAGTTCTCCCAACCACATACAACTGAAATATTTTCAGACATGGATTGAATAGAGGAAGCACAGGTG
The DNA here is from genome assembly GCA_031216405.1 of Syzygium malaccense. Classification (NCBI taxonomy): domain Eukaryota; kingdom Viridiplantae; phylum Streptophyta; class Magnoliopsida; order Myrtales; family Myrtaceae; genus Syzygium; species Syzygium malaccense. The sequence goes on from CM062253.1 coordinate 18,623,027, forward strand.
AAGAGACCCAAAAGTGCTTAAAACATTAGGAAACTGTTTCTAACATGACGTCTGAGGAGTAAATTAAAAAGCAACGGATATTTGACACACACACACACACACACACATATATATAAGGGGATTTTCATATGCGCAGATAAAAATTCAATAGTCCTCTCCAGACTAGTTCCAGATAAGATACATCATGGCACTACCCTAACAAATCAGATACCACAGAGATAAAAAGCACCAATGAAGTACCTTTTACAGGACAAAGACAGCATTCCCTCTTGATGTCAGGTGTTTCACAAGCTTTGCATACCCATGATGTTAAATCTCGCACATTTCTTGCCCCATAGCACTCTTGATGAACCGCTATTTGACATCTAATAAGTACACAGTGACATAATTATAATTCCAGAATAACCTTAGTGCCAAAAACAAGTAAAGGAAGGAAGGAAGGAAAAAAAAATCATAACAAGCATTAACAGGTCATTGGACAAAAATAATGTGCTAATCCTTGGGTCTCCTGAAAAAAAAGGCCCAGAATAATATCTCCTGCAAAGGTACTTTGTCAGAACTAGATACTTGCAATATATAAGGTGGGTACAAGATGCTCTGCTCCTCCCGTAATCCTAGAGTATAATCTTAATAGGAGGTGGCTTGTTATGATTGAGGTGGAAGTTATTTAACCACAATTTTATGGTGATTACCTGTTGCAGATAATAATTTTGTTGTAATCCCAATCTTCAACCCATCTACAGACAGCACATCGCTCGGTCGTCCATTTAGCATACACTGGTTCATACCTCTCTGTCTCAACGATAAGGATTGGCAAGTAAGAATTGGCTCTTTCAATCAGAAGAGTATATGCTAATAAGGGTAAGCAAACCTTGCAAAAATGCGAGCAGCTTCTGCTTCCTCTCTTTCATAGGAGGCCGTTTAGGCGGCTTCCCAGAAACTAAAGTTTTTTCATGGTATTCAGCCAATTGCAGCATCTGCAAATCCAAAAAGGATTTCAATATACCTCTCTCATGTAACTGGCCATGCTATTACCAATCATGGAAGACAAGTTATATTAAGGTTTCAAAACTCAGACTCAATAGATCTCTGTTCAGCATATAAAAACCCAACACAGGCACATCATCTAACAGAAACACAAGAAAAGGTAACGGTACTAGAAAAGATGATCCACATCCATAAGAGGAAGCAACCAACAAGAACTTCAAATCTCTCCCAAAAAATTGAGAACCCAGATTTAGACTGATTTAGAGAAAGTCCAACTCAGTTAGAGATAGGGAAACTGCCTCACTGATTCAGGAACAAAGGAACCCAGAGACTTGGCTTTACCAACCAATCAAAAGAAACTAAAATGAGTCAACGATAAAAGGTACACTTCTTTAATAGAAAGATCAGTGAGGTCACGTAAAATTAAAATTTGCAAAAATCTGCACAGGGGCACAAATTAGGAAAGGAGTTTGCCCCTCATCTTCATGGCTTTTGCTTGTCTTTCAACTCAAGGTTTGGCAAGGATCGGCAAAAGAAGGGAAAAATTGCATTGAAAATACCTAGCAACAAAAATTAGCGGCAGATTATATTGCCTTGAAACAAGGGTAACAGGAGTTATTCTGGCTCCAACTACTTGGCCCTTTCCTTCCCTCAGGCTCAGATCTTGCCACTGCTAACTTATCTTCATCATTGCAGTAGATTCAACATAATATTCTACTTTGAAGGTGCCGACCACTTAATTCTAGATTTGTGGTCGTATGTGCACTTGTACTCAGACATTGCCTTCACCAAGATATGGAGGGTTCAGGCAAGGAAAAGGCTCCTTCTCAATTGTATACCACGACTGATAACATAATATTCTGCACTTCTGGAGAAAGTAGCACAAGTACCTCATCCCAATACATTGCTACAAGGAGATTTCCTCCTTGGGCTACATCTAAGACCAGACACCACTAGCTACTGGAAAGGTACGTCTCAACTGCTGACCAAGTGATAGTCTAGTAATTAAAATTATTGCTTGATGCTGACCAAAAAAAAAAAAACCCACAAAAACCAGCAACAATTTTTTTGACGCGTCATAAAAGTGATGAGCATAATGCAAAAGTTCGGCTTAAGCACATACCCATTTCTCCAGTGGTAACATGGAACCTTTCACCTTTATGCTGGTTTTCCAATTCCTTAACTTGGAATTTGTATGTCGTTCCCAGTCACTCAGTGCTTGTTTTTTTGATCCACAAAGCCCACACTTGCAAATAACTCTGAGGAGACAAGGAGAAGAAATTAAAATGCAATTCATCAAATTAACCAATTGGTGTATTTCTGAGGATTGCAACAGAACCAAAGTTTGGACAGTTACATGAATGCAGAAAGTCAGAGACCATGGAAAGGATATGCAGTGATGCAGGACACTGTAAGTTAAACTTACAAATGAAGGCTTGGAAAGTAGATGCCCTCAACACCAGCACAAACGACTGTAACTTTGTTAGGCAGCACCAACTGGCCACTACTCCTGTTCATCCTTCAGCAAAAGGTAGAACAACTATTTAGCAAGTGAGAACTAGACAAAGTTACAATGCTACGTCTATAAAAGCAGTACGTCTAGCATTCTCTCAGTAACAGGCAAGGAATTTCCAAAAGTGAGAAGGTTCATTTCTGAATAAAAACAACTGGCACAGAGAGAGAGAGAGAGAGAGAGAGAGAGAGAGAGAGAGACAGAGAGAGATGGTGTGCAATTACTTTATTATAGGTTGGGCCTTTTCGGAATCAGATAATTCAAAATTGAACTTCGCTCTACAGGCAGGGCAATAATAATCAGTGCCACCCATCTCCTTCAAAAATAGTAAAATACAAAAGAATAGTCAGAGGTTGGACCATTTGCCAATGCAAAACAGAACGATGTAAATGATAGTAACTGTACCTTAAAACGGTTACTTGAGATTTTATCGCACTCCGCATGAATCCAAACTTTGCAGCCATCACAACGTACCTAATGCCATGAGAATGTTAGAAAATTTTACTATAAGGAGTTACGGAAAAAAGCAGTATATCAGATTAAACCCCCAAAAGGTCAGTTCTCCTTACCCAACTCCCGCTGTCAGAATGATTCCATATCTTCTTGCATATGCCGCAGTAATGATTTGATTTTATCAACTGCAAACAGAAAAAGTTCAGGTAATTTCAGCATTTTATATATGTCTTAAATGCTATATATGGGTTTCGCATACCCATCAGTGCCATGTAGTCGATTTATTTCTACCTATCATATGAAATTATAAGTCATATGCCATTACAGGAAAGATGAATTTTACAGACCCTAGAACACAATCTGCACAGTGATTGCCCTCCAGGAGTTGAAACTTTCTCTTTCTTTGTCATTCTCACTGGAAGGATAGATCCACAGCCTTCACAGCACCGTGGTTCTTTCTTTGTCCCAGCTACATCCTGCAGGAGAAAGTTCAACCACGTAAGGATGATCGTGAACATCATCAAATATATTTATCCCAATCATACTACTGACCAAGGTAAGAGGAAGATAGGCATGGATGATGATTCCCACCCTCAAGTTTTGGTCCCCCCCACAACACCCAAAAACAAAAGGAAAATGAAATCTATCCTAACTCCATTGTCACGCAAAGACGAACCTCTGCTGGCCAACTGATTCCATGAAAACCAAACCCAGGAAAATCCAGATATCATATAACTATCAACTAGACCTGAGTGCCATTAGCACTAAACATGGATTCTAAGAGATGAGTAATAGATCTATTCGATATGTCAAGAATGTTCCCCAATGAATAGAAATTAAGTATGTAAAGAAAGAGGCACCTTAGAGAAACCTACCGAGTTAAGATAGTTAAACTCTTGATCTTGATTTGAACCAGTAGCCTCCTCAATCCCTCTATAAACAAAATCAGCAGCCGTCGTATTTCCAGCAGCCAAATTAATGTCATGTGTCAACTTTTCAGTAAAACCATTTTCTGCTAAAAATGCCTCCTCCATTGCAATTTGGAAGTCGCTGGGTTTGCAGTCCTTCAACTCAGGCTGCTCCTGAAACCTGCAAAAAGCACACTTTGGGCTCAGGACAATTGAGCCTTATCCTAAAGATCCAATATCTGAGTGAAATGAAGCACCAAACACAGACCTTTCCACAAAGTCCATAAATGGGAAAATCCTCCCTCGTCTCACCCACGCGAAATCCTGATTATAAACACTTGAACGTTCAGAACAAGATCCCAATTATTTACACAACAGCTCGTGTATATATTTCAGTAAATAGAAACCAGCACAAGTAAAGAAAGTACTTCCTGTGCATACCCTATGATCCTCACTCCCAGCATAACCAAAGAACATCACACAAGCTGCGTCAGCGATACAAGCTCTTAAGACCAGTTCTGGAGCTTGTGTCAGTGGATCAATGACAATGGCAGGCCAAAAAGGCTCAAATTCCCCAGATTTCGCCCACACAATGTCGCCTGAATAGAAGTCCTCGGGCCCATACAATCCATCTTTCCTTTCCTCACGCCAATCCATTAAGTTTTCCTTTCCGTCAGTATCCTCTACATCTAACCCTCTGAACTCACCAAGATGGTCCTGTATAGACGTAAGCGAACTGCGGGAGGTTGAGTACTTCCTTATGTCGATATTCCCACGCCCAACTTCTTCTTCCTCAGCTTCTTCACACAATGTACCATATCCGAGATACCTGAAACCAATTTCATCCTCCTTTCTCCTATTTTTCAAGCCATTACTCAAAGTTCTAGCCACTTTATTACCGAATTTCGGCTTTTTACATTGCACGATCTCGTACTCGTCGACGTCACTGTCCAACAATCCAGCCTTAGTAGTACTCTCTTTCCTCCAGTTATCAATAACAGAGTCATTGAACCGAGAAGGCAATACCTGGACTCTTCCCCTGGAGGTCCTCACCAGAGGGGGCCGCGAAATCTCCACCGCCCGGCTCCCCGCCCTCCCCGAATCTTGAGCCTGGGATTCCAACTCGGCCTCTTCCGGGGAACAAGACAATTCCGTGCACCACGAGGCCGCGAATTGCTTCTCGCCCAGAATCCCGGGGATCACGCCCGCGGCCACCTCGCCGAGGAGATTCAACGGGTAGTAACCGTTGCCCAATTTACCCTTCTTCCGCGCCCCGGCCTCCCCGTCCCCGTTCGGCTCGGCCGCCGGGTCCCCGGGCTTCCTCCGCTTCAGCCTCGGCATTCGCGACTTCAATTTGCGCTTGATTATCATCTCTCCCGTCCCCGCGAAACGATCGGAACCCCACGCAATTCTCTCAATGCGCCATGCTCGCCCTCAATTCCCGCATCGAGGCCGGAGTCCCCGAGCTAAGGCCGGAAACCCTAATCGGACGAAGAGCTCGAAAACAAGAACAGGGGAAGAATCCGGAATCGCCGCCGCCGGAGCGATTCGTGAGGAACGAAGAAGGGGAAGAGAGAGAGAGAGAGAGAGAGATGGAACAGGGGATTTCGAAGAGAGAGAAGAAAAGGGTCGAAAGCAAATAAAGGGATCTGCGAGATAAGAGCTTTGCTTCAATCCCAACTGCTGCTTCTTCTTCTTCTTCAGGGTAGAGAGAGAAAGAGGGAGAGGAGGAGGAGAGAGAAAGGCGTGCGTGTGCGCGCACGATAAAGATTGGTTTTTGGCTCGGGAAACAGATAATACAGGAGGAATCGCTCACTGGGTCGATTTGGGTTTCGAGAATTGGAGCGAGGAAAGGGGCGTCATCCTTCTTTTTTTTTTTGTTGTTGGGAATAGCAGTTTCCTCTCTGCGTGTATCTTTCAGGGAAAAAAAAATTTTTCTAGAGAGAGAAAGCGAGCTGACACAGAGGAGAGAGAGGGGGCGTTATCTTGTGCGAGAGAGAGAGAGAGAAGAGCGTATATAATGCATGATGTTGGTGACGAGAAGAGTCGATTTGGGCTCACAGCTCTCGATCTCAAACTTGGGAACCAAGCGAGATTTTCTTAGAGCAATTTTTATATAGCCCGGGCATATATTTGCGCGATCGATCGATCGATCGATCTAAATTTTGCTGCTTCCGAATTCACTGGCTCGTTCATCATTGCTACTTGCTTCAAGGTCTCCAATTTCTCTCTCTTTCCTGTGGCTCTTTTTTTCTTCAGCAGAGGTCAAAGGTTTTGGCGACTGAAAATTTGTCGGGGTTCCCAATGTGCGACGACGGTCGAGCGGAAGCTCCGGAGGAGTTGGAACGCTCGTGGGCGCGACTCTTCGGATTCCCATTCGATCGCCCTCCGTTCTTCGGTGTCGTTGGTAGGCGATCGTGTCGTGTTGCTTTGGAGCAAAAAGCGAATTTTTATCTGTTTGCGTACCATGGTTGTGTGAAGCGTGTGCGTTAGCGTTACCATGTTCTGTCGCGAGGATCCCGAAAAATTTCTTCCGAGTGTTGTTTCGTGGGAGATCCCGAAATCCACGAAGGGGGGGTCCTCGCGATGGTGATGTAGTGCGCACGGAGTCACGGAGGTACAAATTTGTTTGATGGGTCCATCTTATCGATTCGTGGGTGGGTTTGATTTTTGGGTCTTCTCCAAGAGGAGTGCGGCATCTTTCCGGCGATTCTCGGCGGCGGGTGGCGGTGCTGCGGCGGCTGGTCACGGCGGTCGGGGGGGATCTCTCTTTCATATTACGAGGTTGCTGTCCTCTTCGTCTGTTTTGGCGGTTGGGTTCGTTGGTGGGTCCTCAAAATTTTCTTTCCCTTTCCCTTTTTTTTTTTCCCGAAATGGGTATCGGGGACGATGGCGCCTTTCTTCTTCATTAATGGCAGTGTCGAATTACACATATATTCTCTTCCCACTTTCGCGGAGGATTAGAACTTGAGCAGAGAGAGGTTTCTGAGTCTCGATTCGACGAAGCGACTATGGAGAATCCTTAATGATTCCCAAAAAAATTGGGTAGTTTCATCATCTTCCACGGTGCGCTCCCATGCGATTCGAAGATTTCGAACTCGGGACGAGATAAGTAGGAATAGAATCAGTCGAACTTTTTCCTCCCCCTGTAAATGATGGCTGTAGACGGGCTCACTGAATTTGTGTGATTTTTCCTAAGCAGATTGATTAAGTCGCAAGGTGGGTTGTCTCTTCTTCTTCTTCTTCTTCTTCTTCTCGTGTTATTTTAATATATTATCGAATTTCATTTGGACTGGGGTGCGCTTCAGAGTCAAAAGCTTGGGCTTTTTGCATCGATGGCATCGTCCACTGCAAGCGACAAGCCGAAATTCATGAAAGCTTAGTCATTCGATGCCAATTAAACAGAGCTTCATATTACGTCCTTTTTGTTGTTATGGTGGGTCACTTCATGGGATCATAGAGAGAGAGAGAGAGAGAGAGAGAGAGAGAGAGAAGCGGGGCTTCATGAGGGTTTGGCCATGGCAAGACCTTGGAAGGAGAGGAGGAGAGTAGGGGCTGTCGAAAGCTACAGTTCTTACTGTGGATATTGGGGACGAGATCATAAGCCTCTCTGTACCGTACGATCGATTTTTCGCGGCCGCCCGAACTTAATGTGCAATAGGTCCGACCGATCATGGGGATGGATCCTCGAACTGTTGCTGGGTAGGAGACGACGGGTTTTCATGGTTAATCATTGGACGCTTTTTGATTTATAAGAAGCAAAGTCTCACAAGTTTCGCTCAAGAGAGGAAGGGTCAAGGTCAACTTGCGTGGGAGTAGGTGAAGTTGGGGCTTTCTAGGGGAAACGTCACGGCAAGAGAGAGAGAATGTTTTGGATGTAAAATACATTACAAACTCTTCTCTCTGTGCTTGCTTCTTGATAGGAGGCAATATGCGTCTGCGAGCAGAGAGGACGAAGATGTGTCCTCTCCGACTCCAGAATTGTCCCCTGATGTGGTTCCAGCGGTGTGGCGGCACGGGCGGCCTCCGTGCTCGCCCGTTGAATACAACTGAGTGCCATTGGGTGGTGATTGGAACGAGTTTGGCTTGTGTCGTCGGAGGACATATCCCCGCTTTGCGGCCGAAACCGTAATTGTCGACCAAATACGTCCCCTATCAATCTCATGGTCAGTATTCAGTCGCTGATCTTTTCATTTTTCTCTGAATTGCAGTAAGGTAATGGTTGGGTTGGCTTTTAAGTACACTAAACATTCTGAAGTCACATTACTAATTTAGACAACGGCAAACTGGCCGGTCATGCCGCTTCCCAGATTTCGAGAGTCGTGGGTTGTTCACGGTTTGACTTTCGACATGAGCGTCGAGGATGAATTGAACTTCAGAAAGGCGCAAAATTTAGATCACTTTGTCACTGTCAGATTTTGCGCATCTGATTTCTTTCGACGATTTTCTCTTTTCTTGGAACGGGGTGTACAATGCATGGTGAGGTTGACTCCTCAGATCGAGTCTTCAGGTAACATGGCAAAGGCCGCTGAAGTTACATCTAGAGATATGGCTCAAACAGAGGCACAGGTACATAGTTTTCAGAAGTCGCCCCTTTATTTTTCCTTGAGCCTTGGAATGGTATCGCGTCGCGGTTACAATTTCATTCCCATTCCCGAGCAAGATGATAGTACACTAAAATCTAGAACTCACCTCCCCCGATATTTGTTCCTCGAACTTGCTAATGTACTGTTCTGACATTCCTTAATCTGGGAGCCGAGGCAATAAGTTATCGATGAATTCCAAATTCATTCCTGCATCGACACTTTGAAGGTTTGAGTGCCGCCCTGGGTTAGTCACAATTACAGTGACATGTTCGACTTCTTCGTGTTACTTTCATGACTTCAGCTGCAATATGCCTCGACAGAATGCCAAATTAGCTTTTTGTTAATCATTCGAGGAACTTATGACCCCATCAGGAGGGACATGCATTCGATCGAAAGCACAGCCATGTTACACGATCATTGATGCAGGTGAACTTCATAAAACTTAGTCCGATATCACCAAACCCTCTGGAGCTTGGAGAATAGAGTGCCGACATGATCAGCTGCAGAAGAATCCGACGAAACCAAATAACACTGCTCTTACTAACTTTATTAAATATGTCAAATACATTCTTCTGGGCTTTAACTTTGTTCAACACTCCTCACGTACAAATCTAACTTGACCATTTAAGTCTACTAACTAGTCTTAACGATTAATAAGAAACTAAACCTAAATCCTCCGGTAGTCATTTCGAGCCTCAACTGAGTCAGCCTCTGAGAGGGGTGGCCACTGATCTTGATTTGTTATTTCATCTATCTCAGATTGTCGCGACTTCTAAGTCCGACTTGTTACCAGTTATTACCCTTTTGAAGTGTCTTGACTCTTCCATCTTGGCAAATCTTCCTCGGATCCTTGGTTGATTATCAGCGAGAGCCTTTCTGCAAGCATACTGTAAAGTAACATTTTATGATCAGTGACCAGATCGCCCGAACGGTTCGGAATAAACAAAATACATTACAGTGCCTAGTCGCATAACACTAAGATGATGCGGATTTTGTCTCAACATGTTTCCAGAAAAGCAGAAAACAATAAGGACTAGGATCATGCAAAATGAAGTGATGTCTTCCCCTTTTTCTTAGGCATGAAAAAGCAGTAGATTGTTCGAAAATGAGTCTTGCGAACACATTACCTTGATCTTCCTGCCAAAGTTCCTCTTGCTCTTCTTGTTTCTGTATCTAGAAAGCTTTTCCCAACGTCCTTCGGAGGTGTAATTGCTGAAAAGTATCGGCTGCTGTAGTGGAGATTGGAATCCCACATTACCACCATCAAGAGTCTGTCACAAAAATACAAAGTGTCAATGACGAGGCCTCAAATGGTTTTAGCATCCATGAAAGTTTGACATTTTCACAGCTTTTAGAATTGCATAATGCATCAATGCAGTCTTAATGGTAGATAACTGATAAGTTTTGGCAGCTTAAGCTACTGAGATACGATGAGGTAAAAATTAAAATAAAGACATTTATATGGACTTGACTTCACTGAACTGGAGATTAACTATGCTGAGGAAAGGAATTAGGATCTCTATGAATAATGTCAGCAACGACGACAAACTGAGAACTACCTGTGTTGCTAGATACGATGTCCACCTATCCGCGCAATCAAAAGGCCCGAAAATAGACAGAGGTCACTATGCTTCGGTAAGATGATACCCCAGTTGACAGGAAGAGTGAAGCCAACCCACCTTTACTAAGAAGTGAGAATCTCAAACTATTTAAAGCATTCGATGTCTATTCTCTTTTTTAAAGTAAAAATGGCAGTTGTTATGATGAGAGCAGACCTTTCCAAGTTCCCCCAAATAGAAATGCATAATGAAATTGTATGAAATAGTCACATAGTACTTCAATAACTAAGGAATAGATGAGGGTATTCCACTAAGAAAAGCTCATAAATACTACAAAACAATCGAACTTGACCTTTATGTCTCCTTCACTAAATGCCCTCCGCATTCCACACACCGTTCCATCTCTAAAGTCCACCTCGGCAAAATCGAGGAAACTTGGCTTCAGTCCACTAATGATTCCCACGGAACTCAGACTTCCTGTGCTAACACACTTGGGGAATGGTGCCTGGGGAGGCAAATTGTTCTCTTGAGATTGGTTCTCATCAATACTCATCAGCGGAGTTTTCATGTCCATGACTTCGGCGATCGAGGCACCGAATGCACCTTGTGCCAAGAGATCCTTCTTGCACTCATAGAAAACCTCACTTAAGAGCAGCTCGCCCTGAAGCGATACGATATCACCGGATTTGAGGCCTTGAGAGGAAATGACATCTTCCGGCCCAGAGATCATTGAGATGGCTGCTGTCATGGGATCGAGCCTCACAATTGGCTCCTCAATTATTGGCTCTGGAGCTTTGAAAAGATCCCCCGCCCCACCGAGGTTATATTCCGATATGGTGGAGACCTGAACCACGTTGTCCTATGAGGGGCACCGAAAAGAATAAAATCAGAAAAGAATTCGGAGAATATGGAAACCAGAGGAATCAAGCAGAATGACAATTCATAGGCAAATGACTTCTCAAAAAGATTTACAGATTACTTGAATGAGAAACGACTTACAGTTACAGATTGAGTCAGGAAAAGAAATAAGTAAACATCAGAGCGTAAATGGGAATCTGTATGCAGCGACAACAAAGTACACGCAAAGTAATGGAAGGCTAGCTACTCACAAGTAGTCAGGAATTAGCAGCCTCTAACTTTGACCGAACTACCATATAAGTAAGTCAAACTGTAGTATCAAACTAGGAGTTGTCATGCAGCCACAACGTGATATATGCGAGCTAATTACTCGTAGATCTTGCCTGTAAGCCACATCTTTATACAGGATCCCAACATACTGCATATCCCATACAACAGTCTAATGGTGCTACGGACCTCAACATTGATTTGTTCAGTCATCTATGCAATTGACAACGACTAGAAAGACTCTAACATCCCAAAATTTCATTAGACCTTCCTTGCCGTAAACATAAATCAACAGTTTTTCATCGACAAGAAAGAGCGCACAAGTTTAAATTCAGAAAAGCTCAATCAGAAAATAAATAAAATTTGAGATGACTGATAGGAAGCATTTATTTGGAAATAAAAATTCTTATCGTGCTTTAAATTCTCTACTTAAATGCGCTTCCCATAGTTATGTTATGTGCCACTGAAATTAGGAAGACCAAGGAGTTGCCTTCCTCCCACTTCTTTGAGTTCAACGGTCGAATTAATTAAGTCTGTTCACCTCAGGCATCCAGCAAGGTATCCGTTTTATGCTTGCAAGTTGCAATCATCAACTTAGCCTATTACTTTCTTGGTCTCCAGTTTACGGCTAAGTATGGGAAGTATACAGGACACGAGTAATTAACTGTGGTTCTTCTTTGCCTTGTTTCAGCGTCCAGAAATCATCAAGAAATCATGCAAAGCAACCCATCTCCTCTGTTTTCTTCTTCGACCAGAGCTCCTCTGACAAATTCACGTTTGAAAATGAAGATATAAATCAACAACATCATTAGATCACCTGGGGACACCTTCTCGTTCCTCAATCTCCCTACCGCTACCTCATATAGTAAGATAGCGCTAGTTATAGTACAGGACAACCAGCAATGGAAACAGATTCAAGAGGAAAGGAATGAGAAGCCCATCTAACCCAATCACAAGTAGAGGGCCAGAACATCAAGAAATTCATGTTCATAGACATACATGTACATGGTTAGAGAAAGAGACAGAGAGAAAGAGAGATTAGTACCAGAGAAGAAGTTGATTTCTGAGCTTTATAGAACTCTTCAAGCTGCTGAACCTCTGGGTAGAAATTCTGGAAGCAAGGGAACAACATTCCAGTCTCTGCATACATTCTCCCTCTCCTCCCTCTCCTCCCTCTCTCTCTCGTCGCACACTACACAAACAAGAACGCAGTTCCAACAATCAAGGAGTGACTTCTTCTTCTTGATGTGCTGTGGGTACTGTCAGAGCATGGGACAGCAGCTACACAATGGACCAAACTCTTATAAATATACCATGATGAGCAGGGACTTTAATGGGTTTCTGATCGGTGCTTGGTGGTGTTTAAAATATGGTTTTATAGGATGTGGACAAAACAGGGGAAAAGAGCCAAGAACAGTTTTAATAATGCAACTGTCCTCCCTCCTTCTCTCTCTCTCTCTCTCTCTCTCTCTCTTATCATGCACCTCTTTTTTGTCTTGACATTGAAGATTTGCTTCACATTGTTCCCCCGGACTTTGTGATATTTTATGGCAACTTGTGCGGATGAATGCATCAAGTGCATCAGCACGAAGTGAGGACCGAGAGGGACATAATGGGTGCCATGACTATTCCGGTCGGTCAAATTTTTGTACTTCTTTTTTCTTTTTCAGACTCATTATTTTAGCATTTTCTTTTGTATTGGCGTAATAGATATCAACATCTAACATGTAGAATTACAAGAGGAGCTAGCTACTACAGCCGAATCAAGACACCATCTACTAAGTCCCAGCCGTTGCTTCAGTCTTACCCACAAGTCATAAGAGCTTGGAATGCTTGAAGTATCACCATGTAATCTCTTGCTACCAGAAAGCATGTCCATCTCTGGCTCCCTTTTCGCTTGCCAATCTGAAAAACATGCAGGCCCAAATGGTCTTCTTGCTCAAGAGATCGATGCAGAAAAAGCAAAAGAAAACATAAAATATGAGTGTGAGATTAAAAGAAAGAGTGATTCTGCTTTCCATACTGAGGAAAAAGAAAGGAAATTATTCAAATTCTCATTGGTGGTGGAGTGAGCTATTCCTCCACAATTTGCAGTTTGGATTCAAGCGCCTATGCACATTATTTTATGGCGTCTCAGCCTCGTCTTTTGTCCCTTTCTCCGTCTCAAAAGGCATAAAGCAAAAGAACCTATTTAAGCCTAACAAGTAATGATAATCAACATAAATGGAGACAAATTTACATTTCACGGAGATTCTTTTCTCGTGCAGGCATATGGCCATTATAATGAATTGTGTTCATCGTTGTAAAAGACTGAGTTCATGATCTATTTTTTCTCAATTATGGAGACGAAATTACAGTTCATAATTCGCACCATCGAGCCGCAAGAAATTCTTTTCTTGCTGTAGTGGTATGGCCATTATGATGAACTGTGTTCATCATTGTAAAAGACAGCGTTCATGGTCTATTTTCTTCATTATGAAAACTAAATTACAGTTCACAGTTCACACTATTAAGCCTCAAGAGATTTTTTTCTTGTTGCAAGCGTATGGCCATTATGATGAACTGTGTTCATCATTGTAAAAGATTGCGTTCATGGTCTATTTTCTTCATTGTAACTGGTGTTCCATTCAAAAATCTATCGCATGGAAGATTGGCTTAGATTATACAAAACTTATGGTGACCCAAAACAACTCAAAACATTACTTTAAAGAAAGACTTTTCATGTTGGTCACCCCATCTTATCCTTCTTTTTTTTCTTGTTAATTTTTGACACATGTCGTTCGTATATCGGGCATTCCAAAGAAGAGCTATAGAGAAAGGTCCTTTTGTAATCTTGTTGAGAATGGCTACATTTTGTTTTGTATTGGCATTATGGATTTCAACATCTAACATGTAGAATTACAAGAGGAGCTAGCTACTACAGCCGAATTTAGACACCATCTACTAAGGCCCAGCCGTTGCTTCAGTCTTACCCACAAGTCATAAGAGCATGGAATGCTTGATGTATCACCATGTAATCTCTTGCTTCCAGAAAGCATGTCCATCTCTGGCTCCTTTTTCGCTTGCCAATCTGAAAAACATGCAGGCCCAAATGGTCTTCTTGCTCAAGAGATCGATGCAGAAAAAGCAAAAGAAAACATAAAATATGAGAGTGAGATTAAAAGAAAGAATGATTCTGCTTCCACACTGAGGAAAAAGAAAGGAAATTATTCAAATTCTCATTGGAGGTGGAGTGAGCTATTCCTCCATAATTTGCAGTTTGGATTCATGCGCCAATGCACATTATTTTATGGCGTCTCAACCGCATGTCTTTTGTCCATTTCTCCAACTCAAAAGTCATAAAGCAAAAGAACCTATTTAAGCCTAACAAGTAATGATAATCAACATAAATGGAGACAAATTTACATTTCACAGAGATTCTTTTCTCATGCACTTGTATGGCCATTGTAATGAATTGTGTTCATCATGACAAAAGACTGAATTCATGGTCTATTTTTTCTCAATTATGGAGACGAAATAACAGTTCGCAGTTCACACCATCGAGCAGTTTCTTTTCTTGCTGCAGGTTTATAGCCATTATGATGAACTATGTTCGTCATCGTAAAAGATAGCATTCGTGGTCTATTTTCTTCATTATGGAGACTAAATTACGGTTCGGTCTATTTTCTTCATTACGGAGATTAAATTACAATTCACAGTTCACACCATTAAGCCGCAAGAGATTTTTTTCTTGTTGCAGGCGTACGGCCATTATGATGAATTGTGTTCGTCATTGTAAAAGACTGTGTTCATGGTCTATTTTCTTCATTGTAACTGGTGTTGCATTAAAAAATCTAACGTGTGGAGGATTGGCTTTGATTATACAAGATTTATGGTGACCCAAAACGACTCAAAACATTACTTTAAAGAAAGACTTTTGACGTTGGTCACACCATCTCATCCTTCTTCTTTTTTGTTCTTGTTAATTTTCAACACGTGTCATTCGTATATCAGGCATTCCGAAGAAGAGCTCTAGAGAAAGGTCCTTTTGTAATCTTGTTGAGAATGGCTACATCTTATTGGCTACTTTTTTGTGTGGCATCCTTGCTTTAGTGCCACTTTAGGGTTGTCCGTGATATTAGTAGAAGCATATTAAAATCGAAAAAATCACAAAGAAAGGGAAAAGCCACTCAGGAATATTTCGATCAAAAACTAATTTTGTCAAAATAGATTCTTTTTTTCAATACTGGAAAAAGAGAAGTCATGGGAGGAATATTTTGGCCAGTGGGGTCTGTAAAGCGATCGGAGAAAAGCTCAAATCGAATTTCAACGTAAATGAGACGTTCTGTGAAATAAACAGGCCAAAAGAAAAGAGGAAAAGGCAAATGATTCTTCTTTTGGGTAAAGTTACGAAGGGATAAATATGCACTTAGCGATGGCTCATGGGACAAAATTGAACTTGCAATAAGAAACGGCTCCATAGAATCTTTTATTTTTACCAAATGCATGTACTTCTCTCTCTCTCTCTCTCTCTCTCTCTCTCTCTCTCTCTCTCTCTCTCTCTCTCTCTCTCTCTCTATATATATATATATATATATATATATATATATATACGTGAACTAAGAGTGATCGATTTCTGATCCGATCCAATTCGAAGATGGAACCAGGAACTGGACCAGGAGAACTAGTTCCCAAAATTAGGAATCGGGGACCGAATTGGTCCGATCTAGTCCGGTCCCCAATGGAACCGGTCCCTTTTTTTTTCCCCACTACTTGATACCATATATTTTGAAATTAGAATTTTGTTTCCTGTGCCGACTACACATAATCACAAAAACAAGCATGCAATTCAAGCCAATGCAATGATGAATTGTGTCCCCCATGCCGACTACATGTATGTTTTAAAATTGGAATTATATTCCCCATGCTGACTACACATAATTAAAAAAAAAAAGAGTACATGTAGTCGGTCCGGTCCGATTGTTGGTTCGATTCCCCTTGGAACCAAGAATCGGTGTCTGAGTATTTTTAGGAACCGGGAACCGAACCGACACTTCCAGGAATCGGATCCAATCAGTTGGTCTGGTTTAGTCCGAGCGATTTTCGATTTGGGTCGTCCGTTTTGCATACCCCTAATGTGAACAAGTTCAATTTTCCCTAGTCGTCCATATCGCGAGAAGACATTAGTTGCATTACAATTGGATTAGCCACAATCATGACACTTGGCAGCCACCAAGACGTGTTGGGAACTTCATACTAAGCCGACAAAAGAATAGGAACGACTCGCTTTCACCAAACACATCGAGCGGTGCCATTTTCTCTGGACATATCACGTTGCAGGTACTACTGTTCTAGTGAGAGAGGATGAGAGGTACTACTTTACTTAAAACTAATTAGCATTCCGTTGATGGAAAACATCGACGGCTTTTGGCGCGTGTTCCGACATAAAACACGTGTTTAAACCAATGATTGTCGTGTTCTTTCCGGTTCATCGACGCCGGACCGGACTCTCGTCTCTCTCCGGCACTCGGCCTTCCCTCTATATCGTTTCTTCGATGAGATGTTGGCGTTCTACGTTCTGCTCGCGAGCGCTCGACATGTATGTCCAATCGGGACTCTGCCATGTAAACAGAAGTTTACACTAGTGCATTGTTCTTTTTGTTCCCGGGTTCATTTTTTTTTGGTGGGGTTAGAATGGAAACGACAAGGAGGGAGATGCCAAGGGAAGAAAGTTTGCCCAAGTTGGGAAAAAGTCCAATCACGAGTGGGTGAAGTTGACACACCGACTGAGCTTAGTGGGGCAGAGGCGGAGGAACGAGCCCAATAATCATCATCCTTCGTCTCTTTCAGATTGTAAGACAGCTCCATGCTTGCCCTAGAGAATGGTCTTTTTCCTGTCCCTATTCGTGTCTCTCTTTTCAGCTAGAAGCGTTCCCACTAGGCTCCATGCTTTGCGCGCTGCGAAGTGGAACACAAAATGTTGCAAAAAAAGGAAAATTACTACATCGAGAGTTTGCCTCAAAGATGGAAGAAGTGGCTATTTTGAGCTGAGCAAATGAGTGAGGGCCAGATATTTTTTTGATTGAAGGAAGTGGGGTGCTCGAATTGTATATTTGTAAATCATTTTTTTTAGGGATAGTTTTGGAATGAATAAGGAGTAAGACGATTGAGTGTTTTCGCTTAATTAATTGAAGATATATATTCTTGCGCCCGAAATTTAAGGGTTTGTTTAAGCCCACTAATATGATGGCCTGATTCCCTAAAAAAGACCTCATCTTTAGGCCTAGTCCTGATTCTACTTTAAAAAAAAAAAATTTCTGTAAAAATCTCTAATTTTAGATAATGTCCTAATTCTACCATAAACTTCTTTTGCCCCATAAAAAATCCCATCTTTAGGTCCAGTTCCAATCTATCCTAAACTTTTTTTGTCTCATAAAAAATCACCAACTTTTACTTGAGTTCAAAATCTGTCCTCGTTAACCATCGGTCCAAAATTTCTTTTGACAACTGAGAGATGAAAAAACCCTCGAGCATGAGCTATTCGAACATCCTGAACGCGAGCTCTCCAAATGCGAGAGATGGAAGACTCCGAGCACGAGCGATTGAATACTGAGCGCAAAATTGAATATCCTCGAGTGAGATGCGAGGAAAACTCTCGTAAGAGTAAGAGCAATTGAAGAAGGCCAACCCTAATCACTCTAATTTTTACCCAAATTTTAGATCCAAAAAAGACATCGTTAAGGTTGATGTGGAAATTCATCTTCAAAATGCATCTTCTTGGATTTGAAATTTGGTCAAAAACTAGAGCAACGACGTAGAAATGTCACATCACTAAGGGTGGTGATTTTGGATGGAGTATTAATGGGGGTAGATATGGGACTTAAGTAAAAGTTGATGGTTTTTTAAGAGACCAAAAAATTTTAAGGTTAAAATTGGGACTGGACCAAAAGTTGATGACTTTTTATGAGACGAAAAAAATTTATGGTAAATTGGGACGTGACCTAAAGTTGAAGATTTTTTAGGATATTAGACCATAATACGATAGATCAGAATCAAACTAAGAATTGCCTCCACGCTCCATTTAGCAGCACACTCGGCTTACGATTCTTTGTGTGTCCTACTCTCGATTTCATCATTCTACTCGATCATTCTTTTTCTGGCCAAAAAACTAAACTGGTTGATCGAGAAGAACAGAGGAACTACTCAATAGTCAATACGATCGCTGGTGCGCAAACGTGTTTCCCTCATGATCTTTTATGTAGATTTCCTCTTCCGTTTTCTGCGGGCAAAACAATCTTCATGCGATCGAGCACGATTTGCATAGGAAAGGCACAAACAAACAGCAAGAGAGCAGCACCTCGATTCCTCTATCCCGCATGACGAATTTAAAGTTAATTAGAGGGTCCGCCGTCTTGTGTTCCAAAGCATGCTCTAGCGAGAGAGACAGAGAAGAGATAATATTCTCAGATTCCATCGATGCAAAGCTGCTTCGAACGTTCCCGAAAGTGACAAATTCTAGTGGGGGGGCATGCTTACCTAAAAAACCTGAAAAGACAAGCGCGCCCATTTGGCTCCTCTCTCATCATGCTTGGGTCGAATCACATGTGAATTGAATAAGCACAATGAGATGTGTCGATGGACCGGCTCTCGTTATATTTGTTATTTCCCTAAACTAGTGCCGTAGCCGACTTCGCTTGATTTTTTTTCTTCCACCTTTCTGCATTTATGCTGTAGGGCCTGCTTCTTATAAAGTACACATAGGTAATTGGTCTTGGTGCTGGTCTTAAACGGTTGTATCTGTTGATAATGGAATTATCTACGCTTGGTTCTTTATTCGACTGGCTTTGGTACAATTAAAGCCATTCGAACACCGAATCGTATGGTCCAGAACATGGGCTTGTGCCGGATCATAGGATTGGGAGGACAACGGATGGAAGTTTGGCGGTACGTCATGTCCACAACTATGGTTGGTCCCTGCTTGGTCGGTCCGAGAGCAGAGAATATTTCGTAAGTTAGAAGAGAATATTTAAGAGCTGATGAAGAGTTATGGAGGACACACGCAAGCACCACTTGTACCACCGGGACTGTTAAAGGAATTTCCATTAGAATCCGCGAGATATCATGGGGAGCCGATAACCTTTTTTTGGAACTCAGTAATAGACCTCGTAACCAGCGTAATTTATTAGGTGAGTAGAAGAATACCGAGCAAATTCCGAGCATATTCTACCCAACAGCTTGGCCTTGCTCCCTAATCACGCGAAATCCTTCTGCTATACTATTTGCAAATGTTTTAAACTTCAAAATGTGACTACTAACTTGTGCAACATGATATCTCCTGTGCTAATGCTAAAGTATACTCATTAATCGGATCCACATAAAATTTGAATAGCATAATCAACAAACGACTCTTCCCAATTCTCACTTGAGAAGAGGGAGGTAGGGAGTTCGGACCCTCACCTTATTAGGAGGGATTGGGGGTGGGAACGAGTGAGTGTGAGAGCATGGTTTCGAAACCTGCGAACACACACAACCCACACCGTGACTTGTAACATAGAAATAGGATAGAAACCTGCGAACACACACAACCCACACCGTGACTTGTAACATAGAAATAGGATAGAAACGGACCAAAAAAATCAAACAAAGGTGTATTACATGCTATGATACCCAGTGAGAGCTATTTGAAAACTGTAATTGCGTTCTTTTTAACATTTAAAGATGGCGTAATAAAATTAAATCCCTCATTGGTACATAACTTGGTCATTTTTGTTTTGTTGCCAAAACATGATGATTCGACGTTTCCATGATCATTTGACCAACCTACCTTATGAGGGCACGGAACGATCTATTGAGTCGTGGCAGAATCGAGGACATGAAATTGGGCTAGACACCGCACTCAATCCCGACCATTGTCCCAACCGTGATGTCACGTTATACCCTAGTTGTGAGGACCATGTTGCAATTATGTCTACATTGTGCTCAACCAAGACGATTCTCCATATTAGTGTTTTCACAGTAGCAACTTCTTTCAGCAGTCATAAAAAAAGAAAAAAGAAAATTGTGAACCAAGAGCAGATCACTCCTAAGAGAGAAGATGGGAGTTTCAAAAAACAAACCACAAGCCTCTTGTTAAAACCACCAAAACAATTGAACAAAAGCTCGGTCATCCGCGCCCAAAGTAAACATCCAATGATTTCCGGATTTATCATAGTATGATCAAGCTAGAGAAGAAGCAGTCGAACATCCCCCCTTATGCAATCTTTGCTCTTGAGAAGTCCATCTCTGGATGCTGCAAGAGAGGTCGCCAGAAAGAAGAAATTAGCAACGTTGATCTACAGATACAAGAACGCTCATCAATAAGAAAAGCAACCAATATCCACCTCTGCCATGAACTTCTTTAGAATCTCCTGTTTCTGCATCTCATCACTGGTAGGAAGACCCATTGCCTTTTGTCTCTGATCAAACTGATAAGTTAAAAGCAAAATGTCAGTATTGTATTTGCAAGGAGACATGCAAACACTCCAAGGCCGCCAGCATTGTGCTCCTCTACATGCACATAACAAAATAAATGCAATGTGTGTTTGTTTAGTTAATACCCAGGAGGAGCTTAAGAAAGAGAGCCACTTACCATCATCTTTTCAACTGTCTGTCGAGTTTCTGGGTCCAGGTCAGACAATTTGCTATTCTCTGGTTCTACCTTCTGAGTATCAATTTCAGGATCCCCTTTGACCAAAGATTTCCACCACTCCATTTGATTGTGCTTAGTCAGGAGAATGGAGATCGCACTCTGGTCCTCTGTAGATTCACAACGTTAAGATGATCGCGCAACATGGAATTGACTCATAATACTATTAACTTAACAACAGGAGGCAGATCATTCTTGTGTTTGTGTTTGAATTCATATGCCATGTGATATTCTTGACTCAATCCACTACGTACCTAAACTCCAGTAACAATCATCAGGCTTGACAGTCTGGAAAAGCTCCCCCTGCAAGTAATCGTACATGGTCAAGAGAGTTATGTAAATAAAGCAAGCTGATTAAATAAACTCAAATTACGCACACTCACTTCTATGATGGGAGGTTGACCCTTGAGTCCAACTTTCAAGTGGTTTTTCTTTATGTCACATACCACAAACCTTCCTTTAGTACCCTTAGGAACTGGAACATGGACAGTAACCTCCTGCAGAGTCTGAGTCCAGGAATAATTCTCAAGATCAAGGCCATTGCCTTTGTTTGGCACTGTTCAACCAGAAACAATGTCAGAGCAACTACGGAGGCAACATGGTATATTTTACACAATATGTCTTCTAAACATATGCATCCACCTTGTAAAAGGAATCATAACAAGACAGTCTCTTATAGAGCTGCACTTTCCAAAGCACACTGGGTAACCTAATTGGTCATCTCAGCTAAAGCTATCTGAATCATACTCAATGCAAGAGCTAAAATCAAGCTCAGTTCACAATTTGGGCATGGGGATTGTCAAAGTCATAATTATTGGTCCATATCAAATGTTGATGCTGAGGTGGTCAAGTCATCACTTTTTAATTGGTCTTTAACAATTTTAATTATGAGTCCTAAATCTTTTGTCCAGCCATGCTAAATCCCAAAGGCGGAAAGGCACTAACCAATCCCGAAGTTCCACAAAACAATCAGACATTCTATGATTACAGTGGATCCATAATCAGATCACCTAGTTTTCCAGCTCGTATGACAAAAAAAAAACAAGATTACACTTGCAAAGTAGCTTCTTTTCCTAATTTCCAAGGAAAATGGGATATCCAATCAAGCATAAGCACGCAAAAAAACTTGCAAGAACCAAACACTGCAACGAGAAGACATCTCCAAAACCAAAAGCAAGAAGCTTACAGCAAACCTTCCATCGCTAGAGTACTTGAATAAGCCAATGCACGCTTAAACAGATTATAGGAGAGATCAACACAAGAGAAATTTAATTATTCGGGAGAGTTCAGATTGCTGAACAAAGGAGCAAGTACCCATCAAAGAATATCCACACTTTAGCGAAATCGATAGCATAATAGAATGAAACATTTTCCCTGCCCATCGCCATTAAATAGCCAACCAGAGAAAACATCCAAGCTATATAGATGACTACGGCCACGAAACCGTCACAGCCTAACTATAGCAGGAGAAAAGAGCCACATCATGAGCGATCACTATGTAATGTACATCTCATCTAATCTCCCAGAAGTCTCAACCCCAGCAGCGTCTCGACAGGCACTCATCGCGCTCATACGTAGCAAGCAACAAATCACGACACTGTCCAAGAAAAATCAAAAGCTCTTACCTGTCGCTCCACTCTTCTCCTCCTTCTCTTCCTCCGCATCCTTCATCTCCACCTCCTGCACCTTCTTCTCTTCCTCCACCTTCTTAGCCGCCGCCGCCGCCGCCTCCGCCGCCTTCTTAGCCCTCTCCCGCTCCCTCTCCTTC
This sequence comes from Syzygium malaccense, assembly GCA_031216405.1. NCBI lineage: Eukaryota > Viridiplantae > Streptophyta > Magnoliopsida > Myrtales > Myrtaceae > Syzygium > Syzygium malaccense. The sequence continues at coordinate 18,645,590 of CM062253.1, forward strand.
TCCCTCTCGACCTGCCTCAGCTTCTGCTTCTGCTTCTCCCTCACCGCCCTCAACACCGCCGCGACGTCCCTCTCCGCCGCCTCATGCGCGAGGAAATCGCTCCGCTCGGCCACGAACTCGAAGGCCTTCTCGATGAACCCCAGCGGGCTGGACGGATCGAACCTCGCGCTGAACTCCGCCGCGGCACAGGAGGAGGACGAGGACGAGGCCGAGGGCTTGGCCTCCGGTTGCTTCTCCTCTTCCTCCTCGAAGTCGGAGATGATCGCCATGGACGGTGAGCTCCGGGAGGGATCGAATCGGAGATTGCTCTTCTCTCGCGCTGCGAATCGGATCGCCAGGCTCGGCTCGGCGTCCTTTTGGGGTTTTTAAAGGGTTTGGGCTTCGACGACTTGGTGTTGACGGCTTCGTGGAGAACTCCAGAAGGATGCGGTTTTGCTTGTGAAGGGCCCCGACTTCGTCGAAATTCTGAAGCGGTCCCCGGGTTTCCGAAAAGGTTTGCAATTACGTCAGCTTTCGTCTTCTGGTTTATAATCTACGTCCCCCAATTTTGTAACGAGTAATTCTTATAGGCCTACCCACTAATGAATTAATCTCGATAAGATCGGGATTTAATTTCGGAAAAGTAGGATTACTCGTGGTGTAGAAAAGTTGGTGCATCTAGACAATTTTATCGCTTAATTGTTTAGGTCTGTTTGGATCGATTTATTTTTTTTTTACTTTTTACTTAAGTTGAATTTTGCTGCTCACGCAGTTAAACACTTTTTTTTCTTTTAATCCAAACAATCTTGAAACTTTCGTTACACAACTTACACTCGAAGCGTTGACGTGTAAATCCATATATGCGATTCTTTTTATTGTTTTTTGAAATTCGAATAATAAAGAAAGCAAGAAATACGTGTATGCCCTTATTTAGTGTTTGTTTAAATAAATTAGGTACTAATACTATAATTCTATATCGCACATTATGTATCATCTATATAATTAATATGCTTAGATCAAAATTGGAATTTGTCTCACTTTTCGGTTTCCCATTTAACCATTATATAATTGTTCCTCCAGTTGTTAAGCAGTTTCAGCCCTCGATCAGCTAACTGTCCACTTTCACATTTCCGCTAAAAGATTGCAATTGTTAAAATTTTTTAATTGTTCTAACAACGCAATAACTAGCTTCATCTAGTTTGGAATGCTTGCCCCATTTAATTCTCCTACCAATCAAAATTATGAATTTTATCACAAAAATAATTAGGGAAAAAGTTACAAAAAAAAATTTCAAACTATGCCCATCGTGACACCAAACTTTTTTTTTGTAACATCAAAAACTCCAAATTACATGAACTGTGATACATTTACCATAAACTTTATTCTTCTTGACAAAAAAACCCAAAACTTATACCTATGTGACCCATTTAGATATGATTTTTCAGCTAAAATAATATCGTTTTTATTTCACTTAAACCATGTGGGCGCAATGTCAACACTATTTACTTTTTGGTGTTCATGTAGGCAGATTTTTCACGGTTTTATTGACAGAACTTTGACGAAGGGTAAATGTGTCACACAGATTCAAGTTTAAGATTTTTAGTGTCACAAAAAAAAATTTAACGTAATGTGTCACAGTTGACATAGTTTAGGGTTTTTTGTAGCATTTGCCCATGTAATTATAAAACAAAAGAGAGCCTAATAAGTATATTGGGTTAATAACACGAAAAACCCCAAACTGGTACACCTGTGACAATTTTATTCTGAAATAATTTTTTGATTACAAAAAATCTCAAACTGGTACACTTGTGATAAATTTACCCTGAACTATTTTTTTGACCACCAAAAATCCCAAACTGGTACACCTGTGATAATTTTATCCCGAACTAATTTTTTGACAACTAAAAATCTCAAATTGGTACATTTGTAATAAATTTACTCTCTGTTGGTGTCCGTTAAATTGAATTAATATCACAAAAAATCACAAATTAGTAAACTTGTGACAAACAGAGAGGTAAAACCCAAAATCGGTACACTTGTCAACTACCATGTGCTATTAAACTTAGCAATTTGACAGTAAAATTTAACGAAAACTAACGGAAGGCAAATTTGTCATATGTGTACTAGTTTAGAGTTTTTGGTGATCAAAAAAATAGTTCGGGGTCAAATTGCCACGGGTGTACCAGTGTCGGATTTTTGGTGGTCAAAAAAATGATTCGGGGTCAAATTTTTACGGGTGAACTAGTTTGAGATTTTTCGTGATATGAACCCTAAGTATATCAATAGCAAAAAGGGCTTCTCCATTTGACTTGGGCCCCCATGACTGTAGCCCTCAACTTATACTCACAAGCTTGCTCACCGAAGAAGCCGCGAGATGATAATAAAGCCCTTTCATTGCAAACCTTAGAGTAACATGAACATGGAAGCCCATGAAGAGCAAAAGAGGCCCCCGTTTCGGGAAGTGCACGAAATCGGCTCTGTTTCCCCCTGTTTTCGCGTCCAGAGATCTCGAAGTGGCGAGACCCCATTTACAGCTCATTCGTCGGCTATAATGTAGAGCCTCAGCAGTAATCACAGCTATTGTCATCGATTCAGCCATTGTCGAATCTCTGCCTTCGTCCATTGAAGAGGTAATTTCATTTCTCGTTTCTTCTTCTCTTGTTTCGGTGAAATATAAAACCAAGCGGTGTTCATGTAGCCCATGTGAAAATCACCGGAGATCTCGATAGTATTTTGGTGATTCGCGACAGCTTCGTGGTCCTGATACTGATATTAGACGGAAACACAACTTCGATTTCATGACCAGATTCAGTTACTTCGGTGCACGTCGATTGTTTGATGAAATGCCTCTTGAGAAATGTCGATGAAACGATTCCCTATCCAGTTCATTCTGAAGAGTTCCTTAACATAGATTACTTGTTACCGGTCAGTCCATTATTATTCAAATTCGATCCTTACTGTGATTCGTTATCATCAAGACCATATCCAAACATCAAATTTCTGTGATCTCGCTCCATGTCTCGCTTACGTTCCTGAGAAATAATGATTGGAGTCGACGAACGGTGGTCAGTCTCGTGAAATATTCACGTAAGTTCGTCTCTCCAATTCGTGCTCTGAACAGTTTTACCATTCTTGCGGTCGTGAATATACTGGATGGGCCCAGTCACCGGTAGTCGAGGTCCGGCGACGGACGTATGTGATCAGCGGTGATGGATAAGTTATTATCGATTTGAAGTTTGAGAGCGTTGATTACTGGTTAAGCTGCGCATGTTTCGGAGTTATTGTTTCGTTTTAGGAGTGCTTAATCTGTAACGGGAAGAGAACGCCTGTGGTAGTAAGAAGAAGATACGAAGTGAAGATTAGGCTAAAAAGAAATAGTAAGATGGGCTTAATTGGGCTTGAGGTAAGAGCCTGTTCGTGTCCAGGGCCAAAGCCCGTGAGACCCGAGTTGGCCCATGTTCGGATCCGGCCCAAAGCCCCGGCCCAAATCCCTATTTTCAGACAATAATAAAAAGAACAAAAATTCGAAAAATAAAAATTGAAAATGGTTAGAAATAGAGATCTTGATTAATTTGTTAAGTTTTGGCACCAGACTTAGCTTAGTTTCATTTAGTAAGCATACATTTAGTTTAGGGGTTTTAGTGAATACCTTTGATATTGCTTAACTTTGGTAAATTGATTTTTCAGATAAGAAATTGGACTCAGTTTGAGCTTAGCTAATTGGGGGTTGCTATCCCAGGGCTTAATAATAATGCCGTGTTATACTTTTGACTAACTCGTATTAGATTACTTTGGTGCACTCTATCTTTTAATTCTTCCTGGGATAATAACACAAACAGTCCCTGAATTTTGGTCTACTGTGCAATATGATTTGTGAACTTTTAATTTGTTTAATTAGGGGTGTAAATGGGTTGCGGCTTGTTGATTCCCGGCCCCACCCGAAAATAAAAGGAAATACGTTTTTGTGAATCGACCCGAGACTCGAACCGTATGGAACCCTAATTGAAAAACGGGTAGGATCAGGTCGGGTTATGGATTTTATTTTTTTAACACGCCAAACCTTTAACCCACCTCTTAAAATCCAGTGAGAAGCTTGATGAGGAAAACACTAAGCACACATGCCTCCCTAGCTCTCTTCCTCTTGTTCCCAAAATTTTCAAACCCTAATAACATCAGCAAACTTAAAAATTTCTCTATCCGAGCGCCAGCCTCTGCCCTGGAATGCCTGTCTCATCACCTCCAGCCACCGTCTCTCACCATCAAGCTCCGCCATGCCATTTCGGCCGCCATTGCCGCCACCAACGAGAAAGCCTCCTCTCTCTCAACCACCCACGGCACACGAAACTTGGCATCATAGTAGCACCACCTATTGAGGCTCGACATCTAAATCTTGAAGCTCGAAGACCAAATCTGGCAGCTCGATGAGCCATGGAGGCGTCAACCCTCTATATCTAGAGGCGACAGCTCCTCCATGGTCATCGAGAATGGATGGCGAGGCCGAGGTCTAGTGGGAATGGAGGACCCGTCGACCTTGGTAGCGATACATCAAAGAGAGATGATAGGGGCCAAAGGTGTTGGGGTCTCGCTAGAGAAGGCGAACCGCATTGAATGGTGCGGAGGCCGTGATGGGTGTTGGCGGCGGCGATGCACAGTAATGGATGGGATTTCTACTGGTTCCTTAGCATTGCTACGCATAGCGTTTGTCTCTTTCCCAGAATATCATGTGGGCAATGCAACTTTATTTCAACATGTTTTGATTAGGTTTGAGTACAGACATGAACCGAACCAAAACAATGACAATACCCATTTTAGAGATGTATACCTGAACACAAACAAAACCCGAATCGCAGGGCTCGAAAATTTCGGGTTGGGTTGGGTCGGTTCATGTTCGGGTTTGGGTACATGATTTGGCTTTGATACCCCTATGTTCAATGTAGTATTTGAACTTTAGCCTAATATTTAATGTGATCCATGAACTTTTAATTTGTTTAATGTGATCCCTAGACTTTTTGTACATGTTCAATATAGTCCCTGAATTATATGAAAATGTTCAATGTAGTTCTTGAATTTAAATTAAGGATTACATTAAATATTTTCATATAGTTCAGGAACTAAATTGAATATGTACCAAGTGTTCATTGATGACATTGAACAAATTAAAAGTTCAGGGATCACATTGTATATCGGGTTAAAGTTTAGGGACTACATTGTTCATTAGGTTAAAGTTCATGGACTATTTGTGTCATTTTCCTATTCTTCTTTTATTAATGTTTTGATGAATTGGTTTCAACCTTTTTATATTGCTTTTGCATCATGAGTTGCCTGTTCTAGTTAAATGGTTATGTTACATTTTTAGGATTATAATAAACACAAAAATACAGTGCATGGACACTTAATGGATAGAGATTTAGGCTTATAATTTGGTAAAAAGACCGTGTGGATACTTAGTCAACAAATCAGTTAAGTTAGGGTACTGAAATGACATTGTTTGAATAACTAGCGTAACCAAATCCTCAACCCTAGAATTCTTGTTGTGTAGAAAGTAAGGTATCCTCCTGTGCCTTACTTGATTTTTAGCCGACCCCAATAGGCTAATGGCATCTTTTATAAAATCCTTATAGGCTAAAGCGAATTACAATGAAAATCCCAAAACGTCATGTGAGGTAAGAGTTTGGCAAGAACCGGCGCCAATTGAGAACCGTTGATCCTTCACTCAACATTATCTCTAAACCCGTTTTCCCCAAATTGCTCTGGGAGGGGCGAGACAGTAGTGCGTACATGAAGACTAGTAAGCTTATTAAGTCAAAACTTCTAGCTTATTAAGTCAAAACATCCTTTCCCTCCTACTATTACTCTTCCTCCAAATAGAAACATTATCAGTTGGAAAAATATCAGTTTATTTTCAGAATGAGATATATTCTTTTAACTTTCGAATTAATTATTGAAATAGATATTTTTATCTTTCATATTCTTATGTTACAAAAAAAATCATAAGTACTAACCAATATAAGAGTCATTTTTAACGAGTGCCATAATACACTTAACAAGTATATACTTAATGACAAATGTCTTTATTTTTAAAGCATTAATTATACATGAAATGGGAAAGTAGTGCATTGAAAATTATAATTTTTCTTTGTTTGATTACTCAACAAATGTCATGGAGGCATTTGTACATGAATTCCTTATATTAAAACGCTAAAATTCTGTATTAATTTGATAAATTTTAAATTTTAGAATAAGGAATTGAAAATCTATAATTTACAATCTTAAGCTCAGAGCTATCAGCAAAAGGGGTGCCTCACTTTTATCAGGCCCGAAGCCAAAAGCAAGGTACTTCAATTCAATTCAAGGCAGATCTTTCTAAAGAGAAAACTTTCACATAGCATATATGGGAGGTTACCAAGTACTAAACATCGAATTATATACAGCTCAAGAAAATATTCGAACTTTGAGGTTATGTTTGTTTCGCAAAAAATGAATGTTTTTAAAAACATATTCCTAAAAATGATAGGTTATATCGCTTGAAATAATTATTTAGTGAAGAGTATTTTTATCAACAACAACCTATATCTAAATATTTCGTGGAAGATGAATATTTTTTCATTCATTCATTTTTCCAAATTATTTATTTTTGGCAAAACAATCGGAGCCTGAAAATGAATATTGGTTCTCGTGTGTCTTTTTTATATACACATTGTAAGATGTTTGTACGTCGTTGGTTCAGTAGTGAGCGGAAAGCCGATAGTTGGCTCCAAAGATGAACTCTCGCATCGTTCAAAAGATAATTTATAAGTTTTTCAAGTAAATATTAGTATTGAGACTAGCGCTACTCACGTGCATTAAAAAAAGAAATTATTTTTTTTTACGGAAATTGGGTGATTATGTAATCGAGTGGATCTAGTGGCCAGTGGCTAGTCATCAAATTTGTGAATTGGTGGTTACTTTGTGAAAATAGAGTAACAGATTGTTTTTATTTTTAGATGCAAGGGCAATAATGAAACATAGAATAACCGAGAAAAATATGTGTTTTACCATAAATATATAATATAGGTATAGAAATATACGTGGACCAATCACAATTTTATCATAAAAAGGAGCCATCCTTAATTCTCGATCAATCTCATGGTACCTTAGGCGTGTGGATGTGTACTTAACTTGTGGGAGTATAATGGAAGTCACGAGTTTCAACTTCAAGATGAGCGACACAAGAAGAGATTCTACTAAGAAACGACTTCAAAAATGCAAAAGATGATATCTGGTGACTAGTTGACGAGCCCCCTTTGAATCACTGCATCCTTGGCCGATTGAAGAGCCGCTCCGATATCATCGCAGAGCTGGTCAGGATCCGGAATCGCGCCCTCGTCGACCGCTATGAGCATCGTCATCTTCTTGATGTAGCTTATGAAGTGAATCGACCATGTCTGTGCACCAGAAAAATGTAGCACCAGCAAGCACAGATAAATGAATATTTTGCGGGGAAAGAGAAGATCACGTTTCAACTATCATGGCAAGAACTAGTTAATGATGTATGCTTACGCGTGGGTAACCGTAAGTGCCGAAGGCAATGTAAGTCAAGGGATGCCCTAAATAATCCACCTCTTCCAACGATCCGACCATGTTTGTGTATGTCATCGTCGTGTTCGAGAGTATTCTGTAGTACAGTGCAGCTATTGCCTGCCAATTATGTTACCAGAAGTTCAAACTTCGTGCGATTCTTTTTATGTTTTGGGCACAGTTTGTTCTTTCTAGCTAGGAACACATAGTACCTTAAAGCCAAAGTATCTGAGGAGGATGCCCGTAATGTACAAAGAGAAGGAAGCTTCGAGGGATGATTTCCTCCGATCGACAGCGGATTTCGCATTGTGGATATATTCAAGAGGGTCATTTCGCATGGCTGTGGAGAAAGGGAGGAGGATATACCCGACCTTAGTACCTGTCACAACCTTGATTTTCTTCTCATCCTCAGTATGAGCCAAAGCCTGCTTAAATTGCGCAATAAACCAAGACATGAAAGGTCGACCAATGACCAAATGGAGATGGGGTTGGTCCACATAATCTATAGACCATACAATATTTCATCGAGATTATGGTAATAATGTTCATCTTTGTGTCCAGTGGAAACATGTTTTGTACCTTTGATTCGGTGGGTGGTATTCTTAAGTTCACGTAATGTGTTGCCCTGAGAAGTATATCTTTGGGAAGGTTGTCCTTCTTAGCTGATGCACTGGTGACTTTGTCTTCCTCTCCTGCTGATGTACGTATGAAGTGATTAAAAACAGCCCGTAGAGCGAGATCCATCATACATCCCACAAGAACAATGCGTGATATACTTGATCCAGACTTTGTGCTAATAACCCAAATTAAGATAATCCGATATGGTGGAAGTAGTTCTTTAACACGAATGTTGCACGTTCAACATCAACCAGAACCGTTAGCAAAAAAGGGGAAAGTAAGATAGACCAACCATATCTTCTGTGGAGATAGCGAGAAAGACCGGCTTCTGTTATTCCAAGCAAAACATCGTTCACGGTCTGGTTGGCGTATATCATCCGTGGGCAGAATAGCGCGAAATGTTGCCAGGGAGTTTGCATGGAAAAAGGTTTAAGAGAATGAGATTCTTGCACGACCAAATTGATATAAATTAGCATTGGAAACAAAGAGAAAAGCACGTATGACTACACGTACCCCGTTCATGGCATTCTTCACTAGCTTTATGTCATCCAAAGTGAACGTCCTCCGGACAAACCTCTTAGGGTTGAGCTCCACCCTCACGCCTCCTTTGATTGGCGTCTCCGTGTCTTTCAGAAAGAGCGCCATCGCCAACCACAAACAAACACCGACGAATGTATTCCAAATCATTTGCAAACTGAATCGCGCCATATCGAGGAACTGTCGCCAAAAACCAACTCTCTTGATTTCTTTCTTATCCTTGAGTGACGACATATGAGGTAGAGATGGTTTACGTTGAGAGCTGGTAAAGAGATAGGACATAAGAGAAGCGCCGTCGCCGATGGAGTGATGAGAGCGGAGGATGATGACGGCCTCGGCATCAGAGGTCTGCAGGTTGAGGAGGTGGAGCTCCCAAAGTGGCTTGGACAGGTCCATGGGGGTCATTGTGAGGTTGGCAACGTAGTCTTCCACGAACTTGTCCGGAGAATTGATGTTGCCAGGTTCTATACTCGGGACGATCACGTGGTTATCTACGTCAATCTTGGTTTTTCGCCATTTCATCTCTCCTCGCCTTTTGTCATCCATGACCTAACACAACAGTTCTCTTCACGTTGACATTGATCATCATATTTGTTCATGTTTCATCTTGTTTGTGCAAGTAGAGAGAAAATGTTTGTCTGATTATGCTAACTAAAAAGTAATATAATGAACAAACAAATTTTAGAGTCCTCTCTTATCAATTAGTTAAGGGACTTCTATTCCACACATTAACGTCGAGAAAAAACCCAAGTTCGACAAGGCGATGGTACTTGAATTGATATGTGAATATAACAAAATTTTAATTCGCAGTTCTTTTAAATTCGCGGATGGTTGGGAGGAAATTATCACTGCCATAACCATCACGGCTTATTTGCATATTGATTTACCAGGACAGTGGAGAAGTGAGGATGCGGAGGGTGCTCTAAGCCAGCTTTGATGGCATCCACGTTCAGCTTCGTTCGACTGCCCAACATCGATATGACGCAGCAGTTCAATCCAGGGGCATGGAACAGATGAGCTTTCGGACTCAACGGCTCATCGTGTTCCTCTTCGTCCACCTTCTTCACCATCTCTTGCTCTATCTTGATGGGGGAAAGATCAACATGGGCTTTGCCCATTCTCATCATTCCTGATTCCTCTGAGTTCGTCGTCTCGCTTTTCACGGCAAAAAATTTGCTCTGCACTGACTTATATAGAGCTGGAGCTTCCAGTGGTGTTGAGCCCACCTAGTTTGCTTTATTCCTAGAACCGGACAATTGAGGGAGTTCTTTCATTCGCTGGGCATTAATCAGATCAATGAACTCATTCACTGCTGTACGGGCATCCTAGCTCCAAAGTAGTACCTGGTCTTAGCCGTTCCTAACTTCTGGAGAGGAGGTAATAACTGCGATTGATCCGTCGGTGTAGGCTTGATTAGGCTCACCCATTGAAAGATCGGCTCCCTTTTTGTCCTTCGCTGCGAACGGTGCATCGGAATCGCAAGCTGGTAACTCTATAGGTAGACCCCTAGCTTGCCTTTTGCCACTCTACTATAGGGAATTGATGTGGGAGCACCGGCTTCCATCCATCGACTCTCAGGTTCAATTCTGACCTCGTCGACTCATCCGACTCAATCTTTATTCATGCGCGAAAAGATCAATTTTGGGCACAACTTGGTTCAATGGGTCCTTGCTTGAGGATGTCGATTCTACAAAGGAGTTGTTGATTTCTTTTTGTTGTCGATTTCGAAGCTACTAATCTGACTACCTACCAATAAGAAATTGTTTTGGTCGATTGCCATTGCCGAAGGTGTTTGTTCCATTTCCAAGGCTGGTGCATGAATTTGGAAAAGTCAAAGTTTAAATTTCTCAATGTTTTAATTTATTCTCTAGTTCCTAGATCTTTATCGGACTTTCTGGTTCCTATGTCTTTAATATTAGGGTTGTTCCCACGTCTTTAATGTTTAACTAGTTCCCATGTCTTTGTAGTTCCCATGTCAGTACATGTTTGGCTATTTCTATACTTTAATTCCTCTATAAGTAGAGGTGTAATCTCATCTGTAACACGGACAGGACTTGAATATTGAGAATATACGAGGTTATTCTTCGTGTGATTGAAATTCTATCCCGGTTCTTTATTCTGGGAATGTGAATTCTTCTTGGTGTTAAACTAAGAAGCCATTTATTCTTGATTGGTGGTTATCCTTCAAGTCTTGTTGGTGAGCTTCTTCTATCCCGAAATCTTTTATCAACCTTGTTGGTGAATTTCGTCATCTTTATCCTTAGCTAGTGACGCATCCTTTAAGCCTTGTAATCCATCTTTCATCTATCACACACCACTCCATTATCGCTCAAAACACACCCGCCGGGCCTGCATCCGCATGAGGAATGTCTCTAGCTAGGGAAAGGATCAATATCTAACTTGAAGACCTTCTGCAAAGTGGCATGAGAAGAAAAAAAGGGGAATTTATTTGACCGAAGTTGTGGCTTTATATCACAAATTGACTCTAACTGAAGTTGCTCAAATGGATGATTAATTTGGGATTACAGGGATCTTATTGTGGAAGTCAAGATGCTCTTGGTTCAGAAAGGATGGAACGCAGAACTCGATTAGATTCATTTCAGTTTCTATGACATCCTGGCAAATACCGCATGGTTTTTGGTTCATGAATCAATCCGCACAATGAAATTAGAGAAAAAGAGTACTAACAAATAAGGGATTAATGCACTGGAAATTTCAAAACTTGTTACAAAAATGCAATTGAATCATCAAACTTATAAAAGGTACAATCAAGTCATAAAATTTATCAAATTTGCGCAATTGAATCTTTTCATTAATTCCGTCAAACTTGGCTAATGGAAAATGCTAACGTGACTTTTTTTTTAATATTTTCTCTTTCTCACGTGGTGATGATATAGCTAAAACATGAAACATAAGCCTTAAACAACATCATTTTCGTCCAAATCTGATTTTTAATACAAAATTTATTTAAATTAATTAAAAATAAGCTAAATTTAAAAAAAAATAGTGGGGGGCTAGGAATCAGCCCTTGCCATTGCCACCCCACCATTTGTTGGTCCAGGCCCCGGCCAGTGGCCGCAACCCTCACTGATGCTAAGGGAGCAGATTGGAGATTCGCTGGCAGCCAGCAACTCACAAAGTCACTTTTGACCCTATTACTCACGAAGACTTACCAGCTCATGGACGATCCGGTGTTGGACGATTTGATTTCACGGAATAAGCATGGGACAACTTTCATCGTGTGGCGGCCAACGAAATTAGGGTTTTCATTTATCTTATTTTTAATTTAATTTAAATTTAAATTTGCATTAAAAATCAGATTTGGACCATAACGACATTGTCTTAGCCTTATATTTCATGTTTAAGCCACATCAGTATTTTCTATTAGTCGAGTTGGACGGAATTAACAAAAAGGACTCAATTTCACAAATTTGATAAATTTTAAGATTTGATTATATTTTTTATAAGTTTTAATATTCATTTGTACTTTTGTGATAAATATTAGGACTTCTGATGTGCTTATTATCTCAATAAATAATTTCAAGTATGAAAGTCTCTCGACACCGAGTAATATACGTGTAATGTTGAAACGTCACAGTTGCGCAGGAGGTGCGAATACATCTGAACCACTTGCGCCCGATCGAGATATGCATTAGCTCCCCACTTTGATTCACCCTAAAGTCAATAGGTAATCAAATTGGTTGGGAAATATTCATTAAGGTTTGGATCTTGTGAGCTAACAATGATATACAGTACATACTCTAATTACTTTAAGAACTTTGCCTTCGACCAGCACATGGCATTGAATTCACCGGCCAAACGTGCACCTGACTTGTCAGAAAATATTAATGTTGGTTGACTTATGAATTCGGCTCTCCTTCTGCATCACATGGCTGATTCATGCGGTGCGCATCGACTTACAAGTCATTATTAGGTTCCGGTCTCTAGCTAAAAATAAATAATTTAAAAAATATTTTCGTATATATCATAATTTATCTCATTTGAAATAATTAATTTATAAAAAATACTTTTATTATTAAATATTTCCGTGGACAATGGAGTTAGATTTTATTCATTTATTTCTCAGTAATACAAACGATCATTTTTAGGAAAATATCGTCCACATCATTTATTTTTCGCGAAATAAATGTGCACGTAATTTAGTGAAAATTGCCAAGTTCTCACTCTCTGACAGTCACGAACTCCTGTTGCCTCCATAAATACAGGAAATGAGGGAGGAAGAAGCGGCATTGCTGCAGAAGGAAGCCCCCCAAGAGTGATTCTACACAACTTTTACATTTCACCTGTAGCAGGTACTGTGTGTGCTGCACATTTCTCTCTTCCTTAGCAATGCACATCTGAACATTCCAATTTCTTAATAAAACAAGTCTAATTGCATTTGGGTCGCTCTCCTTTTATCATGGAAAACAACATGTGTGAGAATTAGAAGATAGTGCACATTTCAGAAATCAGCAGTCAGGATATTTAGAAAGAAGTACAGATTGTTACACCTTATGCCCCTAGGTTGGTGACAGAAACATAACTAATGTAGAAGCTAAGTAAAATGTCACCGGCACGTATTTACATGATCAGTGGGTTTCTTAGAATTATCAGTGCACTTCTCCCAACAAACCATTTACAGTATGAAAGTCTCTCGACACCAAGCAATATACGTATAATATTGAAAAAAATCGGATTTGGACCAAAACGATGTCATCTTAACAATATGCTTCATGTTTTATTCACGTTATCGCCACGTAGGAAAGTGAAAATATTAAAAAAAATCACGTCAGCGTTTTCTATTAGCAAAGTTGGACGGACTTAATGGAAGAGTTAATTCCAAAAAAAAGCACAAATTTTAGGTTGAGTGACAATTCTAACCCCAACCTTTTTTTATCTTGTAAAAAAGCACCAATTTTAGGTCGAGTGACAATTTTGGCTCTAATTTTTTTTGTCTCATAAAAAATCATTAACTTTCGCACTTATCCCAAATCTGGCCCCCCTTTAGCTCTTTCTCTCTCTAAAGTCACTCTTGTTTGAGAAAAAAGGTTATGGTCGTGAGCTTGACAGACCTCGTCCGTGGCATCTGTCGATGGGCTACCGTCTACAACTCCAGATTACGACAAAACGACGAACTCTAACAAGAGAGATTCAATCTAGAGATCTTTTTGACTTGTCGATAAAGTGAAGAAGACGAACAGTTTCGCCGTTATTCTTCAAGTTATGGCTCAGAGAACAAAATAATGAATAGTGCTTTAAATCCACTCAGCAAGTCACGTGGATTTATTGCTGATGTGAAATAGTCAAGTTGGATAATCATTGGTTCTAAGTCAAAAGGGCCAAATTTGAGATTTAAATAAAAGTTTGTGATTTTTTATGAGACAAAAGAAAGTTGGGAGTAAAACTATCACTCGATCTAAAGTTGGTATTTTTTTACGAGACAAAAAAAAGTTGAGGCCAGAATTATCACTCAACCTAAAGTTAGTACTTTTTTTTTAAATTAGGCCTTTAATGGAACGACACGATTGTACTAATTTGATGAGTTGCACTTTTTGTAAGTTTTATGACTCAATTGTAATTTGTGACAAATTTTAAGATTTTCAGTACACTTATCCAAATAGATAATTTTAAGTATTAAAGTCTCTCGACACCAGGCAATATCAGTATAATATTGGAAAAAAACAGGAAAACGTTACGGCTGCGCAAGAGGTGCAAATACATCTGAATTAATATACGCCCAAGCGAGATATGCATTAAGTCGAAAGGTAAGAAAATTGGTTGGGAAATATTCATTAAGGTTTGGATCTTGTGAGCTCACAATGATATACGGTATATACTCTAATTACTTGAGAAATTTGACTTCGACGAGCACATGCTATCCTATTCGCTGGCCAAACGTGCACTTGACTTGTCAAAGAAAAAATTAATGTTGGTTGACTTTTGAATTCGGTTCTCCTTCTGCATCACATGGCTGATTCGCGCACTGCACATGCACTTACATGCTTTATTACGTTTCGTTTATTTTGTGACAAATGAAATCCTAAAAATAATCGCTTCTTGAAGTAATTGATCGATGAAAAATTTTTTCAATACCAATAATAATTTACGTCTAAATATTTTTATGGATGATCAGAATATATTTTGTTCGTTCTTTTTTATCAGTGATTCAAGCGATCGTTTTTAGGAAAATATTTTTCAAATCATTTATTTTCTACGAAATAAACGTATCCTTAATTTTGTGCAAATTGCCAAGTTCTCGCTCTCCGACAGCCATCAACTCCTGTGGCCTCCATAAATACAGGAAATGAGGGAGGAAGAAGTGGCATTCCTGCAGAAGATGGCCCCCCAGGAGTGATTCTACACATCGTTTACATTTCACCTGTAGCAGGTAACTGTGTGTACTGCACATTTCTCTCTTCCTTAGTAATGCACATTTGAACAACATTTCTCTCTTCCACAGTAATGCACATTTGAACAATCCTTTCCTAATGGTACAAGTCTAATTACATTTGGGTCGCTCTCACTTTATCATGGAAAACAACACGTGTGAGAATTAGAAGATAGTGCAGATTTCAGAAATCAGAAGTCAGGATATTTAGAAAGTACAGATTGTTACACCTTATGCCCCTAGGTTGGTGATAGAAACATAACTAATGTAGAGGCAAAGTAAAATGTCACTGGTACGTATTTACATGATCAGTTGGTGTCTTTGAAATATCACCCCCTTTCTGATGCGTTGAGGTACTCGGTTGTTTTGCTCCTTTTCATTGAAGGTCATATGGTTTTGTTGCATGTGACCGTTTATTCCCAGAAACAGTACCTTCTCTTGACGGCGTCGGCTGTAATACACCCAAGATGGATGAGTTTAGCCATTCAGGGCCATCACATCTCAAGCGCATTGACTGGTAATGAAATCCATCTAATCTGCCCTCATCTCCAAATTTCTAATTAACCGATGTCAAAACAGTGATCTGATTTTGAGGATCTTATAGGGACGATGCGTATCACTGCAGAGCTGTTGTTGCAAGCTTAGTTAATGGAGTTTACGTGATGGAAAGGGATCGCCAGAGGGGACGGCAGGGATCCCAGGCTCTCGCTCCTCCATGGTGGGAGTTCTTCCATTTCCAGTTATGTCACGTTTTAGTAGATGAGGTTGATTCCACTATCTTTGGCGCCGTTTACAAATTCGTGCTTCCTAATCGGGCAAGAAATGCCCCAGCTTATGTCATCACCCTCAGAGGAGTGATGCTTGCGCCGGCCACTTTGGCATGCGATTCCAAGCTAGTTGCGATGTGTGTCTCGAATATGCTCCACGGGTGCTCCCGCTTCAAGTCTGCTTTAGGAGTGGTGGAGCATCTCTTGCATTCGGTCCAGGCGCCTAATGTGTAGTTGGCAGGGTACGCTCTCGGTGCTGCCATCTTGGTACTCGTGGGTAAGAAGATGGCCAGGAAGAATTTTGCTCTCAAGACATACCTATTCAATCCACCGTTCGTGACCGTGCCGCTGGGACGTATCAAGTACCGCAACTTAAGAGACAAATTAATGACCCTAGCCAGGTTACTTAAAGCTGCAACTGCCGGCGCTCTGAACCCTCCCAAAAATGAGCATCTAGTGCATGACAAGTTTGAAGTGTTAGCTTGTTGGGAACCCAACCTGTTTGTGAATCCTGACGATGATCTCTGTTTGGGTTACATAGGTTACTTTGAGCTTCGAACACTGATGGAATTGATCGGAGCAGGGAAAATAGAGATGATCGCAATGCAAAATTCACTGATTAACCTGGCCAGGAGGGATTCGGATGCAGAATCAATTGACACCCTCCCTACGGCCTGTCTCACTACCAATCTGTGTCCATCTCCAGATTTTAAACTGGCGCATCGCATTGAGCAGTGGTGGGATAATCGTACTCAATGTCGGTCCGTGCTGCATAGGTTCTTGCCAAAGGAAAGGAAGTTCGAGACGATTGAAATGCCTCCAAGACACACACAGCAAGGGCATGAACGGAAAGTTGTTGCGAAACTGTGAAACGTTGAGCTCCATGCATATGGAATCCTGTTATAACATCATCCTTAATCATTTCTCTTCACTCACTCTGTATTCAACCGAATGTTAGAAGTATGTGCTAAAGTGTGATTTGTGTTTGTTATATAAAGAAGAACTATCATCGTCCGTTTCTTTTTCTTCAACCTACTCTCTTGATCAGAGTCCTTAGCATAAAAAGAAACTGAAAGTGGAGTATTAGAAAGAGATGGGAAAGACACTGTTTGTATTAGCAAGAGATCTTTACATGGCTCCCAGCTTCTTGTGAAGACTGGAGACGTATATCAGTGGGAGAGAATATGTCGAACTTCACCAAATTGCTGCTAAAATCGTTCTTAGATTAAATAGCGCGTAATCTCTTTTTTCGACAAGTCAGTATTTATTCGCGAGGACAAAAAGCAGGAGTGGAAAAGTAACGCGTGATTTCAGTGAGCAAGACAAATGCTTGCCTTGATTCGTGAGAACGCGAA
Source organism: Syzygium malaccense (assembly GCA_031216405.1). Lineage (NCBI taxonomy): Eukaryota > Viridiplantae > Streptophyta > Magnoliopsida > Myrtales > Myrtaceae > Syzygium > Syzygium malaccense. The sequence continues at coordinate 18,662,791 of CM062253.1, forward strand.
TACGATGAAAGATGACGAGTACTTGTTATGTTTTCCAAATGCAATCAGCATCAGAAGTGGCTTCTAACAGCTAGCGACCTTCTTAGTTCCTTCACATTCTTTCTTTCGAAATTTTGACCTGCACATGCAATCCGATATACTGGCCAAACGTGCAACTGAATGGCTACTCTGAGATAGAACAAGAAAAGTTGAGTCTGACTAGTTCAACTTATAAGACTTTTGGAAAAAGAATCACAAGTGGCGTGTGCTCCTCAGCTTCAGTCCCGGCTCTCTTCAGGCGTACCAAGTTAACCATCACAAGGTCTCTCTGTGATGTACTGTGAAACCAGATGCAAGTCTTTCTTGATTGGAGCTTGGGGTTTGACTTGAAAAGCTTTTTAATTCATTGTGCAGAATTGTTCCTTATGCAGACATTCATGAGCCCGGTGTCCTGCGTAAATGCAGGAAATGGAGGCCGAAATAGTGGCGAGCAGCGGAAAGAAGCTTAATCGACGAAGATCTGAAAACTACAATTACGATACGCGTCAAAATTTAATCGACGACAAGATATCTGAAACTACAACTAAAGTACGGGAATTGAAAGATATTTAAATTGTGAAAAAGTAAAGATAAAAATAAGTTTGTGAGAACATTGAGTTCTTTGATTGATCGGAGCGAGCTTTATGAAGGGTATGATGTGGAGTACGATCTGGCTATTTATAGCCCACAATGGACGGTTACATGCAATGGTTATAACCTTGGAATTCAAATAAATAAACAACTTCCGATGATTACAAGAAGTTGTGTTATCCGCTATTATCTAAAATCTTATCCACAAAAAGTTATAAAATCCCTAAATAGGCGGCAACAAAACATAACCATCAGCAGTTATGTCTTTGTGTCTATTGCCCACTTCAGATAACTTTGTCAATCAACTTCTCAAGTCTTGATAAAGATTCATGTCGATAACTGATGTTGTTAATGACTTTTTAAGTGAGTTGTCGATTCCCTTCAAGTTGTCAATTATTATATTCATTGTTAACCAAACTTTGCTACAATCGACTAAGTCTGATAATTATCGATAATAACCAAAAACTTGATAATTTTTGGGAGAAAATTATCAAAACAGTCTTAAATCTATTACAATTGTGCCAATTCAGTCCTAAATTTTATGTCAATTCAGTCCTAAACCTTTTGCATTTGTGCCAATTTAGTCCACCTAGCCAATTTTGGCCGGCCGGTGAACGCTGACATGGCAATTTTTTTAAAAAAAAAATTGAATTTTTTAATTTTTTTTCCTTCATCTTCTTCAACCTCTAGCCGGTTGCCAATTCAAGCTAGGGCTAGCAAGGTCGGCCTTGCCCAGCAATGGCGAGGACAAGACCTCGCCGGTCACTTCGAGCAAGGCCAACCTCGCCAGTTGCCGAAAAGGTCGGGCCCTCGCTAGTGACGGTGAGGATGGCATCGCCCAACCTCGCTAGTTGCGGGCAAGGACGAGCCTTGCCAGATTTGGTGAGGTCTCATCCCTACCAGCAACTTCAAGCGAGGCCGACCTTGCCAATTGCTAGCGAGGTCAAGCCCTCACTAGCGACGGCGAGGACAGCCTCGCTTGACCTCGTCAATTGCAGGCGAGGACGAGCCTCGCCAGATCTGGTGAGGTCTTATCCCCGCCGGCCCCAACCTCTGGCCGGTCGCCAGTCTAGCGACCATCAAGAGGTTGAAGAAGATGAAGGAAAATAAATAAATAAATAAAGAAAAATAAAAAAATATATATTTTTTAAAAATTACTATGTCAGTGTTCGTTGACCGGCGGTCGTTCACTTCAGTGCCGACAGGCCAAAATTGGTCGAGCCCTCGCCAACGGCAGCAAGGACGGCCTCGCCCAACGTTGCCAGTTGCGGGCGAGGATGAGCCTTGCCAGATCTGACAAGGTCTCATCCCCAACGACTGCTTCAAGCGAGGCCGACCTCACCAGTTGCCAGCAAATTCGAGCCCTTGCTAGTGACGGCGATGACAACCTCGCCCAACCTCGCCAATTGCGGGCGAGGACGAGCCTCGCTAGATCTAGCGAGGTCTCATCCCCGCCGGCCCCAGTCTCTGGCTGGTCCGGTGACCGGCTAGAGGTTAAAGAAGATAAAGGAAAAAACAAAAGAAAAAAATTAATAAATAATTCGAAAAATAAAAAAATATTTTTTAAAAATTACCACGTCAGCGTTCGCCGGTCGGCGGACATCCACTTCAGTGCCGGTCGGCCAAAATTGGCTGGATAGACTGAATTGATACAAATGCAAAAGGTTTAGAATTGAATTAACACAAAAAATGTTTAGGACTGAATTTGCACAATTGCAATAGGTTTAAGACTGTTTTGGTCATTTTCCCAATTTTTGGTGTCAACGAGGTGACCATTTTCAAACAGAGCTATTGGGAGTTATGACAAATTATAGGAACATCACCAGTGATCCATCCAAGAGGAACATGTTTAACCATTCAGGGACCTCACATCTCAGTGTGATTGACTGGTACTAAAATTATGTAGCCTAGCCAAATCCCATCTCCACATTCCCAATAATGCAGATCCTCGAAAGGTAATTGACAATCCGAGGTTCTTGCAGGAACGACACATATCACCAGAGAGCGACCGCCGTGAACCTAGTTAAAGGAGTCAATGACGACGGCACAGACCGCAGGCTCTTGGTGCACCGTGGTGGGAATTCTTCGATTTCTAATTAGATCGTGTGCTCGTATGTGATTTCGATTCCACCATCTTTGGTGCCATTTTACAAGTTACTGATTCCAACCCAGCAGGGGGCTCGGCCTTTTGTACAATCTGCCCCGACTTATGTTGTAGCCTTTAGAGGCGCAATGCCTCAGCAAGCCACAGTGCTAACGGACTTCAAGCTGGACATTATGTGCCTCTCGACAAGCTCCACATCAATCTGGACATTATGTGCCTCTCGACAAGCTCCACATGAGCTCGTGCTTCAAGATCGCGCTACAAACGATGGAAAATCTCTCTCGGTGACTGCTGGCGGGCACTCTCTTGGAGCAGCCTTCCGATACTCGTGGGAAAGAACCTGGCCAGGAAGTGTGTTCCTCTTCAATCCGCCATTCGTCTTGGTCTCATGCAGTGCAATGGTTGAAGCAAAACAGGATGTCAAGAAAAGAGTATTAAATACAAATCAATAGGAGCACAGTGATTATGAAGTAGCTGAATTTGGAGAAAATCGAAAATATTTGTGGGGGATATGATAGCTTCGGTGATTTGGCATGGTTCAATCAGGCTATACACTAGCATTGTGAAATAATCTTGCATGTGTTACAAAAGTCGATGAACTTGCAAAACGTTTGGATGTTTGTTTACCAGTTCTATTACTGTCCTATTATTGTCCTCGCAGGTGAGGTGGATCTTCTAGGATTATCATCCACAGCGCTGGACGAGCAGAGGATAATTGAGTCGTGGTCCCTGAGAGTTAAATATTTACATGTTCAGTGCCGTCACATCTTACTATTATTGGCTAGTATTTCGACAATCTACACCAATTTCCTACATCATCAGAGAAAATCTTCTTGTTTTACTGACTATTTGGAGCATAGTCATTGCTCGAACTTTCATCTGCCACGAGAGTTAGAGCATAAAACCTGAATCGTCGTATACTATACTTCATGCAAGCTATTCACCCTTCAGAGCATCTTGCAGGAATGACATACATCAGGCCAGAGCGTCGTTGCGTGCCTAGTTCATGGAGTCTATGTCATTGAAAAAGACTGCCAAAAGAGGCGGCTGGCAATCGAGGTTCTTGCTCCACTGTGTTGGGAGTCCTTTGAATTCCATTTACATCATGTTCTTATGGACGATGTTGACTCCACATTTTGCAGTGCCATTTTCATGTCCAACCCTTCTGCTTCATCTTATCATTCACTGCTGCATAAAGCTCCCAAGTACAACGCACCATTGCTTGAAATGAGGTCGGTGCAAAGTAACGTCAATCTCGATCTGATAAGCATCTTCCACGCGCTCCGCATGGGCTCATGCTATGAAATAGCCGCAGAAATAGTCGGAGACTCTAGTCACTTCTGTCGGCATCACAAACGTTGGCGGGACAATCTCTAGGATGGGAAGAACCTGGCCAGGATTGGCTTTCCTCTTTGGACATACCTCTACAATTGGCCATTTGTGTCCGCGCCGATCGAGCTGATCAAGAACTGCGAGCTGAAAGCTGGGTTTTGATTCGTGAGCCGCATGATCAGGGCAGGAGTTCTCAACAGCATAAGGGCTTATAGTGACAACAAGCCCATGATAGATGGACAATTTGAAGGTTTGACCGCATCGGTCCCCAACCAATTTGTGAACCCACATAATGACACGTGCAAAGGCTAGTCGTGGAACTTTGAGCAGAGGAAGAGGATCGAAGAGATTGGAAGAGGCGGAGGGACAGAGAGAGTTGCTACACAGAGTTCACTGATCAGTCTGCTTTTATTGGCAATGAGGAATAAGGATTCGGAGTTGCAGGACATCTTTCCTTCAGCTCATCTGAGCATCGATTTGATTCCATTTCTTTAGCACAGTGCAACCCCACAGCCTCGGACAGTGGCGGGGCACTAGTACCCCAAATCAGTCAACTTTTCATGTACCATGAAGAAGGGAAACTGTTGTTTTTTATTTTAATGTCATGATTAGTTCGTGGTTTGAGAGGAAATTTAAAAACATGTGAGGCAAATAGTAATCATGTCAGATAAGAATATGCGGAAAAGAAAATTATATACTTTCTATATAGTTAATAATGGAGACTAATTGACATAGATATAAGTTTTACGTTACTATCTAAGGTAAGAAATAATTAGAAGCAAGAAAGCATATACAATCCAGAAAGATATATATACCATTCGGAGAGATATGATGAATCTTCTAACATGTCCCTCGTACTGAGATAGATAAAAAAAAAAAAAAAGATCCTCAGTTGGATGTGCCTAAAAGCGTCATGGTCCAGTAGGCTACGCGAACCGATTTGATCAACTGACTTGCACAATAGGTTGACATGGCGGCTCACATAGCAAGCTACGAGACAACAGAGTAACGTGGCTACAAACGTGACATATACACGTTTGAGTTTGACTTGGGTAGGGCTACACGACATCAGGCTGACATGGCAGGTTGCGACAACCAGCTGACTAACATGGACAAACTACACAACATGTTGACGTGGTTGTTGACAAGGCAAGCTACTTGACATAGGTTGACATAGCCGCTAATGTGGCAGATACATGTTTGAGTCTGACTTGGTGCAGGCTAGGTGACAACAGACTAAAATGGGCCATAGCTATTGACGTCACCATCAAAGGACATGAACAATGTTGAGGATCAACATGAGGGAAAGACATTAGTAATATAAGAAACAGAGAATCGGATAGTTTTTGCATATTCAGAAACAAAGAGTACATTAGATATTCATAGGTTTTATCCTTTGACTATTTGAGGTAACAAGCAATTATGATCAATCAAGGATATACACAATTAAGCAAGATATCTGTATTGGGAGCATGCATCTGATGCCTTCACCAAGGGAAAGTCAAAGTCTAAGTCTGTCACAATTAGATCCACCTTCACTAAAAACATGAAGCCAATGTTATAGGCCAACTAGGGTATATTTATTGCTTCACCACACAAACACTATAGTGTGAGACTTTCTAACACAACTCGCCTTCATGTGAGAGCTCAGTATTAAAAATGCTCTTGATTTAGATATTCTTCTGTCTCAATATGTCTTAACTTGAATTTCCAGTTTGTTGCCTTGTGAGGATTGCAACTCCCACTTCATCCTTAGTCTCATTATCCAAACCAAACCATAAAGACTGTTGTTGGGATTGTGTTGTTAAACCACAACACTCACCTTCACCCCATGTCTCTCTCACCAGATCAAACCATGAAGATAGCCTGGAAAGTGGAAATTGTGTTATCCACAAATTCCTTCATTGAGATATTCACCAAACCTTTGATACGCATTGAGAATGGATCATTAATCAATCATCGGCTTTTATACCAATTGTTGTGTAAAACAAGCGATGAAACATTAAGATAATTAAAACAAGAAAATAAACCAAACATCGGATTAACGTGGTTTGGTCGATGGAACCTACTTTACTAGAAGAGCAGCACAATATTCCGGTATAGATCAAGCCATACAGTGACAAATACAATCACACTCGATCTCTCAAACATTCTCAATATTTTCCTAACTCCCAATTACACTCATTAATTAACGTAGTGTTTGGCCTTCACAATTCCTAATAAATAATCTCCCAATCTCATAAAGGAATTCACAAATCTTAGTACAAAAATTATTGGCTTCAACACTCCTAGATTGCTTTAGCTGTAATTCATGAAGAAGTCAACTCTTGGAAGCTCTTCATGTGGAAGCACGAAGAAAACCCACTTCTTATATATAGAAAGAATTGGATAAGAAAAGCTACTCAAACTAGGAATCCATAGCTAGAAAACCTACTCAGATCATATTTCCTTAACGAACTCGAACTTGAGAAGTAATGTCAACAGTATTCACAATTCCGAGAGAAATGGAGAATGAATGAAGATACGGGGAATCTCCTAAATATATTTTTAACAGTCTAAGAGACACATATGTAACATATTCGTTGAACTGCAAGTGTCCCATTGCAAGACATGAAGTCCAATCCATGGGCTTACCATTACACTGTGGAAATTCAGTGCAAAAAAACATGTGCATATCATTACCATTATCACCGTAGCCCACTTGGCTTCAGGAATCACTTGCTGCCTCCTGTTGGCCAATAGAAAACTTCTCAACAGTGTTTTGGAAAGCCATAGCCCCCGGATCAACCATGGCATAAGCGTGGAAGAGTACTAGACCCTTGAGGAGCTTTTAGGCCTTGGGCCAAATTTGGTTCTTTCGTGTTAATGGGGTCGAGCAAGTAGCTGAAGCAGAGGCACATCAGACCCCAAATTGGACAAATTGGGCTAGTCCGAGCCCAAAAATTTGTCAAAAATCTCTTTTGGGCCTCAAAAGGCAGCTACCAATGTCTGTCGATGCAGTGTCTGCTATACCGACCTAAGCGCGACGGTACTGCTCACAGCGAACTGGATTTGATTTACGCGACGCTTGAACCGACTGATTGATAATAACTTGCTCTTTTCTTGTTGCTTTGTTGCTGTTCAGTTCCAAGTGGATGTCAAAAGGAAGCATTGACATTACGGGATGGCGCCAAGACTTGCCATGTAGGGCAAGGCCATAGTGGCCAAAAAAAAAAAAACACAGACAATATCAACATCATGATCTTCGATTTGTCCACTAATTATTAGAACCTCCCAAAGGTTGCACGCCAAGAGTTTCTTTTTTTCCTGAGGAAAATCATATGCAGAAATCTCTTTTTTTGTCCCGGGGTATACATAGATTGTGTCGCTATTAAGCTATTAGAACAAATGACTTGCTGATTTTGTTATGTATACACGCACCCGTTTAAAGTCCATTGTCAAATTCAGTTGATTGGATTGAAAGCTGCTTCTTTATCTCGTGTTTGAGCGATAACCTTTTCATCCCCTAGTCATAGTCCCCCATTAAGTTCAAAAACCCTATTTAAGTGCCCGGTTTTGAGCCCGCAACGTGCCCGTAATACAAAAAAATCTGCCGTAGCACCTTCGTATCGTGACGTTGTGGAAAACAAAAAAAAAATTATGAATTTATAAAAAGATGGGCTTTCTTCATTTTTTTTTTCACGAGGATAATAACGGGACACGGTAGGAGCCCTAGATAAATGACTATACAAAACCGACATTGTACTCACCTATTTGTGGTTGGCACTAGGGTACGATGAAAGACGTCCAGTACTCGATTTACGTTTTCAACTAGAATACAACATCCTCATCATTGTTGATTGCATCGCCCATTGAATTTTGCTTGCAATGTTGACTGGAGGTGGATGGGGGTATCGAAGACTTCAAGTCACATAAAAAATAAATGTGGGCCTCTAATCATACTATGGCCAGTTGCTATCGACCTACATAGAGTGTAGGTCAGGGAAAAAAGGATGTCAACACTTGCCAGCTTTGGATATAATGTGTCATGAATATGTGAATTATGTACAATGATAGTGTTGGGAGTCCAGCACCTAGCACTGCTAGTGGAAAACTAGTGCCTCATATCACTAAGTACTAAAAAAATAACATATGTATCATTGGAGAAGTTACCTAATCGGTTCTAAACTTATTGTACGAAGCCAATTCAGTCGTAAACTTTTCAATTTTATCAATTTAATCTTAAACTTTTGCGCGAAATTCCACTGTAATCCTTCTAATCAATTTTCTCTAGAGATTGTGAACATAGCGTTTTAGTTATTGCCAGTCATCCTACATGGCATGTACCACAATATTAGCGATTTTTGACGAAAATTGACCGGAAGGACTGCATTGGAATTTCATACATAAGTTTATAACTAAATTGATAAAATTAAAAAGTTTATGACTGAATTGACATCCGTATAATAAGTTTATGACTGATTTGATAATCTTTTCTGAATGACGAGCATGCTCTAGATATGACCAGAACATGTTTAGTGATAAGGTTACACTACTAAGTTGGATTAGTGGGAATTCTAAGATGTAAACATCAAGATCAGTGCTTTTTTCTTAAGGTGCCCCTTTCATCTCATCCATATGCTTTAATTGCTTTCTTTTTCAATAGTCCTAAGGACGAGCCCCACATTGAATAATTGCAATCCCACGAGATGAGTGCTTCTCCACCTTCTAAAGTTTATTTCTTGTCATAGGAAAATGAGTAATAAAGAAGAAAGCATGATATCAGCGGGCGGATGCTTGAGAAGCTCATGGCAATGGCTAATCAAAACTGATATGGTGCTTGAACTTAAGAAGTAGTGGTCCTCCTCCCCAATTAGCCCCAATGCCTGTCCACTCCAACTTGAGCATTGGCCATTAGCTTTTGCAGCCAACCCAATCATTTCTTCTTCTTCTTGTGAGCATGATGGAACGAATCATGTGGTAATTGAATGAGCAGGACACGAATCACGGCACCTAACAGGTCCGTAAGGTCGATTAGGTACGTTAACTCACGTCACGAAATAATTATCTGGTTGGAGTGATCACGAGCCTTTCGTGTCAATTTAAAAAGTTAGTGGATAGGCTAAATAAATCACATAGTCATTAAAGAGCTAAGAAATAAAGGGAAATGCCACAAGTGATTCCTGAACTTTTGCTCAATATGTAATGTGGTGCCTTAACTTTTAATTTGTTCAATGCGGTCCTTAAACTTTAACCCAATGTAACACTGAACATATTTATATAGTTCATTGGACTACATTGAACATGTACCAAAAGTCCAAGAATTACATTGAACAATTTAAAAGTTTATGGATGATATTACACATTAATCTAAAATTTATGGATCATAGTATATACTAGATCAAAATTTATGGATCATTTATGTCGTTATCCCAGGAAATAATTATGATATAAGTTGCTCAACAGGATCATGTGATCTCGCATGGGGGCATGGCTATGTGTGCCCCCCCACCGCCACCCATGGAAGGTATGCACGTGCCTTGTTGCATCGGTTCGTGGCCTCAATTCATCGTTCCTCCATGAACTCGCCATCACCCTTTGTCAACTTGCCCCTCTCACCCGACGCTAGAGAAAAAAGTATGCAGTAGCGTCAGCACAGCCCGTCTTGTCCCGCGACACGTTGGCTAAAGTTTAGATAGAAAAGGTAAATTTAGACTTGGATGAGAACAATCATGTGGCGAGGGAGATTTTACCCGAAAAAAAGCTTTACAATTCACATTGGCAAAGTTCGTCCTTCAAAGTGAACAATGTCTGGTCTATTTTAGGATGGGTGTTAGTAGACATTGATAAAGGCGATTATGGTGGCACCAATGATCCCAAGACGTTTCTCCCTTTTCCGAGTGTTTCGATAGTTACGCTAGAGATATCGAAACTCGTTTATAGAAATAATTGATTAAATGACGTGGTAAACTGTAGGGTTGTGCAATCGGACTAATTCTACCACAGAACCGGACTAGATTTCCCTAAAAACCTATTCGATTCGCGATTCCGAATGAAGAACTATTAGGGAATTAGACTGAATTTGGAACCGATTTCATAAAGCCTAAAAATTCTAATTTTTCTCTTGGCCCCTTTTTCTCAGTCTCTCTCTTTTTCTCTGTCCTCTCTAACTTCACTCAAACAATTCACAACTCTCTCTCTCCCTCGCGACTCAACCTCCTCACTCACCCGCGGCTTGCCCTTGCTCGTTCGAGGCTCGCAACCCTCGCTCGTTCCTAATTCACATTTACTCGCTTGTCCCCGTTCATCTTTTAATTTGAACCTTTTTGTTGCTCATATTATTTTCTTGTAAAAACTGAAACCAAAAAAAGAATCAAAAGAAGAACAGGTTCCGGAAAAACAGGGTAGGTTCCAGAGTCATTTCCAAGGTAGACGTGATAGGTTCTGGGTTTCAAAAACTGGGAATCGATTTTAGCAATGTGGGTTTTTTTGATCGGGTAGCAAGATACGTTACGTGTTTCAGACCTGGAATTTATCCACCCTGAAATTGATTATTCAAACAACGTGGTCAATATGTAATGTTCTAGTAAGAGCCTCCATTATCGCTCCATGGATTAATTTTTCGAACAATATTTTAGTATCGTTAACACTCTTCTTTGGGGTTTATTCATTGTGGGAGCAGACTTCACTTATGACAGGAATGAGATTCGTCTTCTCTCCGGACACAGGGCATCCGTGGTATTTTCGAGAACCCAATGACGGTAAACCGACGTCCAACAGCTTCCTAGAAACAGAGATCCCTACTTACCGGATTGAACCCGGGGAAAAGCATAAATCTATGTCCGGGAAGCACAGGAGAAGACGGTTGTATACTCTCATCGCTCGTGTTATCGTCGGAATTTCGAAGCAATTAGTGTGCTCACGGACAAGCAAAGATAGAAAAAGAAAAAAGGGTACGCTTCTAATCTGTTTCCAAAGATAACAAGCAATGTAGGCGCGACAAATTTGGACGACACAAATCAGTGTGATAGTAGGGAAGCCCACAGGGCTCGGACAGCGTAGGTTTCGTCGTCCATTGCATTCGCGACACCACTGTTTGTCGCCAAAAGGTGTCGGTGAAGGCCATAATTACAAGAGAGCCATAAAGCGCGCCCGGCGGTCAATAAAGGCGAAAGATCGATCGTCCGTCCACCGATTTCATCCGTCTTGAACGAGCGACGCTTTGGGGTTTGGATTAAACAAAACATTGGAGCGACTTTGGGTGCCCACGTTAATTCATGTCCTGTCTTCTTTTTCTCCCGCTGTTTTCTCTGTTCGAGAAGATGATTATGGAGGGGGGGGGGGGGGGGGGGGGCCGTGCTGTGGGACTTGCTCTTACTGTGGATCGTCAAGTCACGACTGCTGTCCGCTGATGTCACTTAAAAGCAACGGGTTGAATCGATTAAAGTAAAGATAATGACATAAATAATTCGTGAGCGTTGGCTTAATATATAATGTGATCTCTAAATTTTACTCTCAACGTATAATATGGTCTCTGAACTTTTAAATTGTTCATTGTGGTTCATGTACTTTTAGTATATATTCAATTTAGTGTCTAAATTATATGAAAAAATTCAATATCGTCATTCTATTAATTCAAGTTTAGAGACAACATTAAACATTTTCATATAGTTTAGGAACTAAATTGAACATGTACCAAAAGTTCAGGGATCACATTACATATGAGGCTAAAATTCAAAAATTATATTGAACGAATTAAAGATTCGTGGGCCACGTTATACCTCGAGTGAAAATTCATAAATTATTTATGTCATTTTTCCATTAAATTAAGCCTCGGCGAGTAACGTGGAGCTTTGGATCCCCGGATTGGATAGGAGGCACGAATTGTCTCGATCCAAGAAGACGATTGATCCAAGATGGTGGAAAAGTGGGCATGGCTTTATGTCATTTGGGGTGTGTGGGGGTCGTCTTTAGTGGTGCCCTCTTGGCATTTCCCCTTTCCAAATCCCGCACTAATTTCGGACAATATTCAAAAGGCGTTCGAACAGGGCGTCGCCAATAAGATTGTCGAGACTTGGAAGGATCGATGAATCCACGTACAAGAAAGCAAGCGGTGTGTTGATGACATATGTAGAAGATGATGATTCTCCTCCTTGTTCTTCTTTTTGCAATTTGAAGCTATTACGGAGAGAATAAAAGCTTTTGAAGGACCTAACGCGGGATGGCATCCGAATGATAATCACTTCATATTATTATTAACATTCCATGTAGAAACTTTTGGTGACAAAAGTCACCAACGAGCACATAACTTTGCCCGAATGTTTTTCCGGATCTCGTCACGTCATCGCTCGTTTTGGTCGAGACGGGCGGGCGTATCGACAACCCGCTCTACTGTATACGTATTGTCGGTAAAGTCATGCGCATCTAGAATACGTGTACACCGTACATACGTACAAAAAGTGCATTAAGACATTAATATGTGTAAGTCCCGTCATATCATATCTGACGGGCGACATGCATACATTCTCGCACTAATAACAAGGGGTATGCACCGGGAGCCGAAACTGAAATGGCCATTTTACCCTCGAAGTTAATGCCTTTTTTTGAGGGGCAATTTAATGATAGGAGGGAGGGAATTTTATCCAGAATGCCTGCAAAGCTGCTTATTGGAAGTAACGGAGTCTGAGTTTTATAATGAATTAGATAATATAATTTATCTTCTACACTAATTAACTATACAATTATATATTTTGGGAATTCCTTGGGGACCAAAGGACAATATTCTCCATTGGGTAGTAGGCAAATTATTTATTTTATTTGATATGGTCAATGGACAATTACGACTTTCGTAGCGCGAGCAAAACTGTGTATGGTTGGTGAGGGACCGGGGGTCATTGTTGTCGATCATTAAACTTTTCAAATGTGCACATGGATTTCGCCTGTAGTAGTACTAAGACGAGATATGAGGTTGAGAATGTATTACACGCTTCGCAAGTCCGACGTCGTGTCTTAAGAGTCGATCTTTATGAAAGCGGCGTCTCGTCGTCAATGATTGTACCGTTAATGGAGTTTTTTACCCTTGGCGAATGAAACAATGAACATATGTTTGGAATCTAAATGCGTGATGTAAGAATATAGAAATCTTTATGGAATTTATATGTCACGATATTTTACATTTAAATCACAGTGGTACTTGTATGACCATATCATGTTACGGCTAGCAAAAGATTTCTACGGACCGTAAGTAATCTTATTATGGGGGAAACATTTGTTTAGACCCAAGTCTATTTAGGTGGGGTTTATTGATCACAAGAGTTTCGTATGAAACCCACATGAGCTTCGTACATATTAACTGGTATGTCTAAATTGACTTTCGCTTCTCGCTTTTGTCTAATCCAACGTCGTGGTTCATGCGCTTCAAACTTTTTCAAAAGGTCTTGTTGACAAACTAAGCGAAAATCGGAATTGCGCTGTTGCAAGAGTTTCTGAGAGTTGAAAAGGTACGCATTGTAAGGGGCTTATTTACATCAAGATGGAATCCTCTGCACTTCCAAAAACACAATTAATAATGTTTGACAAACGTCACAGGGGCAACCTGTGACGTTCTTCCTTTTTGAAATCCAAACGCTTAAGTGTTGACCCGAAAATTCATATATAATTTTTTAATATTTCTAAAATTCGAGTCGTAACTTGAATTTTGACAAGAAAATGAAAGATACTCTTTTACTTTTATGTAAATAAAAATAGAAGTAAACATGCCTCAAAACGGTTTTGATCGCATCATGAATCACGATACACGCAATTTCGAAATCGATTACGTAGGAAGGGCATGTCAGTGTTTTCGGCTTAGGGTTGGAGGGGTTTGTGGGTGGGTTCGAGTTCTGTCCCGGAAAACTTAAAGATTTGGGTAGAGTATCGTGACGGTGATTTATCGTGCTAGTTCTCTCTAAGCAGCTTACTTATTATAATCACGATATCAGTTATAAATAATGTATAAAATGTTTTCCATATTCTAAAGGGTAGAAATTGAAAGGAAAAATTGATAAATGAACAGTGTGAAAAGTCCCAAATTGCGTACACCTGGACTGGCCTAGAGTTTCAGTGCTACAGAGTAGAAGTGAGCAGAGAGAGCGCGACAGTAGTAAGTGAGTAGGAGACAGCTCATGCATCCCGACACAGACTCCTTACCAACCGCCCTCCTCTCCTCTTCCTCCACCTCCTCCTCCTCCGCCACGACCTCGACCACCGCCACCGCTTCCCTCCACCACCATATAAGAACCACCTCCATCCTCTCACTCTTCATCCCCAACTACACCAACGCATAACACGTCAGAAAAGAACCCACCATTTATCTCTGTCTGTCCATCTGCCTCTCTCTCTCTCTCTCTTCCCCACCACCACCGCTACCACCGCAGCAGCAGGAGTCTCGCCGCCGCAGCAAATGAACTACGGCAGGCTCCGACCCTCCGACCCCGGCGGCTCCGACCGCTACGACAACTCCGACGCCCCCAGCCGCGGCGGCGGCGGCAGCAGCAGCAGCACCCTCCGCCTAGTCCTCCTCACCATCCTCTCCCTCGCCCTCCTCCTCGCCTCCGCCGCCGCCGTCCTCCTCCTCAAGCTCCGCCCCGGCGGCCCGTCCGGCCCGAAGCTCGCCCCCACGAGAGCCGTCTCCCGCGCGTGCGGCCTGACGCGGTACCCGGCCCTGTGCCTTGACGCGCTCGCGGCGTTCCCCGGCGTCGATGCCGCGAGCGAGCAGGACATGGTCCACATTTCGTTCAACGTCACGCTGCAGCGGTTCAGCAAGGCGCTCTACTTGTCGTCGACGATCGGTCACCTCCAGATGGAGCCGCGCGTGAGATCGGCGTTCGACGACTGCCTCGAGCTCCTCGACGACTCCGTCGACGCCCTCCGCCGCTCCCTCTACCTTGTCGGCCCGCCCGGTGCCAAGTCCTCTTCCGGGTCGGCTCAGGTAAGGCCGGGAGCTCGCGTTTCGCCTTGTCAGGTCAGTCAAGTTCCGTCGGGGTTCAGAACCTGACAGCCCTCCGTTTGCGCGCAGGACGTGGTGACGTGGCTGAGCGCGGCGATGACCAACCAGGACACGTGCACGGAGGGGTTCGCCGACGTGTCCGGGGGAGTGAAGCAGCTGATGGCGCAGAGACTGCGGGACCTGTCGGAGCTGGTGAGCAACTGCCTGGCTATATTCTCGGCGACGTCCGGCGAGGACTTCGACGGCGTGCCGATACAGAACAGGAGGAGGAGGAGGTTGATGGGGAGCTCCGGCGGCGACGGCGACGGAATGCCGGGGTGGCTGGGGAGGAAGGAGAGGAGGTTGCTGCAAATGCCGGCGACGGCGATACAGGCGGACGTGACGGTGTCGCAAGACGGGAACGGGACATGCAAGACGATCTCGGAGGCCATCAAGAGGGCGCCGGATTACGGTACACGCCGGTTCATCATTTACGTGCGAGCTGGGAGGTAAAAATAAACGTTTCTTTTTTTTTTCTTTTCTTTTTATTTTTAGCCTTGCTAGTTGCTACTTACGTGTAAGCATGTATATATTAAAATTAATCCCAAAAAAAAAATAGATGCACTACTTTTCAGAAATTATATTATTGCTGTAATTTAGCTCGGAATATTATTTAGCATTTTAAGGGGCATTTTTTGGGGCCTGAGTCTTCTCTGGTGTCACTCTCATTGTTCTTCTCAATTTATTTTGTTCTTTTCTGGCAAGAAGGTAGAGGCTAGAGAGTTTATTAATAATACACGCACATGATATATTTTGTGCATCGCAAGGTATTAATATATTTCGACCAAAAAAATAAAAAAAGGTATTAATATTATTTCGACAAAAAAAATGGGTACATATTTTAATTAATTTTTTTGTGGCGAACTAACATTCTTTTATGAGAATTTCATTAGTATTTTTATACAATTATTATTATTTTTTATTTTCCAAACAGGGTATGTCATCTCCTTCCAAACTATGTTCATGATCAATTTTCCAGTCACGTAGAGTGTTCTTAAGGATCCTATTACGCCCCCTCGTGGACCATAACTAATTTTTTTTTTTTTTTGGTAAGGCTCGTGGACCATAAGTTAGTCTCTTTGTACTATGCTTTTAATGAAACGATAGTGTCAGTGCCTCAATCACTACGCCACAAATTGTTCCCCCGATGTATTCAAAGTTAGGCTCGGTTTTCCCCGGATCGACCCCGGAATCAGTCGGTTCGGTTCTAGGGCCGGTTCTCACGGGGACCGACTCGATACCCGAGTCCAAAAATCGGGAACCTCCTGTGATAGGGTAAATTTCGGGTTCTCGATCCGGGCCTACATGCTCCGGATTCCATCACCATCGGTCCATTAGTACTGATTGACTCCACCGGCCGTGCACTAACACTTCAGTCGCCCTTTTTTTAACTTTGGAGTCGTGCAATTATGAGTTTCGCTCGTGAACTCGCTGCTTTCTAAGTTATTTTTACCTTTTCTGTCTTTCCACCGAAGGTGACTTAACCAGCTTTCGAAACTTCACTTTGGGAAACTTGTCTCACCATGCATATTGAATTTCGAATGATTGATCCGGTCTTTTTCGGGTAGTGGTGGTGGTGCCGGCGGTGCCGGCGGCGGTGGCGGTGGCGGATGACAGAGGACGACGCCGCCGCGGCTTTGTCCATTTGTCTTTCCCTTTGCTTTTAACGATGGTCGTTGGTTTATGACCTTGGATTTTCGTATTTTAATGATCCAGGTACGAGGAAGATAATCTGAAGGTGGGAAGGAAGAAAACGAACCTGATGTTCGTCGGGGACGGGAAGGGCAAGACCGTGATTTCCGGCTGCAGGAGCGTCTTCGACAACATGACGACATTCCACACCGCGTCCTTCGGTAATATAAAAAAAAAAAAGAAATCCCTCCCTTCTCTCCGTTTCGCCCCCCGTATTTTCATCGGACTTTCGTGAGCCACCATCGGATTAAAAAAATATTGGGATAAATGCATTGGAAGTCCGAAACTTGGGACGAAAATGCTATTTAAGTCCTAAAACTTTCAAAAAATGAAATTATGTCGTAAAACTTATCACGAAAGCACGGTTAAGCTTAAAAACTTTAAAAAAGTGCAATAATATCTTAAAACTCGTTAAATTGATCCAATTAAGTCATTCCGTTGATCGCACTATTTTAAAATTTTAGTATTTAATTGTACCTTCGTGATAAATTTTGAGACTTTTCGATGCACTGGACTAAAATTTTTTATAATAATAACACAAGGAAACAAGGCAAAAGTACAGACAGAGAGGTCATGTGATGCGAGCAAAACGCACGTGGACTGTCGTTTGAGGCCTGCGGGTGGGATCAGAACCTGGTTTCCATCGTTTTCTTTTCCTCTTGCTTGGTCGTACGGTTGGGATGTCGTCTTCGCGTTTGTCCACATTCAAGAAATTGCCTCAATAAAGGTGAAGATTCACCTGCGCATAGCGCAGCAGCAGTCACTTAACGATATGAACTGTCAAGCTTTTCGTGCGGAGGGCATCATGTTCCTCGCCAGTGAAAGTAGACAGAGATCACTTTCACAAACAGTCGCACGATCGAAAAAAGAGAAAGCACATTAGACCTAAAGCTCGTGCAATGCGATGATGGAGGAATCAGAATGTTTGTTTTCTTTATTTTTTCTTTCCTTCGGAGTCCCCACGCACGTTCATCTTCAACCTGAAGATGAGGCCAACACCACCGCCCCTCTTCCTTGTGCTGCACGACCTTATCATCATCGATGTCATCATTGCGAGCGCGTCTTCCTTTTTCTCTTCTTTTTTTTTATTTCCTTTGTCTTTCTGAGTGGATGTTGCGCTGTCGGTCCCAACTTGGAACCGGAAGCTGGAGAGTACCATCTACTTCTGGAATAGGTGGGGACATGATCATGAATCCTTACGAGTGTCGATCAATCTTGTCATCACTTGGATGCGGCTAGGAGTTATGAACCAGATGAACCGATGACTTGAACAGAAGGTTGTTGCCATGATGAGTTTTTAATGCCCCGTGAATTGCTTAATGATGGTGCTTTGGTACATGCCGCGTGCAGCTGCCACCGGAGCCGGGTTCATCGCTCGGGACATCACGTTCGAGAACTGGGCCGGGCCCGCGAAGCACCAGGCCGTGGCGCTCCGCGTCGGGGCGGATCACGCGGTGGTCTACAGGTGCAACATCATCGGGTACCAAGACACCCTGTACGTCCACTCGAACCGGCAGTTCTTCCGGGAGTGCGACGTGTACGGGACCGTGGACTTCATCTTCGGGAACGCGGCGGTCGTGTTCCAGAACTGCAGCCTCTACGCCCGCAAGCCCATGCCCATGCAGAAGAACACCGTCACGGCCCAGAACCGCAAGGACCCGAACCAGAACACGGGCATCTCCATCCACGCGTGCCGGATCCTGGCCGCGTCCGACCTCGCCGCCTCGAACGAGAGCTTCCTCTCGTTCCTCGGCCGGCCGTGGAAGCTGTACTCGAGGACCGTGTACATGATGTCCTACATCGGCAGCCACATCCACCCGCGGGGCTGGCTCGAGTGGAACGCCACGTTCGCGCTCGACACGCTCTACTACGGCGAGTACATGAACTACGGGCCGGGCGGGGCGGTCGGGCAGCGGGTCAACTGGACCGGGCACCGGGTCATCACGTCGCCCGTGGAGGCCGGCAAATTCACGGTAGGGCAGTTCATATTCGGATCCTCCTGGTTGCCGGCCACCGGCGTGTCGTTCTTGGCCGGGCTAACCGTCTAATCAAATGGCTCTCGAAAAACAAGAAAAAAAATTGAAAAAAAATCATTGCGGGTTCTTTCTGTAATGTGATGGGTATAGTTTGGAAAATTTTCTATTTTTCTTGGGTATTTTTTGTAAGCTGTACTAATAATAATTGTACAACGTCGCTGCCCATTTCTCGTTGCCATGTTTAGCGCTCATTTCCAATGAAGAACCTACGGGACTAACGACCGAACGATCCTGCGCTTTCTTTCCCTTCGTTGGATACGTAACGTATGTCTCCGCATCCATGTCATCATGTAAGAAATCCAACACAGCAAAGACAATTTCGTGGGACAAGATTGAATTGGAGAGAGAGAAGGTACTTGCGCGAAAAGTCAAACTCGGGATTCGCATGAATCTTGTCGGGTTGTGACCACTTTTGCCTCCGAAACGAGAGGTCTGCGATGCGGGTGGTGTCGGTGGCGATGGAAAAAATGAATGCTGTGAACTGTGAACTACCTTTTTCTTGACGACCCACCACCCCGTTTTGAACATGATCCATGAATCTGACCAGGGGAGCGCAAAGTGCGTTGAATTCATGGGGCGTGCTGGGAAATGGAGGGGGGCTAAAGCCACCGACATTTACTTTCTTCACGGCTCAAGTCAAGTGGGTCACTGACATTTCCCAACCACTTTCGACAGATTTGCATGATTTCTTGTGGTCTGCAGAGCTCCGGAGTTATGTCTGTGACTGGAAATTTTCGTATCTTTATTGAATGAAAACTATCTGCTGACGAAACAGATCAAGCCCGAGACTACTCTTATCAGTCATCTTGCTTCTGTTTTCCGGCCCCGGTTTAAGTTGGAACCGTTTGACGCATGCGCAAGACGAGCCGAGTCATTTCTGTACAAATCGAAGCCGCGAGCCGTCGACATCCTTCAACAAGGCTCCCTGTATGTAGTGAGACTAACCTCGAATTGTCGTCACGAATGATTCATGGACCGTAAGGTCGTAATTGAATTACCCCAAGATCCCCCCGAATTCGAGGTTTTTAAGTGTCTGCAGAACAAGAATTTGGAGCACTGAAAGAGGAAACTCGAAGCTGAGACTGACTGATTGATATGGAAAGTCAATAAAAGTTGGTAATGTTTCGTAGGTTTAATTTCTTCACAGCAACTTATTAATGGCTAGGGATATACCCTTTTTTACATTGATTTTAGATTACTTCCTAATCACGTGAAAGATGTTAATAATGAAAAAGGTTGAGATAATTAAACCTCAAGAAAAATTATGATCCCGAGAGAAAAACTATCAGCAAAGGAGATAGATACTTACTTTCCAATATCAAGATACAGAGCATGATGAAAACAAACATAGGAAAAGCTAACATATCAAGCTTTACTTCTCACACGAAAAGTAACTAATCGCGTCAAAGAATTTTCGCTTACTCAAGGGGTTTAAAGTTACTTTTTCTTAATAAAAACTTGCTAATCACATCGTAAAATGATTAATATGTTATTAACCACCGTGCTCAACCTCTTAAAAAGAGTGTAACACACGACAATCTAGTGGTATGATGAACTGCATTGAACACTTCACTGAATCAACAAACAAGCATGCACAGTACCAGATGTATGAATATAGTTAACTTCGACATCATTTGATATTTTTTCAACTTCCCCATTAAACTCCTTAAATTTACAAAGCAAGAAAGCTGCATTTAAATGACATGAATCACTTGCACCCTCACATCCCATGTATAACTTCTCTGGAGAGCTAACCCTCATCCGCAAGAGGCTGAGATATTGGCACAGGCTGATTGATGGACGATTCAGTGACCGTGCTGGTCCGCATCGTGTTGGATGCTCTCTTTGTGCTGATGACAGATGTCGTCGATGTTGCTTGCACTCATTCATGGCGGTTAATGGATTAACTTCAGTATGCGGCTATTATCTGAAGCTTACACCTCTGAATCTTCTACCTCGGAACTAAGCACAAAACTCGGGAACGCCAGTGTGATGTCCCTGCAAAAAGAAGCGAAACTGTTCAAGAATTGTCCCACTATTCAAGAAATCTCCCGCTAAGAATTATGCCAACTATTGCACGAACCGGAAATCTCAAAACACCGCAACGTGGAAATGAAACGAGTGAAGTGGTTAGTGAGCATGCATGGGACCTCGCCATGAACAAGGAAGTGCTTAGGATGATTAAGAATCTGTGAATGTGCGTTTGAGCCTCGCGTAATTCGTGCATGATGATGACGGGGCTCAGCAGAAAGATGCAAAAATCAAGCATTTCATATAGATTTAATTAAGTGTGTAGTCTATGAGTACGCACTTCAAATATGGTAGCGTCATGTTCCTGATCAGCGAAGGGTTCTTGGACACAAACTCCTTCCATTCTTCCTGGTCGATCTTCCCATCACCTTTCGCATCTGCTTCTCTGAACGTCTGTTGAAAAGAATAAAATATCAGCAAGAATCTTTCATTTGACCTCTCTCGATTTGAAGAGAAACAGAATGTAAGAAATATGAGCACCTTATCCACAATTGTTTCAACAACATCCTCTGAAAGAACCAGATCTGACTCATGTAGAAGTGCCACTACCATCTCCTTCAACTGTCCAGGCCAACCACACATTATATGAGCAGAGAGATGTAATATAGAAGATATTCATTTCTAAATGGGGGCAACAGAAGGCTCAAACAGATCGGCATATATTGGAGAAAGCTATTCAGACAGGTTCAGTCTCCTTAAACCAAAACAAAATGAAAAGGAATTAAAGGAACACGATTGTCCGTATTGGAACTGTAGGCAGCACTCACCTCCTCTTGTTCTATGTATCCAGTGTGCCTCAAGTCGTACAATCTGAAAGCAACTAATAGAAAGATCCTCGGAAATTAGCCAAAGCACATTCATTTAACTACATAAAGCGAAGAAACTATAAGATTTAAAAGTAGAATCAAAGATAAAATGCGACTCCTCTTACATGCAGTTTTGTCTTCTATTGGTGCATTTGGGTGAAAGACACCCAGAGATCTGACAAATTCTCCAAACTCAATGACACCATTTCGCTTCAAATCAAATAGATCAAAAATCTGGAAAATATCAACAATTTATATGTATTTAGATAGAGATAGAACATGTATATACGCTAACAAATCAAAAGCAGGAAGCGAAGACCAAGTTGAAACTGCAGCAACTTCAAACTACGCTTTCTCTAAAAAGTTGCACTCAATTTAAATGCAGTAAATGAGATATTAAAAGTAGACCATTAGCCATCTGTTCGTTTCTTTTGTACTCATTTCAGGGGATACATCATTTTCATGGTCAACAAGATACAAACTTAAGTCCGAAGAATCATAAAAGTATATAAATGAGACAGCAAACAGACCCTGTCAGCGAAGAGATTCCTCTTATTTCTGTTCCTGAAAAGAGCAAGATTGAACTCTTCCTGCAAAAGTTGCGATAAAGAAAATTAATCGTCCAGTTCTACCAAGCATGAATATGAGAGCTTTGATCACAAAATGATTGAATGGACCTATTAACGAGATAGGAACTGCAACCAACATTTTATAACCTCCATGTTCAAAAACAAAAGCACACCTTGTGAATAAGCCCGTCATCAATAATTGAGCTGCTTAGTTTCTTAAAGAGCTCGTACAATGCCTCCACCTCGCTTACGGTAACTGGAGTGCATAAAATCAAAGTCACATTAAGCCATCAACCTTATGAACACGCTGATATAAGAATACAAAAAAAAAAAAAAAAGACAAACGATTCTTTATTGGATACTGACTCCTAAGAGGATTAACGAGTAAAAGAACTAATGATATTTTTAGCAAAAATAACATTGGCTAAAGTTAATATTTCCTTAGGGGTAGAATCCCTAAAAGTGGCTGTTACATTCAAAGAACATAAAAAATCATCACCTCCATAACCATGCACTATTAAAGACCATCAAGTTTCCTAATACAAGACCATACCATGAGGCAGAAAGAAAGCGCCATTCATTCATAAAAAATTGTTGAGCAGGCCAACACCTGAATCTTGAACTCTGTACTTAACATATATATAAGTCCAGTGATCTAAAGAAGTCTCCCTCATCCATCTATACCAACACTATGTTCCCCATTGAAGATACATTGAGAATTGAGATGGACTAAATTAGTCTCAGGTCGTATCCTAGATTTGAAGTAATGCTCAAAATGAATAGGCATATTCAAAATCAAGCCGCTGTGGCTGTTTAACTCTACGACATAAGTGCATACTCACAAGGTGTCTCAGAAGCCAGAACAGTAGGCTCCTCGTACCCAGGCGTCTGCTTAACACCTTTTGAGCAAAAGCAGCCCATGAACTATCTTTCCATCAAAAGTATGACAACCGTGCTGTAGGACTGGACAAAGAAACACCTGCGAATTCACAATATGCAGTCTGTTTCCTGAAAAGAAAGTATAACAGAGCTTAAAATCCAGCCTTTCATATTAGTCGTCTCTGTAAACTCTGTGCTCCTGATAAGCAAAGGAGAAACAAGGGCTGTCCACAGTAACACATCAACCAAACAAGACAAGGAACCTACAATCACATCCAAAGCAGAGTCGTGGATGTACATATCTAGTCATGAAAAGATGAAACAGTATGCGTTATTTAGAGAAAAGAAAAGTAAATAATAGAAACAGGAAAGAAGCTATTGCATGCCTCCGAATTTTTTAGGTTGATTACCAAACCGCAATAAAGCCTATTACGATGGATACAGATAACTTCAACCCAGAGAATGAAACTTGAGCGACTGGCTGTGCATCACTGCGATAGACAGCCAATTGAATACACGTAATGTGCTTGTATATTGACAAAAAGACAACATGTCCATAGAGACACTGGAACCATTCGAAAGAGACAGCTATGGTTGAGACCGCTACCCAATGGCGCCAGTTATAAGTAACTGGCTCAACAGGACATGTAATCTGAATGCAGGAAAGAAAAAGAGCAGAGTATCTGGACAGTAGGGAAAATGGTCATCAAGTAAATTTTTAAGCATGGGCACGAGACTAAGGTAATACTCTTAGAAGGATTGGTTACAGCAACTTTTCAAGTGATGAGGTCATCTGCTCTGTCCTCAGTAGCATATACCAAAGCCAAAATGAGAGAGATTCGGATCACAAACGATATTAGCCGCAGGGAACACTAAGATCATTTATAGAAATTATCAAGCTTAAGTGGAATTAAGGAATATCTCTCGACGACAAGTCCCACGAGAGCACGAAACATCATATCACTGTCTTAGTAGTATATTTTAAGAACGAGTATATGGTATCCAGTGCATAAATAAAAGGACAGGTAGGAGATTTCAGACTCTTGCGGGTGAGAAAGACCAATATCCTTTAATAATTAACAAGTAGTTGTCACTGGCAAAGCCTCCTAAGCAGATTGGACCTCCCCCAAGTAACTCCTAAAGTAGTTCTACAACCTTACTGGTTCGCCAAGAAACAAAAATACCAACACAGAACAACCAACGAGCACAAATAATAAATTCACGAGACTCACTCCTTTCGGTGAAGCAGAAAAGTACCCAGATTATTATATAGAAGCATAGAAAATCGATCAACTCCAGAAATGTTCACGTTCAGTAGCAGACAGAATGTGAGCCGATTGTCCGTAAAACAAATGACAGATTAAGAAACGTTGGCGTATCTCTGAAGGGACCAGGCGAGGCACATTACGCCATATACAAATCGTTCATTTGTTTTTTTTCACTCAAGTCAATGTAAGACGTCCGAATCCTCGAATATAAAAAAAGGGAACAGAAAAGAAAATTTGTTTCTAGCGGCGAAAACTAGTGCAGTAAGATCTGGGAACCGCGAAAGGAAAAGGGAAATCAAGAACGCAATGTCATCCTAGACAAGTGTCGGGCATCCACCGGCGAGAACATTTAATAAAAAAAAAACAAGAAATCGCTATTCTTCCCCTCTTTTCCAAACGTTACAACGCGGCGCAAAGCAAGAAGTCTGCAAGCAAAAGTCCTGCTCGGAGGCTTCCCATCTGTTCGGACCCAGGAACGATTCGAGCGACCATCGCGTCCCACGAAAGCAACAGGGCATGCGATCCTTTGCCCACCTCCAAGCAATCCCACGGGGAACCCAAGAAGCCCGCCCCCCCCCCCCCCCCGACATCAAAAGTAATCCCCGCTCGTCCCCATTTCATTAAAAATGGAACGCTTCTCCGAACGGCCCGAACAAACACACCCGGCAATCGAAATCGCACGGCCGAAGAACAGGGGGGAAGAAACATCCGAATCGATGACAGGCACAGCGAACGATCACCGACGTGTCCCCGGAAGGACGAACTCGCGAGGAGGAACAGGAGGCCAACTCACCTGGACCCGAGAATAGCGCGCGGGGGCGCGGGGCGTTCCGTGCTTCCCGTGCGTGGGGGCGAAGGGGGAGGGGGAGGGGGGGGGGGCCCTCTTCTCTGAGCAAATCCCCAGGTGGGTTCCGCGCTCCACCTGTCGCTCCGTGGATCTAGCGCAAGACGGTCTGCGAGGGGGAAGCTGGCGCTCGAGCTCGATGAAGAAAAGGCCGGAGCTTTCGATGAAAGAACTGAGCTTGCGGAAGATGAGGATCGATGGCGTATTTTTATAGAGGCGAAGAGAGACAGAGACAGGGACAGAGATAGAGAGATACGTTTGACACGTTCCCTTTGAGTCCAAGTGACCCCGCGACGCCATGCTGCTGCTCCACGTCCACCTTTTTGTCCACATTTTTTGGTCCGAAATGTGTGCAGATTGCTCCTTCTTCTTCTTCTTCTTCTTCTTTTTCCTCCTTTTTTTTTGTTTTAATTTTTATGTATATGGTTTTGCGACTTTGCATAAATTCTATGAACAATACGACCTTTAACGAATATCTCGCCACTCCGAGCCTAACGCTTATTATGGTCACACATCGCAGTTCCGTTTTCCTTTTCTTGATGATGTTGAAAAGCCAATAATTGACGACTTGCATAATCTGGAAAACACCGAGACCTTTCGTGAAATATCGCTACTGACACTTTTAAATACGCCCGCGTGTCCCAAAAATCGTCCATGGTTTTTTTTCAGGGTTATCGACATCAAGAGGCTATTGCTGTTCTATACGAATAGTGATAGTGTTGGTGAAGACGCGAGTTCTGATAATAAATCTCTAAATAGCTTCGATATCGAGAATATTGAAGAAAGTAGTCGTAATTTTTTGAATGCACGAGCAGATTTGAGATTAGAACGAAAGTCGAGGAAATTTGACCTTTTAAGATCACATGTAGTTTTTGTTTTTTTTTCTCATATAGAAAATTCAATTAGTGGGTGTTCATTAAGAAAACTAAAAATAAAAAAGAGTTGTTTTTTTATGGGTTTTTTTTTGGTTAAGTTGTTTTTTTATGGGTTAATATTACTAAAAATCACAAACTGATACACATGTGATAAATTTACCCCAAATTAATTTTTTGACTATCAAAAACTCCAAATTTGTACACCTGTGACAAATTTATCCTATGTTAGTTTCCGATAAATCTGATTAATAACACGAAAAATCATAAATTGGTGCCAACGGAGATAAAACCTCAAATTGTTATACGTCTTGTGTCATCAATTCATTAATTTGACGGTAAAATTTAACGAAAACTAACGGAAAGTAAATTTATTATAGGTATATCAGTTTGTAATTTTTTGTGATCAAAAAATTAATTTGAAATAAATTTATCATAAATATATGAATTTTGAATTTTTCGTAGTATTAATCCATTTTTTTTATTAATTGTGTTTAAACACTTTTCCGTTGATAGGTCTAATCAAATGGGCTTGTGGAAAAATAGAGGAAAAGTTCAATATTGCTTCGATACGGGCATCATGTTATCGGGAAGAGCAGTGCATTAATGAATTTTCTTTTTTTATAGCATTGAGGTCGTGAATATCAAAACCAAAAGGCTAAAACTTTGGGCAGCGAACCGTAACCACGATCGAAATTCAACACTTAAAAAGGCCAAAAGAAAGAATAAGACCGAGTATACAAAAATCGGTTTGTTAAGTGATGCGACTCGCGTATTTAACGCTTCAATTACTATCTGTCGCGTTATCTAGTTAAGTAATTTAGCGGATTGAATTTAGTATATTTATCATTGACGGGCCAAGTAAAAGCACGAAAAAGGGAGAAAAGTCTAAGCAAACACGGGAGTCCTCGGACATGATGGTACAAGTGGACGCGGATTTTGATAGCGAAACCCACAACTCGTTGCTCAGTTGCTCTTACCTACGAGAATTTTTGCTTTTGTTTTTTTTCCCAAATGAAGAAAAAGGAATTTCTAACAAAAAAAAAGAAGAAGTCAGAAAAGTCATACAGCAGACCACGTGACAAAAAGGGAAGATAAATAATCGATTTTGTAACCCAATTAATTTTAGGTAGGTCAAATTTCTAAATGAAGTTCTGTAAATAGTCATGGAGTGTGATAAATGTTCAGGTGAATTTCGCTTATGAATTAATATCTTATGATGATACACAACTGGTATTAGAGGTGATTGGCTTCTGGGTAGGCCAGTTTACGGTCTACAAATGGGGACTGACCTTGTAACTCCTGGTTTCAAGTTTTTGGAATAGGTTATGGAACCCAAGAACGGGCCACTTTTTGTTTTGATAAAAAAATCAAATTTTTATAATAAAATATAAAAGTCGCACCAATTCGTTGTACAAACATAGTCGAGTGACTATGTTGTTTTTTTGTTCATGTTGCAAACCATGCTTCTATTTTTTTTTATGGAAGCAAAAGTGTTTCCTTTTTGTTTTAAAAGAGGTTTCAAAATCGATTCAACCCTAGTCCTAGGCTCTCAGAATCGGGAATCAAATTGGTTTTCGCTTGAACAGATCCTGGCTGGTTCGGTCCGGCTCTACTCAAGAACCGGACCTGCTGCCTGTCCATAATCTGATTTGAAATTTTATATATCACGAAACTGAGCATAGGCTACCTCACCATATGAAAACTTCATAAAGTGACAATGAGACAAGACGAAACTTTCCTAGTTAATTAAAATTTTTAGGAAAAGGTGCACTACAAATCTTAAAACTTGTCAGAAAAGTGAAATCAAATCATGTTATCAACTTCGCCCAATTTGGCTAACGAAAAATGCTGACGTGGTTTTTTTTTATTATTTTTCTTTCCTATGTGGCGTTAAAATTAACTAAAGTACTAAAACGATGTCGTTTTGGTACAAATGCTAATTTTTTTACACAAAATCTTAATTATATTAGGTTGAAAAAAGTCTACAAGTTTTTCCAAAAAAAAAAAACCAACTAAACAAAAGGAAAGGCTAAAAGTTAAAACAAACACAAAAGAAGAAGAAATAAACCACAGGCGGTGGTGCGCCTGGCTCTCCCGCCTGTAAACCTTTTTTTAGTTTGTCTTTTATTTGGAAAAGCTTTTGGACTTTTTTAACCTAAATTAGGACTCGACCCAAAACAAGTTCGTTTTAGTGCTTTACTTAACTTCAGTGCCACGTAGGATGCCAAGCAGGAGAGAGAAAAAAATAAAAAAAAAACGTCATGCCAACATTTATTGTTAGTCAAATTTAATAGAGTTAACCGAATAATTTGATTGCACCAATTTGGTAAATTTTAGGACTTGATTGCACTTTTTAAAAGTTTTAAGATTCAATTACACTTTCCTGAAAAGTCTAGGACTTGTAGTGCACATATCCCAAATTTTCAACTTTAATATTCGGGATCTCATCTCATTCCCTGTCCTTTTATTTTGTACGCAGAGTCCCTTTTCTTCTGCGAAAAATTAGCCGCTCGAATTGGATGAAATTTTGTCCCACCACCTCAACCCAGAACTTACCGGTCCTTAAAAAAAACTAATGAATTTTCCTAATAACCCCGCAATTCAATTCACTCAAAAGTTCCGTTATTTTAGGAGAAAGTAGATCGACAAAAATACTCCCCAAAAAAAGTGAACATATTTTCCTGAAATTAGACTAAAATGAGTCGCGCCAGGCATAATTGACATAGTAGAACGACATACCTGGTGCAGGTATATTATCACTAAATCAATAATGCCTCAAAGCTAAGCATTAAAAATGCGAATTATGCGGAGCAAACAAACACGAAAAAGAAAAATAGTTGCATTATGATAAGATACATGAACCCCACACGATCAAACCCGAACGAATTGGAGCTGCATTGCCTCGCACGAATAAAAACAATCGTTTAGATTCCTAGGACGCGCATAATCGTAGACCCTTGTCTCTCCAAGCTGTACGATGGAGAAACTTCCTACGACATTCGAGAATGATTAAGGACATAATACGAGCATTAAGCAAGAAAAGAGAGCACGAGACCTGGGGCCCTTGGTAGAGTTGGGGTTGAATCAGGCAGCAAATGCCTCGCATACGACCTTCCCAGAAGTGAACTGCCCAGTTCCTTTGTTCATTTTTGCAAGACAGGCCCTGCCTTGGTAGAGGTGGGGTTGAATCGGGTAGCACATGCCCCACATACGACCTCCTCAGAAGTGAACTGCCCAGTTCCTTGTTCATTTTGGCAGGGCAGGCTCTGCCCGTGGCTCGAACACCATCGGATTTGATTCGCGCCTGGAAAACGGCATGGATGGTCTCTGAACTGGGACCTGACGTGCAATGTCGTCTCTGGAAGTTCGATTTGGTCCTTGAACTGTTGGTATATGTTTAATGCAGTTCTTGCGTCGGCTCGCACGACAAATCGAACACCGTTTGATTACGTGGATTATTAGGCTTGAGTAGGATTTTTAGAACTGACGGGTCAACGTGTCCATCCTTTTCTGCATCTACTTTAGAAAAGAAAAATAAACGGGACGGCATTGCATATTAGGCCAACAAAATTCAAACTTGACGGATTGAATGCCACGTAAGGCAGATTCCATTAACTTAAATTAACGAAAAGATGGCATCGAACATTTTTCATATAGTCCCGGGGATTTAATTTAAAATTTTTAACAACAGTTTAAGGGTCACATCGAACAAATCAAAATTCATGGACGGCATTACATATTGGATCGAAGTTCGGGGACCGCTTGTGTCGTCTTCCTATTCATGTTCTTATATCAACATACAGTAACCGGTTGCAATACTTGGACCGCTCGTTAACGAGAACCCTTTCGACTTTCGAGAACCCCATTATTTTCTTTTCTTGGGAAAATTCAGATCGCAGGGATCTAGCTACAATGTTGCATGATTTTCTATGTATGATTTAGCATTTTCCATCGTTGGTTTATAACACAAGGGAAAAGGGCGAGGCGATTACGATGTGCCGTCGCCCGACGCTGGACAACGACCGCCCCCAGGACGAATCGATCTTAAAGTATTTAGCTAAATCATATGCATGTCTAAAGTCTTTCTTGACAGAAAGAATTTCGCAATTTGCGTACTTTTATGTCTTGAAAATAAATAATAAAACAATGTACCCTTTTAACCAACTTCTTTTTGAAAAAAATAAATTGTATAGTACGTGGGTTAGGCACACAGATATGATCACGTATAAAGTGCACGTAATATTCCAAGGCTTTGTAGATCTCAACAAATATATTTAGCTCGGAGTACTCGTTAATTAGGTCCCCTTTTACCTTTGGGAATGACATTATTTGCTTTTTTTTTTCTAGAAAATCCGAATCGCAGAGGCCTGATCATACGAGAGAATAACGTTATTGTTATAACTGTTAATATGAAACTAATCGAGTTCTATGCCGTTCTGAAATTATGATCACGTCACGTTACGTTATTTTTATGGTATGATTTGGTATCTTATCTCCACGACAGTCTTTCGTCTAGGCGATTTCACAATTAGCTTCCATCCTTGCTCATTTCACACATGATTTGATATATTATGCTGCACAATCGGTTCTAAATCAATTGTTGCTTGAACTGATGTGGTCCTGAACTTTGAGGAAAAAAATGCAATTGAGTCCTCTCGGTCGGACGATAGCTTCAAGCTCAATCCGAGACGGAAAAGAAGAAGAATAGTAACCAGAAAAGGAAGAAAAAGAAGAATAAAAATAAAGAAGAGAGAAATAAAAAAGAGAGAATAAAGTCCGAACATTCATCAAGATAAAACGGGCGTCGTTCCGTTTAAAATTGTCCACGTCGCGAAATGTGACTGGATTACCACGTCAGAAAATTCAAGAGACACTTGGCTCGGAGGACATGATTGCATTTTTCGTCAAAAGTTTAGGACGCAATAGTTCAATTGGAGATCTAAGGATGAATTTAAATTCGTATAATATGTAATTTTCCTCTATATATCGCAATTAAAAAATGCCATCTATAAACATTTTGAGGATTGGATGACTCGAATTTCTTTATTTTATTTTGAAATCGAACTCGATCACATCTCTTTTTTTTATTTTCATTTTTATTTTTTTTGGCCAGAACTTAAAGTCCCAATTTATTTATCAGCTTTCCGTGTTCCCCTTCCCCGCTCAGCGGCTTGGGCCTAAGAAGACTTGAGTTCCTCAAACGATGTCGAGTGAAAAGAAAAATAAATAAATAATTTTTTTTGTGTACAAAAAATAAAAAATATCTGAGCTGGACCATACAAGGAAGGCACGTGCTCCCAAACTATTTTTGAAGTCAAAGAATTAAAAGGGCTTCCACTTTACGAGCATGTAAAAGTTGAGATTGGTTGCGCGTAAGCAAAAGGCGAAGATGACGTCACATCGCACGACGCTAAACAATAATTGCCTTGAGCCACTAATCAGTGTCGATGTATTGAATAAAGCACATCCACCAATCTTTTGAAAAAAACGGCATCTTCAACAGAGGTGGCAGGACGAGAATAAAACCCATATTTTAACTCGTATTTAATTAGTTAATGTGTTGCATTAAGTTTTAAAATAAATGAGTTACCAAATGACATAATAGGTTTTAAATGGGATTTAAATGGTTCATAAATGTTTTTTTTATATATTTTTATTTTCTTTTTTCTTTTCTTTCTTTTTCTACAAATTCCGGCAAGGATAGCAGGCGAGGGTCGGTCGGGACTCTCATCGACCCTCGCCTATGGACTAGCCCTCCCCAATGGACTGGTGACTCTTACCGGACGTAGAAGAAAAAAAAAGAAAAAGAAAGAAAGAAAGAAAAAATAAATATAAATATAAAAAAATTCATTTTTTTTAATTGTATTGTATTGCACGGAAGTATTTTAGCGATATAATTTCTTTTAAAAATAATAAGAAACAACTTTTCTTAGATTGAGTTAGATATGGAAGTGTTTTAGTAATATGAATTGGATTATATACGGAATGAGAAATTCGCATTACGAATAAATTCCATTTATGATCTGTAACAGCCTGAATTTCGACGTAATTCCGGGAATAATAAAATTAATATTATTTCGTATTTTATTTTAGTAAGTCTCGCCCCGAGCTGATCACTCTCGGGATACTAACCAATGGTGTATGGCTAACTAGGAAAACGGTACGCGGACCAGGGACCCGATCGCGAATCGAGCACCGATCTCGAGAAATGAGGAGGGAATATTTTAGGGCCAACGTGGGCCGATCTTAGGAAAAGTGACGGATGTGGGTTGGTCAAGGCCAACGATGTATAATCGGATCGCAGGTGATTCTGCACGATCGAAAGTGCACGTGGCCAACCAGTCCCGAACTTAACCCAAACGATCGTGACCTTTGGAATTAGTGATAATTCTTCTCTCTCTCTATGATCGGAACCGTCATGACTCGGATAACCCTAGGTCGATACGCGTAACCCCTAAATAGCCGCCCGTTAGTGAGAGACCTTGAAATTAAAAATTGAGCGAGTTTTGATCACGAAATTGGACCCGGACTTCGATGTTGATTTTCAAGAGCTTGTGCGACTATTTTTGCGAATCCGACACCATATTGTGTTGGCCACACACATTTGGGGTTGGTACAGTCGAAAAATAGAATTTCGACCCGGGACCGGAAAAATGATCGTTTTGCCCCTGACCTATTTTTGAGCTCTGAATTTTGGGATAATTTTGGATTAATTAAAATTGATTTTCAGCTCAATTATTGGGGCTAATGACCATAATACCCCTCAATTATCGGATAAGATCAATTCTAAGCCATTGGATCAAGGGCATTTTGGTTAAACACCTTAGATTGGCGACACGTGACATCCACTCACCCCCCATATTTGACCAAGTTGGACCCATTTCTCTCTCCTCTCTCCCCCATTCGGCCGGCTTCCTTCCCCTTTCTCCCGATTTCCCTCTCCTCCCGCCGGTCTCTCTCTCTCGGCCGTGAAGTCGCCGGAGCCGCTCGCCACCGCCACGCAGCCGTGCCAAGCAACCGCGCCACCGTGAGCCGCCGTCCATGCCTCACCACCACCATCCTCTCGTCCCTATCCTCTCTCTCTCTCCCGTTGCTCTTTCTTCTTCTCGGCCAAGGAACGCCAGAAGCCGTTGCCGCCTCACACCGCTGCCGCCTCACGCCGCTGCCGGGAAGCCAAGGCCGCCATCCACCGCTGGTCCACCGCCACACCACCGTCCCTTACCTTCACCGACCCACTCCCTCTTCACCGCATCATCATCATGTTCGCCGCCTTACGGACGCCAAGGACCGCCGTCCGTACCGCCGAGACCGCCGCCGTATGTCGCCGTCGCCGCTGGCCGGGAACGCCGCCGCCGGTTCTACCGTCCACCGGTGATCGGTCGCCGTTCCTCGTCGTTGTGGTTTAGAAATTTGGTGAGTGTACCTCCTAAACCTAGATTAGGACTGATAGTGCGTTTTCTGGACTGGTTTGGGTATTGTTAGTGCATATTAAGAGAAATTTGGGAACCGACTGGTGGAGGTTGTTACCGAAACAATATTGGTGGATTAATACGATTTAGTTGGGGATAAATATTGGCCTCAGAGTGGCTGATTTGGTGGCTGTCCATTAGTGGATTAATAGACTAGAATGGGCCAATTGGGGAATTAAGGACTGAATTACCGGGTATGCCCTGAATGGTTGATTTGCGACTCCGTTGTGATTAATTGTGATATGCCATGTCGTGTGCTCGTGTGGCCGAATTGTGCGGAATGTGATTGGCTAATTGATGGCTGAATTGCATGCCAAATTGTACATTGTGAATTGGGCCGCACAGTATTAATTGGCCAAGTGAGCACATTGTTGTGAATTGAGCACGTTGTTGTGGCATGAATTTGACTAGATGCCTAAATTATGTTTGATGCTCATGATGCATTGTGCTGCATTTCATGGCCACGTATTGTGTATGCCGAGAGTGGGGCATGTCATGAAATTATGCGAGAATACGTGCTTGCCATGAGCATGTGATCACCTAAAATATCATGATGCGTTTTACGCGGGGTTTAGATAAAATTGGCTGTATGACTGTGTGATCACAATGCACCCTGATGCGTTTTACGCGAGGTTGAATCCATCCTGATGTGTGTTACGCAGGATGATGCCTGGTACGTCCGGAAGACGACCAGCCTAATGCGTTTTATGCGGGTTTTGATTCGTAAGGAGATCGGTGTTATGCCTAATGCGTTTTGACGCGGGTTAGGGATACTGGGTCTAGGGCGTTTTTACGCTGGCCACGGAGTGTTGTGATTATGTGGACCTGTTGCATTGGCACTGGTCAGACTTGACACGTTTTACGCGGGTCGAGTTCTGAGCTAATAATTGAGCATTGAGCCAGTGTGCTGTATGAGACAGAATGGAATCATGGCATGATGATAGAAATTGCATACATAAGAATGCATGAGCCAGTGTGCGAGTATGCGAAACTCGGTGAAGGGCATGTGATACGAACACTGATGAGCGTGAGCATGCGTATGACGTACGTATGAACAGGGTGTTCGCGTGTGTGACTTGGTTATATTGTTGAAATGATTAACCTGCAGGGTCAGCCAGGTGAGTGATCTGGGCCCGAGGGCTTAGGTCGGTAATTATTGGTGCATTATATGATTGTTGTGGATTACCTGTCAGGAGAATGCATGTTAGCCTAACCTAGGTTTAGGGGTTATACTCACTGAGATTCGTTTTACGGTTGTAATAACCTAACTTTTCAGACCCCCAGCCCTGATCATGTCGCAGCCGCTGCCTCTTTTTGGGATACCTACACAGATTGAGTGGACTACTAGAGTATATCCCTCTGGGAATGGAAAACGAGGAGAAGGAGTCCGAGCAGAGTGAGCGATCTTCGAAGGAGTCATCAGAAGAGCCTACAGAGTCTTCAGATCCGGACTGAGAACCTTAAAATAGGCTTGAGGTTTAGCAGTGGAGGCCGGCCCTTTTTGTCTGTAGTCCTCCTCGTAGGTCTAGCCGACTCACCCTAACCACCTATACCTTTTTGTTTAACAGTGGCTGATAGCAGATTTTGGTTGGTTGTATCTTTTATTGTATATTATCAGATATTGTAAAAAGGAATTTTGATAGTAATATAAAATGTACATATTTTCAGCCGTGTTGTTTGTTGCCGTGCTATCTATTGTCTCATATATTTATTGTCAGGGTTTGTTTATTTATTGCTTCCGCTTGTGCTTGTTCTCTGTTTGGGCGTTGGGTCGGCAACGCTTCCTGGGACGTCGCACAGAAATCGACCAAGGTAGGGATGTTGCGTGCCGTGGGGTTTAGGGCGTGACATCCCAGTTTGAATTGGTATCAGAGTAAGGTCAGCTCGGTCCAATTAGGTCGAAGTTTAGAGTAATAAGGAGCGATGAGACCTTGGGTAGCAGTAGGGTGACCTTGTGTACTAAATGTACCTCCTGACAGTTGTGTGTTGATTGAGTGTTTATGGATATGACCCATAAAGTGCAGGTGCAGCAGGACTCGAAGTGAGTATGCGAATCCCTTGGGTGATGTGTTGGATAGTTCTTGTTAGGCCGCATGCTGGTTGTTGATTGTTGTTTTGATACCTGCCTAGGACTTAGAATGTGATAGATTGGTTTAAGTCTTTAATTTCTTAGTTGAATTACAGCAAGTAGTTGAGTAGCTGAATTGTGAGGATGAGTAGAAGAAGGGGCAAGGAACCCCAGGGTCAATCTAGCACGGGAGGCCACGAAGCCAGGAACCCCAGGTTTGATGAAGTGATGGAGACCCTACGGGAGATAGGGTATATTATGGGATTGCAAGCTCAGGAAAGGGCCGCAGCTTATGCACAGGCTGCTGAGGTTGCACCGATTGCTGATGTTGGAGGAAATCAAGCCCAGCAAAGGCAGGCTCAACCAGCAGGGGTTAGACAGATGTCCCAATTGGTGGAACAATTTATAAAGTTGAAGCCGCCTAAGTTTCATGGTCGCGGTGACCCCGAGATGGCGCCGGGATGGGTGGAAGAATTGGAGAAAACCTTCAAGATTTTGGGGTGCACCGATGAAGAGAAGGCAACGTTGGTGGTTTATTAGTTACAGGATAGTGTCAATGATTGGTGGAATGCCACAGAAAGTAGAGTATTTCCAGAAGGAACAGCCCCGACTTGGGTGGTATTTGTTGAGAATTTTTATGAAAAGTATTTCTTTGAGAACGCCTAGGAAAAGAAACTGATGAAGTTCATGCGATTACGCCAAGGTCAAATGACCGTTGACCAATATGAAGCGGAATTTGCAAGGTTGGCGAAGTTCACACCAACAATGGTAGAAAATCC
The DNA here is from genome assembly GCA_031216405.1 of Syzygium malaccense. Lineage (NCBI taxonomy): Eukaryota > Viridiplantae > Streptophyta > Magnoliopsida > Myrtales > Myrtaceae > Syzygium > Syzygium malaccense. The sequence continues at coordinate 18,699,157 of CM062253.1, forward strand.
ATGAGATAGGGCTCGGAGATTCCGGGACGGATTAAAGCCGGATCTTCGGAGTCAGATATTATTACACGACATCAAAGATTATGGAGAAATGTATAGACGGGCTCAGATTATTGAGCAAGATCAGTAGGAATGGGCAGCCGTTTCGAGACCGCGGTTTACCCAGAATAGGGATAATCGTCGTTATGGAAAGAAGCCAGTGACGGGCAACCGATGATTTGTTCCCCATGTTAGGCGAAATATTGGGAAACCAAGTAACCAGCCGAGTAGGTTTGGAGCATGTTTTCAATGTGGAAGAATGGAGCACCAGATCAGAAATTGCCCTCAGATGCGTCCCTCAGGACCACCTACGATGTCCCAGCAGCAGCCCCGAGCAGGAAACCAAGCCGGGAATCCCCCACCGGCAAATCAGGGGCGATCGCCAGCTCAAAAAAGGGTCTATGCCATGGCGCGCAAAGAAGCTGAGAATGCGCCGGGCGTGGTCACATGTACGATTTCCTTATGTGATCATGCCGCTTATGCATTATTTGATCCGGGGGTGACCCATTCTTTCATTTCAGAGCAGTTTATTAAGTTGGTTGGTATGGAACCAGTATTGCTTGAGAATGTGCTTTGTGTGTCGACACCCATGAGTGATAGGGTGCTAGTCTCTTTTTGATGCCCTAATTGTAAGATAATTATTGGGGGTAAGGAAGAGAGTATCGACTTGGCAGTATTGGCCATGTTCGATTTTGATGTGATCATTGGAATGGACTGGTTAGTTCGACAGAAAGCTGTATTGAATTGCAGCGTTAGGACGATCCAATTTAATTCGGATGGACGCCCTAGTTTTGTGTTTTAAGGAAACCGAGGATGAACCTCGATCCCTTGGATTTCCTCGCTAAGGTGAGTAAATTGCTGGATGAAGGATGTAAAGGATACTTAGTGAATGTTGTGGATCCAACAGTGGCGGAACCTAAGTTGGAGGACATACCCGTAGTATGCAATTTCCTCGAGGTTTTTCCTCAGGAATTGCCGGGTTTACCGCCTGAGCGAGAGGTAGAGTTTGTGATTGAACTGGCCCCTGGGACAGAGCCGATTTCGAAGGCACCATATCGGATGTCCTTATCGGAATTGAAGGAGCTGAAAGTGCAAATACAGGAATTGTTGGACAAGGGTTTCATTCGCCCTAGTGCGTCTCCATGGGGAGCGCCAGTCCTGTTTGTGAGAAAGAAAGATGGAACTCTGAGGTTGTGCATAGATTACCGGCAGTTGAATCAGGTGATAGTGAAGAATAAATATCCGCTGCCGAGGATTGACGATCTGTTTGACCAGTTACAAGAAGCCTCAGTATTTTCCAAAATAGATTTGAGGATCGGGTATCATCAGCTGAGGATAAGAAATGAGGATATTCCTAAGACTGCCTTCAAGACGAGGTATGGGCATTACGAATTTACAGTTATGCCCTTTGGACTAACGAACGCCCTAGCCGCTTTCATGGATCTGATGAATCGGGTGTTCAAGGAATTCCTGGATCAGTTTGTGATAGTTTTCATTGATGATATACTGGTGTACTCGAAGAGCCTCGAGGAACATGAAGAACACTTGACTGAGATGCTACGAACCTTAAGAGAACACACGCTGTATGTCAAGTTCAGCAAGTGCGAGTTTTGGCTTAGCCGAGTAGAGTTTCTTGGACATGTCGTTTCTGGAGATGGGATTTCTGTGGATCCGGCCAAGATCGAAGTAGTGACTAAGTGGCCAAGACCAACATCAGTAACGGAGATCCGGAGTTTTCTGGGTCTGGCTGGCTATTACAGGCGATTCGTAGAAGGATTTTCATCGATAGCCATGCCATTGACAAGACTGCTTAAGAAGGAGGCTAAGTTTGAATGGGATGATAAATGTGAGAGAAGTTTCCAATAGCTGAAGCATAGGCGGACAACAGCTCCAGTATTAACCATTCCGTCTGGACTTGGAGGATTCGAAATTTATAGTGACGCTTCTTTGATAGGGCTTAGATGTGTTTTGATGCAGCATGGAAAAGTGGTAGCATATGCGTCGCGCCAGTTGAGGTCCCATGAGATGAACTATCCGATGCATGACTTGAAATTGGCTGCTATCGTTTTTGCCCTCAAAATCTAGAGACATTATTTGTGTGGAGAGAAGTTCCAGATTTATACTGATCATCAAAGCCTCAAATACCTATTTTCGCAAAAGGAGTTGAATATGAGGCAGCGCCGATGGATGAAGCTTCTAAAGGACTACGATTGCGACATTTTGTATCACCCAGGTAAGGCAAATAGAGTCGCAGATGCCTTAAGTCGTAAGTCGAGTATGGCGCACCTGATGGTCAAGGAGTGGACGTTATTGGAAAGGCTCAGGGACTCCGAATTTAAGTTCGAAGTGAGCCAGATGTCTAATCTACTAGCTGCATTAAGGATTGAACCGGAAATCCAAGCTAGAATCAGAGAACTACAGTCTACGGACCAAGAGATCCAAAGAATTGTTGAAATGGATGCCGCTAAGAGGAAGTCAGACTTCCAAGTAAGCGAGAATGGAATCTTGAAGTTCCGAGGAAGGATGTGCGTGCCTGATGATGCAGAGCTCAAGGAAGAAATCTTATCGGAAGCTCACAGGAGCAATTATAGTATCCACCTAGGTAGCACGAAAATGTATCAGAATCTGCGGCAACATTATTGGTGGAACGGAATGAAGGCGGATGTGGCCAAATATGTGGTCAAGTGTTTGACGTGCCAACAAGTGAAAGCACAACACTGCAAGCCAGGTTGCTTATTGAGACCGCTAGAAATCCCTGAGTGGAAATGGGAGCACATCACGATGGATTTCGTGACAGGATTACCGCGAAACCAGAGAGGACATGACTCAATATGGGTGATAGTGGATCGCTTAACTAAGTCAGCGCACTTTCTGGCAGTGCGAAAGAACTTTGAGCTGGAAACGTACGCAGAATTATATGTGCGGCAAATAGTACGTCTTCATGGAGTGCCAGTAACGATCACATCGGATCGTGATCCAAGATTCACGGCCAATTTCTGCAAGAGTCTGCAAGTGGCCATGGGAACCAAGTTACAATTCAGTACGGCCTATTATCCGCAGACGGATGGCCAATCGGAAAGAACGATTCAAACTCTAGAAGATATGTTGAGAGCCTGTGTATTGGATTTCCAAGGCAAATGGGAAGAACAATTATATTTAGTGGAATTTGCCTATAATAATAACTACCAACAGAGCATTCAAATGGCATCATTTGAAGCCTTATACGGCAGAGCTTGTAGAACGCCATTATACTGAGATGAAGTTGGTGAGCGAAGTATCACAGGCCCGGGGTTAGTATAACAGACGGTAGAAGCAGTGGAGATTATTAGGGATAGACTGAGGACGGCGCAGAGTCGCCAAAAGAGTTATGCTGACAGGAGACGATGACCCTTGGAATTTCAAGTGGGAGATCATGTATTTCTCAAGGTGTCGTCAATGAAAGGATTATCTCGATTCGGCAAGAAAGGAAAGCTCAGTCCAAGGTATGTCGGGCCATTTGAAATATTGGAAAAGATTGGCGAAAGGAAAACGGGATGGCATTGCATATTAGGCCAACAAAATCCAAACTTGACGGATTGAATGCCACGTAAGGCAGATTCCATTAACTTAAATTAATGAAAAGATGGCATTGAACATTTTTCATATAGTTCCGGGGATTAGATTGAATATTTAACAACAGTTTAAGGGTCACATGAAACAAATCAAAGTTCATGGACGGAATTACACATTTGATTGAAGTTCGGGACCGCTTGTGTCGTCTTCCTATTCATGTTCTTATATCAACATACAGTAACCGGTTGCAATACTTGGACCGCTCGTTAATGAGAACCCTTTTGACTTTCGAGAACCCCATTATTTTCTTTTCTTGGGAAAATTCAGATCGCGGGGATCTAGCTACAATGTTGCATGATTTTCTATGTATGATTTAGCATTTTCCATCGTTGGTTTATAACACAAGGGAAATGGGTGAGGCGATTACGATGTGCCGTCGCCCGACGCTGGACAACGACCGCCCCCAGGACGAATCGATCTTAAAGTATTTAGCTAAATCATATGCATGTCTAAAGTCTTTCTTGACAGAAAGAATTTCGCAATTTGCGTACTTTTATGTCTTGAAAATAAATAATAAAACAATGTACCCTTTTAACCAACTTCTTTTTGAAAAAAATAAATTGTATAGTACGTGGGTTAGGCACACAGATATGATCACGTATAAAGTGCACATAATATTCCAAGGCTTTGTAGATCTCAACAAATATATTTAGCTCGGAGTACTCATTAATTAGGTCCCCTTTTACCTTTGGGAATGACATTATTTGCTTTTTTTTTTCTAGAAAATCCGAATCGCAGAGGCCTGATCATATGAGAGAATAACGTTATTGTTATAACTGTTAATATGAAACTAATCGAGTTCTATGCCGTTCTGAAATTATGATCACGTCACGGTGCGTTATTTTTGTGGTATGATTTGGTATCTTATCTCCACGACAGTCTTTCGTCTGGGCGATTTCACAATTAGCTTCCATCCTTGCTCATTTCACACATGATTTGATATATTATGCTGCACAATCGGTTCTAAATCAATTGTTGCTTGAACTGATGTGGTCCTGAACTTTGAGGAAAAAAATGCAATTGAGTCCTCTCGGTCGGACGATAGCTTCAAGCTCAATCCGAGACGGAAAAGAAGAAGAATAGTAACCAGAAAAGGAAGAAAAAGAAGAATAAAAATAAAGAAGAGAGAAATAAAAAAGAGAGAATAAAGTCCGAACATTCATCAAGATAAAACGGGCGTCGTTCCGTTTAAAATTGTCCACGTCGCGAAATGTGACTGGATTACCACGTCAGAAAATTCAAGAGACACTTGGCTCGGAGGACATGATTGCATTTTTCGTCAAAAGTTTAGGACCGCAATAGTTCAATTGGAGGTCTAAGGATGAATTTAAATTCGTATAATATGTAATTTTCCTCTATATATCGCAATTAAAAAATGCCATCTATAAACATTTTGAGGATTGGATGACTTGAATTTCTTTATTTTATTTTGAAATCGAACTCGATCACATCTCTTTTTTTTATTTTCATTTTTATTTTTTTTGGCCAGAACTTAAAGTCCCAATTTATTTATCAGCTTTCTGTGTTCCCCTTCCCCGCTCAGCGGCTTGGGCCTAAGAAGACTTGAGTTCCTCAAACGATGTCGAGTGAAAATAAAAATAAATAAATAATTTTTTTTGTGTACAAAAAATAAAAAATATCTGAGCTGGACCATACAAGGAAGGCACGTACTCCCAAACTATTTTTGAAGTCAAAGAATTAAAAGGGCTTCCACTTTATGAGCATGTAAAAGTTGAGATTGGTCGCGCGTCAGCAAAAGGCGAAGATGACGTCATATCGCACGACGCTAAACAATAATTGCCTTGAGCCACTAATCAGTGTCGATGTATTGAATAAAGCACATCCACCAATCTTTTGAAAAAAAACGGCATCTTCAACAGAGGTGGCAGGACGAGAATAAAACCCATATTTTAACTCGTATTTAATTAGTTAATGAGTTGCATTAAGTTTTAAAATAAATGAGTTACCAAATGACATAATAGGTTTTAAATGGGATTTAAATGGTTCATAAATGTTTTTTTTATATATTTTTATTTTCTTTTTTCTTTTCTTTCTTTTTCTACAAATTCCGGCAAGGATAGCAGGCGAGGGTCGGTCGGGACTCTCATCGACCCTCGCCTATGGACTAGCCCTCCCCTATGGACTGGTGACTCTTGCCGGACGTAGAAGAAAAAAAAAGAAAAAGAAAGAAAGAAAGAAAAAATAAATATAAATATAAAAAAATTCATTTTTTTTAATTTTATTGTATTGCACGGAAGTATTTTAGCGATATAATTTCTTTTAAAAATCATAAGAAACAACTTTTCTTAGATTGAGTTAGATATAGAAGTGTTTTAGCAATATGAATTGGGTTATATACGGAATGAGAAATTTGCATTACGAATAAATTCCATTTATGATCCGACTTATCCGTTTGACAAGTCTAGTCTTCACATAGAGTGTGGATTGTTTCACTTACTATGTACACCAAAAGATAATCCACTTTTAATTATTATCGACATATATTGAATTTAGTCGATGAGAGCATAGTTTGGTTAACAATGAAAAGAACAATAGACAACTCAAAGGGAATCGATAAGTTGCCAAGAAAGTCATTGACAACCTCGTGAATTTATCGACAAGAGCCTTCATCAAGATTTAAGAGTCGTTGAAGCGAGCAATCGACATAAATATATAACCGCCCGATGGCCATGTTTATTGCACTTATTTAGCATATTTTTATAACTTCTTGTGGATAAGTGTGCTGGATAATATAGGCAAATGTGTAACTTTTTGTAACTACAGGATTTTTTTGACAAAAAACTACCGGATTAAGAAGTTGTTTCTCTATTTAACTTTAAACACCATCGTATGTAGTCATCGGTACAATGTCATAAATACAGTATTTTGTAAGAACTCCAAGTCATCGCAGTAAGCAATCGACATAGAAATATATAACCACTGGATGGTTATGTCTATTGCCATTAATTTTGGATTTTTTTTTATAACTTCTCGCGGAAAAATGTGCTAGATAATAAGAGATTGTATAACTTCTTGTAACTACCGAGAGGATTAAAAATTGTTTCTTTATTCAACTTTATTAACCATTGTTTATAATTATCGATAGAGGGTCATAAATACCCAAGTGTATTCATCGTAAGAACCCCAATTAATCACATAACTCAACTTGTTCTACAAATATATCTTTATATTTTCTTTCCTGTAATTTACATTGCTGTCGTGATTGCCTCCATTCTCGGTCCTTTAATTTCTTGTCATTTACTTTCCTATCCAAATTTAACAAATGACAGTTCTCAAAGCACTTATCGATCTATCCACACTTTGAAAAGTTTTTCCCCGTCAATTTTTCGGTGAAACATTTTTTACCATGCCTTGGATACATTTTATTGATTTGAGGAGACTATGATGATAAGAACTATAAATCAATAAGATTTTGACAATACTATTGGCAACAACAACCCGTTACCCCAAGGTGGTAATGAGATGGCCACGCATTTTTATACATCGGCCCATGGAAGAGCAGCAGAAGGAAATCGATGCAAAGAAGTTGGTCTTCCAAGGCTTCTTAACGAAGAATGTTGCTCTAAATTTTAACACAGTATCTACCGTGAAAAGAATGTTTGAAGAGCAATAAAATTATATGGCCAACTACATTGTAAGTTATTTATTCGATGTGATCAAGCCAATTGTCATAAATGCCGTAAATGATGGCCTCTCGAGGCCAAGATTGTCCAACAGGTACGTTCCAAGCACTTTTCCATTTATTGACGCTAATAATATTGATCAAAATAGTCAACCCCTATAAGAATTACGCAAAGGCCCAAATCTTCTAATTAAGGTCAGAATAAAGGGAATAATCAAGCTAATGTTGGTCAAAATAACCATATTGGTAATAATAATTTGACAAATTAAACTAGTCGGCAGCTAGTAACTGCCATATATTGAAAGTGCAAGGCTAGTAGCTCTAAGGATACCACCCAATGTGAATATTCTTGTTGAGCCTAACATGCTGATTAACGTTTATAATCCAACATGACTAGCATCACCACCAAGGGGGCAAGGTGGCTAACCAAATCCACATTTAAACTCTTCACAGTTTGCCGAAACAGTTCAGCAACATTGGAATTAGACATGGGTGTTATCATCATACATATTTTTAGGAAACCACGTCCCAAATGGGCCGCTAATTAGCATTTTCCAAGAGGTTTCAAAACCCCTGGCTTGGTGAAGAAGAACAATCGACCCTTGAATACACTGTTCAATTGACAGCCCAATGTGGGAAAGTATGGATGAATGAGTTTCTAAAACTCAAGATGTTTCCTTTGTCTTTGTTAAAAACTTCTTCAACTTAATTCTATGTATAATTGGGCAAAAATGGAAAGATAATTTCATTCTCAATTTTATAAAACGATACTTGAAGTATCTGTCGCTGATTTGGCTAGGCTATATAATAATGAGTCAGTCGATCAATTTATTGCTCAATTTAAAAAGGCTAAAAATAGATGCCTCACTTTGCTCTTAGATAAAGAATTCACGAATTTAGCTTTCAATGAGTTAAAAGCTTAACATGCGAGAAAGATTTGAAGGCCAATACTTTGGCGATTTATTTCAATTGGAACGAGAGTGTATAAATAAGAGCAATCATTAGAAGAGAGAATTAAGAATCACATGAATACTTTACACAAAACATGGCTCTAATGGAAATTTATGAGTCAAAGTATGAATCCGATCTAAATGAAAGCATTGAAAATGTGCCAAAAATGATGTTCAACAAGCATTGCATTTGTTGATCCTTAAAGCCTGTCAAAATAATAATAAAAACATAGCTTGGACTAAAGAATCAAGTATAATCGTTCAACATTAATAAGTTGGATGAAATCTTCAATTTACTCTTAAAAGATGGCTTGATAAGATTAACAAAAGACCAGGCTTTCTTGAGTAAAAAACATTTTTTAAACAAAAAATATTGCAAGCGACACCATTCATGGATTAATTGTATCAAGAAAACAATTCAAGAAGCTATTTGGCAAGAAAAAAAAATGAAATTTACCAATGAAAATGGGCATATGATAACTCTTAATTATTTAATTTTTAAAAAAATTGAATAATCGATGAATCATTCCATTCTTTTAAAATGGGCATATGTTTACATCTTAAAATTGCCAACTTTTGGTTATTATCGACAATTATCATATTTAGTCGCTGAGAATAGAGTTTGGTCAATAATGAACAAAACAATAGACAACTTGAATGGAATCGACAATTCCCTAAGAAAGTCATCTATAGCATCGTGAAAGTTATCGACAGGAGCCTTCATCAAGACTTGAGAAGTTGATCGACAGCAAGTAATGGACATAAAAATATAACCACTAGGTGCTTATTTCTATTACCTCTAATTTAGGATTTTTTTTATAACCTCTTATAGATAAGTATGCTAAATAACAGGAGATTGTGTAACTTCCGGTAACTACCGATGGGATTAGGAAGTTATCACTTTATTTAAATTCAATAACCTTTGTATTTAACCATCGGCTCATTGTGAGGACGTCCAATCAATCACAGCACTCAACCTTTTTCTTCAAAATTATCATTATCTTTACTTTCGTGCAATTTACATGGCCAGTCGTGATTGCTTCTCGTCTCCATACCTTTAAATTTCTTACTTTCCCATTCAAAATCAACAAAAACCCTTTTGCAACCTTTGTCAGGTCACTGACCGATCCACTCGCATTTTGAAAGGTTTTTCATAGTTGGCTTTCGGTGAAAACGGGTACCCCTTGTAAAATACGTAAGCAAAGCACGCAAGATCTGACCTGTATACGCATCCTCAAAGTCTCTGTAAATCTCACAACTTTGACCATATAAAAAGCGGTTTTGTCGAGGAGCGGAAAAGGTTTGCCCTTTACAGCCTCCTTTCATTTGTTTAGCGTAGAGCCACTCAGGCTTGTCAGCTATCTCTCTCTCTCTTTCCTTTGCCTTTTGCTTTGTATATTGTTTTACATGTAGCCAGTGAGCTGACTAGATAACCAATTGCCTTTTATCTGTGGAAACTATGCCTTCTTGAGCAATACATTCCACTCATCTTCCATCATCTGACCGAACTTATCCACGACACTGTCGAGAGACTGCCAAGGGCGGCTGCTTTCTTATGGCTTGGCCTCACAGGTCTCTCTCGAGACTCGAAAATTCAGCTGCTTTGGCCAGACTATGGGAATTTTCCTTCCTTGAGAAAAAGCCGCAAAAAAATTCATAAATTACGCTTATTGTGATATATTTACTTTAAACTTTTTCTCGTGACATAAAAAACTCCAAACTTATACTCATGTGACACGATTACCCTCCGTCAAAATTCCAACAACGCCATTTTTATTAAACCATGTGAGCGCCATATTAATTCTATTTGCTTTCTGGCATCCACGGTTCTCATTAATAGAATTTTAACGGAGGGTAAGTGTGTCACACATATATAAGTTAGGAATTTTTTATATCACAGAAAAAAAGTTAAGATAAATATGTCACAACGGCCCAAATATAGGGTTTTTGGTGGCTTTTACTTTTTTTATTTTACTTGGGCACTTCTGCCCAGATCCTTTCTATTCTGTACTTGCACTTCCCTAAGCTGTCCCGCAAACGAGATGGCCATGCCAGATCCCTAAAGTTCTGAAAAAGAATGGCTTCCAATATACGGATGGGGCCAGTGCAGGGTCAAATAAGGTTGTCTGTTTTGCGGAACATTGCTTTTGACTGAAGCACTGGCACAGTAGTTCGATGGAGATGCTCTAAGTCCCCCTTCTATTCTTCGATTTGACTCGTAAGATGTTGAAGTGGGTCCTCCCTCCCCATCTCTGAAGAATGAAGAACTCATGCCAAGGCTTGAGGAGATGAACAAAATTTGAATGTGAGATCTCAAGCTTTTTAAAGAGCGGAATTTACGCCACTTTATTACCTCAACTAACTCACCGGTGAAGTACTTTACTAAGTTGGATTAACATATTTCCCGCCAAACTGTTTCGACAAATGTTTGAATTGCCGAACAAACAATACTATACCTATAATCCAGCAAATCAAATAGAGAAGAGAGAATTCCTGATGACTTCAATTTGCAATATGTGGAGTACAACTCCAGAGCCTAATGTTATTAGTCACACGATGATGATCAAGACGCTTATCATCCATTTAACAGGAGAGACCTCAGAGACTTCTCAAAACTTCAATAAACATCACAATCAACAAAAAATTTTCACAGGTACAACAGGACTGCAGTTTTCCCAAATATTCTAATTCGGAAAATTGCATCGAAAATCACTTTGGTCTTAGCTACACAAATTCGGTATGCAAACTCCAGTCTCTGGGTTTTGTTGTTCCTTCCATATTCGCCCTGTCACTCTTAGCTTCAGCTCCTTCCTATCCCCACCCGAGAAGAAAAGTGCCATGTTCCGCTGGATTATAAGGCCATCGTGACTATCCCTGACCTTCCGATGGCTATCGCGGATGCTTCGTGGGGTCCCCTCCCATATGAGTTTCCGGCCGTTCGCTCCAACCTCCAGGCTGTAGCTGTAATTCCGCGCCTCAGTCTCGTCGCCCATGAAACGGAGAAACGCCATGTAAACAGGGGCCATGCCAAGCTGGAATGCCTCGAAATGGAGGCAGAAGTATTGACCAAAACAATGAAATACCTGACAAAAGATACAGATTTTTTACCAGATAAACAGCAATGCAATGTACATCCTTGAGTAAAAATTCCAACAACAGTATGGAGAAATGATGCAAAGTCTTCCGGATAATGAATACTCAGGCATCGTCTATTGAATGAATGTACAATGTACTCACAGGTTTCAACAACATTTTTCAGATAAAAGATGCAAATAAGCTTGCCATGCCACCATATTCATCACACACAAGGAGAGTTGCTCTACAACATGGCTGTCGCAGCTATGCGAAACACACTGACAAAAAAACTACAGCTTTACCAACTAGGCGAAAACCAAACTACAAGTCATTTACTCCACATTTATTGCCATTGGAAAAGAAGGCCACTATATGTCCAAAAAAAAAAGAAAAGAAGGCCACTCCTCCATAAGTAAAACAAACGGGATAGTATAGCCTAGACAAATAAACTCTAGCAAAAGATCAGAGGGCAAAGGAGAAACTCACAGTTAGCATCCACGTAGCATTTTCTACTTCCCGAGGATTGGATTTTACATAACGATGATTAAATGTGGATCCTGTGTGCATGTCCACCTTGTGATCATCCCTCAGATGTGTGACCAAAAATGGGATATCGCCAACGACAGAACACTCTGATCCAGCATACGGGCAGTTGTAAGGCCTAAAATTGCACAATGCCTCATGCTTGAGTTTACTGTAGTATGGAAATATCCCTGGGCATCCCAAAGAATAATACTTGCAGGGGAGCTCGAGTGACTCAGCCACCTTCTCCAATGCTAAACACCTAATATCACCGAGCTCTTGTCTACAGGTAGGGCAACGGTTATGCACCCTCGTTTTACAGGTCGAGCACAAAGTATGTCCATTGTGGCACTGCCAAAAAGAGAGAACTAGTTTCTCAGATCAAAATTCAAAGTCTAGGAGATGTAACCAACTAATCTACACTAACAACCAAAACGTCACTAACGTTAAATATAGGTTAGGTTACTGGGAATGGTCCCCCCAGTCTTTATCAAAACAGCCAATGCACCAATGAACCTGGCAATGACAACTAAAATTTAGCAAGTTTCTCTGCACGTTTGTTTGACTCTAGGTGAAGTTTCTTCATGCAATTGCACAATCTACAACCGATGCACTAAACTTCTCAATACTTTGCAATGGTACCTTTGCATCACGAAAGCCTTGACTGGTGCGTACTTCAGTGGCTCACTTCCCCATACACACAGACCAAAAGTTCATGACATATCTCATGGCCCAATCGACGAAATGAACGTATTAGTACTCAGTTTCTTTAGAATTTTGAAAAATGAAAATTAAATGACTTCTATGATGAGAGAAGATGTAAAAGCACATGAGTTGTGTGTCATGCCGACATGGTTTTTCTAATCTGATCATGCCTCTTCAAACCTTCGAAATTTTTATAACCATCTAGTAGTAAAATCTCAAAAATAGGAAAGGCACAATTGGCTCATACTCGATAAAACCACCAGAGGCTAACACATGATTTCCTTGGTCTGGTCTTCAAAGCCTTGTGTTCATTTTAAGCCCTTCAGTCAGGAATTAACGTTCGACCTTCTCTCCTTCGCCTCTTATAGATGCATGTGACATGGAGGTATGAAATGCAACATCCAGGCCATGATGACTAAGCGACAAACCTAGAAGTGAAGGTTGAATTAAGACAACACAACTGGCCACATTGAGGTACTAAGTCTGTCCCACTGGAAGGGAAAAAATGAGTTCAGAGCAGCCAATTTATACTACAAGACCCACTTCAACCCCAACCAAATCTCAGAGGTGTATAGAGACCTATTCCACTACAATTCTCTCCAACGCATTTGACTACAATTGCAGCCCACCTGAAAAGAATTTTGAGTGATCCCTTTCCAAAGTCGAGATAAGGAGACCTAAAACTTTCTACAAAGGCCAAACCTAAAAGCACCAATTAGCCCTGCGCACCGCTATGTAGCCCTCCACAGCGATCACATTGTACACACTTGCCATCAGTATCGCATGATCTAGACCTAGATCTGCTTGTAGAAAAACGGGGAATTCTCCGAATCGCCATGCTCGGCATGATCACACCCCGATCTACTCTGAAACGAATGCGGAGCAACACAGATTCTCTGAAATCCAACAAATCCGAACCCCGTCATCTAAATCGCATTGCCTACCGACACCACCACCCTAGGAAACCAAGAACACCGCAATGGCATCAACTGCGAGGAGAGACAAGACATTCAAGACGCAAAGGGGTCATCAGAAACTAGGCGATCAAACCTGGTGAATGGGCGGGTACATGGAATTGGTGCACACGGGGCACTCGAGCAGCTCGTGGACGCTCGTGGCCGGGGCGATGGCGGCGGGGCCCAGGATGCCGTTCGGGGGCGGGCTGGCATTGAGGGGCTTCGACGACGAGAACGGCGGCGGCGGCGGCGGGGGTTGGAGATTGTTCTGGTGGAGGAGGTGGGGGTGCTGGTGGGGGTGCTGGTGGTGGTGGTGGTGGTGGAGGTTGTGGATCTCGCTCTCGTCCGCCCCATCCACAACCGACACGCACTCAATGTTGTCCAAATCCATTCATAAAGGACGAGAAAGAGAGGGGAAACGGGGAAAAACAACCCACGACGGCAAAACGCACGAAAAAACCCCACCTACTATACCCTCTTCCTTTCGCCGAACCTCGAAAACAGGACCAGAATCGACTCGTGTCGGCTGGTTCTCGTTCTTCTCCTCGTCCTCGTCCCTTGTTCTGCTCCCTCCTCGTTCCGCAAGTTCTTTCTTGCTTTCCGGGGAAAATCCGGCGGGACGGGGAAAGGCGAGGAAGCGATGGAGAAGAAGGGGAGGCAACGTACGGACGCCTCGGCACCCCAACAATCTCTCTCTCTCTCTCTCTCTCTCGCTCGCTCGCTGCTCGAGAGGAAAGGAGGTTCCTTTCTTCGTTGGCTCCTTCGCATCTCTCTCTCTCTCTCTGTGTTCGCGCTGACAGAGAGATGTGGATGGCCGTCGATGTAGCCAGCGGGGATTCTGATCGGACGGCGTGCCATTTTCGGTGTCCTTCACCGCTTTTCTTTTTTTTTTGTTGCCTGCCCGCTCGCTCCTTTAATAATCATTATTTGTTAGGACAAAGCACAGTGTGACGTGACAGACGGAAAAGCGTGCCGGAGACGACATTTTTCCGGTCATTTTTCATTTATTTTTATCTCGTTTGAAATTAGGTGAAATTGCGACATCTTCTAATGTACAGAATTTCGACCCCCTCGGCACTCTCCTCGTATAATTTATTAATCACGTGCATTTAGCTCTTTTTTTTTATGTGTGTGTGCAATTTAAGTGGAAAATTAGGAAAAGAGAGAGAAAAACTCGAGTGGTGGTTTATTTTTAAGAAAATTTTAATCTCCACTTATTGCCACTCTCGGGTCGGGGCCCCGCCCTGTCGAAAGGCCCGTTTGTCCACGAGGTGTAGATCATGCCGGGGTCCGGAAAGCCCGTTGAATATCATTAGTTACGTGCCGAAGTAATTGGGCGTCCCCGAGTGCGGTGGTACTAGCTTGTCATTTCATTTAATTTCATTTGGGTGTGTATGCCTTTTAGATGAACGAGGGTAAGCTTGTTGTGTTGACCGAAAATGGAGTGTTGATGGGATTCGATTAGATTATAGGGTTTTTGGCTCGGAATAAAAAAAAATGGGTGAGACAATATCTTATGCACTAGGCAAAAAAATCGAAGGAATTTGGGAGTTTCGGGGATTGGTCAAGGTGTTAATGTCCAATCACTAGCTAAAATTACGATTAGTAGTTGAGATTTCCAATTTTAGGTGGTTGACCGCCGCTCATTAAATGTCCGTGCCCCACAATATCAATTAGGTCTAATTAGCTTTTCAAAACTTCCTCGAGGTGTAGCCTCATTAATTTTATTTTTAAAATTTTCAAATAGGTCTAATTAGCTTTTCAAACTCCTTGAGGTGGAGTAGCCTCATTGATTTTTTTTTTTAATTTCTATCCTTACAATTTAAGGACACTGCCGCAACTAACTGGCTGCTTGAAAGGAAACTAGCACAGCAACCCACAGTCATGTTGATCCCACTTAAATCTGGATTTGCAATCATCGATTACCGGTTAGAAAGCATGGAAACGCCCTTGCCACCGGGTTTATCCCAAAGTAGGTAAAGTTCGGAGCAAAAGGAATCGATATCACTTCATTTCGCCGTTCGGATTTCAATAGAAACAGACAGGAAAAGAGATCGAGTGCACCGTTCATGCACATGCTATTCTTCTAGGACCAAAATACGTACACGGTTGCAACCGCGGATCTTCAGAGCAAATGGCATGAGAGAGCAATATCGAATAAATGGGTTCGGATGAGAGGTGAGTGTTACCCAACTCTCTCCATCCAAATCCAAAAAAAGGAGGTGAGTTGCAAAACTAAGACTCTTCTCCTTCCTAATGAATGTAACCCTCCCGCTCCCTTTTTTTGGTTTCAATTATTGTTTTTTTCCCTTTACACGAAAGCAATTGCACCATATCAGCTAACTTTGCTCGCATATAATCTCTTCATTTTCACACCTTTTGCAGAACCTCAACCATACACACACGCACAAAAAGAGGTTGCAACCGCGGGGGAAATAATATATTCAAGCTTCGCAGCTCAGCAACCTGAATTCAAGATTTCTTTTCCTTGGTCAACAAATTAAAAGAAAATATATATGAAAATGGGCCCAAAAAAAATGGGCTTTAGGAAAGGGAGCAGTGAAAAGGAAATTCCTACAAAATGGGTGATGAGCAAAAATACTTTTTTTTATAGGGGTAGGGAATAGAGTAGATATGAAAAGAACTTTAGGAAAATTGTAGATTTTTTTTCTTGGATTGATTAAATGTGTGGTTGACATTACTTTGCACTGTCCATTTACCTCTAATATTTTACAATACAATGATGCTCAGATGTCTTATACTCCACTCATGCTCAATCTAACAACACGAGTCAAGATCGTGTTAGCAAGATCCATTCACCTGTTTAATGCATAAGTCATTGGCCATAAGGTTCAAAACTAGAAACGAGAAATATTATGCTAATAATTCAATATCGGTACCTTCCATATCTAGGTAGAAATGATATGATCATCCTTCTGCTTACGGATAATTACAAGTTTCCAAGTAAAGATTCTTTCTTTCCCCCCCCCCCTCTTTTTTCTCCCTTTTTGTTATAGATCAAATCATGGAGAGAAGGGCTCGCAATGGGGGGAGTAACCACAGGAGCAAATTACTCTCCTCAGTTACTTGACATGATCTAGGCAGTAAAGTTGACCAGAAAAAGGGTATAAGAAATGGCCCAATTCCACAAAAAAAAAAAAAGACCAACTTTATCATGAGTGGCAATTTTGGCATAAACTTTTTTTTTTGTCTCATAAAAAATCGCTAATTTTTAATTAAATCCCAAATCTGGTCTGAACGATTTGAAAATTTTGCACCGCGGGGGCCAGAATTTGATTGTTTTTTTTAGAGACAAAAAGAAGTTCGGACCAGAATTGTCACTCGAGGTGAAATTGATATTTTTCTTTTTCGAATTGGCCCTAAAAAAAATACGCGTTATTCAGAGAGGTAATAAAGGGACGAAAAAAAAAACATGTTATATCTTGCCCCTTTTTTTTCCCCTAGAATAAAGATAAAAAAAAAAACCAAGGAGAAAAAATAAGCTAGCGTGAAGAGAATAATTGTGCCAAAATCGCATGCGGGGAAGAGGAAGGCAGCCTGTGCGCGTCCGCATTCAAAGCGCCCTCTGGTTTATTTTATTTAATTTTATTTTGATTTTGTCAATTTCGAGACGGCTCAGGGCACCGACAAGGGGAAGGCCCGGGGGCCACGTGCCGGCGGCCCATTGGGCCTCGGCCCTCGGCCGCGCGCGCGCTCGAGCTCGCGGGCCAGCTCGTGACTCCGATAAATACTGACGGCGAGCAAGCGGGACGGCAGTTACTGCTCTCACATACCTTCCTTGGTCCTCCTCCTTCCTTCTTCATCTTCTTCATCTTCATCATCTTCATCTTCATCATCATCATCTTCTTCTTCTCTCTCTCTCTCTCTCTCTCTCTCTGTGCTTCACTAGAGATCTAGATTGACACGCCTCGCGCTCTGCATGCGCTTCTGGGATCAGAGCGACGGTCCCGAATGCACGTCGAGTGAGCGAGACCGTGCTCTGAATGCACCCCAGCCCCGCTCAGTCTCTCATCAGGTGCGACACGTCTCCTCCTCCTCTCTCCTCCTCAGCAGCCTCCCATCTCGATCTTCTTCGTCGACGGGGAGCGCGTGAGCTTGGACCCGCATTTGGGGTTTATTGCGGAGGCGTCTCGGGTCCGGTGGAGTCCGAGGTGGGACTGTCGCCGAGCTCCGTCTCTTTTCGAGCTTCTGAGCAGATTTGGCGTCCCGTTTTCTTGATGGGTTTGTGGGGTCTCCGGGGTTCGCGCGATGCTTCTTGATTTTAACCGGATTTCTGTATGTTCCCCGCACGTTTTGGTACATGCAGTCATGGGTTGTGTGAGTCGGTTGTCCAAGGATAAAGCATTGATCTCTCTCTGGTGGTGTAGGAGATGGGAAAGAAAGGAAGCGGCTGGTTCTCGTCCGTGAAGAAGGCCTTCAGATCTTCTTCTTCGTCTCCTCCTAGTAAGGAGTTGCCTGCGAAGAGGGTAATTTGACTTTTTCCTCCATTGATCTCTCGTGCATGCCCTCTTTCGTTCATCGCGACCGACGGGCAAAGCTTAGGGGGAAAACCCATACGATCTCCCCTTCTTTGCGCCTGGATCGTCCCTTGGTTGCGCTGTCAGTTTCGGAACCGGCCGGCCTCGAGCTGTAGCGCGACGGTCCGAGCCGCGGCGGCAGGAGGAACTTGTACCATTCTCTTACAATCTCGTGGTGCAAGTCAAACGTTTTCTAAAACGTGTTCGTGCCGATCAATCCTTCCGCAGAACGATTTACAAACCGAAAGGAATTCTACAGCTCCCGGCAGATTCACGGACTAGGAACCTGTTTGGATGCTGGATGCAAGTTGTTGAATTGTTACAGAAACTATATTAACGTTTAATAATCGAATCGACTAGCCCGTGATGTGATCTGCTTAATGGTCGATGCTAGGAAGAAAATTTTTTTTTTGGTGGGTGTCGTTTTTTTTCTTTTTTCTTTTCGAGGTTTTCAGATCATCAATGACTAGCTTGCAGAAGCAGCATTTAACCATATCACCTACCATAACATTGTCTTTTGAGGTCGTGGGGGCATGAGACCCCTCATGGTCCCCCTGGCATGAAGCGTTGTTGTCGGACCACCTAAAAGGCCGTCCCAACAGAAAAGAAAAGAAAAGAAAAAAAAAAATCATCTTTTTCCATCTTTCATGTGCTCCTTCACGTTGGATCACCATCAGGCCTCCATGGATCTTGCATTCTTTGGGAGTAATTTGAAACTTTAGTTGAGTCGCGATCGGTCGATATGGTTGTACGTGACGTTGGTTTTTTTTTTTTTCGATTTTGCAGAAAGATGGTGGCGCCGAGAGATGGCGGAACGATGCGCCGGAGGTCGTGTCGGTCGAGCATTTCCCGACCGGGAGCTCGCCGGACATCACCAACGACGGGAGCGTGGCTTCGACCCATGTGACCGAGGATAGGAATCACGCGATCGCGGTGGCGGTGGCGACCGCCGCGGCCGCGGAAGCCGCCGTGGCGGCAGCTCAGGCGGCGGCGAAGGTGGTTAGGTTGGCTGGTTACGGACGGCATTCTAGGGAAGAGAGAGCCGCTACCCTCATTCAGTCCCATTACAGAGGCTACCTAGTAAGATTTAATGTCACGCATCTTGTCTCTTCTAAAACGGGAATTAAATAACGCGGTTTAATTTGATTGATAGCGTGATTAGGGAATAGAACCTTGCGCGCCTAATCTAATTAATTTATGTGCACGAGAGAGAAAAGTACGTTGTATAGGTTAGGTCTGTATGAACCCTCAATTGGTAGGAAATTAATTTGATTTTACTATCTTCAATTATCGACGGTACGTGCGATTGTGATTAGGCACGGCGTGCGCTGCGAGCGTTGAAGGGGTTGGTGAGACTACAAGCGCTGGTAAGAGGCCACAACGTGCGCAAGCAAGCCCAGATGACCATGCGGTGCATGCAAGCCCTGGTCCGAGTCCAGGCCAGGGTCCGAGCCTCCCGGCTTCAGCTCTCCCCCGACAAGCTCGTTCACGACATGGCCGACGACGGTGGCCAGCGGCGAGCACCGATTGAGGTGGGCCGCAAACCTTACAACAGCCCCGTCCCGAAGAGCAAGTACCACGAGATATCGTCGGACAACCGGGACGGCAGGCGCTGGAGTTCCGAGAAGATCAGGGAGAATTCTTCCAGGAAAAGTGAAGGTGTGATGAAGAAGGAGCGAGCTCTTGCTTACGCCATAAGCATTCAGGTTCGTCGTGGCCATATAGCCCTTTTGTCTATGCTTATACATTACACTTGCGGTTCCTCAATGGTCCTTAATGGCTCTTTTCACTGTAATTCGTTCTGTAGATCTGCCGATGGTAATCTCAGGACCAAAGCCAATTCAAACGATTAATCTTTCACTTTTATTGTTCGTCAATATACTTTTTCTTCCATTTTTCCGCAGCAACAACAACCGATGGGACCGGAACCGAGCGACATCGACGAAGGACTTTACGCTAACGAAAGGGAAAAGGCACAGTGGGGATGGAACTGGCTCGAGCGTTGGATGGCGGCGCAGCCGTACCACGTCCAGCAATTGGGGGTGCCGGACCACCCTTACGTGGCGCTTCCCACCGTCACCAAGAACACGACCACAACCGACGACTTGTCCGAGAAGACGGTGGAAATGGACATGGTGACCCCAGAGATCATGAACTTGGGCTTTCTCGGTAGGGAATCCGGTGATACCAGCCCATACCCCGCCCGGCATCAACGCCAATCGAGCTCGAACAACATCCCGAGCTACATGGCCCCTACTCAGTCTGCCAAGGCCAAGGTGAGAGGTCAAGGCCCGGCCAAGCAGCGGAGTCCGTTAGGGCCTCAGTGGAACCCTTCGACTAAGAAAGGTCCGAGCGCCGACACGGGCTGTGATTCCTCGAGCTCCGGCGGAGGGACGACAGCCTACCCAGCACCAAGAAGCCCGAGCCTTAAAGTTAACGGGCCGCAGGGCCAGGGCAGGAGAATCGCGGGTTACAGCCCCGAGCATATGGGCATTGATGACTGGACTCTACCTGTTGTCGGGCGTCCATGGAGGCACGATTTTGGTTGATCCTGTGGTGTTCTTGCGTCTCTGGGTATATATATCAAGCTGAATAATTATGACAACGAGCGCAGAGCTCTCTTGTTCATTTGTCCATAAGACTTTAAATTTATGGTAATGTAAAAGTTTATGGATTGACGTTATGAGGCTTTCCCGTTAAAATAAAAATGCAAGCGTCTTTTGCCTTATCACCCCTACTGTCGCGTGGTTCTCTAGAATCGGACAGGCTGTGTTGTTCACCAAGAAACAGTGTTAAACGTTGCAGGAGACATGCTAAGCTTTCGAATAACAATCTTACCCGAAATCACATGCTACCCAGCAACATAACTCTTGGAAAGGCATACAGAATAACAATCTTACCCGAAACCGTGATGATTTACAAAGATTCTCGTCTGCAAAACTTACCAAAGAAAAAGCAAAAGGTATTGTTCAGACATGCAGGAGAAGCTTCACCAGCAAGAAGAGGAAACGTAGAATGGATCCCCCCGTGTTCACCCGCAAGGTGTGAGTTTCTTATTTCCTGCCCCGCGAGGATTGTCATCTTTCCAGTCATCCCAGGCTCTTGCCTTCTCTTGAGCAGCATCATCGTCCTCGTCCTCATCTTCAACTGGCCCCGGCTGTTTCCGCTCCTTGTACCACGAGGAATTAGCCTCTTCCATGAACTTGGCATTTCTCTCTTGAAACTTCTGCATCATCTGCATCTCCTTCAAGCCAGCTTCCTCTATGCTCACGGTTGGCATCCTGATGCATGCAAACAAAATGATTCAATTCACACGAAAACCACCCCGCAGGTACATAGCAGGAGGAATATACACAAAAAACAGTATCAATATTCAGGGACTAATATAACATCCAAGGATCCTCTAATAGTTTCATAAAAAGAAGAGCAATATCAGGAGTGGTGCATACCGGTGACCTGGTTGAAACACTTGTGCTGCCATTCTATCCCTCTCGCTAGTCAGACTCCCATTTACGAGACTCGCAGGTCCAAATATCAGGGGTTGGTGTTTATGTTCATGAGCATCTGAAACGTTTGCCCTACCCTCCAAAACATCTTGTGCAAAAGTAGCACACGTAATAGGTTGTGCCGGTTTAGTATATCGTGCACGAGTTGCAGCACTACGGTGCCAAGCTTCAGCCGTCTTCGTGCGCTCATCCAGAATAGCACGAGAGAACTCCTTTTGCCCTTCCTGTGAATACAAACCACATCTTTATATCCATCTAATGCACAAAACGTATTATGCCCGCAACTGGGAGAACTACAGCCACAAATGTCGTGGTCCAAATTCAATACCTTTCCTTAATTATACTGCTTAGCCTGCTCCTCAGTTTTGAACATGTATGAAGAAGATCCAAATGAATGAAGAACAACATATCACCCTCTATTTTTATTTACTTTATTTTTTGAAAATCTTTCCTTTGCTTCTCTGTGTCAGCACTAACAATCCACAGCAAGGTGGTGAACCTTGAGATTAGGACCAGTGGGGTATAGTGGTGCCCTCAGCTATCACATGTTCATTCGGTACATGCTAACCCAGTAAACAAAAGGAATAGGGGCATGGCTTCTTCACCACTAATAAAAAATAAATGCAAACAAGAAGTAACATGAAATGCTTAAAACAATGGGATTGGGAATCCTAACACCCAAAAAAATAAATTTCCTATATCAAAGTACGTCAACTAAGATTAAGATGGAAGAACTGCTACATAAAACAGTATAGCAGCACCCCGCTAGTGTAGGAAGTACTAATTTTTCTAGGGACTGAACCAGCAGTATACAGCATTTCAATGTGTCCAAATATTCTTCAGGTAGCACAATCTACAAAAATATACCTTTGACTGCTTCTCTTTGATAGCAGAAAGCATTTCTTCCTCTTTCTTCAGCATTTCTAGTAAATCCAGAGCCTGCAATGTCCATGGCAAGAGCATACTCATCACATCAATACATAAGGAGTAAACAACCAAAAGAAGAGTATCTAATAACCAAACATGACCAAATGGATAAAGCTAACCTTACAAATTGCTAGAGAGATTGCAATAAGCCAAGCCTGCGAGAGAAAGAACATTCAGAATAAAAATATTAAGTATCACCCCGTGGAAGGGTAACAGAAGAAAGGCAATCACATGTTAAATGTTAAATAACCAGTCTCAGCATCAACAAGAAATGAAAAAGATAATCTACATCAGAAACTACTTGCCTTTTCATTTGTAATGTCAAGATCAGGAAATTTTGACCATGAGATTTGTGATTGACTTCCGAACATGAGTATTTGGCATCCAACATGATGATTAGCCTCATTTTTTTTTTGAAAGTATTGAAATAATTAAGTGCAATAAGGCAAACTTTCAGTAGTTATGTGACTTGACTTTCTAGAAGATAGCTTGAGAAGCTCCTATGTCAAACACAAACCAACATATGCATAGACACAGAAACCTTAAGCAGTAAAACAAACTACCTAATGCACTAGTAAGCTGTGGAGGACATATGCTGAGCAAGCGCATCTAAGCATCTTTAGCTCTTGCTCACAACTCGAAAATCTAATTGCCATACAGAACCAACCTCACGCTCTTCCTCACTGTCGTCATCGACCATTTCTTCTTCTCCTGCCTCCACAGGAGTAGATAAGGCAGCTGCTTTGGTTGACCTCCCACGCCGCTCTTTCCGTTCCTTGATTTCAAGCAACTTTGATTCAGCAGCTTTTTGACGTTTAAAACGTGCTATCTGCCAAAAAATAAAAGAGGTAGTCGTTATTAAATGGTCATTTCACCCACGGTTGTTAGGATCATGACTGGATCACAGCAACATTCGCAAATACGTGGGATCAGGATCCAAGATCATGGGATCTTGTAGGATCTTGATCCTACCAAGGATCCTAATGATCCTTGTCAAGACAGAGTGTTCATTCTTCCAGCTAAAGGAAACAGAATTTTGGGCCTTGCTACTAGTCCAAGAGTCCAAGACCCACCCTTTCTTTGGGAACACATCACTTGGCTTTTTAGCAAAATCGGGCTGACGAATCTACAACTGGTTCAAATAGACTCTGTATAGATTGAAAATTCCTGCCTACCGCTAACTTCTCCTCCATGACACACTCATCAACCTTCAGACTTCAACACATTCTGATTGAACCATTTTTCTGGAGCTTTCCTCTCTATTCGTTCTACATTTTAAATACTTGACGCTTCTCAACCTTCAAACTTCTCCTTTACGTGCTGGTCGAAGCTGCATTCTGATTTTGAAGCTTTCTTCATTCTGTTGGTTTTTAATTTTTTATTTCTCTGTTTGCTGTGTGGCTCTAATCTACATATCTTCTAAAGTTTTTCCCTGTTTTCTTTTATTAAAATTTCTTTACTGATTTTGCTGAATTAGATTATCAATTGTTGCTTTATTCAAGAGTTTGAACAATAACCATTTTGGCGAGGAAGAATTTAATAAAGAGGACTACAATGTGATGGGAAGATGATAAGCCCAAAGATGAGGATTTTAGGGATGAGTCATTTTTGGGAATCTTTTTTTCCTCTCTTTTTTCTCGCTGAATAGAAAGGTAATAACTCTCGCTGGTGTTTTCTGAATAGCTTGCACTTAATTCATTTGGTTAAAATTGTTTTGTCAATTTCTTCATACTTAAGTTGGATATGGAGATTGGAGAGTGCAAAACTCAGAACTTGACCTTACTTGGGCTTTACTCTTTCTTTTTAAAAAAATTCGGCATATGATTGGATTAAACAATGTAAAAATTACATTTTAGGTATCAATTCATTAATTTTCTAGGATCTTACGATCCTTGAGCAGATCCTGCTTAAAATTCCAATCCTCCAAAAGATCCTCCTTAGAATCCCGATCCTGACAAACTTGGTTTCACCAAAAGCACCATTGTCCTTGCCTCCCAATTGCTTCCATGTGCAATGGACCTAGTACAGTCTTAAACAAACCAACTAGCCCCAGTTGCTACTGGGCATAGTGTGCAACAACAGTGAACCATCAATTTATTAATTTTCGAAGATCTTATGATCGTCGATCCGATCCTATTTAGAATTCCAATCCTCAAAGACCTCCAATAGATCCTACTTAGGATCTAAATCCTGACAAACTTTGTTTCACCAACAGCACCATTTGTCTTTGCCTCCCAAATGCTTCCATGTGCAATGGACCGGGTACACTATCAAAAAAACCAACTACTCCCAGCTGCTACTGTGCATAGCATGCAACAACGATGAACTAAAGAAAAGCTTCCAAATGAACCAAACTCCCAACACAATAGAACCAAGACAAGAATACAGAACTAATCCTCCAAATCAAGCTTGTCGATGTTTCTGTGAACCATTGGTCAAGGTATGATACACCAAAAAAAACCTCATACTTCTCTATGACCATACTTATGAATTTCAATGTAGGAAGTATCCTAAAATTATTCAGCACCAGAGAAGCACACAGCTCCAAATGTCCGAAAATTTTAATCAATCTTAACCCCCATTTGGAGAAGCCAAGCAGTGCTTAGTAAAAACAATAGGCGAGAAAGAATATACATCAGTACCTTTCTAGCTCTTCGATCTACCATTTGATTCGAACCTCCGTGCACAGATGTCTCTAACTCTTCCTTGGGTAAAAGTTCCATTGCTTCACAAAAAGACACAAATTCCTGCAAGACATGGCACCCGCAATTCATCATCATTGTATACCCCTGCTCCAGCAAGAACTCCAAAAAAAGTTATTAACATAGCAAAAGCCCCCCTCCATATAGTCTGCATATCCCAATCTCAAAACGTCCTCCACAAAGAAGTAAATTAGAACCACAGGACAAACCTTTAGTTTTTCCTGAGAGGCTTTAATAATGGGTACCCTATCATCAGCAGCAACCCTTTCTGTCAACTCGGCCAGATAAAAAGGGACCTTCGAAGAAGAACACAATGAGAATCCCACTTAAACATTTTAACTCGTGGCCCAAAAAACGGCACCGCCACCACCCTCTGCGGTAACTCAGCACGCAAACGAATGCACAAACAGATCCTAAGCATGATAGATGACAATCCCATTTGCAACAATTGATACTTGTCTCTAACAAAATGCGAATACACCCCTATTCATCGCCAGCTCCATCATGCTCTTGCGCTAATTAGTAAATAAAATCTCAAGTTTACTTCTTTATCGCGAGATTTAGGATAAAGCATCGATGAAGATTACCAGTAGCACCGTAGTCATCGTACCCACACGAAATCAAACAGAAAAGGCTAGAAAGCAACTGCTCACCAGAATATACTTGAGATTAGAAGTGCTGATATCATCCTTCGTCTCGTTGGCCGAGAACAATCCCAGCTTACTTATCATGTCCTCGCACTTCCCCAAAGCCTCGATCCCTCTCTTCACAGCATCCTAGAAATACATCACCCACCTCGTTCGTTAACGTAAAGAGCTCGCGACCGCATTCTTCACGGAGCAGCTCGCGAAAACGAAAGAGACCCCCCCCCCAAAAAAAAAAGAGAAGCAAGGAAACTCCGGCACGCCGGAGACCCGGCTCACCTGATCGACGGCGGACTCCGCGGCGGCGAGATGAATCTTGCGAGACTGCTCGAACAGGGACGGCAAGGGCATGTCCTCCATTCGCAATTCCCCCATCGCCAACGATTCGAGAACCTACTGCTCGATCAATGGTCCGCGCCAATGGAACCGAGGAAGAACTCGAGATTCAATTTCGGGGATTCCTATGATTCTTTGCAAATCGAACGGACAAATCGAAGGATCGTGTTTGCTGGGAGAGAAATCGGAGCGCCACCGAAAAAACGAAGAAAGAAGAAAATGCGTTTAGAAAATAAATAAATAAGATTAAGTTAAGAGAAGGGATGAGAAAATTCGCGTGGGCTTTTAGAAGTTTCTAGGCCCAGATGAAAGCGGCGGAGGAGACTTTTTATTATTATTGTTATTTTATTTATCGTTTTTAACTTTTTGCATCCCGTGTATTGAAAAATGACACAAACAATCCCTGAACTTTGGTCCAATGTGTAATGTCGTGCCTGAACTTTGGATTTATTCGATGTAGTCCCTAAACTTAAACTCAATATGTAACGTGGTTCCTGAACTTTTGATTTGTTCAATACGATCCTTGGACTTTTGATAATAGAAGGACTATATTGAATATTTTAATATAGTTCAAGAACTATATTGAATATGTACAAAAATTCATGGATTATATTGAACAAAATTAGTTTATAGTAAATTTGTCATATGTATATCAATTTGAGATTTTTAGTGGTAAAAAAATTAGTTTATAGTAAATTTGTCACAAATGTATCAGTTTTTCGTTGTATTAACCTTTCTTTTACTTTGTCTTTCAAACTCTGTAAAGTTTTTTTGAAAAAAATCATCTTTTCCAGACAAAAAAAAAAAGCTTGCTATGGCCCTTAAACCGGAGCTTTTATCATTACTTGTCAATATTGGATTCATCTCCCCCTCTATCTAAATTAGGAAGTTAAACTCCATACTACAAATTGGCCCTAAATTGGTACACCCATCAATTGTCACGTGTCATCCAACTCAACAATTTGACGGTAAAATTTAACGAAAACTAATGAATAGTAAATTTGTCACAAGTGTACCAGTTTGAGAATTTTTTTGTCAAAAATTTAGTTTATGGATAAATTTATCACAGTAATAACAATTTAGAGTTTTTCGTGATACTAACCAAATAAAAACCGAGATTAAGGGTTTACATTTGTTAAAGTGTTGCCGTGATGTCATATTTTGTTGGATTCTCTATAAATTAACGGTGATTTATGCAGTGTTGTAAGTGAACGTGTGTTATGCAAGCTCGCGGCCTGAGGAATTGTCTTCCATTTGCCTCGTTGAGTGGCGTAAATTTTGTTTGAGTAAAAGATAGCAAGTTGGCAGGAGTGTTGCATTTTTCTTGGAGAGACTATAAAAGCTATGATATTTGGCAATAGATTGTTTTTTTCCTGAGCAAATTGGAATAATTTTCTAGTCAATGAAACTTAAGATCACGATGTACTTTAGTGTTTTTATGGTTTGTCAATATATCGTTAAACCTAGAAAAATTTATCATGCATGCTGAGAATAATCATGCATTTAAACTAGCAAATCAAAAGCATTTGATAAAATATTGAAAAATGGTATATGATACTTGTAAGAGTGCTCATCATGATCGCCAATTGATCCACGGCCATGATTCATGATCAATCCAACGACATGATCCTCGGCCACAATAAATGCGATCCCCATCCATTTGCCTGTGGACCGTTCGTGTCCCGTTGCCACGCATTGTGTCCTTGTGCCTTGCATTGTGCCTGTGCACCGTGTGACCATGTGCATCGATGATCCCTTATCGATCCATGGCCACGACTCACAAGCGCTCCATCCAATCCATGAGCAAACGCCGGTGGCTCCCTACCACACCAAGCATCCCCCGCCGAGAACAACACACTGGCAACATCTCTCTACAACGTGTCTCTCGTGGCTCTCCCTTTCGCATTGGTGCCCTAGAATCAAAATGAACACTATCACAAATAAATTAAATGATTTGAAAGCTCGTAAAAATACAAGATCAAGCATATGACACTTATTAAACCTAGAAAAATTTATACTATCATCTGAGAATAATCATGCATCTAAACCATAAAATCAAAGCACTTGATAAAGTATGGAAGAATGATATTTGATATGCGTAAGGGTGTTTTAGTTGACACGATCGTAATTTCATTGACAAGAAAATTATTCCGATTTGCTCGGTAAAAAGAAAAATCCTATCGCCCAATATCATAGCTTCACTCCAAGAAAAATGCAAGAATTCTAACAACTTGCTGTCTTTTCCCCTACAAATTTACTCTACTCAGGAAGGCAAATAGAAGACAGAATCACACAACAACTTCCCACCATTAGCTTGCGTTCAAATCACTCCCACGCAGGCATGACACATGCACTCGTAACATTGACATAATCGCCAATAATTTATATACAGAACCCAACTCTAGATGACATCATGATCACACTTTAAGCAATGTCAGCCCTCAATTGGGTTTGATAACTGAAAAAAATGCAAGAATTCTACGGTACAAGAGAGCCTTATTTCGCCAATAGCACTTAGGTTTGCCAAAGATTCGTGCCTAAAAACTGAAAACCACTAATGTCCAAAACATTGTCCTCTTCAAAGGCAATTAAACCAAGCCAATCAGATTCATATAACAGTCCAAAACTCGAGAGGGAAAATGAAGAAACTGTAGTGGGCTGCTTTAGATCTATATCTACATATTAACAATATTCGCCGGGATTGTAGCAAAAGTGATTCTAAAAAGAGAGAAGCTCCGATTTGAGGGCGTGAGTGAGCTCGATTTGTTTGTCTCTCTTAGGAGGAATGATTTTGTAAGGAAAATCTTTGGAAGTGTTTGAAAGATAGAGCAAAAAGAAATGAAGAGAAAGTTTGCTCTTTTGGATTAAGCACCAAGGAGGAAGAGGAAAATGAAGAAGATTTCATGCAGATCTTTTTCGTGTAGCTGAAGAAAGGCTAAATGTAGGGGTGTCAA
Organism: Syzygium malaccense; assembly: GCA_031216405.1. Lineage (NCBI taxonomy): Eukaryota > Viridiplantae > Streptophyta > Magnoliopsida > Myrtales > Myrtaceae > Syzygium > Syzygium malaccense. Next base: position 18,728,263 of record CM062253.1, read on the forward strand.
AAGAACCCGCTCAAATACGACACGACCCGACCTGATCCTACCCAATCCAACTCGAAAATTTTCATATTGGGATGGGTTGGTTCTCAATTTGTTTGGGTAACAGAAAAAATAATTGGGTATTATTTTGGATTTATTGGGCTTGGGTACCCGAGCCCAACCCAAACAATAACCCAAACTAGGGGTGTCAATGGGTCAGGTCGGGTTTTCATTATACCCGAGGGCCGGTCCGAGTCGGTTCGGGTCGGGTCGGGCCGAGTTTCGTGTTTCAAACAATGAATTCTAGAAATTCTAGATATTACGTTTTGGAATATGTTGCGGAAGAAAGACCAGACTCTCACGTGGACTGTCCAGGTAAAAATCACACGCAGACCCTCTCTATCATCAGTCTCTTCAACTTCTCCCAAGCATAATGCTCATCTTCTTCCATCACTGAGTCCCCATCATCTCCTCCTCCTTTGCCATGTGAATTCCTCCTCATTCAAAGCCTAGACAAACCCATGTCGAACTGACCCTCGGCCACCCATAGCCGGCATGAGACCGGCGCCAGGCCCCTAGCAACGGTTCATCCCCAAATAGCCGCAGAATGAGACCCCTAGGGCCCCAGCCCCGCCACCATGCTCTCAAGCTACCTTCGGATCGGAGGATGCCCTCGGCGGCGGCGGTAGGGTCTAGCCCATTAATATCGAAAATGAAAACCATCGAAAACACTGAGAAGACAAAGGTGCTAGAGGAGGAAGATGATCGGAACTCTCTCCCGTCCGCCCCTGTTGTCCGCCGCCGTAACTCGTGGACGCCACCTTCACCAAGCGGGGCTACTGCTTCTGGGTGCCATTCCTCAACTCCTCCTCCGACGAGGGCTTGCCACCATAGCCACGCCCCCTCCCTTGCCACTGTAACCCCCGCCCCTGTCCCCTCGTCACTGCGGCCGCTCCCCTGCATTGCGATGCCGCCGGGACTGGTCATGTCAACGGCCTTAGTGCGGTTGCTGTCGGACTTGATCTGGAACTCGGTCTCGCCGTTGGTGAGGCTGCGGAAGCCCTCGGACTGGATGGAGGACAAAAACCGCAGAAGAGGCGAGGGAGTGAGAGAGATATGTGGAAAGAGAGATCTCAAGGGTTTCATTGTTTGGGTTAGGGGTGTCAAAAGAACCCGCTTAAACGCGACCCGACCTGACCCGACCAAAAAATTTTCATATTGGATCGGGTTGGGTCTCAATTTGTTTGGGTAATAGAAAAAATAATTGGGTATTATTTTGGATTTATTGGGCTCGGATACCCAAGCCCAACCTAAACAATAACCCAAACAATGAAACCCTAGAGATCTATCTTTCTACATATCTCTCTCACTCCCTCGCCTCTTCTGCAGTTTTTGTCCTCCATCCAGTCCGAGGGCTTCCGTAGCCTCACTGACGGCGAGACCGAGTTCCAGATCGAGTCCGACAGCAACCGCACCAAGGCTGTTGACATAACCGGTCCCGGCGGCATCGCAATGCAGGTGAGCGGCCGCAGTGACAAGGGGACAGGGGCGGGGGTTACGGTGGCAGGGGAGGGGGCGTGGCTATGGTGGCAAGCCCTCGTCGGAGGAGGAGTTGAGGAATGGCACCTAGAAGCAGTAGCCTCGCTTGGTGAAGGTGGCGTCCGCGAGTTACGGCGGCGAACAACAGAGGCGAACGGGAGAGAGTTCCGATCATCTTCCTCCTCCAGCACCTTTGTCTTCTCAGTGTTTTCGATGGTTTTCATTTTCGATATTAATGGGCTAGACCCTACCGCCGCTGGCGGGGGCATCCTCCTATCAATCCGAAGCCGGCGGGCCCCGAAGGTAGCTTGAGAGCATGGTGGCGGGGCTGGGGCCCTAGGGGTCTTATTCTGCGGCGATTTGGGGATGAACCGTTGCTAGGGGCCTGGCGTCGGTCTCATGCTAGCTATGAGTGGCCGAGGGTCAGTTCGGCATGGGTTTGTCTGGGCTTTGAATGAGGAGGAATTCGCATGGCAAAGGAGGAGGAGATGATGGGGACTCAGTGATGGAAGAAGATGAGCATTACGCTTGGGAGAAGTTGAAGAGACTGATGATAGAGAGGGTCTGCATGTGATTTTTACCTGGACAGTCCACGTGAGAGTCTGGTCTTTCTTCCGCAACATATTCCAAAACGTAATATCTAGAATTTCTAGAATTCATTGTTTGAAACACGAAACTCGGCCCGACTCGACCCGACCCGGACCGGCCCGATTGTATGGCTCTATCCTATTCGGGTCTTGTCTCGGGTCGGGTCAAATAGACATGTCCAGTATTTCGGGTCGGGTTGGGTATAATGAAAACCCGACCCAACTGGACCCATTGAAACCCCTAGCTAAATGACTAGTATTACCGCAATAGCTTCTTCGTCTAGTCCTAGTTGTGCACAATTTCTTGGTCTGGTCCAAATTGTGCAAAACAGATCCTACTTGACATTTACATCTAGATTAAAAAAATAAAATGAGTGGACCTGAATTTGCACACGTGACAACCGGTGAGTGGATTTGTATAACCTATGTGGCAATTAAGGGAGTACTCCACATTTTCTGCCTTGCAACTTCCAACTATTTACCGACCAAAAAAAAAATTCCAACTATTTGTATAAATCCTATATGGAGACCAGTTCGGCCATCCGTCTAGTTGACAGCCACTGAAGAGGATATTCGTGACGTGGCTCCACAATATCTCTGAGATTAGGCCGCTCTCCTCTCTCAATTTAGAATTAGGTGTAGATCTGAGGATTTTACTCTTCCAAACTATAGTTACATATAGATATGAGAGTTTGATCTGTATTCTTTCAACATATTGATGTCGGTATCTTTGCACCACGATCGTGATGAGGACGTTAAACCTAGACACACGTTACAAGCTTTTGTAAATGGAGCGGGAGATCTCGATATTTACTTATAACTGAATCTGATGATCGGCCACCGAACATATACGGTGGCAGATATGTTCTTAAGGGATAAGAGTATGTTTCTAGCTGCAGACCGTACTTTAATATTTGCATTTTGACATTAGCTTTGTTCCACAGTTATTTGGGATTTGTTAAGCTTGAAAACTTATATGTACCTCTCGAGTATTATTATGAGATATGAATGAGATTTTCTTTCAATAAAAAAAAAACTTCCAACGATAGGTATTATTTAGAGTTTTTGCTTGGTTAGGATTATATCTTTTTTGGAGTTCTCATAATTTAATTTTTTATTTCACTTGAAATATTTTATAAAAAAAATTGAAAGCATACATATATCGATATGTTGATTGGGGTAAGCGATTTTCATTGTAAAAACCTATTGAAAAAAAAGGAGCAATGTTCCCTTTTTTTGTGCAACCATATAAACTATTTTAAGAAAAATAATTTCCTTTGTTTTTTTTTTCCGATTTGGCTCCACACAAGGACCAGAAGAAATTGGAAAACAAAGCATTCCTTGTTGATAGGCTCCATAATCATTTTAAAAATTGACTATGATCTCTCATGGTAGGGAATGATGGAGAGTTTCATAAATTATTGTCCCAAATTAGGGACCGCGGGCAATATGATGTCGCAGGAAAAGTAGATACTCATTGCATTGCTTGGACCGTACTGACCCGGTTCCATGGGTCGAACAGGAAAACCGGTCCTTATTCCGATCCGATCAAACCATATAAACTGTTCTGGCCAATACCCAAATCAAAACAGATTTACTCTCGATAGTCGATCCTAGCGATTTAACAAAAATATTTGACATCAAATTGAACAAAACAATGGAGATGCTTTATTTTTATTTTTATTTTATTTGTTTGGTCAGAAATGGAGATGCATTATGATGAAATTGTGACATCCCAATTGGCACAGTTTTGTCCTTTAGTGTACACGCATGCATTTTTCCAGAAGGTCATCTATCCTGGTAGTACTATTGCCGCGGCATATTTAACTTTGGAATTCTAAAGCAAAGCTTGCCGTTACGTCAAAAGACGCATTCGTATGTTAATTCCAGTGTTCACACATACACTCATTTCAAAATCGCGGCACCTCTATGAGTTAATTTTAATTTTCACATATATATAAATCTCATAATCGCTCTCCTCCTGTTCGATGTACAGTTTGATTCATTCATGCTCCCTTCGCCATCCTAGAAGTTTGCTAGGGACCGCTTCTTATCTAGGTCCTCTAACCCTAACCAGCTTCCACGTGGTTCGTCCTCAAACCATACACTTATAGGAGAGGGTGCCGCTCTGATACCATATTTTGACATTCCTAGATTAAGTTACTCATGGTATTGTCCGTTTTTGCTTGTCCCATTCCGAGCCTCATCGTTTTGTCCTTTGGCATACAGGAGAACACTTTCCCAGTTTGTCACCTATCCTGGTAGTATTTTAGCCTTAGCACACACTTAACTTTGAAATTCCAAAACAAAGTCTACCATTACATCAAAAGGCGTTTCCGTGAGTTAATTTCAGTTTTCACACACGCGCACATCTTTGAATTGTTTGTCCCTTATTTAGTGTACAATTCGGTTCATTTCTATCCCTTTCACCATCCTAGAAGTTTGCCAGGAACCGCTCATTGTCCAGGTCTTCTCACCCCGGTAACCACTCCCTGCCCTCATTGGACCGAGTCGATATAGAAATCGAAAAAGACAAAAAAGACAAGCAAGGCGATTTGTAGGTTTTAAACGAGAGAGATGGACGTGCCGCTTGACCGAATAGCTTTTCATTTCTTTATTCGGTATTTGGGTCGATGCATCTTGTTCATGTTATGCCAAGAAATTACTGTTCATGTTTGACGTGGACAATCCACGTGTTCATCGCATCACATCACAAGTGTGCTTGCTTCTCCCCAAAGATGCAGATACATCGCCACGTCCCCGATAATCCTATAATGCGCGCGACAAATGGATTGCCTTATGCGACGGAAGTCGAATCGCGTGTTCAGAGAATCCCGACGGAAGTCGAATTGGGTGTTTAGAGAATCCCGAGTATCCTATTGGACATGCCGATGGCCCTAGGAATGCGATGTTACGAGATAGTTGAGGAGAGAACAAAAGGAAGGGAGACCAGCACATCATCGACAGCAATCCACGGGATCGCGCAATTGCTTTTAATGACATGATTAGAGAGAGAGAGAGAGTCGAAGGATGTGTACGAAGTCCCACCACGAGAGGCGAGCGCACATGCCTTTGTTGGATCCATCACCAAGCAAAATGGACACGAGTTTCGAACCGATCACCACTCGCAGATTTCGATTCCGCGGCTTGTCCTTGCCTTTCAACAATTACATAGGACTCGGGCCGGTTCATGATCCTGTCAGTCACTGTCGTTGTGGTCGCTACCATTGCTCCCATCTCCTCCTCTCTCCTCCCATCATAAATTCTGTCATAATTCAAAGTATTATCTATATTTCAAAAAATTATGCAAAGAATCATACAAATATTTACGAGTCGATTTGTGCATATCGTGAAAGTCTCGTGCATTTCGAGTTCAAATGAATGTCATTTTATAAAGCAAATCGTGAAAATCAAGCCCGATATCCTATCTTTATCTATCGACTTGATTATCATAATTCCGTGATTAATCACCATTAACTTCAATCGGTGCAAATTTCCCCTATGTGGGAACATGGGTTATCTCGCACCAGATCATAACACCCCGCTATAGTGCGTTTTTTTTTTTTTTGCTTGGTTGACCATTTTCTTCATATTTTGTTTCCTGGAAATATTCAGGAGTGGGGAGATTGCTTTCGAAACCATATTTCTAGAGTATAAGTAAATGATGAAGCCAGCGAAACAATGCCCAGATTTCAAGGGCGGATCTTGGACAACTCCAAATAAAAAATCAGAACAGTGATGGAATCCTGCAGACCGAACTTAGTACCACACAACGTTTCAATCTTTCTCCCTCTCTCTCCTCCATCTTCTTCTTCTTGTTATTTTTGGGTGATATTAGGCAAATGATTATATGCTTCATGTACCAACTTTCTGGAGCAAGTGCCTGCTTTACAGGGCCTCCCCCAGCCAAAGGAAGCCTAACTTGAGGACCATATGAAAAGAGAGGCTCGGTCGCTCTGGTCCACCATGAAAGCCTGGCGGCCTCCTCCGGTCCCTCGCATCCATCATGACAATCCACTGACAGTGACCTTCTTTCCTGCCTTTTCCCCCCCATCCTTAAAACCCCTCTCCCATTTGCATAGCGTGATCCCCCCTTGGCTAATATGGACCTTAAGCAAAACTTAATCACATGACAGATTCGTCTACTTTTACGTACGTGGAGGGTCCTTCTTCGAAACTTCTGTCTTTCCTTTTCGACGTCGCGGTCATCAATTATGGGAATTGGTTTCCGCGCGTGGCGTAGCGTCAATCAACCCAATTTCATTCGCGGAACTGAGATATAATATTTCCAATTGTCTTAGCTTCGATGAGCTCCGATGTTAAATGCTGTTTTTAGTGCTTAGAGGGGTGGGGGTGGGTAGGTGCTTAGCATTAAACAGAGGGGGTCGCCTAAAAAATTATTACCTGTGATGGGGGTGTCTCTGAATTTTTGTCTAGATTGCTACAAGAGAAGATTTTGCATTTGATACTGGTCTCCCCTGCATAATGCTGCTGATTATGAGGTCCAAGGTCTTGTCATTGGTCTTTTATGTGGTTCCTTCCACTTGACATCACCCGCGGGCTATTTTCCTGAATCCACATGTCTAGCTGGTAACCAAAGACCTTTCTTTTTCAATTCTGCAAAAATATCTCTTCTTGTGCTGTTTTAAGCCGAAAATCAAGGAAAACTTAACGAGGAAGTAGAATCTGCTCACTGCTGTTTAGTGTTGCAGCATGTTCAAGAACATTATTTTATAGGGGAGAGAGAGAACTTTTATGCTCAACCTATCTGGGTTTACTTGGGTGATCCACCCTGGAATAATACAAACTTTCTTGGACTGTTCTCATAAGGAAGTTCGTTTCTTTTCTCTTTGTTTCTTTTTTTGGATCAGCCCTTTCTTTCTAATCAGGAACGTTGACAAAACTAGCGGGAATCTAGTGCCTTTTGCTTCCTGCTGTTGCAGTCGTGACTCACGAAGAGAAAGATGAAGGAGCAGACGAATTTTATTGGAGGTGGGTCAGTTTTCTCACTGAAAACCAGGGAACACTTTCTGTTATTTCTTCCATGTTTTCTTCTGCTTAAAGCGCCTTTTTTGAGCAGATTTTGCAGTCTCTCACACGTGTAAATTCCACTCACCCCTCATGCTTTTGTCATTCTCTAGCTCATTCATAACTCATTTTTGCAGCACAATTTCTCTGCAGTTCTTGGGTCCAGCTGATGCTTGAGATCTACTCCTGATGAGTCCTTCAGAACTGGGTTTCAATTGAAGCCTTGAATCTGTTGCTCTCGTGAGTTCTCTCTTTATCCCTTTTCACTTGCCTCATTTGTCTCTGCCTTTGTATTGGCTTTCCTTCATTAAAATTCTTTTGTCTGATTTTAGTTGTCTGTGCCTGCATTTGCAAAAACTGGGTGTCTTGTGATCATTTTCAAATGAATGAATTGTTCTATTGTCGATAGCAACTGCTCGAAATAATGCTTCTTCCTAACCGACTTTTGACTTTTGGCTCCCTCTTCATGTTTCTCAAGGGAGAAGCAGTGCGTTCCTGCTCTTGACAAATGGATGAGAGGAAGATTCCAGATTCTTGTTTGTCATCCTTGTTCTTATGCGAAGAAAAGGTCGATGACTGGTATCCAATGTACTTTGGTGTGTCATGCGCGTACTTTGCCCTGAGACTCTTGCCCGGTCGAGAGACGGATGATGACAAATGGTCTGAGGTATGGAACACGATACTCCGAGGAAGCGCTCAGTTGTTGGGTTTGCTCGTGTGGAAAGCTCAGAAAAAGGGAAATGATGAGGGAAAAGGTGAGCTCTTAGCCAAGCTAGAGATGGCTGAGCGAGAGAGAGACGAGTTGAAGAGAATTAGACATGAAGATGCAAAAGCCAATGAGAAAGTAGTCGGTATTTTTGCGGCGCAAGAGCAGAGATGGCTTAATGAAAGGAAGAAGCTCCAGCAACAGATCAGAGCACTCGTGAATGAGGTGAGGGTCCGTGGGAAAAGGAAGGATGAAGAAATTTCTGGGTTGAATGAAAGATTGAAGGAAATGGAGCTTCTGGTCCGGTCAAAGGATAAAGAATTGCAAGAAGAGGGACTAAAGAGAAAGGAATTGGAAGAAAAGATCAAGAAGGCCGAGAATACTGCGGAAGAATTGAGGGAGAACGCAGAGCGAGAGGCTAAAGAGCATGCCTCTGAAATTTGGAAGCACAAAACCGCATTCATCGAGCTCGTGTCGAACCAACGGCAGATCGAGGCCGAGATGGGTAGGGCCCTCAGGCAAGTGGAGACCACAAAGCAAGATCTCGAGTTGGTTTTAGAGCAGAAGGAGGAGTCTGAATTGATGGCCCAAAAATTGTCCGTGGAGATTGTGAAGATGCAAAAGGACATGGAACAGAAAGACGATATTCTGTCTGCAATGCTGAGGAAGTCCAAGTTGGACACGGCGGAGAAGCAGATGCTTTTGAAGGAGATTAAGTTGTCAAAAGCTAAGAGGAAACAGGCAGAACTAGAGGCAGAAAGATTGAGGTCCGTGTCCGAGGCCAAACATGGGCGACACTCGTTGAGAAGTATGTTGGCTAACCAAGTCAATCTAAAACTTGAAGGTCTATATGGAACAAGAAAACTGAATTCGGGTGCGACGGGGTCGTCTCTCATTGGAAAGGCCAGGTTCCAGGCAAATAATCTTCTTGAATACGAGAATCCCAATTTTTCTGGGGAGATAGAGGCATGCTCTCCTGAATATGATAGCTATTCTCAAGAACAAACTGAGGCACTAGGTAGAAGCTATAGTCTCTTTCCTGGCTTTCTTTGAATTTCCCCTTGCTAATTCTGGAAACATGAATTACATATAACTCATCATGAAATTCTTGGCTAGGATGTTTTCTGTCTACTTTTTCTGCCTCTCCTTGAAATCCCTAAGTGTTTGTCTGTTCTGGTCCTTGAAGCTATCACGGCGGATGTTAAGCAATTGGAACACTGGGTACATTCGGAAGCAGAGAAATATGCAACTCTAGTCGAGGAAAGGCATCACCTTGAGGTCAATGCCTTCGCAGAACAGATGAGGCTCAAAGATGAGAAATTGGAAGCTTTTCGTTGGCGGATGCTGAGCGTGGAAATTGAGTCTAAGCGACTGCGGTCCCATGTTGAGGCTTTGAATAGAGACATATCTCAACTCAAAAACACTAATACGAAGTTGGAAGCCCTGTTGCTTGCACGAGAGGATGAGCTCGGTGTTTTGAAACAGCAGCTTGCTTCACAATCAAATCATATTAATTTCCAGAGGCCTTTAAATGATCCATCTATCCATGATCCTGAACTAGTTGAAGGTACCATTTGGTCTGAAGTTAAGATCGTTAAGAGAAGACCTGGCCATAAGGAAAAAAAAGCAGATAGATCGGCAGCGAAAGCTTCTCGAGTCGAAAATGCGGAAGTAACAGTTGAAACTGCATTAGTTTGTCAGCCCGCCGAAGTGATGAAGGTCCAATCTCCTCAAAAAGTTTCTGAAGTACAGGAGGATGTTGGTGATTCTGTTCCTATAAGAGAAGAAAGTGGAAGTTCCACAGATTTGGGCACTCTCCATAATTTACCGTCTGTGAGCCAGATTTCAAGCAAGACAAAAAGTTCTTCCTGGAAAATGGATCTTCATGCTCTTGGAGTTTCGTACAAGATCAAGAGGCTGAAGCAGCAACTTCTCATGCTTGAGAGGCTGATGGGAAAGAAAGAAAGCAGCAACAATGTCGAAAGCAAAGATGATGGACCCAATGGCAACAAAGGTTTCCTTTCGCTTGTTTCTTTGTTGACCAAACAAGTCGGCCGGTATCAGTCGCTCCAAGAAAAAGCCGATGATCTTTGCAAGCGAATGGTAAGCTTCTCCTATAGATAATGCACTCTCAACTTATGGACTTGGTGCTGACAGAAATATCATATGGTGAAGCCTAATCCATTGAAATATGTTAATTGATTTTCCCGTTGGATGGTTGTTTTATTGCCAGGCAATAAATGAATTGTTTAGCATCAGCAACAGCAGGTTTGATATTAACACTCATCTGAAAAGATTCCAGTTCCTATTTTTATCTAGCGAAGAGATTCCAATTCCTGTCTTTCATCTAGTAATAGATTACTCTCACAAGACTTACAAGCCAAAAAGGAAAAGAGAGAATTTTTATAGTCCTCCCCTTAAAATCTCTACAGTGCTTTCTCTTTTTCCGCCTCTCTGTGCTTATTTAGAATGACACTAACTGTAATCTGATCCTTATCTAAATTTTCAGCATGAGAACAATCTGGATGTGAATCACGTGGATTCCGATGCCCCGAAATCGAGGGGAAAGACTAAAACACTAGAGAATTTTCTCGAGGAAACGTTTCAGCTTCAACGGTACATGGTTGCGACCGGACAGAAATTGACGGAGATACAATCAAAGATCGCCGTCGGATTTGTTGTAGCAGCTGAAGAACTCGCAAAATCTGCCAGCTTTGACATAAAGCGGTTTGCCGATAGTGTGAGGACTCTGTTTCAGGAAGTCCAAAGAGGCCTGGAAGTCCGAATAGCTCGCATCATCGGGGACCTTGAAGGAACCTTAGCTTGCGACGGGATAATACATCTGAGGAGATAACCGATTAGATGAAACAGAGATGGGTTTTAGGTGACGTGTGTTGGAGGGATCAACCATTTCTTCTCATGTTTCCCCTTTCTTTTACCTCTTTTACCCTCTGTAATATATGTACGTAGTTACTCGACATTGTATAGGATTATGCATAGCTGCAACCACAACACAAATTCATGTGACTGGATATAATCTCAACCTGAGGAGATATGTCAGCTCAGAAGAGCAACTTATGCCGAAACTTATTTGGGTAATTAATCACTTTAATCTTGCCTCTGGTGCCTTCTCTCTAAAACATCAGGTTGCTATAAAACATTTTTATGGTATTTAGTTTCATATGAAACGATTCTCGAGGGAAATAGCTCGGTATCCTAAAAAAGGGAGGGCATTAAAGGAAGTAGAGAGGCGATGCTCGACTTCGCTTGTGAAGCTGAAAGAAGTTAGGCATATTGGTATATTCCACAGGTATAACTGGAAGGTTTCCCTTGTCCAAGAAATAATATTCCATGGCATATGGCATCTTATTAAAATACTGTTTCCTTACTTCTTCCACCTTCTCTTCATTCTCCTCGTCCTGCAACTCCAATATCTCTTCACAGAGGTTCTCTCCTCTCAGGAAAAAGTATCAATCAGGCAAGTCTCTCTCTCTCTCTCTCTCTCTCTCTCTCTCTCTCTCTCTCTCTCTCTCTCTCTCTGTATAAATTTACTAAGTTTCTTTTTACAGAAACTCCTGTCTCCCGCGGTTGTGTTTCGTTCATGAGTTAGACGTCTTATTTTCGGGTGATATTGCTTGTAGTGGCATGTACATGGCCTCAAAGATTAGAGTTAAAATGCATGGGTCTGAAAAACGAAGTAAATTTTCAGACCGACCCACAAGGGTCGGTACCGCGTTCCTCGGTCTCTCCATCGAAAGGTTGGGCTTAAAGGAAATAAGGTGCGGGGAACGATAGCCATCCGTCAGATCTAGGACCTCCCATGTCTGGAGATCTTAATAACAACGGACCATCACCGGGCCATCCTTTTATCCAGAAAAGCAGAAACATGTAGCAATTGTCACTCCAAATTTTAACAGTTAATGAAAAAGAAATCGAATGTCAGAACGCTATATTCCTGGAAACCTTGTAAGAGATACGTTTGTCTTATAGATTACTTGAAAACTCACTTGGAGTCTCTTCTGTTTTGTCAGTATCATTCGCATGAGTGATGAAGCACTTCCATGTTATTAGTCATACACGCGAAATAAACTCAAGGTCTAGGTCGTTAGGCGCACTTCCACGAGTGGAGAAGCATTATCCACACAAGACGGACTGAGAAACTTCATTGAATATTATTAAGAAAAACATAGTTTTTCTAGTCAATAGTTACAAATTTTGCTGATACTCCAATGAAATACAATTCAGTGTTGAAAGGGAGGGGTTCTCAATTCTCAAATTTGTCTCCCTCTTTGCCTATCCTAGAGAAATCTACCTTAAAAGTTGGCTTCTCTCTGGACGGGCTTGACACTTCTGTCAGTCTCATTGCATAGTCAAATTCTTGTATTTTCAGTAGGATCATGTTACAGGAGCCTCTCTACTCTGGTGCAAGAAACTCTGCAATGTGAAAGGAAGCAAATAAACAGTCAATATTCATTTTCCTGTACCTAAAAATTTAACTACGCCCGCATGTCTTGAAAAGAAGTCGGGTCTTGAATTGGAGACAGAAATGACATTACCAGTCAGAAAGAGGGTCCTGCGCATTAATAGCTTTGTGAATATGTGAGGGCAGGTTGGACCTCGATAGACTTTAGGAATTCCATCGCCTTTCTTCCAGACTCAAATCCCATCATTAACCAACCAAAAAAGTGCCACAGGAAAAAATTTAGCCTTTCGATAACGCCATCAACAAGACACATAAGTAAGTCTCCCTCTGCATGTGTTCTTGTAATAGACATACTTGTCTCTGGCAATCCTGTAAAAGGATCAGTAGATATCAGCACTTGCAGTTCTTTCCGAAACGCATAAACAGATTTAACCTAACAGATATTGTAGTGCAAGTCTCATTTTTGTTTAGATAAGATCAATGCCAATGAATGGGGTTAGGCTTGGCCCATATGGTCTTTTACATGATGGGCATGTGCCTATACACAGGTCAACTGTGCGTATGGTATATGCACACATTTACATACATATATGCGACCTCACATGCATCTAACGTGCACAAATGCTTCAGAGAATGAATAAATGAGACCGGGAAATCATTCTGAGCATGGATATACTCACCAGGGCTATTGTTAGGCAAGTCAGTCCAATCATGCTGGACGACCTTCATTTCTGATACCTTGATCAGCTCGAGAAGAGCTTCATTAACCTGAACATGAGCATAGCCTCAATCCATCTTTTGCAGTTCAACAATCAAGCCCAGACAATTAAATCAACTTGTAAGACCAAAATACCGACACAGTATGAAGTGATTCCCTCATTTTTGAGAAACTCTGGACTGCAATAATATGTTCAGAAGCCACATCTAAAAACCTCTCGAGTCTGAATAAACTTTACAAATTCCTTTTGATCTCAATTCATACACACAACAAGTCAATTGAAAGAATTAAAGTATATCCATTTCATTGATAATTAGCACAAAACCTATAAGCACTGTCTAGAATGATTTCATCCAACTTATTCACATGTTTGTCCAGTGCACTTTTAAAACCTAATTGCCCTCTATAAATTATCATGGAGCAAGCATGTAGTAGTGCCAGAAAAACTGCCCTCTAAAAAAAAGTATCTAGCTTTCCAATTATTGTTCCAAATAAAGTACCTCTTTAGTCCTCTCATGACTCACTAGGTGCCCTCCATCAAGCTCTATCATTCTAGCAACAGGCTTTAATTTCTCTGCCAGACTCCTTGCATGGCATATTTGAGCAACCACGTCATGCCTGCATACAATAAGGTAAACATACAGCAAAATCGCCAACATTCTGCCAAATGACACGGATTGCAATTGAATATAATAGAGAAATCTTAATCATCTCTGAAGTAGAGTTACACTGTTTGCAACAAGCATTTGAAACTATCTGAAGAAATTTAGAGTTGAGAGAACGCCACTCAAACCATTCCACTAAATCAGGAACTAATACTTCTTGACAACGATAACTGATTCTGTCAAATCACCTATATATCTTGGTTGGTCCTTGTGGAAATGTGATGAAAGCAAATGGTTGATGTTGGGAAACACCCAAAGGTGCTCATTTCCCTCTATCATTACCGGGACACTGCTGGGGGAGGCATCATCAAGTTACGTATTAATTGAGGAGAGGTAAATATCAACATTGAGGACATTGTCCCATTAAATTCCTGTTTCCTTAACCTACTGCAATGTTCTCATTCAATGTTCTTACAAATTTCCTGGTGAACTGCCACTATCATTTGTCATGTCAGTTCATAAGGTTAGTCATATACCTTCCATGAATGATTGATACAGGAAATCCAGCCGAGCGGATTAATTCTATCTCTGTTCTTGTCATTCCATGCTTCCAGCAAGCATTTATCTGACCCTGAAAGCCATAGTTTGACTGCAGTCCTGTTGATGTAATACTTTTTACATATTCCTGCAAGTGATTGGATCTAGTCCTTAGTCAAGTTATCAATGTTATACTACAATTATAGAATCAAACTAGTCAAAAACCAATTATTGACTTCAACAAAATGGCAATTTTCAGAAAAGTAATCTCTTACTAAGCTCATTCAGTTTCAATAAGCTCCAAGCAAAGGTGTATAGTCATAAGTGAAAAAAGGTTGCCTAGGTAAAATACCATATTTCACCATGGTTATTCAGAGGTAGGTCCATTTAACTGTGAACACCAAAGCAAATGCATCTCTGGAAATCCTAAGGATACGAAAACTCAATGATAGTTTGGCACTTGTTTATATGGCATTGTTGTGCATTTAAACCTGGAAAACACTCATAGACATAAACACTTACTAAACCTTAGAGAACCCTCTGGTAGTCTCTAAATAACACAGAGTTACCAAGACAAGTAGAGTTGACTCCATTAAGTTAATTCTAGACCAAAGAAACTTGAGATTTCTCAAGATCTCTTACTTGGTGGAGTACTTCCCTCCGGGTGCAAGATCCAACGTATTCCTCAAGATATTCCTGCACATAATACATTACGCTTCCATAAGAGAAAGAAAAATAAACCGACGGCTTTACCCTGTGGATTGCTCTCTGTCTCTCTCTCTCTCTCTCAGACACACACACACACACACACACAGATTATCTGAAACCTCTGTCCGAGAAGCCTAAAACATCAATGCACTTCGATATCCCAAAAGAAAGACTCCAATCATAAGAACACAATTGAATTTATTTGGAGTCCTTAATTCATATTATCATGGAGCCACTGATCGTTCTCCTAAAATCCTTATTTCTTTCAGGATGGAGAAAGACTAAGTATTTCTCCTTTGACAGGGATGGAAGAAGGATGCAGTGGATTTTACAGTGATGGTTTAAGTACATAAGTACTGCCTACCTTTGAGTAGTGGGTATCCAAATCAACAGCAGCCCTTTGTTCCGGAGTTTTAGCCCTAAAGAAGCGGATTGCAATTGAGATGGTTCGCCGGTCAATCTACATGAATCAAAATATCGTTATTAGACTACTCAAATAGTGGCTCAAATGCGGTATCAGGACTGGGTTCAACTTTTTTTTTTGTTTTAAGCGACAAAGCAATTGCATAATCTAAACCAATTTAATTTACATAGTAAATAGCACAACTAGTTACTTAATACAAGTACGCGAATACAAGTACGCGAATTTCTGTGGGAAAGTAATAATGAAACCAATTTTCTTGAGGAAAGTCAAAACAGCTTCCACTCCCCTGATAGCAATGTTCCATCATATGGTAAGGTCAAGATACAGAATATGAATGGATTCAAGTGAACAAGAAGCAGTTTCACCATTAAAAGGCAAACTGTGAGAGGACCCTTTTTTGCCTAGATGAAAACACGGAATCATCTCCGGAAGACTGCAACTGCGATGCAGAAAGGCTCTCGCTAGATATTGATCTTTTTTTTTTTGGGTAAAGTCGCTAGATATTGATCTTTCTTAGAATCTCTACTTCAAAAAATCGTTGTTCCCGCACAATATCCAAGGTTAAGTCCTATGTCTCTGCATTGCTTCTCATTTTCACAAGGAAAAGGACTCCTGTAGCTAATCAACAAGAGATCTTTTGAAAAAATAACCATCTCTATGATTTTGTGCGGTAGCTATGGCTGGGATATTCAGGTGATGCAATGAGATCTTTTGAAGATTTTTCCATCTGAATGATTTTGTATGGTAGCTGTGACTGGGACATTCGAGAGATGCAAACTCTGAGAGCAACTTCTGCTACTACGCGCAAACATTAATAAGGGACATTCTTGACATGGATTAAAATCCGCAAGTACCCAACCAGTAAAAGTTCATAACGGCTCCTTTCTAAGCAGTATGTTAGTAAAAAAATCCATTTCCTCTTGTTCATGTGGTTAAAGCAAAGGATAGGAGCATGGAACAGGCTCAGCATGCGATAAATGAACAACCTGTCTGTAAAGTACTGAACAGCAAACACCCACGCAAACAAATAGTTCTTTTAATGATAAAAGAAACCGCGAAGAACATTCTTTCCCCTGTTAGTTTGCATGGAGAAAAATGTCAATCTCTATTCAAAGGAAGGACCATCGCATACTGAAATGGATGCAGTACCTTTGGGAAACATTCATAACCTCCACCAGTCACATTGAGCAATCCTAAAGACAAAACTCTGTTGGGCACCATGGCAGCCAACTTGCAAGCGATCATAGCTCCTGTTTTGACAGCCAAAGAGGGCAGTTAGGCACCCTGAAACAAACAGGAACCCGATCTGGACTCACAGGCAGACATGTCATGGATGTGATTTTTAGTTCATTATTAAGTTTAAAACAAGGGCAGATAAATCCAGGCATCCAGAAATTGCAATCAGAATGGTTGCTTCAAAATCTCATATGAACCACAGAGCCAAATAAGCATCCATGAAATTTGGGTCATTCAAAACTCACCCATTGAATGGCCAATGACATGGGCTCTTTCCCATCCCAGGTGATCGAGTACAGCAATCGCATCTTTCGCCATAATCTTTGTCCTGCTCCAGAAATCACATTGAAAGTCAAAGTCAATTTTCGTTAAAATTTTTTTGGAACAACACCATATTATCATCAAACTAAAAGACTAAGAAGGCCATCCAATGTCCACGATTAGTCCCAAGGGAAGCTGAAGCTGCATTTCAGCTTTGCACCAACTGGCAACCATTCTCCTGTGAACACGCTCCCGATTCAAGAAACTCCACGAAGCAGCACACACTCAAACGAACTAGAAAGCTCACGGTATGCGTCGATCGGACTCACGTGTACTCCGACTTGTCGGCGGGCACGGAGCTCCGGCCCACGCCGCGATTGTCGAACGCGCACACCTCGACCCCACCATCACCACCGCCAGCGCCAGCTCCCCCAAGGGCCTCGTCGTTGGGCCGGTCGGTGCCGGCCAATCCTCGAATCTGGGGTCCCCAAGAATCGTGCGTCCCGGCCAACCCTGCTCGTTACCCACCACCGACAAACATCACGTCAGGCGAAACAGAAACTGACCCAGGAAGCGAAAGAAGCACACCATGCTCGGAATCCCAAAGAAGCGGAGCTTTTTTTTCTTTATCTTTTGCGGGGGGAGAGACCTATGATGAGGAGGACTTTGACAGGGCCGCCGCCGTAGGTCCGGTAGAAGATGTCGGTCCCGCTGTCGTCCACGGGGCAGTGCGGCATTGTTGTCTCCCGCGCGAGTGAGCGACGTCGATCGACGGAGCGAGAACGACGAGAATGCAGAGGGCGATCGAAGAAGCAGAAGAAGAAGAAGAAGAAGAAGGCACAGTAATGGTTCTGTGTGAACAGAGAGAGAGAGAGAGAATGAAGAATGTCCAATAAAAGGAGCCGGAGGAAGGCAGCTGCGGACGTGGCGGATAAGCAGCGGCCTATCGCCACGTAGGATGGTCGGGGGGGTGGGGCCGCCGAAAGTCAAAGTTCGCCGCGGGGGACCACTCCTCCGGATCAGGGTCGGAAGGCGCCGGAATTTCGACACGTGGAGGGTCGGAGGGGGACTGACCGAAAACGAAAATCACGTGCGTTATTTCCGAAGCTCCGTAAAAGTTAACTCTTACGTATCATTATTATCTACATGCACAAGTCGTCCTCGTCGTAAATGGACATCTAATCATTATGGTTTGAATCAGCAAAAATCATCAAATTTCCAAAAGTTTAGGGAGGCCGATTCTCCGGAAAGACCCTCAGATTTTAACTTCAATTCTAATTCTCTACCGAACTTCTTTTTGTCCAAAAAAATAAAATTCTCGATTTTTACTTAAGTCCCGAATTTGTCAATCCGTCAAAAAATCGCCATTAATTTTTGCAAGATTAACAATATCGAGAGGATACGAAAGTGATGGTATTGATAGAGACGGGGATTCTGATAATGAACCTCAAATTGGCCCCCGTGTCGATAATTTTGAGGGAATTCGTGACGATTTTTGGACGCGTGGGCAAATTTGGGAATTCCTTTCTAGACCAAAAAAAAAAAAGTCCTCTGCAAAATCGGGATCTTACCTGAAATTGGGGATTTTTTTCGAAGGGATTAGACCAAACTTTATATCTCTTTTTCTCTTAATCAAAGGCAAAGAGAGACATGGTCAAGAGTTGCCACCGACAGTTTCTTGCTAGCTAAGCTCCTTCGCCACAAAGCACGAACCCAATAATAGCAAAGACTTCCATTCAAGCGTGATTAACAAAATTAGTCAATTTGCAGCAACAACAACATGTCTCCATGTTCATTACTTGATCTTTGGGAAAGTTAGCAATTCAATAGCAAGTTGAAGTATGTACCCATGTAGCAATGATCTCGTCCAAGGACCCGTCAACTAATTCTTCCCCAACCGGGGACGCGGGCTCCTCCTCCTAGTCCACGTCCTTCGAACTATTTCTTTAATCGAAGTCCTAATTGGTATGTTAATCGGCGGCCACACATGGGTCAAATCCAATCATTTTTGCCAAAATTGATTTCCGCGAAGTTTCTCCGTGGCCAACTAGCGTGTTGATTCGACCCATTAAACACGTTTGCGTAAGAAACAGTTGGACACTGAGGCGGATTTTGCATTATAAAATTAGCCGACGAATAGAAGCATTGGAGAACCAAGCTGCATGTTTAGATAATGTCGAATTTATATGCATGTATGAATATATGAGTGGAGAGGAGAGCTTGGGTAGGCTTTGGCTAGTCGAAGTTGACGTGGGATCCTGATTACTTCTGGAATCAAACCGAACCAAAGCAATAAAGGGGAAAGCAACAACAAACCAGCCCAAAGACTAGGTCGCCGTGGCGGCCGTCATCGTCATAAAGAATGCAGGAAGAGAAGAGCGTGACCTAAATGTCCGTTCTGGGACCAAACATTCTGGTCCAGAACTCGAAACTCTTCTACAACCAACCAAACAAACATCATATGGATCAGCCCCATGGAAGCAGGTTCGGTAACTGTAGAGTAATAGATAACCAGTGCCAGACCGGAATAGAAAAAAGCCCCAAGATCGACGATCGCTGTTTTGATAGCTAGTATTGAAATGGGTTTGGTATTTGGTGTGTTGTTGAAGCACACCCACACGATTGACCCGCTAGTCTTAGGAATCATTACGAACAATTTGATCTGCGCGCATGATGCCCAGACGCGTGAATCAAATCATGTCCAAGAATTTTTGTCTGACGAACTCTTGCATAACCTTACAGAGGAGAATCGACAGGGAGAATTTCAAGTTCGTGTCCAACCATTGTGCCTCTGGGCACCGACCGCCTTCAAGAAGCATTCTCAGGGAAGGAAAAAAGAGACAGAAAAGAGGCAACCGATCATCGATTAGAATTTAAAACCAACATGAGATTGTCCCGGTAGAGAGTATCTGATATCATGAGTGAATGTAAGATGATCCTCGGTACGAATTCCAACTCACAACTAGAATTAATTGACACTTGAATAAGATGAGTCATTCTTCCCAGCTCCCCACCAATAGCATTGAATGTCGGGAGAAAGCGGCTTCTTCATCGGAGGCAAAACAATTTAAAATTTCAGTAAGAAGGTAGGATCTTTAACCGAGCAATGGAACTCTCTCCCACTCTTTTCCTTTCAGCGTCATCTGCAGACTATCATCCAGGACAGCTACTTGGAAAGAGCACAACACAATTCTTCGAACAAATAGTGTGGAGACTAGAACCACTTACCGCTGCAGTTGATACTGGCTCCACATGGCAGTTATATGTCGGACAAAAAAATTCACATTTAGCGTCCATGCCTTGTAGCTGTCAAAACATGATCCCTTCAGGTTCCTAAGTTGGGTTGCACAATTATCTACTTCTTCCCCTTTATGTCAAGTTATAAGTACAAGAGGTTCTCTGTACAAAGAACAGGTGAAGGTGATCTCAACCGTTATCCACTATGATTATAGCATCAGTCGAAGGTTCTCTTATCACTAGTAATTTTCTTTTGAAAATTGAAAAGGGTGAGAGGAGCGACCAATTAGCTACCTCCCTTGGAAGTAACCATCGGGACTCCACACCCTGCCACAAATTATTGAGTTGCAGGTCCACCGAGTCTGACGTTGCATCATCACTACTGATTATGAAGAAGGTGGTGACCGTCGTATGTAGGGATGTATTTTTCGGATATTGCCTGGTGAGCTACTTGTTGCCAAGAAACCCCTGTTGCTGACATTAAAGAGGCAGATAGATGTTTTAGCAAAATTTACAAGGGGCTAACAACTAGCAGAAAATCTTTCTATCGATTCCATCTATGATCAAATCATCTGAAACTAAATTTCAGTATTGAAATTATGGTTTCTTTAGAATGCCAATAACTCCGAAAGCATGACAATCTGAGAACAATGTGTAATCACAGTATAGACCATAGTATTACAGTACTAGCCATCAGAACTAGGTGTCACAGCCATCACAACAGTATAGGCAACTTGACACATGAATGCTGCAGCCCATAAATTTAAATATGACCATAATAAATTTAAGTATTAGAACTGTCTGCAGCCAATTCACCAACCTCCGCTGGACATTTTAGTTGCTAGGGGTAATCAATAAATAAGTAAATTGATGACTGATTCCGCATGAAAATGCTCAGAGAAGTATTTTTTTCTGATTTCGAAAAGAGAAACATTAGCAAGGCATCACTCTTCCTTTAAAGCCTTTTCACTGCTGTGATCATAGATGATATGACAGCAGTAATTAAAACAGATCAAGAAAGGAATCCAAAGTAATTAGAGCAGATCAAGAAGGGAATCAAGTGCTACCTCAATGACCAATAGTTAGATGAATTGGCTCTTCTGTATGTTTAACAAAACTGCCGTCCTCATAGAATGCCCATCCCAGCCACAGCCGCCAGTAATTAAATGAATCTTCCGACAAGTTACTTGAGTAAGTAGGTATAAATTCAACAACTATGGCCCGAAAATTCCTATCTGACAAGGCAGGATAAACCTAAACCACAAGCTCCTGATAATATCACGTCAGGATCATGTAGAGGTATTCACTTGATTTTCAAAATGGTCCCACTTGTGCATACCAAATCACCCTGAAGGAGATGGAAGCAGATGTGCCAAGAAACTAATAATGTATCATTTGCTTGTATTTCATCTTGAGTACAGACAATCTTTTCTGCAGCTGAACTTTTTCATCCCTTCTTCCTAATTTTTCCAAATAGAACACAACTTTTTTCAGGGTTACTGCAACTTCTTCACTCTCATAACCTATCTCTTTCTCTTGGATTTTTAGAACTCTCTGGAGAAGCACCACTAACTTGTCATCATCCTTTCCCATGCGAGTCTGGATCGAAATTAAACAGTCAAGAGCCTCCCCTGCAAGACAAATCAGAGGGGGAAAAATATAAGCTGCCAGCCTGCAATAGAATAGGGAATTCCCAATGTTTTCAAGATGTGCAGAAAAGCCAGCCAGTCCATTTGGGTAAAGATTAACATTGCATAATGCAACTCCACAAAATAATGTTTCCTGTGAAGACAGAGACAATGTATAGAGATAATATTAACGAAGACAGGAAAAACTAGAGTTTACCAACTGGTAGAGAATCTTCTCCAAATGCTTTCTCGCGAATCAGCAAACCATCCTTGGCAAGTTCCTCAGCTTCTTCATCCCTTTTCAAATGGTATAGAGTCACTGCAAGATGAAGCATGGGAAAGCTGATGGAGGGATCATCAGGCCTCAAGGTCCTCGTCATTATATCTAAACCAGTTCTTAGCAAGCGCTCTGCCTCCACAAAGTTTTTTGAGCGAGAATAGGATGTTGCAAGATTTATAAGGTGTCTAACAGAATCTGGATGATCCTTTCCTTTATATTTCTCAGAAATTAACAAGCACTCCTCCAACAGCTGTCGCCCTTCGTTACCCCTGCAAGTGCCACATTAAATCAAATGAAAAAGCGAACTACCAGCTGCCTTCACTTGTCCGGAAAATAGTGTTGTTTTCTTTAAATTTTCATTCTGTGATATCTCAAATGCATAATCAATTGTTATACACTCAGAAAACTGTCAGATTGGGAATGTTTTCTTCATGGATATTCGAATAAATACCACGAGGGTACTAACCCATATTCATTATCAAGAATACCAAATTAAACACCATGAAATACCAATTAAAGGACAAACACCATAAAGCCCCAAGAACCATAGGCCCAATTAAACCCACAGCTTGCCCCCTTTGCAGACCAAGATTAGACCATTTACCAGAAGAGATTAATGAAAGACTTATGAACATCTCTTGTACGTTGACCCTGCCCCTAAAAATGTCAAAGCCACATCCTCAGTCAGCATGTCGGAAGAGTACTTCCTTGAAAGCCATCTACATACTATTCTCAACGGCAAAAGGGTAGATGGAAGAAAGACAGGCAAGCTCTATGATTATCTGAAGAATCCAATAAACATGCCCCTTAATACTCTTAGCATTATAATAAGTATGATAAAGAAAACTTCAGCTGAAGATCAAAATATTTTACGACCAACTGTTAAGAAAAAGTACACTGAATATGCATCTTATGATGACAGATTACAAAACAATAATAGCATGAAGTAATTCAGCCAGATAGAGTAGTAAATGTAAACCTTCCAGTAACATGAAGTAATTCGGCCAGGTCTATTCTCATCTTCTCCATCATGGGATCATCCAAAGCCATAGAATTTGAATCCTTGATGATCTGAAGAGCACTTTTGTATAAGTTAATAGCTTCATTGACATCTCCTGTAAACATGCAACTTAACATTAGTTAAGGAAAATATTTAATAGAAAAATTAGTGAGAAATAGGATAGTCATACAAAGAACAAAACTCGCTTTCTAGGTGCTGGAAAGCTTATATCAGAAAAGGACTTTATACTATCACCCACTATAATTGCTTTCATTTTTCTCAAAGCATGGCCCTCTCATCACCCAGACTGATCTACACTAAGTTTCAACTACCAAAAGGATAGAGTATTGAAGCAAAGTAAAAGATTAAAGTGGGAGTAAGAGGGAGATCCATATTGAGAGTAGGAGAGAGTAAGAAACTACCTTTCGCACATTTCACATGGGCAAGAGAAGATAATGCCATTCCAACTCTTCCATCTTTGTCTCCATATAAGGTTTTATATATGCTTACAATTCTAACAGAAACGTCAAGAAGGCAAGTTAAACCTATATCGCAGGGTTCACTACTGTTAATAAGTAGTACACATCAGCAAGCAGAATTCAGTGCAAACCTAGCAAAAGGACTCTCTGCATCGTCAACCTTCCCTTCCGTTATCAGAAGATTGCCAAGACCAGATAAAGGAACTACCAAATCTTCACTTTCAGGGCCTCTACTTAATTCTAGAATGCTAATTGCACGACGGTATATCTCTGTAGCTTTAGATGTTCTTTGAATAGAGCCCAAAGCCTTTGCCATTCCCAGTAATGGCATGACAAGAAAAGTACTAGTTTCACCTACAGTTCAACAAATAGAAAATAAGTGAAGAACAATTGCTGACATTTAGCATTTCTGCTCTAAGTGAACTCCAAATTGTGAGAAAGATTAGTATTGGCATTATATAAGATAGTAACAGAGTGAGCGTATAACAGCACAGTGCATTCATCACAAGTCTCGTGTTCTTGTATTGACAGAAAGATAGTGAAAATCGCTTTTTTTTCCTAAGACTGCTAGGGTGCTTAAAATCATAATGGAAGATCGCATCATAAAATTGTAAAGTAGCTTAGGAAATGCTAGTGGAATCAGAAACCCAGTTTAAAAACATCTTATAAGGATTAATGATATTTTGTGTATAACAGATTGAACAGTACGATCCAATGGACATGTCCATTACACATGTCATAGCAATAAGCAAACCTAATCTAAATTTTTTTTTATGCATATAAAATTAAAGTATCAAATTGTTGACTTTAATACCAACATCCTAAACAACAAAAGTAGTACGTTTAGGAAATCGAGATAATGTTTTGTTGGTAGCAAAGACTCAAGAGGTATCCTAGTATTAACCCAGTTGAAAACGAAACAACATCCATCTTCTTCAACTACCAAAGGTTTAGATTGATGATTTTTTAAATTTGCGATGCACCACATCTTTCATTAATCACCTCAAATAACTTCATTTTGAACACTCATAACTTCAGACAAAATCCGACATATTACGGAGACATAACAAACACATGGATGAACATGAGTTCAGATAAATTGCACTCAATGCCATGCAAGTTCTTGTCAAATGATAGATAATAGCAATTCCTCTTACTTCAAAAACGTGAAATGGCATTCAAATCGCTTCACATCAATATAACTAGCACAAGGTAAACAGATAAAATAGACAATCTGCCAAACATATGATTTTAACAGCTAGTTCATGCAGCTGCAGTCAACATTATGGCCACCCCGTTAGCTGCTTAGTCCAACGTAGTCAAGTCAGCGACATATCCATCCATGCAAGACCAACCAACAGAGCTATCCTATTGGTCTTTCAGCCAGACCCAAGCAAACCCGTAGAATTTAAGATTGAACATTGCACGTACCATATAGCTGTTCAAGAATGCTAATAGACCTTCTGTACATGACTGTTGATTTCTCAAACTTCCCCAAACTGGAATACATGCTTCCCATGTGCATAAGTATTGATCCAAGAAGACGTCCATCGTCATATATATTGCCAACAACTCCGTTCATCTGGTTATGCATGAAATGAAACAACAGATAAGAGAAGAATCACGGCCTCAAACATTGAAGAAGAAAAACATCATGATTGATGTCCTTTAGCATCCAACACAAGGCTTCAGATCTAGGTGAATCCATCACAACATCATCATTTCAAATTTGAGATGAAGAGTATAATCACAAGGGGAATTAGCCAGGCAACAAGTCGTTGGATCTCCCTCATACAACAGCACAGTCAACCTCCAGAACAACACGGGCAAGAAAATACGACAGAAACACAGAGAAGTATTTATTGATTATTCCTCTTAAGAAAGGCGCCTGACAAATCATATCATACTAAGGCACCACCTTTTCCCCATGTAACACGAAAGAAACTACAGAGACTCTATCTCAAATTCATCCTAAAGCTCCACCTAATCAACCCCCCTCCCCCGGGGCGGGTGCATTACCCTGCAACTGAGCAATTATTCAAAAAAAAAAGAAAAAAGATTACCATCTCCAGTAGGGTCTCGACCATTTTGAAGTCTCCAACGCGCATGTACCCCAAGGCTACAACGTCAAGAACAGCAGCGTCTTCGATGCTTCTAGAACCTGCATCTATTTCTCCCTTTACAGCTTCGAAATTCGCTCGAAGCAGGCTTACGGCATCCTCATGCTTCCCTGCGGCAATCATACCTTTGACTTCATCGAACAACTCTTGCAACTCTCCCTCAAACTCATGCACGCCTCCCGAGGAATCCGCAGTGGGTTCCGACCTGCCAATTTTCACACATCGAACACCGACCGCACTCGTCACGCCTCGGGCACTCCCAAACCACGCACTCTCGGAACATCTTCTAACCACAGAACTTCAAACAATCAACCACAGTATTCAAAAGCCGAGGACGAGGAGAGAGACCCTACCTCCCGAGGTCAGCCGCTGTTCCGCCGCCTCGATCCTTACTCGTCACGCCGGAACGAGCGACGGCTCGAATCGGACCGGCGACGACCCCGCCCCTGAACGTCCGCCGCCGGAGATCAGCAACGGAGGGCAGCGCCGCGGCGGCGGCCACCGGAAACGGCGGTCTCGTCCTGGAAAAACCATGGTTTTTAGAGCAGAGGAGGAGGAATTCAGCTATCCGAGGCGTCCCGGTAACCGACCGTTACACCTTCGAAGCGGTGACGCGGTCGTCGTGGAGAGGAGGAGGGGGAGGATTTACCTGAAGGCGTTGGGGCGGAGAGAAGGCAGGAGAGAAGACGACGACGACGGCGTCGCCGTGCCGGTCAAAGAACAGAGGAACCCCATCTTCCGGGGACGGAGAAATTTGCAGAGACCTACAGGGCGCGAGGTAGGCCTGGTGACTTGGGACTGATAGGTTTCTGATAATTTGATAAACCCCTGCACGGTTCGGTCTCTGTTCCTCCCGGTTTCTTTCTTTTGAGGGTCGGACCGGACCGAGATGATCGTGCGGTTCGGTTTGAGCATAGGCGAACATGCTTTCGCTCTGCGGGCCCATAAGATTTACCGGGTAATTCAAGATGTACTTGTACTTCACTCGCTCGTATTTATTTTTAATTTTTTTGGCCTGGTTATACGTAGGGTTGTGCATCGATCCCGATCCAACCTGAGATCCGGAATCAACCAAATCGAACAGGTCGATTCAAGGTAGTTCTTAGAGGGACCGGTCCCAAGATTTCTTAATTTTTGTTACTTTTTTTTTATCTTGAAGCAAATCCTAATTCGTAATTTATTTCTTTCTTTTAATGTCAGGAAACTCCTAGTCGTAGGGAATAGAAAAAACCAAAAACGAAAAATCATCGATTTCAAAATCAACCCTAAAACCAAACCGAACCGAATGGGTCCGTTCTAGGACCGGGTGGGCCAATTCCGTGATTCTAGGTTTCAAAGTAGGAATCGACCCACTATAAAACCAACCACCTGTAGTTATATGTGTTGCATATTGCAATTTATAAATTCAAATTTGGTTATCATTTTTTTCGAGTTTTTCTTCAATTAATTTAATTTAATTTACAAAAATGTTGGGGTTGGGCCAATCGCGCACGAGCGCGGCATGTGGGCTTGTAATATTTCCCCATGGCCGCTGGCCACCCCTCCCAGGATATTACAAAAAGATGACTGAAGGGACGAGAAAATATTAAGCAAGTCAGTCTTGCCACGTAAGTAGTAAAACACTCAATTCAAGTAGGCTCTTTTTTTTTTCTTTTTTCTTTTTTTTTCCCTTTGGCATATGTCCTGTGCTTTGCGATGGAGGATCGCTCTTTGCAAGGGATGCCTTAGACTTGACCATCGCAGCCTGGGCGAGGGCAAGGACGAGGACAAAAATATCAATGAGTGGACCGACAACGGAGAAGGAGCCGCCGATGCAGAAGGAGATGTTGCCTGTGCAAAGAAGAAGAAGCAAGGCGGGTAGGAGGAGGAGGCGAGAGGGGGAGAGGTAAAGAGACAAAATCTAAAACGTGGGCTTCATTTGAACACGTGACGATTAATGAATGGAGTATCCTACCGCCTATGTGACAAGACCGTTGTCTACATAATATTTTCTCCTAAAGTGATAAGGTGAGCATCTAAATCTAAGCGACAGCCGAATGGGATACTCAATTTTAGCCCGCGATCCACACGAGCCCGTCCGACTCGGCACTTTCCAACGCCGCGCGAGAATCTCCTCCGTCGCTCCAAATCGGTTACAAAAAAATTTCAGTTATTTAGTGGCCAAGCATCCTCCTCTCCTTCTCTTATCTCTCCACGGCCCCCGTCACTGCACACCACAAACGAAGAATCTCTCCTCTCCTCTCCTCCGCTCCGCTCCGCTCCGCAAAATCCGCCGGAGCCAGGACAAAACTCGGTCCTCGAACTCGGTCCATCCATGGCGCTGCTGAGCCCCCGGCTGCAGCGGTTCCTCTCGGCCAAGCTCGCCCGCGACCCGGCCTCCAGGTCACCGGCCAAGGCCGCCGCCGTGGCCGCCGCCAGGCCGAGGAGCCGGTGCTGCTCCGCCATCGCGATCGACGCGCCGTCGTCGCTGGCGGAAGTGTCCGGCGTCCGATGGGGCTACGCGAGCTTGCAGGGGGCCCGGGAGGAGATGGAGGACGACGTCGTCGTGAGGACCGAGGGCCTGGACGGCTACTCGTTCGCCGCCGTCTTCGATGGCCACGGAGGTTTCGCTTCCGCCAAGTTCCTCAGGTTAAAGATAATATGCCGTTGTAGCTTTAGTCTATTTTTTCCTGACGATCACGAGTGCGAATGCACTTGTTGTTCTTTCGTTTAAGGTAATGCTAGTTACTTCAGCTCGCGATTTTCTGGTTGCGGGAATGTGTTGTCTGGAATTGGTGCTAGAGCTAGCTTTCAATTGTTGTTTCTTTCCGAGCTTCAGTGGAGCGCATAGCACGCGTACAATTCACTCTAACCACTTTGTTCATCCGAGGCACGTAAATAAGATCGACACTGCTCTTCTGGACAAGTTTGAAGCTGCCGTTGATGTTGTCCTTCAAATTGGCATAACTCTGTTTCGTATCTAAGCCTGAATAATCTAGAGTTGGCGACGTTGTTGTTCCGGGTTTTGATTTGTTCTGCAGAGATATAGAGGCTTTCAATTCAATCCTTAGCTTAAATTTGATGCTCTGAGTACAGGGACGAACTGTTCAAAGAATGCGTCATGTCTCTACAAGGTGGTTTGGTCCTGAGAAAACAAGACATCAACTCCATCCAAGAGGCACTGCGGGAGGCTTTTGCAAATGCGGATGCGAAATTAGTGAATTGGTAAGCTTTGTTTCTCCTGGTCGAGAAAATTTGGTGCAGTTTAGTCGATAAAACCTGGTTCGGTCTTAGTTGATAACCAACGAGAATAAGCCCCCATAAAGGGTTCTCAAGTCGTGGCATTGAAGTTTTGTATGATCTTTCATTTTGGGTAGGCTTGAGACGACACAAGAAGAAGATGAATCAGGTTCAACAGCCACTGCTATATTCCTTGGGAGTGATAAGATCTTCATTGCACATGTTGGGGACTCATGTGTGGTACGTAATCTTTTTGTGAATATATAATAGGTCATAGTATCTCCAGGTTTATGGAATTCAGAATTGAAGGGATTTATTGTATTCCAAAATATGTATCGGGCCAATGTGAAATATGTATTGTGTTGGATAATGCAGGGTTGCATTTGCTTCTGTAATAGCAAATTTCTTGAATGAACTTTACATTGCTCCTGATAATGATATCTGGCACAAAAGCGTTTAATTATGATGTCATTTTTTATTTGTCTGATTGCATCAACCACAATGAACCCTCTGAACTTCTGCTGCAGGTCCTCTCCCGTTCTGGAAAGCCGGAAGTTTTAACAAATCCCCATCGACCATATGGAAGCAGCAAAGTTTCTCTTAACGAAATCAGAAGGATCAGAGAAGCAGGTGGATGGGTGTGTTTTTCTGTACACCGTTTTGCTTCGTCTTCTCAATGATAAGTTCTTTTTCTGTGTCCAATAATTAGAGCATAATCTTGAACTCAGAAAGTACCTACTTGGTGGTAAGCAGACTAGATTTTCTAGCTTTATCATTGTTTTCTATCTCTGGTTATGAGTTCTTAATTAAGTAATACTGCGGATGATTCTCTGGCTAGTAATTTGATGCATCGTGACTTGCACATAAGCCATAAATGACTTTCAATCCAGTTCTAGAATTTGTGTTTTTTTTTGTGGTACTCATAGTTACTATACAATATGTGGATGGTGACTCTTGTGCACGGGGACCGTAGATTAGTAATGGAAGGATTTGTGGCGACATCTCCGTCTCTCGAGCTTTTGGTGACATACGTTACAAGACAAAAAAGATCGAGTTAGTTTCTGCAACTCTCATTTTTATGTTGATAGTGTTTGTGCAATATCCTAAACAACGACCTCTTATCATACCCCGTAACGTTTTTTGATAATTGAGAAGGATGCTGCAGAAGGGAGTCAAGGAAGGAAGATGGTCAGAGAAATTTATTTCTCGGTAGGTAACCACCTAACTGTTCATTATTATTCGCTCCCCCCTACTGAGGAGAGGCGGAATGCTTGTGGTACAAAATTTCATATGAACTGTCTTTTCGTGAATTCACTCTATAGCTCCTCTAACCAAACAAATGGCATATCTAAAGAATTGATCTTGAAGTTTGTTATAGCACGACACGGTTGAAGTGAGTTGGTTGGTTCATTTCGCTGAGAGATGCTTTTAGGATGAAGATGTGTTCTGATGCTCTCAACCAATCTAGTGTGCCTTTTGCCCCAGTGGCTTTAGCATCTTCATAAACTTATTATGTAACTATTGCTCATTCATTTTGATGAACTAAAAATGAGCACGGGTTGTTAAATATGCAATAATCCTTTTGGTAGTTGTAAGCTTGCAACTGGTGTACATGTACACTTGGACTGTAACTTTTCCTAGTTGCTGACGGTTTAGATTTCATAGCTTTGACCACAGACACAATTAATTCTGTTTCAGCATTCAGTTCAATGGGGACTTGGTCGTTGCATCTCCAGACATATACCAGGTAGCTCTTGGTTCTGATGCAGAGTTCATAGTGCTAGCATCTGATGGCTTATGGGACTACATGAATAGGTATTGCTCTTTATTTGTTGATGAAGTACCGTAATACGGTGAAGTTCTTTCTTTCTCCTTTGGTTTCTCTTTCTTCCTAAGTGAGGAGGTAAAAATAACTTTCTGGTTATCGTTTGTTTTTTTTTTCAGCTCAGATGCCATTGAATTTGTCAGAAACCAACTTCGGCAACATGGAAATGTTCAGGTAATTAAGTCATGTTGTTCCAATGACGAATCTGCCTTAGACTCCTCGGTATATTAAATCTACTTTACTTACTGATCATCTCCTTTCCCTATCATGCTTGATAGTTGATTCTGAACTTACTGTAAGTTCCTTTCTTTTCATTAATGCAGCTGGCATCTGAAGCACTTGCAGAAGCAGCTCTGGTAATTATAACTCGCAGCAAAAACTATTCCATCTCCTAGAAATAATTTCCAAGGCAGTGCCACTAACTCAATAATTCATGCATTTGCAGGACCGGCGCTCACAAGATAATATCACCATTGTGATTGCTGAATTGGGGTACGCGCATCTTCGATCTGCATGATTTTAGTACTTATTTTACTTAATTAGATGGATTGGATTTGATTATGACCGGACTACAACAAAAGCCATGCCTTGTTGATTAACATCAAATCGGTTCTCAACTACCTGAGTCATCGACTTGAATTCAAAAAATAAAATCTATCACGGTTTCTGTTTTGCACATCTGTTGTAACCTTGTTGTTGATCAATCTGTGTAGGCGAACAGACTGGCGCAATTTACCAGTGCAGCGACCAAATGTAGTTTTTGAATTCGGCCAAGCTTTTGCCACTGTTGGTCTCGTGTCTCTTGGAATTTGGATGTTTTCCCTGCTGTCTTGATGAAATTGGAGCATGCTCAATTCCCCAAATGTATATAAGTCGACATAGAGCTTCGGTTTTTGCTCTTTCCATGTAATATTATTTTAGATAACCTCACTTAAACCTGCTATATAGCGCATCTTAGAGTAATACAATACAAAATTCTTCATGCAATTTTTCCATAGTTATGAAGGTATGTTTATATGAGGTCCATCCTATCCTCAGTTGCAGATTGCGCTATGGAGAAAGCTATAAATCAAGTGTACTAACACAAATTCTTCCCACCCAAAAATTTAAATTGATAGGTTAGGGATATTCCATGGACGTAATACCCATTGAAACTCCATAGACAAGTTATGCGGGATGCTTTTAAGAGATCGAGAGGGCCCTGAAAATTACGGTTCATCCCGAAAGAAAGGTGAAATTGCGGGAGGGATGGCTCCACCAAACACCCATCAACTCTCAAAAACGTAAATCATCTCCGTCAATTTCACATGGCGTAGCAGTTCTTTTATCATGCTCGAGTAGAATTTGACATAAGTAATTAGGTTGTAATCCACGGATACAGATTCAGGATCTCTTACCGCCTTCCATAATTTCTAAAGCCGTGACGACTATGTGGATGAAAAACCGACGAAGAGAACCTACGAAGAGAACCATGCCACACATCTTTTGTTCGATACTCGGGACAGTTTGTGTGGTTGATCACCATCACCGTCACTGACGTTCTTGTCTTTGTTCATCTCGTTTACCACTCCATGTTTCCAAGTATGCCTTGTATGTATGCACAGAGTTTGGTCCATATTTTATTAATGAATTTCGAGGTTTTCAGTATCGGGTAATTTTTGACAGATGAATATTTATTTGGGAAGTATTATTATTAGCATGTACAAAGTCCACGTATACAGACTCGGGATTTCTTACTACCTTACGAGATCGAGATCGAGAGAGATCTCCAGAGAGAGAACTGAGATGTATCAAGGCTAAGCAATCAAAATCAACACTTATTGAGCCTTCATACACGTAAAACAAATATTACAGAGAGGTACACAACTGCATATAGGCAACGTGCGACGTGTTGGGGTATCATAACACGCCCAAATTATTATTCGTCGGGGTCGTTTATTGTAGAATGCCTTGCAAAATAGATATATATATATATATATATCCAGAGAGAGAGAGAGAGAGAAGGAAGTTAATAATGTGGGGGTGGGGGTGAGAGTGAGGTAAATGATGAGCGTGAAGGATTCTAGCAACCAGGTTTCTTCCTGGGATCGTGCTTAGTGTTGGCACAGACGTCGTCATAATCCGGCATCGCCTCCATCCCCATCACCTTCCTTCCCGTTATCCCAGCAACAACGCCATCCTTTAGAGAGAGAGAGAGAGAGACGCTTGTTATCAGCTGAAACTAATGAATTCCCACTATGTTATGTTCTCCTTTACTGGCGATATGAAAAATTCCCACTTTTTGACAAAGGCGTGCATGCATGCATTTGTACTGTACCCCCACGATTCTTAAGTGTTTTCCTCGCGCAGTGCACAATCCGGAGGTAAGCATCGCATCATCTCATTGCATAGCGATGAGAAATATATTTGGACTCTTACCTTTCCCTTTATTGGGAAATGAGAAAATTCATAACACTTGTCATCTGACGAATGACATAAATGAATGATCATACGTTGTACTAAAAAATAATGATATTCCATGTCCTAAACTTGGAGTTCCGAACATTTTCTATTACCCAAAGCCGTAATGGCTTAATGGTGTGGTAGGATAATTCGGGCACGCGCAAGAAATATTCTATTTGTATTCTTAGCAATAGAAACTATGATGGTATGTGCTTACCTTATGAAGTGAAGAGCCAGAGATCTTGTCATCCAGTTCTGTCCTTCCTGCATTCGAGAAAAGAAAAAGGGAAAGGATGTTTAAACTATGTGCTGCAAGCTCAATCTTAACATGATCTTTAACTTACTGACTCATGCTTTTTGAGTTGCACCTGAAGAGAGAGTACTCATGATCAGGAGGGAAGCGAGAAGGGCAGCAGGGAAGGCCTTCAGAGCCATGGCTCGTGCAAATGCAATCTCTCTCTCTCTCTCTCTCTTGATCTCTCTCGATGTTGAGTCGTATTGGAGCTGGAGATGGTAAGGGTCTTCTTTTATATGAACTCAGTAGCAACACATAAAAGCTGTGATGGCGACCGTGCTTCCCCCACCAATTTCAGCGCAAATTGCAACTCCTTGTTTCGTTATCTTCTTAGTGTCACGGGCACCAAAGAGTCAACTATACTGTTCCCACGTTACATCACCACAGGGAGCACTTTGCATAGTTCCGCCCTGCTGATTATGTTTTCTTTCCTATTATTATTTTGATGCGCAAACTCGATAGTTGTTGATTGATCAGTGACAGCTGTTTGCAGGTCTATATCTTGCTCGTCATAGATAGGGAAGACTCTCGAAATTTACATTGCAAGACCTTTCATTGCTTTAGTAAGCACACGTAGAGAGAAGCGTAAGAGAGCTAATTGAGTTAGAGAGAGAGAGAGAGAAGCCATCCACACCTCATGTCTTTTTTTTTTTTTTCTCTTTGCCCTGTACATGACTCCACGACTTCCAATTGACCATTACACAAAGAGGAGGAATGTGGGCTACGTGGTGGGACTTAGATTATGGGCCAGCTTTTCTATTAGGTCAATCTAAAAAGGGCTCAATTATAATGGGTCAATGACTCAATCGCCCCTTTATTCCTTTCCTTTTGCATGTACTCCCGAAGCTAGCCAATCTTCTAATTTACTTTCGACCCAACTATGCATAGTTCATTTTCTCTCTCTAAAAATGTGGGGCTCATTTCCTAGAAAAACTCCAATTTTAGGTCCACTCCTAATTTTTTCCAGAACTTTTTATTGTCTAAAAAAAATCTCCAACTTTAACCTTAATCCCAAATTTGCCCACGCGTTCAAAAATCACCACTGATTTCTTAAAGATTATTATCATCGGGAAGCTATTATTATTCCATATGAATACAAAGGTGCTGACGAAGACATCAGTTTTGATGATAAACCTCTAATCGGCACCGATGTTGATAACTTTAAGGAAATTAGTAACGATTTTTTTATGAGTGGGCAAATTTAGGATTAAAGTGAATGTTGGGGTTTTTTTAGATAAAAGAAGTTCAGGATAGAATTAGGTTTGCACCTAAAGTTTGGGGTTTTCTTTAGGGAATTATGCCAAAAATATGTATGTTTCTTTCTTTCTTCTTCTTCTTCTTCTTCTTAGATAAATGAGTGAGGCACTAAGGGTAAAAAGGTAAGTTTAACCTTGGGCCTAACTTGGCATTCCATTCGAGCTGGTCTACCTGTGATCCTCATATCTAGGCTTCTTATGACATTATGAGAAAATAAAAGTTGGCTACCATGGGCTACAAATACGAAGGACAAAATCAAAGGGGAAGCCTTTAGGAACTTAAGTGACCATCCCTCGAATTAGCCAATGATTTGAAACGAAAATAGAATATATAGTGTTGTCGTCCCTTGAAATCACTTGACGTTGCTCAATACCTTAGGGGATCGATTTTATTACATAAATGGATTCCTAACTTTTATCTTCTATCATGACATAAGTAAGTAAGCAGTTCTTATTGTATTGGCCCAAAACCTCACTAATTGATCTTTATGGTGCTTTCTCTATCAATTAGATCCTTTATCCATAGAATAAAGTATGTAAGCATATCTATTTCTTCATATTTTGACTTCTATGAAGTTCCTTTCTTTGCTACAGCTAATAAAAATCGTTTTTTGAACGACGTATATGTAAAAAGCCTATTTCTTCTAGTAATTTTTTCTAGTATTTACTAGCAGATTCGCTCTTTTCTCTTTCCTTTTTTCTTTCTATAGTGGAGATAGGCGCACGTATTGATAGATCACAGCCATATACTCCAATGAAGCTAGTACCTTTTATCCTTACACATTTCTCCTCTTAGGATGCGCCCTTATTTCACTGAAACCTTTATAATAAAGGAAATATTTTTCATAAGCTTTCATTTGTTTAATGGTTTAAGGAAAGTCCTTTTTGCCAGAAGAGGAAACAGTTTTCCCCCAATCTAAATTTGTTATTTTAGTCCATGGAATATATTTTCCGTAAATTGATTAGTTTTCTGTCATCCAAACACTGAAAAATCATAAAATAATTTCCCCGAAACAATTTTCCCTGGGAAAAATGGACCGTCAATGTCATTTTAAGTTGACAAAAATAACTTAAGCATTGAAAGTTTGCAGCAAGCAAAAATCTATGGAAAGCATTAACACAATAAGTAGACCTGTCAAAATAGATCATATGACCTATTTCTTAACTCATATTTGATGGATTGAGTTATTATATGAGTTAGCTATGTTCAGTAAATAGATTTAGAATGGCAAAGCTCGAGAAATTTTCCCAAACTCAACTCGTCTTTATGATTATTTCTTCACCCTTTAAGAGAAAATAATGGACTCCTTGGATTGTTCCAAGATCAGAGAAGTCTTGGTGGGCCCACAAGGTGAGCTCAACTTTACCCTTATTAAAAATATCAAGACAGCTTCTTATTTTTCCTGTTGTTTTTTATTTTTATTAAAGTTTCGTTTGCTAGATATTGGAGTATATCTTTTCTTGGTTTCATTTGGCATTGTTATTTCTAAGTAATATTCTAATCTTAATCTTATTATTGCAATCCATGGTCACATAAATTATATTCTTCAATATCTTACATTCCATTTAATTAAAATTTCAATTCCTCCACGTTATTTGTTGCTGTAATTTTATAAATTCTCTACTAACTACTAACTTTTTCTTATCCTTCATTGTGAATCAATACAAAAATTGAAAATTCTATGCAATGTGGAAAGCCAATTATTTAACATATTATAGTCGAAATAGCGATTTTATGCAAATAACATAAACACATGAAGAGCTTAAAGTGGGTTAAAAAAGTGGATATGAATTTTCATGGGTTGGATTAAGTGTAGAAGTAGTTTAGTAACAAGGTGGATCCGGTATTGATCATTGAATTTGTATTACATATAAATAGGTCAAATTCGACTTGACCCGACTCATCCCACCCGTTTGATGGGCCCTACAAATAAGGATTTTGAACTCTTAACATATACTGTTTTTAGGATCAGAAATTAACAAATAACCATCCTCTGAGCATACATTGATTTTGAACATTTATTTTGTGGACGGTAAATGATGAGATTTATCCAAGCTGACGAGCTACGTCGGATCAATGACATGTACACTAAACATTCACCTTGTTTGGCCACGCGAATGGACCCCTGTCATCCAGCCGTCGTGGTCGTCGCCGCCCTCGTCGTAACTTAGTTTGCTTACCCGCAATGTTTCTAACGGACTTCTGTTCTGATTTTTCTTGGAGCGTATACTTTGCTTGTAGTCAAATCCATGCCAAGCTGACAAACAAAGTGTTGTGAAATTGGACAAAGCACATGGTGCGCATGCAATTGTGCAAAAGAGAGCATAGAAAAATGGCAATGGCAACGCCACCGCCCACAAGTGAATGGTGAGTGCTATTCACTTCCAAAGCTGACTCAAGAAAGAAAACTAGGGTTTCGGTTATCTCTCTTTATTACCTTGAATTCGTTCCTTCCATTGAACGTCCCAGCTTTCTTCATCCATCACTGTCGTGCACAGACACAGCATGAGCTCACATGGAGTGAGATTTAATGAATGGAAACTCGAAAATAATGGGAGCAATGAAACTGTGCCACATAAGAAGTTCCAAATTCATCAAAAGAAACTGGTTAGGTTGATAGCATGAAGGTCATGTCACAAAAGCAAAGAGCACACCACAAAGGCACAAGCCACGTTCTCTGAACCACGCCACTAAGGAAGGAAAGACCAAATTCGTGTCCCTTTCCCTTCCATGTTTCCCCATACTGGTGTGCGCTCAACTGTAGCAACTGTAGCACGAGCATGTCGCTCTCGTTTTGCTTCTCTATTTCTTCGATCCGCTTCGACCACAAAAGAGGACGATGTCGACATCTCCCACTCGCGCCCCACTTTTCTGTTGCCCTCCGTGTTGGCAAGCTATCGTGCCCGTCATGTTCTGGGATCGCCTTTTTCCTTGCTGAGCCGAAGCGGGAACGATAATGCTTGATTCAGTAGAAACTCAACCGGGCAAAGTCGCCACGCGAATATTCTTTTTAGGACTGGATTCGTGTGGATTCCCAACATGAGTTGTTGCGTTTTTCTCAGTGACCTTTGTCACCTTGGAAGATGACAGATCATATTGATCATTAACAGGAGAGGGTTGAGGCTTCTGTGCACGTTTTGAGGACAAAGATTCGAAGCTGAACATTTGTTTTATCCTTTTCCCTTTCATATTCCCGAAGGCAAGAACATATTCTTGACGGAGAAAGCGGGAAAAGTAAAAGGCAAGTCCTCATACTTCATCGGACATGTTCAACCGAAGGCAAGAACATGTTCTACCTTTCCAATTTCAAAGAAAAAGTTTGTTTTTTCTTGTCGCGTGTTTCTTAGTTGGTAAGTGCCAAGAAACTGTTCTAGCAAAAAAAAAAAAAAGTGCCAAGAAACTGTATTTGTCATCCATCGATTTTCCGGAAAAATTTACCGGCACTTTCAAAAAAAAAAAGTTACCGTTTTTTCTTACGTTCTTCGAATTACCGACTCTCATCTTTTATAAAATAATTTATTTATAATTCATATCAACAGCTTAAATTTAATTTTTCTGAATTATGGACTTTTCTTATCTTTGACAAAAAAAAAGTTTCTTATATTTTACTTGTTTTCATTTACTTCTTACTAACGCCTTAAAGTTACGAACTCTTATATGTAATTACCAACTTTTCTTTGAGTGAATTACCAATTTTTTCCCGATTAAGTAACCTAATAGAAAAGTTGGAAAAAAAAACAAATAACTGTTGGTAGCTAATTCGTATTAGAGTTGATAACTTAATTGGAGAAAATTTGATCATTCACTTAAGCTAAATTTAGTGATTTTATGTAAATATAAGGTGTAGTTAAGAAATATAAACAAAATTTTATAAAAGACAACAAAAATTGGCAATTGAGAATTTGACATCCAGGGCAATGAAAAGTTGATAACTCATTAGAAAAGTTGATAAATTAAAAAAACTGAACATTGACAAGGAAGCTCAAATGAAAGGTGATAATCCAAAACTAGCTAGTTATTCAATGCGACAAAAATTGGTAAGTGGCTCTAATTAAGGTTGGTAATTTCATATAATAGCTAGTAAATTTAAAGTTTAGTAAGTTATGTAAATAAAAGTTAATAAGTTAATATAAAATTTAGTAAAGACAAATACAACATGAGTCCTAAAACCTGTCATGATGATGTATCTAAGTCCTTAAAATTTCCTTTCATACATTAATGTCCTAAAATTTATCAAGGTCATCCACCTTAGTCTTTCGGTTCGCTCGGTTATTTGTCAGTGGATGGAAAGTCCACGTGGCATTATTTATTGACGGCCACATAGGACAAAAAAATATTAAATAAAGGCACATGGTACTTTTCCTTCACTTGAAATTGAATGATTAATGGAATGACCCAAAGTGCCACAAAGTTGCAAGTTTTAGGATTTCAATAAATCATCCTAACAAGATTTAAGACTTGCATTGTAATTGACTCGAGTTAGGAATTTCCAAACCATAAAAAGTTGGTAATTTCATAAAATTTGGCAAGTTAAAAAAAAGTCACTTATCATTTTTTTACTGACAGTTTTTCGATAATTACCAACACTTACTGAAATTTACCAGCACAAAAATAGTCCATATTTTATGGTGCAGAAAATTAGAATTATGCGATTCATATAGTTTCCTTTTCATGCACCAGTATTTTCATTTCAAGTGCATCTTTTGTTTCTCTTCTCCTTTTTCTGCTGATCCCTTTGCCAGTCAACTATGATTCCTCTAATTCCATAGAAAGCAATCGATTGAGAATTCAGCCTAAGATATCGCACCTATTCTCGAGTGAAATACGATAAAGAGAGATTGAATTGCAGACAAAGTTCCTTTGCTAATTGCTCTGAGGCCGGTCTGATATGACTGTCGTCATAACGAGTTGCATCGCAAAAAACGAGTCGTCGTGACTAATCGACTTGAGCGACTCGAGACCGATTTGCCAAGCAAAACAAGAAAGTGCAAATTTATGTCTACGAACTAGAATTCCATTTGGCTAGCAGACTTTTCGCGGCGTTTGCCTTTTCTAACTGTCTTGAATCTACCGTGACAGATGAGACGTCAAATGTAGAGTTTAGAGCTACATAGCAGGACTAGCCGAGAGATGTAGCTGTCTCAAAATTGGAGAAGAAAAGGAGATGGATGTTCTGTGCTGTTCTTCTTGCTAATCTTTATGAGTGAGAGAAACTCCATCATCCGTGGTATGTGCATTTTCCATAGCCTGAAAATGATAAACAAGCAGAACAGTCGATGAAAATCAATGAAAATCTATCTTGCCCTGAATAATCAGCAATGAGGAAGACCATGGACTAACTTGGATCGACGGTGGTCACAGCTCCGGTCTCTTTGAAATCGCAATCGTAGCCGTTTCTTCCCATGGCTTGGTAATACACATTCATGGCGTATGCCGCGTGAGCACGGACCGTGTTAGGCAAAAAGCACGCGCCGTCTTCTTGTATCGATCTGCAGTCCAACCCGAGCCCGCATATGTAATCGATATTTCTCTGCAGAGCATCTGGGTCTGCTCCTGCTTTGGGCAGGCACCATTGTTTTCCGTTGGGTGGTGACATGGACGCCGGACTTGTCGGCGGTGTCACGGAGCTCGGGACTGGAACGGGGTCAACCGGAATTGATGATCTAGCCTGCCAGAGCCAAGTGGACAAAGCAATCAAACAAGCATACTTATAAGGGCGATGACTAACAGGAACAAAGGATGGTAACTCTCGGCTGCGGCGGCTACCGTGGGCCTCAAGATCCCAGCGTCGTACACCGGGGTCATGTCCGGCCTGAAGAGTCCGAAGTTCCTCTCACACAACGGTCCCGGCTTCAAATTCTCGTTGAAGAGAGCAAAAATGTAGGTCTCAAATGTCCGTTTTGGCATGAGGGGCGTGCCGGCGCCCGATGATACATGGCGGATGAGATTACTGTTGTATTCTGCCGCCGTCTTTGTATTGACGCTGACTTGGGTCGAGTCGCCCATCGAGGGCCATCCTGTTTCGGCTATCACGATCTCGATATCGGTGAAGCCCAGCACCTTCATCGCTGAGTAGACGGCGTCCAGTTGCCCGTCCAACATGTTCATGTAAACAAGTTTGGTATTCTCATCCACCACCCCGGAATTCGGCCTGAAAAGTGCATAATCGAGAGTGTCCTCAGAGAAGCCAAAAAACGGGTATGGGTTCACCAAGAAAGGTGAGCCGGTCTCCCTGTGGAAGCTGAGCAGCGGCTTCAGAACGTGCACGTCGTAGCCCTGCCGGAACTTCCCGCTCGATGGCGGGGTCGAACTGGACAAAATTCCTAAGGAGTGAGGCGTGGAAACCTTGATCCTACGGTCCAGTGACGCGTTGACGAGGGCTGTGTGCAGCATCTGCATCGACATCACCAGGCTGCCTATCAGCAGCTTGTTCGCAGTCGACAGCACTTCATTTCCAACCAAAATTCGAACTATGTTGGTGGCGGGAACATAAGGCTCGACATTAGTTCTCACCCAATCTTGGGCATTGCTCAGCTTGGTAAGTTGAGGGATAAGCTCATTAGGGACGGTGATGGTGACGGCAATGC
Source organism: Syzygium malaccense (assembly GCA_031216405.1). Lineage (NCBI taxonomy): Eukaryota > Viridiplantae > Streptophyta > Magnoliopsida > Myrtales > Myrtaceae > Syzygium > Syzygium malaccense. The sequence goes on from CM062253.1 coordinate 18,769,380, forward strand.
CGGTGTGAGCAAAGGCTTTTATTATGTCCGGGTTCGCATCGAAGAGCCTGATGCGGTTGATCGTGGTGGACTCGAGGAGGAAATGGGCCACTTGGGCAGGTGGAGGTAAGTCGTTTGCGACCGTGCCATAGTTGACCCCAATGTTAGCATGAGCTCCTGAAGACAAAAACGAGAGCATTCGGTTATTGGTCAAGGGTGCTACAATTGCAGCGCTAAAAGCACAAATTTGGACAACTTTTGGTCCGAGAAAGAGAGAGACAGAACAGACCTTGCATGAAGAAGGATGAAGAAAGAAGCAAGAAGACAATGCCGAAGACTGAATCTGACAACATTTTGGGGATGATCACTGTCATCTCCGTGATCATAATAATTGCAAATGTGAGGGTGCAAAGGATGAACGAAGGCGTAGCATGACAATTTGAGAATGGCAAGTTTGATCTCCATGTCTAAAAGCCAGAAAAGTGGGAATTGAGATACTTTTCTTTGCATTGAGTGTTTGCTGCAGATGCTTGAAGACAGAGCCTTGTTCTTTTGAATTGGGAATTTGCTTTGGGAAGATTTTGTGGGCATCTTTTTGAGCTTTTCTCTCTTTGAACCTGTCTGTTGCCGGTCCTTTTTTTTCCGGCGCAATTACTGCGAAATGTACTCAAAGTCTCCATGGAAATCAACCACATTTCTCAGATCGTATGAAACTTCCAAACGAGGTTAGGAGACCAGATTCTTCCCTATTCGTTCTTTGTACAAGCTTTGCAAGTCTTTTAATTTCTCCACTTAGATATCACATTGAACCGTCAAAGATTCTTCTGGGTCGCTTTTCTCAGATCCAGATTACACATGTATCTGGCAGTTCTCTCTACTTTGGGCTTCACCCTCTGCACTTTTGCTGAAGTTGTTGTTCTAGGCCCCCATCAGTTGGAGGCCTAATAGGTACTGTACCAAGCTAGTCCCTAGGAGTGGCAAATGACCATAGGCCAAATACCCTAAAAAAATCCTCAATTTTTTACTTCAGTCTCAATTTTACCCTAAACTTCTTTTTTATTTTATAAAAGATTCACAACTTTATATCCGGTCACAATTCTACACTTGACTTTATTTTGTCTTATAAAAGACTATTAAATTTCATTTGAGTTACATATCAGCCCCCGTTAACCCTCCATCCAAAATCAACCTTAGTACACCTACGTGGCATTTTCACGTCATTACTTTAGTTTTTCCGCAAATTTCAGATCTAAGAAGATGTGGTTTGGGCTGACATGGAAATTCATATCCAAAAAAACGTCTTCTTGGATTTGAAATTTGAGGACGAACCAGAGCAATTAAGGTTAACTTTCTTCAATTGCTCTTACTCTTAAAAGAGTCTTCCTTTCATCTTGCTTGAGGATTTTCGATTTTATGCTCAGTCTTTAATCTCTCGTGCTTGGGAGTCTTCAATCTCTCGTGGTCGGAGAGCTTGCGCTCAGGACACTTGGCTCGGGATGCTCGAACAGCTCACGCTCAAGAGTTTTTCATCTCTAGGTTGCCAACAAAAAATTTTCGGCAGAGGGTTAACGGGATAGGTTTGGAACTCAAGTAAAAGTAAATGATTTTTTATGAAAAAGAAAATTACAGTAAAATTGGGATTAGACCTAAAGTTGGGATTTTTCAAGGGTATTGGATCCTAAGAAGGGAAATTGTTATATCTATATTTAGATTTCCTAATCACCCTCAAGCACCCTCTTGTCCTCATACTAAATCTGAATGCATTCAATCATCGATTAAGATCTTGATCTAAGACAGTCATGCTCCGACCAAAATGGATAGAATACCCATGTTTGTTTAATGGGAAAGCTTCCAGTTCTAGTACATGTGAAGCAACCTGCTCTAACCCTACTTGTAAATGGACTAACTTAGGGTTTGGTAACCATACTATTCCCGAAAATAATTTCTATTTAGAAATAATTCTTTTTTATTCCCTACCTGAAAACAATTTCTAAGCATTTAAAAACATTTGGTAACTGCCCAAAATTTCTATTATTGAAATAGAAAAAGAACATAAACGCATTTGGCAACTGCACAAAATTTCTTTTTATTAATAATATTTTTTGAATTTTTAAATATTTCTTTCTTTTTATTTTTCTTATTCTTCCCCTTCCTTGGCCATGGCCAGGGCCAACGAGGTCCTCGCCGTCGCCCTCACCAAATCCGGCGAGGGCGGTGGTGAGGGCGGCCCTTGCCTAGGCGGCAATTTTTATTCCAAACTTATTCTGATTTTGTTCCAATGGGACCAAAAGATTTACCAAATGGATTTTTGTTCCAAAACTTATTCTGAGAATAAAAGAATAGAATCAGTTACTATTTGGCCAGTTACCAAATGCAGCCTTAGACATTCTTACTCTTTCTCGTTTCCTTTATCTCTTCCAACGAGTTTCTCAATCAAGAATCCGAGATATTTGATATTTGGGTCTTTGGATGCTGCTTGGCACTCGTCCTCTAAGTTAAAAGCGACGTATCGCATTGCATCTCATGCCTTAATCAACCAAATATAATGGGGAGGAAATAACTCTTTCGAAAAAAGCCCATGAATGATGATAAAGCACGCGATAGCCAACCATTCTTTGCGTAACATCAGTGGTTTTCGATTGGCTTTGGCACTTCACCTCAAGGAAAAAGAGACGACAGCTACGTTTGGTCGCACAGCGTCCCCAGCCTTTCATGTGGCTTGTGTCTGTCCCTTTATGCCTAATAATGATGCTGTGGACTAGTCCGCTTTGTCCTAATGCCCAAGACATGCTAACCCCTGAAAATTGCTGTGCTATGACCATTCGCATCGAACATGAATAGGAGCAGGAAATTATCCACATTGCGCCGACACATAGCTAATTACGTCCTTCTTTTTTGATAGCTCTTGCTCGTAAGATTCAATCCCGATTCATGTCCATGCTTGCTTCTGCATTTGCTTTGATTGTGATTAGTCAAAACCCCGGTAAGTAATTACAAAAGCGGTAATTCAAGGCAAATGGACACCAGTTTAGCAGAAAAATTGCTGAACCCATTCTCTTTCACAAAGGGACAAGCATATATAATCCTTCTTCACTGCACTAAAATTTTAACTAGCTACTTGTGAATTACACTGGGATGTAAGCTACACTGGACGATATTTGCTCCTATACTTACTGGAATAGAAAAAGAAAAAATTCTATGTACTTGGAACTATCTAAGAGAACATACATCCTCGATTTAAGTTAGCAGAAGCTCCAGCGCATTTTGGAGCTCGTTAATGGAGGTCGGTTCTCTGCTTGCCTGAACCAAGAAATCAATCTGTCCGAGCATGGCCCAAGATATAAGCATTTCGACTCCAAGACAAGCCAGCGACCCCATTTCTGGACAGGATCCGGTGCAGTTGACCCTACGCTGAAAACTGACCGAAATGGCAGACAATTGCTTCAATCAATCAGACCAGCCAGCATGATACCATGGTGAACCTCCCCCACCATTTTCTTTCAAGTATCAACTCCAACCACAAATCAAGATATGCCCTATCTCAATCTTCTTTTAAAGGGGCATGCAAAAGGAAGAGCTCCTAATTTAGGCCCCACAACTCAAGCACAATCATTCATTATAACCCAACGATATCCAGAGACGGGCTATCGGAATGCAGTATGTATTGCATGTCTTTTCAGGGCTGCCTGGACATGACCTTTCAGATTTAAGGAATCAATAGCGAATTAAGCAAGCAATCCGAGTAGCCCACCTCGACCACTTGCAGATTCCTAGCTGGATTATGATCACAACCGATGAATTGTTGACACCTGTCGTAGCCAACTTGGATTACTATACACCAAAAATGTGCTCGATGAGTCCTGAACCTGAACCAGCTGACACCATCATTTGAACATGCAGAACAAGGTGTTGTCTACCAAAGATAGACTAAGGACATGAACAAGCCAATTTAAGGGCTACTCATAATGCTCCAACGAACTTTTAGATAAGCCACTCAAAATCTCAATGAGGGACTGGCAACCCATAATTGAGAAAGGATCTGATCCTTCCATCCCAACCAGCGGTCACGATAACTAATCCCCATGCGTGGGCATTCGATGTGCTCTGGCAAGAACTCCTCAGAAACTTGGACTGGGTTTTGTGCATAGCATGTGATGGTGCCCATGGGCTAGAAGTGGGAAGCTTCTCCTCAGGCCAAGTGGCAGAGCCCTTGGGAAAAGACTCCAAAAAAAATTCAGGGCCCTGGGAGAAACAAGCTGGTGAGGATGAGAGAGCTTCCGGTAACTTCCCAACCAAGTCATCCAACTTCAATCCATCGGGTGAATTACTGTAATTGAACCCACACCATGGTATTGCCACCGATGCATTACAGGAGAAACGTTCACAAGATCTGATGACTTTAGCCTCAGAAGGAATGAGCCCTTTTTGATCAAGGCACTTCCAGATATATACACTCGAGTCCTCAGATGCTAAAATGATATGCTTCCCATCCAAAGTCAAAGATGCAAAGTTTTGATTACCAGCCCCACGGCAACCTGCAATCAGCAGAGCATTTCAAGATCTCATGATTAGAACTCAATGATCATAGATGAACTAACTACTACTGTAAGACTTCAAAGGCGAGAAGGAATAATCTTGCATCCAACATTTACAACAACTCTGTTCTGTTTTAACAAAAGCTTAGGAAGTAACAACTAAAACAGATCTGTCAGATATGCAATGAGACATAAATCTGTTATGAGGCTCCTAGAGAGACAAGCAAACATAATCAGGAATGACGAATAAATAAAATACTAAAAAGAAACAGAAAAAACATACCTCTGTATCTGCTGATTATATTAATTCCATCTAGAATTCTTATCTGTGAATCCGCGGAGGTAACCATTACCTTGCTTGAATCGTGTGGGAAAAACTGGATGGAATCACAAGACAGATTTCAACACAATCCCGCAAAATGCAATAAACAGAATGAACCAGAAGCAGCAAGGAAGCAAGCATCACTACCTCAAACCCCGTTATCCTTTTACAAAGCGACTTCTTCTTACTGCACAGAAATATATCATCCTCCAGCTGTAAATGATTATCTGAACCAAACAGACATGATTATCTCATCAAGCAACAGTCTACTGTGAAACAATGGGACCAAAAGGCACCATAAATAACAACTCCATCATAATGCAGCAAGACTAGAGCAATTTCATTATCCCCAGGCTAAAAAAAAACTTATCAGCGGACCATTGATGGGATTGAAAAGGACAAAAAAAAGAAAAGCCAAAAGAGCCAAACTGCACTACCCTCAATCAACACTTTAAGCTACCACTTACTAGTTCACAAAATTTGCCTAAGCAAAGAAGGGGAAAAGAGTTCTGGCAAGAAAAAACAAAATAATAGAAGGGGAAAAGAGGGGTTAAACAAGATACTGCCTGCCATGCCAAACTTGATGAAAGAATGAAAAAGCATTAGTAATTAAGAGGATGTACCTGACACGCTGTAAAAGCGGCAACTTCCCGACATGCACCCAACAATCATCCCCTGTTAAGATGGAACATTTTTTTACAGGAATTTCTCACCTCTATATCCCAAATTTCTCATTTCTTCAATATAAGAGCGAGAGAGAGAGAGAGAGAGAGCTCTATACCTGTCCATCTGGACGATAAGAAACAGCAGTCACAATTTCTCTAACATCAGTCCAGTCAACAACTTGGCAATCATGAACCGCCCATATGCGCACTTTGCCATCTATTGAGCCACTTATTAAGTAGTTATTGTCCACAGGATTGAACTGAACACTAGTTACTGTACCATACAAGCAACAACAAAAAATGAAAAGACAGCCTGAGTCTTTGTTTCGAACAAAAGAGAGGAAATCAAGAGTATTGTCCAAGCAGGGACAATGCCCAGACCAAGTGGATTTAGGAAAACATGGTACATCTAGGTGCTCACCATAACTTGTATGCTTAAAGACTCTGAGGCAGTTGTCAGACCCTACTTGCCACAGACGAACGGTATTGTCCATGGAAGAGGAAAGCAGATACTGTACCATCAATCAAAGAATGAGTTAAAGATAAATTTTGCCAACTATTGTCTTTCAATCATGACTGTATACAATTGCTTACATTATCGCTCGACCACGAAAGGTCCAATATTTTGCCTTTGTGCCCCCGGAACTCGTGTAATGGCTTCTCCAAAATCCGGAAAACTTTTGGAGGGAAAATGACACATGCAGAGTCTGATGTCTTCCTCAAACTCCTTGGTTTGCCCATTTTCTCTTTCTCAGCATAGAGTGGAGTTAATTCAGAGACATGATTCACGGTGAAATATACACATGATGGGTCCATTTCAGGAATGTCTAGATCATCAGATCTGTCGTCCTCCACCACTTGCCATATTTTCACGAGCCTGTCCTCACTAGCACTTGCAAGGAACCGCCCATCAGGACTGAATTTCATCTTTGAAATAGCACCACTGTGAGCCTGAAAGTCTTGCCCCATGAACAATGCCGACAATTCCTTCAATCGCTTCCTACAATGCCGAACCTTCACCCTCCGAACCCTCAGACCTTCTAATGCCTCATTTTTGCTGGAGCACACTTCTACCTGCCTATCCATGACACAAGTCACGGAACGCAATTTAGTAAGCCACCTCTTTCTGAGTTTCTTCGTAACCTCCTTCTTGCCATTCGCTTCTGCAGGTTCACTCTCCTCAAACTGGTTTGCTAGTGGAGATGAACCAGTTTTGCTCTCAGTCTCTTTGACCCTATCTAACCAATTTGATCCCATATCCTGACCTTCACTCATCTTGACATCCAGATCATGTACATAACCCCCCTCCCTTGCCCCATCCCCATTCCCTGCTCTACATATAAAATTTTCCTCCCCCATAACTAACTCTCTTGCCCATTCTGAATTATCACTAGACGAAGATGACTCTGAAGATCTACTGGAACAAAGCTCGTCCTTGAAACCCGAGTTCCTCAACACGGCCCCACTACTCCCTTTAACTCTATCCACATCCTTCGGCTGATCCCTACCTACATCTGCTGAGCTTTGACAGGCAACGGAATCTGAACGGACACCCATCCAGTTCAAGAATTTAGTCCGCCGCTCTTCTACACTGCAGGGGCTATGCATCCAAACATCATACGCGAAAGTTGTGGAGGCACTGTCACCGGGGACATGACGAGAACCAGCAACCTCGACACCACGAAGGCGATCGCCATGTACATTGTCTGTGAACGAAATTTCTTCACGGGCATCGAAAAATTGATAATCTTCCTCTTCCCCGGAGCTCCCCATCGTTCTTCGAGTTCAACCCATGAAACCCCCCCACCTCCAAATAGCCCCTTAAATACCCAAGGCCAACGTGCTGTGATCAGGAACCCGCCACAGACAAGCCAACCAGCAAGACTAGAAAAAAGAAAGAGAAAAAAAAAACACACAGGGCACAGATCCCAGCATTAGTATAAGCAGCAGAAATATATTAAGCCCAGCAATTCTGATCTCCTCCCATTATAAAAAAACAAAACTCAACAAGATCCAACATAGATCCCAACCCAGACCCATTGAACCTAGCCCGCCCACGCCCCGAAAAAGCCGCAATTATACGCAAAACTCGGGCAATAAAGAATCACCCGCGAACAGAGTATGTGCAGCAAACTAGGGTGTACGTACCCAGCACCCCTCGGGCCGCGAGGATCAAGAAACCCAGTACCCGTAATCGAACATGGCAGAACTGCAAACGAAGGAAGAAATCCAGAACCCGAAAGAAACGAAGAAAAGAAGCGAGCGAGCATGTCAAACGACATAACGAAGATGAAATGCCGTTCCCAGAGCGAGACGGAAAGGAGATTTTTCCCTCACCCGAGCCTGCCCCACCTTCAAGGCGCCCCCTCGGGAGCGAGGAGGGCGCGGATCGAAGCGCCCATTGGCGCTTCTCCTGGGAGCTTTTCCGGGACTCGCTCGCGCTTGCGCTCTCTCTCTCCCTCTCGGTCTGCGTCTGTGGAGGAAGCAGGAGAAGACACTGAACGAAAACCAATGGACATAAAAAAATCTATATATATATTATTTATTTATTTATTTTGTTTTTTGGGGGATTTAAAAGGAGGGGCAAATAAGGAAAACGGGGAATTAAAAATACCTCGATTTTCGTGAACGGGTTGGCCCCGAGAAACGAGATTTCGCGAGTAGATGTTTTTGTGTTTTCGTGTCCGGCTCTCGATATTTACCATGTGTCATGAAAAAGGTCGTCTTGTTTTTTCGTTTTTTAAACCGACGTCATTAATGCCAAATCCCTTTTCTTGATTTTTTCCTTTTTTTTGGTCGAGAATTACCTTTCTTGATAATGTGGTGAGAAATATTAGCAAGCGTTCCGAAGAGAGAAAATAACACGAATAATCACTGACTTTTAGCGTAACGGGCAATGTCGTCCTTGAGCTTTTAATTTATTGAGTATGGTCTCCGAACTATAGCCCGAAGTGCAATTTATTCAATATGGTTCCCGAACTTTTAATACACGTTCAATATAATCCTTAGAATATATGAAAATATTCAATATTGCCCTTCCATTAATTCAAGTTTAGGAACTAACATTGAATATTCTCGTATAATATGAGGAATGGGTTGAATATCTACCGAAAGTTCATGGACGACATTGCAAGATATGCTAAAGTTCAATGATCACATTGAATAAATCAAAAATTCAAGAACGAGATTAAGTAAAAGTTGATAGACCATCTGTATAATCATCCCTTCTATGAATTAGTAATTTTGTGCACGTTTTTTTTACTTTCGACTCTTTTTTAAACCAAGAAAACTAAATTACGGTATAAAAACATCGGCACATGGGTTTATGCATTTTCTTAATAACGCGAAATATTCAAACACTTTTATAATTTTTCGAAACAATATTTTTGAACGATTCCGTTTCCCTTCGTATGCTCTTGCCCGAAGGCACCGAAAAAGCATGCTCTATTTGTGTTTTAAGGATGTAAAAACGGTAAATCAGCTTTGCCTGCCCGAAAATCCAAAGCGACATCATATTTAGTATCCTATGCTCCATTGGTTAGTTAAGATGTCGCGGATTCGAACCGGATATATTGTCCGGCGTGTGAATTTTATATCTCGTATAAGTAAATCGTCACGAATTAAAATGCGTCGCATCACTCGAGAGATTATTTTAGTCATAAGATCTTTAGTGTATCTAACTTCATATCCTTTCATATTACTTTCCTTTATTTTCAAAATTCCCCTTTACAGTTTTGCCTAATTGCAATTACCTTCCCAATCAGGCCGCTCAACTAAGATATAACTGCAATAAATAGTTTGATTAATTAATTGTGAATTTCATATAAAAAATTTAAACTAAAGTACTTAGGCCAGCTACTACTAGAATGGCTTTGTTTAGATAGTGACACGTCGAGGCTGAACAATACATATGTGAAACTATACACTAATTACTAACTACAATATGGCCTTTTTCCTCCAACCAAAAAAAAGAGAAAAAGAAAACATGTTTATCATATTTAACTTCAAGTGTTTCAACGCTCAAGAAAGACGGCAAGGAAGAGCCGAATCTTATTGAAATAAAGCTATAATTATTATTACATACGATATGAGTCGAGGTGAGAGTATTATGGCAATTAGATTAGAAATTCTCGTCGTGATTTATTTCAATCGTATAAGATATAGGTCAAAAGCCACCAAAAATTCTAAACTATGACTGATTTTTTTGTGACATCGAGAATTCCAAGCTTGTACCTGTGTGACACGTTCATCCTCCGTCAAAGTTCTGTCAATTAGAACCGTTAAAAATCCGCCTACATGGACCCCAGAAGATAAACGGTATTAACATGGCGCTCACGTGGTTTAAGTGAAATAAGAACGGCGTTATTTTGGCTGAAAAACCATCTAACGAAACCTTGACAGAAAGTAAATGTGTCACATGAATACAAGTTTCGGGTTCCATATCACAAAAAAAGTTTAGAGTAAACGTGTCGCGATAATAATTTGGGATTTTTTATGTCACAAAAAAAAATTCAGAGTAAATATGTCACAATAGACACACAGTGTTGGGGCTTTTTTTTGCGGCTTTTTCCCTATAATATATATGCATTGCGCGGTGCGCGAGCGCGCACACATATCAGTACACGCCATCTAAATCATTTTGTCCCTCGACATGCGAATAGCGAAAATCCGAAACTATATTCTCCCTTTGATAGTTTTGGACCACGGCGATACATTAAGGCAACTTTACGAATGCGGAAGCGGAAGTGGAAGTGGCTAAGGCAAGAGTCAAAACTATGGAATTTGGACTGCGCGATGAGATCAGCAAGTAGGTGGGCACGACGAACTTTTGCTCCCCACTAAGCAAAAGGCAAAGCGAGCTCCTTCTCCTCCTAGTGTCGAAGCGTCAAAAACGTCGACTCGGAATTCAGCGTTGAATGGAGATGGAGATGGAGATGGAGATGGAGATGAGATGGGTACATGTACGCAGGCGTGCATTAAGGAGAGGTTAATCACTTAATTACGAGGTATAATGCGGGATCTTTTTTTTAGTTTGCCATGCTCGAACTCTTTCCTCTCTCTCTTTCTCGGACTTATACTCCGCCTCTTTGCAGAACGTGAAAGTCGAGCCCCGCATCTGAAACTAAACATTCCCCTCTCCTTACAATCTCTTACCGCCGCCGGGTCGCGTTCCTAGTGGGTAGGTATGGTGTCTGATTAATCGAGCCAATTATTAACCATCGTCTTCGCAAACCATGCTAGCCCAATTATCCCGCGTGTTCATAAAAATCAGACGTTCGGTGTCTGAAAATTCATGGCGACGCGTAGGAGGCGGGAAAATCGAGCTTTTAAGTGACAAGTTCGAATTATTGGAAAATTAATGGGGCCGATGAAGTTCCGATCTTATGTTAGCCGAAGAAGATTTGGAAAATGTTTTCCGAAAAAACGATTTCTTATATCGCTTATAAAAATGAATGAATAAAGGATTACTATCAATAATAAAAATATTTTTTGTTTACTAATCTTTATAAACAATATAACCAATCATTTTTCAAAAAATATTCTCGAAAATCTTAAATTTTTCATAAAACAAACCCACCCCAATTTTTCAGTGACGGTTATGTCCCCAGGGATTTCCAAATAATACCCAAAATGACCCGCCCTGTCAAGTCAAAGCTTTCTCGTCGTCTTTTTCTAGGGCATGGGCTAGGACGTCTCGCCCATCCACATCGTCCTGAAATGATCAATCGCCGGGTCCTCGTTTCACGTTCATGTCGCGTGCCAACATCGATAGGACGCTAAATCAATTTCCGATTTACCAGGACATAACGTTATCGATTATCAACATTGCTTGGTATGCCGTCTAGCGAAAACGCTCGATCGGTCGGCGATACCCCTATCAGCGTCGGCGCTTTAATATCGGCGCCATGTCGCGACGTTTGTCCATCGTGGGGCGTTACACAACAGAGCCGACGAAATGCTCGGCGGACTGCGAACGGCAAATGTGATCGACGGATCGATTATCGTCTTGCTTGGAAATGATTAGCCACGTAATGCTCACGAATGATCCTGGGGAATCGATCGCTTTCGTGTTGGTCATGTGACCCGGAAAAAAGTTCGGGGATGAAATAGTTCGATCGCGGCAACCGAGGGGCTAGCAGACACCTACCCCACTTCAATAATGACGATGTTTCGAACCGTCAGCCGTGGCTTTAACACAGTTTTCTGAGGTAGTGGGCGTTATGGTAATTTCAATATGCGGGCGCTTAATATCGGCGCGACATTGCGACATCCATCCATTGTGGAGCATTATTCAACGGAGCGACGAAACGCTCGGCGGACCACAAATGACACACGCGATTGACAGATCGATTATCACTTTATTTGGAAATGATTAGCCACGTAATCCTCACCAATGATCATCGGGAATCGATCGCTTCGTGTCTTTAATGGGACCCGGGAAAAAAGTTTGGGGGGGTCGAATAGCCGGATCGCGACAGCCGGGGCGCCAGCAGACACCGACCCCACTTTGATGTTGATGATTTCTCGGACCGTCGGCCGCGACTTTATCGCAATAATCCGGGGTCGGCGTTAAGCTAATTGGAATGCGTGGGAGCTTTCGAATCGGGTTAATCATTAGCGCTAATTAAGTCAAGGGGCCAAAGGGATTATGCCACCATTAGAGCCATACAAAGAACAAGTTAATAAAGTCGAAAGGGTGAATAATTAGCACTTTGTTCCCGATTAATCCGACCAATTGCTTTCACCATGTCTCTCCAAGCTCTCTCTCTCTCTCTCTCTCTTCTCTGGTCCTTAAGTTGATAATGAAATCGACTCGATTAAGCTCCTAAAGTCAGCAAAACAAACCAAAGAGACGAACATCTCACCTTTCTTTACGTGCTGCTTTTTATGACGTCACGGGGGTGATGCGGAGACACCATGGTACGAACTTGCGAGGAAATGTGCCACCCGGATTTATGGTACAAGTTCGAAAGAAAGGGCCTAAGCCAAGAGAAATTGATACACGATCCGCGAGTATCGCAGGGAAATTCCGTTTTAACAATCTCGGTCGGACCGGCTCGACTCTACTACTTCCGGTCTTTAATTGACATGGTTTTCTGGCCCGCACAACTTGTCGATTCCAAATCCAATTTGATATTCGGGAAATTCTTTTCGAAATATTGACCTTAGAGAGAGAGAGAGAGTAATTAAATAAGGTTAAGATCGAATGTTAACCCAAATCAGGGTTGCGTTCTTCCTCCTGGTGCTGGCTCGAGCGATGCTATTCTTTGTCGGCAAAGGCGCGTGGAGCATCGCCAAACCCATCATCGTTTTTCCCATGTCCTTTTTGGTTGTGTGAGATAATTGATCAAATCATGTCGATTTCTCGGGCAAAATCGGGTCACGTCTGTGTGCCCAAAAAAGAAAAAAAAAGTTTTTGCACAACTTTGTCGACTTTTTTCAAGGACGAAAGGGATGTCGGTTGCTTTCGCCCGCACGACAGAAGACGGGTTTTGCTCGCCACCTGAGCAAATGCATCCGACTCCCAACAACTGGTCATCTCCTCTTCAATAGAGGAGGGCAACTCACCCACAACTAGACCAGGGAAAACCCTAGCTCCGAAATAACGAAGATACGTGCCTTCTAATGATACTAAAGTTATGACAATTATCTCCTTAATTGTCATGACCGATGAGGAAACGTGAACGGGCGAAACGATTCGAGTAAGAAATAAATTGGGGAATTAAGACCCGAACTCGAGCGGGTTTGCATGTTCTGTCGGCGGTTTGGCCAATTCATGGGACGAGATCGACGAGATGGTTCCGCTGTAACCGATAGATATGAAAATACAATCGCTCAAGCATACTCACTTATAAGTGTTTTCAAGTCCTAGATCAATCCCACGCAAGAAACGAGTTTTCTCGTGCTCTCGACACTCTTGGATGACGGGTCTTAACGCTCTCCGTGTGTCTCGGGAGTTCCGTGCATTTTAAGCGTGCTCATTATGCACACCAGACCAATCTCGAATATTTTATATGCACAAAAGCTATGAGCCATTCCCGTTGACCCCAAACTTCAACTTCCATAAGTCAAAAGCAGTCAGTGGAAAATCAATTTCTCCTTTTTGCATCGCTCACGATTCTGCTGGCGACAGTTCAATTTAGACTTTCCGAGCATGAGCTGGGCATCCTTGCAATTCAATCATGGGTCTGAATTCAAAGCAATTTGAGATTAATTTCAAACCATAATCAACAATAATTCAATCATCTTCGCCGAGGCCCCCGGGACCGGCGGAGGGAAGAAGACGAATAAGGAAAAACAAGAAGACAAAGAAAATAGAGGAAAAAAATTTCAGAAAACTTAGAAGGAATTGCAAACGTCGGTGATTTCTGTCCAAAAATTGGTCAGATGGACTGCATTGAAAAATTGTCAAAAGGTTTAGGATTACGTTTTTTGGCCAGATCGAAAAGTTTATAACTGAATCGGTGACCAAATAATAAATTTAGGACTGTTTGGATAATTTTTCCCCGTGTCTTTTTCATTTACTTAATCCAAGGCCACGAACCGTGCCACTTGCTATATAGGTATAGGACCGTTGAATATAAAGTAAAAAAAATAAAAAAAATTAGAAAACTTAGAAGGAATTGCAAAATTCGTCCACGTCGGCACTAGTCGTGTCACGTAGGACAGCCGGAACTGACTGGATTTTCACGTCAGTGATTTCTGACCAAAAATTGGCCTCATAGATTACATTGAAAAACCGTCAAAAGGTTTAGGCCAACATTTTTTGCCGAATTGAAAAGTTCGGGATTAAATTAACGGCCATACTATAGGTATAGGACCGTTTAGATAATTGTCCCGGTGTCTTTTTCATTTACTTGATCCGATGCCGTGAACCGTGTGACTAGACTTACTTTTATGGATGCCAATGATATAAATAACATAATGATGAAGCTAGCTTTAGGGGAATACTAAGACCTTGGCGATGCTGTCGTGTCTTTGGCACGACAAAAATGGGAATACATCGGTAGGCGTAAGCCTCAAGCTGAAGCTCAAATCGCACCTCATCTTTGGAATAAGAATGATAGGAGCGACGACTTTCCATATATACTTTCGGACAAGAACCCGCCACATGTTCAAGGATTTACATCTTCAAAGATTATAAACAACATGTACCTCGGTACTTAGGTCACATACTTTCTTCACCATATAAGTTGAAATGGTCGTTTCACACCGACTCCGTTCATCGAACACCAACTCGTTCTTCTTCTTCTTCTTCGTCTTTTTTAACCAAATCGAACATGGGTTTTGCGAAAAAGTGTCATTTCCACGGTCGGCACACGGAATAATTATCTATTTAACCCTAAATTCAGTATGCCTTCTTTTGAAAGCAACAAATCTTATCCTTTTGGTATAATCCACGCCCTCCCAAGATTCTAGCCTTCATGATCTGTCTTCGCATATTCGGCGTACTTCGTTCCTGTTCGTGCCGCAAATGCTTTTGCTCGATCATACCAGCACCAGATTCTCCCCACGGTTGGCTTCCCTTTGATTTTTCCTTTTTCTCCTCTTCCCTCTTCTAAATTTATTTTTCGGGAACCGCCCACTTCTTTCTTTCTTTCTTTCTTTTTATCCCCTTTTAAAAAAATCATCACGTGAATTTTTTTTTAGGGTTTGCAGATCCCCTCTTCACACTGATAACCTCACCAAACCAAGCGCTGTTTCTAATCAACTGGGGCTGTATGTGCCTGTCCACTAAGGCGGCGGGTTGTCAAATTGCGTTCCTTATTTTAATATGCTGGTATCCGCATGCCCAACTCCCTAATCTCTCCTTGTATATTTGTACTGCTACAGTAATGAACAGTGACTGTACAATACTTTGTTACGGTATTTCGCTACAGTACAGTACCGCAGTACTATTACTATAACCAACCGTTGGTCTAACAGTTAATAAGAATCCTCGTCGGAGCTGTAGAGGAGGATATAATCAATATAAATTTTAGACATTAGCTAAGATAGACCGGAAATGACCGCACATGACTTTATGGAATAATGAAGGAATATCCTCTTGTTGGTGCGGACGAGATTTCAGACGGAGCAGTTTTACCTCTTGCTCAGGAGGACTCCTCCTTTCCCTTTCCTAAATTTATTTTCCGGGCACCCCCCACTTCTTTCTTCTTTCTTTTTTATCACCTTTTAAAAAAATTTCGAGATTGCATTATCACGAAGATTTTCTTTTAGGGTTTGCGGGTCCCCTCTTCACCACCCCCTACGTTCTTTCTCCTCTTCCTTTATGAATCCACCGTTTTCGTCTTATCCCCTCTCTCTCTCTCTCTCTCTCTCTCTCTCTCTACGTAGGGTTCACACAGGCCACATGAATGTCCCTAATCTACTCCACAAAGTTGGCAGCCGACACCATTAAAGAAATGGCCGATGAGAACAGAAGAGGGAGTGCGATTCGCTTCCATTTTCCGCAGGTTGATTGATGAACAGTGACTCTTCGGTAACGTGTTCCAACCAAACATTGGACAGCGCTCCCCTCAGCCAGTGACCTAACGTTATTCGAGTTGGAAAAAAAGCCTTGTTTGCTCTGAACTGGGTGGAGACAAATCTAGCTTTCTGTTCATTAATATATATCTGCTGTATCGTCGGATGCTGCGGGAGATGGGAGCTTTAGGAATAATACCTTTTTTCTATCCCATGTCATCATCTCTTAGAGGGCTTGTCGAAAGGTCGATTTGGATGCCCTAGGTTTTGTGTCTAAATCGCGACGTCTAATCTGTCAAAATAAACTCTCGCGTTCATCAGTTTACGGACGCATGGAGCTTCTATCTGATGCGGGTGAGTGGAGCGGCTTGCATGTATCCGTTTAACATTCGGTTGAACTGACAATTTAAAAAGAGTATCATGTCACTTAAAAAAAAAAGAGATAATAAGACGGGACGTGTATAATGTAAGATTAGAAAGAGAGGCAATTGAAAGGTATATCAAAACCACTTAAGAAGTTTCACTCACATCTGGGATTCCAGTGTTTACGTGGAAGGTAGAACTTAGGTTCGTTATGAGTCACGAAATAAAAAAAACTATCCAGAAGATAGTAGGTAAGAGTATTTTTGCTAATGTCATCTCAAAAACGGAAAGTAACTAACCTACAAAGTTCGAGCGATCGGGTTGAATGCGTTGAATGCGACACATTCGGTGTCCATATCACAATAGTTCTCAAGGGCCGCAATTTATATGGGCTAAATATTTGAAAAATATTTTGCTCAATCCCATGAATTGATTAAGCTCAGGCCTTTGACTTAATATAGGTGGCTCTAACCCAGAGCAGCTTGCGCGTGAAAGGTAGCATCCGAATTTGCAATCTGCAATCCTTAAATAAAAATTCCCGTGTCGTCTCAATCAACCGCTCCAACTAGGAGGGACTGTATCCCTAAAGAAAAGAGACGGGGACCAAGCACATGCATGCATGCTCGAACCCAAGGACTACCTTCTTCCAAAGCTATGATAAAAACTACACAGAAAGCTGGCGCTCTTGGGGGGGTACTCTCAATGCATTGAATACGTCCATCAATCGATAGTCGGCCGATAGACAGCTTGAAACAGTTGACTTTCCGGAGATTGCCCACATCTGTTTAGGGCAAAGTGCCACTCCCATTCCTATTTTTAGACAAGAATTCATTGTGGGCACGGATGCTCCTCATCTCCAAAGGCAAAAAAGGAAAAAAAAGCATGCCTTGCGAGATGCAGAACTACAAGTTTAAGTTTAGAGAGAGAGAGATATCTTCTGATATCGACGTGTGAAGCGGGTCGAGCCTAGCACATACCACGGTTGGATGCATCCTATGGCCAAACACATGCTTCATATGGCATTGTGGTCCACTTCATGACTCGAAACATGTGATGATGTCAGTTTGAAAGGCCTGAATGCCTCGTACTATAGGAAAACGCGGTATTTTAAACGGGAATTAGAGAGTTCGAATACTTTAGACCCCGATTAAGTGCTGATACCAGGATTGTAAATTCTTGCTTGGTCCCATCCGTGATCAAAGAAACCGAAAGCTTCCACATAAGACTGATCGGACCCGGGGGGGCGGCCGGACCGAAAAGGAAAAATTTAACTTCTTGAGCCCAGATAGGCCTGGTCAAACGCCATGCCCAATATCGCCTCTGTCGACACCATCTCTTCTCGTTATTCTGTCTGCTTCTCTAACCCATTTTCGCATTACCATATTCACCGAGTCCCATCGTCTGTTTTAACTAATGGGGTTACATTACATAATGTATGTAATCTTTCGCGTGTAAAGATCCGATTTAACCGGAGGAGATTTCCAAAGAAACATATAATTACATGCTTTTGCGGTTCTTTTCTTGAACAGTTCTTTAGGAACTAAACCGTGGTGCCTAACATGTGTTGGTGGTGGTGGTGGTGGTGGCGGTGGTGGTGCTTGGAGACTACTGCTGGTTTGCCACTAAAAAGGAGGTGGTGGGGTTGATGGGTGCATTTGCCTGCAGTGCTCTGTTTAATGTGATGAGTGCCCACTGCCCACTAACTCATACCCGACTCGTTTGTCCTTTAACCATTTGGGACCTTTTGTCACTCTGTTTCTCGCGAAAGTGTTTCTTTCCTGTTGCGCATTTTTGAACCGGGAAAAGATGCTGCAGAAACATTGAAGAATTTGAACCTAAGTCACGTCATTGATACACGAATTTATTGGTTTACCTAGGTAGAAACTAGAGTAATCGTGGAACGGATCACGTACGATAGCTTTTATCGCTTAGGACTCGTTCATGTGAAACGAAACGACCAAGTAAACCATGTAGAACTTTTTAACGACCATGGTCTTTTTTCTTGTAAAGTTACTAGATGTTACCGAGTGCTCACAAGATTGTAACCAGCAGCCCATGAGTTCCAGCATTTTGTCCCGAACGAACCAACAGCAATTATGGAGCCGCGCAGAGTTCTGCAAAACAAAAGGACTCGGCTGTCATTTTGGGCCAAGACAAACAGGAGATCTAGAGCGAAGGGCAACCGCAAGAGGGCTCATAGTCATGGGATCTGATCTTCTGATTTAATCAAAAGTCTCTCAGAGTGACATAATATCACCTGCATTCCGCCACCGGCACCACGCAACACCCAGACTCCCAAAAGAAAAAACAGAGCACATCTGATCTCTGAAGATCCTAACTTCAATTTGGACCACCAGTTCTTTTTCGCTGCGACGTTCAGGTCGAAATCGGATGGCGAACGCTGGACACATTCAATTCCACAGCAACAACAAAATCGAATGGGACCATCTCCATCTCAAAGTGGGGTCATGGCTTTCTGATGTACGATCAGATCCAATGGCAAATGCTAATAACAGCCTAAGTCCGTGCTTGCGAGTTTGCTTCTGCCAGCTACGTATTTTGTACAAATTTGGTTTTTATGGGTAAGTCGCCCATCTCTAGGACCACCCTATAAGAGGAGCGCTGGGTTTGAACCCAATCAGGGTGGTCCAAAATTTGATCAATAATCATCATCATGAGAAAGAGAGGACAGGAAAGTGCTTCAGTGGACTGACAGTCACTTTTGTACAACTCAATTACTGATGCATGAATGAATCACATCGCGATTCCCAACCTAGGAATCCAACGAGGCCCTTCACTGAATTTTCTCCATCCACAGCAACGATAAGTAGACTGCATCTTCTCTTGTTGGGCCAAGAACTTGAGCAACTGTAGGAATGACCATGGCCAGTTTTCGACAAAAGATCAGCCCAGATTCATTACTGGTGAAGTTGATAGTTCGGCCCATAATGTGGCGCAGTCATTGGGGCCGACATGGCCCGGCAATTCCCAGCTATTGATTGCCCTAGACTGTGGACTTGAGAATAAAGTTGGTCTGTAACTCATTGGTTCTAACTTGAATGTTGCAATTCTGATCTCACATCACGAGGTACAATGATACACTCACCTGCACTAGCTACAATATTTTCTTTCAGTGATCAAGTTGACACTAACATTTTTCCGCAATCGACCACCTGTGTGTATTTAGTTCAGGACCGAGTTTAGAAGGTCCTCAACGTTGTCCCCTAACAGCATCAGGATCACAGATTGCAGAGCAGTGGAAATTGATAGAGAATTTAGGCGACTGCAATGGTTCCATTGTTTGCTGCGTGACATACACCCGTTAATGTCCGGTTCAACTTTGGACATGCTGTGTTTAGTTTCGATACAAAGTGAGGTAAAACGATCTCAAGATAGCCTGAATAATGATTTACATGCATAGTCATGATGTGACTGAGCTAATCCACTGTGAGGATGGAGCAGAACGCATACAACAGTCAAATGGAAGAAACCAGTCTGACCAAAAAGGTCCTCATTTCTCTTGCCATTGATTTATCAGTGTTGAGATTGTGAATTGATAAACAACAGGTGGAGTTGTGCCTTGTGTTGTGTGTGCATACAATTGGCTTGTTAGTTGTCAATTCTTCCTACATCTTATGACAGAGAACAATGGCAGCAGAGGCTAGACAAAATGTTCAGTTGGGTATTCATGCTCATGTCCATTGTAATCATAGTACAATCGCTCCCCCTTCGATATATCTCTGTTAGCAACCAGTAGCACCCGACACTCCCCATCAACATCGAATCTCACGCACTTGAGGTTCTGCTTCTTTTTCCCTTCCCTGCATCAAAATGGAGTTTATTAGACTAGTTATGCTGTAAGAGATATATTGCCAACCAGTAATGGACTTACGGAGTATGGTTGTTGATGCCATTGATGAATCGAGCTATGTTGGCGCGCTTATCTGGGCAGATGACAAGGCTTCTTGAAGGATTTGAAGCAGAAAGCAGCGTCATCATGCTATCCCCATCGTCATGTTCCCGATTCTTCAAGTAATCCACATCACCAGTATACTCTGTTATGATAGTTAGGTCCTTGATGAATCTATCAGCCTCGACAGTAAACCTGACATTTAGTTTAAGTATTCTGCTGTGAGTAGCAAGCATCGAGAAAAACTACCACGTGGAAAGGAACAGACATCAAATTGGCGATGAATGTAAACAACAAGTATGCTCTCACCCCTCTTGAGGATCGAACACAACCATGAGCGGCGGCCATTCCCCCCTTCCCATCATGCTCTTGCACAAATTCAAGGTTTCAACATCTTCCTTTGGCAAGACCTGGAATGTGCAAGTTTTTACTATGGATTGCCGAACATGAAAGTACTCTACGCATTGTGAAAATAAAAGCAGCACAACATAAATCCCACATAGCATAATCACTTGAAGACCAAAATTCTCAAGTATGTCCAGAAGTTCAATAATTGTTGACCAGCAGGAATTTGCACAGAAAATGCTTAACAGCAGCCAAGGATTAGTCAACTTGCTTTGTATAGTATTTCCCTTGATTTGTTGTTGCTTTATTGGGAAAAGTTTTCATTGCAGATCAGCAATACAATTCAGGTTTCTTGTCTAAAGTCGGGTTTATGAAGACTAGCACTGCACGATTGCATCAAATCTCTTCCTAAAATAGCTAGTCAACGAGTTACCTGCATCCCTCCCTGTTCAAATGCTGCTCGGTTGGCCGATCTCTGCGCCATGCCAGGCACGTAAGTAAGCTCATTACTGAACTCCGCTCCAGTAGCTGTTAATGCCGTTGCCAGTGAAGCCATTTGTTTCAATCTCCTAATAGGATCCTCACTCGGATTGAACGGAAGCAATTTTCTCTTTTTCTTCGACACCACTAAGCTGCTGCTTCGCTTACGCTTCTTATGGGTATCTTAAAAGCAAATGGAAGAAGATGCCAAAGTATTAGTGAATCATGATACAGGGCCGCCAGTGCGTGCAGAAGAACACAGAGCGAGATGTAAAACATCCTCTTACCGTGAATTGACTTTTGGCTCGTTTCCTTTGTCGTCTGGATACGAAAGAAGTCGATGATTTTGGTCTGAACAAGAGGAAAGGCTGCATCAAAACAATCATATGAGAAACGCACAATGGTTTGCAAAAAAAAGAGATCGATGGCAACGAATGAGCAGAGATTTCTGTATCCGGTCATTTCGAGGAGGAAGAGAAGCCATCTACATAACCCATCAATTATTCATTTTTGGTCATTCATAGAGCCTATAGGAATACTAAAGAGAACCGAATCGCTCCAACTCAATGCATCCACGTCCTTTTTCAGTTGTCATTCTAGCCGTTGAAAATTGAAAGAGGACAATCACATAGGTTCAATTCAGGGTCTACTGAAGAGATGGTATTAGGGGCATCTCATCAGTTCTTAGCTAACAACAAGTAAAGAGACCATCAGTCGATCTTTATATCTATCAATCCGACCACCAAGGCGATTCAAAAGGAAAAATCCGCATCACATCCAGCTAGAATCAACCTGAGCAAGATCTTAATAAAATAACCATCAAATCTTCGAAAGCTAAGCAACCAATTCCACGAATCGGACACAACTGAGAATCGCCCGACATCAACCCCAGAAAAAACACAGACCTCAAGAAGCCAGCCAAGCCAAACCCAGATCAAAACAACGAACAAGACCGACCCTGAATCAGATCAAGCGAGCGACAAAAAAATCGAGCTAAAGCAACGAAAGCCAAAGAACATACATTTGAGATGCTTGCGGCTGGCGCAAGCGGGACAAAACCACGACCCTTTGGGCACGGCCACGAGGACCGGCCGGAGGCAGAACAGGTGGTACCCTCGGTCGCACCCGTCGCAGAGGAGCAGCTCCTCGCCGGAATCTCCCGACCCGCACCTCTCGCACCGCACGTCGCCGTAGCGGTCGCCGCAGCCGCCGCCGCCGTCCTCCTCGAACGGGGGTCGAGAGCGCGGCCTCGGCGCCCGGGTCCGGCGACCCAGCAGCGTCTTGGTCGTCGTCGTCGTCGATGGAGACATGATCGTCGGTGAGCTTGAAGGACGCGAGCGAGCGAGAGACAGAGACGGAGACAGAGACGGAGACAGAGGCGGAGAGAGGTGGCCGTACAGTGAGCGCGGTCGAGGGGCATGGGGGTCATTTTAAGCCCGCGAGGTTTCGCGCGGAAATCGCCGTTTTGGCGCCACTTTGCGGGATTCGGTAAATAACGAGCGAGCCGAGTGGCGCCAATGCCCGGCCGTCCGGGCTCCCGGGTCGGGCCACGGGCCGTGGGCTCGGCCCACGTTGGGATTGCATCGCACTTCCTTTCCCTTCTACGCCTTAGCTCCTCAAGGCCCATTTGATTCGCGCGACCTTTTTCGTTTTCGTGTTGTAGGCATTTATTCGGTTTTCGTTATATTCTGCGTGCTAATTATAAGGATCATGAAGAGTGGAGATTGATTCGTAAAATTTCAATTTTCTCTTTATTCTAGAACTAGATTGAACGTAGCCACGATTATCGATCTATTACTTGAATAATACTCATACCTGCCCATTTAACCCAAATCCAACTCAATCCAACCATTTGGCTAGCTTGAGACGAGTCTAAGTTAGGTCATATATGGGTTAGTAAAATTGAAGGGTAAGCGGTTTCAGGATTGATCCAAGTTTCACCTAAAACCTACCGTGTCAGGATCGGTTCTTAATTTTTTGAACTTGGAACCTACTCTGTGGTCTCTAGAATCAAACGGTTTCAGAGTTAATTCCATAGTCTGCTCAGAAACTTACTAAAGACAAATTCACATAGACTTGGAATGTGAATGTGGTGAACAGTTTCATGAATGTGTTTATATTCAAAGCAAGCGAGAGATTAACATCCAAATCTTCAAGCCTTTATTCTTAATCAATGTGAACTGAGACATCATTCAAATCCCACCTTGAAGACGCGATCAAACCAGCAATAGGAGGTTTTACGGGGGTGTCGTCATTGGAAAGCAGGCTACGCTTCAAGCGACCGAAGATGATGAATTTCAAAATCGATCATCGGTCAAGAAACTTTTGGGAATTCACGAATCGAGAGAGATTTTACCTTTTTTACGAGACGTTTTTAGTTGTGAAGTCTTAATCCCCCTCTTAATCTCAACGAGCCTGTCGTGCAGAGAGAGAGGTTAGACGGAGAGAGAGAATAGAAACCAAACGCTAAGAGCGAGAGGCGGCAACAAACAAGATGCAAGAATGAAAAGAGAGAATTCAGGATCACTGGTTCTCGGTCAAGTTCGGTTCAATTACTATCCGGAAAATCGAACCACACAATGATTGGTTCCAGTTATTTTCGGTGTTCGAATCAATTTTTAGGGTCGGTTCGATCCGGTTCCCAAATCTGCTCGGGATTCATGCTCACCCGCTAATGGATCAATTCGGGTCGGATCACATTCGATCCAATCCGGCCCGACACGACCCGCTCATTTAACGGGCCTATCGTGACGCCGGCTCTTCAATTCGGGCTCGAACGGTAGCCCAAACTAATTCAATTCAACGTCGGCTCTCTACTTAAGCCGCGTACGGACGAATCCCATCGCTCTTTCCGCCTCCTCTTCTCTTCTGTTCTCTCGTCTCTCCATGGATTCCGATCACCGAGCGCCCCTCAAAGCCCACCTCGTCTCGGCCCCCGACTCGCCCGAGTTCGCTCACCTCGCGCGGGCCCTGACTCGCTCCTCCGTCGTCGCCCTCGACGCCGAGTGGAAGCCCGCCCGCGGCCCTCGCCCCCCGCCCGCCTTCCCCACCGTGACGCTCCTCCAGCTCGCCTGCCGCCCGGCTCCCCGCGCCGCCGCCGCCGCGGCGTCGGAGGAGCCCGCGGTGTTCCTCCTCGATCTGTCGTCGGTCCCCCCGCCGTCGGTCTGGGAGCTCCTGCGGGACGTCTTCGCGTCCCCCGACGTCCTGAAGCTCGGGTTCAGATTCAAGCAGGATCTGGTCTACCTGTCCTCCACCTTCTGCGCTCAAGGATGTGATCCTGGATTCGATCGGGTGAGCGTAGGGACTCGGAAGGATCTTCGAGCCTTCTTACGTTGTTATTCGTTTGCGAAATGTTGGAGGAGGGATATACGTTCGTTGATTATGTCGCGTTCCAAGTAGAATGTGCTGAAGAACCGCGGAAGATTGCTACGAGTCTGCTTAGTTGACATATGTTATTACAAAATTGGTCAGTTGCAAGCAAGTTAACTGTGGATATTCCGCTCTAGTGGGTGCATTACTCATCCGCAGTTCTCGCTGGTGACCAAAGTAAAGTCGGTGCTTGTTTCTGGGAGACAAAAGCAAGATGCTTGAACTCCATCTAGCTTGTTATGTTTTGCAGGATATTTTTGGTCACAATGCTGTATGTGATTGGATTGGAGTAGAAAGTGATTTACCCCAACGGCATACATGAAAAATTTCTGCTTAGGGATACATTTCTATTGCAGAAACTGGTTAAGACTTAGATGGTGAAGAGGGTTGCCTTGCTCGCCGCCTTAGAATTAATTGAAAAAAATTGCAGGGGTTTTCTTCTTTTTCCTCACAATGGGATGAAGGCTTACTTCTTGAAAAATCTCTTGGCACATTTGTTTTGGGTGTTAGTTTGGAGGATCGATCATCAAATGCTGATATTTTACTTTACGGGTTAATTTATTATTAAGCATTGGACAGGTGGAACCCTACATTGATATCATGTGTGTGCATAATATTCTGCGACAAAAGCAATCGGGAAGGAAGACGGCTAAAGTTTCAAAGAGTCTGTCGGCTATCTGTGAAGAACTTTTGGGCTATTCTCTTTCAAAGGTTTGCTCCTGGATTCTATATTTGAACTTCTGTAGAAGGAGGATTGACTCTGTTATCAATGGACTATGAGTGAGAAGATGAATATAACGTGCATGTCATTTGGTGTGGAGCAGCACCTACTAGTAGAACTTGATTATTGTTCAAGATAAAACCCAAGTAAAAAGGCTTCTTTTAGCATTTCCTCATGCTATAATAATATGTATTTTATATGCTTTCATATTGCTTCTACATAGGGATTCCATGTTGATTTGTAAATCTGAAGCATACTGAAGAATTCATGATGATTCCTTAGATGTGTTAGGTAATTTAGATGAAGCAAGGGTTGCTCTTATGGTATTCAGTTGCTGTTTCTGCAAAATTCTTTTAATAAGTTGATAATGTGATTAATCTCTTTAGGAACTTCAATGTAGTGATTGGTCACAACGTCCTCTTACGGAAGAGCAGAAAGAATACGCAGCAAGAGATGCGCTCTGCTTGCTTGAAATTTTCAGTGTCTTTCAGGCCAAGATTATCAATAAAGGTTGTACCGCTGGACCTTCCAAAATTCCCGTGACATATCTTTGACATTCATAATGCAAAGAAAATTCTCTGATCACCTGGAATATGTCACATGGCTTTGCAAATGCATCATTCCTCTTTATTCCGACTTAGTTTCATTTGTGCTGTTAAAATTGAATCTGCCAAAACAATTTGCTTCTCTTCACATGTTGTGGAGATAGGGTCAAAAAGGGGTGTACGTATTAGTTTTGGAAGACTGAGGACTGTGATGGTTCTTATCTCTTCAGTAAACTGTCCCTCTACTTGCAGCATCTTCTTCAGCACAAAGGCATGTGCCTTACGTTAGCATTCCCTTTTTCCACATGTCTCAGCTTTAGGTGATGGTTGTTTTCTATTCTGATTGATTAATTTTTTCTTTTTAGGAAAATGTTTAAACGGTGATGTGGTCCTGCATTTTGATCACACGAATCTTGGATTGAAAGAAGTTCTCAAAGAACCTGATACATGTAGTGCAATTCTGAGGATTAAATCTGTTGAAGCTTTACACATCTTGCGGACCACTACAGCTAAATTTCCTCATGGGATAGTTACAGTAGATGAGGCATCTTTGAGGTCCTCCTTTCGAAGTACTGAACCCATGGATGAGGCACTTCTGCTTGTTGTGAGAAAATTTGGGGAAAAGATTTTGCTAAAAGAATCTGATCGAAGACCTAAAGCCTCCAAAAAGAAAGGTAGAAAAAGATCTTCATTAAATTCTGTTTCCGAAGAAAAGAGGGCAACTTTTGATGAATCGCAAGGGCCAGCGCCATGGGATATTTCAACGGGTGGTGACGGATGCCCCAAGTTTCTGTGTGATGTGATGGTAAGCATTTTCTTTTATGCTTGAAGTTTCGGCCAATGGCATATATTAATTTCCCAATGAAGAACATGATCTAGATATGGCTAGATGTCATGATTGTGTAGTCAAAGCAGCATTCTCTTGTACCTTCCGTCATTGAAGTGTTCAATATCTATACTTGAACTGCAGATTCCCTGTCGGTGTGATGCAGGACTTAAAATCTTTTTGTCTTTTCTCATAGAAGAAAACCTCTTCTCAGGTTGAAGGCTTGGCAAAACATCTTCGGTGTGTTGGGATAGATGCTGCCATTCCTCATTCGAAGAAGCCAGAGCCCAGGTTCTTCTCTCACCGGTGACTTTTTCCCCCCGTCTGTGTGCTCCCAATTACTCTCTTGCATGTGACTTGCAATCTTGAAAAAACTTATTTTGGGAGAAATGACATTCTCTTCTACTATTGCAGGGAGCTGATTGCACAAGCACATAAAGAGAAGAGAGTTCTTCTTACACGAGATGCTAAGTTGTTGAGACATGAATACCTGCTGCAAAATCAAATATATAGGGTGAATAGTCTATTGAAAAATGAGCAGCTGCTGGAGGTATGCATGCAGGAATTTCAATGCCAATTTAGTTAGATAGGACCAATTGACTGGCACTTATCATATTGATGTTCCAAAATGGACCAATCAATTGTTGAGGCGCGTTAACGGTTATTTTCATGAGGTCAAGACACACTGATCTTGAGAATGTTTTGCAGGTAATAGGAGCTTTCCAATTAGAAATTTCCGAGGATGATTTGATGTCTAGGTGCACCAAATGCAATGGTAGGTTCATTCAGAAGCCCCTATCAACTGAAGAAGCTGTGGAAGCCGCAAAAGGTTTCCAAAGAATTCCAAGCTGCCTGTTTGACAAGAATTTGGAATTTTGGCAGTGCATGGACTGTAACCAACTGTATTGGGAGGTATGATTTGGGTCTGCCCATTCTTTTCCTGTTTCTTTGGTTGATTTGTTTCAGATCTTGATTTTCTCGTATTGTGTTGCGAGTCCTGTTGAAAAGGAACCTGCTTCGATCAACTGCACTTCTAAGAAGTCAAAAAACTCTTCACGTATTATATTCAACTCCCCATACTCCAATTACTAGAATTGTACCCTCTACATCTAACCCCAGAATTACTTGCGTATCGCTATTGCAGGGAACTCAGTACCACAACGCGGTTCAGAAGTTCATTGACGTTTGCAAGTTGAACGAGTAGAAGGGGCTAGTTCCTAACTCGATCCTATTGCGTCGGAATGCAAATGTAGCGTGATATCCTCGTTTCGAATGTTATCTTCCTGTATCTTATCCTTGTTTTTTATCAAGAAACCAAGCCAATCGCCAGTTCCAGGTAATATCAATGGTTCTGTACAACATACGTTGTCCCGTGAAATGAGAGGCCCCCTCATTGATGGGTACACCATGGACGAACGTGTGCAGACATCGGACCACCGCTGTTCCTTGGTAAAATACCACGTCCCGGCTTCAAGGATGTTTCCATTCGATCGTAATGTCGGGTTGGGAACCCCTCGACGCCGGTTTCAGTTTTAGTGCGTTGCGTGGGGTACGTGTTAGTCGACAACCCCACGTTATTAGTCCTTGTGTGAAATGAGAAAAATGAGAAATTGCAGTTCTGGTTCGGGTTCAGCGGTCGTTTTCTTCCTGCGAGGAATTTGCCTTGGGAGCTAAACTAGCAACTGATTCGATTTTCTTTCTAAATTTTCGTGTCGAATTATGTCGTATGAATCATTGCGAGACCTGTTCCCCAACGTATAATAAGTTAGCCTACGTTTTCTGTGCCATCGCGTGCTCAGTCGGAACGTGTCAGAGCGGAAGGCTAGGGTTAGATTTTTTTTTTTTTTTTAATCTTAGAAGGCTAGAGTTAGAATTACGAGCCGCGCCGTCACTGCAGCTTAACGGTGACTGTTCTGCCGCCCTCGATGGGGGCACCTTGAAGCTTTTGCAATGCCTAGGCTCTCCATCTCGATATTTGGTTAACTAGACCTAAAATTTTAGGATTGAAGCTACTAAATATCTTAAATTATATTTATCATGATACGTTAATTTGAATTTCTTTTTTAAAATTTTAAATTTATACCTATGCCTCCGTCAAGGTTTTATCGGTGAGAATAGATAAAAAGATGCCTACATAGATGACAAAAAAGTAAATAGTATTGACATGGTATTTACGTCATTCCAGTGAAATAAAAACAACGCTTTTTTGGTTAAAAAATCATTTAGTGAAATCTTAAGGAGTGTAAATTTGTCTTTATAAGTACAAATTTGAGGTTTTTTAAGGAAAAATTTAGGGTACATGTGTCGCAGCGGACATATTTTGAGGTTTTTAATATCACAAAAAAATTCAGAGTAAAGATGTTACGGTGGATATGATTTGAAGTTTTTTTTTTGCGGCTTTTTTCATAAATTGTAGGTAAAGCTTACAGTTTAGATGTGAAATAAAAAAAAAAGGGAGAAATTGATGGACATAGGATCGAAAAAGAGAGAGAGAGAAAAGAATATGAAGTTGAAGCGTAAGTTTTGAAAGAGTGTCCAACTCTCAGAACCGTAAATTTACGATTCCATAGGCATATATTTAGGCGATGTGAAATTGATGGACATAGGATCGTGGAATCTTACAAACGATTTGTTCGAAGTTCAATGCCCAATTTAGAAAATATTGTACGGAACCCTGAGTGTCAAGAGGCGAATTATACTAGCTGGCCCTTCTTTGGATCCGCCTCTGGTTAGCTGCTTGCTTTTGCCGTGCGTTCGTTTCGCGAAAAATAAATAATTTAAAAAATAATCGCTTATATTATTTAGAAAAATTAGCCAAAGAAAAATATTATCGTCATCGAATAACAATCTATGCCTGACTATTTTCGTCAGCGTTGAAAAAATTAACCATTCATTTATTTTTCTAAACGATATAAACGATCATTTTTTGAAAAATGTTTTCTAAATCACTCATTTTCTGCAAAACGAACACACCCTAGTTAGTCATTATAATTCTCATCGTTGGATCTTCTCTCTAGTTGTGTTTATTGAATTCGGTACGCTTAACAAATCAAACTTAATCAATCACGCAAAACCATAAACAATGTATTACTAATCCTAAGATGAATTACATAGATCGAGACACTTGTATCCGTAGGGGAACATTAACCAAAAAGTCCTGGACTTATTGTACGGCGACCAATTCAGTGTTAATCTTTTCGATTTTGCCAATTTAGTCCTAAACATTTCGACAACTTGCCAATTTATTCCTAAACCTTTCAACTGTGTCAATTTAGTCATAAATCTTTTAACGATTTGTCAATGTAATCCTTCCTGTCAATTTTGGCTGGAAATCACTGATTTAGTCATCTTACGTGGCACAACTAAAGCTAATGTGAATAATTTTTTTGCACGTTTTTTTTTTAAATTTTCTCTTTTTTCTTTTCCTTGTTCCTCTTGCCGGTCGCAGGGCCTCGGAGATGGCTAACGACCCAATAGAGGCGAGGACTAGTGGGACTCGACCTCACTCGACCCTTGCTAGCCAGAGGAAGTAGGAAAGAAAAGAAGCAAGAAAAAAAAAGAGAAAAAAATTATAAAAGAGTTCATACTGAAAAAATTATCCATGTCAGCGTTGGCTATGCCATGTAAGATGGTTGGTATTGACCAGACCGCCACATTAACGATTTTCGGCCAAAATTGGTTAGAATGACTAAATTGGCAAATCGTTAAAAATTTAGAACTTAATTGACAAATTATCAAAAGGTTTAAAAATAAATTGATAAGTTATTTAAAGGTTTAGGACTATATTGTCACCATTGAAAAATTTAGAACTGAATCGGCCATCGTACAATAGGTTTGCGACTTTTTGGACAACTTTACTATATTTGTGGCGAGTTCAATAAGAGGTTTCTATTTCCGCTGGAATAATGTTGGTGTTGATCAACTCTAAGTAGAGATAGATCAAACGACTCAAATTAAGATTTTCTGAAGTTTTAGCTACAGTATCATTGGGGGCTATGGACACGTCTACTGACGTCTCGAAAATTTCTCCATCACATAATCCATCCGATTCACGGTAAGGCGCGCATGCGCAAGAACGTCGATGAGAAAGACAAAGGGACCGAGCGTCATAATCTTACCTAAATTCTGTTGCCGGTGGACTATCACCTACCAACGAGGATTTCATCATGCGGTGGACGAGTAAAGAATGACATCCACCAAGTCAAGCCCTCGTCAAATGACGAGCATCACATTGGATTATTAGGAAATAAATCATCATTGTAGCACCAAAGAGAATCAGACTTACGCAATTGGGACTCCAAAAGTCAACGCCTAGATGTAGCTTATGCATGCTAGAGCAAACCACCACCCGTAATGCTCACTAGAAAAACGAGGACCCCTTTGAACTTTCATCGGCGTGCAACAACTGGTCGAGACGCAAGCATCCTGTCTTTCTTGTTAATGAACATGCACAGATGATGAAGCTGCTGAGTCCTTGCCCCATGTCACGACTTCTTGATTCCTTTTGTGTCTGATGACCTAACGTTGAAAGGGCTGCTTCTGTTCACTCTGCAATTGCATGTTTAGTCAGCATTAGTGCTGCGGGGGGACTTGAATAGGCATCATCACTGCTCCTGCGATGGCGGCAACAAAGACCCAAGTTAGCTTCGTGGGAGGGCGTGGCATAGCCGACCTACCTGCGCGCACTCTCTCTCTCTCTCTTTCTCTTTCTCAGAGAGAATTTTTATTAACGTGCAAATAATTGCGAAGGGAGAATGGGAATGGGAATGGGAATGGGAATGCGAATGAGAGGAAAATTCTCAGTCACTTCTTGCGTGGTTTGGTCAGAAAGGAAGAACCCTCCCACCTTTAGGTCCACGTAGGATTTGCACCAAGACACCCTCTGAAGAAGAATAAAGTTGCCAATCCCAAAAAGATATACGGATGTCGATTTAAAATTAAAGAAAAAAGCGCGTTGTCTATGGGAATTTTCATGTGATGTTTCATCATACAATTAATTGGGACAGCGAAAGATTAACTGATAGACAAAACTAGCCCCCTGGTTTTCTCTCTCTCTCTCCTCTCCTTCTCTCTCTCTCATCACTGATAAGATTATACAAGGCAACGCAGAGGGGAAGAAGAAGAGGAGGAGGAGGAGCTGCAAGGACCCCTTCAAAGGTGTTCCATATCTTTCTGATTCTGAAGGCTCGAGAAGGAGAGTGACTCAACCCTCTCTTTTTTCTTCCTTTTTATCCCATGGATACTGCTCAGTGGCGACAGGTAAAGACAAAAAACATTTTGTTGTTGTTTCTCTTTCTCTGATCATCATCATGATTTAATTTCCCGTGTTTTTGTGTCTGTGTCTGTGTCTGCGTGTGTGGGAGATTTTCGCAAGGTGTGCAGAAGAAAAAGTTTCAGCTTTGAAAAAGCTTTCGGTTGATTTTATCTGCTCAAAAAAGTTAACTTTCTTTCCACCCTTGAAATGATGCTTAGCTTCCCACTAAATACTACTGCTTTGAATTTTGTGTGTGTAGCTTTCTTTCTTAATGAGAAATCTTTCATCATCATCATTATCTTACAGTTGAAAGTACTGCACTCTTTTTCTCTGTCTTTCTCTTTCCCACCTTCTGATAAAGGGATCTGGGAAAGTTGTTCCTCTTTGTTCTTTTGCCCTTGTAAACATGTAATAACCCCCCTCAAAGTTGTCAAAAGTTAACTGCTTTTGTTTTCTTTTCTCTGTCCAGTGTGTTTTTTCCTTTTCTTCTATTTCTCTCTCTCCCTCCCCCACAAATTCTGAGTGATCCAATCTTTTTCATGCTGTTGGATGATGGAGTCCTAGACTTTTTTCAGTTTTCTTTGGCACTTTTAACTGTTCTCTTTTTTTTTGTTTGTGTGGAATGATGTTCAGGGAATTGGGGTTATTAAAGCCATGGAGGACTCATCAAGGCCTGCCCTAAGGTCAAGGCCTCAAAAGGACCAAGCTTTAAACTGCCCAAGGTGCACTTCCACACACACCAAGTTTTGTTACTACAACAATTACAGTCTCTCTCAGCCCAGATATTTCTGCAAGACCTGTAGGAGGTACTGGACTGAGGGTGGTTCTCTCAGAAATGTACCTGTGGGTGGTGGGTCAAGGAAGAACAAGAGACCATCATCATCTTCATCTTCAACATCATCGCCATCATCAAAGAACAAGATTATTCCCAATCTGACTCCACCACCTCCAACCATCCTGCACTCTGACTCTCAAAACCCTAATAATAAGCTCCACGAAGGCCAAGATGTGAGCCTGTCCAGCTACTTGCCGGCTCAGGCTTACACTGCCATTAGCTCTTCTTCTTCCCCAATGGAGCTCCTAAAGAGCGGTGGGACTTGTCCTAGTGGTTTGACCCTGAGCAGTTTAATGGCGATTCCCGGGTCTGATTCAAGCGCCTGCATGTATTCATCACCAGCTGGGTTTCCTATGCAAGAACTCAAGCCAACCCTCCAATATTTCTCTCTGGCTGGCCTTGAAGCTGGGGAGTTCAAACAAGCGCCTTCGAGGACTGCTGAATTCGAGCAAATGAATAGGGGGCAGCATGGAAATTCATCAACTGGGTATTGGAGTGGATTGTTGGGTGGAGGATCATGGTGATACATGGTCATATGACAGAAAGATAGCAGCTCTTTTTGCATGAAAAGCATTTGCAAGAGATCAGAATGAGTTTGATTTTTCTTTGATTTATTTTTCCTTTTTAAATATTTCCCTCTCAGTGGTGTGTGACTTGTTTCTAGGATGATGAAAGGCTGGATAACGGATAGGGGTAAAATGGTTGGTTTCTTCATTTTTCTTATTTACTGTCATCCCCCTGAGTGAGTTTGGTTGCTTTGTTTTCCTTCATTTCATTGGTTTCTTGTATTCTTCCGTGCTTGTGGTTTTTTGTTCACCTTGTCTTAGCCACTTGATCCATGGGGATACGTCTGAGAGGTTTCTAAATGGAGAAATTAGTACATTCCGGAGAAATCCGAAAGAATGTATATACATCACATAAAAGTTTTGGCTAAGCTCTAGTATCAGCATCTTCTTCCCTCATTGCAAGAGGAGAGATCACAGAGATAGCTTAGTATTTGCATTGGTATTTGCGGAGATGGCTTGATTAATACTAGTGCATGAGAAAATTATTTTAACTTGGGAAGGCACGAATGTTTGTGGTCATTCTTCTTTTTCCTTTTTTATTGGTAAAGTGGTGTTGGAATGATGGCTGTCAATCCTTTAGCTTTACAGCAATTATATATAATATGACTCTGTGTGCGTGCCCCTCTCTTTCTTCCCTTCGATCTGAAGTGTCTGGTCTGGTCTTATCAGCGCAACATCATCTTGGCAAAGATTCTTGCAGCCCAGAAAAGCTGATTGAATGGAGGGAGTAGAGAGAGGGGTTTGAAGAGAGATGACGTGAGAGCGAGAATAAGAAATGAGTGGGGAAGGACCAGAGGTGCGTGTAATGTGTACATGAGTATGACCCATCTTCCACTTTGCCTCCCTCGCCAACAAGTTGTGCGCAGCAGCTTCACATGGTATCCCACTTTCATCATTAGGGTTTCCCTCTCTCTATATATAAACTTAATATAATGACAGTGGGTTAAGCGAAAAATAGTCTTGAAAATTTCTTGCATTTAAATTCTTTCAGTTCTAAGCATTTTAAATCTAGTCAGTCAAGTACCAAAGTGAGCATATGTGTGGTGGTTGTCCACTCTGAAATTCCTATTCGTAGTGAGCCTACGACTTGACTAACCAAAATCGAAAATGATTGGAAGTTAATCAATCGAAACAAAATATGGACTTAAAGGACTAACTTGATCGATTGAACGAAAGGTTCATGACTGTTATAGTATCTATAAATATTTATATATAGTTAGTGCTTAGTGGTGAAATATTGTCTGCAAATGCAGTGTGTTGATCGTGTGAAAAATCTTTCTTGACTATATGTGATGGAGGTGAGAGCACAGCTGCCGTACATGGCTAACTAAGTAGCTTATAAAGTAGATATTATTAACATAAGGTAGGTTTCAAAGATTCGAAATCTATAGATGCATTTTGTTCTAAGTTACATTCAAGTCATACCCCTTTTTTTTAAATTAACACGTCAATATAGGCTTAATCCCCTAAAAAACCTCAAACTTTAGGTTCAGTCCCAATTTTGTCCCGAACTTTTTTTTATCTAAAAAAATCCTCAAAAGTAAGGTCCAGTCTCGATCCTATCCCAAACTTTTTCTTGTTTAAAAAACTCCTAACTATATGAGTCCAGTTCCAAATTTGCCCCAGACTTTTTTTTTGTCTAAAAAAATTACTAACTTTAACTTTAGTCCCAAATCTGCCTCGACCTTTCTTTTTGTCTAAAAAAAATCATCAATTTTTAATCTAGTCTCGAATATACCTCCGTCAACCTCCGTCCAAAAATTGCCATTAGTTGTTTGATGTGGTATTTCCATGTTAGTAACAAATCTACATCAGTAAGGTGATGTGGAAAATTATCTTCAAAACGAAACCGTTCTTTGATAAGAAAATTAGGGACAACTAATGACGATTTTTAGACAAAGGGCTAGCGGGGTGTATTCAGACTAGAATTAAAGTTCAAAGTAAATTTGAAACTGAATCTAAAGTTGAGATTTTTTTTTTGATAAAAAAATTTAAAACAGAATTGAAATTAAATCTAAAATTGAGAGTATTTAAGGGAATTCTGCCGTAATTACATAATGAGCTTATCGAATCATAACTCTATGCTGAGGGGCTATCATTCCCTAACTTCACCAGGATTCATTCCTCCTCTCCCTTCTTCTCCATGCAAACGAGGAATGAATTTTGGCCCCTAGGCTTTGGTCCTAAAGACGCCCCCACCGACAAAGCCCTCGTTCACCGTGAAAGAAGGAAAGAAAGACAATCTGTAACATCCCCGTCACTTCTCTCCTTCCCGCCTCCGTCAATGAAAACCATGCACGAATTCCGCAACTTGGTATGCAGCCGTAAAAGCTGCAATTATTATTCTAACGTCTGTTCTTTGACGAAGTGGTGAAAGGTCGTGAGCAAAGGCCATGATGATGATGACGACGGGGGAGTGCGGGTTTTTGCCAAACTGGGGCCATCCCATTCCTCTCTCTCCCTCTCTCTCGCCCCCACGGTCTTTTCCTTCGTGTCCCCTCCATTTCTGTGAAAGCTGAAACAGGCCATGCACGGGTCTGAGTTCTGATGTCGTCGCCATCGTTTGCTATTATTGTGCTGCGCCTCGAAAACCCTATTGTGTCGGTGCTAATTGCTGATTAGGTAACATGTGTTAGCATTTAGTTTCTCTCTCTCTCTCTCTCTCTCTCTCTCTCTGTTTCTGTCATGGCATTTTTGCATGTAGCTCTAGGGTTTTGAGACTGGCAGAGTGAGCCCAACCTAATGACATTCATCCAGCCTACCGAAGGCTAACTCCTAGAGAGACTAGCTTCTTTAGCTTTCGGCTCATCTTGGTATTTATGGCTCTCTTATAATTGCAATTGCTGCGCCCTTGGCAATTTTAGCCCGGTAATGTAAACGATTGGTGTAATCTTGTCGGGCTGAATCAAATCTCTTTTGGATGGGGCTGTTTATGATGTCGCGCCAGCGGTGCATGTCTTTGGGTTTTGTAAATCATGGACGCGATCGTTTATCAGGCAACGCATCGCCCTTGGCAAGTTCTTCGATCGAGATTTAGGGACGTTTTGTACTGGCCTGCGACGAAATGACTACATTCAAAAGTATGATTTTACGACAGTTGTGTGATGGTTGATGACCACATGAATGTGTTTAAGAGCACTTACAAGCCACCGGCAAATCCGTCTTAGGTTAAATCACTGAGATGTAGACACGACCCAGCTGACATTTTCGCCTCAAAATCCAAAAAAGCCCAAAAATTAGATCTGATTGTATTCGGTAGTTTGAGAAATCAAACTGGTCTTGTCCGCTCAAGTCAGACAACGAGTCCGGTCTTCAATCACCGAGCTAACCCGTGGGGTTTTGCATGCACGCGTGATGAACAGATCATAGAGCAACCTCAGACAATAACAGAGAAGATATCGAACTGCCTATGCTACGAAACGCACTGACTTAGGTTAGATGACTCAGATCTCCGTGTATGCATTTGGGCTCCGTTGTTGATCTCTGGATATGGACGGGTGGGTTCAAAGTTCTTCCTCGTCAATGTCTTATAAATTTCAGTAGTTATAGGAAACGGGATACAAAGGTTCCACCCATACCATCACTTTTCACAATGTATAATCAGCCTTAAAAAGTTAAAAATGCTGCTTCAGAAACACGTCTGTCAAAGATGGTCATTCCTTCAGTTTTAAAAGACCCACAAAGTTCACCCTTTACAGTGGCTACCGTTTTCCTAGCCAACCATCAGAAGAGCACGCGAAACAGATGCAACAACGAAGCTAACTACATAGACCTTGTTCATATTCGCACGTGGCAATACCTTTAGTAAGCTATAACAACCCATTAGAGAATTGTAAATACAGAGACTAGCAATTCAACGTAAAGGCTGTGCTTTTTCCAGGAAAAAAGGAAAAGGTAAACGTGGTGAAAGTGCATCTGCAACTCCAAGAGGTAACCAGGTGTTTCGAGCTCTAGCGAGCGAGATCTCCACGTCCAACCCGGACTCCATTTTAGAGCACACATAATAAGCTATTCTCACAGACTTGGTGAGATACGGGGAATACAGGGGTATTGCCATATCAATGAAGTCAGATAGTTCAGCACAATTGACTCACAAATTCAACTTGAACAATCAACTACTTACCATTTTCCAGAAACCTAAGCTGAAAAATCAGCCAGTTATGGACATAACACTACCGAATGCCTTGAGGATAGCTGACACTGGAGAAGGAGCTTTCATAGAATAATAGTCAGGAAAGTGAAACACGACAGGGAATTGTGAAATCACATAGACAAGTTTTTATAAGCCACCTAAGCATAATCTAGAGATTCTTCGTAGCTCAACTTCTCCTTTTTTTTTTTGGTCGAACAACTTATCCCATTAAACTCATGTGTTTTAGCTCTTGGACCTCTGGAATAATGGAAATACACCTCGACTTGATCAACTCAGAAACATGAGAGTAACAATTTACTCCATCTCAAGAAAGGACAATGTGAAACTATTGAAAAGACCTTAGATCTCCACCAAGCAGCAAGTTCGACTCGGAAACATGAGAGTAACAATTTACTCCATCTCAGGAAAGGACAATGTGAAACTATTGAAAATACCTTAGATCTCCACCAAGCAGCAAGTTCTTCTGCGTCGCAAGCAACCCAGAAGCATTGCAGAAAACAAAAGGGAAAGAAAAGAAAAAAGGAAACACTCCAAAGCAGCCACCTCAACTTAAAATCTTCTTCTGAGTCGTGAATGTTTAAACAAACCGGTCGGGGATCTTATGTTTCTAAAATATTACGGCTTTCTTTCCCTAGCTGGAAACCTCGAAATTCAAGAGCTAGATGTCAAGAACCTATAAATTCGCAGCTACTAACTGAAGGGAAGCGAAAATCCAAGTAGAATCAGACATTTTCATATATACAAAAAGTGAAAGCGAAAGCAGGCACTTTGACTGAAAATCTTCTTGTGAGTCGTGAATGTTCAAACAAACCGGTCGGCGATCTTATGTTTGTATAATACCATGGCTTACTTTCCCAAGCTGGGAACCTCGAAATTCAAGAGCTCAATGTCAAGAACCTATAAATTCACAGCTACTAACTTAAGGGAAGCAAAAATCCAAGTAAAATCAGACATTTTCATATGTACAAAAAGCGAAAGCAATGTGCAACTTCCAGACACCACACATGGCAAGATTCCACGGTTCCTAGGACCAATTTTTAATCAGCAGAGAAATCTCTTTACACAGAGATTGCGTTATCTACACTCACATGAGTATGAACATTTATGAAGATTAATGTTTTGACAAGCATAAACATCAGCCGGTGCGCTACCAATTTTCCTTAACAATCTTCACCTTCTCAAATATGAATTTTCCTTCCTTATACTTCTGTGAAGCCTCGTAGGCCCTCTCATACTTCCAACCCAACACCTCATGGCAATCGGCACAGGATATGTCGGCAACTGTATGAAGACCAGTGCGGAGACGACGATTTTCTTGGGCCCCCACGACAATGTTCATGGCATGAGAGAACAGAAAAGCCCGGCCATTTATTCCCTAAGAACAACAATCTCCAGACCCCTATTAAACTGATTCATATGCTTGAATTCTGATAACTGACAAGAACTTGGAAATAATACCAATAGCAAAAAACAAAAGTAATGAGATCGAACACCATTTAGCCATCTAATGTGAGACAAAGGCAGATCCTCTCCTAACTGTAATGCCAGGGACAAATCTCACCTTCTATCTGACAGCTTTAAAAAGGCCTTAAGGCATAAACGGAGTATGAACTCAGAATTTAAGACACGACAAGACATTTTGCTGACTCTGTTCAATTAAAATTTTTTCCCATCAGCAATCTCTTTGCAATAGACTTCATACAGCCGACACGCAACGAGGGTCGCACCGATTACTCAAGCACTATGCTCAAATGTGTTGAAAAACCCCAAACAACACTGAACTGAAACATCGCGAGTCCACAGAACATTCAAGAACAACAAAACATTCTCTCGGAAAAACCAAAAAAAAAAACCCGCCTCACCTGGAAGTCCTTGGAGATAATATCATCGTGAAGACCAACATGGTTTCGACAATTGTAGCAGCTGTACACCCGAGGCCCCACGAATCCCTCCATTGATGGAAAAAGAACTCGAACCTTCCTACTCCAAGCCAAGCTGTGTAAGCCAACCAAAGCAGTGAGCAAAAAACAAACGCGAATCAGAAGACTAACAAACCCAGAAGTGGGAATCTATAGACGAACCCAAGACGGCGAAGAAACCGGAGATTCCTCTCGCCCGCACAAAGGATTCGGCGACGACCCAGGAGTCCAAAACAGGGGCTTTAGCGTGCAAGCTCGCAGCGGGACGGACTTTCCCCGGGTCGAGCAACAAGATTTCGACTGGAACGAACGACCCGGTCCGACAGGGACGGAAATGGGCAAAATTAGAAGAACCCCAGAAGAGCACTCAATCGAAATATTCAACTCGTGTGACCAGCGACCGGGAAGCAGTAACTGGAAGCGAAAGAGAGAGAGAGAGAGAGAGAGAGAGAGAGCAGAAAAGGCCAACGCGACCCGACTGGGGCGATGGCCCCCACCAGTAGGCAAATTGGGATTAGTATATTGGGGAGCGGATTAGGATCTGAGGTGTCGATCGTCCACCGGATCAAGCAGCCGCTGACGGAAGACGAGAAGCGAACGGACGGGAATTTAAAGAAGCGATCTTTTTTCGTCGACGCTCGTCCATTTTCGTGGTCGTCGCGCGAGCTCTGGAGCTCCGGGAATGCCCCCCCGTCCATATCAGGTGAATCGGGCCGGTCCGGTCCGGACCGGACGGGACCGAACCGATTAGCACGGTGGGGAGGTGCGCGGAGCCGCGGGCCCCACGCGCCGCTCGGGTGGGTCCCGGTCCGCCAATGGTTTTAACGTCGTACCGCTTTCGCAGAACCGCCGCCCCCGGGAGGCCTGTTCATCGGGATCGTCGGATTGGACTTGGGTCCCGCGGGATTCGACGGCTGCGATGGAGCGAGAGGGCCAGTCATCACGTGCTCAAATCCTCGCTGTACCTAGTACAAGCGGGAGCTCAATTTTCCCCCGCCTTTTGTCCTGGAGTCCGCATATCTCGCGCGTGGTGGCCAAGTTTATGAGCCGATTTTCTTCCGCTTGGATAACTTTAGAGAGAAAAAACCGTCCCCAGAAGAGAAAAAATTGCATCTCTCTAGTCATGACATGATGTTCAACGAAGAAAAAGTTGGGCAGAAATGTCCCAACTTAGACCGCCGGTCTTGCAAATCACTTTCACCCACTTTCCCAAATTCTCCCTCGTCCGTGATCCCGAGTTTAGGACATGTTTGTGTCAAGAAGAGAAAAACTTTATGATAAAAGGTCGATACTTTTTCGGGAATACGAAAATCCATTTTCCTAACTTTAAGAATACCTATTTTCTGTAACTGTAAATAGTTTTCTGTCGGCTAATTATTTCCTAGCAAGCCAGATGCGTGAAAGTCCGGAAAAGCTAATTCGCGGGAAACTCTTCCACTCAAACGCACCGTTAAGTAAAAGGGCCAAGTGAACGAATACCATATTTGACTATTCCCGCCTCCGTACGAGCCAAATTAAGCCATCGTTTTGGATCCTAGTGAATCATGTCGCGACACAAACTAATCTCAGCCGATTCTTTTATATACATGAAAGGTTTAGTACTAAACTGACACAATTGAAATGTTTTGGATTAAATTGACAAATTGTCAAAAGGTTTAGGATAAATTGTTTAGGACTGAATTGGCTACTGTATAATAGGTTTTGGACTTTTTAGATAATTTTTCCGATGTTAAAGCATCATGCTTACTTATCAGCATGGCGTATAGACTCTTTATATACATGCGGTTTCCTTCAACTTGTAAACTTAAACTTTTAGGTTGAATTTTCTAACATTTTATCAGAGCCCAAGTTTATTTCGTATATATACCGGTTTGTCAAGTTTCGCGTCTTAATCCCTCCACCTATAAATTAAGTTGTTTTGCTGGATTTTTTAATTAATATAAACTTGACAAATTTGAAATATATTATGATTTGAAGATTCCCGATTGTATGAAACAATATTGATTTTGAGTGCCAAATTTGATATGCACTTACTAGCATTTATCATTCTTTTCTTTATTTCGTCACCCACATTGCTGGGATCAAAAGTTAGTTTACATTATAAATATAATTAGTACGATAAAGATGAAGCAGCTTTGGGATCAACATGTACTCACTTAATAAGGTAAAACAGTTTAAAAGACGAAAATGCCATCCACGTAATCATATCTTTGCTTTAGCTAGCCGTGAATTTTTGGTCTTTCCACATTGTCTTTTCTTGCTTATTTATATAAATCCCGTACTAAATTACCAGTGCATTTGTTTCATGGGATAATCAAAATTTGGAAAACATTTTTTGAAAAATAATTGTTAATATCGCTTGTGAAATTAGTCAATGGTTTTGAACCAAAAAAAAAGTTATAAATTCGTTTTTGTAAACGATACAAGCGATTATTTTTTATAAAATATTTTTCAAATTTTGATTTTTCTGTTAAACAAAAGGATCCTATATAAAAATTTGAAGTTCACGTACAAAACTATTCATGAGATAATGCATCCAAGAAGTATCACAATAACCTATTATGCTTATTTCTTCTTCTTTTTTGGTTGGCCCATTTCATTTTGTATCATTGGTATGATCTTCAGCCCTTGCTCCTAAATATTTATTTATGCCCAACAAAAAGAAAAACAGGGGAAAGAAACCCTAAGTTCTCTAATCTTAGCGAGACTATAATAAATTATATATGAATATGAACATTCAAACGATTGTTTTAGTCATAATAATCATGTAAATCCAAAAAAAAATTATAAGTTCATTTTTATAAGCGATACAAGCGATTATTTTTTATAA
Source organism: Syzygium malaccense (assembly GCA_031216405.1). Lineage (NCBI taxonomy): Eukaryota > Viridiplantae > Streptophyta > Magnoliopsida > Myrtales > Myrtaceae > Syzygium > Syzygium malaccense. The sequence continues at coordinate 18,811,464 of CM062253.1, forward strand.
AATATTTTTCAAATCTTGAGTTTTATGTTAAATAAAAGGATCCTATATAAAAATTTGAAGTTCACGTACAAACTATTCACGAGATAATGTATCCAAGAAGTATCACAATAACCTATTATGCTTATTTCTTCTTCTTCTTCTTTTTTGTTGGCCCAATTCATTTTGTGTCATTGGTATGATCTTAAGCCCTTGCTCCTAAATATTTATTTATGCCCAACAAAAAGAAAAACAGGGGAAAGAAACCCTAAGCTCTCTAATCCTAGCGAGATTATAATAAATTATATATGAATATGAACATTCAAACGTTGTTTTAGTTATAATAATGATGTAAATTCAAACGTTGTTTTTAATTATACGTGAATACGAACATCGTCCGACGTCGTTTCCACGACAAGAGAGACGTCCAGCGCCTCGCGATTTCTTTGCAGAGGGAGGCGGAGACACGGCTTTATTCTTACACGGTACGAGAAGCGAAAGACGGGAATAGCGAGAGAGACAGGTTACGCGCGGGCTGGCATCGGCATCGGCATCGGCATCAGTACTCCTTCAGGATCTTCGACAGGTCGAGGATGAAGCGGCCTTCCTTGTACTTCTGCTTCGGATCGTAGGCTCGCACGTACTTCCACCCCATACCCTCGTGGCAGTTGCTGCAGTAGATGTCCGCGACCGAGAAGGCCCCCGTCAACAACTCCCGGTCCTGCGCCCGCGCGATGGCCACGTTCGTCGCGTTCGTGAACATGTAGGCTGGCCCCGATTTCACCTGACGTGGGGAGTGATCGGAGATCGTTTTTCAGATTCTTAAAGAAAAGCACGGTCGATTGATAGGAGGAAACAAAAAACAGGAGGGATTTCTGGGGAGGTTCTCTTTCGTTTTCCCCTTACTCGGAATTTCCTGGAGAGGATGTCGTCGGCGAGGGCGACGGGGTTGCGGCAGTTCCTGCAGCTGAAGAAGGGACGACCGACGAATTCCGCCATCGAAAGGAGAGCGATGAGATTCCGATGAAGAAGAAGAAGAAGAAGAAGAAGAAGAAGGGAGTGCTCGAGTGCTATCTGAATGTCGAGTTGAAGGAAGGGTGATGGAGCAGGTATTTGAAGATGCGGACAGTTGACTAACTGACCCTTGGAGAGAAAGTTGTTGGTTGCTCCCGAGAGTACCGTGCATGAAATGAGCCCGCATATGTAGATTTGCCACGTGTCCTGACATGGTCAAAACTTGGTTAGAGGACCAACGGATAATGGACCTTAGAATTTGTGGCGAAAAACGTGCAAAAATATCTTTCGAAAATTTGTCGCTAGTATTATAATATTTTTTAAATTATTTGTTTTCTATGAAATAAACGGAACCCTAAACGAAGTTACTGACACTGACGAAGAAGTTACTGATGAAGCGGATCTCGACAGCGATGTCAAGTGGCTTTGAAAGTTCATGAAGGCTGCATCCAGCCTCTTCAAGGCTGGAAACAACGAAGGCTCATTAAACTTCAGTGTGGTCTAGCAGACCAGCTCGCTCTTGCGGAAGGATGGCAATGGAAGCCATAGTCGGGATGGACATCGATAGCTCGAGGCCCGTCGAGTCGAGGGTGGCCTCTTCTTACGAGAAAGCCATCGGCTTGCTCGAGGAATCGCGGCTCAAGAGCGCACGACGCGAATCCAAGCTCGGGTCGTCTAAGACCGGGCCAAGAAAGTCGGGACCGAGACCATCGCTTCAGTGAGCCCCCCACAGCCGAGAGCGTCGTTCCTGTCCAGAGCTCCTTGATCGGTCGCGAGTGGCCGGAGAGTCCATGTTCGCGGGCATCTCTGCATCGGCCTAGAACCTCGTCAGCGCACACTGCGTCCTGGATCGGAGCTGCGAGTCGGGGGTGAAGCGCGGCGACCGGCGATTAAGTGTGGCTTCCTGCGAAATCGGCGGGCTTCCATGGTCAGGCCGAGGGAAGAAGAAGAAGATGAGAGGGAGATGTTCCGAAAATGTTGGAAGCGGGGAGTTCGTCGGCTCGTCGGCGCTTCACATGCTTCCCGGCGTACATTCGAAACGGCCGTTGGTTCTCCAACAAGTCGTGACAATGTCAGTACACATGGCATAATTTCGCTGGTTGGGCTCATTTCATGCGTCGTACTCCGGAAGTGACCAATTATGTTTCTCTGATTCGTGGGAATCTCAGCTGCTTTAAAGATTCTTCTCCCGCTGCCGCCACGTGTCTAGCGCCAGTTGGCCCTCCAAAAAAATCTCAGTATTTATATTATATAAAATTAGTTTTTTAATCACGAAAAAACTCAAAATCGGTGCACTTGTGACAAATTTACTCTCTATTACCTTCCGTTAAATTGAATTAATTTCACGGAAAAATATACATTCGTACACATGTGACAAACGGGGAAAAACCCCAAACCGGTACATACACTGTCATCCAACTAAGTAATTTGATGATAAATTTTAATAGAAATTAATTGAAGGTAAATTTATCAAATGTGTAGTAGTTTGGGGTTTTCGACAGTATTAACGTTATTATACAATGCATGAAATATGATCATAAAGAATTAATACATCAGTGATTGGGCCTGATGTTAGCTGAGCCAAGTCAGACGTTCGATCTTGGTCTTGGGCTCCGAGCTTTTTCTCTTTTTTTTTCCTGCATTTCTTTCACAAATTCTTTTACTTTCGTTAATAGTTTGTTTTGCTTCTAAAAAAACAGGAATAATAAGTTTTATTTTGTCTTTTCTCTCCTCCTCTCTTTTTTTGTCCTTTCCAATCTGAACGAAGATATTCAAAATTTTTTTTATTTGGGTGTACTCTTTCTTTCATATTTCATAATCGACTCACTCACGTAGTCAAGTTCACAACTCTTTTTTTCTTTCACTTTTAAGTGTATAGTAGAACAGTCCTTAAAAAAAAAACGTGAAATCTCCATCCATAAGTAAATCGTTTCATAATTCTCGTATCTACTTAGTACTAATCGCTTTAAAAATAGAATTGGGACAGAGGTGCTTTGATACTATAATCAAACGCTATTCTACGTATAGATTTTTAACTTCAACTAATCCTCGCATACGTTAAGACATGGTGTGCCAGGAAATTAACACGTTTACCATAATATCCATTGGTTCCTTTTATTTTTCCAAACCACGCACATAAAATAAGAGATGTGTCTTAATTTTTTCAGTTCTAAAGGTAAAAAAATTCGACAAAGACATTCTCGATTAAGAAAATAATGATATTGATATAAAATTTTTCATTTTGATGAGCGTATTTACAAAATAAAATATAACCTTTTCTATCGCATTGGGCGGCCGGGCTTTCTCCTAATTTAATTAAAAGCGATAGGTTGGAAACGAGATGAGGGCCGGTTTAGATAGGCTGAATAGCACTCTTAAACGGTTGCATTTTAATATTCCGTCTGAATGAAAACAATATTTTAAGTTTGAAGAAAGAAGAAAAATTCCGGTGACCATCAAATTCTATGTTGAGATATATATATATATATATATATATATATATATATATATATATATATATATATGAAAGATTAGGATTTGTCGTGTAAGGAAAATACACTTTTTTAGTTTAAAGAAATATAAAAAAAATTATAAAAATTAACTCTCTAGTTCCAAAAAAGGTCTCGTCCAAACACGCCCCGACCGAGGACTTCAATTTACTGGAAACTTAATGGATTTGCAGCACGAATAAAAAGAAAAGAGGAAAATAGAATCTACAAAGGTTTATTAGTTCGCGAAGGTTAACGTGGATTCATATAAGGATTAGCACAAGAAAATAGCGAAGCCGATTTAGCAGGACAATGAATTTTTGATATGGGTCGCAATTAATGGCAAAGCCAATTAAGCAAAGACAGTTGAAACTCTCTTTTTTCCATTTATGGTAATCAAATTAAGTAAAAAATATATATATGAGAAATAATTTTGGGCAATACTTAAAATTCTGTAAATAAGAATTTAAATATGGGCTGCGAGAAATGGCGAAGCCGATTTAAATACGGTGCAAGATATTCTTTTTGCCATATATGATAATTAAGTTACGTAAAAGGATTTTCAGCCTAATTAGTAATTAGAGCTAAAGTAGAATCCCTAATAATTACAGAGGATATGACAACTCAGATGCAATGTTTTCGAAGTTGGACCAAGCTCAGGGCAAGCACGCGAATGCACCCAAATTACAAATATCCATATATTTGTTTGTCAAATGATTAATACCCAAAAAAAAAAACCTGTGCACATTCTTGCAATAATGCATATCATACATATATGTATGTATGTGTATCTTACCAATGTCACAAGCGATCTAACGTGTCATCATTTAATTTAGTCCATGCAATTTGATGAAATCAGCAGAACTACTCGTACTACCCCACTATCTCTCTAAACATCCGGCACGGCAAATCAATTTGGAGAAATTAGTAAAATTGGAAAAAGCGTGAAATTAAATTGCAGCAGTGATAAGATGACCACGATGAGTAAGCAGTCACGATTCATGCACGCTTTTCCACTACGGGTAGGTACCCCATAACGATATCCAACGGCCGACAGTTCTGGCCGGTCCTTCCCGCGCATTTTTATTGAAAAAGAAAAAGACAATTCGAATTTAGCAAAAAGAAAGAAATTAAAAAACCATGGTAGAACCTTGTACTCTTGGACAATATATACATACATACATATATAAAATATATACAACATAAAATACAAAATAAAAAAAAAAGCGAGCGAGAGCAACGGAAGCAACGGAAAGAAGGGGAAAAAAAATGAAAAAAAAGTGGAGCAAAAAGACTCCCGATCCCTGTTTCTCAAACTACGAAAAAACAAAATCTGCGCGCATTTAACTTCAGTCCTCCACTTCACACACACCCACACACACACTCTCCCGTTGTCTCCCTCTCTCTTATTGAGTCCAAAGTCCTCCTTTCCTTCTCATTTCTCCCTCCCTCCCTCGCTCTCCACCACCGCCAGCACCGCCACCTCCTCCCTCCTCCCTCCTCCCCGCGCCGCCCTCCTCCGCCGCGGCGTCATGGCCGATCCTTACTGGGGGGTGCAGCAGCAGTTCAGCGACCCTCGCCAGGGGCCCTTCTTCCCGCCTCCCCCGCCTCCCCCCGCGAAGCGTCCCCGGGCCGAATTCGGTAAAGCGCTCTCAATTCTCCCCGATCGCCTCTCCCCCGCTTCCCCGCCCGCTTGATTCGGCGCCCTTCCGGCGTGGGGTCCTAGGGTTTGTTTGCTCGGGCTCCTCATTCGCTTCCGCCTTCCTCCTTCCTGTCCGTCGCCGATAGATTAAAACGAACGGAGGACGAGGACGGCAGACGGTTGGCCTTTTCTTTTTCTTTTTTTTCTTGAGCGGGAGCTCTGTTTCCTCGTTTCTCGCTCGCCTGACGTGTGATTTGTCGTGAAAAGGGAAAAGATGAAGACGGTCGGAGCTCAATGCAGCTCGGCTGCTTTGCCGCGAGCCGTTGAGCTCGTCCTCCGTTGACCTCGGTTTTGAAAGATTTTCCAGATAACACGTTCGCGCTTCTTTTCCCGAATTCTCTGGAACCCAATGAGTTCTTTGGGCGATCAAATGGTCTAGTTCTGTTGTCGGGGTTCATTTGCAGTGGGTTATGCCCATACCTCTCTGTTATTGCAATTTTAAAATGGTCGAAACGCTTAAACCGATTTTGCTTGATCCAAGTTTCGTAAATTTAGGTTGTCTGTTGACTGATTGACGTGTGATTTAAGGTGGCAGCTTGAATGCTTGAAATTTAGAGGCCCTCGAATGGTGATTTAGGTTTGCGGTAGCTATTGCCGTTGGTTGCGTGCGGTCGGTTGATGCTACATGTAGATTTAACAGGGAGGGGATTATAAGTTTCAACGGTTTCGATAGAGCTGGCGTTGGGGCTGCTGATATCATCGGATGCGTCTTTGCTTGCCACGCTGGCTAGATCATCCTGACCGTTAGTTCTGCAATATGAGGACTAGGATTTCCATTTGTGTTTCAGCATATGCGCCAGTTCTATTTAATTGTGATATGGAAAAGTTAATAGTCAGTACTCAATGCACTAGTTGTTGGAAATCTCGGGTGGACGGAAAACACGGATAAAGTCAATTAGCTTTAGATGAACCTTCCATGTGTATAAAAAAACATGTATCCGTTAGGCTTATTATAGATTTGATGAAGAATTTGGCATGTTGGAAACCTGCATTAATTCCATAATTCTAAGGCTAGCTAATTTAGCGGCATGTTGTTTGCTGGTAGATCATCTTGACGGTCACTTCCATGATTTTACAAGGATTCCATAAGTGGATTCAATGCACGTGTTAACCTTACTTAGTCTTTAAGTAAGGTTGTCCCTGATGTATCGACAGTCGGTTGTTGCTTCCTCTGATCTAGGTAAGTTGCATGGATAAAAAATGTGGATAAAGACTATAGCTTTTAGATTAATAATCCCTCCAATGGGCACGTGCGCATGGGGGGGCCGGAGACTCAAGCAAGATATATGCATTCTGGAACACTTGCATGACTTCCGTGGTTCTTGGCTTATTCTTGTAAGTCAACTGATAAACTGGTGTTTCTGTTACTCCAGGACATGCATTGTTCTGTCTTAGCAGCTAAATCATCTTGAGAGATAATTGGGTGTTTGTGAACGAGTATTTATACCTGGGTACTGGGGCACATGCCAAGGTTGCACATTTTCGGTTTTTGGGATTTGCCCCCTCAGTCATGGGAATTTTGTGGTGGATAAAAGAACATTGCTAGTGGTCAAACAATTATGTATCATTCCACCATCTACCTGAAGGTCACGTGGACTAGGGGGTGGCAATAGATTTGAGCCATGTAGTTGCATTAATACTCTTTCACATTGGAGCACAGGGCACGGCAGTCTTTGCCAGAGTTGTTAGACCTTTGTTGGATGAAAATGATTCAGTCAGTAATCTCAAGCTATATCTGGTTTCAACAGGCTTTTTATCAAATATAACAAGTCATTGGCATTGCTTTCTGTAGTTTAGATGCATTGCTCTTACATACGTTGCTTTTACACATTCAAAAGGGGTTTCTTTGCTAATTAGCACAAATAAAAAACCGAACAGCGCGAGAGAAAAGCGCATTCTGGCTCGAATTGATCGTTATGCATCTTTGAGTCACTCCTATCTGTGGGATTATGATTTCAGTATCTAATGGCTTGAATTGATGGTGATGCATCTTCGAGTCACTCTCACGGTAGCAACAGATTAAGGCTTGGTCTTTGCCGTTTAATGTATTTATGTTGCCATTCATGTATGAAGATCAGATAAGTAAATTTCTCTATCTGTCATGAGTTTCCACCAAAGGCCACTGGATGTTCATTCTAAAATATTCTAGTCGCGGCTGTTTTCAAAATGTAAAAATATCGAACTTGTGAAGTTTTAGTCCAATTAAGAGTATGTGCAGTGCTTTTACTAATTTCCAGAAGATAATGATGAGGGCTTCTAGTTTACTTAACACCTGGTCTGCACTATCCGAGTGCCTCTTCTACCAGTCTGTGTCTCGTTTATTTCCGGTAGTGTGGATTGTTGCTCGTCCTGACATTTTTTCTTTTCAAATTTGTACATGTTCCTGCAGGTGCTGGCCATGATTTCCAAGGTTATCTTCCCATAGATGATAATAGAGGAGCCCTCCCTGGAATCCCAGATACCGAATCCCTTGGAGCTTCCTATGATCTTTATCTGCATACTACTGTATGTCATACACTTCGTTGCATAAAGATTTTGTTCAATCCAAGCCTCGGTTCATATCTAATATATTCAAGTGTTCTTCCAGCAAATGTCGCCATTTAGCGGGGCACAGACTGGATTGGTAGGTGCAGGGACATCTGTTCACTCCTTTGATGATTTACCTATGGCGGGGGTCGCAGGATTGGCCCCAATGACACCTATGGCAGAAGGTACCTTGCCCTTTGAAGGTTGGACGGCTGAGGTTCCCCTTCCACCTGACGCTTCGAATACACTTTTTGTGGAGGGCTTGCCTCCAAAATGCACCCGGCGGGAAGTTTCTCGTATCCTTTCCCACTTGCTACCTTTTGTTTTGGTTTGGTTCCTTCACAGGTTGTACTCCTTTACTAGAGTTTAGATATCTTTCGACCTTTTGTTGGCTACAAAGAAGTGAGACTTGTGAACAAGGAATCACGACAGGTAAACCAAATCATGCGCTGATGTATTGGACATGCATCAATCAATAAATGAAGACTGATTACTGGGATGTTTGCAGACTGGGAAAAATCCTGTGGTGCTCTGTTTTGTTGATTTTGTGAGTCCAGCCCAAGCAGCCACTGCCAAGGATGCCTTACAAGGTACGTTCACCCTAAAACAGCATTTTCAACTTATGGTTTTATATTCACGGTATAATTTCTGGCTTATATCTGTCATCCTTGAGTAAACAGAGTTGGCAATCTCTGATACCCATTAGTTTCTTCTTTCTTTTTCTTCTGCTTTTGGGTTTCCCCCTAGTAATTTGTGTTTCCCTCTGTTTTGTCCTTTAGAGAGCAGCAAACGGTTGCTGTCCATCTTGTAATTTTGTGCGCATTTCCGATGTCGCAATTTTTAATGCATCAATCAATCATACTAACCGCTGAGATTCTTGTGATAATATTTTCCTCTAGCAGTCATTTTATGAGAGTAACAACAAATTAAAGCAGCGTTGTTTTTTTTTTCTTTCTGGGGGTAAGAGGAGCAGCTGTTTTCAGTTATTGCAAATCTTCCATTTCTGCCTTATGATCGGGTTGCATTTGAGGCCTGATCAGAGAGATTTTGTTTTGAAATCCAGGATCCATTACCTACAATAGAGAGTCTTCTTTTATCTTCTAGGACCAAAGCGGCTCTTATGCAATGTAGGCTGTCTTGAAGTCAGAATCGAAAAATCTTGAGATAAGAATAGAATTTTCCCGATGCGTCTCTCATCTTCCATGGCTGATGGCCATAATTCCCGAAACACAAGCTCAGTTGGAGCATAAAATAGTCATGCTCGCTTTTGCAGGTTATCTCTTTGATGAGCAGGACCGTGACTCGGTCAGACTGAGGCTGCAATTTGCTCGCTACCCTGGTGCAAAGTCAGGTGGGGGGTATCGTGGCAAGCGCTAATTTACATTGTCTTGCGGGTGATCATCCTTGTTTTCCAACCAGTTAACGTATTATATTTCAGGTCCCTTAGATGCTATTTTGCAAAACATCATATTGGGACAATGAAATTGAGCTAAAGTCTGGAAACATTATTGCTATGTAGGAATCACATGTATTTGGGAGGGTACATACTTTATAACCGATGATAAAGAGCCTTGCCGTTTCGAGAGTTATACAAATTTCCAAAATGGCGGTTTTATAGGACCAACATGAACTGAAGTTTTTGTTAGGACTGGCATAAGCCGCATGTCCCATTATCCATATTTATAGCTACAGAACTGATACTCTTTTTCTGTTAGAACTGCAGACTATGTTTATCTATGTATGTGACTTAATTGCTGTTGGCATTTTGTTATGTCCTGGAACTTATATATAGTTGAACATCTGAAGACTCTGTTGCCTTCTCGGTTGTGTGTTGGGTGTTATTGTCATGGCATATGGATGTCAACAGTATCTCTGAATGCTCTATCAAAAGAGGCCAAATTCTTTTTACTTTTTAGGGGGTTTTGCATGGAAATTACGGAGTAGAAAAGAAGATTTCTTTGCTTGATCTTTCCAGATCACCATAAGCAATAGCTCGTTGGGCATTTTTGGTACTTGGTCTAAAATGCTAGAGAATTTGACTGCCCCCTTCCCTCACTCGATTGTTGAAAATGATACTCCTATTCTCCTTTTACTGTTGTCAGGAAACTCATCACCTGGTATGATTAATGCTATGGAGGAATTAGGATATCCATTAACACCTCGATATTTCATTGCTTAGCAAAAAGGGGAAGAAATAAAGTCGTTGCCCGGTTAGTTCCTCACCGTGCCTAGATAGTTGACACCACCAAGCCAACTTGTGGTCATCCAGTTCTTATATTTGCCAAAATTCTGCATTTGATGACCTTGAATTAAGAATTGCTTTGTGGATCAAATATGTAGCTTACTTCAAAGCCATAAAATCTGTGAGTTGCTATCCGATTATCTGCTCTCTGTCTAACGATGAAATGTAAGCAGTCTTCAAGGAGGTTGTGAGTGCAATCTCATTTCTCTAAGTTTGTCATTCTCTAGCTATCTAGCTAGATAGAACCTTGCAAGTTCTGTCAAGCAATTTATGGGTATTCGGTTTGATTGTTTGAGCCTGCTTACCAGGTGCAGTCCTGTAATTCGCTTCCAGTTCTTTGTGGAAGTTCGTCGCAGTTCCTTTTTATGAGGAATGATCTTAAACTATTCCTTTTGGGAGCTTCTCTTCTTTCAATACCCCACTCTCTTATTGCCTGCAGCTAGACAAGAAGAAAATATAAGATTGCAGAACTTTGCCCGTGCCTTTCCTGTTTGCCGACTGTTCTTTTCTCGACCTCATAGAGTTTTGATCTTGTTGTGGATGTGTGCACTAATGCATCGATGATTGTTATCGTGATGGTTATCTGCTTGTGGGATAGAAAGAAAGCACTATTGTCACAGAACTGATATCATGCTTCTGTTTTGCGCTTTGCTGGATGAGACTCCGAACGCTGTTGCTTCCTATTGCTATACTTTCACTAGAAGCATTGTAGTCGTTTGAATCGAGGGCAATGCTGAGAATAACGATGAAGACAGCAAAGTTTATGATGATTTTTAAAACTATTGTTGCTCCATTCTGCATTTTTCTATTTTACAGTTGTTCCTGATTCCTCTTTGGGGGGGGTGGGCGGGCTGTCTTTCTGAGCCTAAACGTTGGAATCTTGTTTTGGGCACTGAACTCGAGTTCCTGTCATGGACCCCCCCGGGCATTATTGATGGGGACAAAAATTAGTACTTTTATCGCCCCAATTGAGTAATGGATCATCCTATAGATTCTTAGCCCGTCTTAGATACGGCCATGTTCGGCTTGGGTTCCTTCACCATCAAAAAGATCATTACTTTGTTTATTACAGAAAGGAGAAAGAATACATAAAAATATCGAATTCCTACGTTGGGAGTGGAGACCAGTTTCTTGTGGGTGGAACCAAGCTGTTGACGCTCTTTTGGTTTTTATTTTTGCGATTTTTTTCCTTATATCTCCTCCTTTTTGAATGGTTTGCGTTGGGGTTTCCTTATCCTCATCAGATCGGGAAAACGGCCAAACTTTCGAAACTTTGACTTGCTTGGATTTGAATTGAATGCTAATCTTGTTGTTCTCAACCACCTCTCGAGTAATTTTGGTGGGCCGGAGCTTCCTCGTGCTTTTGTCTCGTACCAAACAGTGATACAGCTCCAGGTCAATCTCCTTTTGATGAAATCAGTTGAAATCTCGTCCCCAGTGTTTCCTTATACTAACAAGGCAGGTCTTATTCAGGACACTGATGCCGATGTTTAACAGAGTGGTTTACCCATTAAACTCGGGAAGAGAGAGAGAGAGAGAGAGAGAGAGAGAGAGAGAGAGAGTTTATGTTTGTTTTAGCAATGCAAACAATGTGGACGTCAAGGCGGTGGGTATGGGCACTCTGACCTTATTGAAAATGCAGTTCCGAGTGACAGGTGGGCGATGGAGGGTGCTAGGGGGAGGGGCAGTTTTCCTGTGTCTGTCTGCAAAGAAACGTCCTACCTCGCCTGGCACCCTACCTGCAAAGCTCTTCACCCCGCGATATTCTTGCGCAAAATTCGGTTGCCAAAAGTCTTAGTCCAACCGTACATCTGAATCTGCGGAATCCTCTAACAAATTTGAACTTTTCCATTCCGTCCTCTTTCATCTGATGGGATTACGTTTTGCTCTCGCACTCTTGGTACCCCTTATCTGCTCCTACTCTGTTTCCGTTTGCCCTGCCTCTTGAGATGCATTCCGCAGACTGATACTCTCTGTGCACGTCTCTGTGTTTCTCCACTGAGATAGGCTTCTCTCGGGGCACCCGGCGAAACATCCCTCTGAAAGGGAGTCCCGTCTTTTCACCATTGCCATGGCTGAGACATTTCAGGTTCAGGGCAAGGAAGAGGAGCTCGACGAGGAATGCCCCGTCAAACAGGTGGAGCTGACCGTTCCCAAGACCGACGACCCGACTCAGCCCGTGCTCACGTTCAGAATGTGGGTTCTGGGCGTCGGAGCCTGCGTCATACTCTCTTTCGTGAACCAGTTCTTCTGGTACAGGCAGAACCCCTTGTCCATTACGTCCATCTCCGCGCAAATAGCTGTGGTGCCCATAGGCCATCTGATGGCGAGGACGATAACGAAACGCGTCTTCTTCCAGGGGACGAAGTGGGAATTCAGTTTGAACCCCGGGCCTTTCAATATGAAGGAGCACGTCTTGATCACTATTTTTGCAAATTCTGGTGCAGGCACTGTGTATGCCACGCATATCTTGAGTTCCGTCAAGCTTTATTATAAGAGAAAGCTCACCATTCTTCCCGCCTTTTTGGTGATGATGACTACTCAGGTCTGGTTACTAGTGATCTTGTGGAGATCTCTGACGACAAAGCTTTCTTTTTTGGGATTTTTTTTTCTTTACTTTGTTTATGGTAGCTATGAATTGGTGATAGCAACAGAGTGATATATCATATAGGGCAATCTGAACTCAGTGTTGGGTTCTGGCGAGATGAATTCTATCAAAAATCTTCAATTTTTTTCATGACAAGAAGCCGTCTTGATCTACTTCATGACCGTAACACATCATATTCTGGAATTTATCGTAGGTTCTGGGCTTTGGTTGGGCTGGTCTATTCCGGGAATATCTTGTTGAGCCAGGGGAAATGTGGTGGCCGTACAATCTGGTCCAAGTATCCCTATTCAGGTAATTATGTTCTGTGCGGTATCATATGGAGTGGTGTTCTTTCTGATTGTGTAATGGATTGTTATGAATTGCAGGGCTCTACATGAGAAGGAAAAAAGGCAGAAAGGCAGCTTCACCAGGGACCAATTCTTCGTCATTGCATTGATCACCAGCTTTACTTACTATGTCCTTCCTGGTTATTTGTTTATGATGTTAACATCATTTTCTTGGGTATGTTGGATCGCTCCTAATTCTGTTCTTGTTCAACAACTTGGCTCGGGCCAAAAGGGCCTTGGAATTGGTTCTGTCGGGTTTGATTGGGCTACCATTTCATCATACCTTGGGAGTCCATTAGCTAGTCCATGGTTTGCGACTGCGAATGTGGCAGTTGGTTTCTTCCTCGTAATGTATGTCATGACACCGCTTTCATACTGGTTTGATGTGTACAACGCCAAGACCTTCCCGATATTTTCCCAGTCTCTCTTCTTGTCAAATGGTACAAAGTATGACATTGCCACGATCGTGAATTCCGAGTTCCATCTTGATAGAGCTGCTTATGCCAGGAATGGTCCAATACATCTCAGCACCTTCTTTGCGATGACTTATGGCCTTGGTTTTGCTACACTTTCAGCTACTGTTGTCCACATTTTCCTCTTCAATGGAAGGTAAATACTATCGAGTATTGGTTTTTTTGCACAGTTCAAGTTGTCACTTAGAAAGAGATGGCATTGAAACGTTTGATGGAATATTGACATATCTTGGGATTTATTTGATTGTTTCCATCTTATGGTTTCTTCGTGCCTTGACATTAATTGAACAATATTATCAGCATGAAGATTGCACAAAATCCAAGTCCTTCGTTGCTTTTTATAAAGTAAATTTCATGATGATTCTGTTCATTATATATTTTTTAAACCAGGAAACCTTCATTCGTCAACTTGGTAATTTCACTTGTTATCTCAAAAGTTTGTTTAGACTTAATAACCTGTTGTAGTGAGATGGGACTATCGCAATCCAATTGGATTAGTCACATGCTCTTAGAGACTTAGACACCCGATGTCATTAAAAGAAAAAGAAAACAAAATCACCTTTGTGGCGATGAGTGCTTGCAGAGTGTTTTTTCCCTTGATCTAATATTAATTTTACTTGCTCTGCCTCTTCTTCATGCAGTGACCTATGGAAGCAAGGTAAAAAAGCCTTTGGAGGGAGTAAAAAAATGGATGTACACACGAGGCTCATGAAGAGATACAAATCAGTACCCATGTGGTGGTTTCTTGCTATCCTAGTCATTAACATTGCCTGTATAATTTTTGCTTGTGAGCACTACAAGGAGACTCTTCAATTGCCATGGTGGGGCATATTACTGGCATGTGGCATTGCAATTTTTTTCACCCTGCCGATTGGTATAATTACTGCAACCACAAATCAGGTACAGTACGGAACTTGAAACTCTTCAACCTCTTTTTATAGTTATATGTCATGAACTCGCACATGACCATCAAAGCGAACTATGTTTTACTCCAATTGTGAAAATTTCATCCTTGAACTTATGCTCCCCAACTTTTGTGCTCTCCTTGGTAACAGACACCCGGTTTGAACATCATCACCGAATATGTCATTGGTTATATGTACCCGGAGCGCCCTGTTGCAAACATGTGCTTCAAGGTCTATGGATATATAAGCATGACTCAAGCTCTGACTTTTTTGCAAGACTTCAAGCTGGGCCATTACATGAAGATTCCACCTAGGTCAATGTTCATGGCACAGGTGGGGTTCTTTCATCTCTTGATCAATTTTTTTAGGCTTGATTTCATTTTAAACCCTAAATGAGGATAGATCATTTTGGATTGGAATTTCCGTATGTTAGGTTCAAATATAACAACCAAACGAGGGGGTGGGGGGTTTGAATTGATCGAAACTTAACTAGATAGAGATTTTTCAGATTCTTTTCCGGCAAGTGCCAATTTTAAAACTTCTAAAAACTGCAAATTTTGAAGCTTCTGTAAACAGTCTCATGCATGCAATAATAAAGTGGTCAATGCAAGTGCAAGCTATAATGAGGGATAAGGATAGAGAATATCAAGACGAGATTTATAGTGGTGGTTCAGTTTTCCTTTTGCTTACTCCACTCTTCCAGCTCTGGCAGCCCAATTAGGTCATATTTACTAGTATCAACAAATAATACAGGCTTCCGCAAAAAACTTGTTTCTCCCGCAGTTTATCTTAGGCAAGACTAGTTCCTCTGGTAGTGCCCTACAGCAGAATCGATCATTTCTTTCTGTTGATGCCCCACAACAATACTAGAGCTCTCACAACCTCTCCATTATCCCACAGTGGATTTACAAATCCCTTTGTCAAGCACTTTGACAAAAACACAATTCCCTGTGTTTGCAGAACAAAAAGGTTCTTCGAACGCTTTTAATGATACTCTTGTTCTCTCTCATATATACTCAAGTGTGTACAACTGTATAACAAGTGTTGAGAATATTTACAAAGAAACTGTTGACTCTCAGACTTAGAATAACCTATGTGCAATTACTCAATCAACAGTTTCATAGCTTCGCTTCTCGTATATATAGATCTCCAAATCTGAACGTTGAATATTGAATCAATAGCCATTGCATCAAATTGAGTTTCCTTGAATAATGTAGTTTTTGGTCCACGAAATCGGCTATTGCAGATATTTTCCAATTGGTCCATTTGACTCATGTATGCAGTCTCCTATATACGTGTATATTGTAATTATCGATTCGTCATCAATCCAATAAATCAAGGTATATCTTTGCCAAAATTGGGTCTGCTGTAGCAAAAAACTGTCTATGAGGTGGGTCTTGAATAATTATATTTCCATGAGCTTGATTTATATATGGGAACTTTTATATGACTGATGCAATCTTCTGCATCAGTGATGTAGAACATGTATCTTTTAATATGTCCACTTGTGTTTCCTTCCATTTCAATAATGATCAGGTGAATGTAACATTTAAAACATGTATTTCCACTTGATATTTCCATAGGTGTAGGTCACTTGTGATAGCATAGACTAGTAAAAGATATTTAACCTGTTATACTTCTTTTACATTCACCCAGAGAACTCATTAAATACTTTGATAAGGTTTTGTGATCATCAAAATAATCTAAGGGGTTTCAGAATTGGTTTTCAATTGTCCAATACTACAAAATATAGCATCAGACTGACTTATGTACAAGATCTGGGATTTTTCTGGCTAGCCCACTATTTCAGTAGAAAATTGAGCAGGCTAACCGTCAAGTCCTCAAAATGTTGATTTCTGTTTCAGGTCGTTGGAACAGTAATATCTGTAATTGTGTACCTGTTAACTGCATGGTGGCTCATGGAGACTGTCCCGAACCTTTGTGACACATCCTTGCTGCCGCCTGACAGTCCATGGACTTGCCCACCTGATGGCGTGTTCTTCGATGCATCTGTCATTTGGGGTCTTGTCGGGCCCCGTAGAATTTTTGGGGACCTTGGCGAGTACGGAAATGTGAATTGGTTCTTCCTGGGTGGGGCTGTCGCGCCTTTGCTAGTCTGGCTCGCACACAAGGCATTCCCCAATCAAAACTGGATCCGCTTAATCCACATGCCCGTCCTCTTAGGTTCAACAGCGATGATGCCACCTGCTTCTGCCATTAATTTCACCTCTTGGATCGTGATCGGCTTCCTCTCTGGATTTGTCGTTTTCCGGTATAGACCGGAATCGTGGAAGCGCTACAATTATGTGCTTTCTGGAGGTCTTGATGCGGGAACCGCATTCATGACGTTGCTGCTGTTTCTCGCTCTGCAGTCAAAGGACATCTCCGTTGACTGGTGGGGAAACAATCCAGAAGGATGTCCCTTGGCCACTTGTCCAACTGCAAAAGGAGTTGCCATAAAGGGATGCCCCGTCTTCTGATCAAAGCCATTGCTCTTGTGCTTTCTTGCTCGTGTTTCCTCAAACCTGTATAAAGTTTCATAAGTCTCTTACTATTATGCGTTTTCTAGATTTATAGGCAGAACAATTTAGGTTGGGTTTTCATTGTTGAAAAAGGTGCACTCTGTCTCCATAGTCATTTGAATGTCTTCCTGTTTTCCTTTCTGAGCCAGTGCCGCGTTTGAATTTCCTTAAATGCAAGCGCAGATGAGACGACTGATAATTCTGAACAAGCGGTCTGTATAAGACTTTGTTCTTTCTTTTCCTACATTTGCCTCTCAATCTCAAGCAAAACAGGCATCAAATGCCTTAAAACCTAGCATGATGCAACCATACAGAGAGAAGGTTGTGCACGGGGAAGGTTAAAAATCAGCGAAGACTGCATAGGACATTAACATTAACATGTCTTTGAGCTGTATCAGCCAATTACTCTGATATGCGATGTTCTTTCAGTTTTGTTCCAGGAATGACAGATTACCTCTTCCTCGTATAGCTATGGATACGATCATTCGAATTTTGACTCGAGAGTGTCATTTGGTCAAAAAAAAAAAACACTCGAAAGTATCAATTTGTGCTAGGGCTCTGCTAGCTGAAACTTCCTCTGTTGAGGATATAGATTTCTTCTAGCGGCCGTAAGTTGACAGAAAGAGATCGCTAGTTTTATTAATTGGAACTATGAGTGTTATCTTCTTTTCTTTTCTTTTTTCTTCTTTGTGCAACTTCTATCGTCGAATAACCGAGCGCAACAAGTGCATGCAAATGCGATGTCGTTTGCACCCAATGTTGTAGATATCTCTTCCTATCTAATTTTCCAATCACTAGCTTCTGTTCTTATTCTTGTTTTTCCATTTGCCCTCAAACACAAGATTTTATGTGCACAGTATGGTGAGGTACAGTAGATGATAATTTCAAAAAATTGAGAAACCCTATACTGTAGGGATCATAACTTCTCGTCTTTCATTGTTTATATTTGAAGAATATTACTATTCTCATTCACGACGGGCGCATGTGAAATTAATGAAATCGAAAATGGAAAATATAACATCAAATATCATATTTAACCACCAAGGCTAGCAGCAGTTATATTGCATTCTTGACATTGGATTCACCATGTTGGCTACATTCTAGACCAACAATCGATATTAAAGTTGATTACATTTCTTTTCGATCAACATCAAGAGTGCGTTTGTTTCATCGAAAACTTCAAAATTAAGAAAAATATGGAGAAAAATGGTTAGTTTTCATTTATTTAGTGGTTTAGGGAAATTGATGTCTTTCTTTTGAGAATGGGAGGTTGTTTCCCCCCAATTTAAGCTTCTTGTTTTTAGTCCATGGAAAATGTTTTCCATAAATCAATTAGTTTTTTGTGATCCAGACACCGGAAAGTCAGAAAATAATTTTCCAGAAATAATTTTCCTTCCAACAAACGGACCCTAACTTCATCTTCCAATCTTACCTGGTAATTCGGATGACATAACTTCCTGACAGCCTTTGGAACACGCTCAAATGTGGACAACAGTTTCTACGCTTGATGTAATCGTGGTGCTTGATGCCGTTATGCTTTGCTAAGTTGTAGTTATGGCTAAGTTTTATTGCTAAGCGATACGTTCTAAAGTGACAAGTGGGATGGATGTCTTATATGAACAAGCAAGTTATTTACTTTTGGAGGGAGATGTATCACCTTAAGAATTAAAAAATTTTAACGTTATCTAGGCTAAAAGCAACCGTAAACGTGGAAGCTGGAAAAAACATCCTTAGACTGTGTGAAATTTTGCTTCAACCAGTCGAAGTCTTGTCATAGATCTCGAGAAAAATGACAATAATAGTCTATAAACTTTAGTTCAATGTGCAATATCATTCTTGGTGGTTTAATTCGTTTAATTTGATCCTTGAACTATTCTAAATGTTCAGTGCAATCTTCTTTTTTGATTAAAATAGGGAAAAAGTTACTGCAAGTTCCTAAACTAGTGCAAAATGTGCAATCTAGTCCTTAAACTTTCATTTTGTTCAATCTAGTCCCTTAGCTTTCTCTGTAGCACAGTCAAATCAAATGTTTAATACTATTCGCAAATATTCATAATTTCAATATTAACTAGATTTTAGAATACTTTTCATTTCAATTCATGTGCTACATCAACAAAAAATGCGCTATTTTTGTATCATCGTATTGGTCTAATATTACTCTAGTTCCATTTAAGTATATTTTACCTTATCTATAATACTAAAAGTAGAACTTTATTGAGAGCTGTATTGGTATGGTCAAACAATAATTGACATTATAGCGCTATGTACTCAGAGTTGTCATAGATATGACAAACAAGGTGAGGCCTAGATTTGGATAAATGGAGGAACATTGGGCCTTCGACCACCATGGAGCCAACTAGAGGAGGTGGAGGAGCGATCAACATAGGGGGCTAATGATGACTGTGAACTGAACCGATCATAGGAGAATCACAAGCTCGGTTGATCAAGCAAGGTTTGTCCACCATGTTTTTGACCAAAAATTTTGCCCTAAAACTAGACCCTTGGAATGGGGGAGTGGTGAAGTAATATGACCGATCAAGGCATGATGAATAATGGATGAAGACGAGGCATTCAATTTTGAGGAAATCATTCTTCCTACATGAGGAGTCATGGCTGCTGATCATCGAATAAGAGAATTGAGCCGTTGGTGACCTTGGTGATAAAAGGGATCTTAGTCAGACGGGAGTTCATTAAGGGCTTAAATCACCAAGCAGTCGTCGGAAATGGAGCAATTGATTGTGATAAGAGAGTCTGTAATTGACTTCATGTGCCAACGATGGTAAAAGATGGACTGGTCGGGTTTCTTGACAACATTCTAAAAATCAAGCTTTACTCCAATTTCCATGGCCGCACAACAGTTAAAAGCATTGTCCTAGAGAGAGCCAAACTATTGAGATGCTAGAAGTCATGAACTTACGAAAAATCTGGATTGTGAAGGTCAAATTGATCAAACTACAAAGGCACTAAGGGTCTGTTTGGTAGCGTTTTTGTTCCTAGGAATAATTTATGTTCAGAAATAGTTTTTTTCTAATTCTGATCCCAGGAACAGTTTCTGAACAAAAAAATGCATTCAGTAACTATACAAAATTTCTATTCCCGGAATAGAAAAAAAACATAAATGCGTTCGGTACGACTTTAAAAAATTCTACTCCCAATTTTTTCATTTAATTATAAAATGTGAGTGGAGACTTAACAATTCTTCATGTTTGGATAAAATTGGACTAGAAATATAATTAGAATATATTATGATATAGAATTGGATTACCTTAATACAATCACAAAGAAAATTACTCCTTATAGACAAAGCAAATACCGGATGGTGATTGAGGAAATTGCAATTTAGGGTTTATGGTTTGGGGTTTAGGTTTTGGAGTTTGAGGTTTGGGGTTTTAGGATTTAGTGTTTCGGATTTTGAGTTTAGGGTTTGGGCTTTTGGGTTTTAGGGATTCGAGTTTTGGGGTTTGGGTGTAGGATTTAGAGTTTAAGGTTTTAGAGTTTAGTGTTTCGGGTATGGGGTTTGAAGGTTCGGGGTTTAGGGTTCGGGGTTTTGCGGTTTAGGGTTTTAGGATTTGGGGTTTAGTGTTTCGGGTATTGGGTTTTAGGGTTTGTGGTTTAGGGGTTGGGTTTTAAGATTTAGGGTTTAGATATTGAGATTTAAGATTTAGGGTTTTAGAGTTCAGGATAGATTTGGAACATAATCAAGAAGGGGCTTTTTTTACTTATTGATTCTGTTCCAAATTTATTCCCTAGCCGCTTTTCTGTTATAAGGAACAAAAAAATTGACTGACGTTACTAAACGGATTTCTGTTCTTTTTTTTATTCCAAGGAACAAAAGAACATAAATTTAAAGAATCTGGAGCGTTACCAAACATGCCTAAATTGTCCTAACCTGAGTGAAATAGGAGGATTGACCTCCATTGTGCCATTATGAATTTATGATGAGTGACAGACTTTACACAGACATGAAAAAGACCCGTCCACATGACTCAGCTAATCGTTGCAAATTAGAATAGGCTCAAACTTAGACTTCCACGAAAAATAATTGTGTGCATGAGGCTTGATAGAGACGAGATTTGTGATGTTGTGAACAACTAGAGACAACGAGGTTGAGTGTAGGACCGTAATATGAAAACTAGGAATTGGAGCAGTAGGGAAGAGGGAAGAAGAGGTGGAATTGGGCGTAGTTTTGGGGAGATGGATAATTGAGATTTAGGAAACATAAGAGAATGGTTAAAGAGGTGGTGGAGGAGAAGAAAAAACTAGAGATGCATCCGATGAGATAGAAATATGAGTAAAGGAAGTTCTGAGTTGTGGGGCAGAGATATTGAGGAACTTAATATGTTTTCCTGCTCCGATAACATGTGAATCTTTAGAGTCAGAGATAAAATAAAGATAAAGTGGTTATGGTGGTTTGACCCAAATTAGGATTACGTGATAATATATATACAAGAGTGATTATAGTCGAGATACAGATAGAAACATAATCACATAGAGAACTCATAATACATATCAATTACAAATTAATAATATTTCCATGAAAAACCAGTTCCATTCTAGGGTTGCTTTTCAAGAAAAGAACACATACTTCCCAATTCTTCATAAATGGTTGATTCTATCTATCTCATAATGTGCCGATTTACCCAAGATCCTGCACTTTCTTGGCTGCTCGTAGATTGATTGGTTGGGCGGTGGCTGAGCGGACTGCCCAATGTCAACTGGAAAAGGAGAGACACTCCTCTCATCGATCACGTGCGTAAAGAGTTCCTACTCCAAATCCCAGAACGAAGCACACGAGGACGAGATCTATGTTAGATCCACTGTCTCTCAGAATAATAACTTATGAATTAATCCATACGCACACTATTTCTTGCGAGTCCCCCATGATGTTCATCTTGCTGTTCTTTAGGTCAATCTTTGTTCCACCCAAAGATTCCCAGAAGAGTGCATGCTCGTAGCCCAATTCATGCGCTTCTTGAAGCTGCAAGTACCTCCTGGTTGAAATTAAGCAACATATGTGTTGTTAGTCAGCTGATGATATAAGAATGCATGTAATAACATGTGTAGTTCTTTGATATGAGTATAGCAAAGAGTATGCAGATTAGCTTGACCTTCTCCATTTTCTCAACACTTCTTCATCCTGCAACATGTCGAATCAAGGGGTGATCATGTGGTAATAGCTCACATGATGAACAGCGATAAGTGAGAACGATATGTTGGCTAAACTCGTTCTACGGATGATACCTATACAGCTTTTATGGCATTGCATAAATAAGTATATACGCAAGTATACAGATAGAGTGATTCATAATGGACAGTCTGAAAAGCAAAAGATTATTGACTGATGCAATATATGAACAGTAGAGTAGCCAGCAGATCTCAAGAATTAACTCAGACACCCATCCTTGGAAAGAACACATTGCAAGATATCAACGAACTTTGAAAGGAAAAAAAGAGGGCTTCCATATGCAAAAACACGAAACGTGTTACATACATTTATCCGCAGATCTGAGAGAAGCTTCCCAAACAAACGGAGTCTCTCCTTGCGGAAGATGTCTGATGTATTTAGGAGAAGAACACGCATATATGAGCTAAGTATTCCTCATAGGAGCACAAAAGAACTGAAAAAAACGCAGACCCATCAAGATCTGGCGCTTAAGGAAGGAAAACAAGGAAATGGACCAGACAAATACCGACAATTGCTAGGGCGTGATTCAAAAGAACATAACAAGATGAGGAGTCTCTTCATCTCAGAAAGAACAAAAAGGAAAGAAAAACTAGGAAAAGAAGCATACAAGAGTGATATTGATTCGGCTCGTCTTGAAGATATTACGTAGCTAATAGTAAGCACGAAACGCAGAAAGATGAGCCGGACCAATATCACGCCATGTCTACTTCTCCCATCAACCTTCACTTGCTCTTCTTCTTCTTCTACTTCAGTAGAGAGAGAAGAGAAGCTATTTAGGGCCTGTGTTTTTCTGTTGCAACTTCTTCTCCCTTTTATAGCGTGGAAATGGAATATCATCAAGGGTTTTGACGCTCCCTCAGAAAGGAATACGGATAAAGTAGAGGTTTGTAACGTGGAAATTGATCGACCAAATTGATATCTATATACATTGATGATCTCTCGTTAAGTATCAAATGTTGCCCATCTGTAATTTGGCACATCATTCTGCTGCGCTGATTGGATCAACAAACTTAGTAGCCAAGATAAGTTATTCGCAAAATTCCATTTATAAATCGATGCGGTAAACTTTTGTTCGGTTTTGAAAACGACTAACTTATCTTAATAGTTATTTATCTTAATAGTTCACATCAATCCATCTTAAACCATATTTTATATTCCTAAGGTCACTATTGTTTTGACCAGGCATGTGGAACATGTAAATAAATTACGGTCCACCAATAGCCAATCCAGCGGGCAATGCCATCCAGTTTGCCACCTCTTTATTTTAAACCCTAGGGCAGGATTCTTGCAGATTTCATGATTATAATATGGCCACTTGATGCATAGTACATAGATACCTCCTCCATCCATTAATGTCGGGGCGATTCTTCTAAAATGCCGACATCACAACTACGGCCCAGGCATGAGAGGATAATTAGCTTTATGAGATTGAAATATTTTCCCAATCAATCCTCCATCATATTATTTGATTTTTTTTTTGGTGATAAAATGTCAGATCGTTACAGTTTTCAAGAGTCAATAATTTAGTAATTACTCGGTCCAAATTACTCTGGATGGATAAAGTTTTTCTTAAAATATAATGTAAGTGTTTCAAGTTCTCAATTGAATAATCTCGTCTGTGATTTTGTTGAACCATGAGTATGCTTTTGTTTTCCGACGAGGATCCTTCTACTAAGTATGCAGTTTTGAACGACATGGACATTAATTAAATTTTTCGAATTTCATCATTTACATTCACAGAAGCTAACACTTTTGCTTTTAAATCTACCATTTGCTTCTAAATCCTGTTATAGCCTCACACAAAACAGGTCTTGGGAAAGTGAATTTCGTCCTACCTATTACCGATATCTTGCCTACATGAAAACGTGCTTCATTTGTACGGAAACAAAAGGCACATTAGTGGGGGAGAACAAAAGCTTATGGTCCCCCCTAATTTAAGCCCCAAATTATGATTGGTGACTTGTCTCGAAAGGAGGAGGGGACAAGACATAAAGCCGAAGACAGGATAACTTAAACAAAGTTTTATGCGAAGGACTCGAATTTATTAAGATAAACCGGCGATCATTGTTAATTGCTTTCTCCTCTAGCTCCAATTAGAGATTTTAATTATCTCTTGAAATTATCGTTAACGAGTGCCCCCGAGACGTTAATTCAACCCGACTGGTTAGAATAAATCTATTTTGAGATATCGGAAAAAAGAATAAATCGTAATAATGTCTAACGCATCATGAGATATTGACGCGCTATATTTTCAAAGCAATTTAGGACGCTGCTTAATAAGTGCTAACAAGTGCTTCGAAAACACGCTTCCATGAATTCATTTTAAAATGCTAAATGGTGTCGCCGGCCCTAAAGTCTCTCCGGTGGTTTATCAAAAACCCTAGAGAAAATCTAGGCCCCCCTAAATCTAAAAGGCAAGAGAATCTAATCCTTTTTGCAGCGTAGGGAACCGCCAATGGATCCTCTTTTCTTTTTTCGTTCGTTTGAGTGGCTCGTTGAGTAAGAACACGAGTCAATTTGGAAAGTTCGGTCGTCGCAAGTGATTCCAAAGTAGGCCAAAACAGGAGACACGTACATCTTTATCGAAATGTGTCGAATTCCCGCGATCCTGAATGGATATGATGCTATCTCATGCCTGTTTTTCCAACACGTGCCAGTTGTCTCTTCACCAGTATTTAAAGATTAGCACCAGAGATGGAGCTCGAATAAGATGTTAGCAGATCGAACCGTTCAAGTGTACAGGTTGCAACTTTTTCATCCGACGATCGTTTGTTAATATACACACACTGAAGTGCATCATTAAATCGGTCAAAAACCTTCAGTTAGCAGTAGAATTTGGTCATGGGGCAATGATGTCAAACCACATCATTCAATTCAAACAATTGATCAGTCAGCGACATTATTCCAAAATGTTTTGCCCCGCCCATGACACGAGATGCCGTGTTAGTTTTAGCAAGATGTCTAAAGTTCGATCCCTCACATCACTTCTTAGTAGTCAATGTTTGTGGATTTTCCTTTCGTAGGTGCCTTGAGTCTCTTACAAATTCCGTCATTCACACAAACTTGGAGCTGTCAACAGCATGCTCTCAGTCATTCCACGACAGCTTTCGCATGAGGAGAAGTGTGTACAAAACACAATTCACGGCACGCCTTACAATCTGATATGCAGATTCATCTAACCTGAAAAATAATTTAAGCTAGTAGATAAATCGATTCCCATGTGAGATCCAAAGTTTCAATTCTTAAGGCCCCATTAATAAATTATTGGTTATTTGTTCATCATTTTGCTCATTCTTCAACTCCAATTGCATTCTTAATGCACGGTTCCACTCCAATTTACACATAAAAAAGGGAGTCCTCAAACTATAGTGGTCATATCTTGGTTGCATCATCTCTTGGGGAAGTCCATCTTCCTCTCCCTTCGGTTAAGTTTGAGCTCCCTTCGGAAGGTGGGGTAGGCAAGTTCCTTCGGCTGAGATATCACCTCGACAGGCTAAGGTCGGTCTTCCCCTTATACTCTCAGATTTATTGCTTTTGTACTTGTCTGACCCCGACCTCTGTCCATCGAGTGGAATCTTCTTTTGTGTTGTCCCATCGAGCTGTGCTCTCTTTTTCTTGCTCGCTTCGGTGCTATGTTGGTTATGCCCTTATATAACCATCTTTGTTAGCACAGTTTTTCTTTCTACCGTGCCATATTTGTGATTAAAATAAGAACATCCTGTATGATGTGTGTCTGTTTATTCTTCTAGTTAAAACCTTATCAATCTAACTTCACCTATTTCTTATGGGTATGTGTTTGCTTTAGCTATGTATCACTTATCCTTTACTTCTAGACGACCTGTATAGGGATGCCAAGTCAATATTCAAAACCTCAAGGACGTTTGTACTCAACTAATAGAAGATGAGATTTGATTGCTCGTAGATATCTCATTGTTTTCAACATGTATATTTCCTTTGTTGATCTGGCCTTGAATTGTTTTCTTGAGTTTCAATTCAATACCATTAGTAATATATATTACACTATCTCAATTTAGGCTGAAGAAGGAAGGTTTTGTTTCACGTCCGCTCTACTTTCCCCTTTTGTCCAAAAGAGACAGATCCAAAGGTTTTTCCCAAGTTAGAGAATTTCCCTTGCTGTCTTTCTTTCAGTGAGTCCTAACTTTCTTCTGTTCTGATTAATCTTATGAATCAATAATCGATAACGGGTAAAAGGCTTTATGAAGGTTAAATTTCTTGATTCCTTCCTGGAACCGCACTGGAGTAATTCCTCCGATCCTTCCTCCAAAATGAAAGTAAAAGCTAGTCTTGGCCCGGAGAATTGATTGAAGCCTCTACTTCTATTTCAATAAGGAATGCGAGCAAGGAATTCAATCCAGGGATCTCATGAGTCCCACATCGGCTAGACCTTTCCAACTCTGATTCATTTGCGAATAGCAAAAAGAGGAGATCCAATCCTAGTTTCTTGAAAGACTTATTTGGATGCGGGAAAACTTGATAAGGAAGTAAAGGGAAGAATATAAATTTAATGACAACTTCGATCCGATGGCTGTTCTTCATTAACCACAAGGATATGGGGACTTTATATTTCGTCTTCAGTGTCATTGCTGGAGTGAGGGCACATGCTCCTCAGTATCGTTTCGTTTGGAATTAGCAAGACTTGGTGATCAAATTTTTTGGGGAATATTATCAACTTTATAATGTTTTAATAACGGCACATGCTGTTTTAATGATCTCTTTTATGGTTATGCCAGTGATGATATGTGCATCTGATATTTGATCTGTTCTGATTTTGATAGGTGCACCGAACGTAGAATTCCCACACCTAAATAACATTTCATTTTCCTTTGTTGCCACCAATTCTCTTGCTCCTATTAAACCTAGCCTTAGCAAAAGCGGGTGTCGACGCTAGGTGGACGGTCTATCCACCCTTGAGTAGTCTTACTAGCCATTCCAGAGGAGCAGTTGATTCAGCAATTTCTAATCTTCCTTACAAGCAGAAGATTCATCTAGCTGCTTTAATAAAAAAAGGATAAAATACTAAGTAAGGAAAAATGTGGCAATCTATCTAATCGAGTTAAGAGGAATGCAATTGAAGTTCTTTCATAAGCCCCCCGGACAGCTAGTGAGAAATATGTCTAGTCCTTCTATCCCAAGTTTCCCGAGCCAAACAATATGTTCGATCCAACAAGCAAATTAGGTCTAGCCAAGTCAATTTGAGTGAGAAACTAAGTCTCTCTAGTTGGATAGTGGATATGATGTTAAGCACAGATATCTTCATAAAAGAACAAAGGAGTTTGATTCTTGATCTCAACGTATCATTGTTGAGATGATTTTCATTATATATAGATATTACAAATGTTACATTTCGTAAGGAAATATGTTCTTGGTGCTTGCTTGAGACCATATAAAGCTCTCTCCAGTTTGCAGACATAAGAAGGGTGATTTTTGTCTTCAAAACCTGGCAATTGCTCCATATAAACAGGTTGCGATAGAAAATCATGTAAGAAGGCATTTTTTTACGTCTAATTGTTTGATGGGCCAACCTTTAACAGTAGCAATGGTGAGGACCATTCTTATACTTCCTGGTCGAACAATTGGCAAGAAAGTCTCAAGAAAATCTACTCCTACTACTTGAGTATATCCCTTTGCGACCAATCTTGCTTTTAATCTTTCTAATGTCCCATCGGCCTTTAACTTAGACTTAAAAACCCATTTACATCTCACAACATTAGTATTTGAAGGATGTGGAACAAGAGTCCAAGTTTTATTCCGATGTAATGCCTCGAGTTCCTCTTTCATTGTTGCCAACCACCCTGGATGCTTCAAAGCATAATGTACATTATTCGGCTCCTTCAGTATAGAATTCGTCATATGTAAATTGGCATATTTTGGATTAGGCTTCACAATACTAGCACATGCTTGAGTAATCATTGATCGATTTTGAGTGGAGGAATGTGCTATTGAAGAATCATGAAGGACATCCATAGAGGAATCTTCATTTTCAAAATTGAATGGAGAATCAAGAGGAGCACTCGATGAGTCACCAATTTCAACATGATTTTGATGAACGTATGTTTCACCTTCCTCAATGTTGTCTTCATGAGAAGTATCATTGGTAGCAGAATTTAATAAGTCACCAGGCAATTGATCAGCGTTAACAGACAACGTACCTTGTTGCAAGTACACGGGTGAAATTTTCGAGTCTAATGTTGTCGTGTCATGATTTAGCTAGCTTATAAATTCAGATATATCTGCTTTATCACCTTGATCCCTAAATAATAAGCTGGGCACGATATGAGGAAATACTGTCTCATAAAAAACGACGTGACGTGATATATAGATTCGACCGGTTGGAGGATAGAGACATTGATATCCCTTATGGCGATCACTATAGCTGAGAAACAAGCATGGCAATGATCGAGCATCGAACTTATTTTTGGTGTAGTTCCTAAGATAAGTAAAGCACCTACAACCAAAAACTCGCAAAGAATTATAATTTGGTTTTCTACCAAATAAAAATTCATAGGGTGATTTCATGCCCAACACCCCTGTAGGAAGCCGATTCAAGAGAAAAACTGCCGTTCGGAAGCCTTCGACCCAATATTTTTTAGGAATTCCACTTTGATGAAGTATAGTCAAGCCAATTTCACATATGTGCCTATGTTTTGCTCGGCAACTCCATTCTGCTCCGGAGTATTTGGGCAAGATACTGGATTAATAATGTCATTCTTTTGCAAATGAATTAAGAAATCTGCTCGATTGAACTCTCCTCCTCCATCAGATTGAAAGGTTTTAATATGCCCTCCAAATTGCTTTTCCAAATATTCTCAAAATTGAGAAAACATACATAAAAGTCAGATTTTTGCCGTAATGGAAACAACCAAGTATATTGCGTATAATCATCCACAAAGCAAACATAATACTGAAACCTTTGAAATGAGATTATTGGAGCCTTTCCCCACAAATCACAATGTATCTTTTCAAACGACTTAGCAGTACTATATTTGGAAGGCAAAAAAGGAAGTTTAGATGCTTGATCCATTTGACAACTACTAAATCGTAGTGGTTTATTCTAAGCAGTAACAATAATATCGCCTTTATTTTGCAGATAACGGATTGTCGTTGACTGTGGATGTCCCAATCTTTGATGCCAAGTGCTTTCATCAGGTTTTCTAAATCAATTCGAAAATAGTGCTTCTTTTGACGCCTTCAAGGTATATAGATCACCTTCACGATTTCCAAATGTTAGAACCTTTCTGTTTTCCTATCCTTTATCGCAAAACCAGTGGCAGAGAACTCAAAATTTAGAGGATAGTTAGTTATAAATTGGCTCACTGATAATAAATTCTTTTTCATATGAGGAACAAGTAGAAAATTTTTTAAGTCAATGCTATTTTGCCCCAAATTGATCTGAGCATCACCGGTATGGGAAATTTTAAGCGAATCACCCAATATATGGTCGTAAGTTGAAAAGGTTACCTTCATCTCTGGTCATGTGATTTGAAGCTCCAGTATCAGTGAACCATTTTGAATCCTGACTATCTCCAACAGTAAGTGCAACAAATACCTTTGGCACATCCGATGGAAGGAAAGATTGATTAAATCGATTAAAGCGATTAAAACAATCTAAAGCAAAATGTCCCTGCTTGTTACATATTTGACAGGAAACAACTTTGTCTGTTCCTTTCACAAGCTTCTCGATCTTGCTTTGATTAAATTGTGGCTGGTGACCTTGCGATTACACAAAATCAACCCGAAAATTTTTCGTTCTTGGACCATTGTGATAAAACCCTCTTCCATGCGAAGAAAAATAATTATTGGAATGTTGCAATTGTTTGCCCTTCTTGATGCTCTTAAAATTATTTCTTTGACCAAAGAAAGCCGTCCTGTATTGAATTACAAGGGAACTTTTATTTGTGAGCCGACTCACAAAACTTTGCAGTTGTGAAACCAAGTCAGAGAATATCGGCATTAGAGGCTTCAACATGGAGGTTGTGAATGAATCATATTGATCACCTAAGCCATTCAAAACAAAGAGACCCTTCTTTTTGTCCTCAAGAGGACATCCGATAGCAGATAACTCATTAAAATATTTTTGAAAAGCACCGAGATACTCGTGAAGAGATGAGAAATTATCTCTATGACATTTTTGAATTTGTAGAAAAATTGAAACTTCACGTTCCTTAGATACCTTGGAAAAAATATTTTGCAAAGCTAACCACACGTCAGCAGATGTCTTCAATTCTACTACTTGAGCAAGAACTTCTTCGGAGAGCATCGCAATGATCCATCCTCGCAGAAGGTGATTTGACCTTCTCCATTGTAAAAAATCTAGATTTGCCACTTCCTCTAAGACTCTAGCTTCTTTTCCAGAATCAGAGGGGGTGGCTATTGTTGGACTCAGCATTTGGTACTCGCCATCAATGAATTTTACCAGATCTTGACTTTCAATTAGTGCAAGCATCTGGGCTCTCCAATAAGAATAGTTTGTTTGTGTCAGTTTCAGTGACACAAAATTGCTAATGTTCAAAGATGAGGGGTATGGATACTTAGAATTGGTGGAAGCCATGGTTAAGGATCGATTTCTTTTGAAGATATGCTCTGATACCATAAAAGAACAAATGAGTCTGATTCTTGATCTCAACGTACCATTGTTGAGATGATTTCCATTATATATAGATATTACAAATGTTACACTTAGGAAACAATACAACAGTGGAAAATAATAAATGAAAATATCATTATATTACAAGAGTTGTCAATCACTTGATTCTAACATCTCCACGAATCATATTGTAATTTTGATTGATATCTCTAGAATCTCCATATTCTTCTTCCTTGATTGATAAATCAATGCCTTTACTTTATTCCATAGGCGTAAGCCTATCCAAAAAAGCAAAGAAAAGGTCAACAATCGAGATCTTATCTTGTGATAAAGCTATTTTTAGGTGGTCTCGCTCCCTTTGAGTAAGAGGACAAGGGATTCGATGGCACCAAGAGCTTATCAAATAGATCTCCTTTAACAGTCGAGCAAAAAGGGTTCTTCAAATGAGAATGAAGTAGGCATTTTAGGTGCAAGTCAACTTTTGAAAGGAAGCAATGGGCTTGCTATCAAGCGATCCAATGAGAAAGCTAAAAAGCTTACACTTAAGCTCTTTTGGAAAGCTAGAATTATGTTCCTTTGCTTCGCCCCTTGTAGATAGGTCCGTCGGGAAAGGCTGCTAGCTCTTCTCGTTCCTTTCACTCTTCCGGTGATAATTGGTATAAGTACCGGTCTAACCAGCAAGCAAGCAAGACTTTTTATCCTAATATTATTTTGTTTAACAGCTTCAACTTATATGGGTTGACACCCCGATCATAATTTCGTAAGAGTTCTACACTTTCATTAGAACTACGGTCCATACGCATGATGTATTACTAGAAGATTCGCACTAGGCAATCACATCAACATGTACCTATCGCAATACAACATGTTCGAAAGACGGGAATTCCGGAAGAAAGCAATGTTACAGCAGTCCTCCACTTGATTAAATTTACAGCAAAAATCTATGTGACGTATAACTAGTTTTATGCGACAAATCTCAACACTGATGAGTACGGTCTTCAGTGTTCGTCCATGAAGCAACTCTTGCCTACAATTCTCGTGTGTTGGTCAATGTGGAGAACATTGAAAAAGTGTGCATTTCTCAATTACTAGTAGCCTTTTCGGATAAAAAAAAAATTTATCCAACCAGTCGAAAACCTATTGTACGGATGCTAATTCAATCCTAAACTTTTCAATTTTGCCAATTTAATCATAAACCATTGCACGAAATTTCAATGTAGTCATTCCAGCTAATTTTCGCTGGAAATCGCTAGCATGACAGTTTACCACGTAGGATAATCGGTGATGACTCGATCATCACATCGATGATTTTCGGCAAAAATTGACTTGAAGGATTACATTGGAATTCCGCGCAAAGGTTTAAGACTAAATCGGCAGAATTGGAAAGTGTAGGATTGAATTGACATTTATACGATAGATTTATGACCGATCGGGTAATTTTCCCACGGATAATTTATAAGTTATTACGTGGAAAGTTTACTTCTCTAGATTATAAGAAATTACTTATATCTTCACGTGTTTTGTGTGTTGTCATACAAAGAAAAAGAAGCAAGTTTTAGGGCCAGTTTGCTTGCTCTAAATCAAATGCAAAAGACGCCTTTTGTTTTCCGTCGTTTTGGTAATTGTCTAAATTAATAAAGATTCAATCGTCTATTTAAAATCAAAAGTGCAAGATTTTAACTAAGTAAAAAGTAAGAATCAATCTAAACATGCATTGGGCAATGATAGCATAAAGAGATTATAACACACTCTTCAGCGTGTAAAAAAAAAAAGAAATATCTCGCCTTGGCTACTGTCAATTTGATGGTTATTAAGATATTTTTTTTACAATTTTAACCTTCATATCAAATATAACTAAGACTGCCTATGAAAAGAAATTCACATATGTATGCTAATATTCCATTCAAATTAGCATTTCATTTGAATTTTTTCTTCTTTCTGATTTTCTTACCTCCCATTTTTTGGCGGGTACTTCGCCCGTTCACGAAGCTTTTCAAGTTTCGCGGTAAGAAAAAGGAAACTCACGGTGCTCATCGATGCCGCACGCGCTAGAGTACAATTTACGTCCTACTCGCGATCCCCAACGAAAAGCGAGCCGCTCCATTTCACCTTGTAAGAGACTTAAAAAAAATGGCAAGGTCACCAAAAACTCTAAATTTTATCAATTGTGACACAAAAAATTTTAAACTTTTTACTTATATGACACATTTACCTTCTTCTATCAAAGTTATGTCAATGGAACGCTACAAAGTAAATAACGTTGACATAGCGCTACGTGGCTTAAGTGAAATAATAAAAACGTTATTTTGGCTGAAAAATAAACTATCGAACTCTTGACGGAAGAGAATAAATGTGTCGCATAGGTAGACCTGTCAAATGGGTGGGTTGGGTCGGATTTAGGTCGGGTCATAAATGATCCGACCCAAATTGACCCATTAATCCATTTATGCCTAATGCAATTTTCTTAATCCATACCCGACCCGACCCATACCCAACCCACATCCGATCGGACCCATATTGCTAAAACACTTCCATATTTAATTAAATCTAAAAAAATTCATACCCAAACGAAGATGAGGGTGGGAAGTGAGTGAGCGCAAGTTTGAGTAAGGTCGACAGAAATGAGTTGAGTTTAAATCAGTTGTAAACTCATTTATGACCCATTTACGATCCATTTATGACCCATTTAATATTAATATTAAACTTCTACCCATTTATGATCCATTTACTAAATATGATCAACCCATTTATGGTCTATTTACTAATATATGGGTTAAGAAATGGGTTTATGACCCATTTTGACAGGTCTACGCATACGTAAAAGTTTGAGGTTTAGAGTAAATGCTGTCACAATTAATATAATTTGAGATTTTTTATATTGCAAAAAAAAAGTGCGAGTAAATGTGCCACAATATAATTTAGGGTGTTTGTGATTTCATTTAAAAAAAAAAAAGGTGAGGCCCTAAAAAGGGCAGAAGCTTTTACGGTTAGAGCGAGTACGCGTTCGTGAACTACTCGAGCGATGCGGGGTTAGTACCGCGACACGTCAAACGTTTCGGGCTGTTCCGAGTGGGGAAGACGCTGATGCGAAGCCTGCCCACCTAAGAAAGCATCGCGACAACCTCATCATCATCATCACCATCGTGTCGTCATCTCTCTCTCTCTCTCTCTCTCTCTTACACGCACACGCGCACTCTCGATCTTGACTTTTGCCCAGAAGGCCATTCGAGAGGGAGGGAGGCTCGTGGGCATTCGGAAAGCTCTTGTTCAATGGAGAGATTGCCGGAGGAGCTCTGTTCCAAGATATTCTGCTTGTTGGATCACCAGAACCTCGCCACTGCTCTTCAAGGTCGGTCGGTCGGTCGGTCGATTCCCGGATTCCTGGATTTTGTCGCGTCCAAGTTCAAATTTTGGAATTTGATGGGTGTTTTGTAGTGTCTG
The DNA here is from genome assembly GCA_031216405.1 of Syzygium malaccense. Lineage (NCBI taxonomy): Eukaryota > Viridiplantae > Streptophyta > Magnoliopsida > Myrtales > Myrtaceae > Syzygium > Syzygium malaccense. The sequence continues at coordinate 18,845,478 of CM062253.1, forward strand.
ATCTGAGTTGGGTTCTGCTGATTCCTCGCGAATCTGGGTTCTTTGTTACGTTGACTGCTCGCTGGAATTCTAGCAGACTAAATCGAGATTTGTCTTTTATCATCGGTTTACTAAATTTCTATTGAGATTCCGATAGGGGGGGCGGTATATGTTCGTTGTTGAATGTGAGCGCTTTTCAAAGGCTTGATTGGTTGATGAGGAGCTCGCATCTCGTGCAATTCAGTTGAGGTGATTACAATCGGAGACGGTTGGTCTTAACTTCAGTGAGATTTGATGAGAATTCTGTGGGGGGCCATATTGTTGCGAATTTAATGAGAGAAAGAAACAACTCGTGGTCGCAGAGTAGTTCAGATCTGCCTGAGAGGGAAACGGTCCGTTTTGGCTCGGTCGAGTCGTTTTATTGACTTTATACCGAATAAAGCTTTTGATGTTTTATCCTTACCAAAAAAAAGCTTTTGATGTTTCCCTTTACATGTAAAATGTTTTGATATTGTTTCCAGAGTTCAATTCGAAATTGTTCTTTTTCCGCGAGGAGAACGAGCGCAACTGTCTTATGCTTAATAAAGTTTGGTTGGAGTGTGCTTGATTTTGCTGATGATAGGTGATCGTAGATGCATCCGTGGAGGCAATACTTAAATGCAGCAAAGTAGATGACTGGCAAAATAATGAAATTTGTGATGATTTGTCTAGATCGAATCTATGAAACCTTTAGATGCATTGCATATCTGTTCCTTGACATGATCTATCGCAATGGTGATGTAGGAAGATGGATTTAGATGAATAATTTGCCCTGGCTGAAAAAGTGGCTATCTAGCGACATCGGCGTATATATAGCAGGCAATACTGGATAACTTGAAACTTCAGAAAGTATATTCCAACTTAGGGTGGGATGAATGCAAATCGATTAGCTTTTGATAATTGAGGGGCAAATGAGATTCTACACAAGAATATATAGTTGTTTGTGAACTGTTAGATCTTTGCTTTAGCTGCATTTTGCTTCTAAAAGTTCAATTAAGATGATGAAATTGGTGATTAACAGTTTGCAGAAAGTGGAAAGTCTTGGCCTCAGCCAACACCCTTTGGAGTAATTTGTTCAAGGAGAGATGGGGAGAAGATCGCGCTGCATTCTATGATCCTGCCAACTCAAAGTCCTGGAAAGAGGTGTATGAGGTGCAGGACCGTTGTGACCGTGTCGGACTGTAAGTTTGATCTTTCTGATTTGTATGGCGATCTTTTCAAATTCATTTTCTTTCTATTAATGCACCTCCAAAAATCATTTATTTGAGACAAATTAGACATATCAGTCATTGGAGTTACTTCCCTTCCATCATGTAGAGTTGCTAACAGAAAAAAGTTCTCCAAAAGATCTGCTTCATATGGTGGCATTGAATACCCAACTCCGTTGATGATTTCAGGGGACTAAAGATAATCAGGGAAGGCGGTGAATACTTTATCGTTCACCAAGGTGAAATTCAACATCATCTAGGTTCAAGGACCCCTTGCCCTTTGGGTTCTAAAAGGCATGGGGAAGAATTGAGGCACGAGGAGGCATCCTGCCGAAGCCAAGGTATTCTCGACAGGATCCTCTTCTTCATTGGGGACTTGGAAGTGGCTTCCACAGATGCAAAACGTTGTCGGGTCCTAGAATAGCGTCTATGTTCATATGTTTATAACATTATCCTGTTTGTTGTATGTAAGCCTTTATGTAGAATCCGCTCATTTTGATTTATAAGCGAGGAGGGCCCTCTCATGTTGTGTATTCATCGCCTGATGTAGAATGGCCTATGCAGATTTGTGTTTATCTTGCGGTTCATTTCAAACTGATGGAATTTATCAATTCTAGTTCATTCTGTACTTAGAAAAATGGTTCTTTCAAGAACTTTAACCTTTTCCCGAGATTGTTTCCATCAATTAGACTCTCGTGATTTATAAGCTACTTGAGCAGTCAACGGCAAAAAAGTGACTCCGGACATGTAGTGTGTACAATTCACGCTCGATAAACGTATCTTTATGCATCATATATAGTGCGTCATTGGTCAATGCCTTAGAATTTAAAGAACAGATTTCCTTGTTTCAATGAAGATACTGAAATAGCATTGGGTTGAGTCCCCATAATATTATCGGACGGATCCGGCCGAGGATTTATAGCTCATACGAACGATATGTATCAATATAGTTAGGGACTCCAGATCTGTATTTAATGCAAGTAAATCACCGAAATAAGTCGATTATTCTAGACTAGACTACTTCAGCTGAAACTCAAGAAGAGGAATGAATTCGCTTTCATCTACACACCCGCTTCTGTCTAATTTGATCTGTTCAACTCGATTCGGCCCTTCAAGCTTGTCTTTGGGAGTTGGTCGTCCTGGGATCACATTACAGCTGCATAAAGTGAACCAAAAGGAAAGTAAAGTTCAATTTATGCAACAAAAGTGCATGAAACTTAACAGATTTTCCTAAGGAATAAGCGATGGCTGAAGCGCCACACAGATAGATCTCTGTATGAATGTAGTGAAATATAAAACTCTGACGAGCCAATGTGATTCCATGTCCGAAAGAAAGAAAATATGTAAAAGATGCATTTAGATGCACGTAGCAACAGATACCACTTTTAGGCTGAGAAACAAAAGAATTGACAAATGGAACTTACTACATAACTGGAGCCTCCTTTCAAAGAAGGGAAAAACCAAAAGAAAAATGAAAAGCTAAAGTAGATTCGATTGTAATCTAGTCTTGCACCCGATTGCCCACTGGAAGGAGGTCTATAGCCATTTAAAGATCTCGAGTGTTCCCCGTCTTCTCATCTCCTTTTTTTTGTTTCTGCTTGATCTCCATATATTATAATCTTCATACAAAAAAGAAAAAGCTCAATACATCTGCTATCCAGCACAAACTGCGACGTCATGCGCAGTTGAATAACTTTGCTGTTTTGCAACTTTTCGAGGCTTTCCCATATTCGTCAGCACAAACAATAATCATATATTCAATGGCTCAGCTTCTGGGTCCCTTTCCTTCGCCAGTTCCCTGTCTTCTGTCTCTGTTAATACAACAAGTACTTCCAAGTCATTGAAAGCAGAAAATAGACAGGACATGAACGAGAAACAGACTGAAATACTACATATTTAGGGATTCAAGTTCAGATGTATGCCCATGTGGTTCTGGACCAGGGGCAAAGATTTTACTCACTCGGCTTATCTGCAATGACCAAGAGCCGCCTCTGCAAGAGGGAAGCCACAAAGAGGAAAATAGAGCACATGCCGAACATCACAGTGATGGGGAAAGCATCAACCTTCAAACACGATTCATGAAAACCTTCAGTTAGGCAGGGAGAAAAGTTTCTAGGAGGAGGTGACACTACTACTAGATATCTCAAGATGCGCTGGCCTCAGATTTTGGTAGTTCGCTGATCTTGATTAAATAAAGCCAGCAACTTACATTGTACAGCACTACGCAGACAAAGATATTAAGAGGAATCCGGAAGAAGTTCATGATGGTGCTTCTGGCCTCCTCCGGGATATACTGGGACCTCATCTTCATGATGGATGGCCAGAAAATGCCAACACAAGCCTCAAAAGTGCAAAAGCCTAGTAGCTGGAGACAACCTGAAAATGAAATACCTCCGCCTTTGACCTTAGCAGGAGTCACAAACATCTGTTCCAAATCAACAAAGTCAAAATGGGAGTATATCTCCACGTACAAACACAGATATAAACATACAAAAAGCTGTCACAAGATCCGCGCAAGAGCATGCACATGCTTGTGCATGCACACACACACATACACATACAAACATAGAGAGAGAGAGAGAGAGAGAGAGAGAGAGAGAGAGAGAGAGAGAGAGAGAGAGAGTTACAGTGGTTAAGATGGGGAGCAGGAGAGCGGCAGCAGATATAATAAAAACAATCTGCATGTAACTTTCAACTCTGGGTGATGTGCGAGCCATCAATCGGGAGGCAAGAGAGCTACCCAGCATGGAAGCCAACATGAAGGTAGCAAAAATGAAACCATGGGGAATCTCCTCCCCATTTGGGCTCAAAGCAGGAGTCCACAGAAATACAAATGTATACATTGAACCTTCAAAAAGTGATTGGATTGCGCCCAGCAAAGCGATTTTCTCATCTGACCATAAAACAGAATTTCAAGGTTAAAAATAAAAACAGATCAGTGGAGTGCAAAATAAGCAAGGGAAGAACATTTGAAACAAACATGTATACAGAGGTGACAACTATGAGCATTTCATGTGTCAATATGGCAATCTACAAACCAATAACAGGTTTTTGAGAGAGAGAGAGAGAGAAGAACCACAGAAAGATATCTGAGATTCATTGAAAAAGTAAGATCAGGAATCTACCAGAAGCAATGGCTGTGGCCGCCCCCTTGAACTGGGTGAGCAAGTCCTTATTCTCTGAAGGATCTCCATAATTCTCAGTCCACGAAGACAGAATAACTGCCATGCCGATAGCTAAAAAGCATGAAGCAGCATCGAAGGGTGCCACAGGCCCGAGAGAAAGTGTATCAACAAGTATATTTCCAAATAACCCAGATAGGATAGCAACAAGGCCATTGCCAAGAAAAATTGCCTTCGAGAATGTTATAGACAGCCATTGTTGTTCAAAACCCCGCTGCGCAGATTGTGTGAGAGGACATTAGTATGAGAATTCTCGAATTCCTTTAATCCAGTAATAAGAATAACTACAGGGAAAAACAGCACCATCTCATCAAATATTATATTCAGGGGAATTGACTCAGCAATGTTTTGACGTCTGAAACCACAGGAGCAAATTCTCAAGGGTGGAAAGGATCAGTCTATAAATGGAGACAGCTAGAAATATATGTGAATTCACTGTGTCATCCTCCCACAGGCATACACATGCCGAACAGACGCGGATATATAATATATTCAAGGGAATCGACTCAAAGTGTTTGGACATCCTAAACCACAGGAGCAGACTCTCAAGGGTGGAATGAATCAGGCTATAAATGGAGACTGCTAGAGAAATATGGTCAACTCACGATCTCATCCCCCCACCAAAGGCATATGCATGACAAATAGATGCAAATACATGAACAGGTTTCAAGTGTACATATGTATTCTTAACTTTTGGAATGTTTACCTCTTCGCGCAAACCTTGAGCCAGACAAGACAGTAAATGCAAAGTATCTAAGGCATGTTTGATAGAGATTGTGTTAACCCTAAAGAGAAAGTACGAAAACAAGGAAGTTCACGTTTAGATGAAACCGAATAACGTGCTTTGTTCTACTCTGCCTAAATGATCCGAAGGGCAACAAAGTCCAGTTCGTTTGACTTAATGTTTCCAAATAACTTCACTATTAGAACAGGAAAATGGGGAAACTATGTTCCCATCTCATCAAATGAAAATAAACTTCCCAGGAAGCCATCTAAGGAAAGCATGAGGATAGTAGCTTGTTACTGCATTTACTCCTTAATGATTAGGAGTTACAGGGCTAAAAGTTTCAAAATGCATAATAACTGTCAATGAGTAGAACTGGTGGTATTCAGAGACAGAAGTTTCCCAACGATCAACTTTCATGCATCTGTATTATCCAACAGAGAATAAATTTATCCAGCTTTGCGCTAATTTTTTAAGCATTACAATTTATTCAATCATCTGAGAAAAACCAAACAAAAGAAAAGTAAGGGAATAGACGCCCATCTCTTACCTTATTGTGTTCAGCAACAAGCCAGGACTCAAATGCTGAGAACAATAGAGAAGTGGCAATACCTCCTAATATACGGCCCAGCATCAGCACTTTGTAGTGAGGAGAATGCTTGGTGATGCAGCTCAGTATGTAAGTGATACAATACGTCACACACGCCCTCTTCCGACCCCTAATTAAGTGCCAAAAAGGATCAGTCGACCACGAAAGAATTTCCCGAATAGTGGAAAGGTATGCAAAAACAGCACGTAGCAGAAGCCTCACTGTTTGTCTGCCAGGGATCCGACAATTGTCCCGAACAACATGGAGGAGCCAAAACCAGCAATAAAGAGTTGTCCTATATCCCCTTTTCCGTAGCCATACTGACTGTAAAGGTAGTAGACATAAGGGCCCTGCAACCAATCACCGGCTTTCGCCACGAAGAACACATACCGTCAGATGAAGAGTCGCAAAGCATCTCAACTCCTAAAAAGTACATTTCTCCGCAGAGTTCGCCAAATGAGCAGCTGATCTCGAAGAAAAACTACAGATCCATCCTTGATGGTCTCGCGAGATAATGCATTCCTCTTTACGGATTAACGAACGACGGTACGGAATGTCTAATGATCTAGACGCCCCTAGAGCAGGAACAGGGTAGGTCGGGGAGAACGCGTCGACATCAAACAAAGACAAATATGCAGCATACGAGCACAATGGCCAAAAAAAGCCGAAATTGATCGATAATGCAATTGAGCTGTAGTCCTGCGCAATCGAGCGTCACTAATGACAGCAGATTCGATTCTGATATTCCCTACGAATCTAGGAGGAGCTCCAACCTGCAAAATGAATCCGCATTTCCACAAACAGTTACATAATAGAGGCCAAACCTCCACAGTCCACACGCAATCAGCTAAAACACGAATGCAGCCGCAGATCCACTCCGCACGCAGCATCCGGAAACGCGCGCAAGAACCGCAGATCAAGCCCGGCGCCGGCATTCTCGCCAATTCGTCCAGATCTCGACAGGAACCCCTCGCGACGCGTCAGATCCACGCCACAAACCCTCGGCTCGAGGCGCGAACCGCAATCCGGCGCGGCGACCTCGCGGAGCGCGCAGAGAAAGGAAAGCGAACGGGGAACCCCGAGCGCGAGATCCGAGCCGGGACAAAGGAAAAAAAGGGGGAAGGCGCGAGATGGGGAGATCAGAGGAACCGCGAGAGATTTACCCATCATGAGGGAGTAGACGAGGAGGTAGTTGTTCTTGAAGGAGGTGAAGGCGGAGGTGGTGTTGATGCGGTCCTTGTTGTTCTTGCTGAGCTCGAGGGCGGCGACGACGGCGCCCAGGGCCCCGAACACCATGTAGTAGAACACCTCCATCGCCTCCTGAGATCCCACGGATTCAGATTTCGTGCGTGCGAGCGAGCGAGCGAGCGACGCAGTGGAGAGTGAAGGGGGGGAGGGAAAAAAGCGCCCTTTCGCAAGTGAGATTTTATTAGGATGCTTATTATGGTCTCGGAGAGGGAGGAAAGTTATAAAGAGAGAGGGGAAGAAGGAAGACGACGCGGGCGTGGGTTTGGGATCCGGTGCTTCGCGGCCTAACCTTGACCATTCGGCGGGGGGAGGGACAGGGAGGTCATTCCCCCCACCCCACCCCAACCCCGCTTTCGAAGAGCCCGTGGGGACGCGGTTTCTCTCGGTTTGCCGGTAATTGAATTTGACACGTGGCGAGATCTGAGGACCGGGATCCGTGTCGATCCGGTGTCGGTGCTCTTTTTCGGTCGCATCGCAATCCTTTTTTTTTTGGTCAGCGGTCGCATCGCAATGCGCTCTCGCTCTTTCTTTTGGCTTTTGCGGCCCCCCGGCGAGCTGCCAAGCGTGCCGATGCCTTTCGACTCCGTAACTTTCGTTTTTTTCTCGATGTACAAATAATATTACGTTACACGCCTAGCGAGACGAGAGAGGGTCATATCTAAGCCAAGCTTTTTTTTAACTGGATCATTTCGATCGTGTTGTACGTTTTCGTCTCGGGTCTCGGCGAAGAAGTTATCGCCATTCATGTGCGATTCACGTGCACCGCGATACGAGGTCAAAGCTACGAGCAATCACTGAAGAAAGTGAAGGGTCGGATGAGTATCCTACAAAATCGGGATGGGAACGGACCGGTACGTCGAAGCGCTTGTCGCAGAACGACTTGCACCCCTCTGATGTCGTTCGATTTGGATGATAGAACAACTTGCTAAAAACAACCCGCTCTGGCGGCACTATACCTTCTTTAGGAGGGCAAACCCCGGATATGTGAAATACTATGATAGTCTCATGCTTCGCAGTTTATACAATTATTCGACGAAAAAATAATCACCTTCGAATTTTCTTTAATCTTTTTTTTTTTGAGGGGGGAACTCAATGGCCAGGTAGAGTACAATTTGATTCAGAACGGCATAAGGTTGTCTTAGTTTTGTGGGATCATTTCGTGCACTCTTGTCACCACCCTTCAAATGCTTGGCTTCATCTGCCGAACATACTCCCACTTTCAATGCGCGCTCCCTTCATGAGTTAACGGCACATCAAACAAACAAGAATCGAAAAAGGCTTCAAGAGCGGGGAGACATTTGCTGGCCCCACCATGCAAACTGGGCACGAAATGGTCCAAATTTGTCTAATATCCGACACATCAATACATGGGATTACAAAACAATGAGCTAATTGCCCTCCCATTAAAATCCGAAGCCTGCCGTGTATGACATGGAATGTCGATTTACTTCCCCATATGCATTCATTAAGAACTCGTCCCCTACTAACCATCTTCAAGCTAATTGAACCACAGAGCAGAAAAGGAAAAAAAATTGGTGACAAGTTCCAAATTTTCCAGCAGGAAATATGATTTGATGCATCCGGTGCTGAGTATTAAAGCAGACAAAAAGATATTAGAGGACAGATTCTACAGACAAGAGGAGGCTTAAGATGGAGATGGACCCCCCTTCAAGAATCCTGCGAATCCGGTCGGAGGTTCATGATCTGGGAGAGGACCAGCCTCGACAGCTCGTTCATGGCGGCTTGAACCTGATAATCGTCGGACTCGCTATTCCTTGGCCAACTGGGTGACTGTGAGCTCAACCTGGTGTATTCGCTGGCTGCAAGCTTGGTCTTTTTTGAGGTCATGAGAACTTTCTCCAAATCAGATTGTAATAAGGGCCTTGGTGCCTGGAAAAGATGCACACATCGATAGAAACCGCTTCAGTCTATCTCGAGATAGGAACATCATCGCAGTCATACACAAAACTACATGCGTAAAACTAGCACCAGACAAGTCTGTACAAATAATCCAAATGCTTGTCACAGAAGTTTGCATTTAATGCAGTCATTAATAGGAAACTAATCATCATGATCCTGAAGCATGTTTCATGTCATCGTAGAGGCAGCTACAAATGTCCTGGCAAATTTATCATAAAACTACACAACTCCATAGGCGACACCAAGAATCCGCCCAGTACCAAGGATTTTTGCAGTTGAACACCAAACCATACACACTATCTTTTCCTCCTTCAGAAACTTAAACCTTTAAAATAATGAGTCTAAGTGAGTCTTAAATGAACTTAACTAGTGAAAAGAGTACTCACTTGAGAAGGCCTTCCCTTCTTCTCTTCATCTAATAGATCCCTGATTGGAAAATAAGCCGCCTTCTTGCAGAGTTCAAGCAGATCTGAGCCTGTGTACCCTTCACACAAGCTGGCAAGGTAGTCAAAATCAATGTTCTGTTCAACTTTCTCACCCTTCAAGATCACCTTCAGTATCTCAGCCCTCTCCCTGCGATCAGGTATACCAATCTCAAAAGCTTGAGGAAGACGGCGAAGTATTGCCTCATCAAGTTCAGATGGACGATTGGTTGCAGCAAGAACCATAACCCGAGCATTCTCTGTAAAGAGAGGGCAAAATTGTTAGAACCAAAACTTACTGCTCAAATTGACCAGAGGAACAAGCTGGTGATATAGCAGCAGCCATGTATAGTATACTAGCATCCACTTCTAATGTTTTATGTGTGCACGTGCATGTGTGTGTGTGTGTGTGTGTGAGAGAGAGAGAGAGAGAGAGAGACAGACAGACAGATAGACAGAGGGGGGAGAGAACTCACGATCTGTCGTGAAACCATCCCATAAGGCCATGAATTCAGTCTTCATGTTCGTTAAGGCCTCATGATCAGTAGTTTTACGCTGGCCTAGGAAACTATCGACTTCATCAATGAATATGATAGCCGGCTGCAATTTGTAAGCCAAGCTAAACACGGCAGCCACTGCAAAGTAGTACCATCATATATTTAAAATCAAAGCACCAGAGTCTGTACTCTAAATATGAGATGAAAGTAAAATTGAAGGATTCCCTTTGATTAGCAACGTTATAGAACCTAGGATATCGAACTCATGATAATTTCTGAGTAGCACCGACACTGACACACAACACGCGACACAACACGACACAACCCGACCCACCGACATGTCATTTCTCAAAAAATAGATAATTCCGACATGTTGAGATATGTATGTATGTATGTATGTATGTATGTATGGTCAGCTTTGGGACACATATATTGAATGTATAGTTTTATATATACATAATAAATTACCATTTGTATGATTATTTCAATCAAATTAATTTGATTCAAATCCACAAATAAAGAAATAATAAAAAAAAAAAGAGCCCAGAATGAAATGTTTAATTTGACTCAAATCCACATGTTGAAGACTAGGGTTTCTTCTTTCTCCCTTTTCTTTCTTTTTTCTTTACATTTTGACCCCTAATTAATTGAAAATGTTTAAAATTGACCCTGTGTGTGTCGGATGGCGTGGCGGGATGCTCTGACTCGCGTGTTGGAGGCATGTCCAGAGCGTTGACCACGTGTCAGATGTCCGACACCAACGTGGAGGCCTGCGGAGAGTGTCCGTGCTTCCTAGGATAATTTTCACTTACAATTTAACTTCATGAATAAATGCAGCGGTTTTTAGAGTTAGCTTCATCACTAAAGAACAAGAAAGAAGAATATGTCCTAGAAGTTACAAACACCAATACCCCCATGCCCCCATGAAAAACAAGCATGCTGCGTGCCATCAAGAAAAAGATAAGAGGAATTATGTTATATCCAAAATGATATGAAAAATTAATTACACCGAAAGCTCAACCAAAAGTCCAATGTATTAAAAGCCACTAAAAAACCAATACTGCTGCCAAAGCTTTAGCATATAATGCAGTTCAGTCTGTGGTAGAAGTTTTTTCTTTCTATTTGGGCCAATTTACTACAATAGCATCCAACAGAAAATAATACACATTTCAAACAAGTGGCCACTGACTAGCCACGATGCACAAACAATATTTACCTAAATTATGCCTCACTGTGACCAACTTCACTGCTTAATCATATGTGACTCCGCTAGCCAAAAACTCTATCTAAATTCCACTAAAACGAGTTTTAATAATCTAAAATATACTCACTCTGAGCATTCATCTCAGCTGTCACAGTACATAAAGCAAACACAGACATGCAAACTCACCAAGTTTTTGAGCATCTCCAAACCATTTGCTCATCAAGTTTGATATCCTCACATTAATAAAAACAGCTCCAGACTCTTTTGCTATGGCCTTGGCAAGCATGGTCTTTCCAGTACCAGGTGGTCCATAGAGCAAAACACCTTTTTGGGGACCAAGAAGTTTTCCATGTGAGAAAAGATCAGGTCTTCGTAGCGGAAGAATAACCAGTTCAAAGAGAGCATGTTTAATGGTTTCCAATCCTCCAATAGAGTCAAATTCCACATCAATATGGTCAGGATTGATGACGTCACATGCTATCACATCCTGAAATTGTAAAGGAGAAAAATTAGAAGAAGAACAAATCCGAAATTGACATTTGAAAGCCCAAAAACCTTCGTGAGAGAAGAACACTTTTCACAAAAGAAACTATTTACTGCAGCTTGCGAAGTAGCCCAGGAAGATGAATGATGACTGACCAAACAACAAGATAACATTTAACATGCCCAGCCCCACTGCATATACGTAACAGGCTATCAGTTAACAAACTAGTCAAAACCAATCTAAAAATAGTTTTAACGGCAATCTGATCGGCATTCACCATAATCTTAGTACATGTCCAAAACCCCTCCTTCACCACTTATGAAATTTTGACAACTTTATAAGGCATTCACAATAGTTTCGACAACAAATTCGGGCATTTAAGCAAGGTCTCTACATCCAAGATAGTGCATGACCATCAATAGTGACAACAACTTACAAAGATGAGACGATAGTGGAGTGTATCGTCATACAGACAGAACCTTAGCATTAAAAATGAGAACGACAACCGGGAGGACAGCGCTAATCCCTCAACTCCCGTCCCACCTTCCATATGAGACTCCTTAGTTCACTTAACCATTTCAACACTATTATAGACAGGAGCTGCTATCCATGGCAAGAAATACAAATCTCAATCACCTTAAGTAAAATGAGTATCTTAGAAAACATATGTGCTCAACCCAATATCACACTATAACACGCCGGAATCTCTGCCCCTTTCGGTAAAGAATTCTACATGGTCGACCGTATAAAGAATCACAGTAGAGGTACCATTAATTTTTGGGCAGCGCAGTACAACAAATGAGATTACGGAATCCTATCAAACACCGAACGACATACGAAGCAGACAGAACATTTAAGCATTTTTGCTGGGTGGCAAGCAATTCGATTCATCTCATCTCAGTTACAAAGTCATAACAACTTGAGGGCTCCCATAAACCTCCCAAATTCTCCCACACAAGCACATCAAACACTGCACAATCCTCCATCCAAACCATAAATATCCTGCTCAGAGCACACCACCTAAACCTCAAATCCCAAACCCGCGCTCGGGGCGGCGATACGATTCCAACGAGCAGAAAATCCGAAGGGCTCTGACCTCGTACGGATTGGTCTGGACGAGGGGGCGACCGAGCCGCTTGGCGATCTCCTTCTTGTGCTCGAGGGCCTTCTTGGAGGCCTCCCGGTTCGGGTCGAGGTGGCGGAGCCCCGCGAACATGACCAGGCAGCTGAGCGCCGCGCTGGCCGCGTACAGCACCAGCTTCTCCAGGAACCTCGCCTCCGACCCTTCCATGGCTCCCCGCGGGGGGGGTCTCGCGCTCCGGCCGGCGGCGACGGGCGGCGGCGGCGGCGAGGGGGAGCCCGAAGGACCTGCTTCTCTCCTGCGTGCTCTGTTGCTGCGCCGGCGAGGATCCGAGGAGGAGGAGGAGGAGGAGGAAGACGACGAGGAGTCTCTCCGCTTGAGGATCGGAGGAAGAAGATGAAGGGAAGGGAGAGAGGGTTCTCGGGAGAGAAGGGGAGAGAAGTTGCGGGGACTCGCAGGGAGGAGAGGGCCCATAGTGGCAGTTTCGGTAAAATAGCGGTTGGTGGTTGGATCCGTTTCTTTCCTCTCTGGGCTGTCCAGTCCTGACCCGTCCTATTTTGGGCCGGTTCGGGTCCCGGGCTTAGGCCCGGCCCGGCCCGGCCTTCCCACGTGTCGCGGTCGGCGAGGGATGGGACGGGCTTTTCCGCGTGAGGCTTCGAATCCCGCTCGCCAGAGCGAGCAGCTTGGGGGTTACCCCATGAACTGCCGGAAGCCTGCCGTCATTTTTTTTTTCGAACGAATGAGGTGGGGGGTGATTCGTCTGGGGGTGGATGCCTCCTAGAGAGTAACAGAGGCGGGCGAAGGTAGGCTCGAGCTGAGATTATGCTCGTCAGTGACGGCAGTTCTGTGAATTCAAAATCTCGCGATTGGAGATATCCAAAAATTCGACGTCAGCTAGAGAGTTTGCGGGAGTTTTGGAAACACAGAGAGTTTACTAAGATGTAGGGGTGAGCGGTTCCTGATCCGGTGCGATCCCACCCAAGAATCGGGAACCGGATCGGGAGGACCTGTTCCCATTTTCTAGGACCGAGGACCAGACCGGTCAGTCCGGTTCTAATGGAATCGATCACCCATTAAGCTAAACTAAAAATTTTTAAAACGGTTAGTATTAACGTTAGAGGTCTCGAATTCAAATCTTTTCGGGCTCGTTATTTACGTCCCTATCGTGCATTTCCACGCTCGGTACTGTACCAATGTCCAATCTAAACGTGTAAAGGGTGTGCTAAAATATTTAAATATTAACTCTCGCGTATTCGTTCAACAGCTTTAGACTTTTGAAATGGGTTCGTACCGATCTCACAAAACTTGTTTAATATAGAGCTAGCGTGCAAAGCATTATAGAGCTCCTTTTCAGTGCGATGGGCATCGAGCCTCGCGGGAAAACAGTCGCAACTAGCTAGCTCGAATCAACGGCCAGGATCTCGCCGTCTCCCCCTCAGAGACGGCCCACGCCCGCGCGGTGTGCGGCTCCGACGCAATTCCTCCGTCCCCGACAAGAAAGAAAGCTCCTCGCGTCGCGCGCATGGGCCACGCCATTTCCCGGCCAATAGCTTTCGAGCACCACGACGGCGACGTCTTTTGCCCTTTCGTTATTTTGAGGAGAGCTCAACGTTGACACGCGAGAACAAGAACAAAATCGTCCGTCGTTCCCCATCGGCTCTGCTGACCCCTTTCCTCTTTCGTTGCAGCGTTACCCTCCTCGTCTCTTCCGCCCGGAACCATCTTCTTCACCGCCCATTGAAGCGGTGTTCCTGCCGCCGGGGCTCGAGGCATCCATCTGCTCCTCAGCTTGCTAAGCTGCGCTGAACGGTCGGGCGCGTGCGTTGTTTCTTCCGTTCTTTCTTCTCTTGCGGGTCACGCTCCAAGTCAGACGAGGGACGTAGTTAGATAAAGATCCCGACGTCACGATCACTTCTTGCAGCGACGACTATGCCGGCGGGGAGCATGGACGGGGAGGAGCTGAGCGAGCCCCTGAACTTCGGGGGAGAAGGTCCGGAGGAAGCGCCCGGGGGGCGAGCGGGCTTCTCGAGAGCCGCTGCTCCGTGGACGAAGCAGATCACGGCGAGGGGGATCGTGGCCGGGTCGGCGGTCGGGATCGTCTACGGGGTGATCGTGATGAAGCTCAACCTCACCACCGGGCTCGTGCCGAATCTGAGCGTCTCGGCCGCGTTCTCGGCCTTCGCGTTCGTGAAAGCGTGGACCGAGGTGCTCCGCAAGGCCGGCGTCATGTCGACCCCGTTCACCCGGGAGGAGAACACCACGATTCAGACGTGCGCCGTCGCGTGCTATAGCATCGCTGTCGGAGGTGGGAGATTCTTTCTTGCCTAACCTTCTCCGCTGACTTTTTTTAGCATCTGTGTTCAGGACACTTTCGGCGTTACGCTTGAAGCAATCTGTGTCTCTGAGTTTCTGCGTGCCCACTACGAGAATCTGTTCCCTTTTCCAGGCGGTTTCGGGTCTTACCTGCTGGCCTTAAACAAGAAGACTTACGAACAAGCTGGGGATGCGCCTGGTAACACTCCCGAGAGCACAAAAGAACCCGGGATCGGTTGGATGACCGGCTTCCTCTTTGTTAGCAGCTTTGTCGGGCTTCTGGCACTTGTTCCTCTCAGAAAGGTAATGCCTTGATGATCCACAAAAGATCAGACTTTATGCTTCTCGACGCATTCTCGATGTTCGTTAGTAACTCGAATTTTGAGTTCGTTTCGGACGGATTGCCTCCTGTAAGATCTAGAATTTAATGCCTGTGCAGCTATGTGGGTCTACAGATCATGATAGTAGATTACAAACTGACTTATCCAAGCGGAACTGCTACGGCTGCGCTTATTAATGGGTTTCATACTCCTAAAGGAGACGACATAGCCAAGTACGCATTTTTTCTTTTGTTGATTGGAGCGTGCGCCACAGGACCTAGTTTGGAGAATGAGAGATCTCAGGGAATTGTATTCGCAGGAAGCAGGTTCGGGGTTTCGCGAAGTGCTTTTCGGTCAGTTTCCTGTGGGCCTTTTTCCAGTGGTTCTTTTCAGGGGGCGAGCGATGTGGATTCTCGCAGTTCCCGATTTTCGGATACAGCGCCTGGAAAAACTCGTTCGTGTTTGAATTCTTTGACGCTTCTTTTTTGCTGTTTCCCTGAGCGACTTGGCTTTGCTTGCATTTGGTTGAGCAGTTTGGTTTTTGCAGATTTTACTTCGATTTCAGCATGAGCTATATTGGAGCTGGAATGATCTGTTCCCATCTCGTGAACTCATCTCTGCTGCTCGGCGCTTTGCTCTCCTGGGGAATCATGTGGCCTCTGATCGGTCGCCGTGAAGGGGACTGGTTTCCCAATACGCCACCCGAAGGCAGCATGAAGAGTCTCGATGGTTACAAGGTGAATGAATATTTGTGAATGTTCACGATTCGATCCGTGATTTTTAACCGATAACGTGTCCTTCGGTGGTAATATAACATATTCAGTACATCGAGTCATGTGCCCGCAGGTTTTCATTTCAATAGCTCTCATTCTGGGCGACGGACTCTACAATTTCCTAAAAGTACTGTATTTCACTACAAAGAGCGCCTGTGCTAGGGTGAACAACAAGAACCGTAGGACATGTAAGTCACAGATGAACTTTACTTGATCTACCCTATTCTTGAGTTCAGGTTAATCATGTACTTAACCGCCAGAATTATGTAATGTTACTGTTTGAGTGCGCTGCTGAAAGCTTACGTTTGTCTTCTCTACGGCAGTTCCTGAGGATGAGAATCAGTCTCTTGACGATCTTCGGCGGAACCAAGTATTCGCGAGGGACAGCATTTCCATTTGGAAGGCCTGTGCAGGGTACGCTTTCGCCTCCATCATCTCCGTCGCCGTGATCCCCATCATGTTCCCTGAGCTAAAGTGGTATTATGTAGTTGCTGCTTACATGCTTGCGCCCCCACTTGGCTTCTGCAACGCCTATGGGGTGGGACTCACGGATATGAACATGGCCTATAATTACGGAAAAGTAGCGCTCTTTGTGCTAGCCGCTTCGGCCGGAAAAGATTCCGGCGTTGTCGCTGGACTAATTGGGTGCGGTCTAATTAAATCTATCGTTTCCATCTCTTCCGATCTGATGCAAGACTTCAAGACTGGCCATCTGACACTGACCTCTCCCCGAGCGATGCTTCTTAGCCAAGCCATTGGGACGGCCTTAGGTTGCGTGGCAGCCCCTCTAACTTTTTTCCTCTTCTACGACGCGTTCGATGTGGGAAATCCGCAGGGTGAGTATAAGGCTCCTTATGCTATTGTTTACCGCAGTATGGCCCTTCTAGGACTGGAAGGATTCTCCGCCCTCCCCCAGCATTGCTTGCAGCTCTGCTACGGCTTTTTTGCCTTTGCCGTGGCGGTAAACTTGGCTAGAGACCTCTCGCCTAAACACATAGGGAACTGGGTACCGCTTCCAATGGCTATGGCCGTGCCTTTCCTAGTTGGTGCCTACTTTGCAATAGATATGTGTGTGGGGAGCTTCATAGTTTTTGCGTGGCAAAAAATCGACGGTGAAGAGGTGGGCTTGATGGTTCCTGCTGTTGCTTCTGGTCTGATTTGCGGAGACGGTTTGTGGATCCTCCCGTCCTCGATCCTTGCTCTCGCTAAAGTTCGTCCACCAATCTGTTTGAGATTCTCTCAAACTGCTCAGTTCTTTTAGAGGCCAACTGCTTTTGGAGGTGAAAAAAAACCGATATGCTTATCAGATGAAGGAACTATACACAACCCACCATCTAATCTGAGTTAAGAAGCTGGCCGAGAAGTTTCAGTCGCAGCAAACTAACAGGAGATCGATCATGGAATTATACAGATGAAGGAACTATACACAACCCAGCATCTAATATGAGTTAAGAAGCTGACCAAGAAATTTCAGTCGCAGCAAACTAACAGAAGAACGATCATGGAATCATACACATGAAGGAGATACACAACCCAGCATCTAATATGAGTTAAGAAGCTGACCGAGAAATTTCAGTCACAGCAAACTAACAGAAGATAGCTATTGGAAATGCTTACAGGCTTCATATATTCATCTGATTAAAGTGATTTTGTAAATATAGCAAAGAACCTTTTCTCTGCTGTTCTGAATGTCCGTGGGAATGGATTGAATGGAAGAATTGAAGTGCTCTTGAAGAGGTGGATTGTAACTTAAAGGATGTCGGGTTCTCTCTCCTAAGCAAAAAGGTTTACAAAGGAAGATCTCACCTGTGAATAGAACACAAATTAAGTCCGTGTAAAGTTTAACAGGATTGAATCGGACACAACAATCTCACATGCTTGCATAGAATTGGGCGAGAGCATCTAATTGCTTTGCTAAAAGCTCTGCACAGGCCTAACAGTAATTATTGATAGACTTGATTATAAGTTGAAGAATATAAGCTGTGAGTTTGAGAAGAATTCCTGAATGATCTCTATCTTAAGAAACTACAATAAGATCAAATGAATGACCTTGTTGTACAGTAACGAGTCCTATGTTCGACATGCCGAATCCTTTTTCACTACACCACTCATGCAAAATTGATCAGCCAAACATGCAATGGAGTTCGAGGGGAAAAACTGATTTTCCTAGGCTGTTGGCCTATGGAGGCGTCGCTGTCCGCGTTGTCATCGCATAACAATGGTAGAGACGAAAACCAATCTTACATCTGCTTGCTTTCCCCTCCTGAAGCTCAGGAATAGTGTCCTGACCGATTCTTAGTCCCATTTAGAAACTTCAGACTTACTCAACTTACTGAACTTTCTAGAGAAGATACCATCAAAATGATGAATGTCAATAATGAGGGAGGAGCATCCACAGTCAATGGAGTGATGTCCGAAATCCGAGGGTAGATGCTCTGCAGTAGCAGCAGCAGCAGCAACCAACTCTCTGAAACCCCCCAAAGAGAAAAATGAGAACAGAAAAACCTCAATGCTAATTCTAGAGATTCAAGATTTTGATTTGAATTCTGCAGCGCTGACTGAACACGTTCTTGTTCCGAAAACACCCTATCACAGTGATCGTACAAAAGGGTGTCACTGGTGCTTGAATACTTCAGTCAAATGGGCAGAGAGAGAGAGAGTCAAACCTGAGCACTTGAGCTTTTTCTTTACTCGAGTAGCTTCAATAAGAAATCAAGCACTTGACCCCCTGTCGGCCCAAATGAATAGTTCTCAGATGTTTCTTTCTTAAACAGTCATTGCTAATCAGAGCCTAAAGGGTCACTTTCATTCATAAGCAATGATCTTGGAGTGCTTTTTGCTTGAGCATCGTCGGAAAACGATGCAAATTACGTGGATCACATGAGCGCACTTCCATAGATAGCGTCACCAATGTGTTACACACACACTTTTTGTCTTTACACGAAAAGGAATATGTCTCTCCATGGTTGGCGCATTACAAGCTGATTCCAACCAAGAACAGCCTGTCTTCGTAGGATAAAAGATCCTCACATATGTGACTAAACCTTTTGACCAAAACACTAAAAAATTTCATCATGTTATTTATCCACAAAGCTAATGGGACTTGCGCAAAGCTGGTCATCTCCCCACACGATAGTTAATGGCCCTAAGCACTTTCAATCGAGAAAACCTGTTTTCCTGAAAACAGCATTCCTGACTCGCCTCAAGTCCCTCCCTTTCAGCGTCCTCCCGGCACCTTCAAACACCGAATACGCCATCGTCGCCCGCGACATGGCCGCCATTTCATGCGGTGGCACCATCTTCTTCCCCGGCCGATGATCATCCTCCGCGTCGACGTCCTCGCACTGCTTCCACTTGCGACGGTCGGTCCCGGGCACGCCGCCTTTGACCCACTTGGGCCAAACCGGCACATCCACGGGGACCGACATCCGGGCCCTCCCAGGACCCGACCCGGACAAGCCTCCACGGTCCGGAGAGGACGGGTGCGGCGCTTGCGGGATCGCGCGCGCGGCCGACAGGGCAGACAGGGTCGGGTTTATGGCGGGTTTCTTCTGGACGAGAGGCGGGTCGGCCAGCACTGCGGTGAGCCCGAACATCGAAGCATGTGGGCGGCGGTTCGGAGCGGCGGTCGGGGTCGCGGGCGGGGAACTCGGGTCCGCGTCGGAGGACCAGACGATATCGGACTCTTCCCATTCCTCGAAAGAATCCTGACCCATGTAACACCGTGAGGGCGAGCTGCTTCCGAGCCTATCCATGGCTGAATTCAATTCTCTTCTCTTCTTCTTCTCCTCTCTCCTCTCTCTCTCTCTCTCACTCTCTAGAGCGGTCTTCTTTGGCTACTTCTGTGGCTTGAGATTCAATGGGAAAAGAATGAGAAGCACCCAGAACAGAGTACAAGAGCTGAGATGGCGATGCGCAGCTTGCGAGGCGGCAGTTGCAAGATCATTTGAGGCCACATGTTTGGTGCTAGTTTCAGGAGGACCACCCAAATGTCGGGGAGCAATGAATACGACTGTACGAGAAAGATGTTCACTGGCCATGATTCATTTCATCAAAATCTTGTTTCATGGTGAATCCTTTGCTTCGTTTGCTTTTCTAGAGACTTTCCGAGGATCGAGTCGCGCTTCGGATCTGTTTTGCCTTCGCAGAAGAATGGCTGGTGACATAAAAACATGGGATGCGCACCGGAAAAATTATCTAAAATGTCTTAAACTTATTATATTTTTATCTATTCAGTTCTAAACCTTTTAAATTTATCAATTGAATTGTTTTTTCTTTTTTCTTTTTTTTATTTTGAAATTAAGGCCGGCGAGGGTGGCCGGCTAACCCTCGCCGGCCACAAGCGAGGGATCGCCGGCTCTGGGCAAGGACGTTGCGACCCTCGCCCAGATCCGGCAAGGATCACGATGCCCTCGCCGGCTTTGGGCTTGGCGGCCCTCGCCGGCTTTGGGCGAGGATAGGGGTGTAAAAAATCGAATCGAAAATTCATGCATTTTTGGCTCGATTTCAGTTTTGATTCTGATAATAAGTAAAAGAATTTGATTGATTGATCGATTTGGTTCAGTTTTGTTCGGATCTCGTTTCGTTCCATTTCTTTTTCTTTTCGCGTACACTCTCTCCTCACTCTCTCCTGTCTCACTGTCAGTACTCACCGTTTTCTCTCTCTTCCCTCTATCTTCGCAACTCTCCTCTCACTCACTTTTCTCTCTCCTCCAGCCCCTCTCTCTCGCCCTCTCTTCCTTTCCGCTTTATTCTCTCTCTTCCTGACCTCACACGTGCCTCTCCATGCACCGGGGACCGGACGGCGGCCCGAATCGGAGAAGCTCCGCCGCTCGGGCCAGATCCCGGTATCGAGAACCCCGATCATGATGTTGTCCGCATAATCGGAATTCAGCCAGAGGCCGGTGCTCCCGGTAAGGCCGAGGAAGTGATGGGGTCCGGGTGGTGTGGAGGTGACGAATGCGGTCTGGGACGACGGAGAGGACCCCGGGGGCGCGGCAGAGGGCCTCGGCCTAGGGGGCAGTGAGGCGGGGCGGAGAAGTTGCCGGCGGTGGCTCGGTTAGTGTAGAGGACCTGTGAAAGGAGGGTCTAAAGGGTGGGAGGGAATGGAGGAGGGAGGACCACCAGTGGTGGTGGGTGGAGAAGAGGGAGGACTTGCGGGAGGATGAGGCATGGATGATGAAGGTCTGCTGGGGGCTGTGGGGGTGATTGCTCTTGTGGGGTTGAGAGAGATGGAGAGATGAAGAGCAGGAGGATGAGAAAGAAGGTGGAGGAGTGAGAGAGATCGGCCATGGATGAAGATTGACTATTCTTCGATGAGGAAGAAGATGGTGGCGAGCGGGAAGAAGAGGACGACGATGAAGAAGAAGGAGAAGGGGACGGAGGAGAGGAGGAGGAGGAGGAAGAAGGGGGACCCCAAAATCGAAAATCATGCTATGAATAAAAAGCAAAAAAAAAAAAAATCAAAAACCGAACCGAACCGATTTTTCAGTTCGGTTTATATTTGATTCGAGCGAGATTTGGTTTGGTTCGAGGGTGCATCCCTAACTGTTCAGTACCATTTTTCAAGAAAACCGAATCATTTACATCCCTAGACGAGGGTCGGTCAGCCACTCTCGTCGGCCCTAATTTCAGAACCCAGAAAAAAAAAGAGAGAAAAGAAAAAATATATAAAAAAATCTTAAATTATTAAAATATTATTTAATATCCACGTCAACGCCATGTGGCCATTCACGTCAGCGATTTCCAGTCAAAATTGGTAAAATGGACTCAATTAGCAATAAATGAAAAGATTTAGAACTTAATCGACAAAGTTGAAAGGTTTAAAACTAAATTGGCAAAAATGTAATAAATTTAGGACTTTTTGGATAATTTTCCCTACACGGACCCCCACCATTTTGGTGACTTTTGAAAGAACAAACGAAACAGATTTTTAAACCAAGCATGACTTTATGATTGATGAAAGTATATGCTTAATAAAATTTGAGCAACCAAACATGATAATAAGCGGGATGGCAAAAATAAATCGTCGTGCATTCTCAACGACCGTCACAACCGTCCTCGTCGGCCGGACCCAAGACCCCACCATCTGAATCGTTGGACCCGGGCCTTGGATCTCTGTGGCTCGAACCCAGACCTGGCACACCCGGAGTATTAACAACATTCCTTAGTACATCTTCTAGGGTCATGCTTTATGATTAGGAGATTTATAGCCAGGCAAAGAACTAACAAAACCGTGAAGCCGATGTCGTCAATGAATTGAGCATGATATCGACGAATGCATGCGATTAATGTTTTGGCAGTTCAACTCACCAAGCCGTCTTTGTCGGAACAAATCTAGTGGAGCCGACTCCGAGGAATTTTGTCTTCCATTTTTCGGGAAAATTATCAAAAAAAATTCCAAATTTATTGTAATTATGTCAATTCAATTCTAAATCTTATTTTTATTCGATTGGGTTATAAACTTTTTGTGTTTATTTCAATTCAGTCCATTCAGTCAATTTTGATCGGAAATCGCTTACATGGACGTTGGCTGTGGCGCAAATAGCGCTGATGTAGATAAATTTTTAATAATATATTAATACTTTTTGATTTTTTTTAATTCAATCCATCCAACTAGAGGAAGAAGGTAAGAAAAAAAAAGAAAAGAAAAGAAAAGAGAGGAAAAGAAAATAGAAAATAAATAAAAATTCGAAATTTTTTTAAATATTATTAAAAATTATCCACATTAGCGTCGACCGTCCTATATGCCGGCCATGCCCCATAGGATAGGCAACGCCTATGTTAGCGATTTCCTATTAAAAATGATCAAATGGACTGAATTGACACAAATGTAAAAAGTTTAGGACTCAATTAGCCAAAAAAAATTTCGAACTGAATTGACACAATTACAATAAATTTAAGATTTTTTTGGTAATTCTCCCCCTTTTTTCCAAGGGTTAATACCACAAAAAATCCAAAACTAATACATTTATGATAATTTTACCAAAAACTAATTTTTTTTATCATGAAAAACCTCAAATTGGTACACATGTGATGATTTTACCTTATGTTTTCGTTAAATTTTACCGTTAAATTTTTTAGTTGGATGATACGTGGCAATTGACGGATATACCAATTTAGGGTTTTACCCTTCATCTGTCATAGGTGTATCATTTTGTGGTTTTTCGTGATATTAATCTAATTTAACAGAGGTAATTTTATCACAAATGTACCGGTATTGAGTTATTGGTGGTTAAAAATTACTTTAGGGTAAATCTGTCACGGATGTACCAGTTTAGGGTTTTTGATTGTCAAAAAATTAGTTTTTGGTAAATTTATCACATGTATACCAGTTTTGGGTTTTTCGTGATATTGACCATTTTTTTCTAAATTGGCAAAGCTTGGCTAACTTTTTAGTCCCATTGGAGAGTTGTTGCTCTCTCTCGGGTACCTTTTGCCTGTTTTTCATTTCAAGGGTTAATATCACAAAAAACCCCAAATTAGTACATTTGTGACAAATGCATCACAAACTAATTTTTTGACTATTAGAAATCCCAAACTAGTACACCTGTGATAATTTTACCCTATGTTAGTTTCCGTTAAATCTTATTGTCAAATTTCTAAATTAGATGACATGTGGCAACGGAAATATCGGTTTGGGTTTTCTATAGGTGTACCAATTTAAAGTTTTTTATGATATTAATCAAATTTAACGGAAGGTAAATTTGTTACAAATATATTAATTTTGAGTTTTTTTGATTAAAAATTAATTTAAGATAAATTCATCATAAACATATTTATTTAAAATTTTTGTGGTGTTAATCCTCATCCCAATTGAAAAAAATACTGTCCGAGCTTATTATCTTGGGAACACGTGTGGTTGCAGGTCAACATAATACTGCCGACTAAATATAGGAGGAGTCAAAAACAAGAAAATGCATGTAAGAGACCGGTGGGGGTGCCCATCGTTTCTGACAAAGCCAGTTGATCTGCCTCTCTAGAAAAAACAAAAGGGAAAAAAAAGAATTGCTAATATATTGTATAGAGACGATAACACGAATGATTCTCGAACTTTGACCTTATATGTAATGTGATTCCTGACTTTTAACTCAATGTGTAATGCCGTCTTTGAACCTCTAATTTCTTTAATGTGATCTCTTAACTTTTTGTGCATATTCAATTTAGTTTCTGGACTATATAAATTAATGAAAAGACAATATTGAATATTTTCATAAGAATAGAGACTGGATTGAACGTGTATAAAAAGTCTAGGGACCATACTGAACAAACTAAAAGTTAAAGGACGACATTGGCACTGGGCAAAAATCTAGGTACCACATTAATCAAATTTAAAGTACATGAATCACATTGCACGTCAGGCAAAAGTTGATGGGTCATTTGTGTCATTTATCCTATTATCCTTTTGGAGCACTCTCGAAAGAGCCCGGCAACAGAAAAATACACAAGCAAAACGAAACGAGCGGCGGGGCCAAGATTTTAGCATAAAGAAAAAGTGGTGGGACTAAGAACGAGCCAAACAAATGGAAGAATTACAGTGTGATTTTTGGAGCAATGTATATTACTGAATCGTGCATGGGGGTGAGCAACGGTCCAAGGTTGACCCTGAATCAACCCTAGACCAGCCGGTCCTAGTCCGATTCCCAAGAGGATTAGGTCGGTCATTGGTCCTGGGACCTTTGGATCCTGCATTATGCGGGTTGATCCTGGATCCTGAGAGTTTAGAGTTGGTCAAACCCGAACCAACTCTATATACATATATTTGTTTTCCAAAAAGCCTAAGGCCCTTCCCTCCTCTTTTTCTGACGTTGAAAATAGAAATTCTATTGACTATTGAGTATCGCCTCTCTTCTTCCCTTGGTTCTCCGTGACCGTTCGCTAGATCTGCCTCTCCTCGCTCGCCTCACGAACTAGCTTGCCTCTCTAGGCCCGCCTCGGTGCCTCACAAACGGCGAACGCAGGTTGCCTCACTTGGCCGTCCTCGGCGTCTCACGAACAAGATATGAAGTTGATTGTTTTGTTTTCAAGTGTTCAGAAATTGAAGCAATAATTTGAGAATGAACAAGATATGAAATTGTATAATTGATAGTTTATGTTATGTGTTTTGACCATTTTATTTTACGTGTTCGTATATTACAAGTGGAGATTTTTGTTGTTGCGTTGTCTTAGATTTTTATTTGATTTGCACCGGGGTCCATAGTTTGGTTACTCAATATTACATTGTCGATGGATATGTATTTTCAAAATGTACCGTTTATCCTTTCAATGAATAAAAAAAATGAAACATATAAAAAACAATTGGTCCTGGGTTGACCCTAGGATCGGACCGGACCGGACCCAGGGGGTCCTAAAAATTGGTGATCAACACTGTGTAGGTTGATCCTAGAGTGACGTGTCGGACCGACTTAATCCGGATCGTCCTCACCCCTAATCGTGCACGCAAGTCAGTCTTCACGAAACTTATAATATCATCTGGTCCTGTTTTCTCCTTTCTCCACCGAACACAGGATTCTAATTTTTAAATTACTTGTTAACATTTTCTGTACGTTAGGAAGAAGAAGAGGAAAAGGAAACATCGACGGCAGCAGCGCCAACAACAAAAAGTTAGTCACAAGAGCTCTGTTCAGGCATCCCAAGACGGAGACTCTTCCAAAGCACCTAAAGTTAGGTCGATAATCACTGCCCTTTTGGCAGAGCAAATCGCAGAACAGAAATGAGTCAAATGACCATATTCTTATTTTTCTTTTATTAATTTGATGGTAAGCTAAGCTCGGTAAATTTTATGTATTTATTTTTTTGAAAATGAAATCTTGAACTATTTAGAGAAAATACAAGCAAAGAGCAACAGGCGTTCCGCTTTAGGACGCATTTGCCCCCCCGCCCAAGTCCAGCGTCTGGAGAACACCGCCGCGTGTTGTCTGGAAGCGGAAGGGGCGTTTCGGACACTTCGGGGCAAAGAACCGGGCCTCGTATAAAACCGCAGGGCGTCGTGCGTGTCCGGGGTGCCTTTGAGCTTGACAGGCTGCGGCAAGATCGAGGGGGAGAGAGAGAGAGAGAGAGAGAGAGAGAGAAGAGTTGGGGTGGGAAGCGAACTCCGATCCGTCTTCCGGAGACCCTTCTCTCTTGCGTAAGTCGGGGCAAGATCCGTTGCTCTGTCTGATGATGATTCTGATTCAAGATCTGTGCTTTTGGTGCTGATTATTTTCTTGATGCAGTTCCACTTGCGCATATTGTTTTGAGGTGGACTAGATGTAGATATCGTGGGGTTTTATGCGTTTCTGGGGGGGTTTCTTTTCCTTCGTCACTCGCTTTTCATTTCACTGGTGCCGCATGACGCAAGATTCAGTACGAGTTGAACCTTTTTTTGGCGCTAATTAAATTCTTGATCGACGTCCCTCGTATGTTCAGAATTAGACTTGATGAAGATGTTGTGGGCTTTGGTTCTTTTGGGTTGTTTTTTGTTTTTTTCCCTTCGTCGCTTATTTTTTCATTTGATGAGTACAATATGATATTTGATTCAGTGCAAAATTGAAGTTTTTTCGTGCTTTTTGGATCGGTAGCGGCTGAATAATGGCTTCGGACCGAAAGCTCTTTGCATTCGAGGAGGTCGAGAAGCACGACAAAACCAAGGATTGCTGGCTTATTATTGCGGGGAAGGTCAGAATCAGATCTCCCTCGACCGGATTTGTGATCGCTTGTGTGTTGCATTTTTGGATTGTTAATTGCTAAAGCACTGACTTTTCAATTGTAGAAGTAAAGAGTTATTAGAGCGTCGGTTGAGTCTTGCATTGTGCTAGATCGGGTTTCGAAATTCAGGAACTTTAGCTCCTCAAGTTGTTTTTTCCGAAATCTATTTGCAGCGCCCTTTTAGCATGGTTTGTTTTTGTGGGTGTTATCCATCTGCTGTGGCCGAATAGCGAGTGAACTTTCTTCGCTTGAAACTGACCAGGATTGTGCATATCACAGCTGATATATTTTGGATGTTTGTCTTGTGTAAAGTAGTTAAAGGCAATGAGTTTTCAAGTTTGATAATCTTCTTGTCAATTATCGAGTTGTCGATTGACATAGTTTTAGTAGGAAAACAAGACATCAATCATGAAATTGTTGTATGTAGTCCGGCAAGAAGATACTTAGAGTTTCGTATATGAAGTGGTAAAAAATACATAAGAGAACGAAGGATCCAGATAGCTCTTTTCGTTCTCACAAGAAATTCCATTGATGGAGTGCCTTTATAAGTCCATTGCTGAAGCATGAGATGATGCTATAATGCTAAGTGTCTGATGCCGGGCATCAACAGTAAGACATAGACATTGATGAATGATATACGCATTCAGGTCATATTGGAAAACAAGCCTTTTGTCCATGATTCAGATTTGCAACAGAGAGTACTATGTACGAATCTTGTCAAATGTAGACTCTCTCTCTCTCTCTCTCTCTCTCTCTCTCTCCATCTAATAGGCTACTTGCCTTACAATTTCATAGGCATAATATCTAGATGGGTCTAAGAAATGGTTTCCCCCCGCCTTCATTTTCATACACTTGCCTATGGGTCAGATAATTTGTACTTGAAGAGGTTTAACCATGAGGATCCTCTCTGTCACATTCCTTTATAGTGCTCCGGACACCATCACAAAATCGGCTGAGTGCTCTGTGATGGAAAAGAAAATGCCACTTTTGGTGGTTAAAATCATTACTCAGATAGAAACTGCTATATACTATTGCAGGTATATGATGTAACGCCATTTATGGATGATCATCCTGGAGGAGATGAAGTTTTGCTATCTGCTACTGGTATGGAACAATTTCATCTTACTTAATTCTTCATCCTCCCTTGAAAGGAAAAGCCTTAGAAAACTTTAAGCCGCTTTTTTTCTGAAAGTGGTAGCTTGAACACAGTCAGTATAGGTTTATGAGTAAGATGGAGGATGTATAAGGAGAAAAGTGAAAGATTGGAGGGCAAAAAGCAAAATCTGCCTTAAGTTTTACTATTTCCCTATATTTATCTCCTTGTCTTGGCTAAGCGTGGTGTGTGCTCCCACAAATTGCAGGAAAAGACGCAACGAATGACTTTGAAGATGTTGGCCACAGCGATTCAGCTAGAGAAATGATGGATAAGTACTATATTGGTGAGATTGATGTATCAACTGTTCCGGCCAAGCGCACTTACATCCCCCCGCAGCAACCCAATTACAATCAAGACAAGACTACGGAATTTATCATCAAGATTTTGCAATTTCTCGTTCCTCTTCTGATCTTGGGTTTAGCATTCGTCGTGCGGCACTACACAAAGAAAGAGTAGGATTGGGAACTACTGCTTGGAGATACCCCCTCTCATGAGGAGTGAACTGTTTGTCTTGCATTATCTTTAGTGGTTTGAAGAATTATAGCCGAGAATCATAATTTGGGGTTCTGTAACAGCAGTCAGTTTGTTGTCGAGACCTAAATGTCATTGATGAGCCCCCATCGCTGTTGTCGGAACGACTTCTCTCTCTTTCCCTATCTCTCAACCCGATGTTCTGTTTCAGTTTGGACCTGTCATTTTCCGTGCACACTTTGTTAATTTTTCTTCGAAAGGTTTCTTTCAAAGAATGTTCTTATCGCTTTACTCGTCCGATGTGTTAAAGTGATCCGGATGACGATTGTTGTTGAGTTGGAGTGACACTACGAAACAACATAACCAAGTCGATGATTATGTCGTTCGACAGTATCATGAAAGGTGAAATTTAGGATGCCAATGCCCTTTTGTTTTGCTGGAGAAAGTTAGTTGGCACTGTATGAAACCGGGTGAAACAATTATTGAGAAGCTGCAATGGTGCTGCAAACGTTGGCAAACACCCTAAATAGTTAGCACTCCTTTTGCAACTCTCTTTTTATCACTCTAGCTATGTGAACCAAGCACCCTGTGTTAAGCTGATCGCACAGCTACCAACTAGGAGAATCACACAAGCATTATCACGTCACAGACCGATGAGACTCCGGCTACGGGGACTTAAGTGATAGGTCTAGACGTTAGGACTTGGAAGACTTGACCAAATATCAGCAGAGAGGAATAAGAGAAGCCTCAAGTTCAACTATTGCGAGCCAAATCTGAAAATCTGCAAGGAAAAATAATAAGTTGCCATCATGTCTTTCTTCTACACGGCCATGCTCTTTCAGACTAAAGAGGTTTTGTCACTGAGAATAATACATTGAGGCATCTTCTTGCCGGCTGTCGCACCAGATGCAAACAGTAGTAATTTATAGCATAGCTGCAGATGTCTACTCTATCTAATGTTTGCCCCTGCCACTTCCTCAAGCCTTGATAATGTAAAGCCATGGCAAACAGGCGGTATAAGCTACAGAACCGGGTACTCATTGCTCCAGTCCCGAGATCAGTAGAAAACCACATAAACAATTAGCCAAAAATCAAATCCACAAACTGATCATCGGAAAGAAGTTTCTATTTTCTCATGGAGGGTCACCACCAGGTTGTGGGCATCATCTAAAAGCTTCCACACATCAAGGTGCCCAGCCATGCTATTGCATTCTCTCAGTATCTCATCCATGCTGTTGTACCTCTCTATGATCAATTTCCTCTTCTGCAAAACCGAAGCAGCTATCGCGTAGAGCAATAAATCCTCTGTTGGTGGGGCCCGCTGCCTTATGCGGCTCCATGCCGATTTCCCAACCCCAGCCCTTATAGCGGCCTGGTCGGCCCACATCACCTCCCAGAGGCAAATTGTTTGTTCAAAGGATAATTCCCTTCTAAATAGTACAACCACCATCCTATAAACGAAGAAGCAATCTTCTGCCTGGAGCTTCTCCAAGTGCCTGTAAAGGTGAGAGTCCTTGGATTTGATAATTTTGGATACAATATTGAGCTGCCTTCTTATGCCCACCTCATCGAGCCTAAAATTATGCCGGGCCTTCCTCATGAAACTAACGAAACACCAGAAAGCCTCGTGATCTTCGGTGATCACAGTAATTATTGGAGAAAGAAGATCACTCATACCCTGGCAATAGCCAATTTCAGGGTCATAAAGGGCATAGGCTTCAAGAACTGCAACTAGTCGAGCAGCGTGGAAAATTCTGCAAGGCTCAAGATGATCATAGTCCTTCAAACCGACAGCCTCAGCAGAACGCCGAGCCCTAGCGTCTGATACTGTGGCCTGAGATGGGGAGTACGGTATCCATTCTGGGTTGGCACGCACTGCATCCAAGCGGATAATCCGCTGCCATGTGGCAAAGTCCTCATCAGTGTGGAGGGACGATTGAACTTCTGTCCTGGAGGGAGAGAGGTTCTCTTCGGGTGGTGTATTGGGATCATCATCCCCAGTCTCTAAAGAGAAAGATGCATCAATTATTTCAACATCCTCTGATGAGTCCGTATCTGATGAGTCCGTGTTCAATGCAGAGGTATCAGCATTTGTAACTCTTCTTGAAGAGTCATCTCCTTCCAACAATTTGCTAGAAGAATCATCCAAGCACCCACTATCTGGGCCGCCTTCCCCACTAGATAGGGACTCCCTAGCACTTTCCACTTCTTCAGAGCTAGGAGAACATGTGTCTTGAATGAGCCGCCCACTATATCGCCTGCTGCTGAAGCTCTCATCAAATTGCCTCATCAACCGACGGCATTGCATTCGAAGTTTTTCATATTTCTTCCTGCAAAGAACAATGGCAAGTAAAATGCCAATTAAATGGAGTTGCATTAATGGTACAAGGACAAGGATTGTCACAGAAACAATGACCAGATTCAAATTGAGGAGGGAAAGCACCTGTTTTGGGTCCTTGTCATATCTCTCTCTTCTTTAGAACTTTTCAAATCATACCTGATGGTAAAGGAAGCAAAATGAACAAATTCCTTGCACAGAAATTTACTGTTACCACATCCTAAGTCATAAAGGTACAAACTGCTGATACAGAACACACGACCAATATCACAGAAACTAAAGAACTTCAGAAGTATCACTTTTAAGAGAGGCAAAAATGTTTTCATCGATAAGGGAGGAAAAGTTCTACAGAATCACATCAATACCAATGTGCATAGATCTAATGAGGGAAAGCCATAAAGATCTTCAAAGGTTCAAATTCATAACTCATATCACAAGAACTCCAATTTGAAATTAGCATACTCCATGAAAATTAAATTCGAGAGTATCAAGAATCTGTCTTACACTCCAAGAAGGAAAGGCCAAACCTCTGCCCTAATGCTTGGATGAATTCCCTGGAGAAGGATATGAACTTTTAGCTCACAGGTTATGTACATTAACGATACAGTTTAGATACTTCTTGAAAAATATCCCTAGAAAGACTTGATTACTCACTCCACTGCGAACTTTCTTGAGAAACTTGACTCCACCATCTCGAAGTCTCCCATCGGGTGTATACAAACTTCTCCATTGCTTGGGCAAGAGTGCATGTTTCCTTTTTCGGCGAGACCATGGTGATTTAAGGCGGCCCCTGATTTTGATGACAGGCAAAATTAGCATGTGCAAGAAGGGGGAGAAAAGAAAACAGCATAAAGATAAGCAAGCGAAAGTAAATTGTACAAGCTAAACAGATACTTGGTTTCCCTATAGCCCGTTTTGCAATATATATATTCCAAGTGAGTGCTCATGGAGAAAGCAAGGACCAAAAGCATTCAACAATCCTAATGGGCTTCCAGTGATCATCAAGGAAAATGGGTAAATCCAAAACTAAGACCACCCTAAAAAGGGACCTCGAGCCATAACACCATAAGAATGGACTAGCACTTATTATAGGGCAAGAAGCAATATGGGGAGAAAACATATTACAAGTGATAGTGACATTCTCAGATAAGCCAAGTGTACAGCAGCACCCACACGGCACAAAAATTTCAACAAAGCATGCAAACGTTGGTTGGCTAGTTCGGTTTTATGTGTTGTGCTCCCTTGCATCCATTTGGTAATATAGGTTCAATAAATTGACAGGTTTTGATCGTCTTTTTAATAGGAAAGATTTCTCCAAGCTGCATTGACAACCTAGAAAGCATTCAAAGTTGGCTTGCCAGTGTGAACACGATTGATCTAAGCAGAAGGTTTTCAAACACATGCACTTGTGCCAAGAAAAAACAAAGAAAAAAACAACAAAAAGGAACATCTGTGCTTGTGATGGAATCTAATCTAAGTAACCGCCTTTGCAAAGGAAAATCCATTCGATAGCACGCAGGACACATGCTTCCAGCCAAAATGGCAATCGAGGTTTTTCAGACTTCCAACACCTGCTTTCTTGCCAACAATTTCCATTGTTCATGGCCAATCGACTTACCCCAATTTCCAATTACGGAAAGCATCATCAATTTCATGCACTGTTATTACCTATTTATTAAGTACTTCGATTGACCGAAGACGCATAAGAACGCGTAAATCACAAACTGACAGAAGCTCGAATAAACCCAAAAGGAACAAACAAGTCAAACACCATAACCGGAACAAGCACGACATGATCATGAACCCATGAAACCGCACAAATCTTTGAATGAAACCCGATCTTTGATCGATCAAAGCGAAGCAACAACAGGCAAATTTACACTAGCCTAGTCACAGAGAGAACAGCATCCATCTTCGTAACTCCGATTTAAACAATCTCCCCCAGAGTCGGCCCCCGAAAACATTTCCCTGAAAACGGGACTAACGAAATGAAGAACTTGGGAAAGTATAGAAAGCAATCGGAAGTGAAGCTAGAGAGAAAAGATTTTGAGATTCAAGACTTGGACTTCAAGATCTGAAAGACAGCAGAAAAGCGACATAAAACTAGAGAGAGAGAGATAGAGAGAGAGAGAGAGAGAGAGAGAGAGGGGGACTCACCTATCGAGGGAAGAAGAACAGGAAGCTGGCGACGAATTAGCTACGACGAACAGGACCGAACGCAAATGGATCCACGAAGACGAGGAGGAGGAGGAGGAGGAAGGGGAGGACGAATTCGAAGAAGACGAAGTGTGGCTCCGCCTGAGAGCTTTCATCTACGTGATGCACACGCGAACAACACGGTCTCCCCACTAACACTCCCCACCTAACGAGCCCGAGCCTCTCTCTCCCTCTCTCCCGGGGCGTGTGTCTAGGGTTCCACAGGAAGAATCCGACTTTTGACCGAATCAAACTTCCCGACGCACGACCGACCCCCGATTACCTACGAGCGGTGCAGAGCACGGCAGCCAGCACCGCGAGCCCGGCCAGGGCGGTGAACAGGGCCGCCGCGGAAGCCGGGGGGAGCGGCGCCGCCGACCAGAACCCGCCTGCGCCGCCGCCGCCGCCGCCGAGTCGTCGTCGTAGGGGGAGCAGGTCGGGCATGGCAGTGGGCAGTTGGGGGGGAGGGTCAAAACCGCGGACCTGCCCCCCACGGCGGCGGCGGCGGCGACAGCGGAGGAGGAGGAGGTCGCTGCGGCGGTCTGCGGCGGCGGAGGCGGCGGCGGCGGCGATCTCGGCTGCTTCGAGGCGGACGGGAGATTCTCTTGCGGGCGGGGAGAGACTGGCCGACTGAAGCCCAACTGCTTTCGCTTTGATCTTCTTTTTTGCTTTTCTTTCTCTGTCTCTTCCGTTTCCGTAGAGAGAGAAATAGAGGAGAGAGGAGAGAGAGTGTG
Source organism: Syzygium malaccense (assembly GCA_031216405.1). Taxonomy (NCBI): domain Eukaryota; kingdom Viridiplantae; phylum Streptophyta; class Magnoliopsida; order Myrtales; family Myrtaceae; genus Syzygium; species Syzygium malaccense. Next base: position 18,879,042 of record CM062253.1, read on the forward strand.
CGCGCGTGCTTGCGGGGGCAGATCGCAACGAAGCGACTTTGAGGATCTACGGTGCGCAAATATTTTTCTCTCTCTTTCGAGCGAGAAGGCGCTGCCCTCGAAACGACGTCGTTTTGGCGGCCAAGGGAAAATTGAGGAGAAAGGAGGCAGGGAGAGAGAGAGAGAGATGAAGCTTTTGTCTTTGTTTGGACACAGCGGATGAAGTTGAAGAAGACGATGATGATGGTTATGTAAAATTGGACAGTGGACGGGATTTGCATCTAAATCTATAGAAAAAAACCAGAATAATCAATTCCCGTTTTTTATTCTAAATAAATCAAAAGCTTTCGAATGCTTTTGACGACACCCACGTTTGCGGATACCTGCGATGGAATTCCAACAAATAGCACGCGACGAAAAAGGGGATTTGATTAGTTCGGCCGTGTGCAAATTCCTTATTGCTGCTTCATGTGAGGGTCGAAAGTTAAGGTGCATCGAATAAGTTCGGCGTAAACCGCGTTGACTTTATTTGAGCCTATGATTATGTTCGAGGAGATCGAATGAAGAGCTTCTTCCGTCGCGAGTTATGCAACCACGAGAGATGCCCCCCTTGATCTTTGTCGGATGTGCTCGAAGAAGGTCTTTCGAAATATCCTCACGCTGGAGACTTCTTACTCCGGTTGTTCCAAGAGTCGCCACTATTCGAACCCCGTCCAATAGACTCCCTGCCCCGGGCTCATTCCTTTCGCAAGCGGGTCGATCGGAACGTTAGACCTTTGGTTTCTCGACTCGGAATGGATGGCGGATCGCACGTGGCAAGCAGTTATATGGATTGCCTCACATGGTACTCAACATCAACCGATAACTCTTCTTCTATCTCACTCAATTCATCACTGATCATTCTACGGCACAACTCCTTAACCAAAACAAGGAGGACATCCGAAATGTGAAAAAGTAAAGAATGGTCTACATTTTCCTTTGAAGCACAGGAGGGAGGTTGGTTTATTGAGAATGGGGCAAATCATGTCTCTCCCTTCCCTTCCTTTGCTTCCCACCGACTCTACCATACCGTCCGCGATCCGTGCACATCAAGAAAATGTCCGATATGCATCGGCCGAGCTCGGCCCGGGAGACTAATCTGATCCTCGAGTTCTCGGTTCGTGCGTAGAACAATAGCTCGCGTTCCACGAGCCGAATGATCGGAAAAAGGAGAAACTTGTCTCTTTAATTCATGTTTGTTTTGCCCTCCTCCCTTTTGAACTGTTCATGTGGATTGGGCGGGGCGGAAGAGTTGAAGTGGATGCATATTTTTCCGATCTCCTTTGTCGGGGCAAAGGCAAAGCCAAAAAGCGACCGCTCACCCGAACAGAGATGCTTCCGAAGCTTTTTCTGACCGAGCGGCCTTTACTCAGCAGCTAAGAGCCATTCGTTCCCCTTACGGTTTTCCGAGTCAACAAAAGCAGGCGCCACCACGCTGTTCATCGAGCACGAAGAAGAGGGAACGAGAAGAAGAAAGGCGCCATTCGTACCATCAGACGGAGACGAAACACAGAAAAGGGTCGGTCACAGAATCAAAAGGCCTTGGCGTCGCGAGTGGGATAACCAAGACGAGAGATGACCCTTCAAGAAATCCCTCTTTTCGTTCTTGGGTTGGGCATTGCTTTCCCCTCTTCTTTTTTGGCTGGTCAAAAGGTCAAAAGGGGGTTCTGTCCAAGGGACGCTTTTATTCGAAATGCGGACCCGACCCTCTCTTTTGTCCTCTTTTTTTCAGCTGGGTCGTGCTAGGTCATCATCATTAGCGCTAACGAAATCGATTAGGAGGAAAATTTAACGATGCGTGAAGTGGGGGGGGTCCCCATCGAGAAGCGGGGCCTCTATTCTCTCCACCGTGTCGTTAGCATCACCTAATGCTTTCCACTTCACCAACACAATCATGGGACGGAAGCCCCCGGAGGCAGCAAGATTCCATGTCTTTCTCCTTGGTTCGGGTCGGCCAACGGATCATCCTCCCCACCCTTGAAGCTTTAATTGCCATGGGGACACCCTCTCCTTTTGACCCTTTTGCGGCAAAGGCCGATTTGTCACTGAAAACGTGATGGACAATCCTGCGCAAATGGTGGGGAGGCGTCAGTGGATTGAGCAGTTTTGCGTACGAAGCACGAAGTCAGTCGTCGCGCATTAGCTCGCGGCAGCGGATTTTATAGGCTTCAATTTTTACCGATGTTTTTTTTTGGTCAGACAATTTTTACCAATTGCATGATTATAGCCCCGTGAGAAATCGATTTGTCTTTAAATATGCGAGCGACCTCCTCACATCACTGATCAAAGTGCAGTACGCAGGAGATGAGAATGGACATGCCGTCCGGCGAAGAATGGTCAAGAGTTCTTCGACATCAGATGGAGTCTTGAAAGGCTTTTTGAACAGCTCCAGAATGGCTGGATCTGGTAGCCATCTACTGTATGCACAGTGTTGTTCACCGTAGTGACCATGAATCGGAACCCATGCATCGGCTGCCAAGAACTAGCGAGAACAACCGGGCGTGATAAAACCCAAAACCATGTTACATAACTCAAAAGTACAGGAAGCAATTTACAAAGGAAAATGCATGTATCAAGTTCACGCTGTTTTATTACGTTGATGCCGTGATCCTGTGACAGATCACAAGAACCTCACTGATCATTGCGCAATTTCATCAACATATCCTGGAGCTTGTACATGTAAAGGTACAGAACCCGTAAGATCTCGACAGCTAAATTATAAAGGAACAAACACCGCACAAACATAGCAAGGCCTTGCTACTACAGCTTTGAAGCAGCAGCCTTGTCCAAGAACCAAGTCAGCTCACCCTCGGGCGAAACCATTTCAACAGGTAATTGGTCAGGAGATTGACTATTACCCAATGCAGCGTGCACTACACCAGCTTTTCCAGCTCCAGCAACTACTAGCGCAATGTGTGCAGATGCGTTGATCACAGGGAAGGTAAAAGTAATTCTCTCTGGAGGTGGTTTTGGTGAGTCCTTGATGAAGGTGACCCATTTCTTGTTTTCATGGACAAGAGGATGACCGGGGAAAAGAGATGCAACATGTCCATCGGGACCCATACCCAGAAGCATGAGATCAAACTTTGGGAGCCCACTTTCTGATGATGCTACTACGCCGCTCTTCACTAAATGCTTAATGCATGTCTCATAATCATCCGCCGCACCCTCTGCCGACAGAGCGTCGTTAATTGCATAGACATTGCCAGGAAGTATCGGCACCTAAAGCAGGGAAAGTAGCAAGAAAAATGGCTGGTCAGTTGAGAATCTTACAATTCAAAATGATCTCCCTTACAGCCAAAGAAATGTGCCATATCTGTTTTCATACATCTCAACTTTCGAGGCTGCACAAGAATTTTTCTTTTTCCTGATCACTATAAATGCAAACCTTAAGTTAATCAAGCATAAGATGGAGCCCCTGGATAGCCATTGATAGCAGGTCAAATAGATAAACACAGACGACCCAATAGATCAAAACCACTGTAGACATCTGCCAACAACTAGGTCTGGAAACTACGAACAACAGAAACCAGCACACGACATATCATCAAAGATGCATCACATCCACTTTCTTGTGCACCAATACACCCAAGTAACTAAGCACTCCCAATCAACTATATAAACAATCATGCACGCCCAATTTAGTTGACTGAGCTCTCTCTTAAATTGTCAGAGTAGCGACCCCTTAAAAAGGGGATCGGGAATTGCTTTGCCTTATTCAATCCCAATTCATCCATTTGATCTGTTTCAATGCAAAAATGCACCTCGAAGTAACAGAGCTCAAAAGCAATGAGTACCCTATCAAACTTCATGAAAAAGCTACATGCAATTGTGACATTCTGCGCAATCTAAATGACGAGACATGTCTTCAGCTGATCTACCAAGAGGAATAACAGGAACAAGCATATCCACACACATCATCAGAGCATGACCTTTGCATTTGGAGAAGCGTAAATGACATTCCAAAATGCACAGACTTTTACAAAAAATAGACACACCTGTGATAGAAAGCCATCATAAGCAAGCTTGTAGTTACTATCATCGTGATCCTTAGGCACAACTCTCTCATCCACCCAGAGAACGTGCCATTTCGACCAGTCCACCGAATCAATGTACGGCGCTTCAACCAGTTTCCTGAAATACATCTCAAACAATGAGCCAAGCTCTTTCCAGTGTAAAGTAAATGAATGACACATAATCCAACGACACTCCAATCAAGCCAAACTAGTGATGATTCTTATTCTTTATGCCAACATGATTAGCTAATTGAATCTGAAAGAGCCCAACTTCAAAATCTAGTCAAGCACAATGCCTCAGAAATCACGGTTTTGCTCACTAAACCAGCTCAACCACCCCCAAAGGCAAAGCAAATGGTCGCCTGAATCTCCATCAGCAGTTCAAAAAAACTCTTATTTACCGACCAAATGCACCTATCTTCAGCCAGATAAACTTGTAAAGTTTCGTTTTTTTCCCACGATTCCTCCACTGAAAATTTCACTAAGCTGTAAGCTTCCTCATTCGTAATTCTCCTCCTCCTTCCTCACTCGCTGATTCTTCGGTTTAGCGATAACTCCTCTAATTCCCCGCAACGATCGACTGAACTACCGAAAGTTAGCTAGAGTTATTTCCACAGACACACAGAAGAATCAATGAAAATCAAGCTCCAAACCTGAGTGACTTGATCAACGAACCTCCGGACACGACGACGCTGAACGCTCCTCTCTCCCCGGCGAACTTGGCGGACAAATCGGCGGTGTACTTCGCCAGAGAAACCGCGAGATCCTCCTCGGTGTCGAACACCTCCACCGCCTTCTTCCTACCGCTCTCGGTCGCGGCTCCGGCCATCGAGGATCGCGCCCTGGGGACGAGGCTCCTCGAGCGAGCGCCGGTCAGAGAGAGGCGGCCCCCGAGAGCGACGGAGAAGGCGAGCCGCTTCGGCGGCGACCGGCACGGGAGGAGCGGCGGCGACGCGGCGAGCGGGGAGAGGAGGCGGCGGCGTCGTCCGGGGTAGAAGGAGCGGAGAGAGGAGGAGGAGAGGGAGGCCATTCGCGAAGTGGAGATTTATGGGCGGTTGGCGAGTTCGGTGGCTGACTTTTCGGTGGTGGCGGTGGGGGGCCGAAGAGGTGTAGGTGTCACCGGCGATGCGCACGATGATGACCGACGAAAATCCTGGTGACACGTGGGAGGGGAGCGTGAATATTTATTTATTTATTTTATTTTAAAATTTTGAAAAAATTGGTGCGATCATATCACGGAAAACTTAAAATTTATAAAATATTTTCTAAAAGATAATCGTTTTTTTACTTATAATAAATGAATGGAAATAATTAGGTATAAATTATTGTTTCTAATGAAAATATTTTTCGTTCACTAAATTTTTCAAGTGACATGATCAATCAATTTTCAAAAAAAGAAATTTAAAATTTTTTAAACTTCCGCAAAACAAACGCACCTTAATTACGAGTTTCAAAGGGTTTCTTTGGATTTAGCGATAGAAAAAAAAGGGGCATTTTGGTCATAAAATTAAGGAAACTAGGCATCTAGATTCACATAATCTATGAACAATTTTTTTATGTAAAAACACATTATTGGGACATTAATTTGGATTACGAGATTATATAAAGTAATTATGGCATCCAAAGCGATGTTTTTTTCCTTCCGCATATATACTTAAAACACTTTTTTTGCCTATCCTATCTCTAACTCTTCTTACACTATGATTTTTGCGAATATGTATTCCTATTTGGTTCTTTGATTTAAGTATTTCTCAATAGAGTGAATTCAATTAAATTTTAAAAATGTTTTATTTTACGTATTGATGTGTACATGTGCGAGTGATTCCAAAATTGGGGATTTGATGGGTTAAGTGTATATATCGGTGTGAGGGTGAAGGATGAAAGATATTGAGAGTTCACCCCGATGATTAAAAGCACGGGTCGCCAGAAAAACATAAAAGAATCGAGATTTATGGTAACTTGCCACCAAGACATAAAAGATTTCTCCACTAGTCAAGGACAAAGAAGTGTTAATGCACCACCAATAACGTTGAGTGAAGAATCGAATAAGTAGAGAAATTTTCATATATTCATCAAAATTTATTTTACAATTGAGAAATCTCCTTTATATGTCGAGAGACTAAGACATAGGAAATAGACAAATATTAAAGAGACATGGGAACCACTCAAATATTAAAGACATGGGAACTAGAAAGCAATTACAAGCCTAGTAACTAGAAAATGCATTTAACACACATAAGAACTATGAAATGCAATCTTGACTCTTCAGTCTAGTGATTCATCTTCCAATATTTATCCACCAACCTTGACTAGAAAAAAACTATCTTAGAACTTTAACAAATAACCAAAGAAATCGCTCGGAATAGCCTCCCATCGGTATGTTGTTGATTAGTGTTGAAGTCGGCAACTATACTGGTGAATTGGTGACTCAATACTTGATTGGTGAGGAGGAATTGACAACTTCTCAATCGATAACCTAATCAACTTCATTCTTGACCTATCGAAGCAAGTTATGACTGAATTCTGCTTTAACTTAAATGAACATTGATTGTGTTGAATTCGTCGATGGAATAAACATCATTAATTTTACTACTTCTTTTATAAAGGTTGTGAAGTAATCTATGCTAAAGATTTATTGCACAGACAAATGATGAATATCTTGTGTACGGATCACTTTTACCTCGCGCTGTGATTGACCATGAATAAACTAAACTATTCACTTTTATGTATATAAACCAATGAATTAAAGTGGAAAAAAAAGGGATTGGTTGATTATGAATTGAATTTCTTCTTAAATTTCCTTAAATGCTTACTTTATTGAGGAAAAAAAAAACAACTATACCCTTGCTTATTCCACTAATTGACAATTTGAAGGAAAAAAAAACAGAAGATGACTTGGAAGGGACCAGTTGGCAATTGGTTTATTCCTATCCCAGCGAGTCGGCGAAAGGGAAGAACCCGCTGTCCCTCGAAAGGATATCCCAAACCCAAGAACCAAACAGAGCCTAACTCCCAAAACCCTAACGACCTCGCAATCTCCTCGTATAAAAGGGAAGCTCAAACCTCCAGCGACGGGAGCTGTCACAGCAGAAGCGTCTCTCGGCCGCGCGAAAATGCAGATCTTCGTGAAAACCCTAACCGGTAAGACCATCACCCTCGAGGTCGAGTCCAGCGACACCATCGACAACGTCAAGGCCAAGATCCAGGACAAGGAAGGTACGCGAATCCCCGATCCTCGACCTCTCGATCGATACCTGTATGCAGGCGCCTGACGTCCGGCGCTTCTTTCGAGTGCTTTGTCAGGAATCCCTCCGGACCAGCAGAGGTTGATCTTCGCCGGGAAGCAGCTCGAGGATGGCCGCACGCTGGCTGATTACAACATCCAGAAAGGTTCGCTCGTCCTGAACCCGAGCTTGCTTGCTGTTTGCGCTTTTAGATGGCTAGATACGTAGCGCAGTGAATCGGCCGTTAGGAGCCGTGTGGAGCTTGAGCTGATTGTTAAAGGTGTCGAACTTTGGAGGATCGGTGCGTAGAATCTTATATGTTAGGTGTGTGATGATTGCAGTGTTCTAAGCTCCGAATTAAGGTAGATATGTTCTGCTATAATCTCTGTTGTGTTTGAGGACAATGAAGGTTGAGGAAGTTTTCTCGCAAATCTGTCCTTTTCATACACGAGGAAAGGACGTGTATTGTTGGTTGAAAATAAATGATCAGATATAACAAAGTGGATCTACGGTTTCTTTTACAAGATAATCTCCTCGGTGTCGCAACATGCCAAGAAAGGGATTCAAATCCTTGGTTTTGCAACTGATTCTTTTGCTTGGCAGTGGTGTTATCACGTGTAACTCGATGAAAACACGGCAATTAATTATGAGGCTTAGAAATAGTTTTGAATATGTCGAGATTTTTTGTTGAAATATACTCGTGACCACAATTCACTGTGTGTTGGCGACTAACTGGCCATGGCTGGTCAGCTACAAGTAGGATTTTGCAAATAAGTGCCCTTTTTCTGCCTGTTTAAAACGAATGTATATATCATCCTCGTTGTTGCATTGTGCAGAATCAACTTTGCACTTGGTTCTAAGGCTTCGAGGAGGCATTATCGAGCCCTCGTTGATGGCACTGGCCAGAAAATACAACCAGGACAAGATGATATGCCGCAAGTAAGTATAGTTTTGGCATGACACATAAGGCATGATTCCACACGTAATGGTTGCAACTGCTAATTCACTGGGTATCTCTCCATCCATTTGCTTGATGTGAGTAGAAGTATGCTTTGGTGTCTGACATGTTTGAGAGCAGTAAATCTTGGTGCTAAATGACATACTTGTTTAACTGTGCCTTAGGTTCTCAAGGAAAAGATCGAATTCACCTATCATATTTAGAAGTTTCTTTTTCTTTGCTTCCCTCAACAATAATCAATCAGTCAAGATAGTTCTTAGAAACTGCAATTCATAAAATGACCGCCGAAGATGGCATCTTTCTAGCTCCATTGGCCTAGTACAATGTTTCCGTGTAGTTTCCTTAGTTAGATGCATTAGTCTTTAGTAAAATAAAATGTATATCTGGGTTGCTTCGAATTGTCAATGCTGAACGCTTCTGGGCTACAGATGCTACGCTCGCCTGCACCCTCGCGCTGTCAACTGCAGGAAAAAGAAGTGCGGACACAGCAACCAGGTAGATTGTTCAGTAATTCCATTCAGTTGCTTTGGTGTCTCTCCATTTCGTTTCTCTATTTTTTTGGGCTGAAATGTTTGCCTCCACTTCTCTTCAATTGCAGCTGAGGCCAAAGAAGAAGATCAAGTAGATTGCTGATTTTGAAGGGGCTCTGGCATGTGTTTTGCTTGGTGGATTTTGACTTGAAAGCTTTAGTTTTTCAATAGATATTGTGAGAAGCAGAACGTTTTTTGTTACCGGTATTAGTCACTGGCAATACATTGTGCCCAGCATTTGAACATTGCATCTTTTCTCAATTTGATTCGGCCTGTTGGTAGTTTCAATCCAAGATCTCCCTTGTGTACTATTTTCTTGGAATTTTGTTGTTTGCAATTGAGGATATCGTTTTGACCGATGAATAATGAATATTGAGAACCATGCAACCATGAGCACATTCACAAGTGAATCGATTATTCTCTTGATCAGCCATCTCCAACGAGAAAGGTTTGTGCCAACAGAAAAAGAAAATTGTAGGTAAGAGGGACGCACGCACCCGCACAGTTACACACCACGTGCAAAGTTGGCCCCAAAACAGCTAAGCAGGCCATGTCCAGAGGCAATGCCACTGCTCAAAACTAGCAAGACAGCAGGAGGCACGACCCTTCTTGAAACGTTTCTTCTGCCCGTCAACATTGATGCCATTGTCGATATCTCATCAGCTACAGCGGATATAAGCTCGTTACCGTTGCCTTTCGATTCCCCCGCTACGAGAAATTCCCGTGCTTGATTGATCACCTTTAGCCCATCCAACTTCAGATGAGCTGATGCTTTGGCAAATGGTGCTGTTCAGTCACTACCTCGCTGAAGTTTCACCTCGTCTGAAAGATGTTTTGGATCATTTTCTTCGGAGATTCTTCTGCTGCGTTTTCTAGCTGAAGAATCTCACTGGCACTGAGGCGCCAACCTAAAGCGCCCAAATTTTCCTCGGCCTGTGCCACTGTCTTAACCCCAGGTATCGGAATCGCGCCCTTACGGATGCACCAGTTTATAGCAACCTGCTCACAGAACAATCTATCGTCACCAACCAACGGCAAAGAAATGTCAGGGATAAGATCAGGGGACGGGAGCAGCACAGAAAGAGAAGGTAAATAATTGTGCAATCTAATTTTGATATTGGCCATCTCACAAGAATGCCGGATGTCAAGAATCCACAAGAAAGAAGACCTAAAGCAGTTTACCTGAGGTATGGTTTTTCGCCGCCTTTGTGCAATATCTTCTAGCGAAGATAGCAAGGGCGTCAGTCCAGGAAGAATTTGTCGGAACAGGAACGAACTGCGACGAATATGCAATTCATGAGAAGATAGTCGCATGCATAAGCAATTTTTACCCAAGTCACTTTACCAACATCTTAAGGTGAAGTAATAAAACTATCATACCGGGGACCCCGCGGTAGTTTGGAAGGTGTGTACTTTCCTGTCAGCATTCCAAGTCCCAGAGGACTATAAGCAATTAAACGGATCCCCAAAGAATCACATATCTTCTTTATCTCGAACTGATCTTCTCCCATGCTAAGCAATGAAAACTGCACCTGCGAGCACAAACGTAATTACAATCCATAGTCTAAGCGAGAGCCGATTGCTGCTCGATGATGAGCTCCTCAAAAGCCATCTCGGAAAGCTTTAATGGACAATGACTCAGAACAGTGACAAATTCTATCTAGAGGTATACATTCACCTGAGCAGAGCTTAGAGGAATGCCTCGGGCTGTGAGGTACTCGTGAATCTTTACTAGCTGCTTTGGTCCGTAATTGCTCACCCCGACCGCTTGAACCAAACCCTGAATCATCAAGGCAAATTGTAGGAACTCGAAAGTAACGCATAACTGCGAGAGATTTCACAGCTTGGAGTGAATCATGATAACCTTTTCATACATTGCCACTAAACCATCCCACAGGGCTTGCTCCTGGAGTGGTGCATAATTTGCAGTCGACCAATGCAATTGTCCAATTCCAATTTGCTTGATCTGCAGTCGCTCCATAGAGGCCCTGAAACGATCCGCATACTCGTCACGATTCCTCTTCAGAAGACGGAGAGGACTGGGGACTTCCTCCTCCGTCCACGCTCCCTCATTCTTTTGAGTCACCGTACTGAAGAAGTGAGCATTGCCTTTTTCATAGAGCATAAAAGGTGAGTGCAACATACTTGCACGCTTCCACGAACTGACCTGGCGAAAGTCGCCAGGGGTAGGCAGCAAACTTTGTAGCGATCACGATCTTGTCTTGTCCCTGCTGGTTCCCTACGAATGCCATGGAAGCGATTCGACCAGTTGGATGAACTGTATAAGAAAAAAAAACTGACTGCACAAAGCATTTTCGGAGAACTTCTGTTGAGATTTCGATTTAGCAAGCAATCTGCGAGTGTGATGCAATTTTACATTTTCATGGAGCTGATGTCTCTCAATATTGCAGTTGACATTTTCATTCAGTTTCACATTTCAATGGAATGAACATTTGGTCTCCACCTTCTACAGATTCATTAATACCAATCACTTCAGACAGGAAATCAGCTTATCACAAGACTCATTATAAGGGTCATCCTCCTCGAAATGATCAGGTAACAACACCAAAGCTTCACTCATTCAAGCACAGCAATTCGATCCCCTCATACGCGCAAAGTTCCACGGTCCACTTTCATCTATACCACAGAGAGAGAGAGAGAGAGAGAGAGAGAGAGAGAGAGAGAGAGAGAGAGACCTTGAAGGTCTTTGATGAACTTCCCCAGGAGCTTCTCGCTCTGCCCATTCAGCCTACCGGTGCCGTAAGAATCGGCTGTGTCGAAGAGATTGACGCCATTTTCAACGGCCAAATTGAAGACCCTCTGAAGATCAGAGTCCATCGATTCTTGATAACCCCACAGGAGCTGGTTCCCCCACGCCCACGTCCCAAACCCCATCGGAGAAACGCTCAGCGGGCCCATCTTCACCTAGTTCCAGCACCAGTTTCCAAAATGCTTTCAGCAATTCTCACAGAAAAGAAAAGTAGCTGGCATAGCGTTGCGTCGCGTCGCGTCGTGTCGCGCCATGTCGGGTCGCGTTTACCTTTTTCAGGTTTTGCCATGGCCAGAAAGCAGGGGGCCTGAGGGACTTGAAGAGCGAGGAAGGAACAGAGGCCTCGCCTTGAGGAGCGAAGAAGCTCGAGGCGCTGAAGTACGCCGCGGGTGTTGATAACGTCAGGGTGGAGGACGACGCCATTAACGTTCCCATCTGCTCTCTTCGCTTCTGCTCAGCTCATCGCTCGCTTCCATGCTCCGTTTTCGTTGTGTGGTCAGAAAACGGGGGATGCGCGGGTGCTACTTGGATATTATTACAAGGACGGTTCTTCGAATGATATTCTGCCGTGTGTTTTTTCTCTTTACGAAGTTGACGCATCCGACCGTCAGTTGGCAACAAATTGGCATAGACCCCATGCGATTAATCTGCGAAAACATGCCAACCGAGGCATCGAACGAGAAAGACGAGCACGCTTCACCTAATGCACGGTGATCATATCGTGTACTAAATTTTAACCGCGTCGACGTTATTTTTCGTCCGTTCCAAATCGAGCAATTAGTTTCCTTTTCATTTTGGTCTTTTTCTGTAATTTATGCATGGCGCCTCACCTTGGCGGCACCATCATGCATGTTTTCTTTAAGGTAGTCTGTCTTCATCGATCAAAGTTTGTAGATGCACAACATTAGGGAATAAGAACGCAAAAGCTTGTTCAAAGGGGGTAATGCTATTTCCATACCAACGAAAAATCAGTGCAATGAACCCCTGAAAACACTTCCTAGAAAAGATCAAAACGACACTTATAATTGTTCAAAATCGACAAAGATCCATCAACGCAAATTGATGTTGTATGGACACACAGACTAATCCTTCTTGGGGGGTACTGGTGCTTCCAGGCTCTGAGCTCGAGCCACCGGGAACCGAGCTCGGACCGCCACCATTGTTGTTGTCGCTGCTGTTGTTTTCATCGCTACCGTCGCCGTGACCCGTGTCTCCTCCGCCGTTTCGTCTGTCGTCGTCAAGTTTGACCAGAGCAAAGCAAAGCCTGTCGCGACAGTCGTCAGAATCGACTCGGAACGACCAGATTTGGATCCTGTCGCGTACTTTCAGCTCGTTCTCGGATGCGAAATTGTTCCAGCCGGATCTGAAGTTGTAGATCAACGACGGCTTCGCCTTGTTCCTGCTGCCCATCTCCACCAGCGCAAATTTCAACACCTGCGATCGCTTCGGGCCGATCACGCTCACATCCATCGCGTTTTGCGCTTCCACGAATCGGTTCTCTTCGTCTCTGAGAAAGCTCAGATCGCGGACTTGGTTCTTGGGAATAGACACGCGACATATATGTCTATCCAAGTCCGTCCGCGATAGCTCTTTCTCGATCACCAGCTTGACCTCTTTCCCGCCCATGCCATCAATTTGGTCTTTGAATTCTTGAGGCATATCCGCCGGCGGATCACTAGGGGCCGGCAAACTCCCCTTGCTTTTCTTGCCGCTGCCCTCTCCGGCTTTTGCAGTGAAGCCGACCTTTCTCCCAGTACCGCGACTCTTCTCTTCCCTCAAACACCATTCCTCGTCGCCGCTTCCAGCCGCGAAGCCAATACCCTCCTCGACGACTTCTTTCCCAGGTCGACGACGGCGCTGCACGTCCCCCCCAGACGGTGTTTCCTCCATCGCTGTCCTCTTCCCTCCTGCTCCTACCGGGTCACCAATGCCCAACCTGTTACTCCATCCTCGCCTTCCCATAATCTCTCCTTCCCTCGGCGCGCCCCCAGAGAGTGTTTCCTCCATGGCTTTCCTCTTTCCTCCCACTCCTACCGGATCACCAATGCCCAACCTGTTTCTCCATCCTCGCCTTCCCATGATGTCTCCTTCCCTCGGCACGCCCGTCGAAGCCGTGGCCGCCGGCTCGCAGCTCTCTCCTCCTCCGTGGGGGGACGACATTTCTCTCTGGTGTTTGCTTCGAGCCGCTCGGCCGAGCGCCGTCAGCATCGACTTGAACGTCTCGCCCATGGAATGCCCCGTGAAGTCTTCAAGGCGCAGCAGCCATCTGCTCTGTTCCCTCCAACCCTCCATCGAAGACGATCTCTTCTTGATGCTTCTGAATCGATCGCAATGTCACTTATGGTTCAGGGACAACAAGCCTGTATATATTTGCAGGTGAGAGACGACAAGAGTGCGAGTAGAACTTAGCCTTAAGCAGAGTAGAACTAGGAAACTGGAAACTTCGTATCATGGGCGATCTAATTAAGGAAATATCCGAGATTGGTTCGGCGGTTCTTGATGTGAGAGAGAGAGAGAGAGAGAGAGAGAGAAACTAACGAAGAAGTTTCCTAATTTAGTCTCAGTATCCTAGGATTCCCCGAGCTTTATAAGATAATTATCCTGCTGAATATAAAACTATTACAGATCCCTTTTCTCTGATTTATCTTAAATTTGGTTTCAGAGGATTTATCCTGGCCAATATTGTTGTTACATTAGGTTGCAATACTCATCGGTTATTTTTATCTATTTGAATGTAAAGAGTAATTATTCAAATTTTGAAAAAAAAATAAGGGTTAATACCACGAAAAACCTCTACAACAAATTTATCCCGAACTAATTTTTTGACCACTAAAAACCCCAAGCTTGTATATTTGTGATAAATTTACCCTCCGTTAAATTGGATTAATACACGAAAATTCACAAACTGATATACTCGTAAGAAACGGAGGATAAAACCGCAAACTAGTACACCAGTCAGCCGTCACGTAGCATCCAACTCAGTACTTTAACGGTAAAATTTAACGAAAACTAACGGAGGATAAATTTATCACAAGTGTACCGGTTTGGGATTTCTGATGCTCCAAAAAATTAGTTTGGGATAAATTTGTCACATGTGTACCAGTTTGGATTTTTCATAATATTAACCCAAAAATATATGGAAGAAAAGATTATAAAGTATTCCATAGGTGGGTAATTAACTGTTTTTTATGAAATTTTTTAAATGTTTCAAATTAAACAAAAGTCGAACCTGGGACTTGTCGCGAGATTTAAATGAAGTCGAAACGCTACTTGACCAACTTAGTAGTCTGATTTATCTTATGATCAGGTACGGCGAGTGGTTCCGGTGTCCGGCAACAACGTTAAAGATTGCCATGCAAGCATCTTCAACATGCCGGTGAAAGCCGCGATTTGAAGACTAGATCGAGAACAAGAGAGATGATTCACGGACAAATTTTACAAGCTAGAGGACGGTAATCCGATCGGAAAGTTGCATTAATGGCTTGATTCGAAACGCGAATGCTCGAACCCGGGTTTTGATCCAGACAAACGTTTTGTAACAGTGTTCGGGCCTCCTTCCCGAGCAAAATTCGCCGCAAGAACGTCAGCCATGGATGGCTGATAACTCACCAGATGCTCCCAACGCAATGAAACGCGTGGTTAGGAATGATTCGACTTAGACGAAGCAGAATATGTCGCACTCGATGCCGCGTCGTCTAGTAAATCGAATCCAGTTAAAGTTTAGTGCCCCTAACGTTGTTGGTTGATTATTTGGGGTTCTTTAGGTTAGCGAAATGGTGGTAGCAGCCAAGAAATACGTGCAGAAAACAGCAAGAACCAACTGCTAATGCAAATGCCTCAACATGTCTTTACATGTCAACTGCACTACCACCACAAGGGAACTCCGTGTTTGAAGCTCTGAATTCATTTCATTTCTTTCCTCATCTGCGATGCCCCTATTACTGAGCGGTATCTTCGTCTATGTTTAAGCAGGACGGTTTACCCCACCAGCTACCCCATTCTGTACAATGTTTTAGCTAATGCTGAGACCCCGCGATGCAAGTCGAATTCATGTTACACTGAATCCCGAAAGTTCAATCGCCTAGGCGGCCCCCTTCTCAGGTCCAGAAGTTCCACCACGGCGCCACATTGCTGCAATGATAGTCTAAAATGTCGTTCGAACCAAAGTTGCTCCATTTCTCTGGCGGTGCCACGGAACAATTTTCTTCGTCCCGGCTTAGATAATCCCGCGCATCTTCTGACGACTTCTCTGTCTCATTTAATTGGTCGTCAGGTGAGGCGACAATCAAACTCTGATTGAAAGATTCGTGTAGCCCGATTGGGTCGGCTTCGTTCTTGCAATTGGTATCTTCATCGTCTAAATTGCTAGCCTCCCTGCAGATCCTGCCCCCACCTTGGTTTTTATCTAACATACCACTTAGCTTCTGCAGCTGTGAATGACCAAAGAAAGTTGTTATTATGCGGTTTATATTTTTGTCCAGAACAACTCGTTTCCTAAAGCACTATGGAATGATCACTTATGGTGGTCCTAGTACATGCTGATTCTATCTAACACTCAGGATTGAAATCATTTGGAGTTTTCGCTTTCATCAATCATTTCCTAAGAGATGAAGTCAAGTATGTTGGAACTAAGAACAACCCATCTCTTCACTTTTTCGAAATTCTTTGTCCTGATGTGATTTCTCCATGACCATAATCAGAAGGATCAACTGCAATTAGCCAGGAATTAAGTAAAAAGGGGATCAGTGCTACCTCTTTCTCTAAATCCAGCTTTTCTGTCTTCAAAGACTCGAACTCAGCCAACAGCTTCTCATAGCTGGCTCTCAGCACTCTGTACTCTTGCTCGACCTGCTTCGACTTCCACCGAGCCCTCCTGTTCTGGAACCATATCGCCACCTGCCGCGGCTCCAACCCCAGCTCCCTCGCGAGCTCCATCTTCCTCCTCGGGTCGGGCTTAGACTCGGACTCGAACATGGTCTCCAGCAACCTGATCTGCTCGTCGCTGAACCCCTTCTTCATGTTCTTGCTCTTGCCCTTCTTCTTCTTCATATTCCCAGCCACGCAATCCTCGCTCTTCTCCATCTCCAGCACCCTCGGTGGTGCCACCAGAATAGTAGTAAAGGCTACAGAACCGTCTTGGGTAGTGAGAAGGGAAAAAAATATGGAAATTGATATTAAATAGAGAGTGAGTGTTGATTTGACATGTCTTTCGAGAAGAGTGTGGGCTAACGTGGGCCTGGTAGCATAGCTGTGGAGGGTGGATTTTCTTTGACATGATTTGGATCATTTGCTTTCCGGGTGATGATGACGTGTGATTGATTATAGGATTGTTGGCTATCCAAAGCCAATCGGGTCAGTATCGTATTGCAGTGATCTTGGTTATATTATTCCTGTAATGTAGCTTGTGGTTGTCACTATCTATCTATCTCTTCTTCTTTTCCATTCTTGTGCTAATAGTTGTACCTCATTGTTGATTATCGACCACTTGGGCTACGTCATTGAAAAGGAAAACTAAAGCTTTATCACCACCATGGGAACAGGAAAATATCAGTCCTCCTTTGAACCGCTCTTCTGTAATTGAAGTGGGAAGCCACAGTTAAAGATCGATTCGGAAGATGGGATCTTTACGTCGAACTCCGAATTTATCTTCTGTTTCTCGAGAAGGGAAAGTGCCTACAGTATGATCGGCGTTCGACTTCCTTGACGACGTGTGTAAGTTATACCGCACGTTCGATTCGGGGAGAGTTGGTTCATCGAAGAAGAATTGCACCTCGAACTCGGTGGCTTAACGTATGTCTTCTCATTCTCTCGTTGCCAAGATGCCAACGGAGGCGGAGAAGGGAGGCGAACGCGAGGAAAGCTAAGAACGCATCGGTCAGCATCAGCTCAATGTGAACTCTAATGGGTAAAGCAGCCACTTGGCCAGTACACGTTGAGAGCGGATTTACTCAACATTCGCGTCTCACCTAATCACAAGACTACGACGTTCCCGAAAGGATAAGCATCGAACCCGCTAGGGGACGACGGCGCCAGCTTTCGGTAAGTCGATCATGCACCTATCCATATATACATTCGGACTTCCATGGGGTTCTGTCGCATTAGAGTCGCGCGTACGTGGCCATCCCGGTCACTTAGTCCTCTCGCGAAATCGGGTAGTCACGGGGTAGGAAATGAGCACAGCTGGGGAAAGATTAACGGGTTTCGCGAAACGGAGTGCGTAATCACCGATCATCTTCCTGTCGTTTCCACCATCAAAGACGTCAAGCGGAGAAAAGAACATCTTTATCCTCCGAGTCATCACCAGGGAACGGAGATGGTGTTCATCATCGTCTCGTCTTTTGCGAAACTCGCAAGTTCGTCCCTTTCGGGTAGCCTAATACCGACAAACGACTTGTCGGATTTGTCAAGTTAAAACCCATTTCCAAAAGTTCTTACCCTGGGAAAGAAAGAGAGAGCCACCGAAGAAAGCAAGCGCCTGCAATCATAATCAATCATCGCCGTCGTCGTCGTCGTCGCGGTGGGTCAGGAGCTGGGGACGGAAGCTGACTTCACGTCGGCCCGGGTTTTGGAATCTATCGCTGGGATTAAAATATCATTCGCATCGATTCCGGGTCCATTCAGGGGACCACTTCGAGACAGCTTAGGCTGAAGAGGCTGCTGCTTCAAGCAAGTTTCGCTCGTCGGGCGTGGCTTGTATGGTGTGGTGGGACGTCCGTGTCGCGGACCGCTAGGTGGCTCCCGGAGGCAGAGTACGAGGGTCGTTTTATGTACTTTTGCTCGGGATGATGCTCTTCTTCTGGTTCTGGATGTCAGCCAACTCCACCACGCCACGATGCCGTCGATTCAGGTGCTCGAAACATCGCGCTTGCAAGAGTGTGCGTGAACAGTGTGATGACGATGGATCGATTTGGTACGTAACGGCGACTAGATGCGTAGCACGCTCGCTCCAAGATTCACTGGATGGAAACCCCCCGAGTCCGCTGATCCGACGACTGAAAAGAAATGCCGCGGACCAGGAATTCATCGAGAGAAAGTTCCTCGAAAATTTGTTTGTTTGCGATGAAGAAATGGAATCACCAGAACGTTATCGTTTGCCATTGCCGATTTTGGTTTTACCTGCTTTATCGTGTGTATATGTAATTTAGCCGATGCATCGTTGTAGGAAGAAGAGGCCGAAGCGTTCTCACTTCTCTTTTATGTATCAATGTAAGAAAAATGTAATCGAATTAGTCAAATTGATGATAGTTACATCCTTTTAAGTTTTCGTATAACTACATTAATAATATCAAAAAACATACAACGCTAATCTCATCAATATAGATTTTTTAACGAGTGTCCAGAGGCACCAGTTAAACATTCAAATAAAGAAATTTTGTTGCAACGATCCGGTTTGAGAAGTGTTCGCCGGGGCCAGAGAGTTTTGATAAGAAGTGGCTCGTAACAGGCTTTTAGAATGGCGAAAAGAGAGTGCTCATAAAATAAATATTTGAAACTGGAATAAACTTATAAGAGGCACATTTGGCATAACGGCAAGTTTAGCATTGGAATTCCAATGTTAAGCATGCTCGGATTGAATCACTACTGAGATAGGTGACCTTTTGGAAAAGTACCCGCCTGTATGTCAAATGATAAAACCGTAAGGCTCGATATGAGATGGGCCAAAGTAAATACAATACCTCGAGTAATTAACATAGGGGTGTGACAATATGGTATACCCTCTAGTAGTTGCGTAGTTCAGGGACGAACCACATGAAAGCTGGTGGGCTTGTAATGACTCGGTCCGACGAGCATAGGGGGTGTTTGTTCGGGATTAGAGGGTATGAACAAGAAATGGCTCCTAACAAACTTCTAGGATGGTGAAGGAGGTAAGAATGTACCAAATTGCTCACCGAACAAAGAGCGAACATTCCTAAGACATATATGTAAAATCGAAAATAGTCATTACATGTGCTTTTGTACGAGAATGGGTGACCTCTTGGAGAAGAGCCCACCTATAGATAAACTTATCAAAATAGGTCATAAGCCTAATTCTTAACTCATATTTGATGAGTTGAATTGTTATATGAATTAATTATATTTACTAAATGGATCATAGATTGGTTTAGAATGGTAAACCCAAGATAATATATATATTAAATGGGTTCACAACTTACTTAGACTCGACTCAACTCAATCCACATTTATGACTTTCTCCCGCCCTCACTCGATCTCGCGCTCTCAGCCCAGTTTTGGTGCGAATTTTCTTAAATTTAATTAAATATAAAAGTGTTTTGACAATATAGATCGGTATAAGTTGGACCATTTCCAGCCTGACCGTTTGATGAGTTTACCTATACGCCAATGTTCTTTTTTTTCGTGTTATGCACGATGAATGTCTTGAAAATGAACATCTTTTTTTTGTCTCGGGAGGCATTCATGAACGACCCACTATCGACCTTTACTAATTTGACAACGATTATTAGGGGTGTCAGAACCGAACCGAACCGAACCTAAAAATCTTACTCATTTCGGTTCGGTTCGGTTTTCAATTCAGATAATGAAAAACGAACCATTCCTTTTTGCCGGTTTGGATAGTTTCGTTTCGGTTCGGTTCATAATCCGAATCGAACCGAATAGTTTCATCTTTCAATACCGTAGCAACTCTCCCCAGCTACAATCTCCTTCTCGTCCATCGCCTCCTCCCCTCTTTCTCCTCCAGTAGCATCGGACTCGCGCTCGACCATCTCCCCACGATCAAATTCCTCTCCTCCAACAGTGCGGCAACGTTCGCCACCTCCCCATGATCGGTTTGAATCCGGAGCTTCGGCCTGGCGATCTCGAGGAGCTTCTGCTCCTCGCGGAACCGCCGCCGCTCCTCGCACAGCCACCATTGTTCGTCCCGGAGCCGGCGGGACTCCTCGAGGCTGTAGTCGGGGTTCGCTTGGGGATGCCGAGAGGACACGGAGGTGGTGGTGGGACTTGGGAAAGAGGCGGAAAGGAGGAGGTGGTGGTGAGGGAGGATGGGTGTTGGTGGTGGACCTAATGGTGGGGTACGGAGTGGAGAGATCGAGCCGCGTTCGGACAGACGAACGGAGAAGAAAACGACATGAGAGAGACATTTTGCAGAGAAGGAAAAAAAAAAGCGAAGAAAAGGAAGGAAAGCGATTTTCTCCTTCTTTTTCAAAAAGGAAAGTGAGCTCGACCAGAGTATAAAGACAAAAGGCAAAAAGCCGAAAATCTGAACCGAACCGAACCGAGCCGAACTGAACCGAACTGGGTTTTCGGTTCGGATCACAGTTTGGTTCATAGCAAGCTCACGTCTTAAGAATTCGATTCGATTTTGAATTTTCTAAAAATCCGAACCGAACCGAAGTATTTACGCCCGTAACGATTATGCTCATCATCAAATTCCATATCTGTCTAGCGATAGTTTTTCTCTCTTAATGGGAACGGGGCCAAAAGTGTCCTGATGATGCGTATCCACTCATCCTTTGGGCCCATCCAACCATCACCTCGCAAGGCCGGGCCTTTGGACAGTTTGGTGAGCCGGCGATTCTTTTTTATCGTGCGGTGTTCGTACCATTTCGTATCGTTACAAGGGATGTTCAAGTTCGACGTAATTATAGAATGATTTCGACTGAAAAATTGAGTGAGAACGCGTCGATTCCCGCCCATTTCGAGTCAAGTCGGGACGTGCCGTTTCGAATTTGCACTTCTCTCTACAAAATTCATATCGGGTTCTCGTATCGTATCCGGAACATCCGCTCCTCGAGCACCGTCTCGTTACACATAATAGTTTACCGACAATCGATCACGGTGCAAAACCTGCATAAAAATCTATGTCTTTTCAATAAGGTCAGTCCGTAGCTTTTGCTATCTCGCTGCGCGTAGCTCGTTGATTTTGTCGGGTTAAGAAGATGGACCTTGTTCGCGTTTGATTAAATGAATTTTTTTTAAAAAAAATTAAAAGGTGGAGTTCTAGTGGTTCCTCGTTTCGTGGGCTAAGGGCTCCAGGCAATCATGTGCTTTTGGCAAAGATCTCCTCTTTTGTTATTCTCGGTCGTCCCATTTTGCGGGGGAGCAACGGCTCCACGGTTCATTTAAATAACTAAATAAATAAGTACATAAATACTATCGAATATTAAAAAAAAAAAGCAGCGTCAAATCCGCTTAAACGACAGGAGAGTTAATACCACGAAAAGCTCTAAATCGGTATACTTATCACGAATTTACTCCCGGATTAATTTTTTGACCGCCAAAAACCCCAAGCCGGTAAACCCGTGATAAATTTACCCCGAACTAATTCTTTGACCACCAAAAAATCTCAAACGGGTATGCTTGTAACAAATTTAGTCGCTGTTATTTTATGTTTAATTGGATTACTATCGCGAAAAATCACAAATTTGTACACCCGTGACAAATGGAAAGTAAAACCCCAAATCGGTACACCCATCTCAACTGACAAACCGGTAAATCTGTAACAAACGGAGGGTTTTAAAACCCTAAATTGGTACACCCATCTCAACTGACATGTGTCCTCCAACTTAGTGATCTGACGTGAAATTTGACGGAAACTAACGGAGGAAGATAAATTCGTCACGGGTGTACCAATTCGGAGTCGTTCGTGGTATTGATCTATTAAAAAATCCATCTAGAAAATATAGTTGAAAGGAGGGTTTTCCGAGGGAAAACCAAATTGATTTTACGCATGCAAATTCGGTCGTGAACTTTTCATTTTTTTTGCCCATTTAGTCCTAAACGCTTTTGCAAAATTCTATCATGACAGTCTAGTCGTCGCCGACAGCCTCACGTGCCCCCACATCAGCGATTTCCGGAGACAGTTGGTCGGAAGGACTGCATCGAAATTTCTCGTGAGGGTTTAGAGCTAAATGTGTAATATTGAAAAATTTAGAATTTGATTGGGATCCATGGAACGATATACGATGGATTGGTTAACAAGGGAATTCGTTAACAGAATCCGAATTCAAAATTGCATCGTGTTTTGCTGGTATGGGGTGGTGACTTATGAGGAAGACAATTATGTAGAAATCCCGGCAAATAAAAGTTTAAAAAAAGAAGTTAAATCGATTCAATTTGCTCAATTCCATCTTCTCAATTTTTAAAAGCACGATTTATGCAAAGACCGCGAGTGATTTGAAAAGTGCCAATCCATATCTAACGTACACATCTCCTGAAAATCTAAAAATTGACTTTAATCTGAAAGATCATCAGAAGATTGTGTATTTCCCACCTTCTACCTTAACAAAAATATTCTGTAATTTTTGCTCAACAGCAATTTCTTCCGTTGATTGCGGCGTCAGATCCGGTCCACCAGGCCCACGGCTAGCTAGATTTTTCGGGCAAAAATAAAATTGAAATCGATGGTGATTTTGTCATTAGTCCAGTCTTCGATTTTGCTATAAGATTTCGTTAATTTCACAGAAAATAAATAATTTAAATTTTTTTTCCCTAACATGCAAAAAAGAACGAATGAACGAAAATGATCACACATAAATTGCTATCGATAATAAAAAAAAATTATTAACTAAATATTTCAGGTGATATGAACGATCATTTTTAGGAAAGTAGTTTTTAAATTGTTCATTTTCCGCGAAACAAGTACAGCCTAACGGACCGTTCTAAGAAATATCTATTAACTTATCGGCAAAAGAAAAAATTTACAGCATTCAACTCGTTGATTGTTGTTCTCGTGTTATGGGTGATGGGAATCATATAAATTGACTTGAGTGCTTTCAAATAAAATATACTTAGATTTGGTAATATAATATTTTTTTAGATTAATACCATGAAAAATCCCAAACTGATACACCTGTGACAATTTTACCTCAGACTAATTTTTTGATCACAAAAAACCTTAAACTGATATACCTGTGATAAATTTACCTCAAACTAATTTTTTGACCATCAAAAATCCTGAACTGGTATATTTATGACAAATTTACCCTCCGTTAGTTTCCATTAAATTGAATCAGTACCATAAAAAATCATAAACCGATACTCTTATAACAAACGGAGGGTAAAATATAAAATTGGTACATCCGTCAATTGTCTCGTGTCACTTAACAAAGCAATTTAATAGTAAAATTTAACGGATATAAACTGAGGGTAAATTTATCACTGGTGTACTAATTTGGAGTTTTTGGTGATCAAAAAATTAGTTTATGATAAAATTGTCACATGCATATCAATTTGGGGTTTTTCGCGATATTAATCCTAATTTTTTTGTCTTGTGATCACGGATTTTAAGTTAAAGGGGGAATATTTTTCTTTTTGTCAAAAAAGTTTAAAAGGGGAATTTTCTTTTTTTTTGTGGTAGGGCAAATTTAAAGGGTGAATTAAGAAAGAAGGAAAATTATGAAAACGTTAGGATTAAGTTAGGAGCTGACCCAGATCCTGACGTCTCTCTTTTCGCGCCGAAGACTTTTGGGCTCACCAGCCGCGCCAATTGGCGAAAGAGTCCCCTTCCCTGCTGACGTGTACCGACAGAACCTGTCGGTCGGGTCGGGTCGGGTCGGCTCCTCCACCGTCGTCATTGTCGGCCGGCCCCACGCGAGCCCACGTGGGAACGGCCGCATTCCACACGCACCCAACCTCCTATCGGCCACGTGTCCTCGTGGCTTGGCGACGCGTGTGGCCCGTGGGCCCGGGTGGGTCCGCAACGGTCGTACTGGCCTTTCCTGGCGAGCTCGTTCTGCCGCCGGCGTCCCGCCCCGCGGCCCTGTTCCGGGCGAGCGTCATGCTGATGCGAAGCGCGAGTCATTTGGGAAAAAAGGAGCGGGCGCGAGGTCCATTCGTGAAATTAAGAGTCCTGTAGTTGGAGATCGACGTTGAAACTTGCGAGCCGATTCACATTTTTTTTTTAATTTTATTTTTTGGCAATAGTCTTGACGCGAAAATACATTTTTTAATATGTATTGTAACTATTGCGGTAGTTCCGATCCAAAAAAAAAAACAACTATCGCGATAGAAAACAAAACCCGCGAAAAGAAAATCTCAAATTATATCTACTGTATGCGACACATTTACGTTCCGCTAAACTTTCGTAGATAAGGATCGTTAAAAATATGCCTATATGGACGTCGAACAGCTGACGGTGTTGACTTGGTATCCATGTGGTTTAAGTGAAATAAAAATAACGTTTTTTTTTCCGAAAAATCGTTTGACGGTTGGAACAATATAAAGCTTGTGCAACGGAAATCACCATCCTCACTTTCTTATTTGCCGGTTGCTTGAAATATAAAATGGTAAGTTTGTCAATACTTTAAAAAAAAAATGTGCCCTGTTTTCTTTTTTCTTTTTACATAATTTTCAACATGGGAAATAGATAGGAATGGAGGATTGATATAGAAAAATAGGCGTGACCCTGTGGATAGACTACAAGGCATACGACATTGGACCAATTTCTAGGAAGGAGGGATTCGATGTTATAATTGCATTCAATAAGTCAATTAAATCATTTTTTATATTAACAGTAATTTACGGTCATGCATTTCACGTCATACATTCCACTTCGAGGCGTCACCAGACATGGTTTCTTATTTCGCTTCTTCCTTCATTTCGTGCCACCTGTGAATATAAAGAGATCTTAATCGAGCATCACATCTCAAATCAACGCTTAATCACGCGGATTTGATTGCATTTTTGAAAGTTTCGGGACGCGATCGCAACTCCGCAACGAGTTTCAGGGCTAACGGTGCACTTACGGCTAAAATTTTAAAGGGTCAATATCAAGAAAAACCCCAAACTAGTACGCCTATGATAAATTTACCAAAAACTAATTTTTTAATCATGAAAAACCTTAAACTGGTAAATCCGTGATAAATTTATCCTAAACTGATTTTTCGACCACTAAAAATTCCGAACTGATACATTTATGATAAATTTACCTTCCGTTAAATTGGATTAATGTCACAAAAAATCACTAACCGGTGTACCTATGACAAACGAACGGAGGGTAAAACTCCAAACTAATACACCCATGAAACTGGTCACGTGTCATCCAACTGAAAAATCTGACGGTAAAATTTAACGGAAACTGACGGAGGGCAATATTGTCACAGGCGTATCAGTTGAGATTTTTAGTGATCAAAAAATTAGTCCGGGATAAATTTATCAAGTCTATACGAGTTTTGTCAAATTAATCCCGGCGTGAACACGGGGATAAAAAGAAGTCAAATAGGGAGAAGCTTTGAGAGGGAATCCACGAATCGGGCCCCGCTCGCAGTATATCCCGGAAGTGGAAACAGCCAAGAGTCCTCTAATCCTGGAAGCAGCCGCAGCACCTTCCGATCTCCAGCCGTAAATTACCGCGCAACTTTGAAAAAGGAGCGATCCTGATCTCATCATCTTCATCTTCATCTCCACCTTCTTCTAGGCGAGAGGGGGAGAGAGACGGCGCAACCGGACCAGAACCGCCTGATCTTCACGGTAGCGACCCACGCGAGATATGTATTGACTGTTTCATCCTCCCCTCCTCTCTCTCTCTCTCTTTTGCCTTTGTGTATAAGTTAAGCTAAAGCCAAAGCCAAAGCGACACCCTACACGAAGCAGAACACCAAGGGCCAAAGGGCCGAAGCTTCTCCGTCCACCGCCCTCTCTCCTCCGTATAAAAAGCCCCACCTCCGCCAAACCACCTCCTCCTCCTCCTCCATCCCCTTCACACCCCCCCCCCCATATGTTGTTGATCGGTCATCGTCGTCTACCATGAGCAACATCCCCAGATCCTTCACCGACTCCTCCTTCACCCTCTTCCAGCTCGCCATCTCCTCCTCCGACCCTTGGCCCTTCTCTCTCCTCTCCCTCTAGCAGTCGTCCCCTCGACCCCGGCTCGCTCGCTCGCTCGGCGCCTCTCTCTGCCCCCGTCTCTCTGTCTGGTTTCTTCCTCTCTCTTCTTTTTTTTTGCTCTCTCGCTCTTTCTAGCGGCCGGCGATGGGAAGCGGAGACAAGCTGCTCCACCTGCACTTGCCCCACCACCACCACCACCACCACCAGCAGCGGCAGGAGCACGACGTGCCGAAGGGGTGCCTGGCGGTGATGGTGGGGCAGGGCGAGGGGGAGAGGAGGAGGTTCGTGATACCGGTGATGTACGTGAACCACCCGCGGTTCGTGCAGCTCCTCAAGGAGGCCGAGGAGGAGTTCGGCTTCGACCAGAAGGGGCCCATCACCATCCCCTGCCACGTGGAGGAGTTCCGCTCCGTCCAGGAATCCATCGACCGGGAGAGCTCCCCCCACCACCGCCACCACCCTTCCCTCGGCGGCTGGCACGGCCACCACCACGCGTGGTGCTTCAGGGTTTGATCACATGGACACCATGTTTTTCCTTATCATCACCTGCTAGGACTTCCTTTCGTTGTTGTAGATCGCTCTTGGTCTGTCGAACGTCGGTCGATGATGCGTGAATCACTTCTGCAACAGTGAAGAATCGCCGTTTTTCTTTTTCTTTTCATTTGCCTTCTTTTTAGGTCTTTTGTTTCAGCTGAAATTTTTTGGGGGCGACGATGCTCGGGTCTGTTTCGTTGGAGACGACGGTGATGTTGACGAATGCGTCCTGGCCTGATAAACGTGGATGCTTGATTTCTGCTTTTTCTCCCATTTTCCTGTAAATATTCTCCACAGGAAAAGCGAAAAGAAGAATATTGCTTTTGTTTGTAAATTATATATGTGCTCTCCTTTACCGGTTCGATCATTTGTGGAAATAAAATTTTAGAAGAAACGGCTATTGGTATTGTGAATCGTCGATTATTTCAAGTTCGAATTCCCAATTTCGGGACATTTTCCGGGTCAAATCCACCGATTTTCGCAAGTGGAGGTCGTTGGGGAGAGAGCGTGCGAGGTGGGTACTTCAAACGTGGGGAGCGCGATTTAAATGGAGGAAAAAAACATGATTGGACACTATAAATAAATATTGATTTAAATAAGGCTGGATTTAATTTTTTACGTTTGGGGTACGCCAAGCGTCTATCCGTTTGAGCCGGAAAAGACGTTGAGATTGGCGAGGGTCTCCGTACTTGTGGGACAGGGGGTGATCGATTCCGCATTGAGGGCTCCGTTCGTTTGCCGGAAAATATTCTTCTTTTGAAAAATATTTTCTTGAAAATCATTTTCCTGAAAAATATTTTCCTGGAACATAATTTTCTGGTGTTCGGCTAAAATTTGAAAAAGTTTCGGAAAATATTTTCTGGTGTTCGGCGTCCGGCGGCGGCGATTGGCGGGCGACCGGCGGCGGCGGTCGGCAGCGACGGCGGTCGACCGGAGGTGGCGGCGGGTGACCAGAGGTGGCGGCAGGCGACTGGCGGCGGCGGGCGACGACGAGCGGCGGCGGCGGGCGACGACGAGCGGCGGTGGCCGGCGGCGGGCGGCCTGCAGCCGGCGGCGGGCGGCCTTCGGCCAACGGCGGTCGGCGACCGGTGGCCGATGGTGGTGACCGGTGATCAACTTCCTCTCCCACGGAAAATATTTTCCCTCCAATGGGCAATTTTGCCTTCACTTTGGGGGAAAATGATTTTCTCTTTATGAAAAGAGGAAATTATTTTTCTCAAAACAACGAAGGATTTTGGGGTGAGGAAAGAAAATATTTTCCCACGGAAAATATTTTCTACCCTCGAACACCGGAAAATACGGAAAATATTTTCCGGAAAAATATTTTTCCGGAAAAGAACGGAGCCTAAAAGTCTCTGGGACTAATAACCGACCCCGTCCACCTTAAAAAATATTAAAAATATTAAAAACGGGTGTACTGTAGGCCGATTTTGCCGGTTTGGTATGGTGCGGTCCGGTCTAACCATCTGGTCCAGTTTCTGGATTGGACAGAGATCGATGCGCACCCTAATTGTGGGAGACTTGGAAAAAGATCCTTAAATTGAACATTTTTATTTGCTTTTGGAGATCCTACGAACAAAGCTACTTGTCCTGCAACATGGGTGATTTGGAGGTTAGGATATGATGCCGCGTACAATTTGTTGGATTGGATATAATATGGTTGTTGGGATGTAATGTCCAATTTGTTGAAAGAGGGGAAAAGGATCGTCGAAAAAACGGATTATTTTGTTGCGTGGGACTTGAATTCGATGCTCCTAACGAAGTAATAACCTTTCGACCCAGGTATTATTTTCCCTAGCCCCTCGTTTGTGTGTTGTGCAGGGGTAATTAGTTTTACCGTGAGTCAGTCGATTCTCGACTGAAAGCTTGAAATCTATTCAATCGGGATTAATGTTGAGAATCGAGGACTGAATCGGGATCTTTATTGAACTGGCCTCGAAATCGAACCGGCTGCTTCCAAATTGATTTCAGTGTACGCATGAGAACCGTGTTGTAAGCCTTTTTCTTTTCATTTTTAACATTTATTAAATTCTTTTGGGCAGGAATCCCGTCCATGCCCCGAGAAACAAATATTTACCTGGCCACCGCTCCATGCCGAGGCGAAGTGATTTTGCCTTCATGGGGACAACGGGCCACCGACCCGGGTTTTTTTTTTTTTTTTCATTCTCGAAGAGAACTAATACCACTTGCTAGATGACAAATTGACATGTTTCTTATTATTACTATTCTTTATAAGAAAGAATGGCTTTATGAACGGATTTTGTAACAGGAAAATGGCCTATAGAGATGTTACAAAGCTTACATTTTCTATGCGGACAAAACTTGTAAGCAGGAGGCGAATGATACCGGCCTCAGCCTACCCCGTGCCCCGCCTAATGCCGCATTCGAGTCGGGGCAGCATCCCGCGGGGCACATATTCCTCGCGTCCCATGCGCATCCCTATACTATAAGTAGTTAATTTCTTTGAGAAAATACCAAAATAGGTCCCCGCCATGGACAGACCTATGTTGAATCGAAGGCAATGAGGCTCTTGCCTCGACCTTTTTTTTTTTCCTAATATTTGATAATAAAAAAAAATTTAGATTTTGCTAAATTATTAGGGCCTAATGAATAAGTTTTGCCTCCTTTAAATTTCCCCAAAAAAATGCACGACTCAGTCAATACTGACTAATCTTCATTGCATCTGGCCCCACAAATTGATGAAACTCAGGAGGCAATTCTACAATTATGAAAATGCAGCTAGTTTAGACAAACAAAGCCTACATAACATTTGATCATATCGAGTAATACGCATTATTGATGAAATTTGGCCCCCATTGGAAAAAATTTTCTAGATCCATCCCGAGTCTCCGCACTCTTACTTGATGTGCAATTTAGTTCTTGAACTTTAATTTCGATCCAATTAGTTCGAGCGTTCTTTATTTCAAACCAATTGAGCCATCTTAGTTGACATTGCAATTTAGCTCACATTGTGGAATCCACATTTTCAATGTGGCTATACAAGTGCGCAACCACGTCAGCAAATTAGCAGAAGATAAGATTGGTTCGACTTAAAGAGTACAAGTATCAAATTGATCAAAATCATAATTCCAGATCAAAATGAACGTCGAATAAAAGTTCAACCGCCGATTTTTACATGATCCCACCAATAATTGGCGATTATTCACATCCGCCGAACCATCTCTCTTTCCGATCATGCGATTTTTGCCGGTCGTTGTATAATGCAACTGCATAATGGGAGCCTTTGGCTACTAGCCGAACATATTCATGCCTTCGAATCCCTTCATATCTCTTTCCCCTCAAATGCTTTCATGCCTCGAATCAGTAGCTTTACAAGCAAGGACATTACCTCGCCTTATTATTCTAATTAGGTTTGCATGCGGGCAACATCCATGCCCGTAACTCTGTGAGCAGAGGCATGGTTGCAGGGAATTTCTAACCATTGATTGAGGAGAACATTGTTCAAAAAATAGTGGGGTTGGGACCAGAATAAAAGGAGGAGGAGGAGGAGGTGGTGGGCACATGCACATGCACAAGGACCCAACATATAAGATGCTTACCAGTAACTTTTGACAGTCGGAACATAAGCTGGCAGAATCGTGGCTGTAAAGATATCTTAGAAGTCAAAAACGAACGTGAGCCAGTCATAGAAGAGCACCGGAAGAAATTTGACCAAAGGACAAGTGTCTCGGGCCCAGAGCTTTAATATCATCCACGACCTCGCGTCTTCTTTCGAGTGGGCGTGAAACTGGCCATGCCGCAGCACGCGAGGACGATGAGCAAATGACAACGCTTGGTTTGGTGCGTGGGTATAACAGTTGCGGAACATGCTTCTCCATTGGCAAAGAAGGGTCGAACCTCGAGCGTTGACAAATGGAATCGGCTCAAGAAACTCGTGCGTATTCAGAACGAGATCCGTTCAAGGAAAGCTTCGTGTTCGGGGGAAACGAGCCTCTCGGCCGACCATGACATCGTTGACTTTCCCATCGATCTTGCGGGTCCGAGGGATTGGTAGCGTGAACTGCGTTTCTCCTAAGAATAATGTCCGAATCATGCGTCAGTTTTAGTGCTCCGATTCGTATAAAACAACTGCTCACCTGCCGCAAATCGGTTATTTAAAATGGCAAGTCAACGGTCTTATCTTGAAGTGGTGAAAAGATCGAAGATGGGTTTGTCGTAGCCGTACTCTCCTCCTCCCCCCCGCGCATGCATTCCCACCATGTATTGTGTGAACGACTTGATCTTACACTTAAGTGGGCAATGTAGACCCAAATTCTTTCGTCTTCTCTTTTGATTTTGGCTCCATTTGCAATACTAGCTTTAACGTGACCATAGATCAAAATTAGATCCGGCAAAATGGGTCATTTTGGAACTCAATTTTATGTGAGTAACCCGTTTTTTATAAAATGGGCCTCAGTGGGTAATAAGAAAATGAAAGCCTAAAAACCAGATCATGATAGGTTTACTTATGACCCATATCTGGCTAAATGGGTCTCTCTTCACCTCCCTCTTTCTCTCTTGCACGATCGTCCGTCTCTCTCCCCTCTCTCTCTCTCCTCAGTCCGCTCACGCGTCACAACCATATTTTCCGCCGCAAAACTCTAACGCCACCCTTTCCATCATGCCAGCATTCACCCCAATCATCCGCACGATCAACCTCGACCTCCCCAGCAAGGACCTCGAGACCAAGGTCTTCGCTTTTGGAGCCAAGGGTGGCGTGCCAGCGGCGCCGTGGTTGACCCGCACTCTGTATTGTCATACCAACAAAAGATGGTGGCCCATCCACCACCGCAGCACTCCGACAATAACCGCAGCTGTGGCTGAGCCAGAAGGGTGTCAACTCCCTCAGTGACCTCGTCCTCTTCACCAACAAGCTCTACTCCGGTGACCTCCAGTGCCGCCTTGGCGTCTTCTCTGGTCTCTGAGTCCTCATCCAACTTCTCCTTGACAAGTGCAGTGACCACTACGAGGCCATCTACAGCTTTGCTTCAGCAAGTACGAGCACATCTCCGTCCAAGGCCCCTACCTCACACTACCAGGACACCTTCCTTGGCGTTGCCTATGACTCCGACATCTTCGAGGGCGTCTCCGGCACTGTGAAGCTGCAACAAATTGTCTTCTACTTCAAGCTCTTCGAAGGCGGCTCTCACATCTTTGATTTTTTTTTTTTTTGAGATTTTTTCGTTTTATGTAGTTACATCTTCATATTTTATGATTAGACTTTTTTAAGTTGATATAAAATTTTATCTAAGTGACACATTAACATGAAGAGCCTGAAGTGGGTTAAATGTGAGTAAGTGTTTATTTTCATAGTTAGAAGAGAAAATTTCAAATAAGGACTCGAAATGCTCTCATTTTCTCAAATAAAGGTTTGAAGTGGACTTTGTGTCAAATAATGACATGATGTGGACTTATGTTCTCAAATAAGGACCTGAAGTGGCTATAATAGTTTCAAATAGAGACCTCACCCTGCCGGCTCGCCGACTGGCCAAATTTTCCGGCCAACCAAGGGCATTTTCGTCCAAAAATAATTTTAACATAAATTTTAGTTAAATTAGATTTAAAATTAAAAAAAGAAGCGGCAGGGTTGGCCTCCCCTTGTTTTTTTCTTTAACTTTATCTTTTCTTTTTTCACTTTTGAGTTTGTTTTTTTATAGAAAAAACTGAAAAGAAAAAAAATCAAAAAATTTAAAAGACGAAAATGCCCTTGACTTCGGTGAGGTGAGACCCTTTTTTGAGACTGAGATAGCCACTTCAGACCCTTATTTGAGACAAGGTTCATTTCAGGCATTTATTTGAGAAAATGAGAGCACTTCGGGTCCTTATTTGACACACGGTTCACTTCAGATTCCTATTTAAAAAAATGAGAGCACTTCAGATCTTTATTTGAAAATTTTCCCAGTTAAAATTAAGTATGGATGTATTTTAGTAATATGGGTTAAGTCGGATATGGATTGGGTTAGGATCGGGTCGTCAAAATTGTATTTCATAAAGATGGGTTAAATTGATCAATTTGGGTGGGACGATATTTTACTTAACCCCCCATTTGACACCCCTAGGCGAAACTTATTGAAAAGATGTGCTCGTGTTATGGTGCCGGGAGTTGCAATTACATAGCCCAACACACCAATTTCAGAAAAGCCAACTAGAAGAAAATACTGTCTCGACATGACCCACATTCAATCTAGACCCACATCCGTGGTGGGTCGAGGTGGGACGAGGAGCCGATTCTAAGATGGTGATACTAAGCATAGGAACACTAATTCATAGCATCGATGTGCCGAGTGATGCTACGATAAACTCTTCTCGAGAGCCCGTCGAATCTTTCTTTCACACTTGCTGGACCGGTCCGACCCTTTCGATTCCTCAGAAGTCAAGACGCCTGTGATTCTAATGCGAGGGATCATCATATAAGCGAGCGGGCATGGACTATGCAGCTTGATGGGATCGATGGGCTCATAAATTTAGATAGGTTTGATAAATAGTTTCGACTCTTTATTAAACCGGGTCCCTTTTAGACCGGATTTAATCGGACCGTACACCATCCAAGCCCGGACGCTTTTGTACACCATCCAAGTTTTGTGGGCTTTTGGCCCGGCCCATAAGCCCACCAGAGCTAGAACTCTTCTCAAAGCAATCTGGGACGGAAGCGGGCCGAATCCCATGCGGCGCGCGCCAAAATGGGGTGCGTGAGCCCGCCAATCATGTGAGCCCCCTATAAATAGCGGGAGTCTCCGCAGCGTTGAGGTTTTGCACATCTAAACTCTCTCTCGCTCTCTCTCTCTGTATCTCAATCAACACTCTCTTAATTGCACTCGAGGACCTCCAAAACCCCGTAATCTCAAAACCTCACTCGTTTCGCCCCTGAATCTTCAGCTACGTGCCCCCCGCGGCTGTTCATCCCCACCGCCCGCCGCCCGCCCGTGCCGCGGCGGACCTCCTCCCTCTCCGCCGGCTCCCAGCCCTAATCCGTCGGCCGATTTCTCTCGATCCGAGGTCTCTCGCCTTTCCTCTTCTTTGTGGCCTAGGGTTTGTCGGTGGGAAAGGTCGAGAGCGGGAGCACCGGGAGGACGCGGGGAAGGGGTTAAGGGTTGGAGCGGCGCCGGGTGGGGGTCCGACTCCGATGGAGGCTCCGGCCGGTGTGGCCGCCAATCGCGCCGGCTCGTCGCCGATGTCCTCGTCCCGGAAGGAGTGGCGCGCCGTTTCTGAGCATCAGCCGATTCGGAGCCCTGGAAATGAGGTTAGAATTTAAACCTAAACGCTCGTGTCGTTTGATTATCGCGTAATGTGAATCGATTGTTTCGGTAAAGCGTGGAGTTAGTTTCGGGAAGCCGCGGTAATATGCACGACTCTGAGCAACTGTCGCGGGCCTGTGGGGGATTGATTTTTATTTTGGCACGGCATATGTGTTGTTTAGTGGTCGTCATCATTGTCTGGTGCTTACATTTCTCGACTTTGTCCGCACTGTTGGGCGTGGAAGATCGTGCGCGAATCGTTGTCATGTTGGGCATTCTTGTGATGTGATCATGGACAGTCGGACTCATTCTAGTTTATATTCGAAAAACTGTTGCCTTTATAATCTTAGTGTAGATAATGTCTGTTTTCTATCCTTCACGTCGCGCTTTACCGTCCGGTGGAGGGGAAGAGCCAAATTATATGATTAGGTTCGGTATCGTCTTAGGACTTGTACTTTTTATGTTCCCTTTCTCTAGAATCTTGATGTACAAGTTCAATTTGCAAATGCTTAGCTAGGTCCAGCCTTTTTGCTGTATTGGCAGCCTGTTTTTCAAAAAAGTTTAGGCTCCGTTTGTTTCGAGCAAAATGACTGATTTGGAAGACATTTTCCTAAGAATTATAGCTGTGAACGAAAAACAGTTCAACCGTCTACGAAAATGTTTAGACATAAATCAGTGTTGATAATGATAATATTTTTTATTGACCAATTATTTCAAGCGATCATTTTTAGGAAAATGTTTTTCCAAATCGGTCATTTTCCGCGAAACAAATATAGCCTTAAAGAGAATTAGAATTTGCCTCTCACTTTGTCTAAACTATTCTTGGTCTTTCTGATAATTTGAATTGGCAATTCGGCTTGATGATAGCATAATCGTTTGCAGGTCCAGAATCTGGGTGCCAGCCTCACTGGCCCGCTCTCCCCCACTTTGGTATAGGAAAAGAGATTGCCCTTTTTTAATTTCTTTTTTTCCTTTTGTGGGGGGGGGGGGTTATACGGTTAACGTAGATGTGAATCGTTTAGAATAGTCATTCTACTCATCATCTCTTATTTTCTCCCTCCATTGATTTCTCCTGACATGTTAATTGTTTACAGGATTTGGAGAGGTCAAAATTAGGTCAGTCTGATGAGAGAACAATATATGAGGTAATAAACATGATGTTGTGGTTGGGACTTATTCGATGGACATAAAAAAGTGATGTGCTTTGCTGTTAATTAAGGTGCAGCAGGGAAGACAGCCGCTCGACTTCTGTACAATTACAATTGATGGCAATTCGGGTGACGACCTATTGGAGCAGCTTCAAAGAATTGCAATGGAGAGAGAGGATTTGCAGCATCTAGAGATTGAGCTTAGAGCTCAGATGATTGCTAAATCTGAGATTGCTAAAATTCAAAACTCCTTTGATTCTCAAATCAAGGAGCATGCGGATGCTGCTGTCAAACTTCAGGTCTGCTAAAGTCAAAGTGAACTCTGAAGTTCTGCTCTAATAATGTACTTAGAGGGAAGAATTGGTTTTGTAACTTCAAACATATGTTTCTTCATATACAACATAAAAGTTTGCACTGGAAGTACTTGAGCTTCTGCATCAACTTGTTTAGAGCGCAGTTAGTATGAGCACTCTCCTCGATCATGGACAACCTCGATTGGCATTCTCATTTCGTTTTGATATCCTTTGGAGCTCAAGTGAAACGGTCAAGTTTATTTCTTATCTTTCCAATGAGGAGTAATATGATAAATTTTAAATCCAAAATGAGCAATCATAAGTCCATATAAAGGCTTGGAACATGCGTGGTCTAGAATAAAAGGCCAGCTGAGCATTTCCCATTTTTACAAGCTGCGCACGCAGCATGCCCAATCAATGTTCTCCTGCTCTGATAGATAATGGTATTTCATGTTCGGTTATTGGCACCCCATAGCTCTGACCAGTCATCATGGACTAAATCTTTTCAAATATATCGGTAGATTGATATATATTAGTCCCTGTCCTTTAAAATGTGATGTTATTTGGTCATGCAGGAGCAACTACACGAAAGAGAGCAAGCAATCCATGACTTGGAAAGGAGGATGGAAGAGAAAGATCGAGAGCTTATTGCTATAAAAAGAGACAACGAGGCGGTTTGTGGACCTTTTTCATTTTCTTCTACTTTCATTTCAAGGCTTCTTTCTAGCCATCACTCTTAACTGTCCCTTTGATTTCGCAGGCTTGGGCCAAGGAGGATCTTCTAAGAGAACAAAAGAAAGAATTAGCAACTTTTCGGTGTGTCCTTAACTTCGAGTTCTGAGCTTATGCTTTAGTTTGATATGAGGTGTCATTTTGCCGGATAATAGGAAAATTTTCTCTTTGATTGTGCCTTTGGTGAGATATTGTCAACTCATTTGCATTGAGTGCTTTAATTTGTATGCTTCTTGACATTCTTGTCTTATTTCTACTGCAGCTTTTTTACCTCGTCAGGTTTTATTCCTGAGATTTGGACAGTCTGATGCTTAGACATCTTGAAGTGACTTTAATGGTAATTTCTCTCTTGTACTCTGTGCAGAAGGGAGCGTGATCATTCCGACGCTGAAAGAATGCAACACTTGCAGCAAATTCACGACCTTCAGGAACATTTTCAGGACAAAGAGAGGCAGCTCATGGACTTGCAGGAACAGGTCGGTGCTGCTTAACAGAGGTGTTGCTTAGGCTTCTCAAGGGAAAAGCTTTTCGAGAGTTAACGAATTTCAAACTTATTGGCATAAGGAAATCATATCTTTTATCCTTTTTGTTCTAAATGAATTATTTGGTTGATGTGCTAGTTTGCTTTGGTGCGATAATGTGGTCTGGATAATTTACTCCATTTATTATTACTTACTCTTTACCCTTTTTGCAGTATAGAGTTGCTCAAGAGACAATCATATATAAGGATGATCAGTTGAGGGAGGCCCAAGCTTGGATTGCACGTGTTCAGGAAATGGATGCTTTGCAATCTCACTCTTTACAAGCTGAACTGCGCGAACGAACTGAACAATGCAATCAGCTCTGGATTGGTTGGCAACGACAGGTTTATCTGCTATGATCTTTCTTTCACACTTCTAGATTGTATCTCCGATCTGCGATTAAGTTAACCTGTTCGTGTTTATATTTTTGGTTCATAGCATTATTTGGCTATTCTGATCTTCATATGCTGACATTATACTGTGTTACATTTGTTAGGTGGCAGAAATGGAGAGATTTCATGTGCATACAATGCAACAGCTTCAACTGGAATTGGCTGATCTGAGAGAAAGATGTGGATCTTTTAGTGATGAATCTCGTATACCACAAACAAATGTGAAAGATGTATCTCAGTTTGGACAGATTAATGACAACCGATTAGATTCTAATGGATCCAGTGGAAATACTGTTGCGCTTTCAAGTGATAATTCTGGCAGTGCATCCAGCAATGGATCATCCCAGGTATAATGCCAAATATGGGATATTCTTTTTATCTCAATGATTGGCCAAGTTAGATTCAGGGCCAGAAAAAGATCCAGATCCTAGGGCGTTCATTTCATGGAAAAATAGCTGGCGGAAAACATCTTATCTCTGTCTTTGGCTTTGCTTGGGCTATTGAGTCAATAAAAAATGTTTTCATTTTCAGATTTGGAAAGAGAACTTTCTTTGGTTGTTATGCAGAAGATGTTGGTCCTGCGTATGGAATTAGAAATTCAGAAATATTAGTTGATAATCGAGTTTCATTACCGTACTTTTGTTTTTTACTGAAATTATGCTAGTAATTATTTGTCGAGATGTCTCTAACTTCCAAGCGTTTTGGATACGTGGCAATTTCAAATTAGATTGACCGTGCTACTGGTGTTCCACTTGGGTCGTCATCACTGCTTGGACTGCCTGCATACCTATCACCTGCTCAGGTCCCTACTCTTCATCCATTTGTTATGCAGCAACAGGGAATCCCACAATCTGTGCCATCAAATGTTCCTCACTCTCAGCTTAATCAGTATCAATCAATACCTTCACTGTCGTCCAATCAGCAGTGGCAGAATCAACAGGTTAGCAGAAATAGCATATAATCCCTATGTGCTGATGACCGAATTTTCTTAAGGCATGGTGATCAGGTTCATATCTGCAGGATGTATCTGGAGAAGAACATATATCAAAGCACATACAGCATTCAGAAACCCAGAACGAACAGAACTTACTGAAATCTGATTCCGGATATGGCTATGAGCTGACTGTTAATGGCGAAGTCGTTCAAAGAGAATATCCAGATGTTCATGTGAGCCAAGTAATAGAGCCTGATTCTTCGATTTCATCATCTACTGGAGAAGCAAAGGTGGTCTTTACAATCCCTGTTTAATCATTGAGAAATTTTCTCTTCACACTCTTGGCTACGATTTCAAATTAAATAGCACAATCTTCGATCCGCTAGGTTACCGAGTCTATTGATAGAAGCTACTTGGGATCCTCCCAGCATGAGCAGAGTTTGAACCCGATTTCATCTCAATTTCATGATGCTTTGACTTTGGATGGTCATCAACAGAGTATCGAATCTAAGGTGGGCTGCTGTTTATGCCTTCGTAACTTTTGCAATATCTTTTACTTGTGTCGCGAGTTCATCCTCCTCAGGCGGCTTGTATGGCTAAAAGAAGTTTCCGCTGTTGTAATGGTGTAGGAGGAGGTTTCCAGTGTGACTAATCAAGAAATAGAGGTTCAAGCATTTAAAGCTGAACAGCCAACTCCAATTTCACTTCATCCTGCAAATAGTGATGCCATTGGCAACAATCACGCTGCTGATGAAATTGCACCTGAAGTGGTTATTCCAACTGGGAAGGCTATTAAGTCGACTGGTGGAAGAAATCCAGAAACTAATCTTCTTGATGAAAGATCCTTGTTGGCTTGTATAGTTCGCACCGTTCCACCCGGTGGTAAAATACGAATTAGTTCAACGGTTAGTGTTTTTTTCTGGAAATAATCGTCGCGAGCTGCTTTGTCCATCTTGCATGAAAGATTGATTCAATCTGATGAGCCATTTTTGTCAATTACAGCTGCCAAATAGGCTTGGTAAGATGCTGGCACCCTTACATTGGCACGATTACAAGAGGAAGTACGGGAAACTTGATGACTTTGTTGCTAGTCATCCAGAAGTGAGTTTCTTGATAAGCTAGTTCGCATTCTTGCGCATGTGCACACACTCAACTAGTTTAAATATCGTTGATATAGGGAAAGATCCAATATAACTGGAGAATGTGATGTGCTATTACAGTTTTTTGTGATCGAGGGGGACTACATTCAGCTGCGTGAAGGTGCTCAAGAAATGATAGCTGCTACGGCAGCTGTTGCAAAAGTAGCTGCGGCAGCTGCTGTGTCAGCTCCCAATTCCTCATCGATGCCCTCTGTGGCTCTTACCCCTGTGGCACAGGCCCGGTTAAGAAGTGCTTCAGCCATCGATAGCAAACAGATGAATGCTTCTGAAAATAATTTCAATGTCACTGAAGATTCGTTGCGCCTGTCAACGATGCATATGCATTCTAATGGAATAAACTTTGGCATTACTGGGAGTACTTCCAAAGCCACGGTACTAAGCAAGTCTAAGGAAGCTCTGGGTTCAAACGGTCTAGAAACAAAGCCAGGCCAAGCCCCTGGGTTCATTTCCAACGGGGCTCATCTTGATACGTTCGGTGTGAATGCTCATGGCAAAGGGCTAAGTAACGGAAGGGCTGGCTTAAATGCTGTTGGCAGACATCCGGGAAGGTATTGATCGATGATTAAAAGTTTCCTTTCTCTTTCTTTTCATCCGATGCTTTTGCAGTCGAAATTATTCTAGAGCATGTGCTTATTCATTGTACTGAATTTTGACAGGGCTGGCAGCCATACTTCGAT
Source organism: Syzygium malaccense (assembly GCA_031216405.1). Classification (NCBI taxonomy): domain Eukaryota; kingdom Viridiplantae; phylum Streptophyta; class Magnoliopsida; order Myrtales; family Myrtaceae; genus Syzygium; species Syzygium malaccense. The sequence goes on from CM062253.1 coordinate 18,918,968, forward strand.
TCCCAGAAGATAGTAAGTATAGTATCCTTGTGGTTGTTGTATGCATGATTAGTGATCAATCTACATTGCTTAACTTGCATGTCCGTCTTTTTTATTCTTTTTCAGTGCTAGGCTTGTAGAGAATTATTTTTGTTTTTTGGTGATGCAGGAGATGATTGGGCATGCATGGATAGCAAAACAAGGAACAATGTTCCCTCAATCGCGATGGCGAGTGGATGAATACATAACCGGAATTCTTTCAGACTGAAGTTGCACCCCACCCTTTCGCTGATGCTCAAAGTCCTCTCTGATTGAGATATCTTGGCTTATTTATTCTCTCATTTTGCCTGGTCCAGTAAAATCACAACGTGAATCTTCGTACTTTACATTGCATACTAAATTGACAAGACTGCATTTTTGGCGAAAATTTTTATGCGAAGCATCCTTCTATTCCATTCCATTTTGCTCAATCGTATTGTTAGGTGGTGGATCGGGTTATAAGTGTCCAGGGCAGCGTTTCGAGGTCTCGAACCTTTTGAGTTCTGTGAAATGAAGCAACCATTTCAATTTCATTGAACCCCATGAAAGATGCACGGTAGCTTGAAGGTTTTGAGGGTAGCTGTACTTCACATGTGATTGGCATTGCCTTAGTTTTTCATTGGTATTATGAACGTTTTGTGATGTATATCATCTATCTTTGCCCTGGACATAGATGATAATCAGACGAGTCTCGGTCGAAATGTCTCCGACCGGAATGGTCAGATTTGCTTTCGACCCTGGCTGGGTTCATCGCCAACCGATGCACGAATTACCTTACGGGAGTGACTTTTGTCGAGTGACGATGCATTACACGAGCGCGGTCGCTCAGATGTAATCATCAATCCGCGAAAAAAGGAGAGAAAGAAAGAAAGAGCCAAACTTCAAAAAAGAAGCAAGAGAAATATCTGATGCCGGTTCCTAGAAGATGGACGCGAAAAGGGCAATCACATGCGTGCCACAACTCCATCAAGCCAGCTCCGTTTCGGAAAGGACCTAGTGGGCCAACAGAGCCCAGCCTTGGAAGGGCTCTGGGCCCACTTGGTCCCTACCAGCCGGTTCGATCTCCAATTCGATCTTTTGGCCGGTTCGACTGCCCATCGAACACCTAAATATCCCGTCCCTATGGAAGTACAGCCGAACGACGAATTTGCAAGTAACCCATTCGACGGCAACTTTAGGAGGAGGAGTGAAGGTGGTGCGGTGAAGGCGATGATGGAGTCTCCCTCGCAGTGGCAGCTAACCACTCGCGCGATGACGGTGTCTCCTTCGCGGTGGCAGCTGACTGCTCGCGCGACAAAGGTCCCGCGCCGTCGTCACCTATTTGTTTACTCGCGGCATGGAAGCACAAAAAGTTCGTCTCTTTCTTCCGTGTACACTGTATCGGAGGGGACCATCGCTGCTCTTTTGGGGGGGGTGTGGTGCACGTACAAATTGGCCCGCTTTCTTGGTGGCAAAAATTCGTCATTATGAGCGTGACTTGTGTGGTGATCGGAGCCATGTCTTGATGACTCGATTTATTACCAGCAACAGCAACCGCAGCATAAAATTTAGAACACGAAAGACCGGTCAATTTCCGAATTGCCGATAGCCATGGAAGCTTTCGCTGCAAGGATATGGAGTCCGAATGGATGCATTTTGAGCACGACCCTTCGTGCGTGAGGGGGTCTTCATGGGGACGTCTTTGTTGGTTTTTTTCGTTTTCCGACGACGTGATCGAGAAACATTTCGAACCTAACTTTAGATGAGTTGTCTCGCGTCATATTTATGTCCATCGAATGAAAGCCCGCCAGGAATCACCCTACTAAACGGGTAGAAACAGATCGCCGATTGATTGGTCGGCGTCCGTAGTAGGTACGAGAAAATTAGCGAACGAAGGAATGCGAGCAGCTCAGTAAATGCAGGCGATACGTCGAAGACACCGAAAAACTTTTACTATTATTGCGATCTCAATTGTGTTCTTTAATGGAGTGAAAGTATCGATCTCGTACATATACGGTGTATGCAAAAGACCGATCGGATGTAGCCTCACACAGGGACCGACCTTAAAGTAAGGGTCGTTGGGGCTGTTGCCCCCACTCATTTTTCTAAATGTCTTATAAAATTCAAGGGTTTTTTTTTTTACTTTATGCTAAATTAATTTAGCCTTAAAAAAAATGAGTTTTGCCTCGCATTAAATTTCTCGGCAAAAATTTTAAGACTTAAAGTCCACGGTAAATATTTTCATTTCACTTCGACCCCGCTAGTTCATAAAAGGAAAAATGACACAAATGATCCCTAAATATATATGTAATGTGGTCCCTGAATTTTCAATTTGTTCAATGTGATTTCTGAACTTTAGCCTAATACGCAATATAATTATTGAATTTTTGATTTGTTTAATATGGTCTCTAAACTTTTGATACATGTTCAAATTAGTCAATAGTTCAAGGATCACGTTACACATTGAACTAAAGTTCGGGGATCATATTGAAAAAATTAAAAATTCAGGGATTATATAACACATCGAGTCAAAATTGAAAGATCAATCGTGCCATTACCCGTTTAGAAAAACTTACTTTTTTCGCCATGTTTTTAAGGGTCGGAACGTGTACTTCTACTTTACTATAGTAACCATTCATCGAATTTTGTCCTCACCACAAACAAACAAAAAAGAAAAAGAAGAAATTCTAGATTCATCCCCGGTCTCACGTCAACATCTGGACAACCTTTCCTTCGTTAGAGCTGTCGTGCCTTGTCGAGTACAGACATCATTTCTCCACCCACTTTCTTTTTCTTCTTCTCCTTTTTTTCTCTCTCTTGCTACGTTTCGAGAATTGGGACGATAAAAGAAAGTTAAAAACCGATTCGTGTGTTTTTTTCCACCCTGATCTTGACAAATCGTTGCAAATGGGGGTGGGGGGGCCACGACTTTAGGGATGGTTTTGCCGATGGTGGGGGCAGGAGGCGACGAGGAAGGTGCCAAAATCCAGGGCAAATATCTCGTTTTTTTGGTACGACCGCTGCTACGTAATGTGCGTGTCGCCATTAAATTGGACAAGATGGAGGCTACAACTTCCCCCCCACACCACCCCCACCGCCACTAGTTCGACAATAAATATTAGCTTTCTTTTTTTTTTTTTACTGATAACAGAGGTGTTCGGATCAATTTACGTGCATCTTGACTATTTTTTAGGGGAGATTAGCACAGCAACCCACCGCTATATCCCCCACTTAAATCACAAGTGCTCAGTTAGGGAATCGAACCTGGGATTAGTGCGACTAACCACACAATCCTAAGTACGCTTTAGCCAACTGAACTACCCGTGGGTGGATAATAAATATTAGCTTTTGATACCTAAATTAATGGGAAAATGATTCGAACAAGCTCTTGGCCCGATGTATAATGTTGTTCTTGGACTTTTGATTCGTTTTAATGTAACATTTGAACCGATCCTGTATGTTCGACATAGTCCATAAACTTTCGACTTCAAAATGATAAGATGGCACATCATCCTGATATTATGCTCTATACTCTGCACTCGCCTCCGTGAGGATCATGTGCATCGGAAACTGAGGTCAGAATATCTTATGTTAGGAAGAAGGGTTTAACTGGATGCTAAAAGTCGGTCTTGACAGGGTAAGGCCTAGGATATTGAATATGTGCATTTCCTAAGTTCTTGTTCTGAACACAAACCCCTCTCGTGAAAATATTACGATAGTTCCATTTATTTATATTTCAGGTTATAATCTATGTAATAGTAAAAGTAGAATCTCTCATTTAGAGCTATATTAGGATGATATCCTTGCTATGTCGATTTCCTAATTTAGCTCAATTTAGTTAAGCAAACACAAAAACTTGTAATTTATTTATCTAAAAAATTAGGAACAAGATTTAGATTAACATAAGTACGAGAAATCTACTAGATAAACTAATACCATTAGCAAAATATCCTTACGAAAATATTTATTTTTAAAATAAAAAGAACATGAATCCGATATAACCCTAAATGAGGTTATATTTTTACTAATATGGAGATTATCGGTGAAAATATATTTAAATAGAACTACGGTATTATTTATAAAGACCAGAAAGGTAAAATGGTGATAAAAAGATAGCATAATCTCTATTGATTTAGGAAATGGGTTTAAATGAAAAGATATTCTAAAATCCGGTGATAGTTTAATTATGAAAACTCGTCAATAGTATTAAATGACCGATTTGACTTTGTTATGAAAAGTCGAGGGACATTGTTGAACAAATTGAAAGTTTCAGAACTAGATTATTTATTTAGGAATAGTTTAAGCATCATATTTGAAAATTAAGAGTTTAAAGATGATATCACACATTGGACCAAAGTTTAAGAATTATTTGCATTACTTCCCTCACCTAATTTATTCCACCGTCAATATAAATCAATTGATATTGTCATAATTTAATAAACAAGACATGCAAAAATGAAGTTATATGATTAACTCAATCAATTTATACGGTCCTAATTTATTGGGAAAAAAGTTCTTAAAAGGAGAAGATTGAAAAATATTTGGTATTGTTCTAATCATGGGTAGGATTAAGGAAGGTTTTTAAACTCGATATTCGACTCTGCCTTTTTCATTGATTAAATTTAGATACGAAGATATTTGGCCTAGCTTTAGTTGCTCATAACTTGAAAGTTCTTTCCTTCTCCTAGTAATGTTTTTACGAAATTTTTTATTTCGAACATGGGCAACATGTGATACATCAAAACTAGTTTGATAAGAAAAGGGAGAATGACATATATGATTCATAAATCTTGGTTCAATGTAAAATATCATTTATAAAATTTTAATTTGTTTAATGTGATCCTTGAACTTTCGTAGATATTCAATTTATTCCTTAGATTATATGAAAACGTTCAATGTCATCATTCCATTAATTCAAATTAACGGAATCTACTGAAGGGAGTCCCACATCTCTTTAGAGAAGTCAATCCACTCTATATATATAACCTTTAGGGCTACCCCTCCCGCTATCGGATGCATCTTTTGGTGAGGAGAACCTTAGTTGGTATCAAAACCAAGGTCGGTGGATCTGAGTATATGTTAAGCCCATGTAGAAGGGAGTCCCACAACTCTTGGAAGTCGCTAATCCACTCTATATATAACCTCGGGGGCTGCCATCCCATTATCAAATGCATCTTTTGGTGACGAGAACCTTCATTGTTAAGTTTGAACGGTGGATCTCAAATCATGATATAATAATTCACGTCATCAAATGACGGCTGGCATGTTAACGCTCTAATTTTTTCCATTCAAAAGATGGACGCGTTGCCTCGTCATCTTTAAAAGACCAATTCATCACATATTAGATAACATTAGCCGACGAAACACATTGGATACAATAAAAGTTTAGGGACGATGTTGTGTACCAAGTCAAAGTTCATGGATATTGGTGCCATTTTTCATACTAGAAAGAAGAATAAAAAAAGAGAGTTAGTATCACGAAAAATCCTAAACTGGTACACTTGTGACAATTTTACCATGAAATAATTTTTTGATCAACAAAAACTCCAAATTGGTATACCTGTGATAAATTTACCCTGAACTATTTTTTTGACCAAAAAAACCTCAAAGTGGTACACCTGTGACAATTTTACTCTAAACTAATTTTTTGATCACTAAAAACCTCAAAGTAGTACACTTGTGATAAATTTACTCTGAACTAATATTTTGAACACGAGGAACCCCAAACTAGTACACTTGTCACAAATTTACCCTCCATTAAATTGGATTAATATCACGAAAAACCACAAATTAGTAAACTTATAATAAACAGAGGGGCGAAACCCAAACTGGTACACCAGTCAACTACCACATGTCATCAAACTTAACAATTTGATAGTAAAATTTAACGGAAACTAACGAAGGATAAACTTGTCACAGATGTACCAGTTCAAGGTTTCTGGTGGTCAAAAAATTAGTTCAGGGTAAAATTGTCACAGGTGTACTAGTTTGGAGTTTTTTATGGTCAAAAAAATAGTTTGTGATAATTTTATCACTGGTCTATCAGTCTGGGATTCTTATGGTATTAATCCTAAAAATAGAAAAAAAAGGGATTTCACCCGGCCAATAAGCTGGGCCGTGCTGGCCGTCGGATGACGACAGATCCAATCCAAAGGCGGAGGAGGGGCCCCGGGGGGGTAGAGCGAGATACCAGTGCGAGCGCACGAGCAAAGGGAGTTCTCCCAAAAGCAGGTAATGACAAAAGAAGAAAACGCCAAAAAAAAAAAAAAAAAGGGGGGGAAGGGGGACAGCAAAGCGACGCTTCATTTCCAGCTGTCTCCCCCCCATGCCTGCCCACAGTCTCGTTTTGGCCGTCTTTTTTTCTGCTTTTGATTAATAAAAAAGAGGGCAGGGAAGGAGTGGCCACCGCCGCGCCCATGCGAAAGATGTTCGATTTTCAACCATACCTTCTCGCTTTATTCGTGCACGTACGAGCCAACTAGCGGTCGTTGTACCGTATCCCTCCACGCGAGTTAGCAATTGTCCCGGGCACAAATTGGATAGAACACTCGCCCATTGCACGGCCCGAACTTATTGATTTCACGAGGAACGCTCCCGTTTTATCGCCGGGCTGCCATGACGCGTCGTGCCGTGCCTTTGCCCCGTGGTATTCTCGTTTCATCTGTTGCTCTCCGCACCCCCTAATAGAAATTTCTCGCGGTACCTTTTGACCCTTCTCTTTTAAACTTCTTTTCCATTTGTTAACATTTAATATAACCCGTTACTACAATTTAGAGAAGGCTTCATTAACGCGAGGCTTCAGCGCTCCTGTTCAACATCCAATAGAGAGAGGATAAGGTTTTCGATGCATTGGATGTTCTAGCCTCACGTGCGATCGTTGCTTTGAAAAGCAGTAAGCTCTTGCAAATCAAACATGTTTAACAAGTGTCTCAAGGTGCAACAGATTTTTTAAAACCCCAGGAACACAAGCACGGAAACCCTATTTATTCGCAAGATTATGAAATGCCCTATAAATCTTATGAAACAATCAAGACTTAATCCTAACCTAAGGCGATTTACATGCGGTCGATGAGATTTGAACGAACGATCTATAGTTTGTGAAATTTGAACAAATGAGATTGGGTTTTGTTAACGCATGCGATAGAGCACTTGTTAAGCGTGTTGAGCGTAGACCTGTCAAATGGGTGGTTCGGGTCGCGTTCGGGTCGGGTTATAAATGACCCGACCCAAATTGACCCAGTAACCCGTTTATGACCCATTTATGCGCAATGCAATTTTCTTGACCCATACCAGATCCGACCTATACCCGATCAGACCCATATTACTAAAACACTTCCATATTTAATTAAATATAGGAAAATTCATACCCAAGCTGAAATGAAAGTACGAAGTAAGTGAGTGCAAGATTGAGTGAGGGCGAGAGAGATGCGTTGAGTTTAAATCAGTTGTAAACTCATTTACGACCCATTTAACATCAATATAAGACTTCTACCCATTTATAATCCATTTACTAAATATAACTAATCAATTTACAATCCATTTACTAAAATATGAATTAAGAAATGTGTTTATGACCCATTTTGATAAATCTAGTTGAGCATACTTTATCCGGAATGAAGTTTACCTTTTAAAAGCACTCGCCTATTGCTCATAATCCGAGGTGCACTCGTACATAAAAAACTGCAAAATTTTCTTAACCGGGTTACTCAACTGCCCTAAAGCATACATTAATTAAAATCGATGATTATTGTTATCGTTGTTATTATTATTATTATTATTACTATTGGTTTTACTATTGCAAAGGGTTTGGGGATTCGTCTTGTTCCCCTTTTTTGAAGGCCAATAATGTTGTTCTTCCCGATGGGAACGTGCGATTGCATGGCCACCAAACGAAAGGATTAAAAGGGGAGGAGAAAAAGGGGAGATGGCGCCATCATAAATGGCCGTGATCCCTACCCAATGAGACCAAAGTCCAAAGAGGCCCACCCCGCCCCCTCAAAATTTAAACATCGCAATCTTCTTTTTATTCTATTCTCTCTTTCTTTTCCAGAAAGTTTTTATGGCGTGGACTATTTTGATAGGTGGGTGAAGGTGCACATTGAATTCGGGCTTTGTGATACCGAGGAGGGGGGCCGGAAGTTATTTCGCACGACGCAAGCGTGAAACGAAATTAGCGGGGTTCAGATCGGGGCCGATCGTGTTCGGGTTCGATTTCCATGTCGACCCGGGAGACGGGATTAATAGTCGCGTCCAACCCGTATAATTTGTATAAACTGATGAGCTAGTGTCGAAACGACCCGTATATCTGTATATAGCTTTTTCGGGGGCACGGTTAACTGCACGGGCTATTCTATCCATGCTATTCACTATCAGAAATTTTGCTTGTTATTGACTGCGAGCATGATATTTGATTTGATTTTATAATGTTTTGTTTACTGGTTATTGCGATTTACAAACATAACAATGAAAAAATCGAGGATTTTTTCTCGTGTCAAATTCGTGTTAATGGGTTGATTCGGTATTGTGTTGACCCGTCGATCGGTTGTTCGATCATGTGCACAAGTCGTGTCACGAATGCTCGATAATTTTTCATGCCGTGTTCGTCTCAAGGGGGTCACACACGATTAGTTTAATCGTCTCGTACGTGTTCGATTGGACGTCTCGTATTTTGACTGACGTGTTTTGTAGGATCCGCTCATGCCGATACAATACGAACGTGACTTGCCACTCATAGCAGCAGTGAGTGGTCCGATTAGCGTGTTAATTATATTGATTCGGGATAACTTGATTTTTCAAAACAATCGCAACGCATTACGATCACTACAAAAAAACATGTTTTTTGCAACGAATTTTGTGACGAAAAAATCGCAAAAATCCGTCGCAAATCGATTTCCGTCGCTACTAGGTCGCCGCAAATTTTTGCGACGAACAATTTTTTTTTCCGTCGGAAATTTGCGATGGAAAAAAAATTTCGTCGCAAATAATTCGTGGCAAAAGTTGTCGCAAAATTCATGACAAAATTCGTCGCAAATAATTCGTGGCAAAAGTCGTCGCAAAATTCGTGACAAAATTCGTGACAAAATTCGTCGCGAAATTCGTGGCAAAATCCGTCGCAAAATTAGCCACGAACTTTATTCGTCGCAAATTCGCCACGAACTTTATTTGTGGCAAAATTCATCGCAAAAGTCGTCGCAAAATTGTCACGGACTTTATTCGTCGCAAAATTAGCCACGAGTAAAATTCGTCGCAAAATTCATCACAAAATGTATCGAACGGAAATTAGGCATGAACTTGATTCGTCACTACTTATACGTTGCAAATTAGCCACGAACTGTAATGGTCGCAAAATTTGTATGTAAATATTCGTCGCAAATTTTACAGCATTTCGGCCATCAAATCTTGTCCATCCATATCAATTGCTACGCATTAACGAACATCATGTAATACATTGAAAATAATCAAACGACACGAGAAAATCGTAGATTCCGCTTCAGAAACAGAAAACGAACAAACCAGACACAAAGCCATATAATTGAAAAATGTAACTGAAGGAAAGATGCTAGTCCACAAAAAATAATGATATATGCCAAGTTGCAAAGCCTGACACGATGATATTTGATATCCAATCTTATAATACATTCAAAACGTTCATAGGAGGCGGGACAACCATAGAGATACTTAGAAAACGAAAAATCGACAAACCAGAGACAAAATTGAGCAGCTGTGGTACTCAGCAGGACAACAAAAGCAGTCACTTTTGTGGACACCTGATGAAATGTGGATACATAAATAAAGATATTCAATCAGTACAGAATATAAATGAAGTGTTTATGCATGGATGTGGAACTAGGTATAAAAAAACAAGTAAGAGGGTTAACAAAAAAACGTTTCAGGACGAACATCAATGTTCTTACATATGAGTATGAGTTAACTTTGATATCCACTGTAGTTTTTTCACCTTTGTAAACAATATTTCTGTCACATAGGAAAAATTAGATCGTTGAACCTAATTGTGAGAAAGTTGTGCACAAAAGGTAATTGTAGGGCAGGAATAAATTAGGTGAAACTGCACTTATGTCATAAAAGAGTGTGAAGCAAGCTTACCCCCGATTTTGGCAATTTTAACTAGAAAGGACCGAGAAAATCATCAGCATCATCATCAATGTTAGCATCATTGTGCTTATCACCTATTGGATTGGCAGGAGGTACAGGAGGAACCTGACCGCGATTGATATTGAGGTGTTGCATAACGATTTGCATTTGCTGTTTCAAGTCATTTATTTCTTCGTCCCTCTATACAATTATATTTTTCAGTTTGTTCACTTCTTGGGTCAATTGCTCATCATGTCGTGTCCTCCTTCGACCAGTCGCATTGGATGATGAAGTTCTAGCTTGATTCGGCATGAACATCCTTGACAAGGATCCCATCCCAAGTATTTTTCCTTTTTTCACTCCACCCGTTGCCTACACCCATAATGTCATACTGTCAACTGATGGCTCAGACGCACTTGCAGAACCATCACTACCACTAGTATTGCCCATTAAAAGTTCATCATATTTTTCCTACATTAACAATATAGATGCAAAATAAAATAACTTCACATATATATCTACCATAAATATTAAAAGAATTCACGGTTTTCATTCTAATTTCCATAAAGCTCAAAGTATAACCTTGCATACCTTAATAACTTTTGCTTGATCACCAATCCATGTCTTATCTTTCTTTTGAAAGGTGTGCTCAAATGTAGTTGCAAATGTCGGTTCCGTCCCTAATTCTTGTGCCTACAAAATGTAAACATGATTAATTGAATTAAATTAACTTATAACTTATTTAACAGACTTACCAATCGTTTGCGATACTCCCCAATGTTGATACAGCCCCCAGCATATATGGCAGACCCTTCACTAGAACTAGAAGATTGATTCTTTTTATTCTGTTCATTGATTTGCTTACTCTTCTCAGTTTCTCAAATTCTGTTAATTTCTGTCCAATTGTCAGCTGTAATGAAAGCCGGCTTCACTTTCTTGCTCTTCGCTCTATTCATCACATTTCGTATGTGATCACTGACTTTCTTCTGAAAAATTCTTCTCACTTTATTCTCGAGCTGGTCATCCCACCTGAACTTTCGCTGCAATAAATACAAGCAAAATTGAAAGTTATTATGATGGTCACATATTCATTATCATGCATCAGATAATTCGGCGATAGATTTTGTTAAGTTCATCTCTGGAAAAATTTCTTGTCACTTTGTTAAGTTCATCGAATTTTGTCATCACGACAAACAAACAAACGAACAAACAAACAAAAGAAAAGAAGAAATTCTAGATTCATCCCCGGTCTCACGTCAACATCTGGACAACCTTTCCTTCGTTAGAGCTGTCGTGCCTTGTCGAGTACAGACATCATTTCTCCCCCCACTTTCTTTTTTCTTCTTCATTTTTTTTTCTCTCTCTTGCTACGTTTCGAGAATTGCGACGGTAGAAGAAAGTTAAAAACCGATTCGTGTTTTTTTCCACAGTGACCTTGACAAATCATTGCAAATGGGGGGGGTGGGGGGGCCACGACTTTAGGGATGGTTTTGCCGATGGTGCCAAAATCCAGGGCAAAAATCTCTTTTTTTTGGTACGACCGCTGCTGCCTAATGTGCGTGTCGCCATTAAATTGGACAAGACGGAGGCTACAACGTTCCCCCCCCCTTCCCAAAACTAAAGGTGTTAAAATCAAACAACATATATCCGAATCGAAACACAAATCGATCCTATCCATTCCGAAGTTTTGGCTATTTTCGGGCCGGGTTAGCTTCATATTCCGGTATTAGCTAAGCAAATGGGTATCTCAATGATTTCGTTTCGGTTCGTGTTTAGAAAACGAACCAAACCGAAACACATATATTTTTATTTTTTATTTTTAGAACCGAAACACATTTCACTTTGTAGCATTGTCGTTCGACTTCGTCCTCCTCCAGAACGTGAAATCACGCGCCGTCGTCAACTTCGTCCCCCTCGGCGACTCTGCCTCCATCCTCCTCATCTACTCTGCCGCCGTCATCTGGTCCAAAGAGCTCACGAGTCATTATCGTCCGTCTCGAAGTGGTGTCACTAGATCAACGATTCAACCGGCAAAATTTCAAGTCTTCATCTGCATTTGCGTCTTTGGTAGATAACTTGATAAGTACATCAAGCAAAGATGCATACCTGCATCAAATCCGATAACTTTCAAGCAAATGACGGGACAGCATGATGTAATTCCCGGGCAAATCCATGACAGAATCGGTAAAAAGCATGGTTTCAGAGCATCCTGACCCACATTAAGCAGAAATCGAAACGTGATAACGGAGACAAGAGGCAATCAGAATCCTCAAATTCAGAGGCATTCGAGGGTGACGAAAACCGGAAATACATGGGAAGCGTCAATTTAGATAAAACAAACAATAAGCACCAACCTTCGAATCAATTGTAATATCGTCAAATATTAGCTTGAACCCAAAAAGACCTGAAACCCGATCCGGTTTTTGCGTTTCGGGTCATGTTCGGTTCGGGTCAAGAGTCCACATATCTTTTATGGTTCGGGTCGAGTCGGGTAGCATGGAGACTAGACCCAACCCGACCCATTGACACCTCTAGGTGTAACTTAACCTTAATTTATAATAAAAATCTAAAACACGAACTCGAACTCGAACCGACCTGACCCGAACCGATCGTGATATTCATTGTTTCGGGTCGGATTGGGTATCATGAAAACCCGACCCGACCCGACCCATTGACAACCTTACTCCCAACTAGTTCGAGAATAAATATTAGCTTTTGATACCTAAATTAATGGGAAAATGATTCGAACAAGCTCTTGGCCCGACGTATAATGTTGTTCTTGGACTTTTGATTCGTTTTAATGCAACCTTTGAACCGATCCTGCATGTTCGGTCTAGTCCATAAACTTTCAACTTCAAAAATGATAAGATAGCACATCATCCTGGTATTATGCTCTGTACTCTGCACTCGCCTCCGTGAGGATCTTGTGCATCGGAAACTGAGGTCAGAGTGTCTTATGTTCGGAATAAAGGTTTAACTGGATGCTAAAAGTCGATCCCCACAGGGCAAGGCCTAGGGGATTGAATATGTGCATTTCCTAAGTTCTTGTTCTGAACATAAACCCCTCTTGTGAAAATATTACGATAGTTCCATTTATTTATATTTCAGGTTATAATCTATGTAACAGTAAAAGTAGAATCTCTCATTTAGAGGTGTATTAGGTTGATATCCTTGCTATGTGCATTTCCTAATTTAGCTCAATTTAGTTAAGCAAACACAAAACATAAAAACTTGTAATTTATCTATCTAAAAAATTAGGAACAAGATTTAGATTAACATAAGTATGAGAAATCTACTAGAAAAACTAATACCATTAGTAAATATCCTTACGAAAATATTTATTTTTACAATAAAAAGAACATGAATCCGATATAACCCTAAATGAGGTTATATTTTTACTAATATGGAGATTATTGGTGAAAATATATTTAAATAGAACTATGGTATTATTTATAAAGACCAGAAAGGTAAAATAGTAATAAAAAGATAGCATAATCTCCGTTGATTTAGGAAATGGGTTTAAATGAAAAGATACTCTAAAATCGGGCGACAATTTAATTATGAAAACTCGTCAATAGTATTAAATGACCGATTTCACTTTGTTATGGAAAGTTGAGGGACTTTACTGAACAAATTGAAAGCTTAAGAATCAAATTATTTATTCAGGAATAGTTTAAGCATCGTATTTGAAAATCAAGAGTTTAAAGATGATATCACACATTGGGCCAAAGTTTATGGATTATTTGCATCAATTCCCTTACTTAATTTATTCCACCGTCAATATAAATCAATTGATATTGTCATAATTTAATAAACGAGACATGCAAAAATGAAGTTATATGATTAACTCGATCAATTTATACGGTCGTAATTTATGGGGAAAAAAGTTCTTAAAAAGAGAAGATTGAAAAATATTTGGTATTGTTCTAATCATGGGTAGGATTAAGGAAGGTTTTTAAACTTGATATTCGACTCTGCCTTTTTCATTGATTAAATTTAGATACGAAGATATTTGGCCTAGTTTTTGTTGCTCATAATTTGAAAGTTCTTTCCTTCTCCTAGTAATGTTTTTACGAAATTTTTTATTTCGAACATGGGCAATACGATACATCAAAACTAGTTTGATAATCAAAGGGAAAATGACATCTATGATTCATAAATTTTGGTTCAATGTACAATATCATTCATAATTTTTTAATTTGTTTAATGTTGTCCCTGAACTTTCATAACTATTCAATTTATTCCTTAGACTATATAAAAATGTTTAATGTCATCATTCCGTTAATTCAAATTAACGGAATCTATTGAAGGGAGTCCCACGTCTCTTTAGAGAAGTCAATCCACTCTATATATATAACCTTGAGGGCTACCCCTCCCACTATCGGATGCATCTTTTGGTGAGGAGAACCTTAGTTGGTATCAAAGCTGAGGTCGGTGGATCTGAATATATGTTAAGCCCATGTAGAAGGGAGTCCCACAACTCTTGGAAGTCGCTAATCCACTCTGTATATAACCTCAGGGGCTGCCATCCCATTGTGGTGACGAGAACCTTAATTGTTAAGTTTGAATGGTGGATCTCAAATTATGATATAATAATTCACGTCATCAAATGACGGCTGGCATGTTAACGCTCTAATTTTTTCCATTCAAAAGATGGACGCGTTGCCTCATCATCTTTAAAAGACCAATTCATCACATATTAGATAACATTAGCCGACGAAACACATTGGATACAACAAAAGTTTAGGGGCGATGTTGTGTACCAAGTCAAAGTTCATGGATATTGGTGCCATTTTTCAGACTAGAAAGAAGAATAAAAAGAAAGAGTTAGTATCACGAAAAATCCTAAACTGGTACACCTGTGACAATTTTACCATGAAATAATTTTTTGATCACCAAAAACTCCAAACTGGTATACCTGTGACAAATTTATCCCGAACTATTTTTTTTTACTACAAAAAACTACAAACTAGTACAATTGCGACAATTTTACTCCAAACTAATTTTTTGACTAATAAAAACCTTAAAGTGGTACACCTGTGACAAATTTACTTCGAACTAATTTTGTGACCACAAAAAACCCAAAATCAGTACACTTGTGACAAATTTACCATCCATTAAATTTGATTAATATCACGAAAAACCACAAATTAGTAAACTTGTGACAAACAGAGGAGTGAAATCCCAAATGGGTACACCGGTCAACTATAACGTGCCGTCAAACTTAGAAACTTAACAATAAAATTTAACGGAAACCAACGAAGGGTAAATTTATTACGGATGTATCAGTTCGGGGTTTCTGGTGGTCAAAAAATTAATTCGGGGTAAAATTATTACGGGTGTACTAGTTTGGAGTTTTTTATGATCAAAAAAATAGTTGGTGGTAATTTTATCACTGGTCTATCAGTCTGGGATTCTTATGGTATTAACCCTAAAAAAAAAAAAAAAGGGATTTCACCCGGCCAATAAGCTGGGCCGTGCTGGCCGTCGGATCACGACAGATCCAATCCAAAGGCGGAGGAGGGGCCCGGGGGGAAGAGCGAGATACCAGTACGAGCGCACGAGCAAAGGGAGTTCTCCCAAAAGGAGGAAATGACAAAAGAAGAAAACGCCAAAAAAAATTAAAAAAAAAGAAGGGGGCGGACAGCAAAGCGACGCCTCATTTCCAGCTGTCTTCCCCCCATGCCTGCCCACAGTCTCGTTTTGGCCGTCTTTTTTTCTGCTTTTGATTAATAAAAAAGAGGGCAGGGAAGGAGTGGCCACCGCCGCGCCCATGCGAAAGATGTTCGATTTTCAACCATACCTTCTCGCTTTATTCGTGCACGTACGAGCCAACTAGCGGTCGTCGTACCGGATCCCTCCACGCGAGTTAGCAATTGTCCCGGGCACAAATTGGATAGAACACTCGCCCATTGCACGGCCCGAACTTATTGATTTCACGAGGAACGCTCCCGTTTTATCGCCGGGCTGCCGTGACGTGCCGTGCCGTGCCGTGCCTTTGCCCCGTGGTATTCTCATTTCATCTGTTGCTCTCCGCACCCCCTAATAGAAATTTCTCGCGGTACCTTTTGACCCTTCTCTTTTAAACTTCTTTTCCATTTGTTAACATTTAATATAACCCGTTACTACAATTTAGAGAAGGCTTCATTAACGCGAGCCTTCAGCGCTCCTGTTCAACATCCAATAGAGACAGGATAAGGTTTTCGATGCATTGGATGTTCTAGTCTCATTTGCGATCGTTGCTTTGAAAAGCAGTAGGCTCTTGCAAATCAAGCATGTTTAACAAATGTCCCGAGGGGCAATAGGTTTTTTAAAACACCAGGAGCACGAGCACGGAAACCCTATTTATTCGTAAGATTATGAAACGCCCTATAAATCTTATGAAACGATCAAGACTTAATCCTAACCTAAGGAGATTTACATGCGGTTGATGAGATTTGAACGAATGACCTATAGTTTGTGAAACTTGAACAGATGAGATTAGGTTTTGTTAACGCATGCGACAGAGCACTTGTTAAGCGTGTTCAGCGTAGACCTGTCAAATGGGTGGTTCGGGTCGCGTTTGGGTCGGGTTATAAATGGCCCGACCCAAATTGACCCATTAACCCGTTTATGACCCATTTATGCGCAATGCAATTTTCTTGACCCATATCCGACCCGACCCATACCCGATCAGACCCATATTACTAAAACATTTTCATATTTAATTAAATATAGGAAAATTCATACTCAAGTTGAAATCAGAATATGGAGTAAGTGAGTGCAAGATTGAGTGAGGGCGAGAGAGATGCGTTGAGTTTAAATCAGTTGTAAACTCATTTACGACCCATTTAACATCAATATAAGACTTCTACTAATTTATGATAAATTTACTAAATATAACTAATCAATTTACGATCCATTTACTAACATATGGATTAAGAAATGTGTTTATGACCCATTTTGATAAATCTAGTTGAGCGTACTTTATCCGGAATGAAGTTTACCTTTTAAAAGCACTCGCGGATTGCTCATAATCCAAGGTGCACTCGTACATCAAAAACTGTAAAATTTTCTTAACCGGGTTACTCAACTGCCCTAAAGCATACATACATTAATTAAAATCGATGATTATTGTTATCGTTATTATTATTATTATTATTACTATTGGTTTTACTATTGCAAAGGGTTTGGGGATTCGTCTTGTTCCCCTTTTTTGAAGGCCAATAATGTTGTTCTTCCCGATGGGAACGTGCGATTGCATGGCCACCAAACGAAAGGATTAAAAGGGGAGGAGAAAAAGAGGAGATGGCGCCATCATAAATGGCCGTAATCCCTACCCAATGAGACCAAAGTCCAAAGAGGCCCACCCCGCCCCCTCAAAATTTAAACATCGCAATCTTCTTTTTATTCTATTCTCTCTTTCTTTTCCAGAAAGTTTTTATGGCGTGGACTATTTTGATAGGTGGGTGAAGGTGCACATTGAATTCGGGCTTTGTGATACCGAGGAGGGGGGCCGGAAGTTATTTCGCACGACGCAAGCGTGAAACGAAATTAGCGGGGTTTGGATCGGGGCCGATCGTGTTCGGGTTCGATTTCCATGTCGACCCGGGAGACGGGATTAATAGTCGCGTCCAACCCGTATAATTTGTATAAACTGACGAGCTAGTGTCGAAACGACCCGTATATCTATATACAGCTTTTTTGGGGGCACGGTTAACTGCACGGTCTATTCTATCCATGCTATTCACTGTCATAAATTTTGCTTGTTATTGACTGTGAGCATGATATTTGATCTGATTTTATAATGTTTTGTTTACTGATTATTGCGATTTACAAACATAACAATGAAAAAATCGAGGATTTTTTCTCGTGTCAAATTCGTGTTAATGGGTTGATTCGGTATTGTGTTGACCCGTCGATCGGTTGTTCGGTCATGTGCACAAGTCGTGTCGCGAATGCTCGATAATTTTTCATGCCGTGTTCGTCTCAAGGGGGTCACACACGATTAGTTTAATCGTCTCGTACGTGTTCGATTGGACGTCTCGTATTTGGACTGACGTGTTTTGTAGGATCCGCTCATGCCGATACAATACGAACACGACTTGCCACTCATAGCAGCAGTGAGTGGTCCGACTAGTGTGTTGATTATATCGATTCGGGATAACTTGATTTTTCAAAGCAATCGCAACGCATTACGATAATAAGCCAGTCTATCGGAAAAGTGCGGAATTTCTCGATTCGCTGTATAACAAATACTTCCGAACCACTTGTTAATAAAATCCACCAGACATCTACAGTACCCTTCCGACGACGTTATCATGTTACGTGCGATCGATAATTTGAAAATCACGTCATTCCCTGCAAAAATAAGATTAATAAGTATCTAATACTAAAGACACATCCTTACCCAAAAAAAAAAAAGTGCTAAAGACACATGAGAAAATGCTTAGAATTCCATTTAATTTTTTCCTTAAAAAATTTTTTTTTTTTAATTTGGGGGGAAGCCCCGTCCCATTATTTTGAAATTAGGTACCACACTGTCGGTTCTCTTTTGTCATCCCCCCCAATAGGAAAAAGTCCACTCCCATCCCAACTCGCGCCGCCCCCGCGCGTGCCCGGCACCGCCCAATCGCAGCTCCTGCAAGCGAAGCTCCCCGTCGCCCCAGCGGCGCGTGACCGGCACGAGCGGAGTCGAGCGTGAGCGCGTGGGGGTGGGGACTGGGACGGCTTCCGTACTGGTCCAAAGGGGGGCGGGGTCGTCTTCAAAGCTCTCACTTACGTCAGCACGTGGGCGAGGGGAGGGGGGGGTCGGTGGTCCCTCGTCGCTCGAATTTTTGCACACTACGAGTCCCGCGAAAAGCCGAGCCCTGTTGTGTCCTCGGTTCCGATCTCGTTTCGATCTGCTCCGTCTCGATTGTCGCTTCTAATGCAAACAGCCAGCAACAGCAACAACGGCAACGGCAACAACGGCAACAGCAGCCTCAAAAACTAAAAAGGCACGTTGGTGGGAAGTCTCTAAGGGACAGATATGTCCGCCGAAACAGCTTCGCGAATTGCCCGAGACAGCGGCGTGTCGGGGTTCGGATCGAGGGAAATGTTCGATACGGGCCGTGACTAGGGCACCCGCCCGTCTCCCCGTAACGCCCGAACCTGGGACGGACACGGGTCAAAAAGACTCGGCGTTGATTACCCGGGGTGGTGGTGGTGCAAGAAGAACGTGGCCCGTTCTGCGGAAACGGGGGTCGTGCGCTCGGATTCCGACTGGTATTTCTGATGTTGTGGGAATAATTTTTGTATACTGGCGGTACTGGTACTGGGCTACTGGGGTACTGGCGTCTGGTGTGTGGTGGTGGTGGTGGGGGGGAGAAAGGAGATGGTTGGGTACGGAGGTGGTGAGCATTACATGCAGATAACGATAGACGCGACAATAATGAGGAGAGAGAAGGAGAGGGAGAGGGGAGAGTGGGGGGAGGACATAATTATCTTCTACTGCTTTGTCTAGTAGTGTGGTGCGAATGTTGGAAGCATGGAGGCAAAGCAGAGGCCGAGAATGGCGGCAACCCTTGCCTCCACCTCCCCAGCCTCATACCGAAAACCGCCACATTATCGCGCTATTATTGTCATTCTCGCCTTTTTAGAAAGCGAAAAGAATGGGAAAATATCTGCGGTATAAGACATGGGTCCTCTCTTAGTCACCTGCCTCGGGAGCTCCTCTTGAGATCTCTTTCTCTCTCTCTCTCTCTCTCTCTCTTTCCATGCCAGGGACGCCTTAGGCCTGTCTGAAGCAGAGAGAGTTTTGGGGAAGAGAAGTTGGGTGTCTTTCTTTCCTTGTGTGCTTAGAGAACGACCTGGAGATCTGCCATTTTGGTAAAAGTTCGAATCTTTATGAGGGGAGATGGAAATGGCACTGTTCTTGGGACTGATTTGAAGCGGTTACCGAGCTGAAGCATACCCCTTTTTGCGAGACCATGATGGTACATCACCAGAATCACCTCGGCGGCGGTGGTGTTGGAGGAGGTGGTGGTGGTGGTGGTCCCGCCGGTGGTGTGTTTCCCAATGTTGTTCTTCTTCCTTCTGATGTCTCCGGTGGCGCTCGTGGCGATAATGGTGGACTGGGAGGTGGATTTGTGAGGACTCTGCAGCCTTATGGCATGGCTTCTGCTGTTCACACTGCCTTCAAATCCCCTGGTATAGCCTCTCACTTTTGGAAGTCACTCCACTTCGCTCTGTTTTAAGTGTTGCCGTGGTTAAAGATTGCATCTTTGTCTCACGAACCACTGAGAAAACCTGATGGGTTATTGTGACAGTCACTGAGGAAGCAGCTCTCTCTCTCTCTCTCTCTCTCATCTCGTGGGCTTTTCGATTTTTTTTTTGTCTCTGCAGGAGCAATGTTGGGATATCCTTTCACGCATGCACAGTGGAAGGAGCTTGAGAGGCAAGCTATGATTTACAAGTACATGATGGCTTCTATTCCAGTACCTACTGAACTTCTCATCCCTATCTTAACGCCCGGAGACGGTCCTCCTCGTTATTCCTGTAATACCTCATCTCTCTCTCTCTGCTCTGACATGCAGATTATACGCATTGCTTCAGCATCTGTTCTCCTTTTTTTTTTTTAATTCTTTTCTTGTCTTTTTTGCTCCGTTTGTTTGATTTGATGGGTTTTGGGTGCTTCTCTAGTTTACCGGCAGAAACAACATTTATATTGGCTTCTCATTTGCGCTTGTTGTATCCTTGATGTCTCTTCCATCCCTTTTGCTTCAACGATGCTCTGTTTTCTGCATCTGATGAAATAGACGGTGTCTGCTGATAACTTCTTTACGACTCTCTGTGGAAAAGCTTCAATCTATGTTTCCTTTCCTTAGCTTTCCCAGATTGTTGTTTCACAGGCAGCTATTGGTCACCGCTCCTTTGATGGCTTCAGCATCTACCTGTTCTTTCCCCTTTAAAGTTTCTTCTGTACTCCCTACCTCTAGCAAAAAACATTCTCGCTGGGGTCTACTACATCGGCCTCTTCATCTATTTGATTTAATGCATGGTGTTTCTACACAGCTCAAAAAACGCTTAAATCTATATATGCCGTGTGCTTGTCCTTGCTGAGGAATAACTGCTCTATGGTTGGGTCAAGTTGGGTTTTCAGTCAAATCTGTGTGTGTGTGAAGACTGATGTTGTGGGTTCTTCTTCTTGTGGTGGCGATGGCAGTTGGGAATGGATATAGTCTAAGGTACTCAAGCAATGGAGATCCAGAGCCAGGGAGGTGCAAGAGAACGGACGGTAAGAAATGGAGGTGCTCAAGAGAAGTGGCTCCTGATCAGAAGTACTGCGAGCGTCACTTGCACAGAGGCCGTCCTCGTTCAAGAAAGCCTGTGGAACTCCATCCTTCCGTTTCCAAAAAGACCCGCCTTCTTCACCAACCCAGTCCTCTTCCAAAAGCAGAGGACCCTCCTTTGTTTCTTCACAAGCCCAGTCTGAGTTCTCACTCTCTCGCATCTCCCCTCAAGGAAGCTAGGTGAGTGAAAAATCCACCCCAAAACCTACAACTACTGAGTAGCTACTATTCTATGTTTGGATTTTGATTATTTTAGTCTTCTGCAAAGCAACCAGAAGTGCATATGCTTGATTACTTATACATCAGTATGCCCTCAGGATTAGGAAAAGTCAGTTTAAGATATCACACATGCACTCGCTTTCGTGCGGAACATGATGAAGTTACGGAGATATGCTTATATAAGAATCTTTAGTGACTTAGATGTTATATTAGCTAGATTTTGACTTGTTTCTGCATAATCCATTTCCAAGGAACCCGGACTGGCTCATGATAGGAGAATCTTCTCCAGTTCCAATGCTGGATCAACAACAATGGCCAAGTTCGATGCATAGCAAAATAGGATCAACTGCTGATAGCTCACTCGACAATTTCAATCCTTTTCTAGCGAAAGAAGAACCCCTGAACCTAAGCTTTTCTACTGGTTATCCTTCCGGTGAAATCCATCATTTCAGCAAAAACCAATTTTTCCTCGACTCATATTCACTTCCCCTTGACAAGCCCCAGATTGAGAACCCCAAGGGATTCATTGATGCCTGGTCTAATTCGGTATCAGCTGGCAACAGTAGCCGCTGTTCTGTTTCATCAGGTGAAAATATCTCTCTTTCCTCACTCACTCTGGCCGTGGGTGGCAATCATTCAATCGAAGACGAAATGGGCCGAGCGCATTTAGGCTTCAGTCTATTGGATTCTGACCGGAATCCAAGCAAGAACAACTCTCATGCCACTTCTTGGCTTGGTTCGACTTCATGGGTTTCTTCAACGCCTGGAGGACCATTGGCCGAAGTGCTTGGACCTGGTATAAATGTGACCCTTTCTAATCCTCCATCTCCTGGCGCAGGTAACGAAGATCCTGGTAGTGTTTTGACGACCACAGTTTCTTCTCCTTCAGGGGTCTTGCATAGAACGTTGGCTTCTTTGTCTGATAGTAGCTGCGGTAGCAGTCCGACCCCCTCCAGTTCCATGGCTAGGTCAGAAATCACTGTCAAGTGGTTCAATCCTAACAAATTGGCATCGTCTAATTGAGGAGGCAGACTTATCTTATCATCTTTGTGCGTGAGCTGTTCTTGAATGTGTTCCTGATGAATTTGCATTGCATTTACTTTGGGCAAGTTGTAAAATGATTCGTGAAGTTGAACACCTATTGCTGGAAATCAAGACAGATTGTTAATTTGAAAGGACGCAACCAGCATACGAGTGCTGCTGATTCCTTCCTTTTCCCCTCTCTTGCTCACTGGAGATACTCCTCGTTGTTTTTAGGTGTTGCTGCATAAATGCAGAATAAATTTCTTAAATGTTGTCTACTAACAATTAAATAAGCTTACAAGTATTTTATTGCAACACGATGGCGGCATTCCCTCCTTAAGTCTGAATGTTTTTCATCGATCCAAAACAGTGTTGGAGCGTCAAGGCGCTAATCCGAAACATTAGGGATGTATCATTGCACTATGATGGACATTCGAACTTATTGGATACTTGGTTCATGATGACACCGTTTGCACTTGCACATGCTCAGCTTTCTACCATTCACCTTTGAACTTCCAAATACAAGAAAGAAACCATCACATACAGAGGCTGGCTACATTCTGATTGTCAGTCACTCACCTAAAATCAGATCCATTTCTTACCTTGAATGACTTCTGGGATCATGCCACGAACGGTTGCTTCCAAGTGCTCCTCTCTCATTGCTCGGGCTCTTCAAACGATGATGAAATTCACCATCCATTTGGCCAAACGGATCGGGAAGAGGAAATGACAGGCGTTTTCTCGCTGATCCTGTCCTTTCTCTCACTGGAGTAGGAATGCTCTGCCTTGGTGCGCTCTGGGACCGTACCCTAGATTTTGCAGATGCAGTTGCAGCCATGTAGTTCGGCTTCAGTCCAGCGCTCGAGCCACTTAATCTAGGTTCGGGACTGGAACCGTAACCTGGTGCTTGGGGCGATTCTTGGTGGTTCTGGTGATATCTGATTAGGCGGGGGCTCGAAGACAGTACGACTTGGGTATGATGTCTCGACTTAATTGGAGATTGATGCGAAAGAGAGGCTGGGCGGTGCCCGCTTGTATCGACTTCAATGGTTTTTATGGCTTCTTCTTGGTCACACGAGATTCTACTTTGATCGCTTCCTGTTATCCTCTGATCAGACCTCCGGGGCGCGTCCAGGGTTGGTTCTTCCTCCCTATCAAGCGGGTCTCTGCTGCAATCACTCCATATCTTCTAATAGATCATGCAAAAAAGTGAAAGTGTAACTAGATGCAAAGCAAAGCTAGGTGAGGTTGGATGATTGCAGAAGCACAATGGGGTTTCCAACTGAACCTGTTGAGAGAAAGCAGAAGCTAGGTCCCTCTCGCTTTTCCAAGTGACTTCCTTCCTCTTCTCCGACATGGATTTGGTCTCCACTAACTTGTGCGGCAGGCGATAGTTATTCCTATCACAGGAAACGCTTCTTCCATCTCTAGACTGCAATGAAAGTTGTGAGTTTCAGCAAAAACTGAAAATAGCAATAGCAGATATGGACAGACCGGTCCACATGGACTCGACCAATGTCGCTGCTGAATGCGGCGAACGCTACACTAGTCTTGTTGACTCGGCAAAATCAGAAAATAATTTGGTTTTCTGAACCTTATAGTGTTGTGGCCTGAAGCACGAAAACCCGGTTTGTCATAGTAATATTACTATGTCTTGTTCAAAATGGAGCCTCCGGAAAAGGGAACCACATGAAAAAACCTAATCGACTACGATATTCTCCGGTAAAGAGAGCAAGTGAAAATGAAAAGCCTGAACTTTTGCTTCTCATCATTTTTTCGCTCTTTCTCCGCTGACACTCAACAACAGGCAAGTGCCAGGGGCCGGTATCTGAAGGTTGATGTCCATAGATCACCTACGCTTTATATATTACTAGCGATCGATAAAGGAATGTAATCTTACGGTGAGTTTGAGGTTGAGAGAGTCGATAGAACTCCAAAAGCTGCTGAATTCGGGAAACCTGCATTTTGTGCTCCCTGCGTCCGAGACCGAGAGCCTCTTACGTTGCTCACATACCTGCGCTTGAACTCGAACCAAAGCCTGCATGCATTTGAGAGTCATCTCCGCTCGCTTTCTCACATTGCGGCCTCTTACTATTGCCTGCAGCTTCACCAATCCTTTAAGCGCCCGAAGCGCCCTCCTCGCCTAAGATTTACATGACACAACACAGACCTTAATCACTATTCACATGGTGGGGGAAATATAACTATCAATCAAGGCAGCTTTACCACGTGTTTCAAGAAAAAGTTCAGTACGTATGTCGAATGTGAGTACTAATTTACCAAATATCCCCTAAAGCTTGTCTGAATGACAATGGCGGCGCAGTGTTCTTTCTGAACATCAGTGCGAGGCCTACTGATAGGCGGGAGGGCTCCAAGAGCCACTTTTGCCGTCGCGACCTCCGCTTGAGCAGCCGTCGTGGTCGCCATTGCTACTTCAAGTTCAATACCATCTGCATGGCTTTCATCGACGACACTTCTCAGTGCTGTCGTGCTTATGGTCCGTTCGCGGCAGCATTGTCGGGTTGTCGCAGCTTCTTGATTAGCAGGCCTCAAGAGCGTCCACCTTCTCTTCCCTCTCCCCTGCGAAGAAAACAAAAAATCAACAAAAAAGGAAGGAGAAGAAAATCACTTTCTTGACCCTCTGACAAAGTTGACGCAAATGGATATGTACCTCGTCTTCTTCGTCTTCCTCCTGAAATTCTTCTCTCCTCCTGCAAATCCTTTTCAAGGCACTGAACCAAGAGCTTCGTCCACTACTTTTCCCCATGAATCAAGAAGCTAACGTAGCATCAACTCGACAAAGCTCAACCGAAGCCAAGACGTGCATCGAAGGAAAGAATCTCTATCTATACGAGCTTGGCCTGGCTTAGTACGTGGTTGGAGTCATCGAATGCGAAAGGGAAAGGAACAGAGCTGAGATGAGACTTGTGGGTGCAATCAATGGAAGTGGGCATTTCTGGTCCATTCATGTGGGAACAGACGCTGCCCAGTATTATGTGAAACGTCCATATATGTGCCACTGTGAGAGTGCAGGGCTCATATGATGTCGAAAAGAAATGGGTGCTCTTTTTGCGGCAAAGTTGTATCAGTCACGCCTGAGACAGTTCATGAAAGAGGGTAAGCAACCTCGAAAATGATGAAAGCCACCCACATGAAGAGAGAGAGAGAGAGAGAGAGAGAGAGAGAGAGAGAGAGAGTCCTCGCATCTCCTTTCCTGTTTACATGTTTCTGTAAAATAAACTGAATTAGTCAATCATATCGAGATCATCTGGAACGGGTGAACACCATCTTAACTCCACCTTTTATATTTAGACTAGTGCTAAAGGCTGCCGTGTGAAGTTATTAGGAAAAGTAGGATTGCTAAAGGTGAGTGCGCTGAGCAGTCTTGAGTTCATTTCTGTTCGACAAAGTTGAAGAGAATAACTCCATACGGTCTACTATTGCAGAGTTCAAAGTACACAGCTTTAACTTTATGTAAGTTGAAGAGAAAGGGATTGTCCCACTAGCGAAGAAGATTAGTCAAAGTGCCTTGGATTCTCTGGGGGGCGGTTTGCTTTATTCGTCTGGGTGCGTTTGTGTTATTGCCCTGAAGAATCAAAAGAAAAGGTAAAGGAGAAGGCTATAAACTGGCCATTCATAGGGGCACCAAAGCGCAGAGACCCGAGGACAAGTAAGATTTAGTTCTTGTACTGTTGAGAAAACCTTCTCCTTCTTTGCACGGTTCTGGGCTATTTCTAGGTTATGCTGTGAACATTACCCAAGTTCGTGAATAAGATGTTGTGAACAGTGTGGGAGTTGAGGCGTCTTTAATATAGCAAAACTTTTGCATGATGCAAGAAACGACCGACAGCAACATCTTGAGCGGTGACAGATGTTGGAACCCAGGGACTTCTCGTAACATCTTCCCTGCACACGTATTACACTCATCGACCTCGCAAAACTATCCCCAGGAGAATCATATTCAAAGCTCGCACTTTGGATCACACGCAACGTTAACAGTGCATCTGGTTTTAGTGAAATGGCCGGGTCCTTATTGTCGTACGCTTCACCTTTCGTATGGGTAGAAGCCAGGGCTCCGCCTAGAGCAGCAGCGCCACAGCCGCTGTCGGTTCGGCTTCTGTTGAGGAGTTGTCGCCGCCGTTTGTTGTCGGATTAAAGGGATTCGGATAGGCTTGAGTTTTGGGCCTATTTTAAGTCTTATAGAGATCATTGTAACGAGTGGTTGTGGTTGTAAAACGTAAATATTATAGTGGAACCCCTTTGCAGGACGTAGCCCTATTCTGGAGTGAACTTGGGTAAACTCGTGTGTCAATTTTTTTTCAATTATCTGTGTGATTATTCTGATTCGGTTCGGATTTAACCCCATCATCCTATACACTTTATCTGATGGCAGGGATGATGGATCATCTATCTCCGATGAGGATGATGCGCCAGATGCTTGACGCCATTGACCAGGCCTTCGACGGTGACATGGACAGCAGCGGGGGATGGGAGATCCGCCCCCCATGGGACATCCATGAGGACGACCGCGAAATCAATACGTGGTTCGACATGCTGGGGCTCTCCAGGGAGGACGTCAAGGTCTATGTTGAAGACGACGAGCTCGTCATCCAGGGGGACCACAAGCAATCGAGCGGAGGAGACAGCCCGTGGTCGGCCAGGAACTACGGCTCATACTATACCCGGCTCGAGCTCCCCAACGACTGCAAGAGGGACAAAGTCAAGGCCGAGCTCAAGAACGGAGTGTTGCTCATTCCGATCCTGAAGGCCAAAGTGGAGCGCAACGTCATTGATGTTGAGGTCCAGTGACAAGTAATGCGTGTAGGATTAACCGTGCCAAGTGCCTGTTATGGAGATCTTGTACTGCTTGTGTCTCTGTTGTGTTCCCTTCCCTCGTCTTATATGTGCATTATATTCAAGAAACTATCTTTGCCCACCATCTCTTTCGGATCTCGTAGCCCCTATAATGGGCTTGCTGAAGTTGAGCCCAAGATGAGCAGAAACTGTTCATAGCAACAGAACAAGAGATCTTCGCATTTCGATGCACCTTTCGTTTTCATTCTCGCGCGTCAAGAACTGTTGTGATCAAGAAACGTGGCCTCCTAAGTGGCAGACAGTCGGCAAAGATAGCCGCCGTAGTGACAGCCCACAGAATGATGTCAAACCTTGGATACTCTGCACCCACGTCACCCGATGGTTTGGCTCTCGCGTTTCTCTCCTCTCTTTCTCGCCACTGTCCAATTGGTGTTATAGCCGTTGTCGTTCATCGCTTTGCCCCCGGTATCTAATGCTTTCCAGAGGATGCTCAACGTACACCTGAACACGAGATTTACGACGAAATGAGTGTGTGTCGGTTTTCGTTTTCCACTCTGTCTTTTCCTCTGGCTAATAATGCCTCGTCGCCCATCCAAAAACAAGAGATGCCCGCACGTTGCGACGTCGTGACTCGTGCAAGAACGTTCGTCGACTTCCGCCGCTGGTCGAGGGGCGTTATAACATTCACGCCCCTGAGCATACGAACATTTCGCCAATGTTTTCACATGAAAAGGGGCGCATTAAGACCCATCCAGCCCCCCCAACATCAAGAATTGCACGGTGATGGCTTCGCAAGAAAAGCGAGGCGACGAGATATGGAAAGCGAATATAATAATAAAC
This sequence comes from Syzygium malaccense, assembly GCA_031216405.1. Lineage (NCBI taxonomy): Eukaryota > Viridiplantae > Streptophyta > Magnoliopsida > Myrtales > Myrtaceae > Syzygium > Syzygium malaccense. Next base: position 18,947,266 of record CM062253.1, read on the forward strand.
AATTCTTGGATGAGGAGAGAGCGAGATGTTGAGAGTTGAATACAGCGAGGCACGTATCGTCTTCGGACCCATTAAAAGTGGAAATTCGTGGTGCTGATACTGATTAAGTATGGAAATCAATATTATATTTATCGCCTTCTTCTTTGGAAACCTCTTCTCTATACGCTCTAACCACCCCGCGCTCGCACTGTTCTTGTCGTTTCTTTCCTTTATTCGCCATTGAAATGATCTTTGCCCTCCATGATTTCGTGCATGTGCATAAATTTTTGTCACTTTTCGCGTTGATTTCCTTCTGTTCTGATCTTTTCCTTCCCCCCCTCTATCAACGGTTCCAGTTGAAAGTTTTGCTTGGAGGCGGTTTTCTCTCCTTCCTTGTTGAGGGAATCTTTGCCTGGGGGGGAATCTGAGAGGGCTCTATGCGAATGTTTCTGATATCAGCTGGTTCTGCTATAAAGTGAAGGAAGCACACTTGATGACCATGATCATGGTCCTAGACTTTGTTTTGACCAGATTCTTTTGCTAGCTGCTTTTGGGCTCCCGTGTTTTCGTAGGGGTGTATTTGAGATCACACGGGCTCTCTTCACTTTCTCCTTCCTAACCTTTTTCTTGCGATTTTTGGGTTTCTTTGAATCCGAATCTTCGACGCATGTCCTGCCGTTCCTGTTGTTGTTGGCAAGTTTCCGCCCTTCGGACTTAAAATGTCTCACTCGCAGCCGGCACAGAAGGAGATGGTGAACGTGAGAGAGGCCTCGCAATCGGGAGACACGACCTACACCAAGATTTTCGTGGGTGGGCTGGCTTGGGAGACTCGGAGAGACACGTTGAAGGGCTACTTTGATCGGTTCGGGGAAATCCTAGAGGCCGTGGTGATCGCCGACAAAGTCACCGGAAAATCCAAGGGATATGGCTTCGTAAGTTACTGTTAGCGACATACCGCCTTTCCTTTTTTCGCAACTGTGTCTCACCGGTGGTTGTTCAATCCTGTTTGATCATTTTTTGTACCAGGTGACATTCAGAGACCCGGATTCGGCGAGCAGGGCTTGTCAGAATCCTTACCCTGTCATTGATGGGAGGAGGGCTAATTGCAATCTTGCTTCTCTCGGTGCTCAAAAGAATCGATTCTCGACAAATCAACAAGGTGCTCATTCTTGATGGTCTCTGACAGTTTCTTTGAGAGTCCTATCAATTTGTTCAGCTGCAAGAAAATACATCTGTTGCATCGACCATGGAAAGCTTCAATTACTCTGTTTGGTTGTTCCTGCAAAGTAACTAGTTGTCTGGTTTCTCATTTTGGTGTTTCGTCACTTCTGCGGACGATCAGATGGCCATTGGTTGTCACTAGCTAATGCCTTCAGGAGTACTTTCAAGTGCATTTCTACTTTTTGTGAATAATTGATATAATACCGGCTTTGCTCGCAATGTGCAGGAACTGAGAAATTTAGGCAGAAATCCGCATCAGCGGCACCCTCCAGCTTCAATGCCTCCTCTGCATATTTTCCGCAGTCTGCCCCCAATAACGCATTTACTTACTCTGCTTACGGGTATCAAAACAAATCATACAGTAGACAGTCATGTCATGCACATGTTTTTTCATACTACCATCCTTCTCTGCTCTAAATTCCATTTCTTGACATTTCAGGTACCCGGGCTATCCTCACAACTTATACGCAATGGTTAGTCCAATTCCTTGCATTCATTGTAGATACCATGCATTCGTAGTCGTTTCAGTGCTTAATTCAGTAGTGGGAGTTTATTGGGAAACGATTGCACAGTCAAATTAGTTAAAAACCTATTTAGATGATGACTCTTGGAGGGAAGGTTCTATACGTTTTCATGCGTCTTTTGTTGATCACTTTGTGCTAGTTGATCTCGTTAAGGTAATGTCTTTTGAACGAACCGATTGTACGCATTGCAGAATTATTACAATGTATATGGGGGCCAACAGCACCCGACTTATTACCCTTCTCCGGCACCTGGGTCTTCGGGGTTCTACCTAAACTACTATCCATTCTATGCGCATCATGCGCAGAGTAGTTCGACGCAGTACCCGAAATTGATGCGATATCCGCTTCTATCTCCAACAGTCCGTGCCTTAGAGTTCTCGTCAACAACTACCTCGGCTTCTTTGCTACCTGTGGTTACCAGTTGAGTATAATAGTGCTCCTTGTCTAAAATTTAGTATTTCGGTTTTAACCCGCGGAGTGTAAAAAGATTGTCCCTGTACCGGATGGTTGAATTGCAGCACAATCAACTGCATCAGCAGTTCCTGCAGAAACGAGGGACACACCAGTGCACAAAAATGGCTAAAAGATTCACGGGGCAGGCATAGGAGCAAGGTTCAAAGTCTCTAGGGGCTGCTGAGTCCAAAAATATACGGAGGCATGAAGGAGCAAAGTTTTCACTTTGACCATCTTGTAGGCTAGGTCTTTTCTTTCTTCTTCTTTTCCATTGACATGGATTACAGAAAGTCATATTCAGCTTCGTTTCGCACCATCACACACATTCACATACACGCATATTGCATGCTACACTCGACATGGAATTATCTTTTCTAACTTGAAGTTGAACTCAATTATTGACATTGTTCTGGTTTATACCTCTATAATGTTAATAAACAGCACTAGTGATCGTCCTAATCCCCGAGTCAGAAATCGTTATGGGCCTCGTATGGATGCCTACTAGCTTTACATACTGGCTTAGTAAAATTCAGTTGGGCATCTTCAATTGAATAACCATATAAAAACGCCAAAAATATGCATTGTCACCCGAGAAAAAGTGTAAGGAGAAGGGTTGATCGCGCATTTGCATCTTAGCTTTGTATGTAGGATTGCACAATCGTGCAACCGCCAGATGCGAATTAAGATTGTTGAAACTTGAAACTGCTTTGCTGAGGAACGACATTCCTATCAGACGAGCAAATTCACTTCCATAGAATGCATTAAGATAAAATATTTTCTTGGCAAAGCCTCGTGCTGAAGATTTGTTTGAACACTTTCGAGATACCATTTGACAGTAGGTAACATGCTGACGCAAATGCTCTCGTGACATGCCAGGACTTATAGAGTCAATTTGTCCCTGTAGTAGTATCAAAGGTTGTCTTGTAGCCTATTGAGTATTTGTCATTGGGCCTTTTTTAATCCAGAGACCTTCGACATTGCAAGCAACAACATAAAAATGAAAATAAAGAACCAGACCTTTCACACGAATGATTAGGTTGCTAAACCAATGTTTCGTAAGCACTGATGGGCAACCATCTACTTTTGCTCATGAAATTGCTGAGACGACAGAAGTTGAAGCTCCGGCCTCAGAATATAAACAAACACTGACCAAAAGGTTTTCCGAGTCTGGTGACTCGATAAAGATTGCTCTCTCTCTCTCTCTCTCTCTCTCTCTCTCTCTCTGTGTGTGTGTGGATAGCCACCTGGATCTTATAACACCCAATTTAAGCTGATAATACTGCAAGGATATCCATTCCACTAACAAGTCCAATTAACCGAAGCTCAAATTCATTTAACAGCTCATATGTCAACGGCAAAACATCCGGGAGTTGAACTACACAAATGGAACAAACAAACAATAAAAACTTTTGGGGTTCTTCAAATATCACAGCAATCCTCCGAGGGGCAATCGTTCCACCGAAAATAGCAAGAACTCCATTGCACTATGCAACATGCACTAGACCACTCATATTCTCAAGATCTTCAAACTCTCCATGCTTAACAAACAAAACATGAAGTTGTCCTACATGTCCGAACAGATCAGGCTGAGATGGAGGAAAGGATACAGATAGATAAGCGGGCACATTGCACGTTGCAAGTGCCATATAGTGACTATGTACCTATGTATGTGTGATTAAATGTCTATCATCAGCAGATAAGTCCTAGAAAGATGATAATTAATGCGTTGGAGAGTGAGGAACTCGAGGCCTGACAGGGGTCTTCGATGGACTCACCCTGCACGCATATTATGAAGAAAACTGGTTAAAAGACAAGTGATTTCTACATTAATCTGGAGTTGGGGAAGGACAAATAGTTGGATCACAGATATCATGAAGAGATCACGAGGAACAACCTTATGGGCAAAGATCCCAAAACCACACCACTGCAACTAAGAGCTGCAATTGCACTTTCAGCCTGCAATTATGGTTAAGATGATCAATGAGCAGTAGTGCAGGGTCAGCCAATGGTAACTGAAACCAAACTAGTCATAAATATGTTCTACAAATTTTTCTGAAGACATCATAAGGCGATGCTCTATAATTCATAGATAGTGAACACAGAAGGAGGCTTGTCATAAAAGAATCCAAAATCGACATAGATTGTCACGCCAACATCCAGTGAAATTCCAGAACCTTGACAAAATAACATACCCACAAAGACAGGACACCAGACTATGGTTGGTGATTTTTAGGGCTATCCTATGTAGCAACAATACCCCATACACCAATGCCCCAGTTAGTGCTCATAATTACCAACAGTGAACCCACTACAAGGTGCAGCAAGGCTTTTTTTCCCCCTAATATTCTCTTTCTCTCAAGCATTACAAAATGATGAAACCATGGATAAGCAATACATGTCATGGCTAATGTACCATACATCTATGCATATGCTAGAATACCACCGGTTCCGTCCAAAAAAAAGGAATACCACTGATCACAACTTCGTCCCAGCATAAAATATATATTTTTGTGCATTTCATTCAAATATCTACAGGTGAGTTCCATGAAATCAAATGAGAGAAGACGGCTTAGAGGCTAATGTTTCAACAGTTCAATGGCATTGACCCAATTAATACGAACACGACAATGCACCGCCGCATCAGTTATAAATGTCTTTCCATTGTCTTGTACATAAAACAATTACACTGTGATGATATACAGCCACTCACAGCAGAACATTGATAGAAAGGCATTTAAAAGCTTAATTTCATCCTCGGCAAAGCAAGGCAGAGGGAGCCTTACTCGACCACACTAGAATTATGCTGATCTGTTTGAAGCCATCAGCAACAACAAATGCTCACCCAAACCTCAGAAGAGGCAACATTTGCTTAAGAAAGAAAGTATTTTCTTACTCTTGAATCAGTACAGGACTAATCCATCTCAGGTGTAGCATTCTGCAAATTTTTTTATTTAAGCGCTACTATGGACCTTACTCTACACTTTAGTCCCTGATGTAGCAACACTTCTGCTCACCTGCCACATGCCAACCTCAGCACAAGCAGTCTTTAATTTTTTTAGTCTCAAATTATTTTATTTAAGTGCTACTCAACGTTAGCTAAAGCTCGCTCGGACAAGGCTTCAAACTCAATAAGACTCAAACTTCACACTATGCATTTCCTAACAAACCAGCCTTTCGACTTTCAGCTCGAGTTCTGACCCAAAAAAAAAAAGACTTTCAGCTCGAGTAGTCTATAACAACCACTCCCTGAGGGCCCTAAAACTTCAAACCAAGGAGGTTCAGCAAAAATCCACAGGTCATAAAATTGTTTAGTAAAGTGTTACAAGTGATTGAGATACAAACTCTATAAACCGGACATTTCCGTTGTCATTAGACAGGCAAAACCCAATTCCGCATGTAGGGACACAAGAAAGCACTCCAGTCGACTTGTGAGGATCAAACTCAGGTAATCACAGAGGATTCCAGCCAGCACCAGTAAGATGCGGTGTCTATTTTGCTAGAGAGATAATGGGAGACCATCACCACCAAGTGGCACTAACAGTGAACCTGACATTGAGGACCACTAAAAGCTAAAATTTTTCAGCACCAGTGCTCAAAAAATGAACAGTATACTATAAACAGTGTTTTAGGAATACTATATTCCATATGCGTGATTTCACAGATGCTGAGGATCCTCTTTTAGGCATTAAGAGAATTTCCCAAATGTACAAGGAAACAGTGAAGCAGAGACCTGAGAGAGGTCGCTTAGTTGCAAACATCCCCAAGTTAAAAATCGTCAAAATTGAAATACTAGAGAGGGTCAACTGCTCAATAAAGACACCAATGTAAATGTGGACATGAAAAGACAAAACCCTCCACAAGGAAAAATGAACTAACATGATATGATAGAAATATAGACAAAGGCATCGTTCTAAGTGACTGGAAGGCCAAAACACCCAGCCATCACATCCCTCAGAAGCAATCTAAATTAAAAGGATCTCATCTCTTGGCTTTGAAAATATTGCTTAAAGGGAAAAGATTCTTAACTTACTATGAAGAACCTGAATTCAAATTGTATCATTTCAGAGAGAACTTATATTCATAGACTGTAGTGGATAGCTATAGGAATTAAGCATCAAAAGATCTGGCTTTACCATCACAAACTCCACAAAAGCAATACGAGTTGAATGATGGTAGTCTCCAAGTAGCCTCAGACGGTGAACCTGCAGGAAGTGAATCCATACATATTCAGCGAAAGGTAATCAAAGTGAAGCAAGGACTAAAATATTGCTTAAGCTGCAACTGCTCACCTCTCCACAGAGTGACTCAAAGAAGAGCTTAACTTCCGCTTGAGTAACCTGCATTGATAATCAACAAAATGAATAAGTGCAAACGCAATTCCACCTGGACATGTACTTCCAAAATAGGGAAAGTTCATTTCTACCATTTTGTCAATGTTTGTGCAATAAACAGTTCTCGAGCACATCTCGCGTTCATCCTCGGACTGAAACCATGATGAAATCAGTACATGGTGACAACAAACAGAACAGGATTATAATGATCTCAGAGAAGATGGAAACACTTAGGTCAATACCAGAGAAAAAGGCATGATGAGATAACTGGTACAGTTTACTTACCCTTGGCAAAAATGTTGGATTAACAGGTGCAATCGCAGTTTTGGAAGGCTGAACCCTAATAGGATAAAAACCAAGAACAGTCCCCGAAAGATTCAAAGCAGCCCTTGCACCATCTGCGAGAAAAAGTAATGATTGTGTCAAAGTGAATGTGAAAAGTTTGCCATGGCACTATAACTATAAGTATGTTCAACCATATACCTTCATCAGTAAACTCAACAAAAGCAAACCGGAGACAAGAGCTTGGATCGCCACACACACGACAGTCAACAACCTTCAGCAGAAAAGAGAAGCTCTAATGAAACAGCACCGAAAAGTGTCAAACCAGTACACCGAATCAATGAAATTCTGCTTACCTGCCCAAAGCTATTGAAAAGAGCTGCAAGTTGCTCTTCAGTTACCTATTTCAGAATAAATTACAGACACATTCAAACCCAGAGACAGGTTCCAGTAAGAGGGAAAGAATAAAACATTACGAGCAACAGATCACATTTCCCTCAATGTACAATAACAATCTAGTAGAGCCATATGGCATAAACAAAATGCTTACCTGCTGATCAATGTCAGTCACATACACCGTTCTTCTAATTACCTCATGACGCTGTGCCATACTAGTTCTACTATTTATTCGCCGCTTACCCTGGCTATTGTTACTCTTCCTCTGGATAACAAAAAACAGAAAACTAAGGTAAGCAATGTTCTCAGGAGTCAGCAGACGATAGAAATGAAAATTAGATTAAGAACTACACATAAAAATACCACAGCCCGGTTAACTTCACTGAATGTTAAACTATTCGTTCCAAAACTGATAATAGTCCAACACCGGCGACATTCCTTTACTAATTCAGGATAAACGAAATGAAGATCGCATCATTCAATGCTCTCACTTTTCTCAGCCTTCTGAACTAACCATCAGATAACATTACGGAAGATTTCTAAAAATGAAAGTGCGGCTAGCGTCAATACCCGTCTCCCAGTATGTCCATTGCCATCGACCCCATCAATCTGCAACACAAAATTCTGGGGATAGCCAAAGCCGCCATTAGCTGAATGAGCAAAGGTCTGACCCAGTGAAGGTCCTGAAGGAGGCACGAATTCCTCAGCCATGGGATTCAGCTTCGACAACATATCCACCAGCTCCCTCACGTCGTTCACTCCACTCGACCTGAAATTACTTCCGTTCCGGCGAAGCCCGTCCCTCACCAGACCCATTTGACCATTTCTACTGCCCCTGGCGACCATGACCCTGCTGCTCACATCGTCGCCGTTGCCGTTGACGGGCCGATCGAGCCGGGTCGCGGCATCGCTCCTGGGCTCCGATTTCCCGGAATCGCTCGACGCGCTCCCGTCGGACGACAGGGCAGCAGCGTCCAGATTCTGACCCGACGCGCCGATCTTGACCCCAGCATTCTCAGCGACCGCCATGATCAAAGACCCACCTTTTATTCTTCCTCCTTCTCCCAAAAAGCTCCTTCCTTTTCCTCTCCTTCTGCCCCAAAAGAAAGACGCCTTATCGGGATCGAACGACACAAATAAGGAAGGAAATCCCAGAAATGATTTTAAGATAAGCAGCGAAGCACGTTCGGGGGGGTGTGGGAAGAGCGCAAATTACCTGCCTTATCTAATTCGCATTGACCCAGAAGCCGCCCAAGAACACAAGAAACGAAAGACCCACCGCCACCACCGCCAACCAGATCGCGTCTCCCCCCCCTGGAAACCCAACAAGAAACCGGGCGAACGGAGAAGCGCCCAAGATGATGATCGTCGTCGTCGCCGAGGGCGGATGGGAGGGAGGGAGGGAGGGAGCAGGTGCCACAGGCGCAGGAGAAGAACCCACCCTCCGCCTTTTATACTCGAGTCGTTGTCTCAGTGACGACCCGTGCGAGGGATAGAGAGAGAATGGAAGTGGGTTTTAGAGAGAGAGAGAGAGAGATGGTGGTAGAGTCGTAGGGGGGAGCTCGTTCGTCTTCGGATCGTCCGTCTACGTTGTACGCTTGGCCGTTTGGACCCTCCTCTCTCGCGCTTCATGGGACGCGGCCCCCGGTGTCGTTGCGTGCGCGACGCGGGGGTAGAGAGAGAGAGAGCGAGCGAGAGAGGGGATGAAAAGTCTCATTCGAGAAAAACCCATTTTCCCCGTCGAGTGCCCAACCCGTGATTTTGGCCAATCCATTACGCATAGATCTATCCTCGCGACGTGGCCATTCTCGCTGATTTTTCCAGTTTTGGACTGATTCATTGGAGGAGCACCTCGAGAAGCGATCCGCCGCCCGAATATAATTATTGTCCTTTCGCGTTGCATTTTTGCGCGGATTGAAACATTCCGTCGCGCTTTTTTTACACGAGACGAACCGCACGTGAAACCGACGGTTCGCGATCCGAACTTATTATTGTCTTTTTCGCGATATGTCGAGCGGATTAAAGCATTCATTACGCTTTTTCACGAGATGAATTAACACCTGACGCCGGCGTTATAGTGGGCATGCAATGCGACGGATATGGGTTTCAGCTTCGACCGATGGTGTTTTCATTCGAATCTGCATGATACAGAGAAGCTTACATGTTGCCATGCGTGTTTAACCAAAGAGTTGTCTGGCTCCGTGACCAAAAAAACGAATCGAAGAGTTGTCTTACATTATTTGGTGAATCGCCTTGGTTGTGTCCACAAAGGCAATTCGCTAGTAATGACCTGTTGAATTCTCCTTTGAGAACCTCGGAATTACTCGACCCATTAGATCCGACTTTTCTGTTTGAGCTCAAGTAAAATCCTTACTATCGATGTACTTTTTTATGGTTTTATTTAATTCAATACGGCCGCGCTTTTAACAGTGGATAAACGGTGGAATGCAGATCAATCTATAATTTGTTCGCAATTTCTCGGAATTTAGATGGCATTTTAAGTACGCGCAAACGAACACGTGCCCTAAATAGCTATGTTAGAGTTCTTTAATTGCGTGGAAAAAGACGGCTACCTTATGCATCGTCGACGAATAAAATTAATATCGAATTTAAGAACTTTCTTGTCAAAAATTTTACTGTTTTTCAGTTGAATTTTGGCAATTCATATGAACCGAGGGGGGGGGAGATGGACACGAGAGGATGGAGAGCTCTGGAATATTGGGCGGACATGCCGCTGACGTGGCACCGGGGGGGGGAAGCGTGGGGGAGGATGCCGTGCGGCGGCGCCCGTGACTGGCGTGGTGGATAGACGGCCTCATCCGCCGCCACGTGTCACTTGCTAAAGCCCTGAATCCTGATCAGATTACTTGGAAATGCTCACCCCCCTCCATGATGATAAGGTCAAAGATAACATAGGAACAAATTCTCTCATTCTCATCCATTACCCGGAGGCGGCTTTGACGAATCCCCGGTTCCGATTGGGCCTGGGCCTTCTCTCGTGGGCCGGCGGCGCCGCGCAATCCGTGAATCGGCCCATTGGGCCGGATCGGGCCGAGCCCGAAACCCGCCCGACCCGTCGACCGCCCGTCCCCCGGCTCGGATCCCCGAAGTAAAAAGCCAGAAAACCGCAAGAAAACCAGCGCGAGCGTCCACGGACTCCCAACGCCGGCCAGCAGAAGCGAAACCCTAGCGCTCGCCTGCTCTTCCCTCCGTTGACCTCGCTCGGAGCTCCGGCCCGCCTCTCCTCTTGCGCTCGCTCTCCGGAGGGAGCGTCCCCGGCGCCGTCGAACTCGGGTACGGCATTTGTCATTTCGCGCGCGCAGACGGTAGAGTTGTTTCCTCGAGATTTGGTGACGGAACGATCGAGTGCGACTTTTATGCATCTGGAGTTTACGCTGCGCGTCTTTAGCTTTTGGTGTCGCGTGATTTGGTTTGCTGGTGAGGAGCGATCGGGGGGGGGGGGGGTTTGCGTTGCCCAGTTCACCGTTTGAGGGGGCTTTGGTACGGTTTCCATAGGTTCGGTCGCGACTGTGTGGGAATGCGGTGTAATGTATCTATTTCGGCTCGGGAATTGGGTTTGGAAATGCGATGCCGCGGTGGGGATTTGTGATAGAGGGGCGGTTCTGATGGTCATCACTTGTTTTTTAAGCACGATCGAGCGAACTGTGTGCGAAGGACATGGGGCGTTTTTTTTATATTTGAGCGTGGCGAGTCTTGTGTCATCTTTTCGAACAAATATGGATGTGTGGGTCATTTCTGTCAAACTGCAAGTGGTGGGGGGGGGTGGGGAAGGGAGATTTAGCTTGCAAGGGAATGTTGGGGCCATAACTTTTCCTATCTTCTAATGACAGTTTGATCATTTGCTTTTGATTTTCACTTCCGTCTATGTGACTCTATTTTGTTGAGAATGAAGGATGGTAGGGACTGCTGAGTTCCCAGTATTATTTACTGATAATATGGTTATCTTTTTATTGTGCAATTAATTGGAGAGAGAGTTATGTGACAGGGTGCAAGTTCTTTTAGAGGTAACTGCAATTTGGGAAATATTTTACCCGCCGCTGTTGAATAAAGTGCATTATCCCTGAAAATTGATGTGATGGAAGTATTTTTTTGTGCTTGGGAGGGCTTGTGTATTGATTTTTCCAAACTTATATATTCAGTCTTATTTACATATTGGAGACAAGTGGGGTTTGATTGAGCACTCACTTTCATTCTGCCCTTTGAACTATGTCACGCTACACTCAGTTTGACGTTAGCAACCAATAGGAACATATGTCCATCAGGACAATCACTACAAGGCGGGTTTTGCTGATCCATTGCCTTCTGGCGCGTAAGGCATAATCAAACTAGTGACTTGCTAACAAGACATGTCTGGCTTATTACATACTTTTTTTCTACGGTGGCCTTTTGGTGTTTAATCAAATCTACGTTTTCATTAGACAGAATACATGTTTAGCAGGCTTTTTAAACTCCGACGATCTTAAAGAGAGATGAGTAAGGTGAATGAATTGATGTTTCTCAATCTTACCTGATCTCATGACACGGATCCTTTGTTTATGATAGATGACGAGTGCTTGGACAAATATGAGCTTTGCAGTCATTCGTAGGGATTTAGAGAGGGAGTGGGAGAATCAGGGAGGAGTAATGGGTATTTTTTTAAATAACTGGAGACCTTGGTCACTCCCAGAAGATCTATACATCTGCGAATTTTCTGGAGAGGATCTGGAGATCAAATTTGTTTTCGAATTTAATATAGCTTTGGAGCATCTTGGAGCAAATGAGCAGTGGAGCTTGTGGAGCATGGCTCACCGCGGGATTGCTCTCTTGGTTTGCTTCATAGTTTTGGTCTTCCTTTATTTTCGTTACTCTTGACAGCGGTGGTTGACTGATCATGGCAGCTGGGTTATATGTCGGCGAATTGAGTAAGAACAATTTAGTTTTCAAGCTTCACTAACCTGTTCCTTGCCCTGTTGCAGTGAATAACTTTTGAGATAGAAATGAGTAGCCGCTTTTCTCGCACAATCTACGTTGGCAACCTGCCATCTGATATAAGGGAATGGGAAGTCGAAGATCTGTTTTACAAGGTCTAGTTCAAAGTTTCTTCCTCCTGTAGATGTTATCCTGCCATATTTGCCTTGTCAAATTAGCTATCAGATATTCTGGAATAGGTGGCTGTGACAGGTGTCTGAACTGTAAGGTGTTGTTTGACCCATCCAGCTTCATTATATCAATATGATTGAATTTCTTGCATATAAATTGCTTCTTGTTACCTAGGGCTGTGAACAGTGGATCAATCTGAGTTTATCTTCTCAATTTCCACCAGTTCTATGTGATGCTTATAATATTTGGATAGTCAGCTGTGAAGCACTTGAGTGTCTTGATTCCCTAATACATTGTCTACTTAAGGTTGCTGTGGATTTTTTTTTTTTGGTAAAGAGGTTACTGTGGATTTTATGTTGCCATATGTCTATGTAGGTTGCATTCGTAGTTGCTATAATATAACTGTTGTGTTGAGGTTCCTATGAGCGGGCTCTTTTCTTAAATGACTCATTCTCAGATTTTACTGAGCTATGACTGGATTAGCCAGCTTATTTGAGTTCTTTTGCCATCTGCAGTATGGAAGGATATTGGATATTGAGCTGAAGATTCCGCCTCGTCCTCCGTGTTATTGTTTTGTGGAGGTACCTCGCAATAGCCTTCGTTCTACTAAACTATATTATTGTATTGGTAATGCTTACAGTCATAGTGATCTACTTGGCGAATGTTTATCATTTATGAACAGTTTGAGACCTCTCGAGATGCCGAGGATGCAATTAGGGGTCGTGATGGATACAATTTTGATGGCTGTCGTCTACGGGTGAGTTGAATGTTTTCCCCTTTGTTGTGTTCTACAGCTCTTCCTTTTTTTCCTTTGGCTTTTGACCAGTCCTTGATGCAGGTTGAACTTGCTCATGGTGGTAGAGGACAACCATCTTCAAGTGATCGTCGTGGTAGCTATGGTGGTGGTGGTGGTGGTGGCGGCAGTGGAGGTGGAGGTGGAGGTGGAGGTGGTGGGGGGCGCTTTGGTATCTCACGCCATTCGGAATACCGAGGTACTCAATTTATGACTCTTCCAAATACAATTATAGATGTAATAGGAGAACTGTGGTTTGAGTTTATGTGAATGAACTTAACTTTTTGTTAAATTTAAACACAGTCATTGTTCGAGGGCTTCCTTCTTCTGCATCCTGGCAAGATTTGAAGGTGAGAAGCTTTTTCATATGCGTAAAAAGCTTTGAATCTAGCATTGTTTTCTTTCCGCTTGAATGTTTACATCAATTGCAGGATCATATGCGGAAAGCTGGTGACGTTTGCTTTGCGGACGTTGCGCGTGATAGTGAAGGTTTGCTATCAAATTTTAATATGCATTGCACTAGCACGATTTTCTTCTATCATTTCCCTTTATTTTGATTGAAATGGAAATAATTATTGTGTGCTACTTTTAGTTGACAAAGGCTGTCTTGTTGATGAATGATCAGCAAGGGTTTTTATCAGTTTGTTAGAGTTTCTATCTTTCTCAAGTGAAGCTGCAGATATTTTATTTGAGTCATTGAGCACAAGCATTGACCACTTCATTGCCCCAATGTCGAGGGATGAAATTAAAATGACATCTGCATCTGTCAATATGAAATTTTTAGCTGATTTGAATTCTTTAGGATTGCCTTGCCTTCAAAAATTTAAAGTGGCATCTTCATGTCATACAGCGGATGGGTTCCCTATAATGTACAGACATCATCGCCAATGTTAGACAAATGGATTTACTTTGCCAATTGTTTTCTTGTTTTGGGCATACTCTGAGAATCAATCTTAAAGTGGCCAGAAATTATGTGAATTTTTGATTGCTTGTGCTAAATAAATTTCTTGAAAATACATGCGGAGACTGTGTGAAACTTCCAAGTATGCTTATTGAAGCAGTACTCTTCCTTCTTGGCATAGATCTAAACATGGCTGAGGCTGACTTGAAGCAAGGGCTGCAGATGCTCATGTTTTAATGAGCTGAGCTGGTCATCTTGTGAAAACTTTCTTTTTTATGTTGGTAATAGAGTGTGGCCTTATACAAAATATTGATTTCAGTGTTTGAATAATTCCTTCTGCTTCCCTCCACTTTCATCTTTTACATTTGAGGGTCTGAGATGCATATAGGCTCATGAATGTATATTTGTGGGTTTTATGATTCTTATACATAATGAGAGAACACTGTACTTTGGTAGATATATCATGGAACATGAAGTTTTCGATTTACTTTGTACGCTTCTGCCCAACTTCTGACGTCATTTCTGTGTGGAGACCCATTTTCATCGGGAAAACCTTTGCTCTGATGAACTGCTAGATCTGGTCCAGGCTCTTGGTTATAAATAATCTGTCATACTGCTTGGAGCATGATAGAGATGATTAGAGTCTGCACCATGCACTAGATTTGTGATTATGGAAATGCTTATCTTAAGTTATTTTTCATTTAGAAGTGCTAATATATGAGATATGTGCAATCAGGGACTTATGGCATTGTTGATTACACCAACTATGACGATATGAAGTATGCTGTAAGTTTATGAAAAGGAGCGCTTAACTTACTGGAATTATCTTCTACGGCTCCTAATGTTTTCACTCTTTTTCCTTATTTTGTGTAAAAACCTTCTACTTGTTCAGATTCGGAAACTTGATGACACTGAATTCAGAAATCCCTGGGCGAGATCTTATATACGGGTGAGTTATTTAATGATTTGGTTTATATATTTGATATTTTAGACTAATTAATCTTGGTAGGAGAACTGAGTTTTTAAAGTAGAGGTTGTACATTTAAGAAGATGGAGTTTAAGTCGCTTTGTTTGTCTTCTTCTGATTTGCGTCTTTTGGTCACTTGGCTAGGTGAAAAAACATGAAAACAGTCCTTCTAGATCTCGCAGCAGAAGCCGCAGTAGAAGCAGAAGCGACAGAAGGGAACGAAGGTTCCCCCCCCCCCCACTCTCTTCTCCTCTCTCTCTCTCTCTCTCTCTGTCTCTCTCTCTCTCTCTCTCATGGTGCGCTAATATGCCTTTTTTCTTTCTCTAGTAAATCACCGGGTCGATCTGCATCAAAATCGCCATCTCGATCTAGATCAGCATCTCCAGTCAAGTCTTCCGGGTATGTAGCTTTGTGTTTTTATCTTGATTTGCTTCTTTGTGCTGTCTTCCGTGTCTTATAGTATCGGTCATTTTTCCTTTGCCAAAACACATAGACCAAGGTCCAGATCAAGGTCAGCATCTCCCCGCCAGGTGAGTTGTTTTCCCCCCATGTACTACTATGCGTGTTATGCTCGGCAAATTCACTTAGAGCTGATCAATTGAGTCTTAGGGTTCTGTTTCGGAAGTTCAAAACTAGAATAGCAATGATATACGAGATGACAGGTCCTCCTGTGTTACCTTGAGAGGAAGGAAATGAGGGATGTCCTCATCCAGGAGTACTTGGTAATTTCATGCAAATGTCTTAGAACTTCTGTAGACGAATTGCTCACCTTTTATGTATCTGGGGGGTCCTATTTGAGTATAGATACTGATAGGAAGGTTCTCTTATTAAAGTGTATACTCAACACTCCTGTCCCTATGATTGTGCGTTTGCAATTGTTGAGTCTATTAAGCCATCAATATGCACATGGGATGGATATAAAATCCTAGTTCCTTGGAGGACAAACTTTTATCTTTAAATCAATGAAATACTGATATTAACATTTTTATGTTAAACAGTAATAGTTGGTCGTTTCTTGGTTGGTGATTCGTGTGCATCTCTGAAGATATCTTCTTTTCTTTTCAGGTGAGATCAGGTAGTGGCTGATTCCTTGTAGCAGAAATCCCGGTGCTCATGGCTGTAATGAAGAAAGTGAGTGAGTTAGGGAACTTTGGGATCCATCTTTGTTGGGATTATGATGCGTTAGTCCAAGAACTTTAGGTACTCGAGAATGCCTGATACTGTTTTGTGACGGTACTTTAGTGTTGGATTTTTCAATGCGTCGTCTGAATATCATGTAGCTTGCTATCGAGATCTTTGAAGATGCTATGGTAGTGGTACTGTTTGAGATGATGACGGCTCGGCTGAGATCAAGTCCAAGGGAAAGCACATCCTGGTTTTGAATTAATGCTGATGTCAAACCGACTCAAACCTCAAAGCCAGTGTTCTTAGAACTATGCTTGTCCTTATCATCATGGTCCATTCCATGTTAGCTATGCGGAGGAATCTGAACTTGGTCTTCTAGTGATGTTTGATGGATTCACAAGGATATCTTTAAGGCACTTTTCAACTTGATTGGTCCCTACCATCATAATGCAAGAGCTTTCACTCTGGGTACCATCTACCTTGAAGCAGCTTTTGCACCTGGAGCGCATCGTATTTTAGCGGGAGGTTCCATAAACAGACTGCTTTCTTTTTGGGGGGGTCAGAAAACAGACTGCTGGATAGAGCCACGATTCTTCCAATTAGATGCCTTCAATAATGTTTACCGAATCTGATGAAGTATAGACAGAACTACATATTCGAAACAGAGAAATGAGCATCGTATCATCGATTATGGTCAAGATAAATGAGCAGCAAAACTGGTTCTCTTGCGTTTTAACGTTTCCTAACCTAAAAACTGGTTGGAGCAGTCTCATTAGCGGTGGAACGATCAGATTGCGGCTGGCATGCGTTTATTGAAATCTAGCTGGCTCAAAGTGAGATTTAAACTTGAGGTTGCTGAGGCGTAAGGTTGATTCCTTGATCGTGCCGTTGGTGTACTAGGATGACGGCCAGGAAATTCGTCACTCCGGCTTGCCATGGAAGGATGATGTCCCAAGAACTGACAACCTTTGTTCATCCCTGTAATTTCGCGCCATTTAGGGTGTGAGCACTTGATTTTCTAGTCTGTACACCCTAAACCTACAAGTCTTCAGCTATTCCTCGTTGTTCCGAACGTGCAAAAATCTATAAACCAACAGCAAGTTGCCCCAGGAATGTTCACTGTAGCAACAATATTGGCCATGCCCCCCTTATAGGAATCCACAATATGAAAGAGGCCTTTGCAGAATATTACGTCTTTGAATACTCTTATCCTAGGGTGATCCCGGAGGCACCTCCAATTACCATCTCCAGGATCGGAAGTGCTATCCTGTAGATACCGCCGTACATTACTACGACCTCATATTCATTTGGGGACATTACCACGACCTTGTGCCCATTTCGGAGAGGAGGTAAGTCTCGCAAGACAAAGCAGCTTCTTGATGTGGTAATAGTGATAAGGATCTTCATCCTCTGCGCCATTGTCGTCTACTACTTCCTCTAACATCAGGGGAGAGAGAGAAACTCTCGTGCCGGTGAAAGGGTTGAAATGGTCACCTCGAAGGCTCCACCTACAAGAAACAACCATCCACTTGATGACCCGTAAACCTGTCAAAATGAGTCATAAATCCATTTCTTAACCCATATATTAGTAAATGGGTCATAAATGGGTTAGTTATATTTAGTAAATGGGTCATAAATGGGTAGAAGTCTTATATTGACATTAAATGGGTCGTAAATATGTCATAAATGAGTTTACAACTGATTTAAACTCAACACATCTCTCTCGCTTTTACTCAATTTTGCATTCACTTACTCCACATTCTCATTTCAGTTTGGGTATGAATTTTCCTATATTTAATTAAATATGAAAGTGTTTTAGCAATATGTGTCTGATCGGGTATGTGTCGGGTATGGGTCGAGCTGGGTATGGGTATGGGTCAAGAAAATTGCATTGCGCATAAATGGGTCATAAACGGGTTAATGGGTCAATTTGAGTCGGACTATCGAACCATTTATGATCCGACCCAAACCCGATCCGACCCATCCATTTGACAGGTCTAATGACTTGGAACATCTCTTATTGTAAGGTGCTCCGACTTGAAACCTTAAGCTTTGATGCCTCTACGGTCATATAAGCCGCCTGCACATTTCTTCGCTGTTATCCCTAGCTGGGATCAAAAGTAGGAGAAGCTGCGGTCACGACATGGGGAGGGTACTCAGCTGCTTGCTGCCATTGTGTGCGACCGACGACCATCTGTTGCAACCGAGACCGAATCGGACGCAGTAGGAGAGAGAGAGAGACCAACCCATTGAGAATTGAGGAAAGAATGTGTCCATGGGGCCATGCCCATTCCCAACAATTTCATGCTTAGTTGTTGATATCAGCACGGTCCTATGTTCCTAAGACACGTGAATGTGTTTGGTTTTGGCTGCCTCTAATTCTCATGATCTTTTATACAAACCAGAGAATTAGGTAATCTTTATTGTTCGAAATTTACGGCGATGGTTAATTGAAGTTCGGTATCCATGTCACTTTTACAAAAACTGAAACGAAAATGATTTTTATCAAGTTAACTGACGATGTACAAGTCATTTAAATATTCATCTTTGGACAGAGGATACGCGGTTACATGATCATCTTTAAGGACACATGTCATCTACTATCATTGTTTACATTGGCAGTGGAATTAATAATAATCCAAAAATTTTTTAGTTAAAATTTGAATTTTTCCGTACTCTCAAGCGAATCGGTCTTGATTTAAACTATCGTCTTTCTAAATAATCGAAATCAATTACAAAAATCCTGGCAATAATCCGACTTGGTTACATCTTTCTCCGATCAAAATCGCTCAAACGTCTTTTTTCACAACTGGTCCGAAAATCCATGGGCCGGCCCAACAACCACCGGCGTTCATTTCGGCCCAGCACGCAAGTCACGTGCCGCGTCCACGTGACAATGCAAACCCTAGCCGTCCCGATGCAACATAAGTACGTCCCATCTTCCTCTCCAGAGCTCCACGACGGCACTCTCGCTTCCTCCAGCTCTCTCTCTCTCTCCATCTCAAGCAGGTTACGAAGTCGAAGGTCTTCTCGACAGCCGTGAAGATGTCCGCCGGCGAGCTCGCTTGCACCTACGCCACCTTGATCCTCCACGACGATGGAATCTCCATCACCGTAACTCTCTCTCTCTCTTTCTCTCTCTCTCTCTCTCTCTTCTTCTCTCTTTCTATATAATCGGAGGCAAACGATCGTGTCTTCCTTCTCTTGGTTGTCGTCGCTGAAACGTCGAATGAAAACGGAACAGGCGGAGAAGATCGCCTCGCTGGTGAAAGCGGCCAACGTCTCCGTGGACTCGTACTGGCCGAGCCTCTTCGCGAAGCTGGCGGAGAAGAGGAACGTCGGGGATCTCATCATGAACGTCGGTTCCGGCGGCGGCAGCGGCGCCCCCGTCGCCGTGGCCGCACCCGCTGGCGGCGCCGCCGGAGCGGCTGCCGCGGCTCCTGCTGTCGAGGAGAAGAAGGTAGAGTTTCCTCCTCTTTCGTTACTTTGTCTATAGACAGCCATGAGTCTTGATTGCGGTTGAATTGTAGAGGTCTTTCTGCATCCGATTGATTCTGTGTTGGAAAATGGAAATTAGTCTAGCCAAATTTTTTAGGCCTTGTTTTCTTCCTCTTGATCTGAATCTAGAACATCAACAAAGGCTTCTGTATTTGCAATGTTAATGGAAAACGCGATCATTACTGCACATCGCAAGAACTAGGAAATTTCGTTATGACGGCGATGCTCGACTGAGTTGGTGTTTAGCTACTTAGCAATTGGATTCTTAAGCCCTCAGTATTGTTCTCAAGGGATTGTAAAACTCGACAGAAGAACATCTCAAAAGCCTTATGCAATGATCTTGGTATGAGGAAGCGGCGATCATATCTGTAGATGGTATCTGTAGATTGTATGGAAGTTTGCATTCCGCACTTTCAGTTTCCGTCATCTATGGAACCTCGGAATACAAAGTAGTGCTTTTCTCTGTGAACTGTGCAATGATATGTTTAAAGTTTCTCTTTTGTCATCGTTTAGAGTTTAGAGGATTGAATTGGAAATGAAGAAAGCTAAATATGCAATCGCGACATCAGTTCTTCTGAAAAAAATCTGCATGAGAAATCTGCAGGGATGTTGTTCGAGTTCTTGTGCTATATGAACACCATAGCTAGAATTAGTCAGAAAATTTTAAGATTTGTAATTTTGCCTGGTCTAATTTATGTCTCCATGACTTGATCATTTGTCTGAGTTGCTCCTTTTCTTTCTTGAATTGACTGCAGGAAGAACCAAAGGAGGAGAGTGACGATGACATGGGCTTCAGCTTGTTTGATTAAGGAAAACAAGTACTCTCATTCTGATTTGTCTGGATTTTTTGTTTGGTTCCTTAAGATTAGGATCTCTCAGAATGTTTCATCCTCAATTTTTGTTTGGTATAATGTCGACATTTAGCTTCAACCGGTCTTTTACTACGATTCAGTTGGCTTGAAAACAGAATCATGTCTATTGCTGATCATTTGATATCGAACCTTATCACACTTGAAACGTTCGGAGTTTCTTTCTCATGAAAATTCTTGATACACACGGAAAATTAGTAGCTATAGAGAGGTGCATATTTACTTGCTCAAAATGAAAAATCGCTTGTTGCGGTGAATGATCATCGTGGCTAGCAAGTAAATGCAGCATTCGAGAATTACTCTTGTAGATCATAAACAGTCGAAGGTCATTTTTCCGCTGTGGCAAATGGGGTAGATTGCTATCATTTGTGTCACAAGTACAAGTCTCTCCACAGTTGAATACCTTCAATGCGACGTATAACTACTTCAGAGAAACGTTCTATACAACACATGACAGCTTGAACATAGCTTTGTCTAGGCCCTTCTGTTCTCATTGCCCTCTGAACATAGCTAATTTCGACATTTGATAGAGCAACATCCATCACCTTCTTTGAGTGCTGGTCGGCAACAGCAAGCTCGACATTGTGACGATATGCAGTAACAGTCAACGATAAGCTTTTATATTGCACCAAAAGAATGAGGGACAAAAGAGGGCTTTTATGTAAGATCGCCGTTAGGGAATTTTTTATCTTTTTGATGAGGGGAACTGTTTTGTTTCTTGTAGTCAGCCATTAGGGTAGTTGGTTAGTTCATTGGAACATACTGAATAGCAGGTATTGGAAGCTGACCAAAGCTTAAGGAGTTGCCACATTCTCTTTCGCCAGAGGAGCAATCTCCTCCCCATCGACTCCAGGTTCGCTGCCCGCAACCTCGAGACTCAACAGCAGTTTCTCCCAGTTCTTTGCCGGTCTCTGTCACAGCAAAGAGGCAGCTTTCAGAGAAGAAGCTTGAGAAAATGATTGCATATGCATTGATTCTAGACGAAGACAGCTTAATATATGGGAATGGTAGTTATTGAATGTGCTGATTTCCCTATGCAGTTCTTTCTTTTTTGCTTAATAGTCAAACGTGATTCTATAACAATGATCAACGTCACACGATGCTGGCCGCGACGTAAATATGACAGGGTAACAATCTTTCTGACCTTCCAGGAGAGATCTTGAGCCATGCAGTTTCCAATCATCTCCTTCAAAGCAGGGGTGCCGTAAGTTGCTAGTGCCCTTTGGACGGTCTTTGCTATCGCTGCTACATCAGCAGGATCAACAGTTTCACACTGAAAGGTTGAAAACACGCAGCTTGTTACGCGGCATGAGTTCATCAACTCTCTCTTGTGGGATGATAAATTGAAAGGGACGTAAAATCACCTCGACATTGAAGGCGCCCATTTGAAATCCGGTATAACCTTCTAATACCGTGTTGACAAGGCCGCCGGTGGATGCCACAATTGGTACCTGCATCCACGGTTGAGTCTCAGACTGGTGTCTAATGAGAGGTACATGCTGCATCCACGGTTGAGTCTCAGACTCGTGTCTAATGAGAGGTACATGCTTAGTAACAACCGCGAGAAATTCTCAGGTTACGAAAAGATGGAGGGAATCGCATGTTCGTGGGCGACATAAGCTTCATGGCCAAATGCAGAGTGAGCTATCGTATTGAAGATCAGAAAAAGTGAGCGTGCATACCGTTCCGTATCTCATGGCGTGCAGCTGAATGAGACCGCATGGCTCAAATCTACTTGGTACCAACATAAAGTTGGCACCGGCTGTGATCATATGCGCAAGGGGAACATTGAATTTCGCGACTCCCCTGGCGTTGTTAGGGTGCTCGATCTCGAGCTCTGCAAGTTGTTTCTCCATGTGTTTCTTCCCAGTGCCCTGAACATCAATAATTTAAATTGTTAGTAAGTAGGCAAGCAGTGCGCATAGCGACCTAGTTCTGAAATTGCAGTAGCGGAAGCAACACTTTAAAACCATTCATCTCTATCTTTTCCATCCTTACTAGGACAATTATCTGGACATCTTCGCCGATGAACTGAGGAATTGCTTGCGCGAGAATATCGGAACCTTTCTGCTCTTCAAGCCGGCCAATGAAGCCTATTACGGGGATATTTCTATCAATTGGCAATCCAACATGAGCTTGCAGTGCTTCCTTAAGTAGGGGCTTCGCTTGCATCACCTGAGAATTATTGAAGATGTTGAGTAATGCGGATTCGTATTCGCCGGCATGCCAATTCAAGTATTTCGGGCAAGGAGTGGAGAAGTGCTGGCGCTGAGGATCTTACATTTGTAGCGTCGTATTTGACGTCAATGTACTTGTCCGACAATGGATTCCACTCTTGGACATCCATGCCATTGACAATACCAGTGACGCCGGTCATTCTGCAGATATTATCCAATTCTACACCTTTTTCTATGCCAGAGACGAGTTCCTCTGCATAGTATGGACTCACTGTTACAACCCTGTCCGATTCTAGTATTCCAGCCTTCATCCAATTAATCTTCCTGCCCTTCACAGGCTTGTCGTAGCTTTGGAAACCAAAAGGCTATCAGATTAGACGCAGGTTCGATATATACTTGATGGAAGGTTGAAGAAAAAGCGAAAGTAGTCATACCCGTCAATGAAATCGAACGATGCCCTGAACCGGTCTGGAAGGTTCAACAATGAGAAGTCTGCATACGCGAATCTGCCCTGGTATGCGATGTTGTGGATACAGAAAGCAACCTAAAACCATTGTCACGAGGAGACTTAGCTCGCCAAGCTCTCGAGACTAGAATGAGAACAGGCAACTACACTAAACAGCAAATATATACCTTTGCATTTTTGTAGATTCCTCTAGGCTTGTACATTGATTTTAAGTAGCAGGGGACAAGAGCAGTGTGCCAATCATTAGCGATAAAAACAACATCCTCCCCTGCACAGTTTTGTGAATTTGTCATGCATCTAATCATGAAGAATCGAATAATTTAAAGTTTTCACTCATCCTTTTTTTTTACTTAGCAAAAAAGGAAAATAAAGAAAAGAAAAGGAATGGCGCCGCACCATATGGTCCTGAGAAGTACTTGCTGAGGTTCAAGTTTAAAACTCGAGGTGCTTCCAGGGCTGCCTGATGATCATGGGCAGTCCATGTTAGTGTCAAAGCATTATAATGGTAACTATGACAGTGGCAGCGGTCTTAGCACAGGTAAAGTGCATGATTGACTCTCCTTCTGTTTGATTGAAGATGAATGTTTTTCCAAATGAAATGGTAAAGATGACAAACATCCATGAACAGCTAAAAGAACTGACCTGGCATAGCAAGCTGAATCTAAGTTGGTTATCGACATAGTCCTTTCCAGCCTGGGGACCATAAATCTTGGATCCAGTTTTCCCCCACACCTTATGAGTCAAACCATGAAGATGGGTTCAGCTAAAGAGATTATTACCGATTCAATTTCAATTGTCAATCCCACAATAGACAGTCTGAAACTTACTTTTTCGAGGAATATGGGGTGATCTACAAAAACACGATCAACTCCTCTTTTATAGCAGTGGTAGAAGCGAACGGTTTCCATTCTATCACCGACTTTAATCTGCAGAATGAAAAGCAACCTCCGAAACATATTCCATGGAATGTGAGCACAATACAAGTATGAGCAATCCGAAAACTTTACCTTGGCCAGCACCTCTGTATCCCAAGCATCTTTGTACTGATCGTAGCGAGGGCATACAGTCATGACTCGGTGACCAATTGCCTGGAGAAGAAGCATAGAACATTGGCTTATAACCGTAGTCATTTGAACTTCTGAACAGGAGCCAAAAGAGAGTTTGTCAATAAACAGAAACATAATTATGCTGTAAGACATGCTTACTGCCATAGCTGGCGGAAGTCCTCCAAGAACATCACCGAGTCCACCAGTTTTGCTCCACGGACCAACTTCTGCACCTACAAAAATTAAGTTCATCCCAGTTCCACATTTAATAACTCCTAAGGGCCTCGCAACCTCAGTGTTTAATGCCTTTCTTCTTGATTGTCTGCTAGCTGCCCTTACATTAGTCCTAATCTGCAGCTTATCCAACTTGTTCAAGGACCTCAAGCCACAGTGTGCCATTGGTTGGTTTTTCAGGTCATTGTGGGTCAATGCTGTTTTGGAATCTGACCCAGTTGCTCCCGCAGAGCTGAGGTAAGAACTCCCAGAGACAAATCGAGCAGCACTCACAGACGCCATTAGGGGAGAGATGCTGCACACGATCGCCTGGAAGGGTACACATAATTTGATGACATGAATGATTAATGCGAAACAGCCATAATCAAATCATACACATATTTCATAGCCAAGCCAGTTGCAGAAATATTGATTCCCAGAGTACATTTTTACAGCTCTATCACGGCTATTTGACTTTTTTCTGATCAAAGAAAGCGCCAGCATGTTTATCAATTCTCAGAATCAACAACATTGCATTTGAAATGGTTTAAACGCCACAGTGGAGCCAAAGTCGCACCGATTGAGCACACTCGGTCCTACATAACGTGAAATCTGCTCATATTCTTACTAACCAGCTGCAACTTACTATTTACATGTTCAATATATTGAAATCAACCATGAACTTGCACCATCACTCATGAACAAATATAATAATTTTAACACAGAACCATCATGCAAATGAATAATAGACGGGCTGGGGCTTCTCTGACACTGGTTTCTCCATCGAATCATGGGAAACTACGCAGGTCAATAAAGAGAAGCAGGGTGTGCTTGGTAGTTATTTCTGTTATGACCCGACTTATAAATCTTGTCAAAATAGATGCATCTACTGAATTTAAATACTTCTACCAACCTCTTCTTAAATAGACGTTCTTCGTCGATTGTTTATGCTAACCGGGCGTCCACATGAACATGTCTATAAAATGTGAACCGCAATCCTAAATGGCGAAACTCAGGCCGCATAGTTCGACCCATCTTCTTAACAATGGACAGAGTCAGCAACACAAGCCAGGAAACACGACACAAGAAAAGGGCCAAACCATATCACGAGGCTCCTTACTTCACTCACCTGGAGAGCTGGTGCTAGAGCAGTGTGCTGTGGGTTCACCGCAGCACAACACCTCCCCCGCTTCAGACTTCAGAGAGCCGAAAGCTTCTACGTGCGAGCGAACTGAGAGTGCGTGTGAGCTCGAAGCACGGAAGAACGGCCGCCCATTTGTAGCGGAACCGGGTCCCCGGCCGGGGCCCGCGAGTCCCACGTGGCGGAAGAATAGTGGCCGGGAGGTCCCTCCAAATCATTGACGACCTCTAGCTCCTAGCTCCGATTTGAGGCCGTGAGCCGCCATTTGGAAGCGGGGCCTACGGCAGCCCAAGCGAATATGCGGCAATTCCTTCTTATTATTATTATTATTATTATTATTATTATTATTATTTTCTTGTTGACCGAAAAAGGAAAAAATTCAGATATTTAATTTATTTTTCTCGTTCGATGTTGGACACACCAATGACTGTAGCCTAATCCGAGCCGTGCAACTGCAACCAGTTTCAACATCCTTTCCTTTGTTAAACCGTCGACATTTGTTCCCCCTCGTGGGGTATGCTAATATATCTCAACTCCAGTCAAATATTTTAAAAAAACCACAAGGCCATTTTACATTTTTTGCGGTTCCCCGAGCAACTTCTATTGAAAAGACAACATAAACTTATGGGACAATGACACAAACAGTCCCTGAACCTTTGCTCAATATGCAATTTGATCACTAAACTTTTAATTTGTTCAATGTAGTCCATAAACTTTAGCCTAATGTTCAATGTGATCCCTAAATTTTAACCCAATGTTCAATGTGGTCTATAAATTTTTAATACATATTCAATTTAGTCCCTAAACTATATGAAAATGTACAATATAATCCTTAAACTTGAATTAATGGAAGGACTATATTGAACATTTTTATAAAGTTCAAGGACTATATTGAACATGTACCAAAAGTTCGAGGATCATATTGGACAAATTGAAAGTTCATAGACCATATTGAATATTGGGTTAAAGTTCATAGACTATATTAAACAAATTAAAAGTTCAGGGATCAAATTGCACATTGAGGGTACGCATGAAAATGTTTTTGTGCCCGGTAACTATTTCTACTTAGAAATGATTCTTTTTGATTATGTGCCTGGAAACAATTTCTAAGTATTTAAAGGCATTTAGTAACTGTCCAAAATTTATATTCTTGGGATAGAAAAGAACAGAAATGCGTTTGGTAACTACACAAAATTTCTTTTTATTAATAATATTTTAATAATATTTTGAATTGTTTAATATATTTTTTTCTTTCTACATATTCTCTTCCTTGGCCATGGCCGGTCGCCGGCGGCCGACCACAGCCCAGGGCCGGTGAGGGCGTCACGGCCCTCACCGGCCGCCGGTGGAGGTGAGGGTCCCCCTTGTCGGCGAGGGCGAGGGCTGGACCCCCGCCGCTTGGGCGAGGCGGCTCGCCATCGGTCATGGCAAGGTCGGCCTCGCCGTGGGTCGCGACGGCGAGGCTCTGGCGAGGCGAGGGCCGTGACGCCCTCGCCGGCCCTGGGCTGTGGCCGGTCGCCGGCGACCGGCCATAACCCAAGAAGAGCAAAACAAAAAAAGAAAAAGAAGAAAAAAAACTGATTCTCAAAATTATGCCGAGAAACAAGAAACAACTTTTTTTTACTTCTTGTTTCTCTTCCAAAACTGTTTCTAGGCACAAATTTTTGCAAAAATGTGCTCGGGAACAAAAAGTTTACCAAACGCATTTCTGTTCCCAAACTATTTCTGGGAACAAAAAAACAGAAATTTTCACTGTTTGGCACGTTACCAAACGGGCCCTGAATCAAAGTTCAGGGATTGTTTGTGTCATTTTCCCTAAAATTATTTACGTGGTTGCATTGTCTTTTGCTTGTGTAAAGCATCATATTTGTTGGTACCATTTATTTTCTTTCGAACAATTGTCCAAAAGGTCCAAAATCTGTTGTACGGATATCAATTCAATTTTAAACTTTTCGATTTTGTTAATATAATGCAAATCTTTTGACGATTTGTCAATTTAGTTCTAAATCTCTTGACAACTTGCCAATATATTATTTATAGCCAATTTTGGCCAGAAATCGTTGACGTGGATAATTTTTGTAATTATTTAAAAAAATTACGAATTTCTTTTAATTGCAAAAATCTTTCATGTCAATGTCCACTATGTCGGCTATTTAAGGATTATATTGATAAATCGTTAAAAAGTTTAAGACTAGATTGACGAAATTAAAAAGTTTATAATTGAATTAGCTAATGTGTAATAAATTTAAGACCTTTTTTCTAATGATTTTCACCATTTTTCTTTTGCGTATAAGACATGCCAAGCTGGGGTAAGGCATCTTTTTGTTCTCGTTCTTTTCAATTCTTCTTCATTCGAGCATGATGATGAATGATAAATTGGCACGACACAGAGGGTCGTAGTTTTCGGGCGAGTCGAGCTAAGATGGCCACGATGAAGCTCGCATGTATCTATTCCGATTCGGGCCACACGGCATCACCGATCGACAACGATCAAAGTGCCATATCGAAGCGAACTGGATGGGATTGTGACTAGCAGGAATCACCTCCCACGGTGGTAATAACTTTTGTGAAGACAATGTGACAAAGAGCTAGTTGGGGAAAATAAACGAACCGCTTCTTAACGACGATACATAGAAGTAAGTAACTGGATGGTTTGATATCAAAAGGTCACACATGAATCTCCAATATTCATAGTCGGCACAGAATGGAGAGCATTGTTGTGAAGGTTATTTAGTACCAGAAAATATATATTTGGGAAAGCTCGTGCAGAAATGCGAAAGACGATAGGTTAAATGGGTTTTTCGAAATACAAAAAGCATTTGTTTAATTGTAATTCAAAAAATGCATCAGGAAGGCACTTCGGTTTAGTTGCCTTTTGGAAAAAAGAATTATATACTTGTGAAGGACTTTAGCTATTCTTTTAAATATGCAAAAAAGATCGAAGCTCGGTCATTGGCGGTGCTCGGGCAAAGGGTGCAGGCAGCAGCCGAACACCGGCAAGACAGATCTGGCACCGACGGCCCTCGCTTGAGGTCGTGTGACCCCCTAGCGGATGCTCGAGCAAGCCCGGCGACTTTGACCTCGATGACGTCGCTCGTGGGCGAGGGCAAAATTGGAATTTCAAAAGTTTAGCTAGGGCAAGGTTGGAAGATAAAACAAAAGATTCCTTAGCATTCCGGAAATGCTCGGGGACAAAACTGGGCAGGACTCGCATGGGGTTAAGTGGTTTCTTTCATTTTTTTTTTTTTTTTGGGTAGGTCAAGTGACGTTGGAAAATGATAGCTCTGACTCGCGGCCCCTGAAATTTTTGCCGCTGAAACATCTCGATTTCGGTCCCAAAAACCTTTGGAGGTCCCAAGAACCACCACTTTGAAAGGCTGCGCCGAATGCGGCCCAAATCATGTCCCGTTCTCGGCCTTTTCGCCGAAGATGAGAAACCGAGTGGGGAGCTGGTCAAGGGCGACGGACAGTTTGACCGCGGACTCTTGCTCGTGCTCCTCGCGTGCTTGCCTTGGGGAAGACGGAAGTTGACCCGTTGACCTGGCGGGCTTCGGAACCCCCCCCCCCCGTCTGGATAAGTTCCAAACACCGCAGCATCGTGTCATCAAAACGCACATCACCGCTCATAAAAATCAATCACACGGTGATGACCAACTCCAACGTGTCCATCCATGGAAGCTTCGACCGCTCTCCGGCCGGTCGACCCGGCACGCCCCCGCCCCCCACGCGCCTCTTTCTCGTACGCGTCAAACCGAACGGGAGTCCCCCTCCTCGTCGCCGTCGACGACGACCGGTTCAACGCACGACCGAACCGAGCTCCGATGCGTCCCACGTCGTCGCCGTCCCCAGGTCCCGACCTCCAGTGAACGGTCGAAGATCGGCCCACGTGTCGAGCCGCGGCGTTGAACAGATCGTCCACGACACCCACCACCGCCACGCCCACCTACCTTCCTCGAGCTTTCCCATGGACAAGATTCAGCTCCCCGTACTCGCTCGTTCCAGGACCTTCTTCCACTTTTCCGTCTCGCCCCCTTTAAGTACCCCCCTCCTTTCGAATCCCTCCCCTCAGCTCGAACCCCAGAAAAAGCACAAAGCAGAACTACCCTCGAAAGTCCGTCCCTCCCTCCCTCCAAGCAAATCTCTCGCATCGAGTTTCTCCGACTTCTTCGTGATCCAGACAAAGATGATGTCCATCTTCAGCTCCTTCGACGCTCTCTGCGCCGAGTCGCGCGGCCAGAAGGTCGCCTTCTCTTTCTCTCCCGCCAAGGCTCAGCCGCCGCCCGCGGATTCGCCGGCGCCCGCGGCGGCCGAGAAGGCGAAGAGCGTCGCAGGCGGCAAACCGCTGCCCCCGGCGCCGAAGCAGCCGCAGCAGAAGAAGCGGGCGCCGAGGTTCGCGCCGGAGCTGGACGGAGTCCACTGCTTCGAGACGATCCTTCCTTATTGATCGAACCCCCCACGGCGTGGGTGGTAGCCCGAAATTTGTATTCTTTTTCCGCGACGATTCTTTTTGTATATGATTGAATACACTTCTGGGTAAATCACGAAATATGAAGCTCGATCAAAGTTTTGACTCCCATCGCGTGTTCCATCGCGTCTTACGTTTTTTTTTCTCTCTGGACTTCCGAGTGAGTTCCTGCTGAACTGCGATTTCATTAGCCATACGATTAGAAACGACACGAACGCGTTAATGAAGATTCGTGAATCATGATATCGAATGATGATGACGATCCACGGCCTACGCTAGTCATCGAATTATAAGACTTTGAGCTTTCCGATAAGGGCTTGTCTCGCCAGAATTCGTCTCGGTTTTCGTTAAAAGAAGTTGAGTTTTGTGGCGGTCTTGTACGAGAGATATCACTAGAAAATATAGCAACGATACAGGAATTGAAAGATGACAGATTTTGCTTAAAAGATGACAACTTCTTTTTGTTTGCGGGATGCCATGATGCACCGATACTAGTTTTTAGCGTAACTGCTCGTAGGCAGTTCTTTAACTGTTTCAATCGTGCCTTCACATCTCTAAAACTTTCGGCTCCATATATATGTTCACGTTGTCACGACATCTTACTGTTACTTCTTCAAAGTCGCGTCTTGACAGGTTGTTATTCCTTCAAATTCGCCTCCTGATCACGATCTATCGTGCTTCACCGTCTTATCTACAAGCAGTTTCTAATTCGAATACCATTATGCTTGAATCTCGCATCCACTTTGCTCGCAAAACGGTCAATTCTCGGATGATTTCTCACCTAATTGTCAATTGCCTTTCAATCAATATCTTTACTTTTTTAAGCATTTGGTCAGCTATACTATGACAATCATCAACCGGTCGCTATCGTATATCGTTAGCTGATCATACTGATCGTGACCATTCATAATTATGACCATTGACAAAAACTCGTGTGATCAGAATGGCCATCGTGAATGGCCTAACAGATGGTGACATTGACTTGCTGTGAATGGCCTAACAGATGGTTTTGCTGCGAATGGCCTAACAGATGGTTTTGCTGCAAGATGTTTCATATTGATCCGCGAACCACCCCTCTCGTACTCAACTACTATACTCACTGAAGGCTAAGCCTTATATCGTGAGTTCCATCAGGGATGGATACCGATAATCTTCCACTTATCAGACTGTTACATGACAATCACTGTCATTACAAAAACTTAAAAGTCTAAATAACAATTGCATAGATCTTGGTAAGCTATCGTAGTTTTCATTTTCACCTAGTTAGAATGCCCGTCAATCATTCAATCATGCAAGTCATCGATATGCAAGTCGTCGATCGGACAAATTAACATCATATAATTCATAACAAAAAGAGAATCACAAGATGAGAAATGTTCTGTAATAGCAGAAACTCGCTGAAGACCCCAGGAAATGAAAGCAAATGGGCATATATACCTTGCATACAGGTCAGATGATGATTACAACACCGCAAAGTGGGCTCTGCTTCAAAAGGTTGGTTTTCCATAAGTAGCTCTATGACGCTTTTTTTTTTTGGTCGATTATGATGCTTAATCAGTTGTAATTTAGTCTTTTCAGTGTGAGATCATTCTGGCAATGCTTGGCCTTTCAATGATCTCCTGCCAGGATGATTATGCCAATGATGCAAAAGGCCTTGAAAATCTTATGTTATCACATGGAAAGGATCATCCCCTTGCTTCACCTCGCCTCTCTCACTCAGCAAAGGACGGCTCTTTGGCTGGTTCCATGACCACAGGCTCGAATTTCTGTGCTTTACCATTTCCTTGCGGTACTATCAGACCATATCCCCCAGCTTTTCTCTTGTACAAAATGTTGATCTCACCTGCAGTGAAGCCATAGAATTAGTTTAGATCTGAGGAAAGATAGCTATGAGAAGAAAGCACCAAAGCAAAGCGACCATCATACCGGTTTCTTCATTCCGGAACCCATAGAAGTCGTGATCAACATTTTCGAGTTGCTCAATTGCTTCAGCTACCGTTAAAGGTGGCATTTCAAAGTGCTTGGTCCTGACAATCTGAGAAATAAGTTGACTGTGAGTGTGACTTGCAGAAAGAGGGCATGAGCATGTCATAAGTAAATATAAACGAAGGGTTCTTGCAATTGCAGCGATTCAGTGAGATAGTAACTAGTCAGACTAACAATGGTGGGAAATATCAAGCAGAGCTACCAGTCGTAGTATCTGCCTGACTCATGAAAACTGCCGCAACATACTGGGAGGCTAAATACAAGTTGTTCTTTTACATTGCAAGAGCCAATTAATGACCACCAGGACGTGTCAAAAGAGAACGAAGCTCAGCAGTGTCACCTAGACTTAAATATAACAATCTATGGTTTATAGCTCAACCACAACTTATAAGTAGGATAATCAACTGAGAAGTATCTGAATATAATTGGTATTACGGAAAACTAGGAACAGTAGAGTCAAAATACATGTTCCCACAGTGCTTTTTTGGTGCTTCAATAAAAAGACATATAAGCAAGCAAAGTCTGCTATGAATGTGAGCACGCAAAGAACAAAAGAGCCAATGTATTGACAAGTGGTAATCATATTTATTGCCATGACATGAACAGAAAAACTTATCTCTAGGGGTTTGGCTAGACAACTTAGTTCATTTTGTGCAGATCATATATACGGAGATACCCTGTGGGTGGACTAGAGAAACATTGAGCAAGATATCGATGAAACTTGATGTTTTTATAGAAGGAAGAGCAGCCTTGTGATACTACAGATTTCAAAGTGAATGACACTTGACAGTCTGAGCAGACAGCTTCACAATTTCACCACTCCAGGCCATGAATTGAGCCTCACATCACTGATGCAATGCACCACATCCACCTAATCCCCAAAGTTGAAAGCACAAATCTAATTTGGAAAATAAGTGACTACCTATTGTTTTATCTAATAAACTGCTTGTCTCATTGATTTGACTTCCCATGATAGTTATCTAATATTTACTCACACATGAGCAGGACAAAGTGCATAGAAGAATGCCAGCAACAAGCCTCATTACATTAGTTTTAACCCAATACTAGAAATAATTACCTCACTATCAAACAGGCACTGGCATATGATTCGTGGCGACCAAGTGCAGAAACAATAGAGAAGTGAATGGAGCACAAACTGACAGAACCAGACATTCAAGAACGGATGACAAGTGTAAACAAACAGTTATAACCTCATCAAAGTCCTCATCCTCTCGTTGAGGAACATCCTCTACATCATCTTCCACAACAGGCGGCACAGCCACTGGTTCTCTTACTTTCAGTCTATCAAATCCCTTCATGTGCCTACCATGATCAGACTCCTTCTCCTTGATCTTCCTTAACTTCCTTTGTATAATCGACGACACCAAATCAATACTTCCATAAATCGACTCCGCATCTTCCTCGGCTCGAACCACGCCATGCTTCTTGGTGAACAATGTAACCTGAAAACTAGCAGAGAATCAGAAAGCCAATCAACCATTTCAAAGAACAACAATTTCAAAGAAGTCAAACCCCAGATTCAGTCGTAGCTACCTCACATCTCCGAACTTTGGGGCCTTTTCCAAACTCTCCGCCTCGAATCGATAGCCTGACATCGACCTCGCGCACGAGATGGCTATGCTTCTGTACAGCCTTTCCAACTTTCTCCTCAACATAAGACTTCACTGCACTGTTCATCTGCACCCAGTTATAGGAAGATCCACATTATTCTATCATCCACACCATTCCATGAATAAGGGAAAGATATAGGAAGAATCATGGTCTGTGTGTCTGCAAATATAAAGAAACTCCAAACTGTAACTCATGCGATTGCTCGAGGCAGATACGTTTCACCCCCCTCGCACCATCCCTTCTCAAATTCCTCACCCACCCACACTTCGATTGGACCACTCTCGTCCATTGCCAAATGCCCGAGACTAAAAGACCCGGGACTAAATACCCACAATAGAAATTTGAAAAAAGAAAGCAAAGCAAAGAGAATCAATCACCTCCAGATTTTTGCCTTGAATGATCAATTTGACGGAAGAGAGCGGTCCGTCCCAGGACATGCACACGACCAGCGGCCCGCGACATTCGCTCCTCGCCACTCTCGCGCTGTAACTACCGACAACGCTCCCGAAGCGGCTGGTGAAGAAGGACGATCGGCTCGACGACAAGATCGGCGAGCGGAGGCGGGAGACACGAGAAGACGCTGCCGACGCCGGCGACGGGGGGTGGCCGCGCAAGGCCGCGTGCAGGGACGACGCGAAGAGGGTGGCCATGTCGGGAGCTCCCGGGAGCGGATCACAGCAGATACTTGGTCAGGTCTGGCAGCGTTGTGGATGCCTAAGGAAACGCTCGGAAAGCGAGAGAAAATCTTGGGCTCGAGCAGGAAGTGGAGGAGGAGGAGGAGGAGGAGGGGATTCTTGAATATTCAAGTTTTGAAAAAGTTGGAATTTTTCGGTTTTGGATAATCCCTGGGTGTCGGAATCCAGGCGTGGCGGGACATCCGGACAAGAGAGAGAAAAATATCCGACGGCGCGGGGACGAGGATCGGGTCGGGTCGGGTCGGGCGGCCCTGGCGCCAGCGGTGCACGACGACCGAAAATGGTCCCGCCCGCGCTGGATCCCCGGCTGGGAGAGCGTGGCTCGTGGGCCCCACCGCCGTTTTCCCCGTGTCCGGCGTGGGCCCAAGGCGACGGCCCCCGCCCACACCTTATCCGGATCGTGTCCCCCGCGTTTCAATCATCCTTTTCTTCCTCCCGATTTATTTATTTTTACCAAAAAAAAAAGAGAGAGGAGAAAATGACACATGTGATCCTTTATTCAACGTGATACTTTAACTTTAGCCCGCTTTTATATGTCATTCTCGAACTTTTAATTTGTTCGATATAATCCATGAATCTTCGATACTTGATTATATGGAAACGTTCGATATTATTCTTCCATTAATTCAAGTTAGAATGGTCGCCAAAAAACAAGTTACGCGTGGATTATTCACGTAAGATATTCAATTCAAATTAAAATATAATAATCCTTTAAATTTGTTTAATTTGTTAAATTTGCAAATGATCATCCATGTTACTTGATGACATGTCCCGATTTGAGTTGCATATCTTATGTGAATAATTCACGCATAATATTATTTTTTCGTCCACCGTTCAAACTTATTGGATTAGAAGCTAAATCATTAGATTTCGTTAACTTGAATTAATAAAATGATAACATTTGATATTTTTAAATAGTCCAGAGACTAATTGAACATTTATAAAAAAATTCAAGGACCACATTGAATAAATTAAGAGTTCATGAATGATATTGCACATTAGGTTAAAGTTCATGAATCACATTGAACAAATTAAAGTTCAGAGAATACATTACATATTGATCAAAAGTTAAGGATCATATACGTAATTATCCTAGAGAGAGAAATAGCGCACGTTAGGTGGTGCTTTTGTATCAATAGTTTTATTATTATTATTATTATTATTATTATTATTATTATATACACACACAATTTTGCAGATAATTCTCGCTCTATCTTACCTCATGCAAATGAGTCGATCCACAATTTTTTTTTTATCTCCCTCCCTCCCTCCTCATCTTTCCTCATTTTTTTCCTAGTTCTTCTTTTCGCCGGGCCATCCATGGCCGTGACCGCAACGGCCGCCTTGGCCTCAGAAGATGGGTTTTGTGACTTTTTGCTGATTACCCTCGAGGTTTGTTTTGGGTTGTCCTCTTTAAACTTGTGAAAGACGAGTTTGAGCTAATATCGTCTCCACTGTGAGAAGACGCCGTGTCTTCCAATACATCAGTTTTTTTGATAAGTTAGCATGGGCATATTTGGAAGCAACTCGTTTTGGCAAATCTTTGCTTGGAGTTCTCATAGGCCCGGATGAATGTGCAGTGAAGCCCACTTCTTGCTTCTCTGCGAGTGAATGTTCTTCTGATATTGTCATTCTCGGAAGGGGCTTTAATCATATATGTGTGGACATTTATACTTTTTCACAATTTTTTGTATTGTTGTATGGCTTAGTTGTGTGCTTGGAGAATTGAATTCCATCAAACTTGCTTAATAGAGGCGTTCTTGCATGCGCAATCTGTTTTTGCACATAATTCCGTCACTTTCATAATTTATCCTGTTCGTTTGGTATTTCTCTTTTCACATCATGACTTTATCCTTGTGTTTGTTTGTTCCGTTGAACTTGCTTTGCTTTCATTTATCATAACTATTTGGTAACTTCTGTCCCGGTGCTTTAATGGCTACTCCTTCTATTATGCTTTTATTTGGATTAAGTATTTGCTTGTGATACAAAGTTTGTTAACTTGATACAGCCACTTGAATTATAATAATTTCAGATTTTAATTGTCATAGATCGGTAGATGTCCACTTCAATGAGTGAATCTAGTGGCACAAATAGAAAGAGGACGAGATCTATTGCATGGGAATACTATAGAAGGATAGAAAACCCAGACAAAGCTGAATGTTTATATTGCGGGGCTCTTATTAGTTGTTCTACCTCTCAAGGGACTAGTGCGATGCGTAATCATTTAGGCAGATGTAAGGAATTTCCATATGCGAACGTTGAGAAAAGGCAAAAAAGTGTCCCGGGTCAACTTGTTGGGGTTGGTAGTTCTAGTTCATTTGGTTCATGGAAATTTAACCAAGAAACTAGGCCAAAAGACTGAGCAGCGATATTCATCATTGGTGAATTACCCTTTAAGTTTGTGGAAAATGAGGCATTTTGGCAATTCGTGAGTAAGATCCAGCTGAAGTTTTCAATCCCCTCAAGAAGCACATTGAGGGAGGACTGTTATAAGTTATACTTGGAGGAAAGATGCAAATTGAAAAATTATTTTTTCAATACATCTCCAAGGGTTTGTCTCACAATGGACACGTGGACTTCTTGTCAAAATATGAGTTTACATGTGTCTCACTGCTCATTTTGTAGATGGTGATTGAAAGTTGCAAAAAAAATCTTGAATTTTTGTCAAATCCTAGGACATTCTATTGAGATTATAGGAAAAGCATGGTGGAGGCTTTTATATGTGCTCAAGGTTGGTTACGATCCACGTCACTTTCACTTTCGATTGAGGAGGACTTAGAAGAACTTGAAAATTTTGAGTTAGGTGAGAAAAAATTATCGTGGAATATTTTATGTCTTTTAATATTGCAATAGATACTTTAATTCTCATTTTTATTATGAATTTAATGTAGAGTTGTCAACTGTAACTGCGGAGCTAAACTCGATATTGGTTTCCCTTGATGATTGACGAACAAAAGAGAAGTAGTCATCTCCTTGATGTGTAAAGAAAGCGAGTACTAGAGATTGTGTATTCTTTTTTGTAGCTAATCCATTATCTGATTATTTTTAAAAAGGGGAAGGCTCAATAGCATGTCACTATATTGACTCGATTTCATATCATAGCTGAGTGAATGGCTGTCAACCTTTAAAAGAAAATTAGAAGAGGAATAATCCTAGCGATACCTCATCAGATAACACATGCCAAGAGGTTCTTCAGTGACATGCAATTTATCTTGTGATTTTAACAGGTGCAACTGTGGAACCATTTGGGTCATTTGTGTCTAATCTTTTCACTAGACAAGGGGACCTAGATATCTCTGTTCAGTTACCCAATGGTTCATATATCTCGGCTATTGGAAAGAAACTTAAACAGGCACTATTAGGAGACTTGTTGAAAGCCTTGAGACAGACAAGTGAGTGTAACAGAGATTTGAGCACTGTTTAGTTATTACAAACTTGGAACTGTCTGTGCTTGTAAAAGTAGGCGGATGGGACAAAGGCAATAGGGACTTTTTGGTTCCTTTAGGTTAGCCAGTTTTGATTGTGTTCTGCTGGGAAAAATCTAAATAGTATCTTGGTTAAACTTCTATTTGATTGACATTAGGCCTCAGTATTCATCTTATAAGTGTGAGTTCTTGCGTTAATTACTATTTTATATCTTGTAGTATTCACCAAAAAATGAAGAAAGGCTCTCATCAACTAACCCTGTACCTGGAAGACTGAGAGGAGACATCACAAAACAGAAGCTTTTTGCAGAGCTAGGTTTTATTAATTTCTGACATTAGAATTAATGTAATCAAATGCATGAATTTTTCTTGCAAGAACTTCCTTTTATCTTGGTTCTATTACATTAAAATGACACTTCTTGTTTTCACCCACTCCAGTGAAGTGCATATTTTACATCAGAGGCTGAGTTCATCCACAGGTGTTGTATAGGTTGTGATTTTTGCCAGGCCTGAGAAGTGCACATTTTACCAGTTCTTTCTATGCAACATGTATGCTCACCCGGAAGGTGTTTGAGGAAATGTCCGAGAGAGAGAGAGAGATACCCATGTTCGACTATCTAGGTCAGCGATTGAGTTGAGCGATATAGAAAGCATGGATTTTGATACGTGGTTCGACATTGTCGAAAGTGGTCGAGAGTAAGATTGGCTTTTACGTTGTGAAAGTCGTCGGCTTGGGCATGAAGTGATGGTTCTATAATCGGGTGAGGGGTTGTTGGTTTGTTTTTTTGTTTGTTATTAGAATGTGACTTACTTCAAAGGTTTAGGATACCCATCTATACTTTGCATGGATTATACAGTTTATAGTGTCATTTATGGTCTAACAGCATATTTTAGAGAAGTGCGGATTTTGTGAATGGATGAGAATTTAATATTAGAGTATTAGTTTCTTTATTTAGTATACAAAACGGCGTGGTACATATGCGACAACGATTAAAGTCGAAATTCACTAGGCCCACCAGAAAAAAAACAAATATCCCACGGCATTAAAATTCAAAATCCATAAAGTAAATGTCATTAAATATTAAAATGAATTATTTAAGTTTAATCTTGTTCGGAATGACATATTGAATTTATTCATTTGGAAGAGTCTTCTAACACAAATTATATTAATGATATCAAATGTCCTAGTTTTTTTTTGGTCGGAAACTAGTTTAAATATGTGATTTTTTTTCATTTTTCAATTTTAAATAATGAGTTTTTAATTTGTAATATATTTACAATCACTCAACTTATTTTAATTTGTAAGATCGATGATTCTCTCACATTTTGACATTAAAGATTGAAATCTAGGAAATATATGTCATAAATATTAAAAAGAATTATTTAATTTTCATCTTGTTTGAAATGGCGATTCAGCAATACTTAATTGAAATTATAAATAG
The DNA here is from genome assembly GCA_031216405.1 of Syzygium malaccense. Taxonomy (NCBI): domain Eukaryota; kingdom Viridiplantae; phylum Streptophyta; class Magnoliopsida; order Myrtales; family Myrtaceae; genus Syzygium; species Syzygium malaccense. The sequence continues at coordinate 18,986,393 of CM062253.1, forward strand.
TTGAATAGCACAAATGACTAAAATATTTTTATCGGAATAAAAAGCAAAAAAAAAAGAAAAAAGAAGAAAAAATAGAAAACCGAGCCATGAAAAAAAAGCAAAAAAGAAAAAGAAAAAAGAAGAAGAAACGGAAAACTAATCCAAACCAAATCATATTTTCGGTTTGGTTCCAAGTCGGTTCGAGCGAGTTTCGGTTCGCTTCAAGGGGACACCCTTAATGGTTTGGTTCGGTTCCATTTTTCAAGAAAATCGAACCGTTTACACCCCTATCCATGGCCATGACCGCAATGGCTGCCTTGGCCTAGCATTGGAGCAAAGCTCTCGCTGACATCTTAGCTCTACTACGAAGCTCACATGGCTGGTCGTGGCCCTCATGAGCACAAACCGCACCTCGTGCGGCTCAACGTAGATGCGAGCTTAGCCTCAAGCTTCGATCGCCGGCTCGGCAATTGCCTCGAGTTGCAAACTAGCTTAACATAAATAGAGATAGGGGCATCGAGAGAGCGGTGTTGACGATAGGGTCCTTAATTCTTGATTTATCGGGGTTTTATATTGTCTTGCCTGCTAGACTCCGTTTGTTTCATGAAAAGTCTTAACTTTGAAGAATGTTTTTCTAATACCATTTACATCACTTAGAAAAATGAGTTAATGAATAACATTTCACGCAGAGGACTCCACTTTGAAGAATGTTTTTGCAAGTGTTCGTTACAACCTCACCCTTTGCTCGGAAGCACGATACTGTATTATCAAGAAAGTCTCACTCCTGAAACTTACCAGAATGTGGGAGTGACATGGCCGTCCTTCCACTCGAAGGATGTAGCCTCAAACACAACCAAAGAACCAACTCCCAAAAATCTCCGTTGATAATGTTTTCACTCTATTGGCCGCTAACTGAGGGATCTGAAAAGATTTGAAAAAGAGAGGGGTGAGCAACCATAACCCAGTGGGTAGTACATACCGCTTCTAAGCAGATTAAGCAACCACTATATATATAAGTATAAAGCAATACTAGAAACTCATAATTTAACTCTTTAATATACATATCAAATCATATAAGAGTTGTTTTATTTCAACAAGTTTTATGCAATTAAGAAAATACTCATTTAAATCATCATAAACATCAATAGTCAAATCCATTGATCAATCTCATCAAAATCACATACTAAAGGTATATTCGATCGACCAATCTCGAATCACATGTCAATGGTCCAATCATTGAATAATCTGTTGCTCAATCTCAAAATATGGTCATGATAAAACGCCTTATGACAAGGCAACCAAGATTCACTTCTTAGCAATGTCTGCACCTATGATAAGTCGGTGGCTTAACCTAGAAAGATATCCTAACCGATATGTATACCCACAAGTTTCTCAATGGACTCACAGTAACACCGAGCTTCAACACCAATCCACAGCAATATCCTCGGCAATCTTCAAAACCAAATCCATAATCGATATCATAAGTAGATTTACAAAACAAAGCATATAATTTTTTGCAACTCAACTCATCCACCAAAACACCTTTTGCAATTAATTTCATAAACACTTGTTAAACATTTCAAATAACAAATAGGGAAGTAAATACTCGATCCAAAGTGACGCAGAGAGAAAGCGTAAATTTGGAACAACTCCAAAGAACTCAAAATTTTTATTCAATAATACTGTGTTCTGATTACAAGACGGACATCCTATATATAGAGATAGGACTCCTAATACTAATGGAAACTGCCTGAATGGTAATATAGGAAACTGCCTGACTGGTAATATAGGAAACTGCCTCAATGATAATATAGGAAACTGCCTAAATGATAATATAGGAAACTGCCTAAATGGTTATTTTCCCCAAAATCAGAAAAACTGCCGAGATTTCCGGCGATCACATTGTTCAAGATAATCACAGGCTAACTGTTCTACATCATTCCCTCCCTCTTCGGAAAAACTCGCCCTCGAGTTATGATCAGGATAAAGGGGTGTATCGGAAGCATGATACTCAAATAAGTCTGCCACATTAAATGTAGGGGAAATGTTGAGATCACCAGGAAGGTCAACTACATAGGCATTGTCGTTCATCTTCTTCAGGATGCGGCAAGGACCAATCTTCTTGTGCTTTAGTTTATTATAGGTACCTACAGGAAAACGCTCCTTTCGCAGGAAAACCATTACCTCATCGCCTACCTCAAAAATTTTCGAACGTCGCCGTTTGTCAGCATCCTCCTTATACTTTGAATTAGAAGTAGCCAATTGACTAGCCACAGCAGTTTGGACTTCATTTATTCTGGTCGCCAAATTCTCTGCCGCGACACTATAGCCTGGAATCTTGGGCAAGGGAACCAAATCCAGAGTATGCTGTGGTGTACGCCCATAAACGACTTGAAAGGGAGATGTACCGGTAGAGCGGTTAACCGAGTTGTTGAAGGCGAATTCAGCAGGAGCAAGATACCGGTCCCACTGCTTAGGCATATCACTGCAGAGGCAGCGAATGATATCCGCCATAGTACGATTCACAACTTCCGTCTGACCATCCGTTTGGGGATGGAAAGAACTACTATACTGTAAATCAGTCCCAAACAAACGCCATAAAGTACGCCAAAAATGGCTCAAAAATTTCGTATCACGATCGGAAGTGATTGTCTTCGGCACACCATGGAGACGAACTACTTCACGAAAGAATAAACTTGCCATATGCGAAGCATCTGAAGTTTTCTTACAAGGGATGAAGTGCGCCATTTTTGAAAATAGGTCAACCACCACGAAAACAGAATCTAAACCCCGTTGAGTGCGAGGAAGTCCCAACACGAAGTCCATCGATATGTCTACCCAAGGACCCGAAGGAATAGGCAATGGGGTATAAAGACCAGTGTTCTGAGAGTGACCCTTAGCGGTCTGGCAAATGTAGCATTTACTGACAAATCGCCCCACGTCTCGCTTCAATTGAGGCCAATAGTACCGCTCCTCCACCAAGGCTATAGTTTTATCTCGCCCCAAATGTCCGGTAAGAGTACTACCATGAAACTCTCGAATGAGTTGTTCACGTAAGGAACCACGTGGAATGCATAATCTATTGCCAAAAAATAAGAAATTTTCTTGAATTATCATATCGCCATGACAACTTGTTTCAGAACACTTCTCCCATATCTGACCAAAATCATCATCCTCAGGATAAAGAGAGCATAGGTGATCAAAACCGACAACATCAGTGCGCATGGTCACGAGTGTTGCAGCACGTCGACTCAGCGCATCTGCCACTTTATTTAAATGGCCTGCTTTATGACGAAGCACAAAATTAAATTGCTCCAGAAAAGAAACCCATCGGGCATGCATTCGATTTAAGTGCTTTTGACTCTTGATATATTTAAGAGCCTGATGATCGGTGTTAAGAACAAATTCCTGCTGATAAAGATAGGACTGCCAATGTTTTATAGCTCGCACGACAGCATAATATTCCTGCTCATACGTTGACCAACGCCGGCGAACTTCATTAAGTTTTTCGCTAAAGAAGGCTATAGGCTTACCTTCTTGGGAAAGGACAGCGCCAATCCCGACACCAGAAGCATCACAGTCCAGCTCGAACACTTTCTCAAAATCATGGAGCATTAATATCGGCGCCGTGGAGAGCTTTTCTTTTATAAGAGCAAAACTGGCTGAAGCTTCATCTCCCCAATGGAATTTGCCCTTTTTAAACAATCAGTGATCGGGGCCATAATAGTACTGAAATCTCGAATGAAACGCCTATAGAATGTTGCAAGGCCATGAAAACTTCGAGCCTCGCCAACATTCTTTGGAACTGGCCAATTGCGAATCACGGCCACCTTATCTGCATCAACATGAAGTCCATCCGCGCCAACAACAAAACCCAAAAACAAGAGGCGTTCTGTCATGAAGCTACACTTTTTCAGATTAATGAACAATTTATTTTGCTGCAAGGTTAGTAGGACATCCCTCAAGTGCTCCATGTGTTGACGCCCATCCGGACTATATATGAGTATATCATCAAAGAAAACTACCACAAACTTGCCAATAAAAGGTTTGAGAACCTGAGTCATCAAACGCATGAAAGTACAAGGTGCGTTAGTGAGTCCAAACGGCATGACAAGCCATTCGTACAAACCCGCACTCGTCTTGAAGGCCGTTTTCCATTCGTCGCCAGGACGAATGCGAACTTGGTGGTATCCGCTTCGAAGGTCGATCTTCGTAAAAATCCGTGATCCAGCAAGTCTGTCTAGCATATCATCAAGTCGTGGAATCGGAAACCTATACTTGACAGTAATCCGGTTAATAGCACGACTGTCTACACACATACGCATGGTGCCGTCTTTCTTTGGCGTGAGAAGCGCAGGAACTGCACATGGACTTTTGCTTTCACGCAAGAAGCCCTTTCGAAGGAGATCTCCCACCTGCTCCTGTATAATCTGATTCTCCTTCGGATTCATCCGATAATGTGGCAAATTAGGAAGACTAGCTCCTGGAAGAAAATCAATCTCATGCTGGATATCCCTCAAAGGAGGTAATCCGTCAGGTAAATCCTCAGGCATAACATCACTAAATACCTTTAATAAGGGTTTAAGAATGTCGGGAACACGAACCATAACTTGCTGGTCGCTCTTGTCCACAATCATATACATCCTTTCACGCTTTCGGATGTTAATCATAATCCCTACATTCTGCTTCTTCACAATCTTAAGTTCTGCTCCTTTGCGTATCCACCCGATCGTGTAGGGCGTGGGATGCGGCTCCGTCTTTAGTTGCAAGTGATCCACCAAGGCCTTTGACACTATATTCTCGCAACTTCCGCTGTCAATAATGATATCGCATACTTTGCCGTTGACAGTACAACGAGCGCGGAAAAGCTGATTCCGCTGGGTATCTTCTATCCGCGGAGCAAACAATAGACGACGCACAACACAATTAACTTGCTCGCCCACTTCATCTTCCACTCCCACTTCTTCTTCCTTTTCCCAATCTTCTTCATACACATCTTCGTCATGTTCAATGATATTGGCTATTCTACGACGAGGACAATCGCTGGAACGATGGCCCAACTCATTACACTTGTAGCACTTGATCGGTTGGGGTTTGGCATATGGATTCTGGGTATTCTGATTGGGAGTGCGATTGCTTGCTGCGACTGCTTCCTTAGGCGTCCCCGTAGTACTTCCTCGAACTCGGCTTGAATCAGGGGTTTGTTGACTAGAAGAATTCGTAACATCAAGCTGTCTTCCTTTCGCGAATGACCCACGATCCAAATAATTTCTACCACGAGTACTAGGGCTAGTCCTCTCCAATTGCATCTCAATTTTTCGTGCCATATCCTGGGCATCTTCAACAGAGAATAGTCGATGCAAAGAAACCCGATCCTGGATATTAAGTCGCAAACCATTAATGTACCTAGCAGTTTGTTGTGCCTCGGATTCATCCAGGTTATTGCGAGCGGAAAGTCGAAGAAACTCTTCCGTATAAGCTTGGACCGATCTATTTGATTGTCGGCAATTTTGGAATTGCTGAAATAACAGTTGCTCATAGTTCGTTGGGAGGAACCTCTTCTTCAACTTCTGTTTCATCTGACCCCAAGATCGAATAGAAGTCTTGCCTTGTCGACGTCGCGTCAATTGAGTTTGTTCCCACCAAACTGAAGCGCCACCCTTCAACTTGTACGCCACAAGTTTCACTTGGCGATCCTCGTCAATATCCATGGCGTCGAAGAATTTTTCAACCTCCCAAAGCCAATCAAGGAAATCTTCAATATCCAAATTCCCATTGAAAGTAGGGAGATCTACCTTTAGTTGATACTGCTCAGGATCTTGTCGATATCCTCCTTGACGTCGATTCCCACGAACATGCTCCTCTTGGAATCCCCTGTATCGGCGACCACCACGAATCTGCATCTCCTGGAAATTATCGTCTTCGTCTTCCGTATCCTCGACATAGTCTTGACGCCTTTGTCGGGGAATTCTTCCACGCCCCATAGCATCTTCGGGATCACGAGCGACAGGATTTCGCTTGGCTGGAAGAACGCCAGGCGCATGGTTTGTGGACAAACGCTGGATGGCATCAAGGATCTCTTGAAACCTCCGATCGGTTTGACCCACGAATTGATTGAACTCAGCCCGCGTAATAGGCTCGTTCTCACGGCCCTCAGCAGCGGGGAGATTGACATTCACGTTATTCACCATCGTCACAGGAGAATCTTGCTCTGATACCAAATGACGCAGAGAGAAAGCGTAAATTTGGAACAACTCCAAAGAACTCGAAATTTTTATTCAATAATACTGTGTTCTGATTACAAGACGGACATCCTATATATAGAGATAGGACTCCTAATACTAATGGAAACTGCCTGAATGGTAATATAGGAAACTGCTTGATTGGTAATATAGGAAACTGCCTCAATGATAATATAGGAAACTGCCTAAATGATAATATACGAAACTGCCTAAATGGTTATTTTCCCCAAAATCAGAAAAACTGCCGAGATTTCCGGCGATCACATTGTTCAAGATAATCACAGGCTAACTGTTCTACATCACAAAGTTATACATCAAATATGCCATAAACATCAATTTTCCTCTTTAGCCAAATTACGCTTTGCACATAATATGTATCATACTTTTTATTTTCAAAATATGAATTTATAAACTCAAAGAAGAGATATTATCACTCACCTAGAAATGCCCAAAAACCAAATAGCTTGTAGCTATAGGACTTGACAGTCTCATAATTGTGTAAAATGCTACCTCAATTACGAAACGGCTAAACTAAACTTAAACGCTAACAAAACAACTCCCTTGTAACAACAAATCGCTCCCTCAAAGAGATTATTCAAATCTAAACACGATACGGAACTCACACGTGAAACCCTAAAATTTCACTCCAACTAAACTATTTCTTCAAATTGAATCCCATCAAACCCCACGGCTCCGCAATGTTATCCACCAATTCCATGAAATCCCACAGCTTGATAACTCAAAAGTCGGATTTTGCGGTTTGAATTTCACGAAACTTTGAATATACGACCTAACTCCGAAAACTACTCCAATTGGACGAACGAGGGGTGCGAATACTTACCGGGTGTTGCTATGTAATTGAATTGGCTTGGTGAGGCATTGGCAAGAACCCTCTTCTTATTTCCTCCTCCTTCTTTCTTTCTTCCCTCTCTGTTTTTCTTTCTCTTTTCTCTCCCTTGCTATCAGCGTGAGCTCTTGGTGCATCAGCTTGGCGATCGTACATGCACCACTTAGTGCGACCAAGTCCCAAGTGTCGAGGCCTTGCTTTTGGAACGTGATGATCACTTAAGGCAAGTCTATGTTCGGTGCGGGAATGTCAGTGTTGGCTGCCGTCCTATTTGCCGTGGTGGAATGTTGTACTTGCCATGAAGGCCCCCAAGCTGAAAAATATGAAAGTCAACCTTTTAAATTCAAATTGAGCTTTGCTTAGATATTCGAAACATTATGTATGTGCCTGGTCAATAAGGGTAAGTCTTGCGATGACCAATTTGCTTAATTCGGGTTTTCAAACTTAAAACAGAGTCAAATTATCTAAATGAACTTTGAAATACACATCTCAAGCTTTCTAAAAACACTTGAATCATGTCAATTGGACTTTGTTTAATGGGTCAATTGAATTGAAACAGAATCAGTTCGAACTTGAAATTTAACTGAATAAGTGACCCTTCTATGGTTCATTTCCCCTTGTCCGATTGATTGAGAAATAAGGCAATTTGGCCTAAATGCATATTTAATTTGATGCTTGTGCATGTGTTTTGTTAGATGAATGGATAGGCGCGATGCATGCTCGATGGGTAACTGAATGAGATCTCTTAGAACCGATTTTAGGGGTTAATTGACGTTGATCATCATTTTGTGCATGCAAATGGCGACCAATTGTTATTAATCGTCAATCAAATTAGTCTTAGTCGATTAAGAGGTTGGGATGAACGAAATGTATGAATTCCGAAGGCCATCCTTGAGGCCACTCTTTGATTGATTTGTTTGAACTTTGCTAAATGTGTTGATTGTTTGAGTGCACATTGTTCGAACAAATGTAATGCATGTTGGAAACCGACACCAACGACGTTGGCCATGTGAGACGATCCATGGAGGAGGCGGCCGAGGCTCATGAAGATGGTGGCAAAAGATGATTTCTTATCTGGTCTCAAACTTGTAATAGATAGTTCAATTCAACTAAATAAGCAAGATTGACTTAAATCTTTAATAAAAACGGTTTAGTTAGAAAGATCACCAAACATCCAAAAAGAATCAATTGTATAGCTTAGGCTCCACATTCAATAATAGGGGGAGTTTGGGACACTAGTGACTTTGAGGCTACTTGAAAGGATTAACGACGTACTTTATATCCAATGATCGGAATTGATGATCTGCCTTGAACAAGTGAAAACATAGGATTTCTTGTGGCCTTGATCACGAGGGAACGATTTTGCTACCTAAGATAGGATTAGTCTTAGGACTTACTCAGTTTCAATAGAAAGCTTCTGAGGGCTCATGTCTCGAGGCTCAATAATAAAGCCATGTACATATGTTACTTGACCACTTCTTGAGTTTTTAACTTGTTTTGTAATAATCTCGACGAGTTGCGGGTCTTTCTTTATTGCACTTAAATTAGCTTGCCTTTCCACACATTAAATGTTTACTTTACACATCGCTTCTTAATAAATTAATTTTTAGTTTTTTCTTGTCTAGACTAGGATAGGTTAGTTTAGAACGATAAATGAAAACCACAAAAAAAAAGATGTATGGACATTAGAATGGTGGCAAAAACCTCATTGGACTTTTAAATGCTAAACTAAGACAGCATGATCGCTTTGGAAAACAACAAACTAGTTAGCGGTCGTGAAAGAACATTAATGGAAACATTAGCGTAAGTAAATCCCCGAACGTAGAAACTCTGCTTACGTAGAAATCAAGATCAACCTCCCACCTCTCGATTGGGTATCTAGCCAACCTCTCACAAAGGCTAGTGGCGACTCCTAGTATGATATTTAGGTTGTTAAATAACTTAAAAATAATGTCTTGTCATACGAGGTATGGTGTTGGGAGAGACAACGTTCAAGATTGATGGACCGATGAACCTAAAATGATGCATTTGAGTCGTCTTTTTGGGATGTGCCATTTGGAATGTTTGTTGAACAATTACCTCTAAATCTATTCTTGGGGTGGCCCTCAAAAGGGTAGGTCGTGACAAGTCTCACCATTGCCAACCTGAGGAATGTGAACACATTGAGGATCCCTGTCAGGAACACGATGCACGTCAGATATCTTCAGATCCCCTTTATATATGCTGATGCCCTGCTCATCATTGTTTGGTCTGACAAAATTCAAAAAAGAAAATCTTATATCATTACAATGTTTGTGCGTAAATTGTAACCATATATAAGAAATTGAAAATATAAAAATAAAAAAATTTCGTGCCCTATTTTCTTCCCTCTTTCCAGTGAATTTATTTTCCAAATATGTATGATTATAAGATAAAAATGGTGAGAAATAATAAGTGTAATGTACACTATCCAAAATTAACTTGCTTTGCTAAAAAAAAGGAAAAAAAGTGGATGATATCCGAAATTAAGTAATGCAAGTGTAATATACGTGTTATACACGTGCAATATACGTGTTGTATGCGTGCAATATATGCGCAATATGTGAAAAGAAACGTATGATTTAATTGGCTTTATGTTTCCATCTTGACCATCGACTTCACAAAATCATCCCGACAGTCCTCCACATCATCACTATAAGTTTTCACCTGCTCATTCGTTAACCCATCACTGTAAAGTGCTTGATCAAAGTGAAGAAGCCCCTTCTGCGCCAACAAATTATGGAAGTACAATGTATCGAATTGAGCAGGCGAAGGATCCAAACCGGCGAGGTTACTCACCTGTCCAATATGCGGGGGCAAAGATCAGAGGCTCTGGCGAAATCAGGGGCGATGTTGGTATCGTTGTATATGTGATCCCTGAAAACGCAACATTGCGGGAACCCGATCACGTGTGCACCACTTGGTGCGACCAAGTCCCAAGTGTCGGGACCTTGCTTTTGGAATGTGTTGATCAGTTCAGGCAATTCCATGTTCAGTGCGGGAACGCCGGTGTTGGCGCTTTCCTATTTGCCGTGGTGGAGTCTCTCCTTCCAAGTAGTACTTCCCATGAAGGCCCTCCAAGCTGAAATATGAAAGTCAACCTTTTAAATTCGAACGGTGCTTTGCTTAGATATCTGCAACATTATGTATGTGCATGTGAGCCTACGCACAGTGTGTTCAGTTAGCCGGAGACTCTCTCTTTTACTTGTCTGTACTGTAATTTTGCTCAAATGAAGGCATCATATATGGCATTAAAATTAGACGTACCGCAAAAATGGAGTTACGGGCTGTGACGGTATACCAGTGAGTATCCGCAAGCTTTGTCGACCTTCGCTTTAATATGATCGATCATTTCGAACCCTCTGGCCGAATTGTTATTCGCGCTGGCGAGCTTTTCGCCATCAATGGTAGGGATCTCATCCAAAAGTATCCGTGGGTCTAATTCTTTGAACAGTTCGGAGGTCCTCAAGGAACGAATCGAGGATCATAAGATCCTATGAATTTATCAAATTAATGTCTAGAGTTTGAAATTCCAACATTGTTTTGCTCAATTATATGCAAATCAACAACTTAGGAACAGGTCATAGGCAGCAAAAAACTCGAGTCCGAAACACGGCAAGAGCATCTAGAACCTATTTGACCCTCTAGTACAAGAAAATGTCACTATCAAATTTGAGTTTTCCCATTAGAAGTCCAATAAACAAGCTAACAATCAATCGATCCGATGAAAGAACAGATCATCAGTATTGCAAGAACTATATCACATCCTAAATGTCATTTTTATTTATGCAACTTGTTGGATAACTCAGTTAACAAGTTGAGGGTGAGGGTGAGCGTGACCTTACAGGTTGAGGGCACACTCACACTCTTCTATCCAAATCCTGGTTAACTGATATGCAAAACCCTAAGTACAAATTTAATCAATATTAAAGACCAAAATCCAAGCTTTTTTGCCCTCTGGGTTAGGGGTGTACATGGTCCGGATGGGCGGTTCCCACCCTGGAACCGTGGACCACCCGCTACAAGACCGGTTCCAAAAATTGGAACCGAGAACCGCCCGTCGGTTCCATGGACCCGCCCAAGAATCGGACCGCCGATTCGGTTTGGTTCTTGGGCGGGTCCATGGAACCGATCTCAGCAAGTTTTCCTAAACAAATAAAAAAAAATCTATGGACCAACATCGGATCAACGGAACAAAAAGAAAAGAACATAATTTTTCATATAATTCCTACACTATGATCGATTATATTAACCACATAATTCATAAATCAAGTGGGTACCCATTAATTATTGGGAAAAATGACCAAGGTATCCCAATTACACAAGAGCTTCAGACATGATAACAAAATTTCTTCGTTTTTTAAAATTTTTTTGGTCAAATTTTTTAATTAAAAATTAAAAAAATAAAATATATTATTATTATTATATTACCGGTCCAATCCGAGTGGGCGGTTCCACACCAGGAACCGGGAACCGGCCCAAATAGTACCGGTTCCAAAAAATTGAAATCGGGAACCACTGGTTTCGAGCAGGTTCCAGTTCTTTTGCACACCCTTACTCAGGGTCACCAAAAACAACCATAAAGTTCTCTTTTTTCTTTGATAAACTTATTACAGTTCATAATAATTAGCAGCATGATCCAGAAAGATCTCGAACTGTAGACATAGATAAGCCGCTCATTCAAGCAGAGTCAATAGATGTGGGAAGTGTCGACGCGTCCTTCCCCATCACCATGCCCAAGCATTTCGTCTTGTTCATGATGAATCTTGCTTGATTGCCTCGGTGGGTTTCCTCATCAAAGTCGCCTCTGCAGAAGAGCAGCATGTCAGTCTTTCCTTCTTCCCAATCAATCAACTGACTTTCACTCGAGGGGCGGTGTGAATTCGCACATCGTTCCCGAGATTTTGAAGCACGAGGGAACCCATGATGGAACTGGCCGCCATACACTGATCTCGAAACCATCTCCGAGCGCCCGGTTCTCTTCTGTAGAACCATCTCCTTCCCGACCGAGGTAGCTTTCCACCCAGGACAGACCAAGAAAATCTGACTTGGAGGAGTAGTCGAGACTCGTTGAGGCACTGATTTCGATCACGGGCGGCGCTACCCGACTCCTTCTGTCGGATATTAGGAAGACCATCTCTCTTTTTAGTCCATGTGTATGGTTAGCCCCCTTTGCAACACAATTCAACATCTCCCATACAATATCCGGTCCATGTGTGTTCGTAGATTGCACTGCACTGATGGTAGACCCGCGAGGCGAGACGAAAGGTACAATAGCCACATTAGCAGTCCAAACGCTAACCAACGACGTAATTCATTGTCCGAGTACTTCGAGCAAACCCCGCAAAATAAAAATTATCAATAACCAAACTGTCTTGTGTCCAACAATCTTGTCGGTGCAAATATTTCCGGGACAAGTAGATATGATTTTTAAAAAAAATGACGAAATTTGTCAAAGGATAACCATGCTTCCTAGATTGCAGCAATCTTCCGGAAGCCCCGTTTGTAATTCGCCTACTAGTTCCTAGTCACTCACATGCTAACAAAGGAAAGAGACTGGCAGTTGGCACGGTGCGGTTCCCGTCCTCCCAAAGCTTTTGTCCATACCGAGGAAAATCTAGAATAGATATTCCGTCACGCGATACATTAGCTTCGCTTCATGGGCAACTCCGTGGACAAAACCAATGACAGTGCGGCATGCGAAACATTATTTCTTGTAAGACCCTCTATTATTCGTGAAAATTCTTAACGCGTCATGGGTCTTGATCTAATGAAATAATTCCAAGCGAGATGCTAATTTATTTACTCATCCATCATCGAGCGCTTACAGATAGCGATGATGAACAAGGATAAACACGTTCACAAGAATTCCCAAGCTCACATAATAGGCAATATGGTAAAGTAGCACGACCAAGAGCACATTATCTTGATTGAAAAGTCAGGTCAATCAAATGTCGAGCTCTTTTCGGGTGGATGCAAATTAAACGGAGTCGCCGAAGCCAAAACGTCCGCGTGGCACCGATTATCCATCCGATCCTTATAGTCTTTTTCCAAGATGGGGGTGGGGGCAAACTGCCAACTGGCCACTTGGGTACCCTAGTGAACCCAATCTAGGATCTCGAAGGCAATCAATCACGCACGCACCATCAATCAAGCGATTAGAACCAAAAATATCTGGCCAAAAAGAATGACTAAAACACATGTGGCCTCAACTAAAAGCATCAAGCCATGAAAGAACAGCCCTAATGATAACAACCACGACTTTTTTTTAAAACGATAACAATACTAAGGTTTCAAGTAAAAACCCGTGGGCTCCAAATTGACCACGCACTCACCCAAAAACGGATGGATCGCACGTCTCGTCCGGGCATCTATCTCGTACCGCCGATGTTTAAAAAAATGCCCCGACATCGAAACCCTCCCCAATCGGCGATCGACACGTGGAGCTTCGCGAAGAAGTATCTCTCGCGATGGTGGAGTGGGGTGGAGTGGGGTGGGGGGTGGGGAGAAATGAGAAGATAATAAAGCAGCGGGCCCCCTCCCGACGACTCTGAAAAAAAAAAATCGAAAAGGGCCCACGGAAATCGAGCCTCCCCTAAATATCTTCCACGTGTCGCGACGACGTCCATGAGATCCGGTGTCTCCCCGTCAGCACTCAACCTCCCCCAAAATATCTCCCCTTAAACAAGTATTTCCCGAGGCCCCACGCCCCGCCACGTGTCCAAACCCTCCCAAAAATATCCCGAGCACCACAAGTCCTCCCCCCCTCCCCCCCCCCCCCACGCCTTTTTGACCTCACAAAAAAAGAAAAAAAAAGCATGGGAGCAGGAATTTTCCAATTTTCCATTTTCGATTTTTTTTTCCCTTCTTTTGTGTGGGGGCAAGGTCAGTGGCCACCCACCAACCACACAAGCCAATGACCCTTCTCCTTTTGATCGACTGGCTCGGTGGGGGCTCGGGCTCGGGCTCCGATGGAGCGGTGACGTGGCACGCCACAGCCACACAGGCGACGGGGCTCGAGATATTTTGCGCGCGCGCATTTGGGCGAGATATTTCTCGCCGTCGGATCCTTGGGAAGTGAGCGGTGGGCCGGGCGTCCTCGCCGTCCGATCCCCAACCCCCAATGTCCTATCGACGCCAGATTTCGAAGATATTTTGAGCAGCCAAGAAAAAAAGAGATAAAAGAAGAAAAACGAGGAAAGAAAAAAACAACACGAAGGACGGTGATCTCAGTTTCCGTTTCTCCTCCAGTTCCGTCACCGTGTCGCGACGTGAAGGAGATGGGGGAGGTGGTGGTGAGCAGCAGCGACGGCATGGAGGAGAGGGAGGAGGAGGTCGTGGTCGTCGGCGGCGCCGGCGGGACGGCGGCGGAGAAGCAGGCGGGGAGCCCGGGCGGAGTGGTGAAGTGGGAGAGGTTCTTGCCGAGGATGGTGCTGCGGGTGCTGCTGGTCGAGGCCGACGACTCCACGCGGCAGATCATCGCCGCGCTCCTCAGGAAATGCAGCTACAGAGGTCGGTCTCGGCTCTCTCGCTCTCTCTCGGCTCGCGATTTCTCTTGTTTGGTGATTGCTTCGTCTGTTCCTGTCCTCCTGTACTGTGTGGGGTTTTAGTTCGCCACTCCAATTGTGGAATGGTGACGATGCTCGGAGTTTTAGTCCGGCAGGTTTTCCAATTGTAGCGAGTCGAGGTTGAGGAGTGGCGTTGTTGCTGTTGTAGGCTCGAACGATCTGTGCTTCTTGTGCCTGGTGGTTGGCTGCTTAGGCAAATTGGCGCACAAGTCATGCGGTCGTGTCTCGATGACAGTATCGGAAACCGCGACCTCTGTGTCCATCTCCTTCAGTTTGCTGCTTTTGGGAGAATGGTTTCGCAAGATCTTCTGTCGTTTGTCATTATGCGTGTCCTTTTCCTCGGATAGAACATCATTTTTCGCTCTCTACTAGGAAAGGAGGCCTTTGTTGGGTTTCGATTGAAGTGTTCATCTTAATGTCGTCACGAATCATCACACGTTGTCTGTTGTTGATGCAACATGTGAGCTGCTTGCTTCCTCATTCAGAAGAAGAGGTGAAGTAGAAAGTATTTCGGTGTATAACTGCTAAAAGAGGCTTAATTAGTTTGAAATATGGAATACATGGTTTGTCTTGTGCCATGTTTCATAGTGCTTACTGATTAACATTGGTTTTCGCTGCCTGCACAAACCAAGACATGCATTAATAGGTTGTGATTGGCTTTTAAGTTGTGGATGTCTTGTTGATGTAGACTCGTTCTGTCTGCCCTGAAAGAGGTTAATTAATCAATCTCCAACTGTATTTTCATACTTACGAGTTATGCACAGGTTTTTAGAACTGAGGTTTAGAATTTCCTTCTGTCTCTATGCATTTTAACATGTCAGCCCTCGTAATGGAAATGACTTTATCCTTTTGTTGAGCAGTTGCAGCTGTTCCTGATGGTTTGAAGGCGTGGGAGTTGCTGAAGGGAAGACCTCACAACATAGATCTCATATTGACTGAAGTGGAATTGCCGTCAATATCTGGATATGCTCTTCTTACTCTAATCATGGAGCATGATATATGCAAAAATATTCCAGTCATAAGTACGTCATACATATCTATACATAGCAGATTCATATTCTTTACTGGTGCCATGGTCCAAAATGACTTATTTGCTATTCTGTTGTGATTTCGCAGTGATGTCCACACAGGATGCTGTCAGCACGGTGTACAAGTGCATGTTGAGAGGTGCTGCCGACTATCTTGTCAAGCCTATTAGGAGAAATGAATTGAAGAACTTGTGGCAACACGTGTGGAGAAGACAAACCGTAAGCCTCCGAACTTGCTTGTAAAATATGCAGGTCATTTAAGATATATTACTAACAATGGCTTAGCATTTTTCCATCTCATTTATATGTTTACTTCAAAATTATCGCTTGCTCTATTGAGACCCTGATATCTTTCCTGTTTCCCCAGTCAACCACAAGTGCAAGTGGCCGAGAAGATGAGACTAATGCGTTGCAGAAGGTTGAAGCAACTGCTGAAAATAATGCTACAAGTTGTCATTCGAGTGGGTACATGGCTTGTGTCGAGAGAGACAGGGAATTAATTGAGAAAGGAAGTGACGCTCAGGTTAGTATCCACTCCCACATCGAGGAAGCACTCTTCTTTGCTAAGAGGAATAAAAGCACCGCCTGTGTAGTCAATCTGATTTTCGTCGTAAAATTCACTGGCAATCTGATGTTGTATATGCAACTTGGAGTTCCTCTTATCTTTAATATTTACCTGCAGATCCACTTTGTTTTAAAGTTCCATGTATTAATTATATGTCAGATCCAATTTGCTTTTAAGTTCCATGTGTTAATTATGTGTTTGCATTCCTTCTCTGTAGAGTTCTTGTACAAAGCCAGACTTAGAAGCTGAGATTACAGAAATAGAACAGGTGCCTGATTTTTCTCGGCCTGGGTGGGACAAATCTTCCGTGAATGACAATAAAATAGCAATGCCTGAAGAGAAAGTGAAATCAACTCAGGAAGAACTTGTCTTGCAAGAGGATGCTGCTGATGGTAAGCTATTCGCAACTTCCCCGTTTTTGTTTTGTTGCATTCAATCACTTAACAAAACACCTGACTCTCCACGTTCTTTCTGGAAAAGCAGCTATGGTGGATGCCCACAAATGTTCTCATGCATCGACTCAGATCAAGGATGCCAGGTCTGAAGTTCACAGGGGGGATGAAAATGCTGTCAGTGATGGGTGTGGTGATAATGATGGAATAATGAACTCATATAGACAAGCGATTAATTTAATTGGAGCATTTGAGAATAATTCACATGCCTGTTATGTTGATTGTCCATCCAACTATGGCATGAGACAGCCAGACTTTTCACCACATCTGGATCTTTCCTTGAAAAGATCTGATCCTAGTGCTTTCGGAAATCAAAAAACTGAAGAGAGGCAAACTCTTAAGCATTCTGATGCTTCAGCATTTTCACGGTGAGTTTACTTTTCAATCTCTGTTACTTGTCGTGCATTATAATTTTGGCTATGAGGAATAAATTTGAAGATGCAGCTGGTCTGTGGTGCATTTTCTGTTGTCGCGTTCTTCTCCTTTGCACATTTAGATGCTCTCTCTTTAGTAGGATTGTCATCTTCAACTCAGTTTGGAAGTCCAAATGTGCAGGTATGTGAACAAATCTTCGCAACCTTTGCGGCCACAGTCAGTTAATGTTCCTATTCAGCGGATGGCACGTGGAAACGACCCTGATAAAGAGGCTTTGCATGTTGTTGATGATAGTAATCCTGACACTTCTGTTCCTGTGCAAAGCACTCCAACAAGTATGATTGCATCAGGAAGCACTCAATCTAGGCAGTCCGAATACATCCTTTCGTGCCCTCAGCAGAGTGGTTTTCCAGCTCCCATTCCAGTGAGAGGTGTCAGGTTTGACAATCTAAGCACAGATTATGGTTCTGTGTTTCCTCGAATATACTGTGGGCAATCAGTTCCCTCACCAGTGCCAAGTCCGAGTACTGCTGGCCAGCAAGATGCTTTCTTCCGCTCTGAATCACTTCATCAGTCAAGTTGTGAAAATAATAATTGTGATCGCATACAAAACCCCCTCGATCAAAACACAAGCAACTCCTCCAACCAGGGTAGGTACAAACAGGAGTTTAAGTTTGATTCGCTGGAGGATCGAGGACATATTTCGCCGGGTACGGACAGGAGTGCAACTAGCAGCTTCTGCAATGGCACATTAACTGGGCTTAGTAGTCTCGACTGTGGAAGTATCTCTGGAAGTAACGGCAATGTGAATCAGGTCTCTGCAACGAGGCATGCTGGTGAGAGCATTGGTGGAGATGGTCTTGTTGCTCAAGATGGAAGCTCCCGACGAGCTACGCAAAGAGAAGCAGCTTTAGCGAAGTTTCGCTTGAAGCGAAAAGATAGATGCTATGAAAAGAAGGTAAATACTTTTACTTTGGTCCTGATTTTTTAGTTAGTACGAGTAGCCATCATATTTGCCTACTTGAGCCTATTTCCTTTTGTTGTGAGACAAAATTGTTTAAATTAAAACTGATGGGTATCCAATAGGGATTTTTCTTGTGGAAAATATATCTCAGGCCTTGAAATTTTATTCCCTGTGGAGTTCCGGGGTATCAGTTTGAAAACTTGAGTATTTTTGAGAATCTCATTGAACTGGGGTCAGCACAAATGTTGTCCGTTGCTCTTACCGACAGCCTTATATGTGGTCTTGTTCCGCCTAGAAGTAGGGATTTTTCTGTCTCCTCTTCATAGAATCTTCGAAGGCCATAAGGAGATCTTGGAGATTTAGGTGTTTTTCGAGCCTTGTGATAGAATGGAATGAATGGTTTCTCAGGCCTTGAAATTTTGGTGGCAGCATGCTGATTTTTAATCAATTCAGCTTCCAAAATGGAGTATGGATTTCTGAAACACTCTGTATCAAATCTTGATAGTTGAAAGTGAAACTCAGAATGGGCGTGTGTGTTAGCACGGGTTACATGGTTGATTTTTTTCTAATGGAAATGGGACCCCTTCTAATCTGGCTGGCTAGTCAAGAGTTAATTAGGTCATTTTGCTCATAACTTAGCATATGATGGTATTTTATTTCAGATCCCTTTGGTTTCGCATGTTTTAGAATCTTAATAATGACAAAAATCAAAATCCCACCGAGTACCATTTTCCAGCATGTAGACTTAATTATGCTACTGGTCCTCAGGTTCGATATGAAAGCAGAAAAAAACTTGCGGAGCAGCGTCCTCGAGTGAAAGGACAATTTGTACGGCAAGTGCCTGCAGATCCTGCACCCGGAGAAACCAATCCTTGACATGGCATTTTGTCCACATGTGCAACTGAACAATCTGCTTTCAAATGGGAGCCATGGTCTTAAGATAGCTGGATTTTAGACGCATTTTGAAGAACACCGCACCCATTTGTGATTGCTTGGTTAGTAGCGGAAGGACTTCCCAGGATGCGTCTTCTGACACGTTATTCTCACCCCTCTTTTGTGGATAGAGAACAGAGTAATCTGTAGGATTCTTTGTATCATAGTACTAGATCGAAGCAAGTCCTTTTCCCTTGCTTTTAGTTCTTTGTTTTGTGAGGTATTGGCATATGTGTTGTATTTAATCAGATATATAGGTTGTCCTTTCTTTTTGCAGAAGTTAGGGATAGGTTCCTCATATAAAACCGAATGTGGCTTATCAACTGGCTGCCGCTTGACACGATATGTGTAGCTAGTGTTTTTGTTTAATACTGCAGACTCGTTGCTGCCCTCTTTTTTTAGGTGGTACCATTTAAGTTGTCTGTGCGTCAGATAGATTTGGTCCTCCATTTGGGTCAGGAGAAAAATCAAGGCTCGCAAGTGCATCTGCTGAATATGTTGTTACTGCATCTGTTCTTTAAGTCAAGTCAATATGCAGAAGTGAAACTTAGAGTTCAGGCCTTCGAAAGAACCGATGTCAAATCGGCAACTGAAATTTTCACCTGCACCAATTTAAGTTCAGCCTAAGAATTTTCCTCCTTCTCGTTCTTGAGGTGAATGTCGATTCGTATCTCTCGGAATCTCTCAACCGAACATGATGGATCTTTATTTGGTTCGAGAGTCTTGGCATCTAATGAAAATCTGGTCACGCAAAATTTTCTCGTAATTGACAGGATGACGCATTAAAATGAGCGAAAGACGTTGCCAAAGCAAAGCGAATCCGGGAAGATTTCGAACCAGAACCACCGCTGAGCGTAATATTCTCTCGAAGATCCTACAGCGTTAGAGTGCCGTGGCCCATTGGCTCTTTATCGCATGGTCAATCAACTCGAGACGCAGCGGTACATGCGTGAGCATCAAGCTTGACGAGGGTCATTGTCTTGTTCGATTTCTTTTTTTTAACGTTAACTTGCAATGGGATTCATTGGTCTCGGGAATCCGATGTCACTAGCACATCAGCTCGTGGACATCTTCTCTTTGCGCGGTTCAGTTTCTTAACCTGAAAGAAATGAGAAAGACTCGAATGAAAGCGAGGCAATCATCCTGAGAAAAGTATTATTCCCATGGGGATACTGGAAAAGTCGTTCTAGGGGGACGCACTCCATGCTTTCTCCACCTTAAGCTGTCTGTTTTCATTGCTCGTCACGAAATTTCATAAAAGTCAAAATCGGACGTTTTTTACACTGTAAAAACCGGCAAATCCCTGGAGCAGTTTCTAAGCGATCCGCCAAACTAAAAAAGGCAAAGAGAGCGATGCGGAGATGCGAAAGATGATCCTAGTGATAGCTACATGTCATGTAGAATGCGACGGTGCATGACCGTGCACATAAGCTCATGCTCATTGGATCTCCAAAAAGCACCACACCATCATCGAATCTGCCACTGCTTCGCTTTGTTAGAAAGCAGCAGATTATAAAAAAGCACACGTTTGTTCAGTTTTTTCCATCTGAAACTTTGCGGGCTAGTGGATTGGCAGATACACATCAAGACGACGCAGCATACATTTACCTGAGGCCGGGGGTGTTGGACTCCGGATCTAATGCTCAACTGTCTTCCAAATTTCGCTTCGTTTACTTCCACGAAAGGTTGTACAGGGATAAGGCTGCTTTGTAGTTTGCAAACGGCATTGTCTCCGACTCTCATGCCACATGATTCAAGATGCCACCGGGTGCCGCTTACTTCAACTGAACACTGCTCTCAGGAAGAAGAAACGGGACAGAAGAAAATGTTCAGCAGAACAATCAAAGCTTGGATCCTTTATTCACGTAACACTTCGAATTCATTAACTGGAATTATGAATTTAAAGTTAGAGCGACTTATCAACTTTTGTCCGATTAAATTAGCTACTAATTCGAAGTCACCCTTATTTAAAACAATGTCCATTTAAGGCCCTTATTTGAGAAAATAATGGCACTTTATGCTCTCATTTAAAACAAATTCCACTTCATGCTCTTATTTAAGAAAATGAGAGCACTTCAGACCCTTATTTAGAATTTTCTCTAAGAAATAAGAGAAGTTCTTAACTTAAAAAAATCAAAAAAACATTGGTTACTAACTCGAATAAAAGTTGTAGCGGAAAACTAGTCCGTGATATAATAGAAGGAAAAGTTGGTGCGCATTTATTGAGGTTGGTAATTTGCACAAAAAAGGTAAAATTTTAAAAGTTAATAAGACAAGTAAAAGTGGTAATTCAGTAGAAAAGTTGATAAATTAAAAAATTAATAAATAAACATACATAAGCAACTCAAATGCATGTGAGTTGGTAACCCAAACCTAGTTGATAACTTAATGAGAGAAAAGTTGATAAGTTACTCAAATAAATGTTGGTAATTTATATAATAGGTGGTAAATTCGAGGAGTTAATAAGAAGGGTAAACAAAACCTTAAAAAGGATAATATAAGCTTTTTTTGTCACAGATAATAGAAGTTGGTACTTCTTTTAATAAAAATAAATATCAAATAACTAACTCTAATAAGAGTTGGTAATCGAACTAGTTTTGTTAATGTAATTGAAGAATAGTTAGTAATCACTTTAATTATATTGGTTATTTATAAAAATAATTGGCAAATTTAGCGATCGGCAAGTAAGGCCAACAAAAGCTGGCAACAAATTTATCGAGGTCGATAAACTTAAAGAAAAAAACCGAAAATAAACATTTATAAGAAACTCAAAGGAAATTGGTAACTTAATGAGAGAAAAATTAATAAGTCATACAAATGAAGATTAGTAAATCCACACACGAGTTGATAAATTTAGGACGATTGTAAGAAAAATAAATAAAAGTTAGTAAACGCTAACAAAAGCTGATAAATCTAAAGAAACTAAATGAACTTTAGTAAATAACTTTGTTAGATTTTTAAAATATTAAACCACTATGCTACTGATATATCAGGTGACCCGGAAAACGTTTTCATCAACATGCTTTTTAACACTAATCAACTCTTTCCGAAAACTATGGTTATGGGACGACACAAGGTCTTTCTGGTGAAGAATGGTTGGCACATTGAAGTCGAATCACTTGATACATGTTAAGATTTACAAGTGACTGAGTATGCCCCAGATAATCCTTGGCTACTGGGAACCCACAAGAGGATCTGCAAGTCAAAAGGCATGAAAGCTAAAATTATTGCTGCTTTCTGCCTTCTTGCCCACCTTTTATTTAACTCCCCCTTCTCTCATTCCTTAGCATGCTAAGCCACCCCCTCTCTCTCCACTCACCTCGTTCAGTTCCTGCAAATGTCTCCAGTCGTCATCAGTTCACCAGAGCACTGCGCAAGGCGAGGATCCAACATTGACAGGCGCCACAACAAGCTGCTTTTCGCATTCTTCACCACCCTGACTTCATTCCTCGCGCTGGTTATTCTTGTTTGGCTCATCCTCCACCCGGCCAAGCCTAAGTTCACCATCAAGGAAGCCGATATCGACCAGCTCAACCTCTCCAGCCCTCGCCTTAACTCCTCTATCCAGCTCACTTTGCTCGCCGAGAATCCTAATGGAAAGGTCGGGATTTACTACGACGACCTACAAGCTTATGCTGCTTATACGGGTCAGCAGATAACGGTTGAATCCACTCTTCCTCCTTTCTATCAAGGGTGTCAACACAGCGATCTCCTGACCGCTTCCTTGGTTGGAAACGGACTTCCAGTGGCCGCTTCTCTCGGTTACCAAGTGGGACGCGATCAGACGGCTGGGAAACTAGCGTTGAGCATCAAGGTGAATGGACAGCTGCGGTGGAAGGTCGGGACTTGGGTCTCCAGGCAATATGTGCTCAATGTCAATTGCGTCGTGGTCATGGCCTTTCAGCCTGGTGCCCTGGTTACCCCCTTGAGCTCGAAGCAGGGGAGTCGGTGTTCGACTTCCGTATAAAATTGACATGTACTGAGTCTACTGACGTTTTCCGGGTCTAACCGTTTTCTTCCTTATCTATGTTTCCACTTTGTTGATATTGTTTCGTAAGCATTCTGCGCCCGGTAAATCCAGTGGACGGATGGTTTGGTGTAAAAATGAAAGTCAGTGCTGTGTGAGAATGAATTTCTACGTTCAGCTTTTCATCGTATTTCTATATCTTATCTTTGCATATCATCATTCATACAAAGGTTTGGATGAGTGAAAATGGAAGGGGATATGTCTGTAGATACTAGTTTTTCAACTCTCCTTTTGCTAGTGAGTATTGAGAAGGGGCTGATGTGGAGGATTATTCAGCCTTTGGTTCTTTGCTTGGGTTGCAGAAGAAAGAAGGATAAGTTGGCACGAGATGAGATTCAAAGGGGGCAAAAATCAAAATAATAAAGGAGAAATTAAAGGCGGGAAAACAACTGCTTTTTGGATAAGAATCTTGGCACGTCCTTAGCCTATTGCCCTACTTTAATGATTGGCAGATTAATGGAGACCACCATCTACAAAGAGAACATTGCCTAAACTCAACTCATCATCCCAACTAAAAACAGCGTTTTTTATATGATTTTGTATCGTGATTGATTCTGCTAACTGAGTATTTTAATTTCATGGAATGAGTCTCTACGATATATTTTGTGGTCCGCTTGTGTGATGAGCATGAACCGCCTCGTGCAACAATTCCGGGTCCCAATCTTTTCTAATGGTATACGAACTTCTTGAATTCTTTCTGCAATATATGCTCTTAATCACATATGAGAGTTGAAGAGTCAAGAACCACCACCACAACAACAACAACAAAATTGAATGGATAAGGATTCATTTGGGTCTGGTTGCCTGGAACATAGACAAGACACAGACTCGAGGGCGGCGTCTTTGGAATGAACCTACCTGTAAGCATAACATGAAAAGTCCTAGGTATGCTTCGCTCCTCGGTAAAACCAGCATATATAAAAGAGTGCAAACTCTTCGGTAAAACTGACATAATCCGGACACGACTTTGTTGGCTCTCCAGATTCCTAAACAGAGGATTAGCTGTCGAATTCTACAGCGAGTTCGGATTCTAATCCAAAGTTTACAAAGCTCTTTGTCGCATCTGTTGAATTGTACAGCGAGTTCGGATTCTAATCCAAAGTTTACAAAGAAATCTTTGTCGAATAGTGCGACAGAGACGTGTCTTGGTTATTCTTCGAGAGAGAGAGAGAGGGAGAGAGAGTTCACAACTATCAAAAGTCCTCACGACCACCAGTATTCTTATCTTTTCATGGCTTTATTATGGAATGTCAGTTGGATTTCTGTTTCTGGCTAGATTTCCCTGTAACGTGAGAGTTCAGGACACGAGGCAAGCTGAAGGGCCTTGGAAAATGTCGTTCTTATCGAAATCCAACAAAAACATACCAAACCCCGCACGTCGTCAAAGTACCGTGTGTTTGAGCATGTGCTAGAAATTAGAAAGAACACCCATATCCACAGTGAAACTGCATTGACAGCAACAGGTTTAAGCCCATGTCTATGATCACGTGATAAATTTCTTACATTAGCTGCTCACCAACGCATCTTCTTTCGAGAAAAGCTTTACGCAAGTAGAACTCACACCAGCCCAAATGATCATAACTTGTACTATTCAAAGACAGTCAACTTTTTTGGCCCAGAGCACAAAAACATTCAACTTGTGGTGCCATTCTCTGAACCGGATATGATCAGATAAGATCGGATATAACTCCGTGATACAATGTCTAACCCTAGGGCTGATTTTTCGCCTTTCAAGCGACATGTGGCTTTTAAGTTGTCGACCTAGCGAAGCCATACCCGTTTCCCGCAATGAATTCGACTACTCGTCAAACACGTCCAGCTCAATAACTTTCAGTATCTCTCCCTCCCCCTTCCTCTCTGATCAGTTCCAGATCTCATTGACTACTGCAATTTGGCTGAAACTTCGGCCTATGACCATAGGCAAGTTGCCGGACCAAATGTCTGCCTGAATGAGTTGCCGAGACGTGATCCCGAGTGTGATCTGGTCCCATGGCTTGTCCTCACGGTCACCGGCCTAGATTTCAGCCAAATCGCACAAACTTGCAGTCAACAGTTGATTTGCAATTGTCCACAGCCGGTTGACATGCCATAGGCCAGGACTTTATAGGCAGGTTGTCTGAGAACGTTCGATAGTTCCTATTCTTACCCTCCAAGACAATCCCATCTACATCCTGATACTTGCCAAAAACTTCTACTACATCTTACGCCGGTAATATTTCACTAAGAAAGTTTCTTTTATAATCGAATTCCATCTTAGCTGGAATTTCAAGGGGTGACTGCAAGTCATAAAGTATACCATTTTCAAGTTCAAACTCTCTCATCAAATTAAAGTCCACTGCTGAAGGTCTAACTTTTACATAGTTCCGGACCTTGTGTGGCTCGATATATACAACCTTAGTGAGGCCCTGAGCAAGATGTACAGGAGTTGGAAAGCAAAAGAGCACCATGAGAACTCAAAGAATCACATTACTGAAGCTCATCATATCACTGAATAAGAGATGTCATGAGCGAATTTACAACAGGCTCATCATAAGCTAAAAAAAGCTCTGCACAACCATCGCTCCATCTGAAGATGCAAGCTATTACCAGAGCTACAACCATCTTGACGAGCTCACGTAAGGCTCAACCTCATATACGTTACCGAATCGCGTCTTATTCTCTATCGTATACATAATAAAAGAACAGGACAGAAGGAAAGCAAAAAAACACCAAAATTGTCAAATTGAAGAGCCAATACTCCCAACCCTCCAGCCAAAAACTAAAATTTCAAGATTCAATAGAATCAGCACTCACCCATTTCCAGTAATGCCTCTTCACAGAGACCGCCCTGTTCGCAACGCCTGCATCGCCGCCGCTGCATTCGTATTCCTCCTCCTCCTCCGTGCAGAACTCCGCGTCCTCCGGCAGCCCCTCGACCTCCACCTCGAACGAGTGCAGCATGTAACACGCCGGCAACCCCGGATAAGACATCGAATTCCTCTCCTCCACTTTCATCTTATACGATCCCGGAACAATCCTCACAACATCCCCGAAATTCCCGACCTCCACCCGAATCACCGACCCCAATTCTTCCCTCACGGCCCTGATCACCGCCATCTCCGGCGTCTCGCTCGGCTTCATCTTCTCCGACAAGGGCCTGCACCGCTGGCGGACGGTGCCGTCGGACAGTTCCTGGCGCGACTCGACGAGAACCCGACCGTCGGCTCCGACGACGCGGACCGAGACGACGCTGACGGTGCGGATCGGGGGCACGGAATCGGCGAGCGAGGTCTCGCCCTCGGATATCTCGAGCCAGAGGTTGTGGACGTTCTTGGTGCCGGGCTTGACGCCCCAGGAGGCGAAGGAGTCGGAGGGGAGCCGAGGCCTGAGCCAGTCGGAGAGGGACTGCGGGGTGGCGAAGCGGTGGCGGGTCTTGGGGCTGCGGCGGGACATGGTGGGGATTCCGAGGAACCGCCGGGGGTTCAAGGGGCAGGACAAGAACGGGATCTTCAGGGCCCTGGCTTTAGCTGCGGCGGCGGCGGCGGCGGTGGTGGTGGAGGAAGAGGAGGAGGAGGAGGAGGAGGAAGAAGGGTGGGAAAAGAGGAAGAGGACCGAGAGGGCGGCGAAGAAGAGCTCGGGCAGGGCGGCGGTGGGCTGGTGGCGGAGGAACGGGAGGTGGGTGTGGTGCTGGTGGTGGGGGTGGTGGCTTTTGGTGACCGGTTGCGGCGGCTGCGACATGTCAACGGTGTTGTGGGTGATGATGGGTATTGCTCCGGCGGCGATCAAGATCAGATTTTGGGGGTTGTGGTGGTGGCGGCGATGGCGAGCAGTCCATAGAGAGAGAGAGAGAGAGAGAGAGATTCTTGAAGACGGAGGAGGAGGGGGTGGAGGAAAGTTTGCCGTCCTTGATTTTGTGGGTTCTGTTGATGGAGATTGGGGCTTGGCGTCTGAGAATAAGAGGTGAGGAATACAGGTGGGTTTGGGATCAGATATATTGAAATTGATGTCCTCTACTATTCTCTATTTTTTATCTGGTTCTTTTGTTTTCTTTTTCTAAATAAGTTCATTGAGTTTTTTTTGATTCAACACGCAATGTAGTTCCGAAATTTTTAATTTATTCAATATAATCTATGAACTTCAATGCAGTATATAATGTCGTCCATAAACTTTTAATTTGTTCAATGTGATCTCCGAACTTCGACCAAATGTGCAACGTCGTCCCTAAACTTTCAATTTGTTCTATATGGTTCATGAACTGTTGATACATATTTAATTTAGTTTCTGAACTATATATTGTCCATGAACTTGAATTAATGAAAGGATAACATTGAATATTTTCATATAATTTAGGGACAAGATTGAATAAGTACCAAAAGTATAAAGGCCACACTGAACAAATTAAAAATTTAATGATCACATTATATATTGGTCTGAAGTTCATCAATCATATTGAATACATTAAAACTTTAAAGGCTACGTTATACACTCAATCAAAATTTAGAGATTATTTATATCGGTATCCTTCTTTTGTTAGGTCATGGACGCGGTCGCGTTGCATCAATTTGATCTGGGCCTGTCTTGTATTTCTGAATCTGGGCCCTTGAGATGGGTCAGTAACATCCACGGTGGGCAGTCCAGATGTGTCTTAATATACCTCTCGATTGTGACCTCGATCTTGGGCTTTTCCGATCCGATCCGGAAAGCCCATTTCTGAAGAAAGACTTCGTCATTGGGGAAGCATAGAGGGAGTAAAAAACACATTCGATAAAAGTGCATTTGGCAACCATTCTATTCCCAAAAATAATTTCTATTTAGAAATAATTATTTTAGATTTTGTGCCTGAAAATAATTTTTAAACATTTGAAAGTATTTGATAACTTCACAAAATTTTTATTCTTGGAATAGGAAAAAACAAAAACGCGTTTGGTAAATGTACAAAATTTCTTTCTATTAATAATATTTTGAAATTTTTAATATGTCTTTCTCTTTTTTTTTCTTCTTCTTCCCCTTCCTTGGCCATGGCTAGGTCGCTGGTTGCCAGGCCACAGGCCAAGGCCGGCGAGAGTGGCTCGCTGCTTGGACGAGTGCCGCCCTCACCGGATCTAGCGATGGCTGGACCCTCGCCGCCGCCCTCGCTAGATCCGACAAGGGCGGCTAGCTGCTTGGGTGAGGGCTACCAAGGTGGCGAAGGTCTAGCCCTTCCAGAAAGAAGAAGAAGAAGAATAAGAATTTTTTTTTTCCATTTCTAATTTTTGTTCCCAGAATCAAGAAACAACTTTTTTTTCTTCTTGATTCTATTCCGAAATTGATTTTGGAAACAAATTTTTGCAAACTTGTGCTCAAGAATAAAAAATTTATTAAACGGATTTCTGTTCCAAAACTGATTCTGAGAGCAAAAGAATAGAAATAGTTACTGTTTGACCGGTTGCCAAACGTGTCCTAAGCATCACGCTTCACATCATCAACCGTGCCACTTAAGAGCCCAAATCCCGAATCACAGATAATGTCCACAGAATCGTGGTGAAGGGACCATTCGTACGTATGCTCCTATATGAATGCTTTGTCGCCCGTTGAACTACTTGAAGGTGTGACGTGTTAATTTAAATGCTCATCCACCCATCTCTTACTTTTCAATCGGAATTCTTTGACATACCGACACTGATATGATCATATAATAGTCTCCTACAAGTTCCGCTCAAGATGGGCGGGAGGAATAATAATGCGACTCGAACAAAAGTTACACGGCGAATGGCGATGGCGAGGCACGACACATTACATGCAGAGGCTCTGATATTAGTGAGTTTAGTGTGTTTAAAGCTCACAAATGGAATCAATGTTAAATGATGGATGAAAGGGCATAGTCGTAAGTTTTTTTCTAACAAGAGAGAGACTATAAATATAATCAGCCAAACTCCAAACTTGTAGTATAATTTACTCTACTTTGCGTATCAGTGATTTCCAGACAGACCCACAAAAAGAAGAAGAAGAAGAAGAAGCAAGATCTGTGATATCTCTTCACGTGGACTCATGGAGCTAAGTAACATGGTCTCCCATGGTCTTCTGCAAAGGCTAGTATTCTCAATTTCTCATCTTCATCTTTGTGATCTTGATGCAACCTCTGGATTGTCAGAACTCCAGATCCTCCCCAAACAAGTACACCATCCTCTCCGCCCTCCACGGATCGCTGCCCCCGTCTCCCGGCTCCTCCGACGGATCGCTCCACAGCTTCGCCCTGCAGATTGGGCAAGTTTCGCGGCCCTGGTCGATCCAAGCGTCGAGGCACTCGCGATGAAACGCGTGCGCGCAGTAGCAAAGCTCCCTCACCTGGTCGCTACCCTCCAGGCTGTTCATGCACACCGCGCACACGCCCGAGTCTGGGTCTCTCCCGCCGTCCGATGACCCTCCCCTTCTCTCCACGAACTCGCGATAGGACAACACAGGACACTGATTCCTCGCCGGCTCGGATACGTCGGAGGCGATCGGGAGCGGTACGAGCGAAGGAGGAGGCCGAGAGCTGGCCGCTGCTTCATCTGGCGCTTCGTCCGCTTCCGACGGTCCGCCGATCAGCTGGAGACGAGGGAGCAGCGACCCGATCACGTGCTTGGTGCGGCGGAGATCGAGGTTCCAGGAGGCTACGGACGCGAGGCCCGGAGCTTGCTTGGTGCTCGGGTCTAGGGAACCCATGAACTCGCAAGTCGCGAGTCTTGGGAGCGAGACGAAGGAGTCGGTAGAAATACGAGATAACTGACAATGACCGGCCGATATTTACATCCCACCAAATGATTCCTTGAAGGGGCAAATTTACGAGCTGTGGGGTGTGGTCCTTCTTGGAGGCATTACTGACGACAAAAGGACGAACGTTACATACGCACAAATTGTCAATATTCTGCAATAACGAAATTATACGGTTCATGGGTCACATGCAACTTACTATTGCGGTACATAATTATATTATATTTGTACCCAAATCTCTTGCATCTCTTGCATAGATTGTGTTAAAATACATATCTCGAATTTGAGTCCGTAAATAAAACTCAACTCAAGATTTATTACAGGAAAGTCCGAAATTGATTATATGAGGATGTCTGCCGTGGAAATATAAATATTTCCTGTTCGGCGTTGGAGAAAGAAAAAAAAAACCTTTCTTATTTTGTCTTGGTATTATATTTGGGTGCAAGAATTGGTGAAAATTGTGTCAGAGAAAAGAAAAGGGAAGAGGGGCACACTTAGGGTGCGCATAGAATCCATTCTGGAGCAGAAATTCTGCTCCGAAATGCATTTCGGAACAAAAATACGTTTGTTAAAAAATTTCCGGAATGCATTCTGGAGCAATTTTTGCATTCTGGAATAAAAATGCGTTTGTTAAAAATACTTGATTTCAAAATGTATTCTTGATTCCAGAATGAGTTTTGAGCAAGAAAAAGAGAAGTTACTTTTTGTAGCTTCTCTCTTCCGAACTGCATTCTCCCTTTTTTCTCTCTTTTTTGTGGCCTTTACAACACATTTTGAGATCTCACTAATTTTTTTTCAGAAAATGCATAAAAATTAAAAAATTTCAGAAAAATTCATAAAAATTTCCAGAAAATAAAAAAAAAAGTCAGATTTCCGGAAAATAGAAAATTTGGTGAATTATTTGCAAAAAATATAAAAAAAATCAAAAATTTCAAAACTTCACAAAATGGCTTAAAACACACGTAGCTACCCTTGAGTGAAATTTAAATTTTTTTAGGTGTCCAAAAAAATCAAAAAAATTAAAACTTCAAAACTTCACATAAATGACTTAGAATACTTGTGGTCACTCACTTTGAGTAAAATTTAATTTTTTTGAGGTGCCAAAAAAATAAAAAATTTCAAAACTTCACAAAATGGCTTAGAATACCTTTGGCCACCCACTTTGAGTGAAATTTAAATTTTTTGAGGTGCAAAAAAAATCAAAAAATAAAAAATTTTAAAACTTCACAGAATGGCTTAGAATACCTGTGGCCACTCACTTTGAGTGAAATTTAAATTTTTTTAGGTGCAAAAAAAATTAACAAATCAAAACAGATTTATATTCTAGAAATCAATTTTTGGAGCAGAATTAGTCATGTTTTATCAAACAGATTTTTCCTCCATAAATCAATTTCTGGCAAGTATTCTATAAATCAATTTCTGGCAAGAATTTGATTTTTGGAGCAGAATGGTTACCATTCGCGCCCTTAATTTCCCTTAGTTACTGAAGTCGGCCAAGTTCAGCAAAAAAGGAAAGTTGACCATGCAATTTCCTCAAATTTTCCTTTTCTTTGTTGGACTCTGCAAGAGGAAACTTGACCATGGACGCGACGCATGTGTATATATATATATATATATGTGGGGTAGATCTGTTCTCTTGCCGCGAGGGGGTGCACGCCAAAATCCTCTTGAAGCGCCATTTTCTCTAAGTGCCGTGGGTGCCAAATTTCTGAGTGACGTCCATAGGTGTTGGGTGCTTGGCAGTGGGTTCATGGTTTTGTCGTAGAATTACACCAATAATTCAAGTGTTTATAGTGATTAAATCTTGTCATAAGATTTGTGTCAATTCCTTCGTAAGATTGAGAGATTATTTCGTGAGGAATTATGAGGCTAAACACTGCGTGCGTTATCGGGTGTAATTAGGGCTTAGGAAACACTTAGAGTATTTAAGTGATTCGAGTGTGGTTATAATCTCCGTTGTATTGCTTAATCTATAGTGGAATTCCATGCTACTCTTCCCGTGGATGTAGGTTATTACGACTGAACCACGTAAATTTGGTGTCCGATTTATTTTCTTGTTCCATTTATTTTACTGTTCAATCGCTTGGCTTCTGTAACAATTGGTATCAGAGCTAGGTTTAGCTGAGTTAAAGCGAATTGATGGCGACAGAAGAAGGAAAAGTGAAAATTGATAGATTTGATGGAAATGATTTTGGTTTTTGGAAGATGCAAATTAAGGATCATCTATATCGTATGAAACTGCACTTGCCCCTATTTGGGGAAAAACCAGAGACGATGAAGCAAGCTGATTGGGAATTGCTGGATAGACGAGCTTTGGGTGTTATTTGGCTAACGTTAGCTCGTAACGTCAAGTTTAACATCATGAATGAGAAGACCGCTGCAGGTTTGATGAAAGCCTTGTCGGACATGTACGAAAAGCCCTCTACGATTAACAAGGTCTATTTAATGCGACGTCTATTTAATTTGAAGATGAGCGAAGGTGTATCAGTAGCTGATCATGTTAATGAATTCAATGTGATTGTTAGTCAATTGAGTTCAGTTGATTTTGACTTTGAAGATGAGGTACGTGCTTTGATTCTGTTATCCTCATTACCTGATAGTTGGAATACTACTGTTACTGTTGTTAGTAATTCCTCTATGTCAACAAGTTTGACGTTTGATGGTGTTCAAAATTTAATTCCGAGTGAAAATATCCATAGAAGAGAATCTGGCGAACATGTATTTGCTGCTTTAGTAGGTGAAAATATAGGAAGAACTGGTGCACGTGTTAGCAGGAATAGTATGAATTCGAATAGACGAAATCAGTCTAGGACTGGTGGTGTCATTTGTTGGAGCTATGGCAAGAGGGGGCATCTTAGAAGGGGTTACTTTAAGCTGAAAAACGAGAAGAATAAAGGAATTAGAGTTGAGTTTGCGGATAATGATGTAGTTATAACATGCAGTAATTCGGATAATGCTGATTGTGTCTTTTCTGTCACTGATGATTCATCATTTGACGAATGGATTATGAATTCTGGTTGTTTTTTTCACGCTACACCAAACAGAAACTGGTTTACTACTTATCAATGCACGGATAGTAGTAAAGTGCAGTTGAGAAACAACGCTGAATGCGATGTTGTAGGTGTTGGTGATGTCAGAATCAGAATGTATGATGGTATTGTATGGACATTGACTGGAGTAAGGTATCTTCCGAAGTTGAAGAAAAATCTAATTTCCTTGAGTGCCCTGGATTCAGCTGGGTGTCGGTATTTATCAGAATGTGGAGTTCTGAAAATTGTTCGAGGTGCCTTGGTGATAATGAAAGGAATCAAGCATAGTGGCATGTATGAGCTTCAAGGTGAGACAATGACGGAATTCGCTGCAGAGACATCGGATGTATCGGTTCGAGATTCTGAATTGTAACATATTCGTTTAGGACACATTAGCGATAGAAGCTTGAAGGTTCTAAGTGAAAGAAGTTTGCTATGTGGTTATGTGACTAACAAATTGAATATATGTAGGTATTGTGATTTAGATCAATAGCGGAAAGTGCATGTTCAATACGGTTATCAGAGAAACCATAGAAATTGCAAAATTAATTCACTTGAATATTCGCAGGTTGTTGCGATTTCTTTCGAGGAAGAGTACCAAATTTATGCTAACAATTATTGATGACTACTCGAGGAAAACTTGGGTGTTTATGCTTAGGTACAAGTTTGATGCTGTAATCAAGATCAGGTAGTTAAAATCTTTGATCGAAAAGGAGACTAGTAAGAAGATCAAGCATGTGCGGACTGATAATAGTATAGAGTTTTGCTCAGAGCTGTTAAACGAATTATGCATGAAGGAAGGCATAGTGAGACACTGCACTAATGCTAATGAACCACAACAGGTTGCGGAGTTCATGAACAGAACATTACTAGAGACGGCCCATAAAATACTTTCTAGTACTGGTATGGCTAGGAGATTCACGGCGGATGCACTTAGTACAACGAGCTACCTGAAGAATAAATCCCCATCGACTGCGATTGGATGTCAGACTCCCGAAAAAGTGTAGTCAGGTAACGTTGCTAATTATTCTGTTCTTAGAATATTTGGTTGTCCATGTTATGTTTGAGTTAATGATGGTAAGCTCGATGGAATGACAAGAAAGCACATATTCCTAGGTTATGCACAAGGCGAGCGGGGCTATCGGTTGTGGTGCCCGGAAATAAATTTACTTGTTATCAGCAGATAAGTTACATTTGACGAGTCTCTAGTATTTTTGGCTATGAATGTTTGTAACAGTGTTCATATAGATCTGGACGGTATTCAGCTTGAGGTGGAGTTACAACTAGAAACTCCTTAGTAGTGAGCGCCAGCGAAGTAATCGACACGGATGGTGCTTATAGCGAGGTGGAGTCTGTAGAGCCAACAGTTGCTGTAACTGTTGAACTTGACAAGGTGCATATTCGATCTTCTGACAGATATAGATGTAACGATAGTTTTGCTTTATTTGCGATTGAGAAGGTTGTGTCGGAAAATCCTTGTGGAGCAGTTAAAGGTGCATGTGGAGTTAGTATTCTAATGAGATTCACGGTTATGGCACAGTTCAAGCGAAACTTGGACTTGAAAGACGTTTGTGGCGATTGAGCCCATTGGGAGCTGTGGGAGAGTAGTAGCGAAATTAAGATTCTATCAAAGCGATTGTGACTTGATTCAAACGTCGAGGCAATATAGAGATTATTAAAATATATGTCTCGAATTTGAGTCTGTGAATGAAACTCAATCCAAGATTTATTAAAGGAAAATCCAAAATTAATTATACGAGGATATCTGCCGTGGAAATATACATATTTCCTGTTCGGCGTTGGAGAAAGAAAAAAAACAAAAAAAAAACCTTTCTTATTTTGTCTTGGTATTATTTGGGTGCAAGAATTGGTGGAAATTGTGTCAGAGAAAAGAAAAGGGGAGAGGGGCGCACTTAATTTCCCCTAGTTACCGAAGTCGGCCAAGTTCAATAAAAAAGGAAAGTTGACCATGCACTTTCCTCAAATTTTCCTTTTCTTTGTTGGACTCCGCAAGAGGAAACTTGACCGTGGACGCGACGCATGTATACAAATGGGGTAGATTTGTTCTCTTGCCGCGAGGGGGTGCACGCCAAAATCCTCTTGAAGCGTTGTTTTCTCTTACTGCCGTGGGTGCCAAACTTCCGAGTGACATCCATAGGTGCTAGGTGCATGGCAATGGGTCCGTGGTTTTGTCATGGAAATACATTAATAATTCAAGTGTTTGTAACGATTAAATCTTATGGTAAAATTTGTGTCAATTCCTTCGTGAGATTGAGAGATTATTTCGTGAGAAATTATTGAGCGAAACACTGCACACGTTATCGGGTGTAATTAGAGCTTATGAAACACTTAGAGTGTTTGAGTAACTCGAGTGTAATTGTAATCTCCGTTGTATTGCTTGATCTATAGTGGAATTTAATATATTTTTTCTCGTGGACGTATATCACTACGACCGAACCACGTAAATCTAGTGTCCGATTTATTTTCTTGTTCTGTCTATTTTAATGTTCGATCGTTTGGCTTCCGTAACAGATTGATGTGAGCTAACTCTAATATTTGCAGAGCGCGAGAGCCAAACCCCGTATCTGTAATATTAGTTTTCCCACCATTTTAATTTCTTTATCAGTAGGATCGCCAAGATGAACCGGCGCCGAAGCAGGCCGGAGAAGCAACGTAACGCCCAGAGAAGCAACGAGCTTTGGGGCAGAGAGCACAGATGAACCAGCGTCGGAGCGGGCCAGAGAAGCAACGCAACAAGGGTAGAGAGCGAAGATGACCCAAAATTTTGAATTCAGAATGAAAGAAAGGAGGAGAGGGAAGTTGGAGCGTGGGTATTCTTTCTTCAGAAAGGAGGAGAGAGAAAGCGCCATTAATGCGTGCAGCAGTAGGTGTACTCCCATGAGCAGTGACGGAACAGAACAGAGGAGAGAGAAATGGCTTGTGCAGAAATGGGAAAATGGGGAAATAAAAAACAGTTTGGTAACTGATCAAATAATACTTATTTTTATTTTTTTTTATTTTTCGAAACAAAAAAAGAACAGAAATTTATTTGGTAAATTTTTTGTTTCTAAGCACAAATTTATTCCCAGAATCAGTTTCGGAATAGAATAAAAAATAAAAATAAAAAGTTGATTTTTTATTCTAAGAACAAAAATAAAAAATGGAAAAGAAATTTTTTTTATTTTTCTTCTGCTTCTTCTTGACTAGTTGCCAGTCGGCCAAAGGCCAGGGTCGGCGAGGGCTGCTTGCGACCTGGGCGAGGGTCCAGCCCTTGTTGGAGCTGGCGAGCGTGGCCCTAGCCTATGGCTAGCGAGGGCCGTGACGCTCTCGTCGGCCTTGGCCTGTGACTAGTCGCTGGCGCTGGCGACCTAGTGTGGCATCCCGAATTTTCATGGCCAAAGATTAAAGGACCTTAATGGATTTGGGTGCTCGTCGACGGAATTAGGAAAATGAAATTAGAAGTTAGTGTCGCCATTATCGTTTTTGGAATCACAGGTTTGGAATCTTGTAATCGTTATCATTGAGCCGACTAAATCGACGTCACTTCGTCCGTAAAATCCGACCCCGTGTCAAACCCATCGCCGTTATTTTTCCCCTTACTCACCGCCCCCCTCTCTTTTTCTTTCCTTCTTTTCTTTCTTTTCTTTCCCCTTTTCTTTATCGCCGAGAACCCACGCTAGCAGCTGCCCTTTCCTCTTGCTTTCCTTGTCTTCTCTTCCTTGTCTTCTTTCTCCCCCTGCACTTGACAGGTGAGAGGTGCCACTTGGCACCCTTGCATGCCCATGCACGCAAGGGAGCTGAACCAACTTCAGAAAATCTTTTTCCCCTTATCTCACCCCCTCAGCTCACTCTCTCTCTCTCTCTCGCTCAACTCTCCCTCTCGCCCAGCTCACTCTCACTCTCTGGTCTCCCTCTCTCTGTCCGCCCGGGAGTCCATCGGTTCGCCGACCAGCAACCCAACCATCCCGTCTCCACGTCGAACCAGCAGCAACTACCATCACCAGATCAGTCTCTGAACCAGCGCCTCTTTTGCTCTTCCCCGGACCCAGCAGCTTCGCCTCAGCCATCTCAGCCATTTCCTCTCACCGACAAGTACTCTCTATCACCTTATACTAACCACGTTATGGTTGCATGTCGGTTTGGGTCTTGGATGAGCCGTTGAGGTGGCTGGAAGAGCGAAAGGAGAGGGCAGTATGTGACATAGTTGCTGTTCTTGTGTATTCAAACCCCTAGAACGATTTTTTTGTGGATCTAGATAGCTAGATTAAGTTCGAAATGATGTTGCATGTTGTTTTGAACTCTTGGTTTGATGTTTTCTTGGCTGGGAAGTGGCAGATCTGAAGTTGGAAAAACGTTCTGGAAGTTGTCACAGAATCCAGATCTGACTTTTCTGAACGTTCCCTGTTTTCTATTTTTGTAGTGCCTTCTGTGGTCAGAATCTTGCAAAGTGATCTTCATAAAAGTTGTTCAGAAGATCTTGATTTATAACATACTTAAATTTCAGATTTTTCTGGATTCAAATGGGTCATACGAAGGTCCAAATTCGTACCGAATCGGAACTGTTCCTACCGCTAAATCTAGGACCTTCGTGCCTTCTCCAATTTTTATAAAATTTTCCACTTCGAATTTGATCACACTTCCCTCTTAAGATTTGTTAAGCGAACCCTTTTCTACTACATATAAAAATTTCAGAGTATTTTAAAGTGTTTTGATTGGCGGAAACAACATTCTTTTTGACTCAGTTTTCCTGTTTCGACGGACTAATTTTGGGCCATCTTCGAGCTGTTAAAAGTGGTCTTTATTTAAGGAATTTGGCATTGTGTTCTTAATGAAAAATAGTTATTAAGCTCTTTTATACGACATACTTAAATTTCATAATTTTTCGAGGTCATTTACTATATTGTTGGTTTCGGTTTCACAAAGTGCTCAAAACTGCCCGATTTCACCCATTGTTAGAAATCTCAAATTTTCTATTGGAAAACGATGGATATTTGATTTTTGGTCTACTGGAGACAGTAACCACGTTTAATTAGCTTTTCAACGATGCTTATTTGGCCTTGATCCGATGTCGAATGCTTATGTAAATCGAGTGATCTTTGAGAGCACAGAATCTGAAATTTTGGTTGTGAACAGTTTGTGGGCAATAATGAAGTACCTCATTTGTTGGTTGAAACATGGTATCATTCTATGAGAAAGATGTGAGTAATAAAAATGAAAGGATCGTTTGTGCGTGTGAATATGTGACGAGAGATGATTGATTGCGTATGTCTACGGACGACGGTGCCCCGAGGAGCCTGTCGGGAAAGCGGGATGCCGTGGACCGGTGGTTCACGATGCCCAGGAAGAGCCATGCCCTAGATGCCCCGGGAGTACGAACAGGATGCCGTGGCCAGTGGGACCACGAAGCCTGCGCGGGTCGTTGAGTAATCCGGCGTATACCGCAGCAGTCCGGTCTGGGCGCACCGAATCTTGCTAGTCGGGATGTTTCCTCCTTGCGTGGCCGGGGAGCGCACCGGTCATGTGTCTTGGAGTGGTGAACGAAGTCGATTATTGTCACATAACGTATGTAATGTGTGCTTGTGTGAGTGACTGTTCTTGGATCAACGTTCTTTTGCTTGATATTGGCGGCTGGGTGAGAATGAAAAAGGGAATTATGTATGCTATGGCTGGATGTGAATCGGTTTATTTGCCTATCTATTTGACTCTATTGAGATGCATGTCGTTATCTGTTTAGTATGGCGCAATAGAGTTTACTTGGCTGAGTTTTCGCTCACTGTTTGTTGATGACAATTTTTCAGATTAGTAGTTATGCCGATCCTCCCTGCCTCCACCTCGATAAGCTATGGGGTGCCGGTTGATTTTGAGAGCCGTCTATTTGCATTCGTGATCTCGGAATTCCCTGAGATTGTTTTCATAAAATGCATTTCTATTCTGACCGTGGATATTGGGTCCTCACGGGGACTTATTCTTTTAGGCTTCGTCGGGGTTTATGCCCTCGACGGGGGACGGTTGGCAGGGCCCCTTCCATACCATGGGTCGGATGGGAATGATGGTGATGCGAGCGGCGGAGTCCTTTGAAGATAGCACCGGGAGGAGGAATTGTAGCATCCCAAGTATACCCCTTTCCAGATTTATCCTCTAATCCCCATTAGTCATCAGATTATTCGCAAGCGGAAGATGCTTCTTTTTAAAGAGGTCAGCATTTATAACATGAATGCGGCATAGCAGCATAGAATTGTATAATTGTTAGGACACGTGGATTCAGAAAATATCAACCATAACATATAATGCTGCGAGTGATACAAGGTGAATTCAAGAAATGTGAAAAACAACACATCTATTCCAACCCTGCTAATCTACCTTGACCCACCAAACTTTAACAAAAAACTAGCAGCTATCACCCATGCTTTCACGACTCCATCCCAAAAACAAATAGTCGTGCCTTCTCCAAAAAAAAAAATGGCTCCCTACTCCTCCTCCCGACGCTATCTTCAAAGGACTCCGCCGCTCGCATCACCATCATTCCCATCCAACCCATGGTATGGAAGGGGCCCTACCAACCGTCCCCCGTCGAGGGCATAAACCCTGACGAAGCCCAAAAAAATAAGTCCCCCTGGGGACCCAATATCCACGGTCAGAATAGAAATGCATTTTATGAAAACAATCTCAGGGAATTCCGAGATCACGAATGCAAATAGACGGCTCTCAAAATCAACCGGCACCCCATAGCTTATCGAGGTGGAGGCAGGGAGGATCGGCATAACTACTAATCTGAAAAATTGTCATTAACAAACAGTGAGTGAAAACTCAGCCAAGTAAACTCTATTACGCCATACTAAACAGATAACGACATGCATCTCAATAGAGTCAAATAGATAGGCAAATAAACCGATTCACATCCAGCCATAGCATACATAATTCCCTTTTTCATTCTCACCTAGCCGCCAATATCAAGCGAAAGAACGTTGATCCAAGAACAGCCACTCACACAAGCACACATTACATATGTTATGTGACAATAATCGACTTCATTCACCACTCCAAGACACATGACCAGTGCGCTCCCCAGCCACGTAAGGAGGAAACATCCCGACTAGCAAGATTCGGTGCGCCCAGACCGGACTGCTGCGGTATACGCCGGATTACTCAATGGCCCGCGCAGGCTTCGCGGTCCCACTGGCCACGGCATCCCGTTCGTACTCCCGGGGCATCTAGGGCATGGCTCTTCCTAGGCATCGTGAACCACCGGTCCACGGCATCCCGCTTTCCCGACAGGCTCCTCGGGGCATTGTCGTCCGTAGACATACGCAATCAATCATCTCTCGTCACATATTCACACGCACAAACGATCCTTTCATTTTTATTACTCACATCGTTCTCATAGAATGATACCATGTTTCAACCAACAAATGAGGTACTTCATTATTGCCCACAAACTGTTCACAACCAAAATTTCAGATTCTGTGCTCTCAAAGATCACTCGATTTACATAAGCATTCGACATCGGATCAAGGCCAAATAAGCATCGTTGAAAAGCTAATTAAACGTGGTTACTGTCTCCATTAGACCAAAAATCAAATATCCATCGTTTTCCAATAGAAAATTTGAGATTTCTAACAATGGGTGAAATCGGGCAGTTTTGAGCACTTTGAGAAACCGAAACTAACAATATAGTAAATGACCTCGAAAAATTATGAAATTTAAGTATGTTGTATAAAAGAGCTCAATAACTATTTTTCATGAAGAACACAACGCCAAATTCCTTAAGTAAAGACCACTTTTAACAGCTTGAAGATGGCCCAAAATTAGTCCGTTGAAACAGGAAAACTGAGTCACAAAGAATGTTGTTTTCGCCAATCAAAACACTTTAAAATACTCTGAAATTTTTATATGTAGTAGAAAAGGGTTCGCTTAACAATTATTAAGAAGGAAGTGTGATCAAATTCGAAGTGGAAAATTTTATAAAAATTGGAGAAGGCACGAAGGTCCCAGATTTAGCGGTAGGAACAGTTCCGATTCGGTACGAATTCGGACCTTCGTATGACCCATTTGAACCCAGAAAAATCTGAAATTTAAGTATTTTATAAATCAAGATCTTCTGAACAACCTTTATGAAGATCACTTTGCAAGATTCTGACCACAGAAGGCGCTACAAAAATAGAAAACAGGGAACGTTCAGAAAAGTCAGATCTGGATTCCGTGACACAACTTCCAGAACGTTTTTCCAACTTCAGATCTGCCACTTCCCAGCCAAGAAAACATCAAACCAAGAGTTCAAAACAACATGCAACATCATTTCCAAATTAATCTAGCTATCTAGATCCACAAAAAAATCGTTCTAGGGGTTTGAATACACAAGAACAGCAACTACGTCACATACCGCCCTCTCCTTTCGCTCTTCCAGCCACCTCAACGGCTCATCCAAGACCCAAACCGACATGCAACCATTAACGTGGTTAGTATAAGGTGATAGAAAGTACTTGCCGGTGAGAGGAAATGGCTGAGATGGCTGAGGCGAAGCTGCTAGGTCCGGGGAAGAGCAAGAGAGGCGCTGGTTCAGGGACTGATCTGGTGATGGTAGCTGCTGCTTGTTCGACGCGGAGATGGGACGGCTGGGCTGCTGGTCGGCGAACCGATGGACTCCCGGGCGGACAGAGAGAGGGAGACCAGAGAGTGAGAGTGAGCTAGGCGAGAGGGAGAGTTGAGCGAGAGAGAGAGAGTGAGCTGAGGGGGTGAGATAAGGGGAAAAAGATTTTTTGAAGTTGGTTCAGCTCCCTTGCGTGCATGGGTATGCAAGGGTGCCAAGTGGCACCTCTCTCCTGTCAAGTGAGGGGGAGAAAGAAGACAAGGAAAGGAAGAGGAAGGGGCAGCTGCTAGCGTGGGTTCTCGGCGAGAAAGAAGAGGGGAAAGAAAAGAAAGAAAAGAAGGAAAGAAAAAGAGAGGGGGGCGGTGAGTAAGGGGAAAAATAACGACGATGGGTTTGACACGGGGTCAGGTTTTGCAGACGTCGATTTAGTCGGCTCAATGATAACGATTACAAGATTCCAAACCTGTGATTCCAAAAACGATAATGGCAACGCTAACTTCCAATTTCATTTTTCTAATTCCGTCGACGAGCACCCTAATCCATTAGGGTCCTTTAATCTTTGGCCATGAAAATTCGGGATGCCACAGGAGTAGGGAGCCGTTTTTTTTTTGGAGAAGGCACAACTGTTTGTTTTTGGGATGGAGTCGTGAAAGCATGGGTGATAGCTGTTAGTTTTTTGTTAAAGTTTGGTGGGTCAAGGTAGATTAGCAGGGTTGGAATAAATGTGTTGTTTCTCACATTTCTTGAACTCACCTTGTATCACCCGCAGCATTATATGTTATGGTTGATATTTTCTAAATCCACGTGTCCTAACAATTATACAATTCTATGCTGTTATGCCGCATTCATGTTATAAATGCTGATCTCTTTAAAAAGAAGCATCTTCCGCTTGCGAATAATCCGATGACTAATAAGGATTAGAGGATAAATCTTGAAAGGGGTGTGCCTGGGATGCTACACCTAGCCATGGGCCAAGGAAGGGGAAGAAGAAAAAAAGAAAAAAAAAAAGAGAGAAAGAAATATTAAAAAAATACAAAATTTTATTAATAAAAATAAATTTTGTGTAGTTATCAAACGCATTTCTGTTCTTTTTTTATTATAGTAATAGAAATTTTGGATAGTTACCAAATACTTTCAAATGCTTAGAAATTATTTTCGAGAATGAAATAAAAAAAAATCATTTTT
The DNA here is from genome assembly GCA_031216405.1 of Syzygium malaccense. Lineage (NCBI taxonomy): Eukaryota > Viridiplantae > Streptophyta > Magnoliopsida > Myrtales > Myrtaceae > Syzygium > Syzygium malaccense. The sequence continues at coordinate 19,028,903 of CM062253.1, forward strand.
GAGCAGAAATTGTTTTCGAGAACAAAATGGTTACCAAACGCACCCAATATATTTTGTGCGAAAAAGCCAGTAGGGACAACTCGCACACGTGGAGCCACGCGTCACTTCCTGATTAGTCTGGGACCACGCTATCGTGAAGGTCCGAGATCACCTAATATTTTCTACTAATTCAGCCTTATAACTTTCAATTTGATCAATTTAGTCATAAACATTTTGACAATTTACTAACGTAGACTTTCAGACTAATTTTACCCAAAAATCACTAACTGGGATACTGGTTATCCTACGTGGCACAATTGGCGCCGATGTAGACAATATTTATAATAATTTTTTTGAATTTTTTTTCTTTTTTCTTTTGATCGAGGGTCGTCGATTGACCTTGGCGAGGGCCTACAACCCTCACGAGCGTTGGGCGAGGGTCGCAACGCTCTCGCCAAATTTGGGCCAAGAGAAGGCGGCGTCGCCCTCACCAAATCTAAGAAGTTGCCAGCGACCTCCATTAAAGAGAGGAAAGGAAAGGAAAAAAACTAAGGACAAACTTCAGAATGACTATATGTTTTGACCTTTTGGGAAATCTTCCCACGCCATTGCTAATATCACTTGTTTAGCTTCAGCAAAGATTCGGGTATAACAGAGGAAAGGGCAATAGAAGCTCTATACATATTGCCTTGGCGTAGAAGATATGGGTAAGATCGTGAAAGGAGGTAGGACCCCGACGCCCCCAAAAGCAGTCGCGCATGCCTTTGACTTCGCCTGTGCATTTGCAGCGTACCAGGAATACAAGCGAGGAAAAGCATGTCAGAGAAGAAAAATAAACGGACAATGTGGAAAGGAATGTCCAACCAAAATGAGTTGACGATTCAGCTCCTAGAGAACCTTCTTCGCCCGAACAATCTCGATTAGCTTGGTGGACCGTCTTAGTTCTAGACTGTTATGCGAAGCCGTTCTTACAATTTCTCTCCCAATAAGCAAGCCGATTGAGCAATGCATGTTGACCCGTGGGCGGACTAGGCCTGCTCACAAGCCCTTCAAAGTTACGAACACGTTTTCTGCATATTCGATTGCATGGAGCTCACCTTGAACTCGAAGTAGAGGTGATCGGTTTCCACTCAAGAACCGGGAACCGAACCAGAGGAACCCGTTCCCATTTTCTTGGAATTGGGAATCGGATCACCCTGCCCATTGGGTGGGCCAATGGAAGCGGAGGCATGTTCCTGGGTGGGCCAATAATCTGGCAGACCAATGTGAGTTCAATAGTGTGGAAGCAAATCAAGAAAGAGGGAAAACTCCATCGTTGAGCTCTCTCTCTATTCATGAACAAGATCCTCACGCTCAGGAGGACCCAAATAAGTGTTGTCTGCGGCTTCGCTTTCCTGGAGAATCGATTCGACCCAAAGAAATGGTGAATGCGACCCTTTGCTGTGCACTGCCCAATCCCACCTCCTGCAAATCACATCTTCGACTTCTCCTAACCCCAGCTCGCTGCTTCTCAGACTCTCTGGTTATGGAGACGACGAAGGGCCAGGTCATTTTGGTAGAGGAAGACGAAACTCTGAGCTCGTCGGAGATGGTCGCTCTTCAACGGCTCATCCTTCTTCGCCACGCCAAGAGCTCCTGGTCTGACCGTTCCCTTAGAGGTTCATTTTCTTTTCCGGAAAAAGGGATATTCAATCACGTAGTTGTATTCAACGGCTCGTGCAAAAATGCAATTTTTTTTTCTTATCTAAATGTTTGAGTATTGCTGCAGTGTCTGAGAGAATAAGATCGGCAATGTGAAAGCTTCACTTCAGTCTTTTGAGTGTCTATGCAATTTTTGTAATCAGTCCGATCAAGGTAGGCGCTTCCACACATGGAAACGAGAATCGGATCGAAAATCACTGGTTCCAATTTTTTAGAACTAGAAACCAGACCAGTGCTCCCAAAAACCCCCCCTAGAACTTGCCGATTCGATTCGGTCTAGGCAGTTCCTTTTGTACACCCCTAACTTGGAGTTGAGATTTGATCAATGATCCCTGTTTGAGGCAAGCCGCAATAGTCTTTGTTCGTCAACAGATCCACCTAATCAGAGAGATGCTCGTCATCAGACAACAATCAAAATTTTTGGTCAGTCTGCGTGATTCGGTATCGATCCATGAAAACCGACACCAATCCAACTCACTGATTTTGAAGAATTCAATTCAGATAGCCAATCGAAACATCCCAAGGATTGGCAAAATAACGTAGTCTAGGATAAGTGAAGAGAGAGAGAGAGAGAGAGAGAGAGAGAGAGAGAGAGAGAGACTGTGTCATGAATCACAATGATCTAGACAGACACCACTGATTCACGGCGTGAACTTGTTCACAATCCAATCACATTAGCGAGGTTCTGATACCGCGATTAGATTACAGTGACAAAATACACCAACTTGATCCGTCTCCAAGGACCTCACAAAAGGAGAACAGACTTCACCTGACAACTGAATAATCTCCAACCGTGACGGGAGCAATCTCCATCCTACTATAACCTACTTGTTATACAACCCGCATACAGCCTGAAGAATGCCGACACGCCAATAAGTAACACATTCATCAAGCAGCTCCACGGTAGGCGACTCTGAAAAGATAAAATAGCAACTTCATGATACAACACCACACATGCTAAAAAGGATAGGCAAATATAAGCCGACTGGATCAGGAAACCAGTAACAAGTAGTCTAGGAGTTTTTAAATCGAGCAGAGAGCGGAAATGCTATGCATGCAGGATAACTGACAACAACAGCACTGGAAAGAAAGCTGTAAAGCAGCCTCATCCTCCTAGTTCTAACAATTTGTCCAAAGTTTTCATCCATAGTAATGCTAGGGTTAGGCAGGATGGTGACAGCACTGCACTTAGTTAAGCAGCTCTCCCATGTCACAAGACATTTTTTATGTATATATCATGCTTGACTTACCAGGACGAAAGGACAGACAATTACAAAAATTCTTGGTAAGAAATCTTATGGGCAGGCACATACACTGCAGTATTATGCTGCATTGATGGCGTAAAGGTGTTGTTATCAAAATGAAAACCTTCTTGGTTAATTTTATGAGCCATTAAAATGAAATCTCAGCAATCTCATCAGGACTCATCAGCCTTTCCCAAACTTACAGAAACAGTATCAAATTATCAATCCAGTATCCAGTCTGAGGTAGCAGATGCAGCAAAGGCAATAGAGAACAGATTTTGAAAGAGCGAGAAGATCAAACCACATCATTTGAGAACACATGTGCCTCAACCGACACATCTAAACAGTGGCCAGAGGAAAAACATTCAATCCATCTGGCCATAACCAAATGCTTTGGACTCGACTTGCCCTTGCGGTTTGAACTTCTAAAATAAGCAATGCCATTATTCAGGACATGAATTGCCAAAGCTGACTTGAGCAGCAGGAGACCATAATGGTACTAATAGACCACGCAGGTTCATTTTATGTGGCAATGAGTCACTGACTTTTGACAAGATAACCAAACATAATGAAAAGAGGAGGCTAAGCGCATGCTACTAGAAAGCTAAAGTGGCTTAGCCATGTGTTTAAACAAAGAAAAGTCCAAAGATTCCATTTTAATATATCAGCTTTAAGTGGATAATGTGAAACCCCAACCCTGCACCAGCTCAGCGGTCGATACTTCCTAGCTATTGACTTTAGCTACAAGACTCCCTGAATAAACGGCAAACTATTTGTGAATGGATTAGACCGGCAAAAGATTATCAACAAATTGCATGTTCGAGGAGGCAAATTCAATCCTACCCCAAAATCCACGAATGAGGCTGGAGAGTGGTAACATCCGATGGGTTGAGATTGCCAAACATGAGACGAGACAACATGACATTCAAGGAAGTTAGGGAATGAGTCCTCTGACAGGGTTGGAGAGAACTCATAGAACACAGAGTCTCATCACTCTGCGGTTATAGTCAGTGACGAATGATATTATCCACAGTCTTGGGATGTTCAAAGAGAGCTCTCACTGTACCATTTAAAAAATCATAAAGGCCACCTTCAGTAAGTAATGTTGGCAAATGATTTGAGCTATTACTACCAGACAGGCACATGCACTTCACCATGATGTCTAACAACCAATATGAAACCCAATGAAAGCGATGAAGCTCCTGGAAAACAAGCTAGAATAGTTAGCCAACTATAATTCTCAAGGTAGAATTGGCCTTGCGTAATTCTGGGATAACTAGCTCACGGGAAACAACTACAATTCATGAAAGCGAGCTTCAAATCACCTGAACTAACATATAACTCAACAACCACGAAAGAGAAACTTCAGACCTCAAATTTCCAAGCGCTACATTTCATTCAACTTCGAAGAGCATTTCATTTTGGCAACGAACAACCTAAACTGTTCATCTAGACAGAACACTCATGCTCAGCAACTCCTAAGCATTGAACCATCCTGTGACCAAGACCATTGACTACTTACTGAGATAGAGAGATTTTTCATACCTCAAACTTTCAAAAGCTGCATTTTGTTCGCGAACGAGATAGCAATCCAATCCGGCTGCGCCGCACACCACTGCAACTGGTTTATCTCGGACCCAGCAGAGTACATCGACATCGGGTCAATCCCGTTGGGCCCAGCAACGGTGGGCAGCTCCCAAATGAGCGCCTGAGAGTCATCCCCGGCCGAACAGATGTGCCTACTACTCTGGGGAGCCCACGCAATCGCATTCACGCTCGCCCGATGCCGCTCGAGCTCCGCGACCGGCATCGCCGGCGACCTTATGTCCAAGATCACAACTTTATTGCTGTCCATCAAAATAGTGGCCATGTATCTCAAGTCCTGCTTGTTCCAAGCCAGCCTGAGCAACGGGGTATCGGGCTGAGGGCTCTCGTAGATGATCGTGGAATGCTCCTTGTCCCTCAAATCGAAGATCCGCACCGACCCATCAGCGGAAACGGAGGCGAAAACCCTAGCCTCGCCCCAGGCAATGTCGTACACCTCCTTGTCGTGGGCGATCAGCTGCGTCTCGACCACGTTCTTCTCGATGTCCCAGATGGTGCACGTGGTGTCGATGCTGCACGTGCCGACCCGCTTCGGCTCGATCTCGTTCCAGTCGAAGGACGTCAGCGGGGCGCAGAACTCGCTCGTCTTGCTGTTGTTGAGCACCGCGACGGGCTCGATCGAGCTCTCCCGGACCTCCCAGAGGCGGAGGTAGTCGCCGGAGGAGGCAAGGAGGTCGGACTTCGAGGGGTTGCCGGAGGCCGGGTGGAACATGAGCTTGGTGGGCGGGTAGGGGTGGTCGAAGGAGAGGGCCGGGTGGGCCTTGACGGAGAGGGAGTCCGGGTCGAAGGAGAAGACGTCGACCCGGTTGGTGTACTCCTCGAGGAAGCTCCCGACGGCGATGCGGTGGTGGTGGCGGGCGGCGGCGGCGGCGGGGGAGGAGGAGACGGCCATGGCGTAGAGCGGGTAGGGGGACTCGTGGGTCACCGAGTTCTCGGATCGCAGGTGGTGGGATTCCTGGGTCGAGTTCTCCATCTCCGGATTTTCTCGGGAAAGACAGAGGGAAAATGTCCTCGGACAATTTTTTCCCGGGAAAATGGACGAGGTGGGGGCTTCGTGGGGACTGCACGGGGAGCAGAAGAAGTATTTAAGGCCTGATGTCGTTTTGGCCCGACGGGGAGGTTCAAAACGGCGGCGCTCGTTCATCTAACTTTGTCGTTGGGATCGGGTTGCAAAACGGGGAGCCGTCAACGCTGACTAGTAGGAAGGGGGAAGGGGGTGCCACGTGGGTTGGACCGAGACGCATGACTCGGTCAGACCGGGACCGAGACAGACCGGGACACGTTTGTTTTGACCAGTCTCGGCTCGTGAAGGCAGAAAGCAAGCCGTGCAAGAATGACGGAAACGTCGTTTTAAAGAAGGTCAGCATGCCCCATTCTATAACCCTTTCGATCGCAAAGTTGGACTCCGCACCGGGAGCGAGCAAGACTTGATTTGCCGAGAAACGATCCTAAGGAACGGGGTAAGCCTTGAACATCTTCCAAAAAATGTATATTTGTATTTAAAATATTTAATGGTAGTCTTTTATTTAATAGTATAGAAAGTAGTTGAGAAGAATGAATACAGAGGGTGCTTTTCCCCTCATTTGAATCATTCAACATTTGAGCAGTAGAATTACTTCCTCTTCCAAAGCCTCGCTCTCTAAACGCTTTCTCTTTCTACAAATTAGTTGATCTAGTGAGCGAGTGATCGATCATTGGGAAAAAAGCTTAGCTTAGGTGATCCAACGAATCAAAGGAATCCTAAGTTGCCGCACAGTCTCGATATTAAGTATCGGCTCGTGACAATAGCGTGTAATTGTTGCCGGTTAGAGCATAATCTTGATAATTGAACAAATAATAACAAAAAAGTACGCTTTTTGCGAGTACGAAAAGATGTGACATCTCCTATTTGAATTTTACGCGACGTAATTTCATTGGTTCATATCTTAAGAAGACGTTTTTACCCCTCCGGACAATCGAGCATGGCGGGGGATTTCTTGAATGAGTTACTGATGCTTCACCTCTGGACGATCATGATTCAAAGTGTTGAACCTCTAGATGAAAAGAAGAGCTAAGGATGGTGGCGTTCAGTTCGTGGAGGTTGAATTCACCCGGAATATTAAATCGTACGATCCGTGTTGAAGCTTAACAACTCATGCGAGTTTGGCTGACTCGCATGATCTAGAACTCAGTGTAATCAAAGTTCTTTGTCACAGAGGGAGAGAGAGAGAGAGAGAGAGAGAGAGAGAGTCTGTGTGTGTTTGACTCGTCAAAAGATGAGTTCATGGTTTGACTGGGCTAACATGAATTGGGCCCAGATCTTTCGGCAATGGAAAGTGAGTGGGTCGAAATCTGGCCCTTTTTAACTTGCAACTTCTTGGATTGTACCGTCTGTACTGTTTAACTACAAGATGTTGTGGACCCGATAATGAACTCGGAGTCTCAAATTCCATCTTTAAAACCTGACCTCTTCGAACTGCAAGTGTTGAATTAGGCCTCGAACCATCAGTACGGCCCAACCCATGAGCTAGACGTAGCGCTCGTTTAAGTGCAAAGATGGGGCCAGTTACCGAAAGCTAAGAAATTCAAGATTTCCTGAAAACTCTGCAAGTTTGATATCTGTTAGTAAAAGAAAGAACAGATATCTGGGACGTGCAAATGCTGTTCTTAAGGATAATTTTACCTCTTGGAGCATGAAATTCGGTCCATCTAGCTCTAGCCATTATACTCCCAGATACAACAGATATTCCTTTTTACTTCTCACAGTGTGATCGAGGGAATAGGAAGAACATCGTTATATGTAAAACCTAGCAAATAAATGAAAAGAAAATAGAGAATTTCTTGTTTTTGGTATATTTTTATTGTGATTTGGAGATTCTCTTTATAGACATATAAAGGAGAGGGTTAACAAAAAAATAAATCAAAGCCAACGTTACAAAGCCGTTACAAATTGATTAGAGTCATGCTTTCTAATCAAGTCGTACAAAAAAATTGCTTTGAATAATTCAAAGCCGTTGAAATACCCAACAATCCCCCATGTATTTCAAAAGTTTTGAAAAGAAAAGAAAAAAACATAAATGTTGGGTTAAACTCAATTGAATGTAATGCATCGGAACCGATGCTCGTTAATCTATGAACCAGATATAGGAAGAATGAAATAATAATGCACGAAATAATTGGTGAAGTTTGAAGCTTTTATGAACCAACAATTTCTTGCGTGAATTATAATTTTCACCAAACGCATTACACCCCACGAACTTTGTTGTTCAACTTGATTTTGTGCTAATAGGCCATGCGCTTGCCTAGTTTATTCATAGGTGCTCTAAAGATTTTATCAAAATTCTCATAGGAGCGGCTCTAATCCATACTTATATAAGTGATTCTATCAAGTGTTTACTGCAATTTAATACACTATCAATAATAGCTACGGAAATCATCAAGAGCTTAACTCAAGCTCTCTTTCATTGCAGTTTTACACTATTCTCACCTTAAGAGGGACAATAATTTCTATAGATAAGTGAAATGGAAATTTTAAAACTTGTCACGAATATGCAATCATAAAACTTGCAAAAAGTACAATCAACTCTTAAAACTCGTCAAATTAGTAAAATCAAGTCATTTCGTTAATTTCGTCCAACTTAGATGATGGAAAATACTGACATAGTTTTTTTTTTTAATAATTTCTCTTTTCTACGTGGCATTAAGGTTAAAAGACATCGTTTTGATTAAAATTTCAATTTTTTAACCTAAATTTTAGTTTTTTTTTGTAAGGCCTAAATTTTAGTTAAATTATATTAAAACTAAGAAAGCTAATAGTTTTTAAAAAACCAAAAAAAAGAGAAGAAAATACGGGGGCGGGCCCTCTCGCCAATGGCCGCCACCCCATCACTAGTGGGGCGTTGGCAATGGGTTGCTGGCGATAGGGCGGCGGCCACATAAGATGCCACGTAGTAGAGAGAAAATAATAAAGGAAGCCATGTCAGCAATGTGTGTGTGTGTTTTTTTAAAAAAAAATTAGCTTTTTTTTTTTTAGTTTACCTTTTTTTGGAAAAACTTTTGGATTTTTTAACCTAATTTAATTAAGATTTAATGTAAAATTTAGGATTCGGATCAAAATGACGTAATTTTAGCGCTTTAATTAACCTTAACGCCAAATAGGATGCCATGTAAGCAAGAGAAATTAATAAAGAAAGCAATGTCAACATTTTCCGTTAATTAAATTAAACAGAGTTAACAAAAGGACTTGATTGCACTAATTTGACTTGTTTTAAGAATTGGTTACGTTTTTTGAAAGTTTTAGGATTCAAGCATACTTTTGAGACCATTTTTAGGACTTTCACTGCACTTATTCATAATTTTTAATGGTGATCAACAAGCGACTTGTTATTACCCATATGAACTAGGGGTGAGCGGTTCCGGATTTGTTAGAGGCTCCAAATTCCTTATAGGTTCTACGTGAAACCTGAAACTTACTCTTGGGTACAAGTTTCCCATTTTTTGGAAACTAGAACCTACCCATCCAAACTTGGAACCTGGAACCTAACTTGTCACCTACCCTATCACAGATTCCAAGATAGGTTCTCGGGTCTAACATGTTCCTTTTTTTTATTGCATTTTTAGTTAAACAAAACAAAAATGAACGCAACAATATTAAACCAGCTTATCATTGATCAAAGAGAATACAAAAGACTTGTTTTCCTGGCATTACGGTTCCAATAAATATAACTAAAATGAGAAGTCATTGTGTGAATCAATATTAGGGGTAAGCAGTTTCATGTTCTGTATATGTTCCACCCATGATAATAGGTTCTTCATTTTTTGGAACTTGGAACCTACCCTATCATAGGTTCAAGGGTCGGTTCTAGAGTCCACTCAAGTTCTACCTGTATTATTAAATGAACAATTATAGTGAATCATTACTTTTAATAATCACCATTTACTGTTATGATCTACTAACCATAATTTATATTTAGATAACGAAGAATATGAAATATTAGCAAATCATAATATGAAAGCTCAGACTAGTGGTTCCAAATCATACATTCATCATCTAATGTCATAAAACACCTCAGAATCATGAGAAGACATATTCAGATTCCAGGTTCCAAGTTCCACCTACCTAAAACTTGGAACCTACCTGTCGAAACAAGTCTCCCAATTTTTGGAATCTAAAACCTACCATGCATACCTTGAAACTTGAAACCTACAAGTTCTCATTGGTCAGGTTCCCAGGTTCCAAGGTAGAATATAAAACCATGCTCACCCCTAATATGAACCTAATTCATGGGATTGCAAATTGCATAGGAAGATTGGGTTACCATCATTACTGATTTTCCTCAACTAGCTTAAATCCCGTTCCCCTCGATGTATAGTAAGAGGATTGGTTGAATCCGCTTCTGACTTTAAATAATCAATAGATATAATTTCACCTTTAAGCAATTACTTCACCACATTACGTCTCAATCGGATATGTCTGTTTTAGCCATTGAAAGTTTCGTTCTTTGCAATAGCTATTGCCTCTTGAGAATCACAGTGGCCCAAAAGAATATCTGTTGAGGAGTATTTTAACTACTCGGTCTCATCTCCAAATGTGAGTTTGAGAAGCACTTTACCTTTCTCAAGAACTTGAGTAGTTCTCGAGTCACTAAAATAAATAATATCTTCTCCTTCCCCTATTAGAGTGTAGGAGGATAAAAATATTTTTTTGTACATATATGCTTGGTAGCAACTGAGTCTACCATCCATTCTTTCAAATTGGTCATAATATGTGCTTGAGAAATAACCATAGCAATTACGTCATCATAGTCATATGCTTTAACCGAGTTGACTTTTGGTTTAGCGGTATGATCATTTCCCTCATAATTTTGTTTAGCTGATTTCCAAGTCACAGCACTTCCACTATGGGTGAACACATATTCACTAGGAGATTTTGTCTCATCTGAATTTGAATCTAACTAGCGTCACCGTATCTTTTTGATATAGAGGGAAATCCACTATATAAAATGTCAGCGTCAGCATTCTCTTTCTGCATTGTTCTGCATTTTTTGTCTCAACTATTGTACTACTACCTAAAATGTCAGCGTCAGCATTCTCTTTCTGCATTGTTCTGCATTTTTTGTCTCAACTATTGTACTACTACCAAACACGTCACTTTTAATAAAGGAAATCTATATGCTGCACGATATTCAACATAATCAATAAATGTGGATACACAATTTAGAGTAACTCAACAATATGCAAATTCGTAAAAAGTCTAACATGGGGATAAAGGTATTAATTTCAATGACGCACACGAGCATACATATACCAGTATCACCTTTTACAAGATTGGGTCTAAATTGAACTCAAATTTCATCATATGTATTTGAATATGGCATTGAATTTTTTCAGCAACCATGCAAGCTAATGTATATCAACATAGCATTAAATAAAACTCAGAACATTCTTGAATGCCAAATCAACTTAGGGGCAAACATGAATCCCGTAAAAACACATTGACGGAAATTTTTTGTTATTTCCAGCATGGACACATCACAAAAAAAAAAAACCAATTTGCATCAACTTTATCGACTAATTACAAATAATCAAGAAACAACTTATTAACATATCACGATTTCCTATCTCTTCACCCAACAGTTAACACATGAAAGAGAGTGATGACTCAACATGTCTTCTTCTTTTTTGTGTTCACCCATGGTTTTGCTTGAGAAGACACGCAAAAGTAGAATATAAACCAAGGTAGCGAAGAGAATCTGAACATAAAATTGATTCTAAAATTCAATTAAAACAGAAACGACCTGATTATTGGGAATCCGAATTATTCTTGAGATTGTTGGAAAATCTGTTGGAAAAGATGAAAAATAATAACAGATTTCCGAGGCATGCAAGCAAATATCTTAGGGATGATTCCACCTCTCAGAGTACGAAACTTAGTGCGTCAAGCTCTAGTGGCTATCCTCTCGAGATATAATAAATCTTCATCTTTGCTCCACATAGAGTAATCGAGGGAACATGAACAACATAGCTATATGTAAAACTCAGCAAATAAATGGAAGAAAGAGAGAGAATTTTTTGTTCTTTTGTATGTTTTTATTGTGATGTAGAGATTTTCTTTATAGACAAACAAAGGAGATGGTTAATAAAGAAATAAATCAAATCAGACGTTACAAAGCCCTTAAAAATTGATTGCAGTCATACTTTCCATTAAAACTGTTACAAAATAATTGCTTCGAATAATTCAAAACCGATGAAATATCCAACAAAATTGACAAAGGAAAACAATTCCAACGACAAACATTAGGCCTTCCCAGTATCAACTAAAGGCAATTCATGTATCATTCTTTGAAATCTCGTGAGGTCCGTTATGATTTGTGCGAAATGGTCGACAAAAATCGATTCTTCGTGTCTCAGCACTTTGGCATTGATCCATTGGCATACATATACGATTAAACAAGCTGTCTTGCTACACCGCGACCCAAAATACGCGAGGCTTATCACAATACGTGGCCTTATCCCCGAGACCAAGCATTGACCTTCACTTGGGATATTTCAAGTCATTGCTCAACGACACTTCCCACCATTGATGCTGGTGACCCACAAAGAGCATGTGGGCGTGGTCGCCCACATCCACCATTCGATCAGACACGGGAGAGCATGAAAAGTAATCTAGGGTCCAAGGTTGTCGAGCCTACAAAGTGAGGATCGTTTAGAGGTTCTTCTCTCGAAATCACGTGGAAAACGGAATGAACACGCAAAAACCTAGGCCTCATCTTGTTACGCGTGGAAGATGAAGTTGTGGGCCGCGAAATGTGAACGGGTAGAAAACCTAGTCCAAGTCAAGCTATTGAGTACAAATGACAGGTGCGCAAGTAGCGCTATCTTTTGGTTTCTGGGGCGGTGCGATAGGCTCGATTGCACGTCGAGATAAGGGAAGCTCTGCGTTTTCTTCACGGTTGTCTCGCGGCCCATCTTCATCCTGGAGCAAAAGCTCATCATCATCCATTCCTGCCATCGACAAGGAGCGAACAGACAGGTACGGTGTGACCAAAAATGGCGCTGAACGAGGGTGATCACGATGCCCCGCGCCACCCGTCTCTTCGCACCACTCAGAGGGTTTTCCACGGCGGGTACAATCGAGAGAAGTGATTTTCACGGCATCGCTGTCGATATCTAATGCAACATGATGATCATGACTAGATATAGAACGAGAATATATGGCAAATCGTTTATCGTGTTGGGGACAGTTCTTGAAAATATCTTCGTTGAATTAGGCCTTTCGCACCGGAAAAAGAAAAATTGGGATGGGTTAGGTCTCGATTTCTTTCGTTCATTCGCTCAACTATTTTTGACGGGAAAAATTATCCAAAAAGTTTTAAGTTTATCGCACTTTTGTTAATTCAGTCTCAGACCTTTTAATTTTGTCAATTCAGTTTTAAACATTTTCACATTTTGCCAGTTGAATCTATCTGGTCAATTTTAACCGGAAATTGCTGACATGAATACCAGTAGTGGCATGTAAGACGGCAGGTAGTGCATGGACAATTTTTATAATTTTTTTATAATTATTTGATTTTTTTATAATTTGTATTTTCTTTTTCTTTCTTTATTTTCCATTTTTTCTACCTAGTCCGGCGACCATAGGTGAGGGCCAACAACCCTCATTGACTATTGGGTGAGGGTTGCGAAGCCCTCGCTGGTTGTATGCGAGGGCACGAAGCCTTGTTGGCCGCGAACCAAGGGGCTAGGGCTTCGCAGCCCTTGCCAATTCTGGGCAAGGCCGCAACCCTCGCTTGCGACTAGCGAGGGTCGGCTAGCCATCACCGGGGCTTGAAAGAAAAAAAAGAAAAAAATTTTAAAAAATATTAAAATATTATTGAAAATTATCTACATTAGCGCTAGACGAGTCACGTAGAATAGTTGGCGTACACATCAACGATTTCCGACTAAAATTGACCAGATGGACTCAATTTAAAAACATGAAATGTTTAGAGCTCAATTGGCAAAATTGAAAGGTTTAAAATTAAATTGACAAACAATATAATAGATTTATGATGTTTTGGATAATTTTCTCATTTTCGATGAATTGGATATTATCAATCATTTATGCACCTTTTAAGTATTAAGCCAATCGTTTCGAAAAGTTTAGTTTTGTTCATCTCGATAGGTCGTTAACCTTTCTTGTGGTTGAGGTCGAGGATTCTTTATAGGGGTAGAATTTAGTTAATTTATTTAATTTAATTTCAAACGAGGCCCCTTGCTTTTAATTTCTCTCGTACTTTAACAGAAGAAAACTATGATTAATAGCTTCTCGATAAAACCGACATAAGATATTGGTTATTTGAAGGCGTGATATATGAAATAATCATTAAAAAGTACTTCAAAGCCCTATAACGAAGGAAATATTACATTTTAATTTGACTAAGAAAGTAAAAAAAGATATTTGCATGTTATAACGCGATATCGCTTGATTAGAGCAACGACTCTTCTGGACACCATTATATTATTATATATTATGGGACCGAAAGCATGAGATAATCATAGGCGCATAGTTATTAAATGTCTGCTATAGCAAAATTGTGAAAAAAAAAAATTCCGTGGCAAAGCGCGGGTATTCGGCTAGTTCCCTCTAAGGCTCTAATTATAAAACAAAATGCGTCTCCACGTAAATCTAATAGAACCGGTCATGTTTATTAGGATTTTGTTAACAAGCATCCGTTCGAATACTAAAAATTTATTATTTTGAAGATATTATTTTCCTCCTCTAGCGCATGGAAATTAAAAAGATTTCTTTTACTAGGTACGATTAATAAGTCTAGTAGAGACACCGGATAACAAAACCCTATCTACATCAACATGTCACAACATTATCTCTTTCGAGGATAGACTCAAATTTATAAGGAATCGATCATTCTCTTTGCAATGAGATTTTTCTTGCGCTCTCCATTCATTCTACTACCTGTTTATTACCCTTGTCCATTTCCCTCCTCTCTATATCTTCATATCACGACTCCTTCGTATTTAAATATATTTCCTGCCTTAATATAAAAGTACGTTTGCTAAAATGAAAATACATAAATCATGTGTACTTTGAGATATACTATATAACAAACGCAGCATAACGAGTCAAAATATCACTTTAACGTCTTATTGCATGAGTTGCTCAAAATGATTCATATTATGTTAATATTAGCATTATATAAGACAAATACATTGATGGGAATTTCTCTCTATGCTTAAATATTTATATATAACTTTGAGTTATAAAATTTGTGCAACATTATTTTATTGCACTCACCTAATAATATTCGTCTTGTTTTCACCTGCGCCTCTTTTGTCCCCATCCCACGAAAAGATTCGCCCTTTTTTTGGCGTCACGAAGCAAGACTTGCCCGCCTCTTGATAGTAGCGAAAGAGTATAATTTATGCCGAAAGGTTCGCGGGCTGTGTTTGTTTGGACCTGAAAAAAAGCCTTTGTCAGAATTCAAAACATTGTTTAAAATTCTAATAATAATATAAAATAATCATATACAGATTCACGTATCAATAGTTAAAATGTTGCGAAAAATTTCGTTTCGAACTTAAAAAACGTTGAAACGTGCGAACCACAATATCTAAAGTATTTTTTTTTATAACCGAGGTGTCCGCGCGGCCAGCGAGTTGGGGCTCAAACCAGCGGTGATGCCCGACTAGTCCTCGAGGGGGGCTAGCGCAGCATCTCACCGCCACGACCCCCCACTTAAATCACCGATGGGCGAGTTTTGAACCCAGGACCTCTCGTGAAAGGAACTGAGCGCAAATCAACGCAGCCACCGATGGGTGGGTACAATATCTAAAGCGTTAATATCACGAAAAATCCCAAACTGGTACACATATGATAATTTTACCCTAAACTAATATTTTGATTACTAAAAACCCCAAAGTGGTACATTTGTGACAAATGTACCCTCCGTTAATTTTCGTTAAATTGAATTAATACCACAAAAAATCATAAACCAGTACACTCATGAAAAACGAAAAGTAAAACATAAAATTAGCACATCAGTCAATTGCTGCGTGTCATTTAATAAAGCAATTTGACAGTAAAATTTAACGGAAATAAATTGAGGGTGAAATTATCATAGGTGTACCAATTTAGAGTTTTTTGCGTTAAAAAAAATTAATTTGAGATAAAATTGTCATGTATATATTAGTTTAGGGTTTTTCATTGTATTAACTCATATCTAAATCAATGAACGCAAAAAAAAAAAATCAATCTAGCTAAGCCCTCGATGTGCCGTAATCTCAACTATTCGTATCGCGATAAGCAAGGAGCAATTAAAATTGAATTCGAATATTTCGTGACGGGCGCGGGATTTCCTCGATAAGTCGGAAGGAAGCGGCGAACTTCGGTTGTGCTTGTGCCTCTTCTGTACTACCGAGGTGGAAAAGGCCAGACGAGGGCCCCCACGTGGGCCGGACCGCCGCACTTTTTGAACTTTTCCGCCAGTCGTCGGCCCTTCCTTGGTTCCCTATTAAAACATCCTTTTGCATGCCGACATGGACGACCATGCCCATGACGTATGCCGAGCTGCGGGGCTCACGTCATCGCCTGACCGGGCGCTTAATTAATTATATTCGATTTCTTATTTTTTTACCTTAATTAATTATATAAATATATATTATAAGTAAGTACTTTTGTTATTTGACACTTTTGTCGGGGAGACCTTTTCCCTTTTTCATCTAATTCGTGTTTATTCTTTTTCTTAAAGCATCTTCTTTAGTTCTATTAAAGTGGCTATATTTATTCACGACCAAAAAAATGTCTATATTTACTAAAACATTAACAAATTTTTATTGTATAACAATATTATTTGTATTTACCTTTTCTTTCATTAGTATTGTAGTTAATTTAGTTTTCTTCCGATTTCTATAATTTTTATTTTCATTTTTCACAGCATCTAAGGTTAAAAGAAAAATTTTCCTTAAAAAACGAGTCCAAACCATACCTTTACCTCCTTAAAATAATGTAAATTGCATATGTTGACGAAAAAGAAATCGAATAATTAAGCGGCATAACAATTTAAGAGTTCAGAGAGTATTAATATAACGGTTGAATGTTCGGGAGGTAGGGTACCCTTGTAACTCTTCCAAAGGTTTAGCCGAGCTCCGCATAGTTTTCCCCCCAATAAAAGGCTTTGGAAAGAGCCGGGAGATGGCAATATGCTAATGAACTTAATCGCCAGTAAATAGAGCGAGCTAGCTGTCGTTCCGGTTGACTTTGAGTCGCGGCAGTAATCCTTTTTTTACTCGGTCTACGACAACTCCGATTCGATCCCCCTCCTCCTCCTCCTCCTCATCTTCCCTTCTCTATATAAAACGCCTCCTCATCGTCCTCGAAGTTGCTCC
This sequence comes from Syzygium malaccense, assembly GCA_031216405.1. Lineage (NCBI taxonomy): Eukaryota > Viridiplantae > Streptophyta > Magnoliopsida > Myrtales > Myrtaceae > Syzygium > Syzygium malaccense. Next base: position 19,045,795 of record CM062253.1, read on the forward strand.
CCAGCGTGCGAACGTTAGCGGAAGAGACGGTAGGGTTGAAAGCTCTGAAAAAAGTGAATAGTAAACCCCCCCTCCCCCCCCGCGACCTGCTCCGAAACTTCGCAGCTTCTCTCTCTGTGTGTCTTAATCAATTTCGGATCCTTTCGTTGTTCCTTGGTCCTCCTCCTGACGTGAGAACGAATGGACACCGAGGTCATATCCACCGGGAAGCGGTACGACGCCCTGCCGGAGAGCTACATCCGGCTGGAATCCGACCGCCCCAAGCTCTCTGAGGCTGTGAACAGCGGGATGTCCGAGGTCTCCACCTGCGAGAACGTCCATGGCAGCGGGTACGCCCTCTCTCTCTCTCTCTCATTCTCTCAAGCCAGAGCTTTCATGAACAGAGAATTTGCGGCAGAAAAAAAGATTATGATTAGCACTAATTGAAGGCGTTTCCCATCAATGATTAAAGCACACGCATCATGCATGTCGGCAATTGACTTTCACTGTCCCCCAGGAAATATTTTATAGGGAGAGAGAGGGAGAGACAGAGCTTACGTGATCTTCATGGTGTGCTCTTCCCCTTTGAAATTTCCCGTACACCTTATATAACCATCACCGCAAGAAAGGGGTGCGAAGTGGAGCGCCTCTCGTCTTTGAGCTTGGGGTCATCTCGTAAATCTTTCTATATTAAGGACCAGGCCCCCTTTGATTTCCTAGGATTTTAGACTTTCTTAGAACGTGCAAATCTAAATCGTGCTGTGTCCTTTTGCGGTTGTATCCTAAGCCATAGAGTGTCCTGACATGTGTTTCGATAACAGTGAGGCCAATCTTCAAATGACGGCACACAAAAAATCATTTTTAATGCTTATTCGCATGAATTATATTGTCTATAATGTCCTAAAAGTGTTTTTGCTCAATTTATATCACGTGGATCTCACGTTTAAAATAATCGTATGATCTATCTGCTACGAATAAAACAGGTATAGACTAGAAACCGTCGGATCTGGCAACTAACTTTGCTTTAGCAACTAATTCTTCCAAGAATTACTAGGAGTTCAACTCTACATGGTTTTGGAAATTTGTTCCTCTGTGGGAGATTTTATCTTGACTGGACATGCTGCGGAAAAGTCAAAATCTCTTGTACTGCAAAATCCATCTCCCCTTGAAAAGTTCCGAGAGCGACGGACAATGGGCTTTGATAGGTGGGCCCAAGTGATAAGCATCGGATTGGGAAAAGAGGGGGTACCATATGTCTTATTCTAATGCCATCCTAGATGCTCTAGGGCGCGTTTGGTAATATTTTTACTTTTTTATTTTTTTATTTTTTTGTTCTTTAGAATAAAAAAATAAAAATCTGTTTGGTAACGCATTTTATTTTTCTATTTCTTGAAATAAAAAAATGATCAAGAAATAGATTTAGAACAGAAATAAGAAGTTTCTACTTCTTTGTTCCTAGAAACAAAAAAAGAAATAGAAAGATCTAGTCCTCAAGCCGCGGCCTCAACTCCTCCTCCATCCTCCATCATTTGTAGACCGTCTCAAAGCATTGGTCCGGTCCATTCCCGGCGGGAATAATAAAAAAAAATTCATAAAAAATTAAAAAATTCCAAAAATTCATAAAAATCAAAAAAATTTTCAGAAAATCCATAAAAATCAGGAAAACTCAGAAAACCCATAAAATTTGCAAAATTCTGAAATTGAAAAAATTTAAAAAAATTCATAAAAAATTTTCTGGAAAATAAAAAGAGAGATTTTGGGAAAGTAAAAAATTTTATAAAACTTTTCCCCAAAAAAATCAAAAATAAAAAATTCACAAAATGGCTTAGAATAAATTTAAAAATTTCGAAAATTCATAAAAATTAAAAAAATTTCAGAAAAATCCCTAAAAAATTTAGAAAATTAAAAAATTCCAAAAATTCATAAAAATCAGAAAAATTCTCAGAAAATCCATAAAAATCAGAAAACCCATAAAAATTTGCAAAATTCTGAAATTGAAAAATTTAAAAAAATTTCATAAAATTGTTTTGGAAAATAAAAAGAAACAGATTTAGGGAAAGTAAAAAATTTTAATAAATTTTACCCCAAAAATTTTTTTAAAAAATTCACAAAATGGTTTAAAATACTTGCAGTCACCCACTTTGAGTGAATGGTTTCACGAGCAAGGCTTATCCAAATCACGTTTGCAAGTTTAAGAAAGTTCTTTATGGCTTAAAGCAAGCCCCAAGAGCATGGTACGGGAAGATTGTTGAATTCTTGGTGCAAAGTAGTTATTCAGTAGCACCAGCTGACTCGAGCTTGTTTGTTAACGCATAACATGGCAAGCTTGCAATTGTATTGATTTATGTGGATGATCTAATCATCACTGGAAATAATGTATAGACGAGATGCGTCAACTTAGAGCCAATCTCTTAGTGCGGTTTCAGATGAAAGAACTTGGAGAATTGAAACATTTTCTAGGACTCGAGGTTGAGCAGACAAAGGATGGTCTATTTCTAGCAAAAGTATACCCAAGATCTCCTAGAAAAGTTTGAGATGCTTGATTGCAAGCCTATTTCTACTCCAATGGATGGCAATGTAAAGCTATGTGCAGATGAAGGTCGAGAACTAGAAGACTCAACTATGTACAGGCAATTGGTGGTAGGGGTGAGCAAGATGGATCGCTCAAATCGGGACCGGACCGGATCGACCGGTTTGGTCCGGTTCTCGAGAATATCGGTCCGATTCCTGATTCCTAAAAGTGGAATAGATTTTTGAGCGGTCCGATTTCTGGTTCTAGGGTGGAAACGAGACCGGATTGGATTGGACTGGACCGATAAATATACATTTTTCTAATTTTTTCATTTATATATTTATTTACTTTTTAAAATTTTTGAAAAAAATAGAAAGTCTAATTTAATTTTCCCAATTCCCTTCTGCCTTTACCAATAAGTGATTGATGATAGCATGACATCGTCTACGTAACTTGCCAAGCTCCTCGCCTTGACTTTTTGAGTTGTCGAATAGATTTGAAAAGGTTCACTGGGTTTGTAATTTTGAATACCCGTTTCTTACTTCCATTCAATAAGGGTAATTTGATAATACGACCTTTGAATTTCTAGAAAGTCATTAAGATAAAATGATTTCTCGTCATTCTAAGAAATTGAACCCTCCCAATACAATACTAGCTTAGTTAGACAACTAGACCTTCAGCATCTTCTCACCTTCCATATGCAATCCATTTCACGCAATTTCTCCTTCGACATGCAGAGTGATCACCCATTCAGAGCCATCAGCCATGGGGAGATCTTCGCATAAAATCACATCAGAGCGATCTCAGCCTGACCAATCAGCTTCTGATTCTTCGCATAGAATCCTTCTGATTCCTGGTGCTGAAGTCACTAAAATCGAGAGCGGACCCACGGCGTCCTCGGGTTGTGGTCACGGCCAGTCAAGAATTCGTAAGGAGTTATATCAGTTGCTCACCCTGATCGCTCAGCTTGCCACTTCTCTTGTGGCAATCAAAACGAGCAACGCTTCTTCTCCCGCTCAGACCGTGCTGCTTCACCTCATTGTGTCTGTTTTCGTGCTTGGGTTCTTATCTGCTCTTGGAGGTATACTGTTCCGCAGCAATGCAATGGCAGTGATCGGATGGGGGGCCGCCGCGCTGGGGTTTCTGCTGACCATGGCTTTGTGCATCATCTAAAAAAAGACATGGGACATATACTTCATGTCACATACAAAAACATCTAAAATTTTACAAATTTCGTCCTGCGGAAATTCCATTACTGTTTGCTGCCCACTCTTTGTTTTCCGCCCTTTCCTCTCTTTGTGTTTGTTGATGTCTTCTTTCTTGATTTTGATATTCGACCTCTACATTTAGTTCTTGCATAAAAGGATCATTAGGGTCAACTCCCATAATGAAGTTATGTAAAATACAACATGCGAAGACCACATCAACTTGAGTATCAAAAGACCAAAAGGATTTGGCATCCAACACACGAGAACGCATTTTCAAAACCCCGAATGCCCTTTCTACAGCAGACCATAAAGATGAATGTCGATGATTGACCAACTCTTTCTCATTCTCGAGTAAGCGGTCATTAAATTCCTTCCTGTGATATCGAACTCCACGGTAAGGAGAAATAATTCCTGGTTGGATGCCGTATCCGGCATCAGCAAGGTAGTATTTTCCGACCAAGTTTATGTAAAGTTTGAACAACATGTTTCAGAAAAGTAGAGCATAAAGTTTATATAAAATATGGAATAGTCTATACCTTCAGGAATTTTCATTCCTCGAGGCCTTGTAAGTGCACTTGTAAGAATACGAGAGTCGCGTGCCACGCCTTCCCAACCGGCCAACATATAAACGAATTTTAAATCAAAAGTAACGGCTGCAAGAACATTTTGTGTTGTTTTCTCTTTTCGACCACGAATATTTCCTTGAATTTCTGGGGGAACCGATGCACGGACATGAGTACCATCAAAAGCTCCAACACAATCCTAATGTACTTAAGTGGCAAAAGGACACCAGAAGTGCCACAACTTGTATACGGAAATCACTTTAGTGTCATAACTATTTTTCGGATCACTTTGGTGCCAACTTTTTTGAAAAACGATCATTTTAGTGTCAATGCTGACGTGGCTCGTCGGAAATCCGATGTAGCGTTGACACGGTTCGCCGGAGAGGTCTAGTTAGCATTAAAAACAAAAAACGATGTTGTTTAACCCGCTGATGTGTACTTTTTAAAAAAATTATATTATATTTAAAAAAAAAGGTTGCAGCAGCGGCGAGGGAGCCCTTGCAGCTGCTGCCGCCAGTCATGGCCACGGGCCGGTTTCGGCCCGGAATCGGTAAGGTCAAACCCAAGCCCGGCCAGTTGACCTGGCCCGCGGTTCGGAACCGAAACCGGCCCGTGGCCTATGGGCCCAGTTTTGGTTCCAGAAATTTTGGAACCGGCTCGGAATCGCAGGTTCCGGGCCCGCTTCCAAAAAAATTTTTTAAATTAAAATTAAATTAAAAAAAAAACCCTGCAGCAAGGCCTGCACGTTTGCAGGCCCTGCTGCGGCTCGTTGCCAGGGCAGCCTTTGCGGGCAGCCTTTGCAGGCTGCCCTGGCAACGGGCAAAAGCCGCAAAAGTAAAAAATAAAATAAAAAATTTTAAAAAAAATTAAAAAGATAACCGTTGCAAATTCTCTCATAAATAAAAAATTTAAATTGCAACGGTTATCTAGCTTTTTTTTATCCTAAATTTTCTTCTCATTTTTTTCTTATAAATTTTCTAAAATTCTCTCATATTCTCTCGATACTCTTAAATTCTCTTCTCTCAAATTTTCTCAATACTCTAAATTCTCTCAAATTCTCTTAAATTTTCTCAATTTTCTCAATCCGCACAATTCTCTCTTAATTCTCCCAATCAATTCGCTCAATTCTCTCAATCCATTCGAAAAATGGCAAGTGGAAGTCGAGTGCCAACTGGCAAAGGTAAGAATATCATGACGGAATCCCATCATTCTTTTGATCCTCGTGATTATACAGATTTTCAAGATGATGAAATTAACATTTTTCCCGATGTGGAGCGCGTCCCGACACAAGAAAGTCTTCATCCTCCTGCCGAAATATCTACAACAAAGGAGGCGGAGTAGAAACTTACATCTGACATTTGGGATCACTTCACGAAAATGGAAATGTTTGATATTGGTGACAAAATATATGATATAATTTGTAAACATTGTGGGAAAATATATAAATATACAGGTGGACAAGGATATGGAACATTCAAATGACATCTTAGGAGCAAACATCCAACCCAAGCGGGAATCGATATTAGGCAACAACAAATTTCCGGGTACATCAATTCTAATACTTCCCCTTTATTTCATTTTAATGAAAAAACTTATAAGGAAGAATTAGGTAAATTTGTTTTCGTTGAGCATTTATCATTTAGTTTTGCAGAAAGATTTGGTTTTAATCAATTTGTACAAAAAACATGTGCTCCACAAGCAAAACGTGCTCCTAGAAATTCACTTAAACGAATAATTAAAGATCTTTACATAAATGGAAAAAAAATTTTACAAAACTTTTTTATACAATTTAATGGATGCGTGCATATAGGTAGTGATATTTGGAGTGATCATTGCCAAACACGTTTTTACATGGGCATAACATGTCATTGGATAGATGACGATTGGAGTATTCAAAAACGAGTTATTTCATTTAGAGTTTTTGATGGTAAGCATACGGCAAATAATATTTATAGAATGATTAGACAAATTTTAGAAGAATAATATTTGCTTAACAAAATTTTTTCAATTGGTTTTGATAATGCCGTGGCAAATATCGCTTCAATTACCGATTTAGAAAATATTTGTAAACCTGTTTTTGGCAGGAAATTTTTTCACGTTAGATGTGCTTGTCATGTTTTAAATTTATGTGTACAAGATGGTTTGAAAACTCTTGATATTTTTCTTGAACCAATAAAAACGGCGATTCAATTTTTATGGAAACATCCCAAAAAAATGAAAGAATGGGGTAAATTTTGTAGAGAAAATGCCAAAAAGCCAAAAAGATTTTCAAGAGATGTTCCAAGTCGTTGGAATTTTACTTTCCACTTGCTTAGTGAATCTTATGAATATAAAGATTTATTATGTGTATTCATTTCTAATAATATACCTCAGATTAATTTATACCCACAAGAGTGGGGTATTTGCAAAAATTTTTTAGATATTTTAAAGGTTTTTAATGATGCAACTTATACTTTGTCTTGTGTTTATTATCCTACTACGCATTTATTTTTTGTAGAGTATATTAATATTGTCGAAATTTTTGACGAATATGAAAATAATATTGAATTACAACATACTATAGTAACAATGAAAATGAAGTGGCTACATTATTATGGTGAAATTCTCATTATTTATTTAGTTGCTTGTGTTTTTGATCCGTGTTGCAAATTAGATGGTTTAAGTGATTATTTACATACGTATTATCAATGTTTACATTATGATGCGGTAAATGTTACAACCATATTAAGTGAGGTTAAAAACGTAGTAATAGAATTATATAATGAATTTTATACTAAATATAATTTAGATGATGTTGGATCTTCTCAATCTATCGAGACACAAAATGAGAGTACAGGTAAAATTAATAGAGGGTACAAACTTTTATTAAATAGACAAAAAAAAACAAAAGGGAGCAATAGGAAATATTTCCGAATTAAAGATTTATCTAACTGTTTCCTTTGATTTTATTGAATCCGAAGGTAGTGCAGGTTTTTTAATTTTGGATTGGTGGAAGAGGCACGCAAGCCAATACCCAATCCTTTCTCTTATTGCAAAATAAAATTTTGTAACCCATTGATCTACAATTGAGGTCGAACAAGCATTCAGTGCCGGAGGTAATATTTTGGACGAACATTGTTTAAGATTAGCTCCAGAATCAGTGGATATACAAGCTTGTGTCGATGATTGGACGAAGGCTCAATACCGACAACAAGAGATAGATCAGAATAATGAATCAGAATTCTTTAACGACGGAGATACCACCGGTACCGGTACCTCTACCGGAACGGGTAGCGACGATTGAGAATAAAAGAACTGTTGGAGTTGGTAAATATTTTGAGGACCCTTGTTTCTTATACCGGGCACGCCCGCGTGAGCTTAGAGAAATCGAAGTATAATCCGACGACATGTGACCACTGCGCACGGAATGCGGGGGTTCGGATAAGCTTAGGTTTTTGGGTCATTTTAGGGCATATATATTGTACTCATTTTTTTTTATAGATCATTGTAACGAATTGTAAGGTACTTAATGATAATTTATTAAGTTCAAGTCCCCTCATTCTCTCTTTTTGTCCCCAAATTTGATTACAATCTACATTTTGATTACAATTTATATTGAATAATTCATTATTTCATAATTTCATTATTTTTTTATTTAATAATTTTTTTAAATTTTAAATTATGAACCGGAACCGGCCCGGAATCGACACGGAACTGGCCCGGAACTGAAACCGGACCAGAACCGGCCCGGAACTGTCCGGTTCATACATGGCCAGGAACCGGAACCGGCGGTTCCTGAACCGTGGCTATGACTAGCTACCGCCAACCCACCACCGTCGGGAAGGGCCGGCGGTGGTGGGCGCAGTGGTCGGCGAGGGTCGCCGGCCCCTGGCCGGGGCCCAGTGACCCTCGCCTTGCCCAGCGAGGGACGAATCCTGCGAGGCGAGACCTCGCCGTCGTGACCCAGGTGATGGCGAAGTCTCGCCTCGTCGGATCCAGCCCTCGCCAACCACTGCACCCACCACCGCCGGCCCTTCCCGGCGGTGGTGGGTTGGCGACAGCAGCGGCGAGGGCTCCCTCGCTGCTGCTGCAATCTTTTTTTTTAATTATTATTATTTTTCTAAAAAATAAAAAATTCGAAAAAAAAAGCCACATAATTTTCACATGTACAAGTCATACCATTTTTTTAAATATAAATGCCAGGTCAGCTTTTTGGCCGAAATTTTGGTCGGAGTCACTAAAGTGATCTATTTTCCTCTGACTTGCCATCAAAATGATCCAAAAAAAAGTTATAACACTAAAGTGATCTCTGTACACAAGCTGTGGTACTTTTGGTATCCTTTTGCCGTACTTAAGTAAATAAGTGAATGTAACAACATACTTTCAAAATGAAGTTTGTGACATTTGTCATATTACATATCTTAAAGTAGGGATAAAATCTTATATTCTTGGATATTGTCGGGGTTGTAGTGCCATCCGGTGGTCTTATAACATGCTCGTATAATTTTAGAACTGCTTATAAGACAATTCTAAAGTATCGATGAATAGTCTCAATAGACCTATTGAACCTTGACCCTATCACTCACATTATGCCCTAAAATATGGCAAAATATTAGCAATTGCTCTTTGATTGACACATTTACCGTTATTTGACACGAGAACTCTACACAATTCAAAGAAAACTTGTGGTCTCGTGCGTATTTGATTGACACAATTAGTATCTCCTGAATGAAAAATGCGATTCGTGAATAACTCTCTCTCAAAATCTCTTTCCGCTTGTGGTACTCTCGGTATATGACTACTAAAAGATTCATCCTCCATAACTAATATACCAACTGCTATTATTGACGCAGCTGCACCCATTATTGCTCCATTAACATCATTGTTTTCCATCTACAAGCAATAATAAGAATTTTCATCTCTTAATCTCAGAGCCAGTAAAGACATATGTTTTATCTCAAAGGAAAACCCAATAGCAAGCATTCAAGTAAAATAAAAAATATCATCAAAAAGTAAAGACAAGTGCAGCTTAACTAGACATTTTAACAAACATGTTTCAAAGGCTCAGGAGGGCTAGACTTATCAGGATTCAAAACTTGATTCCGCTGAATTTCTTGCTCAAGAGGCCTAGACTCAATGCAGCAGTAGCAGCACATGTGCAATTTGATAGATTCTAAACAACAAGACTTATAAATGATTTCAACGAGGTGTTGCAACAAAATTTATAATCAATGATTTTCTTTACTTCTGAAAATTTTAACAAACAAAAGAAAAAAGAACAACCTCACAATAGAGATCCAGCCCTAAAAAAAGCTAAAACCAGGGTCGCAATTTCAGCAAGAGCAGAACCAACTCCTGAAGGAACATGTAAACCCATCACTCTGCCTAATAGGGCATGATATGTTACACATAAAAGCACATATCTCAAGGATGGAACCCTAACCAATAATATAATTGGAATACTCATCAAACCATGAAACAACAACCAACTCGACTCATCTTGATAGATTACCTTTGATATGTGTTTTCATAAAAGCATATATCGTCCAAGATTTCAAGCAAATCAACAACAAATCTAGCAAAAAGGTCAAGCGCTTAGATAAATGGAATATCTAGGATCTGATTTCTAAAATTTTGCGTGCAGAAGATGAACTGAAACGAGAATCAAACGACTGTAGCACAGAGAATCAACATCAAGTCCACAATGTAATGCATTGATCAAATTTTCTGAGATTATTTTCAAATTGGAGAGGGGAGAGAGAACCTGGAGCTGTTGAGCGTTGTTGAAGATGAGCTGGACTTTCAATGGCGAAGAAGAAGAGCTGGACCTTCAATGACGAAGAAGATGAGTGTCGGTGAAGAAGATTTGAAGAAGAGCGAGCGAAAGAGCTAAGGAAGAGTGAGCACACCTCAAAAAGGCAGGAGAGACTCGAGAAGACCAAAGGTGAGAGAGAACCCGATAAAAAGGGGAAAGTATTTTCACCTTCTCATGTTCAGGAATTCAATTTTCGAAAACTAAACATGATATTTGTGTTGACCGAAAAGTGTTTTCTGTTGACCAAATCATTTTCAGAAAACCAAACAATTGAAAGAAAACACTCTCTCGAAAAACACTTTCACCGAAACAAAAATATCCTTAATTTTGTTTTGTTTTGTCATGACCTGTTTCGCATGATGATGATCCTTAAGGTCCCTACAATGAAGCGAATGAAAATGATTATTTGCGTTTTTTTTTTTGGGAAATTCCCCTTGGATTATATATTAGATGTTCGTAAGTCTCAAAGGTATAGTCTCATTTTCACTCTAGTTTTTCTTGAATGATTTACAATACGCGAAAAGAATTTATGAAAAAATTCTCTGATCGTCTATCATGTTAGGCTATCCAAACGTTTGTATTAGTATATATCGTCAATGGGTGATGCTTGTGCGGTGAAACCAATCGCGTGAGGATCGGATTGAGAAATCATTCCTTATATAGACAATTCAGGATTCACGAGATATGATTGACTTGGTTCATAATAAACTTAGTTTGTGCAATACTTTGGAGATAGGGTTTGGATATTTCAAGAAAAGTGGGGTTAATGTCAGGTTTTGACATATGATTATGTGGTGTGATGATTCCACTTGGGTTCTTCAAAGCACTCCCAAAGGCCCAGGAACACGAGTTAACCTGAGCTTTTCCGCGATGGCTTTCGAGGTACATCTTCTCTTCAATTTTATTTTGGATTAAGCTTGATTAGTCTCTGGGCTTTAAACAATGCCGAGAGGTGACCAAAACAGTTGTGTAAATAATTTAAGGGTTGAGAAGATGTTGATTTACATGATCTATGGACCATGTGGTAACTTCTCCATAAGTTCAAATCCTAATCCTATTCTAATCTGTCAAAACACTCCCGCTAAACAAATCTCTCTGTTCATTGCTACCCGCCATCACGGGCCACCGTCCCCATCAACTCCGACCCTCGCCCAAAGCACTCATCAATGAGAATTCTCTGCTTGTTTTTTCTTCAATTAAGCAAGCGGCTGAGATGACAATGGAGAAGAAGACTTCACTGCTCTTTGCTTTGGCTACAAGGACGAGTTTCAATTTGCGAAATTGAGGACTTACAACAAGCCCTAATTTTTTTTCTCTTTATGGTCGATACTCGTTTTTTTTAATGGTTTTTGTTGATTGTATTTTTCAGCGAGTCATGCTTGCATATATATATATTTATATATATTGATGCTGCGTTAAATTTTTCAGCCAGACAAATTGCCAATGGTACCGAAGTGAGTGATTTTATTGTCAAAGCGGCACTCAAATGGACGCTCGAAAAGTTTGGACATTAAAGTGAGCGTCGTATGAAAGTTATTGCATTAGTAGTGCCATTTTCCCATTTTGTATATGTTATATTACTTTTGTACCTTTCATTATTGGATGCATTACAATAATTAAGGATATAGGTTCTGTTAAAGTCATGAGATATTCCGCTTATTTATATCAATTTGTACTGTTGAATAGTCCCCTCATATAAATGAATGTTGATTAATTTTATGGGAAACTTACTTCGCTGTACACATGAACTACAAGGGCTTAATATCGCCAATAGGATGAGCATCACAGAATAATAGCACACATGCAAAGCTCATATATGCATGTGCAGCGGCGGTGAATTTTCCTATATATTGTAAGTTGTACTGTGGCATGGGGATTTGATACTGTCTGGCGGTAAATCATGGATAAGCATAACAACATCGATATGATACGTGCATATGATATATGCCATGTAAATGATATGTGTTCTAGCCATGACCTCTTGATTATCCGAAGTGTCAGCTGGGACTTAGGTCTACTCTCATAAAGTGACATGGGACTTAGGCATGCTCCATTGCAAATCTAGGCTCCAATACCACTACTGGTTTTGAACTACATTGAATGACCTATAAATGTTTGTCTCTGATAATAGCAATGCTATCTCGTACATGTGATTTGGGTTGAGTAAGTAGTTGATCTGCCATTTAAATCTTGAATAATTTACTTACTGGGCTTCGTAGCTCACTATTTGTTTATATTTAACTTTCAGATTGGCAGTTTGTTAAACCAGACCGAAAGAAGACATTATCGAGGTTAAGAGGTGACAAGTCGTCTTTTGATCATAATGTTACAATGCCAGAGGTCACTTTATCTGGAAGAACTGTGCTCCTTGGAGACCCGCTTTTGATTTATCTGCGTCTTCTTCATATAGTTCTAGGTTACTTTTTGATATACGTTCAGTTTGTATATAATCTTGGTTACACTTTCTGAAGTATAGAATGTATGTACGTTTGGATAAATGTTTATCCTTTCGGGTGTGAACTCTGATTCTGTTACTACATCAGTTTGTAAACATTCAATGTTATTGAACGTTGTCCACAGGCTCCACTCTTTTCGCGAAAAATATAACGTTTTTTAAAAACATTTTTCAAGAAGCCATTTTCCAGGAAAGTGACATAATTTTCCAGTATTCGACTAAAATCTGAAAAATACCCATAAAATATTTTCCGCCGTTTGGTACCATACACTACTTTTAATAATTTTTTTATTTTATTTTTAAAAATCAAATTTAATTATTTTTTTACTTTATTTTTAAAAATCAAATTTAATTATTTTTTAATTTTATTTTTTCTTTCTTTTCTTTTCCCTTCTTCTCCGATTGGTCAAGAAAAGAAAAAACAAAATTTAAAAATAAATTTTTAAATATTAATTTTTTTAAAAATAAAATAATTAAAATGAATAGTGAAAGAAGGAGGTAAAATGATTTTATCTTTTTGAAAAAGAGGAAACCATTTTCCTCACTTTTGAAAGTGTTTTTTCTGTTGAGGAAAAATGTTCTCATTGACTAGTTTATTTTCCGTGAAACGAATGCTGAAAAATCCAGAAAACATTACCTTGAAAGTCGTTTTCTACGAAACAAACGGAGCTTAAGTGACTGAAAAATCTTCTGCTATTTCACAATTATGCTACTGCTGAAATTCGAACATTGTTCAAAGAAAGGAGTTCCCAGTTTCGCACAATGTTACGCCTCAAACCAATTTTTTTGGTCGGACACCCCAATGAATTTAAAGAACAGTAAACAGAGAGAAAAGAATTATTCAGATCGTCTCCTCACTAGTCTTCCAATCTTCACTCAAAAGCCCAATATACCGACGTCACTAGTACAGGTGAGCAGTTCCACGTTTCGAGTAGATTTCGCCTGGAACCTTAAACCTACCCTCAAATACAGGTTCCTCAAGATGAGGAATCTGAAATCTACCCGTCGGAACGTGGAACGTGGAACGTGAAACCTACACTGTCACAAGTTCCAGGGTCGGTTTCAGGTTCCAATAGATTTTTTTTTAATTTCGTTTTGAATTAAATAAAACGAAAATAAACGCAATAGTAGATAATCTGAATGATACATACACAATGCCCTGATGTGATATTCAGGGGATATAATGCCAAGTTTACAAATGCCTGGATAGAACTAAACTATAATTGCCCAATACCAATTGAAGGGGAAAGATAGGGTAACTACCTTACTGTTGGAAAATCCTCCAACACCAGCATCAGCATTCCCAAGCCCGTTATCTCTGGCAACTCTTAAAGAATCAGTTGGTGAGTCACAGACAGTATTAGAGCTTGAACTCTGTTTCGATCTCCCTGCAGCCTGGGCCTTCTCAATAGAAAAATTTTAAGTAAGAAATCATGAAGATGGCTGAACCACTGAACTACAGTAATAGCATGAGCTACCTGGCAAAAAGTTGTGACTAGTTTTTGTCTCAAAATACAAAATCGAGATCCAGGTCTAGTATAGTTTGCAACACAAGGAGTTACTCTCATCAAGTCAAGAAGATAGTGCCTAAATCAAAACAAAAGAGTAAAATGGAAAGAGGACCTTATGAGACATACTATAAATTAAGTGCAGATGAAATGAGAAGAAATTTTCAATTGTCTTGTCTCAGTTCTTCCAACTATAGTATTTTATGCCATGTAAAAACATGTTTGACAAATGGGAATTTTAATAACCACACTTTAGCAAGATGCTGCAGCCAAACATAAATTTGAAGTTCCAATATTGGCATAAAAATGACAAGATGCATGCCCTACATAAGTTTAGATCCAGTCTTGACATCACCATAGCCAAGCACTATGTAACTCTACACTTGTAGTGGAATCATCCCCAAACATAAAAAATGCGCACCTCAACTGTTCAACTCTTTCTTAGTTAGTGAAATCTTTTCCTTTTTCTATCATCACAGAATTAATTAATCTCCCCATTAGAATTTTATCTCTCCAACAGATAGTGCACACAATACTGTTAAGCTGTTTGGCATACCCTGAGAATAATGTGAAAGGGGCCTTAAGAATTAGTGCAAGCCAAAAGGAAAAAAATAAGCAACAATTATTGAGGAGGAAAGTAGCAAGATAATGAAAATATCCAAAATGGCATGAACAATGAAAGCACATTGTTCGAACAATTTATGAGTAGAAGGTGATGTTAGACTTAAAATGATCACATATCAACCAGCAAACAAAAATTTCTACATTGCGCGGTGCAAAGAATTTCTGCCTCTTATCTACATTGCGAGGAAATTTCTTGCACGTTGTCAAGTGCTTCCTCATTGCGGAAGTATCATTAGCAACACGGTACTTTAACATAGACTTACAATGAAAGCACTTCACCTGATATGCTTTTCCATCCTTATCTTTGATTCTCTTATAATGATTCCAACAATCGGATGTATACTTCTTATCACAAGGAGGAAGACCAAGTACCTCGTTTGTCGCACTCATGGTATGGGATGGCTCTTCTTCATTTTCATTGCCCGACAATTTCAATTCTGTGATCGGAGTCATCTCCTCACTTCCCTCCACCTCCATTGACATGTTATCTTGATAAGTCAAGCAAACAACACTGGCCAAGCAAACAACACGAGAACAAATTACCATCTGCAACATCAAAGAGACCGGCGCACATAATGAAAATTGCAACTATGCACTAAAACTAAGATAGGAAGTTGAAGGAAGAAAAGGGCAACACCGACGGACCTAATTCACCCAATTCAATCTTAATCTTCAACCCACTCGAAACAGCTGAAAGGGGTAGCAGCTCAACCAGAACAGAAATCTGCAATAAAAGATGTCAGATAAACATGAGAGAGGACCCACTCGAAACAGCCGAAAGGGGTAGCAGCTCAACCAGAACAGAAATCTGCAATAAAAGATGTCAGATAAACATGAGAGAGAGAGAGAGAGAGAGAGAGAGAGAGAGAGAGAGAGAGAGAGAGAGAGGGGGGGAGCTCCACCTCGGGGTTTTGTAGATCTACAAGTGAACAGACACATTCACAAAATTAACCAATTTATAAGGATGCATAACGAGATTGTAGTAACTCTGATTCGATTGAAGGGAGAGGAGAAGACTTCGTGTGACAGGGTAAGAAGCAACAGTTAAACCAGATTAGGAAATGAAATCCCCAAAGTGTCACACTTAAAAAGAACACAAAAGGGGGAAGGGACTAAAGCAATAAATAGATAATTTATGATATAGATAGAACATGTACCTTTATTAGTAATGCAAGACATACAAAGAGCATCTACAAGGGAACACATACACCTGATTCCGCAGGAAACCAGAAAACTCTCTTAAAAAGAAATCTTGAGGAAGACTAGGATCTGCAAAGCTAAAATATAAAGCACAAAACCCGACCTCAGCAGAGCTGGCCTCTGCAGGCTGTCCCATCGGCCAATGGTAAAGAGGGGTTTGTGTTGCACGTCAACTATGTAATCTGAAGAAGCAGAACCTTTGTCAAATATGCTTCTTCCAAACCGGTTTCTCGTAGCATTCACCTCCAAAGAATTACTCTCCAGCCTCTTCCACAGCCCACTCAACCCCTCTAGTTCCTTTTCTTTCTGATGAACTTCACTCACCAAGGCTTCTGCTTGGGCCTACAATTAACAGAACGACTTCTAATGTCTTCCTCCAGAAAAGTCGCCTGAATTTTTTATGTAGGAAGAAGTGCACATCACTTAAACAATTAAATTACCTGCTTTGCTACCAATTGCTCTAGCGAACTGTGTAGTTGTTTATCCAATGTCTTCTCTATGAGCTGCAAAAGTCAAATATCTTTTATATTAGAGTTGTCAGTTACTACCATTTATGCAGTTCATAGACAACTATGAAGGACTTTAGCAATAACATTAAGAGTAACATATGATGTCCTTGCTTCAGTATCAGTTCTTTCATCGCTGCATATCTCTTTTGCTCAACTCTCAAGCCTCAAATATGTCCCCATCCTCCCCCCCCCCCCCCCCCTTCCCCAAATTCACGCAGCAGGAGAATAAAAGAAGATGAGAATGAAGATGAAAGGAAAAAGAAATATCAGTGAACGCAAAGGTAATGATGATTGAAACTGCTCTTGTAACATTTATGTTCAATTAAAACATACAAACCAATGAGCTATATGCCACTATAAGACACCATCAACACTTTAAAATCTTTTGATGCAGGAGCAACAAGAAAACCGAAGAATTCTAATAATACTAAAGCACATCTAATACAAGGAAAGCAGAGCAGATATGACCCAAGGAAGATTGGCAAGGATTTGCAAACCCGAAGGCTTAAGACACACTCAAAATATTTTCCTCCCGAATCAAACAAACAACACTGGCCAAGCAAACAACTAGGAAGTTATGTCTGCAAGCTACAAGTTTCCTTCCGAATCAATGCTCAGAGAAACCTCTACAGTAGCGCAATCGAACGGAATCTGGACAAAAACACAAACAATCGGTTGCTTCCCCCAGATGTTGGATACCTGATGAGTCAGCTCATTGTTTTTTTGGAATGACTTATGTATGCTCTCTGGCATAGTAATGTCTACTTTGCGTTCCCAGAGTCCCAATAGACACCCAAACAACATGAAAATTGCAAGTACTATTCTTCAGTTCTGCTCAAATCAGAAATAAATCTCTGTAACTTATGTAGAAGTATTTGTTCTGTGGATTTGGGTCTGGGGTCTGAAACATTCAGAAGTTGAATAATTGAATTCCAACCCTCCTTCCCCCCTATCCCCTCCCCCGAGCGCAACCCAAATAAAGAAAAAGAACAAGAGGCTGACACGAACCTTGCCCGGAGAGGAACCACGTCTGGCGAGAAGCGACGCCGATCTTGCGGAGAGACGAGAGGAGGAAGAGCCAAGACAGCGAGCTCAAGAGCGTGTGCGTGCGGCGGCGTGTGAGCCCGAACGAAGACGAAGACAAAGGATGTCGCTTGAAGCCGTGAAGCGAAGCCCACCTCCGCCACGGACGAGCCAGACCGCGGTTGATGAAGACAGAGGAAGAGCCGAGGCGGACGCCGAACAGAGCAAGGAGAGGCGAGAGGGTCTCGTTGAGTCGCGGGTGTGGGGAGTGGGAGAGAGAGCGCAACGGAGGAGCGACCAACTGAGAGGAAATTTGGAAAGAAACTAAGAAATTTAGGGTTTTTACTTTTTAGTAGGAGGGAGAGTGCCGATTCCGCTGGTTCGGGCGGTTCCTAAAAAATTGAAATCGGAAACCGGAACCTCTCACCTTAAAATCGGGAATTGAACCGGACCTACCGGTTCAGTTCTTCGATTTTCTGTTCTATCCTAGAACTGTGCTCACCCCTAATCACTGGAATAGCTCCACTCCAAGGGACATGTCGGGAGGCATTGCTTCGTTGTTATTATATCCGTGGCCTTTTTATTAAGCGTGGGAAATCAAACCGGTGACCAAGATTCTAGACATGAAACTCACATTAACTATCATATCATGAATCACTTGAGGCAGTACCAGCCTCCGTAGCCTTTTTTGCCCTTTGTTTCTCCATGCATTCTTGCTCAATGTTCTGTTATAAAAAAACCAACCAACACTGTGAATTAGGGGCAGTATTAGACAATTAACAAAACATGTAACGAAGAACTGGGCTCTCTCCAAACAGCTGTATGACACAAACAAAGGAAATCAGAATTTCATAGACATGAGATAAAATCAAACAATATGATACCCCTCATTGATAGGGTGAAATAGAACTTCCAAGTTCCGCACAAGACTTCAATTGGGAAATGCACTTTTGTTTTAATTCATTCATTCATAATGTCGCTCAGCTGACTGCAACCACATGATAAAGATTAAATGGTACGTTACATTCTTACATGAAAACAACTGTGATGGCTTCCACCGTAGCTAAAATGGAGGTAGTAAGCTAGGCAGTTTTTACATGAGCCAAAAACATCTAGCAGTACATTCACACTGAGCATAAGAAATGATATAAAAATCGTACAAATGATAGTAATGGCAAAGCTTTGCGATTGCCAAGTTGTGCATTTTTGTTTCTGCCAAGATCATTGCAAGTATCTGCCAAAATTGTTACCCTTGCCAGTCTTATGCCTTTCCTTTCTAGTTGAGTTAAAATGCAATAAATCCGATCATCGCAAGTATCTGCCAAAATTGTTGCCCTTGCCCGTCTTATGCCTTTCCTTTCAACTTGAGTTAAAATGCAATAAATCCTGGATGAAGTACACAAGGTTTATTCTGCTTTCTCCTAACAGAAGTGGAGATTCTCTCTAGTAGTGTTGAAACATCTCATTGGGGATACTTCAAATTTCGGAGAATCAGTAGAGTCAAACAACCATCTAATGGAACTGCAGCCAGAACGTGAGCCAGCTAATAGGATGCGCATGACAATCATTCTGTGCCCGGAAACTATTTCTACTCAGAAATGATTCTTTTTTATTCTGTGTCCGGAAACAATTTCTGAGCATTTGAAAGCGTTTGGTAACTGTCCAAAATTTCTATTCCTGAAATAGAAAAGAACATAAATGCGTTTGGTAACTACATAAATTTTTTTTTTATTAATAATATTTTGAATTGTTTAATATTTTTTTTTTCTACCCATTCTCTTGCTTGGCCATGGCTGGTCGCCAGCGACCGGCCACAGGCCAAGGCGTCGCGGCCATCGCCACCGCCCTGGCCGGCTGCCTCGCCGCCGGCCTCGCCGTCGCAACCCACAGCGAGGTCGGCCTCGCCCAGATCAAGCGAGGCCGAGCCTCGCCGTCGCGACCCACGGCGAGGATCAGGCGAGGCCGAGCCTCGCCATGACCGACGACGAGCCGCCTTGCCCAGGCGGCGAGGGTCCAGCCCTCGCCCTCGTCGGCAAGGGGGACCCTCGCCAACCCTGGGTTGTTCGGTCGCCGGCCACCGGCCCTGGGCTGTGGCCGGTCGCCGGCTGTGGCCGGTCGCCGGCCGTTGGCGACCGGCCACAACCTAAGAAGAGCAACACAAAAAGAAGAAAACAAAAAAAAGAAAAAGAAGAAAAAAAAACTGATTCTCAAAATTGTGCCAAGAAACAAAAAGCAACTTTTTTTTACTTCTTATTTCTCTTCTAAAACTGTTTTTGGGCACAAATTTTTGCAAAAATGTGCCCGGGAACAAAAAGTTTACCAAACGCATTTTTGTTCCCAAACTATTTCTGGGAACAAAAGAACAGAAATTTTTACTGTTTGGCACGTTACCAAACGGGCCCTAAATATGAAAGTCAAATATAAATAACAATTTCCAAGTTCAAAGCACATTCCACCTGACTGTTCTATATAAACAGCCAACTGGCTCAGGCAATGGCCTTAGAAACTAATTGGAAAAACCAATTACTGGGCAAGCATCCCACAATGCTATAGTATAGATTGGGCATGTAAAGTAATTGATCATCACCTCTGGCTGGACGGTGGCTGTATTCTTAGCATGTGGTGGATGATAGGCAGCAGGTTTCTGTGCAGCCATGTGGGTGGAAATTTACCTTTGCAGAATTCTGAGACGATTTTGCTGTTTGTCCTGTTTTAAGTGACAGAAGTCCTTCATCAGATCCTAATAATAAATAGCTCTACAAAAGGAGTGTCTTCTACAGCACTCTCTGATTATGAAACATAAATCAACACCTTGTGGTTTTTGTTCTTCCACCTTTAGAGAGTCGACAGACATTATCAGTTCAGCAACTTCACCAAATCTCTCGGGTAATTCTGGTTTCCATTCAGCCTGTGTAATTTGTTAGCTATTTCTATTCCACCAAGGAATGGGCTGATATAGTACAATCTAGGGGTGTCAATGAAACCCGCGCAGGCCCGGCCCGACCCGCGCCGGCCCGACTCGGCCCTAAAATTTAGGGTATTTTGGGGTCGGGCTTTAATTTTCTTCGAATGTGGCCCTAAAATTTAGGGTATTATTAGGGTTGGGGTATTTTAGGGTCGGCCCATCGACACTCTGGGCCGACCCATCTCCCTCTCTCAGTCTCTCTTCCCTTCTCTCTTGCCTTCTCTCTCCCCTCTCGGCGACGAAACCGATCGCTTCCCTTTGTCGTTTCACGACAGCTTCAAGGTTCTTCTGCAAGCCTCAGCAGCCGAACAAGCAGATGAGCGATATCTCTCCGCCGTGAAGCCGTCGCAGTTGCTCGTGTATATGGAACGGTCTGCACGCTGAGGACCGGATCCGGGGGCGGCAAAGTCCGGAGCCGGGGGGCGCTGGGCTCGGACATCGTAAGGAGGCCGATTGTGTGGCCGGCGAAGGATTTGGCCAGTGATTCGGTGGAGGACGAGGCGTCCAGAGGAGTGGAGAAGGCTGATTTGAGCGGCAGAGGAAGCGAAGACAGTGAAAAGGAAGTGCAGGAAGAGGAGGAGGAGTGGGTTGCTTGGTACTTCTATCCTTTCTATTATGTGATAATGTGTGACTTTGTCTTGACAGTGTCGATTTTGCTTACCTTGGTACCAATTGTTATACTTGAATCTCTTGGCTAGGTACGTATTGAGGCGGCTCTGACATTACGTATGTTGGCTGGGGGAAACCGTTGCTTTGATATGGACTGATCAGTGATCACGCACCCTGCTTTGTTTTTTGTTGAGCTTGTATTTAGACCGATGATTTGGAAAGATTGGCGTTGATCTTATCTGTTTCGAGGTAAAACTTGCTTATTTTTTAAAATTTTTCTTTCTTGTTTTAAAACTTGCTTATGTTTCGAGGTAAAACTTGCTTATTTGTGTGGAGATAATCACGGTTCTGTTTGTTGTCTTATCTATTTCACAATGGTTTGATCGATTGGAGGAGGAAGAGTGTCTCTCTCTCTCTCTCTGGGTCTGTGCGTGCGTGCTGTGTGAAAGTTTTTACGTAGTTTTCTGGATAATCCCACTTTGTTTCATGGGATTGCATCGAACGTCTTGTGGGAGGTGATCTTCATCATCCGCTCACGTTCTCTCGATAGTTTGCTGTTCTGCAAGGAGATGGAAAGTTTTGGTTTTTGCACCCTTTACGTGTCCAGTCACAGATTGTTTCTAAGATGTGCTTATTGATCTTGTTTACAGCGACACTGTGTCTCGAGGCGGACTGTGAATCCAGAAGAGCTCGTTCTGGAGTCCGACCCTGCCTTCGGAACCACTCACCCGGGGCCGGAAACATACGTGCCTGGACCTCGCCGCTACCGCCATATTCGACATCCTTCACCTGAAGGCCTTGCTGAGGTTTGTTTCAGATGCGCTCACTCTTGATCATGCTATGTCTCTTCCAAGTAATTTCTGAGTGAAGAGATTAAAGGATGGCTCTAGTTAGTTTCATGTCGTGAATTACATTGACTTTTGTGCCTAGAGTAATCTTGTATCAAGGTTTCTTTTATACGCAAAAGCTTTATGTTTTGCATCCACAAAGCGAAGAAAAGCTTCATCTTTCTAACTTTTGACACTGCAAGTGATTAGTTTTCTTCATATTTTGTTTTCCCCTCTTAAGAGGCTTGGATGATTTGGTTGGATGTAATTGACAGTTATGCGTTAGGGGTGGGGAAATAGAATAGATCAATGAGAAAAAGTTCCCATCTTTCTAGCTTTTTAGATCAACTAGCTGATATGTTGGTCGGGCAGTCTTTGTTTGCCTTCCTGATGTGATCTGTTTTCACGCTTGGGTGCGTTAAGCTTAGCCTCAGCTTCCGCTTGAAGTGGGTATGCTTATGGTGTTGTAATATTAGCTTGGTCGTGCGGAATTCTACGATCCCGCGTCTTGGTTGTCTTTCTTTTGGGGAAATTTTGGGTTTTTCTTGTGTTGATTTGGTGTGGATTTTGAGCAGTCGCTGAAGGGAGGGGTGAGACAGAAGGTGGAATTGGCGACCAAGTTTGGAGTCAGCTTCGCGGACGGGAAGGCGGAGATCCGGGGCGATCCGGCGTATGTGAGGGCAGCTTGTGAGGCTACCTTGAAGCGGCTCGACACTCGTGTCCCCATCGAAGTGACTATGGATCCTCTCATGGAAACCGTTCCCTCTCTTAAGACTTTCTCCGATCCGTTTGATCAGTTGCTAAACTAGATTAGTGGTGATGATGCATCCTCGTGGTGTTAAAAGTTTGTTCGATTTTGTGGAAGAGATCAACTACTTGTAAGATACTCAGTTAACAAACTTTAGTTCAGTTGATTGTAATATGGCAAATGATTAACTACTTGTAAGATACACGTATGTCAAGTGATCTAGTGCCATACATGGTGTTAAAGTCTTGGTGAGCCATTCACCAAATTGATGAGCCATCTACACAGACATTGTAATGTTCTACCTTGTGCTGTAAGTTGCCTTCATCGTGCCTATCGTTCACGTTGCAGATCTCAAGCTAAGCGATTTATGGGGAAACAACCAACCTAACCTGATTAGTTATCTGATGATTCGGTTCTGTCTACGTGCCCAAAAAAAAAAATCGAAAACCCGATCTGACCCGGCCCGGGCCTTGGGGTCTGCGGTGAACAGGGTCTCGGATGGGTCTGGGCGGATCAAGCATGACCCTGTAGGTTTCGAATCGGTATCAAGAAAGCATGACCCATTGACACCCCATATACCACAAGAAGACAAACCAATCAAGAGACTAATCATACAACACTATTCCCAGGAATGTCAACAGTTCGGTTCGGTTTGGTTTTTCAAGACAAACCAATCAAGAAAATTGAACCGAACCGAACCGTTGAGGTGCACACTTGAACCAAACTAAACGTTAACCCGAACCAAATATAAAATGAACTGAAAAACCAGTTCGATTCAGTGTGGTTCAGTTCAGTTTTCGATTTTTCTTTTCTTTTTTTTTTTGCTTTTATCCTCTACAGCCCACAGAGATATTCAAATCAAATGACAGCAATAATAAGAACAAAACCAAAATCACGCGCGAAGAAACAAAAAAGCAAACAACGCATCTCCAAATCGAATTGAAGCTGAGCAAGAAATGCAAATCCGACAGATTGAGCCCTCCAGAACCAAATCGGTAAAGCCAGAAGGAAATCGAATTCCTCACCCCATTCGGACGAGAACAGACGGACTGGCTCCGATCTGCGGGGGCAGAGGTGAACGCCGCCAGCATGCTCGCCACCAAGGTGTACGAAGCCTTCACCCCGCTCGCCATCTCTCTCTCTCTCTCTCTACAAACACCGAGAACCGCACGCTAAAAGATGGACCAAACCCGACAAGTGCCGCCGGATCCGAGCCGAAGCTCGCCTCTGAGCTCTCTTCTCCTCCTCCTCTCTATCTTCCGACCCGGAGCCCGTCAGAAGAGGACCATCCACGTGGCACTGCGTCCCGCTTTTCCAATCTCCATCGGCGGCTTTTACTAGTACTTTCTCTCTCTCCCCTCCTTCTTCCTTTCTTTCAGTCTTTCACTCTTTCTCGTTGGTCAGATCTCTCCCTCTTCACAAAAATCTTTTTCTCCTCATTTTTCTCTCCGATATTTTCCCAGAAAGGGACCGGAGAGCTCTGCACGAGCACGTCTCTCCACTCTCTCTTCAACAGCGGAAATCCGAACGAGCATCGAGGAGTGACGATATTTTTGAGAGGGGTGAGAACGAAGAGAGAGTGCAGACAAAGATTAGGATTGAAAAAAAGTTATTTTTTCAGTTCAGTTCGAACCGAATTGAACCGAAATGAACCGAAAAAAAAGAAAAAAGAATGATTATTTTTCATCATCCGAACCAAAAATCAAATCGAACCGAAATACAATAAATTTTCGGTTCGGTTCGATTCGATTCGATTTCGTTCGTATTTTGATTTGATTTTTTGGTCTGGTTCTAACACCACTAACCATTCCACCACAATTAGATGCACATTACTAAGTGGCCCTAAAAGGATTGTTGTATCCTTGGGACTTCCTAAGGTCTCATGCTGCTCCTAGGACAATCCACTATGAGCAAGAATATTTTTGCTAGCAAGTAGTTTGACCTCAACTTATACCATAAATAGAAGGTACAGAATCAAAACCTACATTGAATGAGATCGTTTGGTCAGAGAAAAGGATTCACCAAGTAGACCTATTTGAACTTTGAACCATTCTTTAGGCTAAAAAAATACGACTATCGCTGATAGTCCCACCATTTTATCAACTACCGTAAAAAAGCTATCAAAAGTTCTTGCCAACAACCACAAAACATTCCCATAACGTGATCAAGAGGACAAATTACTATCATGTTTGCATCCAGATAGTAAAGTTGATTGATCTGTTGATAACGCAACGTCTACATATAAAGAATAATCAGCATACCAGTTGTCAACTTTTAGTCTTGGAGCTGTTGTGGCAGTCATATAAAATAGCAGCCATCTCGAGACCAGTCACAGGTTAGTGGTTACAGAGCATTCAGCTTTTGTTGTTCCCAGCTGTTTCTTCTCCTTGTAATCCAAAATCCCTAGAAAATTTGAAAAGGAACGAATAATGATGAGGAAGTATGCTTAATTAGGAAAGGATACAAATCAAAGTAGTAGGAGCTATGTTAAAGTGAAAGTACCGGGAGAAAATAGAATCCAGAAAGCTACTCTCACTGCTTTTCCATATGAAATGCAAAGTCATTAAAAATGAAGAGACTCCAACAAACAGTAAGTGTGCTCAAATTGTTTATTTCCCGTACCATTAATAATTTAACCATCTAATAATCAAAATACTTAAAGGCCCCACCTATTTCTCATCAAACAGCCCAACTGATAACTAGAGCGATTAAATGAAAGTTTCTCTTGCTCCAACAGAACAGAGGTTTTCTGCAGTCCAAATTTCTTGCTACACTGTTCGAGTCTGCTAAAGCTTTAACAATATATAATGCAGATTCAATAGCATCATTGCTCGGTTATTGCAATATTGTTTAACCTAGCCCCTCCTTCAAGTTTTCAGCCATCATATTTCTTCCCAATGCCTCTCAAATTACTACGTTGACTTCATTGGGGGCCTCACTCCGGAGGCCAGACAAGCTTCCAGTCAGCAGTCAAGCAGTAGACCTTTACGAGCTTTACTTCCCTTTTAATCATGAGCCACAGATTATAGTGTTCCAACTTCTAGGTCTACAAATATTTTAATCAACCAAGAGTCCAATCCCAATCAATTGACAAATTCCAACTAGTGCTAGAAGTACTTAATATAGGAAAACTGTCTTGCAAATGCAAGTTCTGTTCTCAGAGAAAAGCCAAAAATTTCCTAACCTTTCCTAAATGAGCATATTAACATTTTGTTCATTTTAAAAAAGAAAACGAAAAACCCTATTTGGATCCTTCCAACAATACAAAGTTGCAGTGCCTACAGGATTTTGCAAGACATGACTAGAACAGATAAGGAAAAGTCAAAATGAAAGCTATCACTTGCAAGGACAAAGTTCCAGTAATGCCTGAGAAGTAAGGGAGCCTACAGACCTAATGTAGCTAGTGAAGTGTCACTATAAGAAACATCTGCACCATAACACAAAGAATTGAGAGATATTACAACTCCCCTAACTTCATATTAGTAAAGCTAAACTAGATTTAGAACTTCAAGAATCTCATGTAATTAAGATGATAAATTCGCCCATCGAACTCTCCTCTTTCACCAGTGAGTGCTGACTTTCCTTTTTTCTCTAGGTGAATACCTCTTCAAGCATCCTGATATGCTTTCACAGACCCAAGATCCAACTGAGATCACGCAGCCTGATACTTTCTACAGCTCAAATGAACTACTAAAGAGTTAGAACGATCATTACAAAGTTCCAAAAGCTGAATAACATTAGCAGAGATCCTTGAAGATATAAATTTATTAAGGAGATGGATGTTTTTCATCATGCACGCATTTGTTATATGTGATGATACTAATTTGAAGCAGTGAAGGATACATCCGTAAACAACAGCAAATTCCAAACCAGAATACGACCAATGAACATCATGAATAGGTCCCTCTTTACCTGACAAAGTACCGAAGATGCAAAGATAAATTTCAAGAAAATAATTATGAAGGAGTTTTAGTAGGAAACAAATGAATACATAGGAGGAGGCATGTCAATTAGGTTTGTGCATATGATCGAATTGGTGGCTTGACAAATATTCCATGGTCTTTGTTCAATCGGGACATAGTAAGATAGAGAGATTGAATTACACTGTAGCCAAAACTAACAGGTTCATTATGTTTTTAAAGCATTCACACTGTCTGGGTAGCCATAACATATTGCTAGATGTCAATCATGGCTTGTCGGTCCTAGACGTTGATCGGGACAATCAATTCTCTTTGAAGTACTAATGTGTTAGTGCAAGTCCTACTACCAGCTCGGTGATGAACCTAGGGATATTACACACCATAACCAATTAAAGATGATGTTGAACGGGAGATGCAATACTGCAAATATATTTGCAATTATAACAAACGATTAGTGAGATTGAAATTAAATTAAATGTGATTTAATTTAATTTTATTTTTAGTCATGAGCGTGCGTGCATAGGATGCACACGCAAACCTAAAGTGAACACATGTTAATATGCCAAATGATCTTGTACTCTTAATTTTATAAAATTAAATTAATTAAAAGTATACAAGGTCAACATTTTTTGATCATGTGCGGCGCACAATCAGCTCCTTGCTGATCGTGCGTGTTTTAATTTTTTTTTAAAAAAAGGTGGTGCATGCACACGGTCAGCAACTGTTGTTGACCGTGACCGTGGGCATCACCCACGACCAGCAACGGTTGCTGATTGTGTGAAGGGTGCTTGGCGATCAGCAACCATTGCCAATCGCACAAATAAAATGGGATCAGCAATGCTTGCTGAAAATACAGAGAAGAAACAGTGCAAGTAAGGGAATTATCATGTGTTCGTGAGAGTTAAGAAAATACGTTTTCTCTCTTCCGACGCCTTGATTGAAATATCGAGAGCATAGAGAATTGTCGTCACAAGATTGCTAATATAATTATAGTGGTGATTACCCGTAAGTTCTTTCTTCCGTTCATTGCGTGATTGGTGGTGTGTCTAAACTAGAGGTTCGACGATTGTGGGGCTTGAACTGAATAACATTTGAATCGAAATCGTTTTGGACACGCTATAAGAGGTAATCCGTTTAACTCTCGATGATCTTCCGATTTTTGATTGAAACGCACGAACAACACCTTTGGAGATACATGTGTGGTTATATCTTTTCGCTGCGTTTATATTTTATTTTAATGATGCATGTTCCGTAGAAAACCAACAATGGTATCAGAGCCAATCCCTAGGCATTCTCATGTGTTTAATTGATTTTAGTTCACATATATTTTTGCGATCCAATGGCCAATTTACGTTTGTTGAGAGAATTGCTTGCTCTTAAGTGGCCTATAGAAGTTGATTAATTTATATGATAAATTTGATCAACTGAGCAAAAATTGGAACTAAATTAATTTTGAATAAAAAATCCGTAGCTTGTTTTCTTTTGCATTTGTCTTCTGCAAAATGATTCATGACTATGAATCTAGAGGCAACAATGCTACTGTCACTTGGAATCACGCACGTGAAATTTGTTTCACCGGTTTTGATTTCTTGACGCGACTTACGTTGCTCGGCCATGAATTTGATTCGGTGCAAAATTTTATTTATGCCTTCCAGAGTTTTAAATTTAGAATTTATGGCTCGCGAGGAAGGATGGTGATCATGGAAAAGCCCCTAATAATATGATTGATGTATGGATGAATGTATGATGATTACAGGTATTTTTGGGGTTGTAATTATTAAATGGAGGCTACGTCCTTCTTTTTATTTTTCATGTAATGTATTTTTAATATAGTTTAGTATTATCAATTGTTGATGAAAACATTACATGAGGAGGAGCCATTAAGCCGGAGAGCTCTATTGGCCCGATCCGTGAAGAGTTTAAAGATCCAAGAAGAAGTGAAGAGCAGGTTTCTATTATTAAAACATTAAAATGGCTAAATGGGGCTCATTGGCTCAAGATCCATTGAACCATAATTACATAATCATTACGTAGGATAGATTTTTATGCATTTGATATCTATTTATTTATTCAGTTGTTATGCATGTTAAATTGGTTAATGTGCAAAGTGAGACCATTAATAACGATCCAAACCTTCTTATTAATTATATTAAGTCGAAACGGGTTTCGAACTCGTGGCCTTCCATCGTCGTGGTTTGGTCCAACATTATAGTGGTTGATTAACTGACTATGGATACATAGGGGTCAATTGCCATTTATAATATTGGATCACTCCATTATGCATATAATGTTGTGGGGTTGGAGCCAAACGATTTTCAATAACTGTCAGGTGAGGGGATCGTTTGTGTTTTCAATACTTGCATGAGATGATGGGCTAGACTTAACTATGATCATGATGTCAATAACTGTCAGGTAAGACTTTCATGGTCAAGAGGCCGAAGTTATGATTGAGACTCGCATATGATGCGTTGAACAAGTTGGTTCACTCACTAAGTTCATGGAACACCAATAACTGTTAGGTGAGGTGAGCTATGGGCTGGTGGGACTCCAATCCCCACTAGTAATCTTTACCTAACAAAGATTACCGTTTTCCATTTTAAGGAGTATGGAATTCGAAAAATTTAGTGGGAGCCACTATTTCATTTAAAAGCCAAAATAAAATGGTTATTTTGAAAGACAATGGCTAACAATTTATTTTTTGCACAAATATATTATTAATTTGAAAATGGTGACCACAAACTCACTCGCTTTTATACATGACAAGAATTATTTGATTGGACCCAATTTCACTGACTGGGTGAGGAATTTGAGAATTGTTCTCAATTTGGAGAAAATCGGATATGTACTTGATCAAAAGATGCTAGATTCCTTTCTTGAGGGTGGGACCCAAGAGGAGCGCGTCATTTATGATAAATGACATGATGATGACTTAAAAGTTAGGTCATATATGCTTGTTTTAATGAATAATGAATTGCAGAAGAAGTATGAAACTATGGATGATGCTAGGTCGATTATCTTGCACTTAAAAGAATATTTTGATGAGAATGGTCGAACCTCTAGATATGAGATATCTAAGGCATTGTACCGTATGAGGATGGCTGATGGATCATCAGTTAATGATCATGCTTTGAAGATGATTTGGCACATAGAATAGTTGGCTAGGCTTAATCTTGTTATGGATAATGAGTTAGCTGTGAATTTGATTCTCCAATCTTTGCCTGATTCCTTCTCTAGCTTTGTCCAAAACTTCCACATGTGTAAGATGGAGAAAACTCTTGCTGAGTTACATAGTATGCTGGTAGTTTATGAGAAGGAAATTCACAACACGAGCCCCAATGTGGTAGCTATGCCTAAGGCTTCTTCTTCAAGGAGTAAGATTGTTTTGAAGAAAAAGAAATGGAAGAGACCTGTGAAACATGTTGTGCAATCAAAGCTCAAGGTTGAAAAAGGGAATTGTTATTATTGTGGTGTCAGAGGGCACTGGAGGAGGAACTGCAAGAAGAACCTCGCGAGCTTGAAGGTCAAGCCTAAGGACCAACCTTGCTAAGGTATGGTGTTTATGCTTATTGAAACTAATCTTATGGTTAGTGCTGAATCCAACTTATGGGTTCTAGATTTTGTTGCAACCTCATATATTTATGTGTCTTTGCAAAATCTGGAAATAAGTAGGATGCTGGGGCGAAATGACATTGTCTTGACATTTGCATATGGAGCGAGAGTTGCTGTGTTAGCTGTAGGGAATTTTCGTTTATGTTTACCTTCTGGACATATATTGGTATTAAAAAATTGTTTGCATTATGAGAATGCTGTTAGGAACATCATCTCTATATCTCATTTGAGTAAAGAGAATTATGAATTTTCTTTTGCTAATGATGTACTATTTATCATAATAGGAGATGTGTTGGTTCTAGCTTATTAACCAATAATCTTTATACCATTACAATGTCTGGTAATGCGATTACCAATACTAATAAGTAATACGATAATGATATAAAAGCCACAACTAATAAATGCCCTAGAGATAGTCCAAACCCAAAGTATGTTTGACATCTTCGGTTAGATCATATTGGAGAAGACAGAATCAACAAGTTGAGTAATGATGGGTATATTGATCTATCAATGTTTGAGCCATACTCGGCTTGTGAGGTATGTCTTCTAGGAAAAATGACCAAAGCGCCCTTTGTCGGACATAGTGCGCGAGCTACTATCATACTGGGATTGATACATACAGATATATGTGGACCAATAAATGAAAATGCCAAAGGTGGTTATTCTTACTTCATTAACTTCACCGATGATCAGTTACAGTATGGTTATTTGTACTTAATGAAGTATAAATCCAAATCTTTTGAAAAGTTCAAGGAATTCAAGATTGAAGTTGAGAAACAAACAGGAAAGTGTATTAAGGCTCTTCGATCTGATCGACGAGGTGAATACCTTAGTACTACATTCCTAGACTATCTTAAAGATAATGGCATTGTATCACAGTGGACACCTCCTGGAACTCCATAACATAATGGTGTATCTGAAAGAAGAAATCACACTTTATTAGATATGGTGCGATCTATGATGAGTTACATTGATTTGCCTATATACCTTTGGAGATATGCCCTCGAGAAAGCCGCATACGTACTAAATAGAATGCCATCCAAATCTGTTCCAACTACGACTTATGAGATATGGCATAGTAAGAAACCAAGTCTTAATCATATTAAGATTTGGGGTTGTCCAGCTTTCGTCAAGAAGCTGAAAATGGAAAAATTGGATGCTAGATCTGAACAAGATCGCTTTATTGGATATCCAAAGGAGTCTCTTGGATACTATTTATATTTTCACTCTGACCGAAGAATTTCAGTCAGCAGGCATGCTTCTTTTCTGGAGAATCAATTCGTCCAGGAAGGTGGTGCAAGGCGAAAAATAGTCTTACAAGAAGAGGATAATGAAATACCAAATAACCAAGTTCAAACACCGATATCTGATTCAGTGAGAGCTTCTGATACACAATCTCTTAGGAGGAGTGCGAGAATGTCTCGTCCACCTGCTCGTTATAGACAGTTGGTTGAACATATTGAATCATTATTCATTGTGAATGATGGTGATTAGCTTGGTGATCCAAACACCTATGAGGA
The DNA here is from genome assembly GCA_031216405.1 of Syzygium malaccense. Classification (NCBI taxonomy): domain Eukaryota; kingdom Viridiplantae; phylum Streptophyta; class Magnoliopsida; order Myrtales; family Myrtaceae; genus Syzygium; species Syzygium malaccense. Next base: position 19,077,368 of record CM062253.1, read on the forward strand.
GGCGTTGTCGAACATCGATTCTGCTAAATGGCTAGAAGCCACGAAATCCAAAATGGATTCAATGTATTCCAACGAAGTTTGGACTTTAGTTGACTTTCCCGATGGTATTGTACCAATTGGCTGTAAATGGATCTTCAAGAGGAAGATGAATGCTGAGGATCAAGTTGGAACTTACAAAGCACGGCTGGTGGCGAAAGAATATCGTCAAAAAGAAGGAATTGATTATGATGAAACTTTCTCACTTGTAGCCATACTAAAATCCATTCGAATTATGTGGCTATAGCTACACACCTAGATTATGAGATATTCTAAATGGATGTCAAAACGGCTTTTCTAAATGATTTTCTTGAGGAGGACATCTATGTGAAACAATCACGGGGTTTCGAATCCAACGGTGAAAGTTGAAAGGTGTGTAGGCTTAAGAGATCCATTTATGGACTCAAACAAGCCTCCACAAGTTGGAACATTCGTTTTGATGAAATAGTCAAATCGTTTGGTTTCATCAAAAACCCGGATGAACCTTGTGTATATAAGAAGGTCAGTGGGAGTACAATTGCATTTCTAGTTTTGTACGTCAATGATATACTTTTGATCGGGAACAATGTGCCGATGATATTATCGATCAAACTATTATTGTCACAGAAATTCTCCATGAAAGATTTAGGAGAGACAACCTATATTTTAGGTATTAAGATCTATAGAGATAGATCGAGACGATTGATTGGCCTCTCATAGTCTACGTACTTAGACAAAGTGTTAACACGTTTTAACATGCAATGTTCCAAAAGAAGATTATTACCTTTTAGGCATGAAATCCATCTTTCAAAGGAGATGTGTCCTAACACTCATGAAAAAAGAGAGCGGATGGAAAAGATACCTTATGCATCCGCTATTGGTAGCATAATGTATGCTATGCTATGTATGAGATCTGATATTGCATATGCTGTAAACATTAATAGCAGATATCAGTCTGATTTAGGGGAAGAGCACTGGATAGCAGTCAAGAATATCCTTAAGTATTTGTGAAGGACTAAGGATTTATTCTTGATATATGGAGAATGAGAGTTTAAAGTTGAAGTTTATACCAATTCCGATTTTTAATCGGATCCTAATGATTACAATTCTAAATCTGGATTTGTCTTTACACTCAATAGTGGCGCAGTTAGTTGGAAGGGTTTCAAACAGAGCATAACTGCTGATTCCACCACTGAGGCAGGGTATGTGGCCGCTTCTGAAGCAGCAAAGGAAGCCGCTTGGATGAAGAAGTTAATTTTTGAACTTGGAGTCGTTCCTTTCATTGAACAACCAATAACATTGTTTTGTGATAACAATGGGGCAATAGCTCAAGCGAAGGAATCAATGTCTCACCAGAAGTCCAAGCACATTGAGAGACGCTTCCATCTCATTAGAGAAATTGTTGGGAGAGGTGATATCACCTTGCAGAAAATTGCCTCTGCCAAAAACGTGGCAGATCCCTTCACTAAGGCCTTATCTCAGTCTTCTTTTGAAAGACACATTGACAAGATGGATTTGAGGTACCAGACAAACTGGCTTTAGTCCAAGTGGGAGATTGTTAGATGTATGCCCTAAAGTCACCATATAATAGTTACATGTTAGGGATTTAAGTTGTATTTTAAATTTCATTATTTATTTAATGGCAATGACATATTTATTCATTTGTCCAATTGTTGACACCTAAATTTTGCTCAAATCATTTCGGGTTTTATCGCAAAAAATTAGGATTTAATTCTTAACTCCTAAATCAAAAATATTCTCATTAAATTCCATGGCATATAGACATTAGGTGCATTTGCGTTAATAAGGCCTATTAGAGTATATTTTCCTTATTTATTTTCAAAAAAATTAAATTAAAAAAATTATTAATTAAAAAAAACGTTATTCAACGCTTCTGAGGGCCGGCCCACTCTGGTCTTTCTTCTGGCCATTCAGCCCAGCCCTTCAGGCGCTCCTTCCCTCACGCTCGGACAGGATGAAGACGAACAGAGACGACAAAGCAGAGGTGTGCTCTGTACGAGGAGGCTGATAGCTGCGATTCCAGAAGCGGGAAGCAGTGGCGCAGCGCTGCATCCTGACGGCGCAAAGACTCAAGTGATCCCGCAGCCGTTTTAGCAAAGAAACGGATGTGATTCAACCCCCAAGGAGAGGACCGGCTGCTGGCGTAGATCAAAATGGGGAAAGCACGCAGATCAACGGGATCTTTGAGCTGAAAGTAGAGGGGGAAGGGGGCTGGTGTTGTTGACTGGCGAAAGTCGTCTGAAAGGGGACGCGAGATAGGAAACGCAGGTGAAGGTGATGGCTCTTAAAGGTCAGCAAAAAGAGCAAAAAAGGGGGGAGACCGAGAGATCTGAAAAAGAGAGAGGAGAGAACAGAGAGCAAGAGAAGAGAGTTCCCGAGAGATTCAGAGAGAGAGAGGAGTGAGGAGCTCGAAGAGGACACTTTTTTATCTACAAGGACACAGTTCGGGGTTCTTTCTCCTGGCCTCACGCACTCGTTCTACCTCTTACCCGACCAGTCACCTCCATCCTCGCCGTCCGACAACCTCCTGCCGGCACCCTTCTTCGCATTTCCTCTCTGCTGATTCCCACGTCTTCGGTGAGTTTCTTGTTGGCTCGAGTCCCTTTTCCTGAGGATCTCGGCTCGGAGGCCTCGGGGGGAGGGGGGTCGGCCATAGTTCGATTCATCTCGAGCTCGCCCGCTAGCCACCGTCTCCGGGCTGGGTAGGGATTTTAACGGTAAAAACTCATTCCCGTGAACTCCCGTTGCCTGGCGCCATTTTGGTCGAACCGTGAAGTCAAGTCTCGGTCTCTTTAGGTCGACATGCATGTTGAGTTTGAGCTGGCTTTCATGTTTGATTTCGGTTGTTTCGTGATGATTCCCTTTAAGTCCAGACTTGAGTTCGAGTTTTAAAAAAAAGGTCAATATCTTCCTCTCAATCTGCGGTCATCACCTGTTTGCTGAAATGTTTAAACCGATTTTGTAAATGCCTTTCTCTTATGTTGGCATGCCTATCAGTAGGAGTCACATGGCACTAATCTACGATTTTGTCCGAATCCAAGCATCCCCTGTTTCGTGTTTCTGTCCACCCTCTTCCTTGTATTTTTTTATGAGCCGTATGAATGCACGATGAAGTGGGTCGGTGAAGCAAAGGCCTCGTAACAAGCCTGAATGAGTCCAAAGCGATTTTTCCGTCGAGTCCCTTTAAATGCCATGTTTGGTCCAGTCACGTTGTGACCGTATTTTGCGAAATCTTGAATAGTTGATGGATGACAATGGTGCTAGGATATGGCGGCTGACGATGGAAGTTCGGTGGAGAATATATTTTGATTCGTTGCAAAGTGTTTTGTTTATGTTCTTGCTTCTCAGTCATAAGATTCGCTTAGAAACTTCCCAAATTCCTTGATTCGAGTCAGCCACTTGTGCACCTCCCACCTGCCGGAAAGCTTTTCGTCAACGGTGATGTCTACGGCTCGAGGTCGCCCCCGTAAGTTCGTTAGTTTCTATTCCATGTTGTGTATGTTTGGTTGCTTAGGTTTAATGTTACTCTCGTGGCCGCGAGTTTGGGGGCTGGGAAATCGAGCTTTTGCAATCGACCGTTTGGTAGGCGCGTTGGCTAGCGGCTAGGGTGTAAGGCTGGCGGTGGTCGTTGGCGGTGGCGACATGCGCTGACGGTTACAGGCGAAGAAAGGATGGAGGCGTTCGCAGTGACAGTCCCAGCAAGAAGACGTCTGGGAAGAAGAACGTGCATGGGGAAGGCATGCAGGGGGAAGAGAAAGAGCAATAAAAAAATAGAGAATAAAAACAGAAAAGAAACAAAAGAAAAAGGGAAAAGAAAAAGGGGAAAATCAAAAGAAAAAAAAAATTGAAAAGAAATGAAAATGGGGGTCCCGGGTAGGGTCGGAATTTCGGGTCAAGTGTCGGGCGGATCGGGTCAGGGGATCCGGTCCGAATCCTTATTTTATTAATAAAAACATTAAAAAATTCAAAAAAATTCAAAAAAATATTAAAACATTAAAAAATTCAGAAAAATTCAAAAACATTAAAAAATTCGGAAAAATTCCAAAAATTCCAAAAAATTCAGAAAATTAGGAAAAGTTCAAAAATCACTTTTTGGGCTTAATTTCACTAGATATTAGTTTTAATTTCATTCTGGCTCAGTTTAAAATTCGTAAAAATTGAGAAAATCCTTTAAAAAATTCTCAAAAATCGGACAAGCCATTAGGGCTTTACCTTGGGGCTTTTGATTGCCTTTTCCTTTCTAGATATGATGATAAGTCGCTGGTTGTTTATTTTGATTGTGCACTTTAAATACATTGGTTGTTATTTTTCATTTTCAGCATGGTTAGAACGAGCTTTAGGCTTTTCGATAGACTGCCCGGTACGTTAGTTTGCGAACGTTCAAGTTTAAGTACAAAAAGGGCACTAGTTAGATCACTAGTGTAATCAAGTCCCCGAATTTTGGAATCTCTGGCTTTCGCACGCATCGAGACGACGCTCCCGCGTCTCGATTAGGGTTTCTAGCCAACCCTTGATCATGGCTAGTGGCGACTCCATTCAAATGCGTAAATTAGAAAATTCTCGTCGCATGAGGTATGAGACTTGGGAGTGCCTTAGTCTTTGGATTAATGAACCATTTGGTTTGTCTTTCGAAAGAATCAATCATTAATTATTCACATCCATCGATAAATACCTATTGGCCTAACCTTTCGGAATGGGGAGGTCGCGACACCAATTATTTAAATATATGAATGATTCCATAAAATCAGTTGTGACTGGACCTATTCTTGAGACGTTGAGAATATGTGTGATAGGTTTATAGTTATACTAAATCTTTAAATTGTTCTTGGTCGATGGATCATTAAGTGGATATCAATACTCTTGTTAAGACTGGTGTGTTCTTAACTTCACCATCAAGTATTGGTTACTTGAGGGAGTGACGAGTGACGAGTCATTGGGTATTGTGATGCCCGAGTTAGAACATAGGTGCTTGTACCAGACAAGTTTACTGAACATGACACGCATATAACGATTAGCAATATGGAAGCTTTTAGCGTGGTCATTGCCTAATCGTTCATACTCTGGTCTTGTGTAAATAATCCTTAGACCTGAGGTACAGTGTTGACTTGTGTGTTGGATGGCTATGGTTCACAGGTGCGCATATTGCCGGTTCGTTGATCTGTCTCTGTACTTGATAGCCATAGTTCGTTCACATACGAAGTTACACTTGCGAACAACGCCTTTAGAGATACATGCATGGCACGCTACGAAAGGTAATTCATTTAACCCCTATGATTTTCTGATTTTTCATTGAAACGCACGAACAACGCCTTTAGAGATACATATATGATTATATCTTTCCGCTGTATTTATATTTAATTTAAATATGCATGTTTCATAGAAAACCAACAAATACGACCACTGAACATCATGAATAGGTCCCTCTTTACCTGACAAAGTACCGAAGATGCAAAAGATAAATTTCAAGAAAATAATTACGAAGGAGTTTTAGTAGGAAACAAATGAATATATACGAGGAGGCACGAGCCCCTCATGAGTCCCATCTGTAGTCAGGTAGGTTAGCTTTGATTCCCCATAGTAACTCCGGTTGGTTTTATCAACATCAGATTGCACCACAACCAGAACTCCAGTTGACCCATAATTCCAGTGCAGCTGCACCGATGAGCAGCGGAAGAAACTTCGCCGCGCAACAGATTGACTCTGCAGATCCTCCCTACAAGCAAATATTTGGACACTGGCAGGAACACCCTATATACCGCAAAAATCTTGACAAGGTCAAGTTACTCGAAATAGAAAACAAAGGACAATCTGAATATAATAACAAAGGACAAAAGTTTCTAAAACCCTACTCTTAAGCACCAAAGTTGTTTCTCCCACGATAAGAAGGAAACATCATTCATAATGATAAAACATCTGAGCTTTAAAGCAGTAATGGCTCACGGTGAAATCTACCAAACCTTAGGTCACAGCAAATAAAGACTATTATTCTCTACAGTACATGGTGCGAGACATGGATCTATCTAAGTCATCGCGCTCTTTGCAATAGTTTAATACAAGTGATCTCTGCATATGCTAAAGACCAAAAGTACCAATTAAAATCAGCAGTAGCATCCTTTAAGTCTCTAGATATCTGGACTAGCATCAAGTACCAAAACAACCAACCCAAGAGTTTGTTATTAACAAGTTCCAGGTCATAAAGTCAGCTTGAATATATCGTCTAATAAAAACGAAAAGCAAATAGACATTGTATTTACTTATACTGTTCATCACATTGTTATCCGCTCTGTCTGGGTCATAAAACTTCTCATGAGTTGCCACATAAGTCAAGGTTATGAACCAGTCCCATACTAATTTAAGATGGCCATGGAACACAAACCTTAGACTCTGGAACAAATGCTGCAACGTGGGACCCCGGAGTTTTAGAGAGCTCAACCGCAGCAACTCCAGGAATTCTCAGCCTATAATTGATACCTTTTGAAAAGTTACAACCATCGAAAAATTGTATCTCATTTGTTGCAAGTCGACACGCAACAGCTTCATAAGAACTAAATCGGATCAAAGGCCTGAAGAGCACACAAACCATTAGTAGTGTAGTGTAAGTATGGAGAGGCAATGCACATAAATGAGGAAAATTAGTGGTGCAATGCTATATAATGTGTGTGCGCTCTCATGAGTAATCTATCATTGACGAAATGATGATCCTAACTAGTATCATGTACCATGTCGTTTTAGTAATGTTCTTCTGGAATAGCTGATAAGCAGACTCCCCAGACTCCACTTTCCACAAGATCACATTCTTCTCCTGTGGCGTTGAGGATTTCTGGAAAGTCTGGAGATAGGTCCTGCATGGGGACAATGTTGCCATGATCAAATTGGGAATTTCGAAATTCCTGATTTCCTTGAAGTTGCTGCAGTCATACACGCCAATCTTGGAGTCTGACTTTATCACCATCAGCCTGGACCCGTCTTCGCTGAACATGGTGTTAGTGCACCGAGTTCTCTCAAGCTTGACGCTGGGTTGACCATTAGCAAATGGGGCTCCATTCCACAGAGAGAACCCTTCCAGTTCGCGAACTAGAAAGCAAGTTTTACCAACATAAGTCGAGTTTGAATCATCAAGGCAAAAGGATGAGCATCAAGATAGAGACTGTTAGTACCTAAAATATGCAGAGGCGGTGAAGAAGCCGTAGTTGCCATTGGGAACATGCAAGCAACAATATATCAAGGCAAAGATGCCCAGTTGATAATTGAAAAGAAAACTCTGTAAAAAATTAGGATTTGGTTTTAAGAAGAAAACATCGATGCTTATTCGCTTACAGATTTACAAGGCCAAACAAAACCAAACCAAACACATGAACTAGACCTTCATCGATATGCAATTTTCCAACACTTGCCTCACTCAATACGCTAAATCAATTCAGCACAAGATTAAGCAATCAATGAGCTGTCCGCATAAGTAAAATAGCAAACCACAATGAAAATTCTATCTGAGGAGGAAATACAGAAAATAACGCGCGGCCACCCATATTGACTCCATGAATGCGTTAAATGAAATTTGATGCAGAACCTCCATAACCGGCTCACAAACTGAGATTACCGTCTGATCAATGACCGAGGCCAACAATTTACGAGAGAGAGAGAGAGAGAACCTGAAATCTCGGGCGTTGGACGTAGACTGATGCTCGGAGTTTCGAGGAAGAGCCGGCGAACGCCGTCGGAGGAATTTTGTTGTTTCCCAATTTTCGGAGCTGTCTGTAATTGGATAAGCCCACGAGGAAAGCCCATGGTGTGTCGTGTCGGAGTTGGTTTGGTTTTTCTTGTTTTGGTTTATGGCTGTCCTTCTTCAACTAGAGAGAAGTACAAAAGAAAATCTACATTTCAAAAAAGTTAGATTCCATTAAAAATCTCAAACCGGTAATTTTCACCACACCAATGTTGAACTGGTATTCCTAATTCAAATCTACCCTCAACTAAAATGCATACTGGTCAACACGCATAGAATTTTCTTATCAGATTTGTCATTCTTCACGTCAAATCTATTCTAGCAGTCGTTAGCCACATATCTTATCTCATATGTATTTTAACGAGATATTGAATGGAATGCTAATGAAAGTTAGATTTGGATCAAGGGCACCAATGTGAGCATTTTTGTGAGACAAAAATTAGTTTGGATACATGCTTCATATTTCTTTTTGGACGGATATTAGTTTGGGTAACCCTTTTTAATGGTATTAACCATTTCAAAAACTAAGTTTCTCAATATCTAAGTTAAGGCTTTGCAATTTGCACTTTGCATCGCGAGCATTCAATAAAAATCTACATTCCGCAATATCTAATTCTTATCATTTTCATAACTTTTTTTTTCTCTGCAGGCGTTGCATATATCAAATGGTACAACCTAGGTTTTTCTTTTAAATCATGGGTGTTAAAATGTTAATTTTCGATATAGAGGGTGCAAAGTGCTCAAAGTTGATAATGTCCTTTTCTCTTTAAAGAAAAAAAATGAAGATTATAATGGCACAAAGTCTTTTAGGTTCCGTTTATTTCACGGAAAATGAATAATTTGTAAAATATTTTTCTAAAAATGATCGCTTGTATCGCTTACTGTTTCGCTGGTTTTATCCCGTCGAAAATCTTTCATCGAACGCTGCGTTTCGGATTTTATTAGAGGAGACCGGGTCTTGAATTAAGCTCGGACAGAGAATGTCAAATGCGTCTATTAAATCCAATTTGTGCCTTATAACTTAACTCGATAATACACCCAACTCAACAATACTAACAATAGGATGACAACTTGCAAATGCCAAGACCAAGCTATGTCGGAATCCAATCAACGATACAACCAGTACACAACATTGCAATTCCAGATATGCCAGAATCTAATCAATGACGTGACCTGAGAGACTATAACTGGAATCCAATCAACAGTTATATTCCAAGCACAACGCCGGAATCTAATCGACAACGTTGAACTGGTGGCACAACATTGGACTTTAATCAACAATGCTAGACCTGATAAAGACTCGCACCAGAATTGAATCTACAACGTGGACTCTAAAAGCTGTAACTACTACTACTCCTATTGTGCTAAAAATAAAGATAGATAAGAGGTTTGTTGTCTTATTTTTTGGTGAGTCCCCTTTTTATGTTGGAAATCCTTGAGTATTTATAGAGCAGCTTGATAATTGTCGACTGGCTACTTCTCCTTGAAAGTTATTTTCCACTTCCTTACATTTTGCACTTTAACCGTTTCTTGACTTGTCGATGTTGCTTACGCCCCTTGGGTATCACGTAATAGCTGATTTTCTTCCCCGTGTCTCCTTATTTCCCGCTATTTCCCACGTTTCACTATTTAGCTTTCTTGATCTTCACGCCCACGGTCATGTCAAATTCAATGTAACACCACGTGCTTAATTCATCGACATCACATGGAAAGTTCCTGATCTTGGACTTGTTGACGTCACATGCAAGGCTCGTGATCTTGGACTTGTCGACGTCATGTGCAAGGCTCATGATTTTGGACTTGTCAACCTGTCGACACTTCTATGACGTGTTCTGTCGATAATTGCTCCAAATCTTTTCGATGCTTTTGGGCCTGACTCACGGCCTTTCTCCGGATTCATGCTATGTGGGCCATGTTTTATGTCATTTGTGACTTGTAATCGGCCTGCTCCCACCAGGGATAATTTTGGGTGTCAACACTTACAAAAATAAATGAATAAAAAATATTTTCATCATCCACAAAATGTTTAGAAATAATTTGTTGTCAGAAATAAAAATATTTTTTATTGACTAATTACCTTCAGCGATGCAAGAGATTATTTTTTAGGAAAATATTTTTCAAATCATTCATTTTCTGCATAACAAACGGAATGTTAATAAATTCCATGAAAACAATCCATTTCTTTCTTGATGATATATTTCGGTTCACCATCTATAAGTTAGAATAGATTCGTGTCCCAATGACCCAACAACTGAGGAAATTCATCTCCCTCTACTTTAACAGCCAAACATAAAGAAACCAAACCTTAGGATATTAGAAGGACACTAGGACCCCACTTGCGAAATCCAGTTCTTGACTTGCTTTTACGTCACTCTAAATGAACAGTCAAAGTAAAATTGGTGAGAGGTTGGGTTCTTTATCTTGCCTTTATTAGCCAAATAGTTGCTCGGTCAATTGGTTTGGTGACTGTAGTGTCACTTTCCTTAAAGTATCTCTCTATGTCCTGAAACCGGCTTTTATTAGCCTTTGCCAGATTATCTTCTTGATCTTTGCTCTTTTTCATAACTCATCCTAAGTTTATGGGATGATTGACCTCATGGTGATCTGCTATATATTTTGTAAGTGTTTTTTTGATGTATGCTATAATAATTGAAATAATAATTTATCGTTTTATGGGCTTAATCTAATAAGATAAAATATAAAGATTCTTAATTAGTTTAATATGGGTCTAACTTGTGTGGACCGAGTTGAGCCTCGCCCGTGATGAGAGGACCTGGCTAAAAACTCTATAAATAGAGCTAAAATCTCCCATCTAACCTCAATGTACAAAACAATCTCATATAAGAAGCAGTTATAGAATTGCATCTTGAGAGGCAATCTTATTGAGCCAGTCATTCATAGGGTAATAGAGGAGAAGCGCTTGAGCTTTGGATCATCCTTATTCCGTATCAAGAATGATGGATTCCAAATCAGGTACACAAATCTATTTAATCTATTGCTGTGTTTCTAGTTTCTAGTTATGGTGTTCTTGGGGTGTTGTTTATGGCGGCCAACTTATGGAATTAAAGCCTCCATAGTCTAGAACTCGAACTTTTGGATTTAGCCTGTTTTCGAAATTTTGTCGGATGAAAATTGAATTTGATCACATAATTAGACTTGTATCGTCGAGACGAGTGTTTCGGTGGGTGGTGCGCCTCTGGCGGAGGATGCACACACTACCACACACCGCCACATGCGGCCACGTGCCATGGTGGGTTTGGCGTTCGCCACCATTTGCTCCTACACACGGGCATGCGTGAACTGCCTTTGGCGCATGCAACGGGTGACATCCGTCCTGCTGACTCGGACCGACTTTGAATCCGACCCGTTCATTGACCTGGGTGACCCGATCAAGGATCAAACCCAAAACTTGACCCAGGTTGACTGTTGACCAGTCAGACCGGAAATCCAGGCCGGACCGAATCGATCAAACCGATTAGATCCACAATTCAGGCCGGTATGAACCAGCCGAGTGTGCGCCACACGCGCTGCGTTGTTGACATCTGATTTTTTAGTCGACGCGTCTTAAAAGTGTAAAATTTGAGATTAGGGTTTCTGATCGCGACAGATCCCGTTTCTCAAATAAAAAGAGTCATTTAACACTTTTTCTAGCATTAGCCTTTCATTTCCAAGTTTTCTACACATTATTTTTCAAACAGCCAAAGCGTTGACTTTCGAGTTGACTTTTTTGTCAAACTTTAATCGAAAAGTCAACCCGAAGTCAAATTTTGATTTTTTGCATAAAAAACCCAAAATAATGTCAATTTCACTTTTGCATTATACTTTTCAAGAAATTCAAAGTTTGACCAATTAATTGACGTTTTAATAATTAATTACTAAAATGTTGAATTTTGATCAACACTTTGACCAAAAAATTGAAATCGCCTTATTTTTACTTCAATTTGATTTTGGCATCATCAATTTTGCAAAAATTGTTTTAAAACCAACTTTTCCTCAATTTGTGGATTTAGATTCAAATCGACCAAAAATGAAATTACTTTGTTTCCAGTCATTTTTTAGAATATTTTTCTTCACGACATTTGATCCAGAGGTCATTTTGAATTCAATTTTTGAACCAATTTCACAATTCCAAGCCAAGGATGAAAAGCCCCAATTTGAGCCCTAATTAGGGGTTCCGGTCGAATCTTCATGATTTGCGCAATTGAAATATGAATGAGTCCATTTTCTTATATGAAACTCAAATCCGACTTCAATTTTGGAAAATTCACATGAAGTCAAGCCAATTTGATTAATTGGACTAATCAAAGGCTTGCAAAATCAGGTTAGTGTGGTCCAATTGATTCAATTCAACTTGACCCATTCTAATCTAGGGTGTAATTTGATGAATTGACCATTAAACTTCAATTTCATTTTGGGGTTTAATTTGGACCATTATGTGAAAGTCAATTCGAGTGCATTAGAATGTTTTAAGCCCGTTCAATTGAATCAATTGATTGTTTTTCAAGTTAATTGAGTTTAATTGAAATAAATTTTGTCAATTGAGGAGAGAAATTGCACATTGTGTTAATTGAATGAAAATCCCCAATTTGTGTTAGGCAAGTCAATTGAGTTGAAATTGGCATTACCCATGATATAATTCAACCAAATTGATCCAATTGAGATGTTGGAAATGAGTTTGATTGAATTTAATTGATTGGATTTGAGTTGATTTATTTCAATTTGACCTGCTCCTTTGATAATTGAATAGAAATTCTTTGCAATTAGGTCCTTTAGATAACAAATTGGACTTGGCATTGAATCGATTGAACCTAGCCAAACCGGTATGAACTAGCTTGAACCTGCCCGATCGGCTGTCTAGCCAGAATGGCCACATTCTTGCCATTTTTGGCCGGTTTCCGGCCACCTTAAGGTATGGCCGGCCAAGCCCTTCCCTTGTGCACAATAATTACCAAAATGCCCCTTGAGAAATTGCCAAAATGCCCTTAAATACCATGTCATCAAATTTAGGCGAATCAAATGATGACTAAGCAAATAATCCTGGCCATCTATCAAAAGCACATCCTAACCATCCATTATGCCATGTCACCTATCCAAGTGATTCAAATTCAACCAATAGGTGATAGCCTTAGCCATTGAGGAAGTAAGGTGAGCCATTAGATCAATCTAAATGCCAAGATTCAAACTCAAGGAGTATATAAGCTTTTTTTGTTCCAAAACCAAGGAGGGGCCAGCCATTTGAATATGAAAATTCTCTCTCTAGAAAAAAAAACTCTCTCATCTCTCTCTAGTTGTGACATCATGAGTTTTGCTTATCCGATAATAATAATTAGGTTATAGAGCTCAACATTATTGAGTACGAAGTTCAAATGGAATAGTTTATGCTCAAGGTACGTGCAACGAGAAATGAGCTTGTGAATCAATATTGGAACAAACATGGTTGGAGATGGGTGACACTAGTTGCTAAATGGTGATACTAGGTCACATATTGAGATCGAACGATCTTTCAATCTTCCGTCTAGTGATCATAGGAATTAAACTTGTCGTTCGGTATTGTTGCCAATGATTTCATGACTTTAGAAAATTGAGAAATACATTGTGCATGTTAATTCTAGCAACGTGACATTAATGAAATGTTCACTTATGTGATTTATGGAACTAGACACCTAGTCCCCACTATGGCCGAAAATCTTGGGGTCATATCTAGTACTTCAATTATCCTAATTTTGGAAATTAGAATGCAATTTTGCATGGAAATAGACACTTGTCCCCTAATCTTGACACCTCACTCTCAGGGATAAGAATACTATGAGTGCTATAACTTTTGTACGACGCTTATTTAAGTACCATAATTTTTTTTTGCTCACTTGAGTGCCACAAATTTGAAAAAGTGATCACTTAAGTGCTTTCAGCGGTTGGCCTCGCTAGAAAATCTGACGTGGACACCAGTCGTCCTACATGACATCGCCGATGCTGATTTGGATAATTAATTAAAAAAATTCAAAAAAAAATCCACGTCGAAATGGAAAATTAATAAAAAAAATCCACGTATGACAATTTGCCGGGAATGACACTTAAATGATTGATTTTACTCCAATGTGGTACTCAAGTGAGTATCGTGCGAAAGTTATGGCACTTCCGTTGTCCTTATCCAAAACATTTTTATTTCTAAGCGAAAGTGTTGAGGGCCAATCAATGCAATTCCCTTTGAACTTTACCATGAGGGTCTCATCTAGACAAATGCATTGAATTAATTAATTCTTTATAAGACATTAATAGAAGTGGGTACCATATTTATTAAACTAGGTGCTTCTCATGATGAGGCCCATGACATATAAAATCCAAAATATTTAAATTTAATTTTCAACAAAAATCGAAATTAAAATATCATCAAAACAATTATTACGTACTAATACATAAGTAATATTAATTATAAATTACATCATTCGCCTCTCCTTTTTCCCAACCACCGTACGACCCTTGACTCTAGAAAACCACCATACTCTTTCCTTATTTTAATTGCATCAACTTAAATATAAATAAGTAGGTTAGGTTTAACATTTAAATGAGTAATTATGTAAAAATGATAAATGCATAAAGGCCTTTTTCCATCCATTTTTTGACTTCCGACGCCCTGTCACCTTAAATTAACCATAATATCTCTTGTATGTCCAGATTTAAGATTCTTTCTTACCTTCCTTTTCTTTTCTTTCTTTGGAAATTCTAATGCATTTAGAATTGACAAAAAAAAATATGTATTTGCCAAGGGTTTGATTGGATTGTCTTATAATGCAATTACAATTATCATAATTTTCTTATCAATAACTAATAATTCCACTTAATGAGCTCGAGCAATTTTTCAATGTAGTCTTCCTGCCAATTACCACAAAGAAAAAAAAAAAGCTGACGTGGCGTTGAGTTATCACCGGCTATCTTAAGTGGCATGCTGACATGAGCAATTTGTTGATTTCCATGTCGCAATTTGCGATGTAATTGGCAGGAAAGGCTACGTTTAAATATCGTGCAAATGTGTATGACTATATTGACAAAATTGGAAAGTTAAACTTGATTGACATCCATACAATAGGTTTAGGACAAAATTGATAATTTTTCCAAATATTTAAATAATCACTCCTTCAATGGACACATATATAAGCATTTTTTGGATAAGTACACTAGGAGTGCCATAACTTTCGTACGATACTCACTTAAATGCCATAAATTTGAAAAATCGATCACTTAAGTGCTATCGGTGATTTGCCTCGTCGGAAAATCCGACCTAGACACTGATCGTCCGACGTGGCATCGTAGGCGCTGACGTGAACAATTAATAAAAAAATTCAAAAAAAATCCATGTCATAATGGGAAATTAATTAAAAAAAATCCACATAAGAGGGTTTGCCGGAAATAACACTCAAATGATCGATTTTACTCTGATGTGGCGCTTAAGTGAGCGAAAAGAAAAGTTATGGTACTCAAGTGAGCGCCGTACGAAAGTTATGGCATTTCTACTATTCTTATCCCTCACTCTCACATGCAAGATTGAGCCAAGTGTTATTAAGTTTATCACAAGTTGTAAATGACATGCAACTTAAAGGCTTTTATGAAGACTTGAACATGAATCACTCTCTCTCTCCCTCTCGGCCGAATCTCTCTCCCTCCATTGCACTTCATTTTCTCTCAATCCTCTTCACCCAAGAGCTCTCAAAGATCAAGCACTCAAGTAGGTTAAGGTTTGGTTATCCCAATCAAGCTAACAAGTAAGTGAAATTGCTAAGTTCAATGCTATTTGATCTTCTTGCTTCTTGTTGAGTGAGAGTAGTCTAGGCATGGTAACCCTCTAGTTTCTTAGTTTGTGGAAACTATATTAAGAATTGTCCATGCATGTGAAACCAAGCCCATATTTGTTGTCTCTCGGCTCATAGGAGCTTGATATAGGCGAGGAATGGTTTAAGGTTCTCGGGTTGTCTTAGAAATTGTGCTATGTTCGGTGAATTCTTGGTGCTCGGTTGAAGAATTGTCCATGCATGTGAAACTAAGTCCATATTTGTTGTCTCTCGGCTCATTGGAACTAGAGGTAGGCAAGAAATGATCCATGGCTTTCGGGTTTGTACTGGAAATGGCGGAAATTGTGCTATGTTTGGTGAATTCTGGGTGCTCGGCCTGTGATTGAGTTTAGAAATGTTGTCGCCGTGAGACGGTGCTAGATTTCTAGCCTCGAGTCCACGATTGCATGCTAAATTGGGCTTGTTTGTGTGATGTAATGCAAGATAAAATACATAAATTGTGTGAAAAGAATTGATGTTAAGAGATAACCATCAGACAACGAACTGATGATGTCGCGAGGGAGTTGGGATGCCCACGGACAGAGAGCCTTGGATGCCTCGGACAGCGAACTGAGATGCCTCGGAATGAGATGCCCATGGACAGCGAACCATGGAAGTCCGGACAGCGAACCGGAAGTGATCCACGCGGACTGGACAGCGAACCAGTGTAAATCCGCGAGTCAAGGGAGGAAAAGATCATATGAAAGTTTAAGAAACAAGGTGTGTGAGTTCGTGTGCGATTGTGTGGTTTTGTGTTCGTGATGCATGCTTTGGTTGTTGTATTGATAGTCTTGTATGGTCCAACTCGGCCCACATGTATGAGAGGCCTTAGTTGTTTTTGTAATTGTCTCAATAGTGTCAGTTTCGAGCCCTGTACTTGCTTTGTCTTGGACGAATCTCATGACCGTGTAGCAGGCGGATCTTATGGTGTAGAACTTAGTTATTTCGCTTGCTAGGCTTTTGCTCATCCCACTATTTTTTAGATACTTAACATGGATGTTCCACCTATTACACGTTACGGAGCGCCCGTTTACTTCGAGGGCTCTTTCAAGGACGTGGACATCCCTGAGTCCACCATGACATTCACGCGGTACACGGCTACGGTTTGGGTCGATATAGGGCATCCGGAGTGGATTCCCATCTAGTTTGTGGCATGGTACATTAACCTTGAGGGCGATCTCCTCGGACCCCTTCGGTTTGGGGATAACAGCGACAACGATTAGTAGATAGGCGGGTCGTCATGGGCTATGGAGTTTTTTGTATAAACATATTGTCTTTTGATGAGACAAGGCAACTGGGTAGAGGAGAATAGGCACTTTTTGACCCCTCCCAGGTGTTTGTTAATAGTCTTTTGATAAATGGACGAAAGATGTGAAAGTAAGAATGTAATAACCCTGTTATGTGAATATGAAATAAAAATGATATGTTATGATACTCACGCCTTGTCTTGATAAGCCGGGCATGAACGATTATGAAATTGGCTTCCGCTTGCGTAATTAAAAGGAAAGACTAAAAGAGCTCGTATTAGTAATTGATGTTCTGGGGCATCACACTAGTTCTCCCTTAGCCGGAGCTTCCTTGCCCAAACCGGCCGTTTGCTGGCCTTCCTTCGCCGAACCGACGCCTCACCGATGTCCCTCACGGCGTCCCCTAGTTGGTCGCAAGACTAGTCGGCGTTGTCCATCTCTGGAAGTCCTCAATCCAGTTGCTACTTTCTTTGGGCTTCATCACCAGTGTGGATGCCTGTGTGCTGCTTAGCTGACGCCAGCGGCTGAGCCAGCAGTTTGGTGACCTCCCGTGGCATCCCGAGCCTTGTGGCCAACTTCCTCAGCACCTCCACGTGGCTGTGGTGGCTGGCCTTCGTCGAAACAGCCACCGGAACTATTCTATTTCGCTTGATTTCGATCTCTAGTTACTTATTGTTCTTTCAAAGGCTTTTGATAATTTTCTCACACCGAGTTCTTCGTGCTATGATCTAGATATCGGAGAGCTATTCTCGGCACCATATCGAAGACTATTGGTGGCCGAATAGCTCGCATGAGTTAAACTAGTTCATCGAGTATGTAGTCCTAAACCGAGTTTGTGATTAGATGATTGAATGATATGGCTAAATGCACGTATGAAGTGAATCAAGACTGATTATGAGAATATATTTGCTGTTTGAATTTGTAAAATGTTGTATGTTGATTGATCTATGCATATGAACAATTCAATGAATGTTTAGAACATTGATTTCATACTATGCAATTTTCGTGCAATACTGAGTCAGTGTGCTTCCACTGTTGATTTGAGTTCCAAAATGTTAAAATCATGGAAAACATTCAACTAGAGATTCGAACTAGACTTCATAAGCTTCGATTTGATATGTCGTGGGCAAAAAATGGACATTGTTTGGTAGGTGAAAACCTCTTCGTGATCTTAAGTCAGAATGTGGAATATCAGTTTTCTGTTCTATTCATATGCTTCCTGATTGACCTTACTCGGTTCGGTGATTTTTATGATTTTTTGTATTCTTTTTTTGTGAAAACTTTATGAAAGTTGTAAAGGACACCTTGACCTTTCTAGCATAAAAATTTCAGAAAATTGCATGTTGATTTGGTCAGCAAGATCGATGCTCAAAATCTCGGAAAGTGTTCTTCATTAAAGTTTTTACTGAGATCCTAAAATTTCCAATGGTATCAATGTTATCGAAGTTGAAGCTTGTATGAATGTTCAATGGTTTGATGAATGTGTTGATTGGATTCTGTACTCAGATCCAGAAATTCATTCCTCTGAACATCAAAACGTGTTTTTGCAATTTTGATAGATTTGATGTCCTTTTTTGAAAAAATTCAAAACTTCAAAGTTGTTCATTAGGATCTTGATTTGAAAACTGGAAAGTTTAAGGACCTAATGACAATATTTGGGGGGTCAACTTGATAAAAAAATTCGAATAAGGTCAGTCCGGCCTTAAAAAACTGTTTTCAACTAAGTCCCGAATGAAAATTGATTTACTGGGAAAAAATAGGGGGTTTTTAGCAAAAACTCAAAACATGAAAGTTATTCATCACATATTTTCCTAAATATTTGTTACATTTCACGTGTTTTGAATAACGTTTGCTATTTTTCCCTCTTTGCTTTCGAATTTCAGATCAGAACATAGCTAAGTCTGGAGTATCTGTGTGGATCCCCATTTTCGGGTAAATTGGGAAAAAATAAATTAAAATGGCCTTAATGAACTTTGATCTACACATCTTAAGGGTTCTAAGGGTGCCTGAATCATGTTATTTGAACATCGTTTAGTAAGTTAATCACATTTAAATAGATTAGACCCGAATTTAACAATTTCAATTGAATAAGTGATCCTCTTAAGGCTCACTTACCATTGCTTGCTTGAATGAGAAATAAGGTCATTTGGGCTTAATTGCATGTTTAATTCATTGCTTATGCATGTGTTTGCTAGATGAATGATTAAGCTTGATGCATGTTCGGCGGGTAGCCTATGGTGGATACTTAGAACTGATTTTAAGGGTTAAATGATATCGGGCATCGTTTGTGAATGCAAATAATGGTCGATTATCCTTAACCACTAATCAATCAACGATAATTAATTAAGGGGTTGGGTGATCAAAATGCATGAAAGCCAAAGGCCGATCCCGAGGCCCGTTCTTGGATTGGTGAGTTGGACGCTTTTGTTGTGCATTGGTTGATATTTGCATATTGTATATGAAATGTTTGGTTCGGATGTGAAACCAACACCCATGAGGCAGTTCATGGAGAAGGCGGCCAAAAACTTTGAAGATGGTGGTAAAAGACTGATGTCCAATCCGGTTTTATTTTGTAACCAATTTGTGATACCCGACCTTGTCTCGGGTTTTCAATTTGTGTTATAATAAACACCCGACGAGTTGTGGGTTTTCTTTCTTGTTGTTAGATTAGCTCGCCTTTTAATTACATTGGGTGTTTAATTTATGCAATACCTTTCAATACATTGTTTGTTGATTTTTTTTTCTAGACTAAGATAGGATTAGTCTAGAATATTAAATGAAAAACATAAAAACAAGATGCATGATCATTTAGTGGATTAGGACTTTGACATGAAAATAGTAAAAACAAATGCATGGCAACTTAGATAATAACCAAATTAAGTTTAGCGGTACCGAAAATACGTTAGTGAAAATATTAATGTAATCTAGTCCTTGAACGTAGATATCTCTGGTTCCGTAGAAATCGAAACGAAATTTCTGCGTTTCGATTGGGTATTCTAGCCGACCGCCAACAAAGGCTAGCGGTGACTCCTAATTATTAAAAACATAAAATCAATCCCGTGTTACATGAGGTTTGGACTAAGGGAAAGTCCAAATTTATGGTAGACGAACCCAATGTAAAAATCCAAAGAATGATGCCTTTTTAAGTCAACTTTTAGATATGCCATTGAGAACATCCTCATGAACACTTATCTCTAAATCTACACTCGAGGCAGCCTTCGAAAGGTAGGTCGCGACAGCTTGGCGATTTCGCTGGAGACTTGGTTACGAACCTAAGTGGACTAAAGTCGTAATGAACTTGTTGGTTGTTATCTAACTTGTTTTCTTTTTGTAGCATCGACTACGTGCTAAAGTCACGTGGAAAATGAGGTTAGTCCACTAACCATGTGTTAAATGGTTGTGTAGGTGAGAGATATAAGGGGTGGCGTGTTTGTAAACCCTTTGTTTTGTAGGTGGCATTTGGATGTACGATGAATGTATGAGATTATATTAAAGCGATGATTGCTTTACTTTTAAATGTGTGTTTACTTGCTTTAGCACAACACAATGCAAATACAACCCACGGACTAAAACCCCGAATCGCAATAGGAAAACCATTAGGAGGTATTGAGAATGGAATCCACTTGGGAAGACTAGTGGTCATCCATTCCTCAATCCCGCTCATCTTGTTTAGTAAGAAGTGCACCGACCGACATTAGTAGCGGGGGTAAAATCTTCTCTAATCAAGATGGAAGCCTTAAACCTTTAGAATCTCACCCTTTAGGTGCTAAACCTCACATGTGCTCATGCGATGTGTTGTTGTCATTGCCATGTACTCTTTGGTAAGTTTTATATGTATCGTTATGATATTTTCTTACCGCACTTTCATTTACGTTGTTTAAATTTCACGTCTCGTTCATTTTTTGTAACATGTGGTGATTAATCTCGATGCCCTAATTAGGCTTAGACAAATGGATATGTTAGAGATCCGAATCATCCCCGTGCCAAAAGCTCTCATGGGCATGTGGGAAAGTCTCGAGCCAAAGCATAAGGATTATGTGGAAAAAAGGATCGGATACCTCCCCACACTCTTGTACATTGAGCCACGTGTCACAATAATTAAGGCATTGTTCCATTTTTGGAACCCTATGACATCGACATTTGTGTTTGGTTGAAATGAATTGACCCCTACAATTGAGGAGTACGACATTGCCATTGGAAGAGTTGATTCTCTTGGTTTAGTGAGTCCTCCAATAGATATAGATCCTATTTCTCTTTTGAGTCAATTCTTAGGAGTTAATATTCTCCAAATCAAAGGTGTCCTTACAGGAAATTACAATGTGCTCCCTCTCGCGTTTATAGAACAACATTTCTTAGGTTTGCCAAAAGAATCGGGTAATCAAATCTCTCGTGTCTTTTTTTTAGCATTGTTTGGTTTTGCGGTCTTTCCATATACTAAAAAGACTATGGACCCTTGGTAGTCCATATTGTCAATCAAGTGTATATGGTAAATGTGAGACATAAAGTTTATATCTTTGGTATGATAGAGTTTCAAGGAATCAATTGGATTATGACTGCCAAAGTGGCACTCTTGATTGGATTTGAGAAATATCGATCTCATATTATGATGGGATGTCTCTTGTTCTAATGCATAGTCATACTCCTAAAGAAGGTGATTGTATATTGGTTCTTGGAGGGATGCATGTATAACATATAGTTGAGGAGTGACTGATCCTAGTGGTTCATACACCCAAAGGTGGTGAATTCACGAAGATTGAAATATATTCTCATGGCCGTTGTCATGTAGAGAATATACAAATGAATGTCATGAATTCTGCCGAAAGGTGATTATATGATGATGTATATAACTCTTAGGACAATACTCACATGATGCTAATTGTATATATTGCTTGTTCTTTCAGTCACCTTCTTTGTAAACGGCAACTCCATTAGTATTGAGGTTCTTACGATTCAAACTTTAAGAAATGAAAAAATGATTATTGGGATAGAGCTAGCAAATGTTCATGTTGCTCCTACTAAGGATAAGCCAGCAAATCTGACTGCCGATAGTATGGAACCCCAAAAAGCACACTTTGCTACATGGGAAAAGAGTAATAGGATTTGCTTGATATCAATGAAGCAGTCCATTCAGGAAAATTTAAAGAGTGGTTTGCTAGCTGACTACATTACTAAACAGATGATGGAAGCCTTGGAAGTAAGAAACCGTATCTCGTCTAATGCTGAGATAGGGACACATCTACAAGGACTCTTCAACATGAGATATGATGGTTCTAGTGGAGTTAGGGATTATGTCCTTAGGATGGTAGACCTACAGACAAAACTTCAGATTCTTCAAGTTACTATTCCTGATACTTGTATTGTGCATCAAGCCTTAAATACCCTTCCTCTTGATTTTGGGATTTTCAAGATCAATTATAACTCCCAAGATGATACGTGGTCAATTAATGACTTGGCAGCTAGGGTGGTGACAAAGGAAGACAAATTGAAGGAAGAAAGAGGGCACATTGCCTTGTATGCCTTGAGTTCCAGCAATAAAAAGGGCAAGAGGTTCAAAATCGTATTCATAAAGGAACTCACGAAACCACTAGTCATTCTAATAGTTAGGGTCATAAGAAAGTATCCTTCAAAAGGGATGGTGACTGTTGCTTCTTTTGTAAGAAGAAAGGTCACATAAAGAAGGATTGCGACAAATATAAAACTTGGTTGTCCAAGCATGAGCATGCAGGTAATGATTCTTTGACATTTATTTGTGAATCTAATCTATCAGAAGCCACATTTAGTTCATGGTGGCTAGATAGCGGTGCAACTAATCATATTGCGTTTACCATATATGGATTCACAAACTGGATGAAGTCAAATCTTGATGAATCAAAGCTTGCTGCAGGAAATAATAATAAAGTTGACGTTGAGTTCGTGGGAGATGTCATTTAAATTCTAGATTCTAGTTTTAATTTGATGTAAAAAAACACATTTTATGTACATTCTTTTAGACGGAACTTAGTTACCGTATCATGTGTAGCTAATCTTTTAAAATGAGGAACAATGTTATTTCTATGTTTTTTAATTCAAATCAGGTTGGGTGCTGCAATATATTCAATGAATTGTACAGACTATGCTTAACTCCCAATGATATATACGTCGCTTATACAGTTGAAAATGTTGTTTTCAAAAGACCTCTACGTAAGGAATAATATTATGCGTTGTGGCATAAACGGCTCAATCACATCTCTAGAAAAAGAGTAGAAAGGTTAATAAAGGTTGAAATCTTGCTTGCTCTTAAAAGTAACCTAGATACTTGCGTAGACTATTGTAGGGGTAAGATGACGAAGATAAATAAGAAAACTGCAGTCCATAGTTCTGACATGTTGGAAGTCATTCACACTAATATTAGTGGACCCTATACTGTAATATTGCGTAGAAATTTTTATTTCATCACATTTATTGACAATTATTCCCGATATGGTTATTCATACTTAATTAAGGAAAAGTCTAATTCCTTCGATAAGTTCAAAATTTTTCGGATTGAAGTCGAGAAGCAATTGAGAAAAGTCATAAAGGTTATCGGATCTGATCGATGTGGTGAGTATTATGACAGGCATAGCGATGCTAGATAGCTTAAAGGGCTATTTCCCAAATACTTGGAGGATTCTGAGATAGTAGCTCAGTTTACTATACTTAGGATTCTTGAACAAAATGATGTGACCGAAAGGCGCAATCACACCTTTATGGAAATGATGACGAGTATAATTAGTATGACCAATGTACCTGATTTTTTGTGGAGTAAAACTTTGAAAATAGCCCTTTGCATTCTAAACCGGATTCCTATCAAAACTGTTCCATTAACTCTTTTTGAGTTATGGACTAGACATAAATCTAGCTTGAATCATCATAAAGTTTGGAGATATCCTGCAGAAGTAAGATTATATAATCTAACATTGAGTAAGTTGGACTACATAACCACTTGGTATTATTTTGTATCTTACCCATATCATTCGAAGGGGTATCGGTTTTATAATCCCAAATGGAGGCACAAAAAATGTGGACTCACATACTGTGAAGTTTCTGGAGTTTGACATGGTCGAAGAGGGTAGCTGCTCATAAACTATTGATGATAACAATATGGTAGGGACTACCATGTCATTTTCTCTACCTATACAAACGATTGTGGAGCTTTTTGCACCACAAAATGAGCATGTTGAGGTCTAAGATCCTGTTATTAAGGCAGCTCCTAATAAAGTCCCTCAATCCCCTCAAATGCAGGATGAGGTTGTTGTAGCTTTACTCAGAAGAACCATTAGACAGAGATGATCAACTATACCATTATATTATATAGTCTATCTAGGAGAGCATGATTATGATATTGGTTGTATGATATCACTTATGTAGATTCTGTTTCTTGTTCTCAGTCATATCTATGGTTGGATGCGATGAAAGACGAGATACAATCTATGAAATGTAATGATGTTTAGGAGCATGTTGAATTGCTTAAAGGTTACAAACTCATCGGCTACAAATGGGTGTATAAAAATAAAAGGGACTCCAAAGGAAAAATTAAGAAGTTTAAAACCAGACTGGTAGCCAAGGGTTTCACTCAGAGAGAAAAAGTAAACAATGAAGTAACTATTTCCCTAGTCCCTTCTAAAGATTATTTTATAGTGATCATGGTATTAATAGCTCATTTTGATATGAAGTTTGACTATATAGATGTTAAAACTATTTTTCTGAATGGAGAACTTGATGAGAAGGTCTATATGGTACAACCCCAAGGTGTTGTAGTAGATGATTCAGATAAGCTTATGTGTAGACTAAAAGAGTCAATTTATGGCCTCAAGCAAGTTTCTTGACAATGGTACTTTAAGTTTCATAGTGTTGTCGCTTCATTCGGTTTTGTTGAGAACAAAGTGGATCAATGTACATACAACAAGGTCAGAAGGAGGAAATGTATCTTTCTTGTACTCTATGTAGATGATATCTTGCTTATGAGTAGTGATATTGGATTACTGCATGAGACAAAGTGGATATTGTCGAATAATTTTGACATGAAGGACCTTAGTGAGGCGTCTTTTGTCCTTGACATTGAGATCCATATGGATCGTTCTCACCAAGTATTGGGTTTGTCTCAGAGGATATATGTTGATCGTATTTTAGAAATATTTAGCATGCAGCATTGCAAGCCAGGAATTGCTCTTGTCATTAAGGTTGATAAACTGAGTCTGTCACAGTATCCTCATTCAAATATTGAGAAAGCCCAAATGAAAGATATACCTTATGCTAATGCATTTAGAAGTATCATGTATGCTCAAATTTGCACTAGACCAAACATTACTTTTACAACGGGAATTCTAGGCACATGTCAGTCAAATCTAGGACACGATCACTAGGTTGCTACTAAGAAGGTTTTGAGATACTTAAAGAGGACTATAGACTATATGTTGATTTACAAACATGTTCATGACTGCAGCTAGTAGGGTATTTGAATTCAAACTTTGTTGGCTGTCGGGATGATATGAAATCGATAACAAGATATATCTTTATATTAGCAGGAGGTGCAATATTACGAAAAAGCGAGAAACATAAATTTGTAGGATCCTCTACCATGCAAGCGGAGTTTGTAGCATATTTTTTGGCTGCTACTTAGGTTATTTGGCTCCAAAACCTTATTAGGGATTTAATCGTATTTGACTTTGTAAACAAGCCCATACAGTTTTATTGTGACAATAACTCTGTAGTGGTTTTTTTTTTAATAACTAAGGTGTCCGGGCCAGCTTGCGTGTATCTCGACTATTTCTCGGGAGAGACTAGCACAGTAACCCACCGCCATGGTCCCCCACTTAAATCACAAGTGCTCAGTTGGGGAATCAAACCTATAACCAGTGCGCCTAACCACACAATCTCAAGTACGTCTTAACCAACTGAGTTACCCATGGGTGGGTAACTCTGTAATATTGTTTATCAACAATAATAGAGATCTCAAGGGATCTAAGCATATGGAGGTCAAGTTTTTTACCATAAAGGAAACGGTTCATAATAGTGACATTATAGTAGGGCATATTAACACAGATGATATGATTTCAGATCCATTGACTAAAGGCCTTTGCCCTTTTGTGTTTCAACGACGTGTCATTAGCATGGGCTTAGGAGCATCATGGGATGTTGTTGTTTATTAGGAGCTGTTTCATTTTTACTCTAATAAAGTTTACATTTGTGTTTGTTGCATTTTGCAACATTTTTTGATATGTATCAACTCTTTTGCATTCAATGAAGTGCTTATAAATATGTTGTTATCATATTGAATACATATATCTAGTGAAAATCTCAAGGTATTGTGTAAATCTTGAGTAAAGGCGAGGGACATTTAGTTATTAGCCTTAAGGATATCTTGTTACACATAAAGTAGACTTAACTATAAAGATAAAACATATGTAGGTTCATTGTCATAAGGATATTCTCTTATGACACATCAGGTTTGCTAACACGAGAGAATATGGACCGACAAAAGGGATGACACATAAGGTATCACTCTCTATGAGATGTTATCTATTTGCCACACTACCATTTTTAATCCATATCAATAGAGTTAAAAGCACTCGTGACCATGGAAGGCTTTATGTGTGTTCATGCAGTTACCGTTATGATTCGATGTTTGAGACTTTATGGGATCAGATTGATTGTTAAGAATAATCTATAAACCAACATAAAAGTGCGCACATACAGAACATTTTCAATTAATATAGCCTAAGTAGGGGAATGTAAGAGTTTTTCTGATGTGGGTTACATTAATTAAGAAGGTAATTTATTGTTTTACAGGCTTGGTCTAATAAGGTAAGATATAAAGATTTAGTCTAACATAGACCTATCTTGTGTGGGCTGAGTTGAGCCCTGCTCGTGATGAGAGGACCTAGCTGAAAACTCTATAAATAAAGCTGAAGTCTCTCTTCTAACCTCAATGTACAAAACAACCTCACATAAGGAGCAATTATAGAATTGCGTCATGAGGGATAGTCTCATTGAATTAGTCTTTCAAAAAAGTAATAGAGGAGAAGCGCTTGAATTTTGGATCGTCGTTATTTTGCATCAAGAACAATTGATTCCAAACAGGTGCATAAATCTCTTTAATCCATTATTATGTTTCGAGTTTCTAATTATGTTATTCTTGGCGTGCCGTTTACAGTGGCCTACACAAAGAAGAAATATCAGAAGCTTATCCGCAGATTAAAGCCAGCCAACCTCAGATATTCCATTAATTAAATTGTTTAGGGCTTATAAAGTTTGCTGTTTGACCTGGAAATCATAAAAGCTGCTTTAAAGAGAATAAAAAGCTTCGTATCTCAGACGAAAACGGAACCAAAACACAAGGTCCAAAGTCAAAAAACATATGATCTGATATGGTCACAACACGTGTTCTTTGTTTTCGGGTTAGGAAGACCCTTTTGTTTGACCGGCATATTGTTTTGCGCCACCTTTAGGTACTTGAGATTTACGTCATTCACTGGTGAAGACATTTAAGTACCTTCGTCTCATACTTAGACACGTGCTCGACTAGCTTAAGAAGACGATTGAGTACAACATGGTTGACTTCGCAACACTCATATGAATAGGCGTTTAGTGTTGTTTATCAGAAATATACGATTCCATTTATCAATGAATGATGTAGGACGGTATCTTCATCTGGTTTTCCCCTCAATTTCTAGGCTCTCCTCTAGAAATTGTGCGGAAAAACATTGAGGACTTTCTTATGTACTCTGAAAAATAGATGTTATTCAAGTAATTCATTTATTCATCCATATGATGTGCCTTTTGAACGAATGAATATCATCCGAGGGAAAAAATCCTTCGTAAATGTCTTTTGGATTAGTGGACTTCATTGAGTGATGTAACGCTGTAAAAACTTATATTTTAGATTAATGGAACTAACACTTCAAATGTCTTTTCCATGACTACACACCATTAAAATGATATATCAACTCAAACATGTCTTTTGAAGAAACAGTCACCATTAAAATGTTGCAACATTTCAAACATGTATGGTCACTCACTTTGTTATAACTCTTCGAATTTGGATCATTCGATGATATACTACACTATACACTACAGTTCCAACATTTATTGACATCGATATGCTAGCTAAGTTCTGTCGCGACCTCCTCGAACCAGTCTCGCCACCTAAGGGGTTACGGCTAATGGATTACTAAGTTAAACTTAGCTCGGGCTCTTCCAAGCCCATACCAATTTGCGATTTAAGTTCAAGTTATTAACGTACAAATCAATTTTATCCATGAGTCACCACTAATCAGTTTTTGGTAAGTCCATTAGAAACCCAAATAAAGCATGGGAGAATTGCTTCACTTCTAGGAACCAAG
This sequence comes from Syzygium malaccense, assembly GCA_031216405.1. Lineage (NCBI taxonomy): Eukaryota > Viridiplantae > Streptophyta > Magnoliopsida > Myrtales > Myrtaceae > Syzygium > Syzygium malaccense. The sequence goes on from CM062253.1 coordinate 19,105,557, forward strand.
TATTCAATGGGTATGGGGATTAGATTACACTAATTAACCAACTAATACCCTCTTAGTACCTATCCTTGTTCAACCACCATCTAACGTGTTCATGCAACAGTCTTACCAATAGTGAGTCCTAAGATTCTATCTCTAACCAAGCTAAGGAAACAACAACTAGAGCATAGGGAATGCGCAAACGATGGCTTAACATGCCTCTAATCAACTACATACAAGGTTGATTTGAATAACGCAATTCAAACATGCGAACCAATCAACGTGCAATCGAACAATAGTCCAAATGAAATGCATAAATAACGGCCTAGCATTTGTCTCCACGAACAAATATCACCCTACTGTAAAACCCTAAAGGCTTGTCCAATTTGAGCATAATTTTTATCAAACATTTTCAAACATTTTTTTTAAGAAAAACTACCCAAAATCTAATTTCTCAACTTTTTCCTAATTTTTAGAAAAAATAATTTTTTCAGAATCGTTTTGAAATCTTTTTGAAATTTTGAATTTTTTTTTGAATTTTCTAATTTTTTTAATTCGAAAATAAGGACTCGAGGGCCAGGTCCGAATATGGGCCGGAGAAGGCTTTCGGGTCTGGGTTACAAACACAAGGAAAAAGCCAAGACATGATGTGGGCTCATTTATTTGAGCCCATTCTGCTTTTAACAAGAGACAAGCCCAAAAATTACCACTCCAATTATAACTAGAGCCCAGAACCGTCAAATCAATTTAAACCCCACAAAAGGCACCAACGCAAGTCCAAATTCACTTAACTAGATTGAGTCCAAAATCACTAAACCCCACTTAAGCCCACCTTGCCCTTCACCATTCCCGGATCCGACTCACTCAAGCTCCAGGTTCCTCTTGCAAACTGAGAGCAACACTTTGTCGGATACACTAAATTTCTAGAGACTCGGTTGAATCAGCTGAGAATCACCAATTAAGAATTTTAAACCACGGAATAACCTATACCACGCCATACTCTCAAGCTATCTATCACTGAACCCCCAATACTATCCTTCTCTCGGGATCGTCCATCACTCCCGATCGCCACCTCCGTCCGTCACAGCGACCAGCCAGGCACAACACACAAACAGAGAACAAAGAAGCACAAACGCGGAACAATGAAAGCATTTATCATGAACAACAGACTTCAGAAAATTATGTAACCCAACACTGTCTTCGGGCATCACAAACCAATGTGCTACCCGATAGTCCAGCAAACTGGATCCATGTGTTCTCCATAATCGGCCATATGATAGGCAACACAGAGCGAAGAGAACGAGGAGGCACCCAGACATAGACTCAAATCGCAGGAGAATGAACGCTATATGGATGAATCGAAGACTCATGTTGCAATTCAAGTAATGAAATAGGCAACCGAGTGTTTTGGTTCAAAAGCTTTTCCTTAAACAAAAACATAGCTTCATTCAGACATTATTACAAACACCTGGTGGTCAGTTCACACATATGGCACAGAGACAAGCTTGTGTGAGTCTGGTTCAAACATTTGATCGAGCATGTGGTGTGTGCACGTTAAGGAGACGAAATTTAACATTTTCTGAACTCAGATCTAGATCCAAAGAAAATCATCCTGAGGCAAACGAAAACAACCACATCAACCGACCCAAACTCAGCACGCCTATGAATCCCAAGACAAGGAACGAGTCTCGGTTTCACAGTCCGGCCAAAACAGGGCAAGTCGAAAAAAGACTTGCGGTGTGAGCGTATGAACGTGTAGGTCCCTACCCCGCTCGGAGACGGCGAATGGGGGGTGAGCTCGATAAATCGGACTACTTCCGGTCGCCTCGCACGCCTTGGAGTCGAGATCCTCGGGTAATCGACCCGACCCGAGGGAAATCAAAACAAAAGGGAAAACCGAGACCTACCGTAGGTTTGGGCGCAGAGAAAAGGAAACGTCGGCGGACGTCGTCGGTCGGGGCTCAGGCGCGGCCGAGTTACCGGAGCACACCTTCTCGCTTGCGGCCTCACTCTCTGGCCCTCCTCTCATTCTCTATTCTCTCTCTATCCGCTCTCCTCCCTCTCTCCCTCTCTCTCTGTTCTACTGTCACCTCGTTTCCTCTCTCTCGTCCGCCTCCAGACGGCTTTTGCTAGTCAATCACGCCAACCGCCTTCCTTTTCCATTTCCAGCTTAAAGACGCCATTGATCAGCATGCCTTCTCTATCTCTGTACACGCCAGCAGCCGGGTCCTCTTCTTGGGTCTCCTGGGTTATTGTGTTGCAAGGATGCAGCGCTGCTTCTGGAATCGTTACTGTCACCCTCATCGTGCAGAGCGTCCTTCTGTTTTGTCGTTCGCGCGAGGGAGAGAAACCAGAGAAGAAGGTGCGTTTGGGGTGGGCTAAGATGAAAGGAAAGGAGAGAGGGCCGGGCCGTGGTTGAAAGGAGAGAGAGAAGGAAAGAAGGAGGCTGAGTTGGGCCAGGCGAAAAGAATAGAAGAAGGGGGCCCAGGTCCAGACGGGTAGGGTTGGATCAACCCTTTTTTTTAAAACTAAAAACAAATAAATTTTAATAAATTCTATTAGGGCGGTGCTATTTCCACCCCTCATATGACTAATTCACTCCATTTTCCATTGAAAAGACAAAATTATCCTCAATGATTCAATTAGAATTTAAAGTGTGGCCCCAAATCAATTTACTTTCCTTATTTTTTTTTATTTTCAGTTACTATTTAGGATCTAGTTACCATAATTAAGCAATTCATGTTTTTTTTTGTTATTGTGGGTAATCTGTATATATATTAAATGTTTTCCTTTTTATTTTTGGATTTTACTTCTGTAGAAATAAGTTTTGTTGAGTAAAAAAAGTGATGGTGATAGACACATAAGTGAAAGTTTATAAATAATTGATCTTGTTAAAGAAGTGTCTATGTTAAAATTTTTCTAGATTTTACTTGACAACGTAGAAAGAATTAGGTTTCTTAGAAAATTTTATTTTCAACAAAACTAATTTTACGAAAGTGATTGATTAGAATTAATCAATTTTGTAGTTGATCGCCCATTTCTGATTAGAATTGAAAATCATGTTTTTATCAGGTTATTGTTTTTTTCTCTAATGTTGTTTTTCCCATGTTTTGGTGGACCGCACTTTTTCCACTCATCTTTTAGCTTATACACTCTTTTTTTGTATTTTTGACAACAGTATCCCTCGTTGCTTCTATTACTTCTAATACAGCTCTCCAAAAGTGATCCTTTTTTTATATTATTTGATCATTGAGGATAATTCACTTATTTATAAACTGTCACTTATGTGTCCATCACCATCACTTTTTTACTCAACAAAACTTATTTTTACGGAAGTAAATTCCAAAAATAAAAAGGAAAACATTCTGCCTTTAATATATATATACGGATTATCCACAATAAACAAAAAAAACATGAATTGCTTAATTATGATAACTAGATCCTAAATAGTAAATGAAAATAAAAAAAATAAGGAAAGTAAATTGATTTGGGGCCACACTTTAAATTCTAATTGAATCATTGAGGATAATTTTGTCTTTTCAATGGAAAATGGAGTGGATTAGTCATATGAGGGGTGGAAATAGCGCCGCCCATTCTATTATTATTAATGCAAATGCTCCTGATGTCTATATGTTTATGCAAGTTGATGAAAATTATTTTTATTTAGGGGTTAAAAATTAATCCATAATTTTCTTTACAATTAAACTCTAAACGATTAGCCAAAATTTAGGTGTCAACAAGTTCTTGATGCTTTTTTCTGTATTCGAAAGATTTCATCTTCAAATCATAGTATCTTCCACTTATGGTCCGTTTATTTGAAGGAAAATTGTTTCTGAGAAATTGTTTTCCAATATTCCGGTGTTTGAATTATAGAAAACTAATTGATCTATGGAATTTTTTTTGATAGACTGAAAACAACAAGCTTAAACCGTGATAAAATGATTTATCCTTCTAGCAGAAAAGAAATCACTTTTCCTAAATTACTAAATATATAAAAAACACTTTCATTTGCCATGAAATTTTCAGTGAAACAAACACACTCTTACAGTAATCTTAGAGGTCATGTGCACCATTTTGTAAGTACTTACCCCGATTGATGCAAAGGTTTTTTGTACATTCATGGAGATTAATTGAGTCAAAGGTTCAAATGCTTCACGTTACATCAAGATTAGATAAGGATATTCTTTATAAATTCATTGCAGTAAAGGCGATTTCCTTCGTGGAGATCTTTTCGCGTGATTTCTGGATGTGTTCCAGGCAGTAAAACCCAGTGGGGTAGTAAGACCGTTGGTAAGCATTGTCGAAATCTATTGAAAAGAAAAAAGTAGTCTTTTGCAATGAACTTATTAAGAAGATCTGAATCTTCTTCTAGTTCTTTATCACAAATGTCCTCTGATCAAGGACCTATTAATAGAGAAGAAATTAATATAGAAGATTTTAATAAGTCTATTGAAAATTGGTTCATTCCAAAAGTAAAACTTGATAAAATTTATGAGCATTCCAAATTCAGACTCTTTGGGAATAATGACTATGTGATTGCTACAGAAGAAAGAGACATACCACTTTCTGATTCTTTTGCTTCAATTCAACTTTTGAATAAGGATTCAATAAAGAAACACTCGCAGAAATGGAATTATATGCATATAGGTTTGGTACAGGTTGGTGCAAAACCCCTTACCAAAGAAGGGTTAGATACTTCCTTACTTATTGTTTTGAGAGATGCGAGACTTTTAAAATACGATGAATCCATACTTGGAGCTATAGAGACAAGTCTCTGCAGCGGACCAATTAATTTTGATAGTTATCCAGGTCTTACAATTTCTCTCAAAGACAGAAATATTTTAAAATCTCTCACCCTTCAAATAAAAACTCACAATTATTCTATAGCCGAAGGATCCATTCCTATAGCCCTCATTTACAGAATTTATTACAAAGTAATGAATTCTGCTTTTGGTAGTAAAGCCTTTAAATTAAACTCCAATAGAGAAACCCTTCTGTTACAAACAGATATTTCTAAAGCAAATATTACTATTCCTAGGACTATTCCTTGGAACCAAATAACTCTTCCTGAACAATGGGAATTAGAAAACCGAATTCCTCAACCAATAGTTCGGAATTCTGATCCCACCAATGTCATCCAGCACCCTGAAGGAAGAGTAACTATTCAATTTCCCAGGAGATCTATTGACATTCCTAGAAGGTCTTGCGACATCAGGTCAATTCCTTCTTGGCATACTACTACTTCTCGTAGGTCAGTAGATGCCATTCCAAATAATCCTTTAAATAATCCCGAAGAAGCATCTGCAAGTGCTCCTCCTCTTCCTAATATCAGTGGCATAGACAACAGGTCAGGAATCTCCAGGCCAGTTTATCAACATACTCCTGATTTTTCTGATCCTACTCCTTCTGAAATGGAAGACCCTGAAATAAATGTTTTAGAATTAGTCTTTGAACCCAATAGGATTGTTTTAAATAAAGAGTTCAATTCCTTTGAAAACAAGCAAATCAGAGAATGGTTCTTTTCTAATTTTCAAAACCAAGCAACAGAGATCAAGAAGAAATATTATGATTACATGTACCAACATGAAATTGAAATATTCTTCTTTGATTGGTTTGAAAACATATTTCTTGAAGAAAAGCAGATTTTTACTCTAGATCAGTTTTACAAATGGAAATTAGATGATGGCCAAGTCATCGAATCTAATCATCCTCCCCTTAGAAAGATTAAAATTGAACACCGGGAAACTGAAATAATAGCTTCCCCTTTCAAAACTGCCTCAGAAATTGATGGCATAGGAATCAAAAAGATTGTTGAACAAAATAACTTTTCAAACCAACATCTTTACACTATAGGAAAACAACTTGATCGGATTGAAAATCTTTCTCAAAACAGTTTTCCATCTTCAAAATTAACTCAGAAAAAAGATTTAAAAACCCCACTGTTTAAAAATTTTGAAATCCCAAAAAATCCTAGTCTTGATTTTGCTAAAGCCTTAGAAGAGAGAAAGAGACTCCTTAAGGGAAAAGCAGTTTTGATTCCAAAAAATCCTATAATTTTGGATACCCCTTTAATACAAAATCTGAGTGTAAAAAACACTCCTGATCGCACAGAGTCTGCCAACCAAATTAATCTTTTAGATAAATCTGACACTGAATCTCTTCTAGAAATAAATCGCATTACCTGGAAGGATCCCCAAAAGTTATATTACTCACGCGCTACTCCTCCTGATATTCTCACAGAAGAAACCTTTTCTAAGATCCAGAACAAATATTCTTCTGATGCTATCTATGAATGGAATATAGATGGTGTTTCTGAACAAAACCTTATAAATATCCTGACTCAAATGGTCATGCTTGCGAATACTTATAAAACCATTCCAGATACTTCTGACCATTCTGTCGCATATCTTTGAATAGCCGGTTTTACAGGCCAGCTCAAAGGATGGTGGGATAACTACCTAAATGAAGAGCAAAGGTCTCAAATTTTAAATACCTATAAACTCGACCCTTTTGGCCAAAATATTCTTGATGAAGAAGAACAACCTATCCAAGATGCAGTAAACACCCTTATATTTTCTATATCCCAGCATTTTCTAGATGATTCTTCTCATATTCTTGATAAAAACCAAGATCTTTTGTCCAATATGAAATGTAGATCTTTAGGAGAATTTCGAGAATATAAAGAAATATTTTTGCAAAGAGTCTTCCAAAGGACAGATTGCAACCAGTCTTTTTGGAAAGAAAAATTTCTTGCTGGATTACCAAAACTTATAGGGGAACAAGTTCGTGGTAAGATAAGAGAAGAGTATGGGAACCAAATTCCATACGACCATCTTTCTTACGGAGAACTAACCTCTTATGTTTACAAAATAGGAACGCAACTGTGTACTAATATTCGTCTCCAAAAACAAATCAAGAAAGAACAAAAGCTTTCTAGAAAAGGATTAGGAGATTTTTGTGCCCAATATGACCCATCTTTTGAATCTTTTGAAAAAACCAAGTGTCCAGACAAATGCCTTTCTAAGCAAAAGGATCAAAAGAAATTTTATAAAAGACATTATAAAAGAAAATTTTCTAAAAGGAAGGAAAAGGATAATTCTGAAAAGAGGGAAAAAGATAATTCTGACAAAGCCAAAAAATCAAAGAAAAATTTTAAAAATATCACTTGCTATAACTGTGGTAAAAAAGGCCACACTTCTCGATTTTGCAAAATCAGCAAAAAAATTAATGAATTAAATTTAGACGAAGAAACTATCGACCAACTCAACCAAATGATGGCTGAAACTGGCAGTAGTTCTTCTGATGAATCTGAATTTGAAAAGGGATTACAAATTTGTGATTTAGAAACCTCTTCATCAACCACAGAAAGTGAAGATGAAGAGAATTTGGAAATAAATGTTTTGACAAAGGAAGAAGAAATTCTTCTTCAAACAATTGACCAAATAACTGACCCTGAAACAAAATTAAAATACCTGAATAATTTTCAAAAACCAAAATCAAATTTCCAATATGATAACCCTTATAATATTTCTACTATTCTTAGCAAAAATAAAAAATCAAATTTCAGACCAATTTCTATGAGTGATCTTACTCACGAGATCAATAAACAGAAACAGGAGATACAAGAACTCAAAGCAGCCCAGATTTCTATGCAAAAGGATATTTTTAAAATAAAAAATTTTAAACAAGAACGGAAAGAGGAAATTTTTGAAGAAAGTGATAGTCCTCGACTCCCTTCTTCTTCGAATGCAGATTTCCTCTTAATGCTCTCAGAAATAACCACCAGAAAATGGATCATCAATATTTCCATAAGAATTCAAAACGAGGTTATTTTGGAGACAATGGCCCTTTTTGATACTGGTGCAGACCTTAATTGTATAAAAGAAGGGCTGATACTAACTAAATATTTTGAAAAAACTTCCCAATCACTTAAATCAGCATCTGGGGATAAGTTGGTTATTAACTACAAAATTCCTGAAGCTGAGATTGTAAAAGATCAAATCTCTTTTAAAACTCCATTTCTCCTTGTTAAAAATATCAAACAAGATGTCATTTTGGGATCACCTTTCATCAGTTTACTTCATCCATTTAAAGTTACTGAAAATGGTATTGAAACCAAAACCTTAGGCAAAAGAATTTGCTTTGATTTCGTTTCAAAACCCCAAACTAGAAATTTAAATACACTCCAAGAACACTCTATTTCTGAAATTAATTGTATAATCCAAAACAAAGAAACTCATCTTCAGTTTCTAAAAGAAGATCTTAATTACAAAAGAATTGACAAAAACCTTTCTGAAACAAACCTTCAGAAAAGGATTTCTAATCTTGAGAACCAAATTAAAGATTCTATATGTTCTAATATTCCTAATGCTTTTTGGTCTCGTAAAAGACACATAGTTGATCTACCTTACGAACCAGAATTTTCTGAAAAGAATATTCCTACCAAAGCCAGACCTTCTCAAATGAATCACGAAGTTCTAAATTTCTGCAAAAAAGAAATACAGGAACTTCTTGAGAAGAAGCTTATTAGGAAAAGCCAATCACCTTGGAGTTGCTCTGCTTTCTATGTCAACAAAAATGCTGAACTTGAAAGAGGAATTCCAAGATTGGTAATAAATTACAAACCTTTGAATACAGCTTTGAAATGGATAAGGTATCCGATTCCTAATAAAAAGGATTTATTAAATAGACTTTATAATGCAAAAATCTTTTCAAAATTCGATATGAAATCAGGTTTCTGGCAGATCCAAATTAATGAAAAAGATCGATACAAAACAGCTTTTACTGTTCCTTTTGGCCAATATGAATGGAATGTTATGCCTTTTGGATTAAAAAATGCTCCTTCTGAATTCCAAAGAATTATGAATGATATTTTTAATTATTGCTCTGATTATATTATTGCCTATATTGATGATGTTTTAATATTTTCCATGTCCATAGAAAAACACTTTAAACACATCAACCATTTTATTCATATTGTAAAAGAAAACGGCTTGGTAATTTCACCTACTAAAATATCCCTTTTTAAAACAAAAATTCGTTTTCTAGGTCACTACATTCACCAAGGAACCATTATACCTATTGAAAGATCAATAACATTTTCTGAAAAATTTCCTGATGAAATAAGAGACAAGAACCAGTTGCAGAGGTTTCTAGGAAGTTTAAATTATATTATTGAATTCTTTCCTCGCATCAATATAATTTGCAAACCACTCCATCAGAGGCTCAAAAAGGATCCTCCGCCATGGACCCAAATTCATACTAATATTGTAAAGCAAGTCAAGCGAACTGTCAAGGAGATCCCTTGCTTACATCTCGCTGATCCTCTTGCTTTCAAGATTGTTGAGACTGATGCTTCGGATATAGGATATGGAGGAATTCTTAAACAATCTAAAGATGGCAAAGAGCAAATTGTCCAGTTTGTCTCCAAGCATTGGAATGATTGTCAAAAGAATTACTCCACCATCAAAAAGGAAATTCTTGCTATTGTACTTTCTATTTCTAAATTTCAAGGAGACTTGTTGAATCAGAAATTTTTATTAAGAATTGATTGCAAATCTGCAAAAGATGTTTTACAGAAAGATGTTCAAAATATTGCTTCTAAACAGATTTTTGCTAGATGGCAAGCCATCTTATCTGTTTTTGATTTTGATATAGAATTCATAAATGGTTCTTCAAACTCTCTCCCAGATTTTCTTACACGGGAAATTTTACAGGGAAAATGCCTCCCAAGCCTCCCAATAAACCTACCAGAAAAGACAAAGGTAAACAAGTTGCAGAACCCTCTTCTGAGAAAAAATCGTCCCCTGGATTAACCAATATCAGGACTTGGCTCCAGGCTGCACAACCACCCTTGAATATTACCACCATTTCTAATCAAGCCAAAACAGAATCCACTTCCCTTACTAAAAATCCTTCTGATCTCAATAAACTCTCCCAGTTTGATATAACCCAGTTATCTCAAGAAGAAGCATTACAACTTCTCCAACAAGCCTTCAATAATCAATCACAACAATCCTTGGCAATGGTAAGTCCTGATCCTTCTCCTATTGGGTCACAAAAAGCTAAGGGAAAAACTATTTCTAGCGAGGTGGTGATTCAATCAACTCAGACTACCCCTCCAAAATCAAAATTTTTCCATAAAACGATATTTCAAAACATTTGCAATGTTGAAAATGGATTTTATAATACAGACCCATACGTTTTTGCAAGAAATATGTTTTCTGAAAATTTCCTTTATACACCTCATGATATTTATAAGACACCAGAATTTTATGAAAAAATCTTGGAAGAAACAGAATCTGTTGCTTTCAGGCACTTTTCTGATAAAGGCCATGTGAATTATTCCACAGCCAGAATTCGTAGGGTCATTCACCCTTCTCAGTGGAAACCTGACCCAATGGGCTTGAGAAAATTTAATATCAAGACAAATGAAGCCCTTCCATACAGGACATCTTTTTCATATTTTGACTACCAACAAGCTTGGTGGAATACTTTCTGGAGAAAAAATGCCAACAATACCCATACTTGGCTATTCTTTTTCCAAGATTTTGACATATAATCTGTTCCTTACTGGTTCATTCGCTGGTGGGAACATATGGGACCAACTGATGAGATAATCCACCCAAAAATCCAATCCAGTTATGAACTTTTCCTTGAAAAATTCACCCCACTTCCATATGAGAAAAACTTTCCCAAATTGATGCTCTTTTTCTATCATTTCGGAGTATCATGGGTCCTTGGATGGTATTTTGACTACAGGAAATCCGTTGAAACTGGAATCCCCATTCTCATAAGACGATTCAAAGTCAAATGGTGGGATGGTTTCAAGTTTTTTTATAGAGTCACTAGACAGGCCATCTCAGAATGGTTAATTTCTAGGGGTAATAATCCAGTCACCAGCGAGGATATTTCCCCCTTTCTACATGACAAAGGGTTTGTACTTTCTAGGTTAGCATCTACTAAATCTCACCAACAATTAGCAGGGATGCTAAAACAAGCCCTTTCAGACTTGGAAGAAGCTGATTCTTCTCAATCCTATCACAGTGGCAATTCCAACGAGGATGACTGCTATGGTATCCCCGGAATAGCCCCTATTCCTCACAACTGGGCAAGCGTGAAGGATGAAGAAGAAGAAGAACCCGAACCCATAAAAGATCTCTCTAGATTTTCTTAGGGTAAGAAGGCGCCGAAAGACTCCTACAGCAGTCATCATTTCAAAGCCGAAAGGAGTCCACCAGCCTTTTCTTTCAAAATTTTCATGATTATGTCTGACCACTGTTCACTGTAACACTGTGCACTTACTACTATTTGTTACAGTACTACCCGTGAATAATTTCTACAGGAACTAGCCCGCTTATATAAACAGACCCCATCCTCTCTTAGAGGACATCCTTTCAGAACATCCTCTCTTTGAGAACTCCAAAACCTCTCCAATCCCCACAGATCCCTTCTAGCCTTCTTCGAAGGAATAAGAGATCATCTCAAACAACATTCTCCTCACAACCTTTTTATAACCATTCCATATCCAGTAAGTTTCCAATCCCAGTAAAAGTCTTGTCCATTTGACAAGACCATTTCAAAATCATTTCTAGTTTGTGTTGTGAAGAAAACCTTTCGTTCTAGACTACCGAATAGTCTGAGTAACGGAAGAATTTCTACCAAAGAAGTTTACTTACTTTTGCACTTGTATTTCGAGACTTACTTTCTGTAATCTTTCAATATTGTTGCTATAACACTACATTTCTAATTCTCGCACTTACCTTTACATACCCCACAAACGGCAGGTCGAACCGCCTGTGGATGGTTTGTACTTTAATTTTCTGCTAATGTTACTGTTTTGCCCTCTCTATTCTTGTTTAGATACACCACCTTCATGGTTGGTTTAGAATTTTTAGCCATTCTCCTCATCATTCTTTATATTGCATACGGACTCTTTATTATCCTTAATGCACGCGCTTTTATTTAATTTTATTTATTTAATAGTTTTCTGTGTAGAAATCTGCACTTTTATATTAGAATATATATTTGCTGTTGCTAGAACACGAAACGCAACCCATATCCTTTATTTATTTTCTCAATATAACAGATATTTTGAACATTTGGAACGACGATTAACAATCACATACATCTTTACTATAATTATCTTTTTATTATATTTCCCAAGGCCGTTTTCTTATAAAAGAAAACGTTCTGATTGAAATTATTTCTAATAATTATTTCTCTATAAATACCCAGATCCCTGGACACTTATTAAAATTATTTCTAATAATTATTTCTCTATAAATACCCAGATCTCCTTAATGCGGCGAGCAAACTTGAGACGTGACTTACTTCAAACTTAAATTCCGAGTCCTCTTAGCGACGCGTCACTGTAGATTTCATATCCTCCCAACCTGACGAGACCGTCAACACTGGCGTGATCATCAAACTCTGTTTTAATCTTGAAAACTCCTTTTGTACTGATCCGTCCATTCAAATTTCGTTTCCTTCTTTAGCAAACGCGTCCACGGTATCGCTAACGTTAAAAACCTTTCCATGAAATGTCTGTAATAACATGCCAGATCCAAGAAACTCCGAACCTCGATTACCGTTGTCGATCTTGGCCAATTTATGATGGCTTCAATCTTTGCCGGATCCATTACGATCTCTTCACCAGATACCACATGTCCTAAGAACGCTACTCGGTAAAGCCAGAATTCGTACTTACTGAATTTGGCGTAGAGTGCATATCCCCTTTGAAGTCCGTAGAACCTTTTCCCAAAAGTAACTCATACTCGGCGGAACTTTTTGAGTATACCAAGATATTATCTATGAACACGATTACAAACTAATCCAGAAATTCTTTAAATACCAGATTCATTAAATCCATAAAGGTTGCATGGGCGTTCATCAGTCCAAACGGCATCACCGTAAACTCATAGTGTCCATACCTCGTCCTAAATGCCGACTTCGGCACGTCCTCCTTGATCCTCAATTGGTGATAGCCAGTCATCAATTCAATCTTAGAAAACATTGACGCCCCTCGTAACCAGTCGAACAGATCATTTACCCTTGGCAATGGGTGTTTATCCTTAATAGTCACTTGATTCAACTGTCTGTAGTCAATGCATAACCTTAACGATCCGTCCTTCTTCCTCACGAATAAAATTGACACTCCCCATGAAGACCCACTCAGACGAATAAGATCCTTATCCAACGATTCCCGCATTTGAACCTTTAATTCCTTTAATTCCGACAGTGACATCCTATAAGGTGCTTTCGAAATCGGTTCCGTCCATAGGGCCAATTCAACCATAAACTCCACCTCACCATCATGTGGTAATCCCAACGATTCCTAAGGAAAGACATCGAGAAGGTTACACACCTCAGCTATGTCCTTTAGTCTTGGTTTCTCAACCAACTAGTCAACCACAAAATAATTATCTTTCGATACCTCAAGACAACTCAATCCGTCCAATTTCAACTCACAGTCTCCCAAAACAAATTACCTCAGTTCTTTACAGAATTCGAAATTTCCAAGCAATACACATCCTTCCCAACCCGTCCAAAAATATCATCAATAATCCATAAATCCTTAAACCGATTGTGCCGATTCCTTATAAAATCGATTTTAAGTCTTACATAACCACTCGGGCGATAACTTCAAAATCATCTCCTACTGTACCCAATACTATCTCATAACGCACCTAAACTTTCAAGGCACATCCTTCACTTCATTTTCAGCCACAACATACACTTTTCCTTACATCCTTAGCCGATTCTGATTAACATGCGGGGCAGTTCTCACTTAATGTCCTACTTGCGGTTGCTGCGATTGCATTAGTGACCTAACCTGTCGGTTCAACAATTTCCCACTTGGTGACCTTACTGTCCACATCCACAACATGCTCCACTTCTACCTTGGCAATGGCCATTCCTATGCCTCTTTCCATAAGACCGACATGCGGCATTGGAGTAGTAGTTCGGCTTTCCAGAATTCATCCTTACCAGAGGGACAAGTCTCATATTCCCTGTCATAGGCTTCTTTCCAAGGTTCCTATTGTCCCTAGCCGGCGCGTACCGCGATCCAGAAGCGACAGTCCTTTCACTCATATCCGTGTCAACCATCGAGCTCTCTCATACAACTCATTGTAATCCCTTAAGACCCAAAAGTACTAATTAATCGCGGACTTTCGGTTCCAATCCATCCCGAAACCTCCTTGTCCTATCCTCACGGTCCTTAATCATCCTTGGTGCGTACTTAGGTAGCCTTACAAACTTGACCTCGTCCTGATCGACTGACATCCAATTTTAGTAAAGTCGAAGGAACTATGTCATTTTCTGTCCTCGCACACTCTCTGAACGTACTTCTCATTAAAGGCCTCGACAACTACCACCCAGCTTGGAGTTATGTCCTTCGAAATATCCTACTTTGGGGGTCCTTTTACCAATCACTTGCATTTCCTTAGAGTTGATACATAGCCAGGGTCACTTTCTCCTCATCAATACACCCAAATACCTCAAAAGCCTTTTTCTAAGTCCTCTATCCAAAGTAATGTAGCCTTAGGGTCACCTCTCCCCATCGAACCTTGCAGGTTTAAATTTCAGAAATTTTCCAACCAACTGACGCATCTGTCTGACTGCATTAACTTACCCTTGACCTTGATTCCCAACATTTCCATTATGCCCATGATTCCCATTATTTCCATCGACGACGACAATAGTGGCCTCAGCATCAGTAGCAACAGTAGCATTTCGCTACTCAGTCTATCTTCCCATTAAAATTCCAACTTTCTCGAGTGCCCTCAAAAACTCATCCCATCTGGGATCTCCTACAACTCCAACTTGCGGACCTACACGACCTCGACCTCGACCTCTTCCTCGGCTACTCATACACACAGGGTTCACACCACCCACTTACCTGCTATAATTTCCTCTCAAGAATTAAAAACCTAGGCCAACTATACCAGTCTAAAGCTCTAGGCAATGCACCACACAATAATTCACACAGCAGGTAGCATTTCACCATCACTCAATCACAACCAACAGGTTTCGCGCACTTACCTCAAGTCCTGACGCACCTGCATCTCACATATTAATGCATAAAATCACTCGGCAATCACAACCAAGCAATCTGGGTAACGCATGGCCAACAAGTCTCCCTAACTGGCTATCCCAAAGTCATCGCTCCTTATCACTCCAAGCTTCGACCATCTTGGTTCGAGCTGACCTTGCTCTGATACCAAATCAACGGGGGATGTCACGCCCCGCACCCTACGAGCGCGTGATCACCCCTCGATGGTCGATCATTGAATGCGACGTCCCAGACGCGTCGCCGACCCAACCCAAACGTCAGAGATTAAGCACGCGCGGAAACAAATAGAAACAACCCAGACAATTAATAATAACAAAGGAGTAGCAAAAGCAGGAAACAATAACTGTAATTCCTACACTAGGTCACAACAACAGACCCACATTCCTCACAAGGGACAAAGGTTCGCAAACTTAACTCCTCTACAAAGGGGGACTCAAAATACAGTATACTTGACCCGTCCTCGATCTCTGAGATGCCCTTGTAGTTTCTCCAATCACTCACGGTCGCGGATCTGAAATGGTTATATAATAACCGTGAGAACGAGTCTCAATAAGCAACTCCCTATACCCCACGTAGGCCAATGCGTACCCAGACAAGTCTAACATGCGATCACCACACAACATAATCAATTTCATACAACCAGCTTACCTCGCCTCGAATCACGAGCCAACCCTGCATATCAGTCCAAACAAGATAATACAAGAATAGTTCATCATCATACCACGGTCACCCGGCACACGCAATCTCACTCGCATTCAACCAGCCCAGCCAAGCAACCACACGTTCAACCGGTCAATTAAATCACACGCTCAACCAGCCAAATCAGTCACACGCTCATCCAGCCAATTCAGTCACACGCTCAACCAACCAATTCAATCACGCACTCAACCAGCCAAATCAGTCACACGCTCAACCAACCAATTCAATCACACGCTTAACCAGCCAAATCAGTCACACGCTCAACCAGCCGATTCAATCACACGTTCACCCAGCCATTTCAATCACACTCAAATTGCATGCGTGTCCGAACATCTTTCTCACAACTCGCGCCACTGCGCCTCAAATTCATTCTCACAGGCACACAAGCCTCACAATTCGATCAATTCCAATGGCCGCCGTCAACACGTCCCAAGCCATATCATTCAATCAATTCCAGTGGCCGCCGTCAACACGTCCCAAGCCACACTATTCAATCAATTCCAACGACCGACGTAAACACGTCCCCGTCTAATCACACCTTTAACGGGCCACCGTCAACACGTCTCAAGCCCGCATCCATTTGGCACATCGGCCATTTATGCCTTCACACGGACCGCCGTCAACACGTCCCAAGTCCGTCTTTCCATTTGGCACACCGGCCAATCAAGCCTTTCCACGGACCGCCGTCAACACGTCCCAAGTCCGTAGCCCTCCGATCAATCCGGGCTTGCAATCGACAGGCATACACACGCCATTCAATTCAATCAATCTCACGCCAATTTCACCAAGCGATCCATAATCACAATTCAATCCAATTCACGACACGCCACACTAATCCACAAACCCAACGTTTAATCGGCCACATACGAGCATCCAATCCATCCACGAATGCCACAACAAGCTAATCATTGACCCACCTACATTAGCTTCTAATATGCACCCAAAACCATTCAAGTCGACCACAATCAAACATCAATTTCCCCCACACACGCCACGACAATACGGTCATTTAGCCCACCATAAATAGCCACTAAGTAAGCCCCCACTAATATCACAATTTAATATAATAATTACGCACATGCAAATATTGACCCTACTTCACGTTTAGCCCCTAAACCGGTACTAATTAATCCCTAGACAAGTCTAATAATACCCAATGTACTAGGTAGGGTTTAGGAAGTCACTTACCAAGTTTTGGCCCGGAGAAAATCGGCTCGGGCCCAAAATGGCCCGGGCGAACAGTGTCGGACTAGGCGCGGGCGCGGGCCACACGGGCGCGGGCGCGGGCCAACGCGGGCACAATGGCCGATCAGCGTGCCCAGGGGCGCACGGGCGAGCTGGATGGGCGACGCGCCTGGGCGACGGACCGGCTGGACGGGCGACGCGCCTGGGTGACGGGCACGGCAATAGGCCACGACCGGACGAGCGGGCGCGCGGCTGGTGCGCGTGGGCAACGACTCGGCCACGGCCCGGGGCAACCCGGCCACGGCCCGGGCACACTCGGGCTGGCTGGGCAACGGGGTAGGCGAGCTCAGCCACGGCCCGAGACGCTCGGGCAACGGGCTCGGCGACCGGCGGATGGGCGACGAACAAGCGCGGCGAAGGGAGCGGCTACGGTGGGGCTGTTCGGGGGACGTTCTAGGCGTGAACAGCAGCTGGTGGTGGTGGTTTGGGGTGCCGGACAGCGGCGGGAAGCGGCAGAAGTGAACGGTGGCTGAACCGGCGAAAGGCGCTTCTCGCGCGCGGCTTGGGCGAACCGGCGATGGGAGGTTTCGGGCGGCCGGGGCGAGAGAGGGAGAGCTGGGCTGAGGGGGTGAGGCGGCGGCAGCGGGGCGGCACAGCGCGGCTGGGGTGAGCTGGCGGAGACGGTGGCTCACGGCGGGAAGGACGGCGGCTGGTTGGTTCCGGCGAGGACAAGCCGGCGGTGAGCAGCAGAAAAGAAGAAGCCAGGCGGAAGAAGAAGACCAGCGAAGGAGAAGAGAAGAGAAGAAGAAAAGAAAAGAAAAAGGAAAAGAAAAGAAGAAAAAGGACGGGAGAGAGAAGTGGATAGGTCTGACAAGGGGGAAAAGCACGCGCGGCAGAGGATGGCGTGCGGCAGAGGAGAGAGAGAGAGAGAGAGGGAGAGAGAGAAAAGAGAGAAAGAGAAAGTGGGAGAGAGAGAGAAAGAAATGTTCAATCAAATAATTATTGCAATTTAACGGTCCATATTCAAAATCGAAAACGATTTATCGATCCAAATTAAACCTCGAATATAATAAGGGACAAAGGCCAAATCAATTAAATCAAATTACTCCGAAGGAGGTTTATTAGTCCAAATTCGCATCCGGTTAAAAATCCACTTTTCACATATTCCGGGCAATATCGAGGCTGGCCACAATAATATCAACACCGTTTAATTTATTTCGTCCCGAAACTCCCGAAAATCGACTGCCAAATTTGGGGTCTAAATAACGGCCAAATTCGATCGAATGCGATTTTAGCGAAATCTCAAATTTAAAACAATAACCGGGAGTGATCAGTTCCCGGGCGAGATTTTACTATAAGCACACTGACGAATTACACGTTTTATAAATCCCAAAAATGGGTCGAAATTCGGAATGTCACAAGATTACACTAGTAATCTATTGAACAAGTTATACTCAAGACACACTAATCCTTTCAGATGATAAATCACACTATTAGGAATTTAGGTGCTGCTATTAGTTGGTACACTTGATCTTTTACACGATTGCTACGGGAGAAAGAGCACAACACTCTAAGTAACAGATGAATAAGATCTTTTTGCTAAGAACATAGCTTCTAGGAGATTTTTTGGTCTTTTGTATATGCGTATGTCTAACGTGTGACTTCAAAGATCTTCTGTTTTATATCCATCTTCAATCTTTCCATCGGAGATGGTTTAGAGAAGTAAGCAGCCGTTAGAGTTACCGTTTGTGCTGCTGTCCAAAAATAGAACTGCCCATACAGTTCTTTTTCCTAAACAGTTGCAGGCTACCCAAGAATAGCTTCTGCTGTTGTCCTATTGTTGCAACTTCTAACAAGTCTGTCAGATAACCTGTTCTCTGATTCTCTATTGATTTCTGGTTTATTTTGCTATGCATATCCACTCGAAAAGGGCTATATTTATGAGCCAACGAACATCATTAAGTGATCGTTGTTGCAATAGCATCAATGATCTGATATCAATAGCATCTATACAAACATCGTCATCAGCTGATTTTTAGGCCCGTTGCTGCTGTTTATACAAAATCGTATCACGACACATTGTGATCTTCACCAAATGGATCACACCATGGTTATCGCGTAGTCCTTGATAATTGTCGTGAACATCTGCAAATACCATAGTAAATATTATACTAAAGATAGTTTGGAAATCATCAAAATCATTTTTGATGATGACAAAACTATCCCGCAGATGTGAAAGTTAATTCTTGATAAAGTTGCGGTAAAATAAAGATACGCTAATGTGATGATTTTTCAGAGAATATACACATTTGCAGATAATAGAGTTTCCGTAAGATTTTCAAAGAACTCGGAGATTTAGTCTAGTCGATCTTTTAGAATAAAAGTGAAAAGTCATAGATCTACTAGAGATAGTGTCTCATGATATTTCAGAAGATAGCGATAAGTCGTAAATCATCAAAACATAGGCATTGAGTGTTGATTATTATCAACTTGTTGCTCCCCCTATTTTGATGCTATCTCTTCTAAGAATATTTTCACCACGAAATCTTATAAGAATATCAGAGCACGTAATAGTTATCTCATCATATTTGAACCCACATCATAACTCTCCCCCTTTTTGTCATCAGCAAAAAGAAGCCATAATTTCATTGATCATAAGTGCATGCCAGTACATAAAAAATATCATACAATAGCAACAAGAAAACATGAGCATAAAAAAACAATGTCTTGTTAAGTGCAAGGGCATTTTCTTTGCTGGGAGGAGGCAGGTAGTTGTGGTTCGAATTCTTCAGGTTCGGAAGAAGCATATGTGTCCACAGGGGATGGCGTTTTCTCAAGCCTAGGTGGACGAGTGGACTGCCTCTTTGAAACAATGGTCAAGGGGACGATCTCTTTGAAACCTTGGGTAAAATTTGGAATTTCAGCACAAAACTGTAGGCTTCATTAGGTTCAACAAGAATCTTTTTAAACATGTTGTACTCAGTTTGAATGATTTCAGCCAGTTCATCCAGAGTAATAACAAAGTTTTTCTTACGAAAAGTTAACACAAATGAGTCCCTGTTTGGAAAATGAAGATTTAAATAAAACGGGGCCAGAAGAGTTGGATGAACTTTATCTTTCATGGGACACAAAAATTTGAGCTTGAGATTTTCAAAGAGTTCAGAGAGAAAAATGCCATGGGAATCAAAATATTCAAAATCAACGTACTGATGCGGACTAGGACCACGACTGTGAAAAGATTGAAAAGCTTCCTCATGATGTTTGCTTAAAATTATTTCAGAATTGAGAGAAGGAACAAATTCAAAACTTTCAATAGGTGCAAAGTTTTGGAGTACCCGGTCATCATCATCTTCTCGATGTTGTCTCCCAATGTTTCTTTAGTTTTAGTTCTGGGTTCACTTTGCTTTGGTTGGTCAGTAGTGGAGTAGGAACAATTTGTGTAGATGGCATCTCTGGCTAATCAACAGTCGGTTGAGGAGCGATCCACTTGTCTTTTCTATTGCAGCAGTGACATCCTCTTTGTTCTTGTTGGTAGACGATTTTTGAGGAGATGCTTGAACTAACTGGTGTAACCGGTAGCGCCAATGTTTGAGTTTCAGCAGAGCCAGACTCATGAGCTAGGAGCAATGTTGGGGCTTGTTGTTCCCAAAAAATTGCAGCACTGGAACAGTTCCTTCTTTCCCTGGTGGAACTTTGATCGCTTGTGATGGATCAACTATTTGCAGCACTGGAACAGTAGGTGCAATTTCCATTTCCTTTCAAATTTGCAGACGAGATTCAAGTGTCTTGGCTATTGGAGTTATTGCTTCTGTTGAGGATGGTAAGGCGGTGCTGGCAGTTGCCGATCCTCCATGTTCTTCAACTTGTTGAGATAGGGGAACACTCTGGTTTTGAGTTACCTCAATGGATCCCTCTGGTGGCTCAGTGAGATCAATATGCGATGGTCCTCCTCTGGGAGCCCTAGCCAGCATTGCGGCTGTGCAAGAGGATTTTCCAGTTGCTGTGGCCTTTTGAGTTGCACGAGATTTAGGAGCCATTTGATAGAGAGGGAGGTGATGAATGAGAGGGATGAAGAATGACTTAAAATAAGAAGGTTTGGAGCGGTTCCGGTAAGTGGTTTTCGTGAGAAATGACGTGAGCACTATTTCCCTGTAAATAGAAGCAGTTTAGCCACGTTTTAGAGAGCTAGCTGTTACTCAATAACATTAACTTTCTTATCCTTTTTTTGTATTTTCACCCAATTTTTGAATTTAATCACACAAGAAAAATTGAGAGATTCCGCCTTCCATCTTTGATGTAAACCGGTTGCCCTCTTAATCCGATCTCCATAGTTTTTGTTCTTTTGTAGCCTCCCTAGGCTTCTTGTATAGTTCTTGCTGAACCTCTCTTGACCTTGTCTGGACATCTCTATGTCATAATAGGGTCAGGTTCTGGTTTGGGCTATAGGCTGTAGTTGGTGTTTTGAATAGTTATATACATTTTTACCTTACAAAAAAAAAAAAATTGAGAGAGAGAGAAACAACGGTCAAGAGATCAATAATTGAGGTGGTTTTCTATCAGAACGGTCAACGAGAAGAGAGAGAAATAGTACTATAATGGTAACTATTTCAATATTTTATGCGTACCTGATGTCCGTTGCGTTGCCGATTTTTGATCAAGACTTAGCATGTTTCCTTTAATAATAAAGATTACCTAGGAGGTGCTATTCGAGTGGATTGCAAATACCCAATTATCTAATAAACTCAAAAGCTTGCTTGGCCAACGGCTTAGTGAAAATGTCCGCAAGCTGATGTTTCGAATCAACAAATTATATGTAGACATCACCATTGTTCACATTATCTCCAATGAAATGATGTCTTATCTCAATGTGCTTGACCCTTGAGTGTAATATCAGGTTCTTCATCAAATTTATAGCACTTGTATTGTCACAAAAAATTGGAATATTTTGATTTTCTCCTTTAAAGTCACTTAGTTGTTGTTTCATCCAAACGAGTTGAGCATAGCAACTTCCAAGTGCAATGTACTCAGCTTCAGTGGTTGAAAGAGCAATCGAATTCTATTTCTTTGAAAACCAATACCAAAAAAAAAACATACTTCCTAATATTTGACAAGTATCTAATGTACTTTTTTTGTCGATCTTACATCCTGCAAAGTCAGCATCTGAGTATCTAAGCAGCATAAGATCTAAATTTTTGGGATACCGGATACCTAGCTTTGGAAACGATATAATATATCAAATGATTCGCTTAACAACAAATAAATGAAATTCTTTTGGATTAGATTGAAACCGTGCACATAGACATGTTTCAAACAGAATATCGGGTCTAGATGTTGTCAAGTATAATAATGAGCCGATCATGCTTCGATATAGCTTAGAGTCGATGTATATACCTTTTTCATCCTTGTCAAGCTTGATGCTTGAAGACATTAGTGTTTCGACCTTTTTACATTCTTCCAAGCCAAATTTTTTCACTATTTCCTTCGCTTACTTCTCTTGATGGATAAATGTGTCATCCAATGTTTGCTTGATTTGTAGTCCGATAAAGAAATTGAGTTCTCCAATTAAGCTCATTTCAAACTCACTTTTTATGATGTTTGCAAAAACCTTGCATAGTTAGTGGATCCAAATGACATATAAATAATAAGAAATTCTTACCCTTTTTTTTAAAAAAAAAGGATTGTGTCTACTTTACCTTTCTCGAAATCATGTTCAATTAGAACTGTGCTTAACCTTTCATACTGGGTTTTTGGTGCTTGTTTGAATCCATAGAGTGCCTCTTTGACCAATAAATATTCTCAGATTTGCTTGGGTATTCAAAACCTGGAGGTTGCTCAAAAAAGACTTTTTCTTTAAAATATCCATTTAAAAATGTACTTTTCACATTCATTTGATATAGTTTGAATTTATAAAAACAAGCATAGGGTAGTAAAAGTCATATGGCTTCTAATTTAGCAACAGGAGCATATGTTTCATCAAAATCAATACCTTCCTCATGTGAATATCCTTTCGCACTAATCTTGCTTTGTTGCGGATCACATTAGCTTTGTCATAAAGTTTGTTTCGAAATTCCCATTTAGTGCCCATGAAAGGATGATTTGTGGGTCTTGATAGTAATTCCCAAACTTCATTAACTTTGAATTGATGCGATTCTTCTTGCATGGCCTCGATCCAACTTTCATTCGAAACAGCTTCTTCAATCCCTTTGGTATCTAGTTGAGAGATAAGAGCCAGGGCTTCATCAGATTTTTGAGTAATGATCTAGTCTTGATTCCTTTATCTACTTTCCCAATAATTTGTTCCTTGGGATGTTCCATCTTGAATCTCCAGTCCTTGAAGTTTGCTTTTGTTTGGAAGGATTAGCAATGTTGTTGCTATTTGTCAGCATCCAGTGCAAATATTTGCATGATACCGTCGCAATCATCTGCTTGTATTCCTTTTTAATAATTTTTAAACTTCACATTTATGAATTCCTTTACTACCTGTGAATCTTTATTGAACATACAATAAGCTTTACTAGTAGTTGAGCATCCAAGAAAAGTACCTTTATTTGCCCTTGCATCAAATTTTCCATTGTTGTCGTTTGCATTTTTGAAAATGAAATATCTGCATCCAAATATGTGGAGGTATGATATGTTGGGCTTTCTTCCTTTGAAGATTTCATAGGGAGTCTTTTCCATCAATTGTCTCAATAGCACTCTGTTTAGTGTATAGCAAGTAGTAGCAACTGCTTCTGCCCATAAATAGGTAGGAACACCACTTTCAATCATCATGGTCCTAGCCATTTCTTGTAGTAAGCAATTTTTTCTTTCCGCGACACCATTTTATTGAGGAGTATAGGCTGTGGAGAAAATATGTTTCACTCCATTTTCATCACAGTATTCGGCAAAACTTTGATTGTCGAATTCTTCTCCATGGTCGATCCTGATTGTTGTGATATTGCTACCCTTTTTCGTTCTAGATCTTTCGAGCAAATTTCTCAAATGAATGAAATCCTTCATTCTTATTAGATATGAACACTACTCATGTGAATCGTGAATAATCGTTAACAATCACTAGGCAGTATTTTCTTCCACCAAGACTAGTGGTCCTTGTTGGTCCAAACAAGTCTATGGGCGGTAGCTATAAAGATCTGTTAGTGGCAATAGCTTTTGCCGATTTAAAAGAAGATCGTACCTGCTTTCCCAGGGTACATGCATTGCAAAAATCACATTTGTTGTAGTTGATTTTCACTACAAAAAAACTTGATTTTTGCCACGAAAATTTCCGACGAAAAAATTTTCGTTGCAAATTTGCGACAAATTTTCCAACGAAAATCAAAATTCGTTGGAAATTTCCAACGAAAAATTTTCGTTGGAAAATTCGTTAGAAATTTCCAACGAAAAAATTTTCGTCGCAAAATTCGTTGGAAATTTCCAACGAAAAAAAATTGGTCGCAAAATTCGTTGGAAATTTCCAACGAAAAAAAATTTGTTGGAAATTTCCAACGAATTTTCCAACGAATTTCAATTTTCCGGAAAATTTCTTCAGAGTGCACATTTTTCGTTGGAAAATTCGTTGGAAATTTCCAACGAATTTTTTTCGTTGGAAATTTCCAACGAATTTTCCAACGAATTACAAAAAAACCCATATTTTTGTAATTCGTTGGAAAATTCGTTGGAAATTTCCAACGAATTTTCCAACGAATTCCAATTTTCCGGGAAATTAATTCAGTGTGTACAATTTTCGTTGGAAAATTCGTTGGAAATTTCCAACGAAAAAATTTTCGTTGGAAATTTCCAACGAATTTTCCAACGAATTACAAAAAAACCCACATTTTTGTAATTCGTTGGAAAATTCGTTGGAAATTTCCAACGAATTTTCCAACGAATTTCAATTTTCCGGAAAATTAATTCAGTGTGTACAATTTTCGTTGGAAAATTCGTTGGAAATTTCCAACGAAATTTCCAACGAAGTACACAAAAAACCCAATATTTTCGCGCTCATTATTCCAATTTGAACATTCTCTCTCTCTCTCTCTCTCTGTCTCTCGCTCTCTCCTTCGCCCTCTCTGTCCTTCTCCCTCTCCGCCTCCCCCTCCGCCTCCTCCCCCGCCGCCCCCCTCCTCCTCCGGCTCCGGCTCCGGCTCCGGCGCCATGGACTCCAACCTCCGACGCCCCCGACGCCACCAAGCCTCATCGCCGGCGAGGCTAGGAGACGACGACGGGCGGCGACCCCGAAGCCCGCTCCCGCCCCTGCTGCTGCTGCTGCTGCTGCTGCTTCTTCTTCTTCATCTTCGCGCAACAGCCTCGCCGGCCATGAGGGCAAGCCTCGTCGGCGGCGAGGGCCGAGCTCGCCGGCCATGGCGAGGGCCGAGCTCACCATGGCCGGCGAGCTCGAGCTCGCCCAGATCTGGGCGAGCTCGGCCCTCGCCGGCGACGAGCTCGCCCAGATCTGGGCGAGCTCGGCCCTCGCCGGCGACGAGCTCGCCCTCGCCGGCCATGGCGAGGGCCGAGCTCGCCATGGCCGGCGAGCTCGAGCTCGCCCAGATCTGGGCGAGCTCGGCCCTCGCCGGCGACGAGGCCGGCCCTCGTCGGCCATGCCGAGGGCCGAGCTTGCCATGGCCGGCGAGCTCGGCCCTCGTCGGCGACGAGGCTGGCCCTCGCCGGCGGCGAGGGCTATTTTTCGCCCAAAAAAATAAATTTTCGACCAAAAAAAAAAATCGACCAAAAAAAATTTTTTCGATGGAAAAAAATTTCCAGGATTTTTCGACCAAAAAAAAATTATAGTTTCCAACGAAAATAAATTCGTCGGAAAAAAAAGTTCGTTTCCAACGAATTTAGCTACGAGTTTTCCAACGAAAAAAAATTCGTCGCAAATTTCCAACGAAAATTCAAATTTTTCGTTGGAAAATTTTCCGACGACGAATTACCAACGAATTTTTTTTCGTTGGAAAATTCGTTGGAAATTCTTTTTCCAACGAATTTTCCAGAATTTTTCGTTGGAAATTTTGTCGGAAAAAAATCATTTTTTTGTAGTGTTTGGGTAAACGATAAACAAGATCTTTTGAAGAAATCTTGTAAATTTGCGTTGAATTGATGTGACCTAATTTCTCGTGCCAAAGGCCACACTCATCTTTTTTAGACATTAGGCATTGCGCATCGTCAAAATTTATATCAAGCAAATAAATGTTGTTGTACCTGTTTCCGTTAAAAGATTGTGACTTGTCTTGACTCATGCCAATGCACTTACCTTCTTCAAAGATGATTTTGTATCCCTTGTCACATAATTGACTAATATTTACAAGATTGTGTTCCAAGCTTTTGATGAGCGAAACATATTCAATGATTAGATTTCCAACCTAATATTTTCTTTGCCAATTATTCTTCCTTTGTCTTTTCCTCCTAAGGTGAAAGTACCTCCATCTATGGTGACAAGATTTACAAACTTGGTATTGTCTCCAGTTATGTGTCTGGAACACCCACTATCTAGATACCACTAATTTTACTTCAAGATTATCTACAATCAAGGAGATTCTGATCTTTTTCTTTGTTACCCACATAAGCTTGGGTCCCTTCTTGTTAATCTTTGATTCAGTATCAAATCTCCAGTGAATCTTTTTGGGCTTCATCTGCTCTTTTGGACATTCTAGTTTGAAATGACCATATTCATTGCAGATTGAGCAATCGGAAAATTGCTGGCCAGTATATTTTGTGAAGTGTTTTGCATAATGACTCTTATAAAAGTGTAAAGAAGGTTTTCGTGCCAATCTTTCTTTGACTTTTGGAAAGAGATTCTTCTCATCATCATTTTCCTCATTCCTAAACGACATTTGTTGTAGTGAAGAATCTGAATCAAGAGAATGTGTCGCAAGGTCTTTGAATCTAGTGAAAACTTCGTGCTAGTTTTTGAAATCTCTTTCTTGAGAGTGTTATTTTCAACTTGAGAAAGTTTAACTTCACTCGCCCAGAGGTCATTATCCTTTTTCAAGTCATCAAGAGCAACTTTATAAGCAAGGTTTTCAGTGGTAAGATCATAAACTTCCTTTTTAAAAATCAAAATCATTTTTGAAGCCTTTTTGTGTTTTTCAATCATTTCCCTCAAGAAATCCTGTAACTGTTCATAAGTTAGTTCAGAATCATTTACCTCATTTTTATCTTCATGGTCGGAATCAGCCATTAGACAAAGATTTTCTTCTTCCTTGTCACTGGATTCACATTCAGTGTCACTCCATGATTCAGCCTTTAGTGCACTTTTCTTCTTTTTGTACTTTCTCTTCTTTTTCTTAAGAGACGAGCAATCTGGCTTTATGTGACCTGGTTTCCTGCATTCATAGCAGACGATATCCTTACCTTTGAATTCTTCTTTGTTCCTATATGGCTTTTTATCATCAGAAAACTTCATTGGTAATATCCTCCTTTCTTCATGAAGCTTTTGAATCTTCTTGTCAACAGCGCCATGTCTTCATCGTCATCTTCGCCATCCAATGATATTTGTTCACTTGCATCATCATGGTCAATTTTGAATGCTATGGCTTTCTTACCTTTTGAATTGTTCTCCTCATTCAAGTGTTCTACTTCGTAGGACATAAATGTTCCAATGAGCTCATCCATTGTGATTGATTGGATCCTCATTATTTCTCGTAATGAGGTCTTCACGGTACTCCATTCCTTTGGCAGTGCTCTCGGTAGCTTGTTTGCCTTTTCTGCATTAGTGAATGTTTTTCTTTGGTTTTCCAAGTCATTCACTATTTCAGTGAATCTAGTGAACATCTGTGTTACTATTTCATCTGATTTCATCTTGAAGAGTTCATAATTTTTGAGCAAAGTGTTCATTTTGGTTTCCTTCACATTGTCGGTTCCTTCAAATGTCACTAAGAGACAATCCCAAATTTCTTTGGCTGTGACACAAGAAGAAATTCTGTTAAATTAAAATGGAGACAAAGCACAATATAGCAAGTGTCTAGCTTTAGCATTGAGAGAAGCTCTTCTTCGAGCTTCTTCTGCAGTAGTAGCATCTGCAGCTGAAGTTTCCTGTCGAGCAGGAGCCTAAACAGGGGCTGGAGGAAATAGAGCAGGAGCTTGAGTTGGCATAGCTACGCCATTTTCGATTACATCACACATGTCAAGATCCGTTGCTTTAATGTAAGATTGCATTTTTTGCTTCCAGTATCCATAGTTGCTTCCATCAAAGTAAGGCGACTTGTTAGGAGCTTGAGCATCATTGGTAAAGAAACCACCAAAGTTAGCCATAGAAGAAGATCTTTGAAACGAAATAACGAGCAACAGAGCTCTGATACCAATCGTTGGGGGCTAACAATAAAACCTCGAGGGGGTGAATAGGTTGTTTTAAAAACTTTGATGATCTTTCGCGGAAATTAGCAGATGCTAGGTAAAGATTATGTCAAGCTGATGTTTTAAGGCTCGTGAGCATATTGTGTGCTAATGTAAGTAAGAAAAGAGAGAAACAGTAGCACACAATGATGTATAGTGGTTCGGATTTATCCCCAAGCCTACATCCACTTTCAATACTAATAACCACAAATTGGGCTAAATTGCACTAGTAATTTGCTAAACAAGTTACACTCAGCACACACTAATCATTTCAAATGATAGATCACACTATTGGAATTTAGGTGCTGATATCAATTGGTACACTTGATCTTTTACATGATTACAACAACAACAAGAGTATAACACTTGAAGTAATAAACGAATAAGATCTTTTTGCTAAGAACACGGCTTCTAGTAGCCTTTTTGGTCTTTTGTATATTCGTGTGTCTAACATGTGGCTTCAAAGATCTTCTCTTTATATCCATCTTTAAGTAGAGATGGTTTGGAGAAGCAATGAACCATTAGAGTTACCCTTGGTGCTGTTGTCCAAAGATAGAATTGCCCATACAGTCCTTTTTTCACAAACATTTGTAGGCTAACTAAGAATAGCTTCTACTGCTGTCTAATCGCTACAGCTTCTGACAAGTCTATCAGTCAGCCAGTTCTCTGATTCTCTATTGACTTATGGTTTCTTCTGCTTTGCATATCCACTCGACAACGGCTATATTTATGAGCCAACAAACATCATTAAGTGATCGCTGTTGCAACAACATCAATGATTTGATATCATCAGCATCTATTCAAACATCGTCATCAACTGATTTTTAATTTCATTAAAATCATATCGAGACACATTGTGATCTTCACCAAATGGATCACATCATGGTTATCACGTAATCCTTGATAATTGTCATGAACATATGCAAATATCATAGTAAATATTATACTAAATATAATTTAAAAATCATCAAAATCATTTGGAGATGTTTCTCCAACATGTTTTTCATCTTCATGCTCGTCCACACAAAGCATTATAAGGGGAGGACAATTAATTCTTTGTCCCTTCAATGTAAAATGCATGGGGCACGCTTAGTGCCTAGTTGTTCTAGCATGGATAGTTAATAGAAAAATTATCCAAAAAGTTATAAACCTATTGCACTTTAGCCAATTTAGTTCTAAACCTTTCAATTGTGTCAATTGAGTTTTAAACATTTTCATGTTTTGCCAATATATTCCATCTGATTAATTTTGACAGGAAATTACTGACGTAACTTTCAACCGTTTTATGTGGCACAACCGGCACTGGCATGGACAAAATTGATTAATTATTTTAATATATTTTTCATTTTTTGAATTTGTAAATTTATATTTATATTATATTATTTCTTTCTTTTTCTTTTTCTTTTTTTTTTCTTCCTCCGCCGATCGCCGGACCTCGACGATGGCCGATGACCAGCCATAAGCTACAACTGGTAAGGGTTGCCCTTATCGGATGTAGGCGAGGTCACCCTCTCCGAGATTGGGCAAGAGGAGGGGACCTCGCCAACCTCGGGCGAAGGCAACCCTCGCTGGTAGTTGCCTTTGGCTAGTCGCCTGCCACGCTAGCCACTCGGCAACCAGCGCAGGATGAAGGAAAAAGAAAAGGAAAGAAAAGAAAAGAAAATATAAATATATATAATTCAAAAAAAATATTTAAAAAATTAATAAATTGTGTCCACGTCAGCTGTTTCCTACTGAAGTTAGCCGGATGGACTACATTGGTAAAATATGAAAATGTTTAGGACTAAATTGACACAATTGAAAAGTTTAGGGCTGAATTGCCGCACGTGCAATAAACTTAGGACTTTTTTTCTTTTTCTTTCTTTCTTTTCCTTTTTTTCTACCAAGTCTAGCGAGGGTCGGCCGCCTCACTAGGCTTGGAAGGAAAAAGAGAAAAAGAAAGAAAGCAAAAAATAGAAAAGAAAAAAGAAGAAAAAAAATTCAGAAAAGATTTACGTGGCCGGATTGACTCAATTGGTATAATTGAAAGGTTTAGAATTGATTTGGCCAAAGTGCAGTAGGTTTATGAATTTTTGAACAATTTCCCTGATAGTTAATAGATACCGCGGGATTAGTCTCTTTAAGTTGGGGATACTATTGGCATTTTATAGTCGTGGAACGTGTTATTTATTTCCCACTAACTAAACTAGAAAAATACCCCAATTTTGAGAAAAAGGAAAAAAAAATAGATACTTTTATATTTTGCTTTCTTCGGGTATCAAGCCCTGGACCTTAAACTACCCATTCGGATTCCACCGCTGTCTCTAGCTCGAACTATCGGGCCGATAATTTGCGATTAAAAAAAACCTTTTTTACCCTAAATTTAAGGAGATATTTTAATCATGTAAAGGTTAGATATACTATGACAAAATAACGGTAAGAAAGTGAAAGAAGATAATGAAGGCAATAAATTCAATGGTAGATACGTAAATATATCTACATGATTTTCCATTTTAAAAGTTCTCAACAAGAGTGAGGAAATAAAAAGAGAGACGGAATCAACAGTTTAGGCATAACTCAATAGATAATTTGATTTGCCTTTCTAAAGTTTTGAAACTTAAATCTTTATCCACGAATATCTAATATTTAAATATGATTAAAAGACATTTGTTTCTCAGAAAATGTAACAATTCTAAAAAATATTTTTCAGGAAGCTATTTTCTTGGAAAATGACATAATTTTTCAATGTTCGGTTGTAACCTGAAAAAGACCTAAAAAATATCTTCCGTCATTTGGTATATAATAGATTGTACTCCATGCACTACTTTTAATAAATTTATTTACTTTTTTTCAAATCGATTTTTAATTTTTTTAAATATCTTTTTTTTATTTTTAGTTTTTTCTTTTCTTTTTACATTCTTCTCTGTTGGTGGTCGGCCATGGCGATGGCTGACAACCGGCCAGAAAAGGAGATTAAAAAAAAAGAAAGAAAAATAATAAATAGAATTAAAATAAAGAAAAAAGAAAATTAAAATAATTAAAATGAATGGTGGAAGAAGAAGGAGGGAAAATGATTTCCTCTCTTCAAAAAGAGGAAAATATTTTTCTCACTTTTGAAGGTGTTTTTTCGATTGAGGGAAAATCTTTTCTTTGAGTAGTTTATTTTCCGTGAACCAAATGCTAGAAAAACTGGAAAACATTTTCTTGAAAATTATTTTCCGCGAAACGAACGGAACCTTAAGTAAGAAAAGAAGGAATAGGCGAAGGCATAAATTCAATGATAAGAAAATTTGTTTATAGCAGAAAAAGGAAAAATCAAGAAAAGAAAAGTTAAGAAAATCGGGTCTAAAGCCCAGCCTAGGGAATGTAGGCTCAATTTTTGGAGGCGGCACAGGCCAACAGCTTCTCTTGTTTCACTTTTCTTCCAACCTTAAAAACAGAAAAGTGAATAACGAAAATATATTTAAGGCGTGCATGTTGCTGTTGCGGGTAGAAGCGAGGCTAAACCGTGAAGAAAGCTTCGGCTTCTGCGAATTTGTCCTCCTCTGAATTCAAAGTCTCAATCTTTCTCCGTGCCCTCCTCGGCTCTCTCTTTGCCGAACGATGGGTTCGTCTCGTTTTCGTTAAATATCGTGGCCCCTTCATTTAATAGAGTCGTTTCAGTTTCACTTTCATGTTTCTGATGCTTGTAGTGGTAGGAGAATGCATTATACCTGCTAAAGCTTTCACATTTTGTTCTAGTTCGGCATTGTTTTATCAATCGCTTGTAATTGGGTCTGCCACTGAAATTTCCGTTTCATTCGTTTATCCTGCAGTGAGAATTCGAAGAACATGAGCTAGCAAGACTATGGGGAACGGGTCCAGGAGTCAGAAAAAGGAGAAGAGGGGCTCTAAGAGAAGGGCTTTCGATGACGACGTGGCCTCAGAAAACATTGATGACGAAATAGATGCCTGTGAGTTATCTCCCTCGCTTGAGTATCTGCTCATTGGTGCTGAGTGCATTCTGTTTGTGTACATGCCCCTGCGAAGGTTGCTGCTTTATCGATGGGTTTCTCTTTTTGATGCTTTTATTTGCAGTTCACAAGCAAAGGGATGTCGTGTCGCTGAACATTCATAGTGATGCTGGGGAGTCAGACGCTGACAATGACGAGACTGTCTTTGATTTTAAGGTACACGTAGTTCCCTCTGGTTGAGAATCGGTATAGTTCATCTAGTGAACTTGGTTTGGGATAGAGTGGAATTTTGTTTGGCACAGGTAGAGAAGGTTTTTAAGGAATTTGGTGTTAATCAAATAAATATCTGCATGACCTATGGGTTTGGATATTTGCATGGATCAAACTGGTGTTATGACATTTATCTTCTTCTGGTAATGTGACCTTTGATAAGGCTTTTCTTTCGTGGTTTTTGTTTTAACTCCTCATATTAGCTGGTGAGCTATTGTGAAATTAATGTGCATGAGAGACATCCCTTCAAATGTTCTCATAAACTGATCATAACTTTACAATATCTGGAATTGTACTGGTCATTATATAGGTGCTTCAAGATTATTAGTTGTTCCCCGACATTAATTTGTTGGAAAGAGAAATTCATGGAATATTGTTTCTTGACACCACATTTAGGATGCAGATGATGAAGAGGAGGATGAAGATGATGACACTCAATTGACCGGGCTTACTGCAAAAAGTAAGATATTTTTCTTTTCTTGAGTTACTACTACTGCCCAACGAAGTTGTCCCAATTCATCAGAGAGTTCCTAATTCTCTGAAAGAAGTTGTTATACCTGCTCAACATTTAATATATGAAGCTGAACAGCTCCCTTAAATGGAGAGTATCATGTGGAAAAATATCCGGTCGGGTTGCATTCTGTCAATATACTCAATGCAACTACATGTAATCTTTCATGTCAAAAGTGGCACTATCCCGATTCTCTTATGCTCAACATTTATCCCTTTGAAGTGGATTAAACGTAAAAATGTTTATTCTAATTAGTTTTGGAATTATTCTTCATCCCATGTAATTGATAATCCTTAGGGGAGCAACGGAATAGCTATCCCCACTAATTTACTTAATAGTGGAATAACTGCTCAATCAGGAATAGACTGAGAATACAGTGGCTTCTTCAATTATCAAAATGCCACTCAAGTTACGCCTGTTACCTAGGCATATCAGCTCCACAGTCAATAATTTTGGTTAAGAAACTGGAAGGCTAGTTGGCCATGAAGTCCTTGAGAGTAAATGTGTTAACTGCTAATAGACGAAGAACTTTGAATCTGCAGTCTAAGAGCATGTTAACTTTTGTTGAGTCTGGTTTTTATGGGAATTTATTACGCTCTTGTTTGCCTGTTTGTGTCGTTTCAAGGGTAAGACCTTTAAGGGTGAATTTGTGATGTCATAAACATCAAATAAAAGTGATGGATTCTAAAATTCACTTTCCATATTGTTTTCAGTTGCAAGACAGCAAAAGCTTTTGCGGGCAAAAATTGGTGGGGTGGAACACGAAACGGCAAAAGGACACTATAAGTGCCATAACTTGTGTACGGCGCTCACTTTGGTGCCATAACTTTTTTTCGGATCACTTTGGTGTCAAGTCGGAGGAAAAACGATCACTTAAGTGTCATAACTTTTTTTTGGATCACTTTAGTGCTAAAATTTTTGAAAAACGATCACTTAAGTGCTAAAATTTTTGAAAAACGAACATTTAAGTGCTAAAATTTTTGAAAAACGATCACTTAAGTGCCAATCTCCGGCGAGACTTCGGCGAGCCTGTGACATTCCGAATTTCGGCCCAATTTTGGGATTTATAAAACGTGTAATTCGTCAGTGTGCTCATAGTAAAATCTCGCTCGGGAACTGATCACTCCCGATTATTGTTTTAAATTTGAGATTTTGCTAGAATCGCATTCGATCGAATTTTACCGTTATTTAGAGCCCAAACTTTGGTGTCGAATTTCTCGGAGTTTCGGGACGAATTTAATTGGACGGTGTCGATATTATTGCGGTTGGCCTCGAGATTGCTCAGATTATGCGAAAAATGGATTTTGTCCGAGTGCGAATTTGGACTAGTAGACCTCCCTCGGGGTAGTTTGATCTAATTAATTTGGCCTTTGTCCCTTATTATATTCTAGGATTAATTTGGACCTTTAGATCATTTTCGGTTTTAAATATGGGCTATCGGATTGCAATTATTATTTGAATTTTTTTTTAATTTTCGTATCTCTCTCTCTCTCTCTCCGGTCACTTTCCCCCCCTCCCTTCGCACGTGTTCCCCTTCTGTCAGACCTATCCACTCTCCTCTCTCTCTTTCTTTTCTTCTTTTTCTTTTCTTTTCTTCCTCTCTTCTTCTTCTCCTTCGCTGGCTTGCCCCCGACGCCATTGTTTCTGGCTTCTACTCCTGCTTGCTGCTCGCTCGATCACACCTTGCCAGCGACCGGCCCAGCCACCGTCGCCTACCGCCTTGCGCCGCCGTCGCCCGACCGAGCCGCGCCGCCGCTCGCCGCCCTGCCCGCGCTGCTCGCGAGCAGCAGCTCACTGCTGCGTCCGCCGCAGTCCGGCGTTGCCCAGTCGTTCACCGACCTGCCCTCCGTCGCCCGGCCGCCCGCGACGTCGCCGTGCCGCCTCCGGCCGCCGTGCGACCTCCTCTCCCCCTGTTTCTCTTTTCCCCGGCGTCTTCCCCTGTTTCGGGCTTCCAGCTTCGTCGTCGCCGCGTGCCGCCGTTCTGGCCGCCGCCGCCTCACCCCCGCCACCCAGCCTCCCTCCCAGCCACCGACCGCCACCCCACCGCCGGGCCGGCCACCCGACACCACCCCCTCCCCTGTTCCGGCCAACCCAGCGCCTCCCCTCCCCTTCCCCTGTTCTGCCCTCACCGCCCCTGTTTCCGTCGCCGCCGTGGGCCACCGCCCGACGCCGGAGCTGCTGCCGTCCCGGCGAGGTCCCGGTCCTCCCTTGCTGCCGACGAGCTGCTGTTGCTTCAGCCGGAACTCCTTGTCACCCGGCTGTGGTCGAGAGCCTCGCCGATCGCCGCCGTCGCCGCTGTCCCGGCAATTTTCCTTGCTGCCCAGCCTTGTTCTCTCGCTCAAGTCGGGGTAAGCGACTCCCTAAACGCCGTCTAGGACTTTGGGTATCATTCGATGTGTTTAAGGGTTGTTTAGGGTGGGAATTGCGGCTGATTAGGGACTGTTCGGGCCGATTCGGTGGCCGTTTAATGCGATTTGGTGGCTGAGATGTGGGCTAGTTAGGGGTAGGTGCTTATGGTCGAAATGCGGGTTGAATCGTGACAATTTATGGCCGATTTTGGTGTTGAGTTGGGGGTCGTTGAT
Source organism: Syzygium malaccense (assembly GCA_031216405.1). Lineage (NCBI taxonomy): Eukaryota > Viridiplantae > Streptophyta > Magnoliopsida > Myrtales > Myrtaceae > Syzygium > Syzygium malaccense. The sequence continues at coordinate 19,141,098 of CM062253.1, forward strand.
GCTGGAAATTATGTCGCGATTATGGATTGTTCGTGTGTTAAATTGTGTTGGGATGACGAGCTATGTGTCGGTCGAGCGTTGCTGGATGTGTGGACTGATTTGGTGCCTGAATTGCATTTGTGCTGGTTATTTGGATGGTCGGATTGTAGCGGAATGAAGAAGTGACGTTGGTGGGGTTATTGAATGAAATGCGGGTTAGAATGGATCGGAGTGGCGAGCTGTGTCGTGACGAATTGTTGCTGAATTAGTAAGTTGATTTGACACTCAATTGGTGTATAATATTCGGTATTTCTATGGCTAGTTATTGTTGCCTTGAGATGACCGGTTGTAAGTGTGCCTTTGTCTTTGGTTGTTAGAATCTCGGTTGTTTGATGTGCTAGGTGTGGCTGATTTTGTGGCGGGTTATGGCTGATTTTATGGCTTGTCTGATGGTAGAATCTATGTCAAGAGCATTGGTTGTTTGTGTGTGATTCAATGCTCGATTGGCTGCCATTCGCGTTGGTCTCTTGTGGTTAGGTTGACACACTTTATGTGCGCTTGAATTGCAGTGATAGATGTGGTGCTTGTGTTAGCTTGACATGTGATCGATACTTGGTTCGAGTGAATTGTATGGCGTGTGTGGTTGCTTGAACAAGCCCGGATTGATCGGAGGGCTGCCAACCTGTAGGGTGTTGACCCGGGTTGTGAGAAAGGACCTGTAGGGTGTTGACCCGGGTCGAGAGAAAAGTCTTGGAGCGTGATGACGCGGGATAAAGCCCGGATTGATCGGAGGGCTGCCAGCCTGGAGCGTGTTGACGCGGGTGGCGAAAAAGGACCTGTGGGGTGTTGACCCGGGTCATGAGAAAGTTGAATGTATGCTCATGTGTATTGTACTTAATTGAATTGGTGAATGTACATGTGATTGACGCTCGAACAATTGAGATAAGTATGTGAAATTTGTTATGTGAATAGCTAGATTGCATTTTTAGACTCGTCTGGGTACGCATTGGCCTATGTGGGGTTTAGGTTGTCTGCTTATTGAGAAGTGTTCTCATGGTTGTTTAACCAAACCATTTCAGGTCCACGACCGTAGTTGATTGGAGACCCTACAAGGATAATCTCGGGGATCGAAGACAGGTCAAGGACCCTGTATTTTGAGTAACCCATTTTGTAGAGTAGATAAATTGACGAACCACGGTCTCTTTTGTTGAATGTGGTTCTGTCGTTTTTGGCCCAGTTGGCAGTTGACTTTTGTGAATATTGTATATATCTACCAAGTGCATGAATTGCAAGTATTGAAGTGTACTATTGCTACCCCTTTGTTCTTAGTAATTGTCTGGGTTGTTTTATTTTGTTTCCGTATGTGCTAAATCTCTGATGTTTGAGTTGGGTCGGCGACATTGCCTGGGACGTCGCATTCAATGATCGACCAGCAAGGGATGTCGCGAGTCCGTGAAAGTTCGGGGCGTGACAGAGCCACATCAGTTTCAGAAATTAATAAAAAAAATGCCATGTCAGATTTCCGGCGAAAAATTGTGTACGGCACCGGAGTTGGCACTTAAGTGATCGTTTTTCAAAAATTTTAGCACTTAAGTGATCGTTTTTAAAAAATTTTAGCACTAAAGTGATCCAAAAAAAAGTTATGGCACTAAAGTGAGCGCCGTACACAAGTTATGGCACTTGTAGTGTTCTTTTGCCAACACGAAACGCACAATGAGGAAGAAGATGAAGACAAGAAGGCTGTTTGGGGTAGAAGTAAGATACAGTACTATGATGCCGATGAGGTAAGTTGAGTTGAATATCTAAATTCATCCCTCATTACACATCATTAAGTTGATAGGGGGGGGGGGTTCTCTGCTTAACTACAAATTGATTGTGATTTCACATGTATCAAGTTTTATTCTTAAGAACCTGAACCCCTTCTAATTTGGCTTTTGAGCGGGCTTGAATTCTATGATTCTGTCGCGACCTACCCTCGGAGTGCACCACATAGGGTTCGGTTAATGGATTACTATGGCTAATCCTAGCTCGGACTCTCCCAAGCCCATACCAATTCATGACTTAAGGTTAAAATTTTTAACATGCAAATTAGGAGTCGCCACTAATTTATTTTTGGTGAGTCGATTAAAAATCCAAGTTAAGTAATCGGAGGATTACTTTACTCTTACGAATAAGAGATTATAGGTACGAGGACTTGTTTACGCTAGATTATTCTAACGCCCTTTCGATACCTTTCTCTTTTATTTCAGAAAAATATTTGTCCAGTAGCTTGGATTGATTTTAAACATATTTACTAACATGTGAGTTGATTATGCGAGTGGGCAATAATAAAATAAACACTCAATAAACCAAAGCATTTAAATAAATTGTACCAAAGTAATAATTCAAACACTCAAATAGAAATCTATGAAATAAAGACTAAGCCTATCTGAAGAACATGTTTTTGGTATTTTTTACTAATATTCGAAATTAAAAATTAATGAGGATTAATTATCTATAGTTAGATATTTTCTAATTCAAACTAGGTATTAGCCTATCTTAATCCCAATTTAAATCAAAATCTTATCTTAACCATGGATAATATCGTAGGATGCAAATTCTAACTAGAATTATCCTTTTCTATCTATCAGGAAAGTTTAAACTAGAATAATATCCAGAACTACTCTATCCTATCATGAAAAATTTAAAATCCAACTTTATCCTAAACTACCACTTTAAATCTTTTTGGTATTTTCGTGTTTAGAAAAAATATTATCCTAATGCTATCTATTACTATAAATAAACATGCATGGCAATCAAACCAACATCAATCATCTTCCATTGTGATATCCTGAAAATTTGTCCATTTGAGATTTATAAAATATTGAGTTTTATGAATGTACTCGTAGTTAATTCTCGTCCGGAACTAATCATTCTTAGGATACTAACCATTGGGGAAAGACTAATGAGGAATTTAAATTCGTACAACGAAGAGAAAATTCCATCGTGAATTGATTTTCGACCATAAAATCGCCGAGGTGACATTTTGAGCCACTGTTGGCCGATCTGAGGATAACTAGGGGTCAGTTCGCCACTGTCATAGTAGTGGATCGCGGTGATTCCACCACGAAATAAATTGACGAATGATCCTGAACTTATACCAAACGATCGTGCCCCTTGGATCTAGTGATTGATCCTCGCGATTTAAGTAACAATCGAAGTCGTCATGAACTGAATGAACTTGCATGTGACTCGATTTATTATCAGTTACAGGTCGAATATGCGAATTTCCCCAACAAGCCGCCCGTTAGTATGAAAAACGCTCGAGTTGTGTCACGCCCCGAACCCCCATCGAGCTCGCGACATCCCCTGCTCCGGTCGAATAGTTGCAACGTCCTAGGAACGTCGCCGACCCAACCCAAATATCAGAGCCACATGCGGAAGTGAAATATAAAAACCCCGCACAGAAAGATGACGACAACGGGGTAGAACACCAAGACAATCAAACACCAACTACAATATTTTATACAGCCACTACACCAAATATATACAAACATTGTATTACAGACATAAATACAGACGAACATCCTCCGCCATCGTTTTAACAAAGTTCAGGGGTTTGGTTATCTTAACTTCACTATCGGATAACCCAAGTTATACAACCCCTAAAATGCCATAGGGAAAAAAACTAAGGGTCGCCCTTCTCCAATCTGCTCCTGATTCTTCAGGCTTGAGCCTCCGGACACTCACCTGCAGTTCTACCGGGCACCAAAAGCGGTTTCTCGAACGTTCAAAAAGAAAAGGCGCACTTCCCGAGTTTATGACTAGGGGTCTGAAAGTGGCGATTATACAACCGTGAGACGAATCTCAATAAGTATACAATCCCAAACCCCACGTAGGCACTCACGTACCGCCAGACGAAAACACGCATAACATACGACCATCAATCAAACTAACAACCACACACGACCCTACCTAGAATCCATCATACACGTTCCTGCATGTTAGACAATAACACAGCCAATATGCCACAGAAACACATCACAGCCGCGCGCGTGCCTCGATTATAGAGCAAAACCCACTTGGGCACGTCCCATATCATGCCTAGTAATTTTTACCCCATAATCGAGCATCACACCACGCGATACAAACACACTCGCACACCAACTCACGCCACACGTCACTTTCTTAATCTCACTCGTTCAGCCAATTCCCGCTCATTCTCAACCTTTCCACTACTACCGCGCCCGCGTAAAACGCATCAGGCCAATGGTCTTCTGAGCTCGTTAAGCATCGACATCCCGTCGGGCTGGGCATCGTCACCTCGTCAGGGACGGCATCGTCTCGCGTAAACGTATACGCCTTAGGATGGAATCCTACACACACTTTCCTTCTACCGCGCCGGCGTAAAACGCATCAGGCCAACGGTCTTCTGACCACGTCAGGCATCGTCACCCCGTCAGGCCGGGCATCATCACCTCGTCATGGATAGCATCGTCCCGCGTAAACGAACACGCCTCAGGACGGACCTTATGTCACGCCCCGAACCCCACCGAGCTCGCGACATCCCCTGCTGCGGTCGAAATGATGCGACGTCCCAGGAACGTTGCCGACCCAACCCAAACATCAGAGCCACATGCGGAAGCGAATAAAACAACCCTGGACAGAAATATGACGACAACGGGGTAGAACTCCATAACAATCAAACCACAACTTCATACAGCACCAAATATACAAACATATACAGCAAACCAACATTCGAAATCACCGTCATAACAAAATATCAGGGTCTGGTTAACTTAACTTCCCTATGGGTCAATCCGATTTACACAACCCCTAAAATATCCTAGGGAAAAACCTAAGGATCGCCTCCTTCCTTCATGTTCCCACTTCGCTTGGTTCGATCCTCCGGAAGACCTCTTAGGCATTGCCTGCAACTCCACTAGGCTCCTTGGGCGACTCCTCAAAACTCCAAAAAGAGGAGGCGGGCCTCCTGGGTCTAAGACTGGGGGTCTGAAAGTGGCGGTTATACAACCGTGAGACGAATCTCAATAAGTGTACAACCTCAAACCCCACGTAGGCACTCACGTACCGCCAGACGAAAACACACATAACACACCACGATCAATCAATCTAACAATCACACACGACCCTACCTGGAATCCATCATACACGTCCCTGCACGTTAGTCAACCACACAGCCAGCACATCACAGCAATACATCACAGATGCGCGCATGCCTCAATTATAAGATATAAACCACTTGGGTACGTCCCATACCGTGCCTAGCAGTTTCTACCCCATAATTAAGCATCACATCACGCGATACAAACACACTCGCACACTAACTCACACCATGCGTCACTTTCTCAAACCTCGCACCTCAAACCAATTTCCGCTCATTCTCAACTCTTCCACCACTACCGCGCCCGCGTAAAACGCATCAGGCAAACGGTCTTCTGACCTCGTCAGGCATCGTCACCCCGTCGGGCCGGGCATCGTCACCTCGTCAGGAATGGCATCGTCCCGCGTAAACGTACACGCCTCAGGACGAAATCCTACACACACTTTCCTTCTACCGTGCCCGCGTAAAACGCATCAGGCCAACGGTCTTCTGACCACGTCAGGCATCGACACCCCGTCAGGCCGGGCATCGTCACCTCGTCAGGGAGGGCATTGTCCCGCGTAAACGAACACGCCTCAGGACGGACCTTACCCCGCGTAAACGAACACGTCTCAGGGTATTACTTTTCCACTCAATCCTACATTTCCGTACCTTAATTCCACACTCTCCACACGTTCCACGCCACCACACAAACACACTACCAAACATACACACTTCACACCCATTTCACATTTACACAACCTCGTCACGCAAACACCACACAAACACCCATGCTTGGCATGCGAACTCAATGCACAATCACACTACCACACCACCACACTACACGGCCACATACACGCGGCACACCGCCACAATTCACGGCCACTCACATAGCACACACGGTCACGCATAATCAGCCCAACACACAATCCCGATCCAGCCAACAAATCACAAATAACACAATTGATCAATTAAGCACAATCAAGCCACAACAATTCCAATCAATCACGCAATTAATCCCCGATCAATCCTCAACATTTCAGCCCTAACCAAGCTTCCTGAACCTCAAAATTCATCGCCCAAATCAGTCTGTAACCTCCGAACAGCCAGCCATTCAATCAGCCCCAAATCAGCCACAAAATTCCTTAAACCGAACCCTAAATAGTGACCGAAATCCCATCAAAATAAATAATAAACGAACTCCAAAAATTCTAAAATTTGGACACGTTGCGTAAAACATCTTGCTGAACATTTTTCATGAAGAACGCAAAACTCAGTTCCAACTAGAAACACCTCTTTTGGTCACTTGAAGTCAGACGAAAATCAACTCACTCCAACAGACCGTTTTGTCCTCAAAATACATTTATTTCAACACCCAAATCACCTTGAAAAGCTTTGAAATTTTTATATGTTATAGCCACAAATGTCCCCAACAACTTTTGTGAAGGAAGTATTTTGAAAATAGGCCTGGAAAAATTTATAAAAATTCGAACAGACCCGAAGGTCGGGTGAACAGTAAATCTGGCAGTTTTATTTCGGTCCAAAGATGGACTTCCGAATGGCATCAAATGATTTCCAAAAATTCCCAAATTAAAATATGTTATAGTTCAAGATGTTGGGAAAAACTTTTATGAAGAAACCCTCCTCAAATTCGGGCCACATAAGTCACAGTAAAAATAAAAAAAACCAGCGATGCAACAGCAACCTAACTGGAAATCAGCCAACACACACACCACCGAGCAAACCAGCCACTAAATTCACCCTAAACCAAGCCCTAAACAAGCCTAACAATACCCGAGGTCCTAGGCAACATTTGGGGAGGTCACTTACCTAAAAAGCGAGACAGAACGGGGCTGGGATGGTGCGGAACAGCAGCAGCAGCAGCAACAACAATGGTGATGAGAGGAAACAAAAATGAAGAGAATGAGAAAGAGAGAGAGAGAGAGAGAGAGAGTGAGGCTGAACGTGGGAGGGGGGTTCTGGCCAGAATGAGGGAGGAGAGAGAGAGAGGTCAGAAATAGTGGGCTAGTGGGGACACATGTCGGCGATCCACAATTTTTCCCAAAATACTCTTGATCCAACGGTCCTCGTTCGTCTTTATCCAATAATTCAAGGGTGAAGGGGTAATTCAATAATTCCAATTTCTTTTTCACTTATTTTAGTCCTCAATTATTGCCCAAAATTATCCAAAATTCGAAATTCCCAATACAGGGTCCAGGGGCAAAATGGTAATTTTCCGGTCCCGGGGCGAAATTCCAATTTTCGCACATACGGGTTCCATATGGGTGTGGCCAACATAATATGGTGTCGGAATCGCGAAAATAGCTTCTTAAGCCCTCGAAAATCGACTGCAAAGTCCTGAGAATAAAATAATATTATTTTTCACTTCCGAGCCAAAATTCCAATTTTTGACCGTAACCACTCCAAATATGCGTGGCCACCCTAAAACGACATCGGCCTTGAAAAATAACCTCAAACGGCCTCAGAATCGATATCGGGGTCTAGAGGGGCAAAATCGTAATTTCCCCGGTCCAAAACCGAAATCCATTTTTTTGCAGAAATGGGTGGCCCCAAGGTTGGCTAAGCCAAAAACGTCATCGGCCGTCCAAAATTGTCACTTTCAAAATTCTCGATTCCCAGGCCCGAATTCCAAGAAATGACTAAAATCGAACAACCGCGACTTTAGCTTATCTCTTGCTAATGGGTGGCTCGTTGGGATTACGCGCTCTCGATCCGTGATCGACACTAAGTACAATCACGTTTAAGTTTGCTCGAATCAAGGCGACCTCGATTGTCATATAATTGTGAGGGTCTGTCACTAGTGCCCTTCGGACACGATCAATCAAATAGACCGGTCTCGGTTGGCTCAAAACATTCCCTCGTCAATCAATATGGTCGAAGATCGAACCAAGGTCGAGTTCTTTGATTGTGCGAACTCAATCCCGTAATAGCCCTACCCCTACGGTTAGCATCCCGAAAGTGCATTGTTCCAGGCGAGATCTCACTATAGTGGGTTGATCAATTTCATTCCTTAAATCCTGGGAAAAGGATCGAAAATTCAGACTGTTACACCTTACCCCGCGTAAACGAACACGCCTCAGGGTATCACTTTTCCACTCAATCTTACATTTCCATACCTTAATTCCACACTCTCACACGTTCCACACTACCACACAAACACACTACCAAACATACACACTTCATACCCATTTCACATTTTCACAACCTCGTCATGCAAACACCACACAAACACCCATGCTCGGCACTCGAACCCAATGCACAAACACACTACCACACCACCACGCTACACGGCCACATACACGCGGCACACCACCACAATTCACGGCCACTCACATAGCACGCACAGTCACGCATAATCAGCCCACAACAATTTCCAGCACACGCTCTCATTACAAAATCACACTACCACACCTTACAGCCACACAATCACACATACGAGCTCATTCAAGCATCAAACTACCCATCAAAATGCCACGATAACACCGAATAATTCTCGAGAGAGAGAAAAATCGAGAATATATAAAATCGGATCCAAACTGGGTAATTGCGCAGTGACAGAAATCTATTTGAAATAAATAGTAAACCAACTCCAAAAATTCTAAAATTTGGATACTTTGCGTAAAACATCTTGCTGAACATTTTTTGTGAAGAACTCGAAACTCAGTTCCAACTGGAAGCACCTCTTTTTGACACTCAAAGTCAAACGAAATCCGGTTCACTCGGACAGCCCCTCAGGCCATCAAAATACAACTCATTCGGTACCCAAATCATTTTGGAAAATCTTGAAATTTTTATATGTTATAGCCACAAATGTCCCCAACAATTCTTGTGAAGGAAGTATTTTGAAAATAGGCCTGAAAAAATTTATAAAAATTCGAACAGACCCGAAGGTCAGGTGAACAGTAAATCGGGCAGTTTTATTTCGGTCCAAAGATGGACTTCCGAATGGCATCAAATTATTTCCAAAAATTCCTAAATTAAAATATGTTATACGTCAAGATGTTGGGAACAACTTTTATAAAGAACACTTTCTCAAATTCAAGCCACATAAGTCATAGTAAAAATAACAAAAACCAACGACGCAGCAGCAACCTAACTGGAAATCAGCCAACACACACCACCGAGCAAACCAGCCACTAAATTCACCCTAAACCGAGCCCTAAACAAGCCTAACAATACCCGAGGTCCTATGCGATATTTGGGGAGGTCACTTACCTAAGAAAGGCGAGACGAACGGGCTGGATGGATGGCTGAAATGGGCGGAACAGCAACAACAGCAGCAGCCACGGTGATGATGGGAGGAACAAAGATAAAGGGAATGAGAGAGAGAGAGAGAGAGAGAGAGAGAGAGAGAGAGTGATCGTGGAAGGGGGGGTTCTGGCCAGAAGAGGGAGGAGAGAGAGAGAGGTCAGAAATAGTGGGCTGGTGGGGGACACGTGTCGGCGATCCGCAATTTTTCCCAAAATACCATTGATCCAACGGTCCTCGTTTGTCTTTATCCAATAATTCAAGGGCAAGGTGGTAATTCAATAATTCCAATTTCTTTTTCACTTATTTTAGTCCTCAATTATTGCCCAAAATTATCCAAAATTCGGAATTCCCAATACAGGGTCCAGGGGCAAAATGGTAATTTTCCGGTCTCGGGGCGAAATTCTAATTTTCACACATACGGGTTCCATATGGGTGTGGCCAACATAATATAGCGTCGGAATCGTGAAAATAGCTTCTTAAGCCCTCGAAAATCGACTGCAAAGTCCTAGGAATAAAATAATATTATTTTTCACTTCGGAGCCAAAATTCCAATTTTTGACCGTAAAGACTATAAATGTCCGTGGCCACCCCAAAATGGCATCGGCCTCGAAAAATAACCTCAAACGGCCTCAGAATCGACATCGGTGATCAGAGGGGCAAAATCGTAATTTTTCCGGTCCCGAACCGAAATCCATTTTTTGCAGAAATGGGTGGCCCCAAGGTTGGCCAAGCCAAAAACGTCATCGGCCGTCTAAAATTGTCACTTTCAAAATTCTCGATTCCCGGGCCCGAATTTCAAGAAATGACTAAAATCGAACAATCGCGACTTTAGCTTATCTCTTGCTAACGGGTGGCTCATTGGGATTACACGCTCTCGACCCGTGACCGACACTAAGTCAAATCACTTTTAAGTTTGCTCGAACCAAGGCGACCTCGATTGTCATATAATTGCGAGGGTCTGTCACTAGTGCCATTTGAACGCGATCAATCAAATAGATCGGTCTCGGTTGGCTCAAAACATTCCCTCGTCAATTGATATGGTCGAAGATCGAACCAAGGTTAAGTTCTTTGGTCGTGCGAACTCAATCCCGTACTGGCCTTACCCCTAAGGTTAGCATCTCGTGAATGCGCATTTCCGGGTGAGATCTCACTATAAGTGCGTTGACCAAAATATTCATTTCATGAATCTCGGGAAAAGGATCGAAAATTCAGACTGTTACAAGTTGCGTTTAATAAAATTTAATTATTTAATTGAGCCCAAATTAGACATCGAAAAATTTGAAAGTCACAACGAGACGTTAGGACGACGTTGCGATTGGAACGTGTAATTTTGGATTGTCCCGAATCCTTGAGAAAAATTCGATTTCGATGAGAAATGAGGAAAGTGACCATTTTGCCCTTGGGTTATTAAAAGGCATGCTTTATGAAGGAGGGGCATTTTGGTCATTTTGCCCTAACTTTTTGATTGGACATTTTTGCCCTTGAAATTTTATGAAATTCCCAAATTGCCCTTGGATATTTTTGGGTAAGATTCGATCTCGGCCGTCAGTTTCAAAATAAGATCGAATCTGGGCCGTCGATTTGAATTGAGAGACAAGGGCATGATGGTAATTTGTCATTTGGTAAAAAATTGGACTATTTTAGTCCAAGGTCTCTCTCTCTCTTCATTCCCTCTCTCCCCCTCCTTTGGCTCCCCTCTCCCCCTCACCGAACCGGCCGCCCCTCCCCTTGCCGTCACCACTGCCGTACGGCCACCGCCCGTTCGCCGCCATACCACACCACTACCACCTGTCACGCCCCATACCCCACGAAGCGCGAGCATTCCACTTGAAGTCGTTTGACTGCGACGTCCCAGGATGCATCGCCGACCCACGCTCAAAACAGAGATTAAGCACACGCGGAAGTATTAAACAAATAAACCCAGACAACTACAATATGAGCCAAGGATAGCCATACATCAAACACCACCGTAGAAAATAATCACACTTTTATATTACTATTAAAAACCCTTTGTACAATATTTACAAGTACAAACAAAAGATACAAACGGTCAGCAGTCACTTGATCAAAAAGGGGTAAGCAGTTGGGGAAGTCGGGCTAAAACTCAGGGAGAGGGCTACGGTCCAGAAAAATAGGCCCTCCTTACTAGCTATGGATACTGGGAATCGATCACCTCACCATCAGCTATAACTGGCTGCATCAACCCAACACCATCGACCGGGACATCAAAAGTCCCGAGGGGTAGGTACTGGTATACTGCTGGATCTGCACAAGGATCCCAAAAAGTGGCGGTGGTCTTTTCATCCTCACGGCCGGGGGTCTGAAAAGTATCGGTTTTACACAACCGTGAGACGAATCTCAGTGAGTTCAACCCTTAAACCTAGGCTAGGCTAGCATGCAATCTCCTAACCGGAAATAAACATTTAAAACACAATACAACAATAATCAAGCCATTCTCTGACCCTGCAGATTAGACAGTTCAATATATAGTAATCATGGCACATACGTGGCACACATTATTATACGTACGCTAATCACATGCTCATGCACCGAGCCTCACACACTCGCATGCCAGTCCATGCATGTTCATGCAAGCAAACGTCGTCGACATGTCACATGTATTTCTTCGGCCCACACTGGCACACTGGCAATTGCCCAATTTATTATTTATTATGACTCGAGTCCACAATATTCACATCCCGATGCGTCTAGCCTGCTTCATGCTTCAAAGTGCATGAGGTGTAGCAATCGATCTGGCCCAGTGTCTCTAGCTTGCTTCAAAGTGCATGAGGCGCAATACTGATCTCCTTACGAATCAGAGCCTGCTTCAAAGTGCATGAGGATGGTCGTCTTCCGGATGTACCGGGCATCGTCCTGCTTCAAAGTGCATGAGGATGGTATCAACCCGAAGGTCACGACCCGAAGGTCCTTAGGTGATCACACAACTCATTATTATCTGAACCCAGCGTATAACGCTTCAGGGTGTTTTAGGTGATCACATGCTCATGGCAGGCACGCACTCTCGCACAAGTTCACCACATGCCTCACTCTTGGCATACACAATGCGTGTCCATGTTATGCAATGCAATGCACATGAGCACTAATGAAATTCAATCACTCAATATCACAACACGTGCTCAATTGGCCTAATTAATACCGTGTGGCTCAACGTGCGATTCACAATTCAATCACTAATTTCAAACCAATCATTGGCCAATCGCACTCCACATAATTCAGCCACACGACATGCGACATGATAGTACGAAATCAATCACAATTAAGCATAAATTACGTACAACCAGTCAATCCGGACATACCCGATAATTTTCCAGTGGGCTCATAAATTGGTCATTTACTCCAATCAATCTCCCCAAATAATTTTCAATAATCCACTAAATTTTTCCAATAATAATTTCTACCAATCCATCCTCAACTCAGTCTGAAGTACACACTGATACTACTTAAGCCAGTCCAAAATACACCGATAATACCTAAACCAGTCCAGAAAAATGCACTACCAGTCCTAATCTGGGTTTAGGAATTTTACACACTTAATTTCTGAACCACGGCGACGGGGAATAGCGGCCGATCACTGGTGAACAGTGAAACCGACGGCAAAGTTTCCGACGATGACACTATTCACGGCGGTACGGATGGCACTGTTCACAGCGTACGGACGGGTACTATTCACGCTGTACGGACGGCGAAAAAACGGTGATCGGCGAGGTGCCGGTGGCCGGCGCGACTGTCCGTACGGACAGCGACCATACGGCGCTACAATATCGACCGTACGGACACTGTACGGCCGGGTACGGTCGGCGTCGTACGACGTGGCTGGACGACTGGGTGGTGACGGAGCAGCGATCCGAGCTCCGGCAAAGCTCCGGCGAGGCTCTAACGCGGCTGCGGTGCTAAACCGGGAGAGAAAAAGAGAGGGAAAGAGAGAGGGAAAAGGGTCGGACAGGGGTAGGGCTAAGGCTGGGGGCTGTGGTGGTTGACGGGGAGGCACGGTGGCCGGCGGCGACGCTCCGGTGGCCGGCGGTGAGCTCCGGCAAGGCCAAAACAAGAGAGAAAATGAAAGAAAAAAGAGAGGGGGAGTGAGCTACGGGGGAGAGAGGGCTGTTCTGGCCAGAATGAGGGTGAAAGGAGAGAGAGAGAGCCTTATCTTGGTCAAACCATCTAGACTAGGGGTGCCAAGTGTCCAAAATCTAGCAAAGTTGATCATTTTGCCTCTCATACAAGGGCTCACATTGAATCTTATCCAAAAATCCAAGGGCATTTTGGTTTTTAGCTGCCATAATTAGGATAAGTCCAAATATAATTAATTTCCTTAATTATTCCCCAAAATTCGGAGCCAAAAATAGCCTAGGGGCAAAACCGTCATTTTTCGGTCCCGGGCCGAAATTCCAATTTTCTCACATACGTGTTCCATATATGCGTGGCCAACATAATGCGGTGTCGGAATCACAAAATTCATCGCGCAAGCCCTCGAAAATCCACGTCAAAGTTTCGAGAATAAAATAATATTATTTTCCAATTTTTTTGTCGAAATTCCAATTTTTGGCCATAATGACTCCTGGCAAGCGTGGCCACTCAAAAATGGCATCGGCCTCGAAAAATAACCTCATTTGACCTCAAAAAGTAACGTTGGAGTCCCGAGGGGCAAAATCGTAATTTTTCACCCCCGGACCAAAATTCCAATTTTTAATCGTACTAACTCCAAACATGTGTGGCCAGTGTGATATGACGTCAGATTCCGAAAAATAGCCTCTTAAGCCTTCGAAAATCGACATCGAAATCCGGGCCCAATTCCGTGAACAAAACTCGCTATACTTTCAATTTCAGGGCCTCTTACTAACGGGCGGCTGTTTAGAGGTTACGCGTATCGACCTAGGACTATCCGTATCGTGATGGTCTCGATCATTGAGAGAATGAGAAATTATCATTAGTTCCAGAGGTCACAATCATTAGATTCAAGTTCAGGACTGGTTGACCACGTGCACTTTTGGTCTTGCAGAATCACCTGCGTCCCAATTGTACATCGTTGGTCTTGGCCAAACCCAATCCATTACTCTTTCCTAAGATCGGCCTACGTTGGCCCAAAATAATTCCTCAGCGTCTCTCGTGATTGGTATCCCTTTCGCGATAGGGTCCCTGGTCCACGTACCATTTTCTAGTTAGCCATACCCTATTGATTAGTATCCCGAGAGTGATCAGCTCTTGGCAAGACTTACTAAAATGAAATGCGAAATAATATTAGTTTTACTGATCCCGGAAATTTCATCGAAATTCGGGCTGTTACACCACCACCCCACGTCGTCCCTCTCGGTTTTCCCTCTCCCCCTCTCTTGTGGCCGTGAGCTAGTCGGCCAAGGAAGCCGCGCCGTCGCTCGTCGTGGCCGTCCGCCCAAGTCGCCAAGCCGCTCGCCGTTCGCCGTTCGCCGTTCGCCGCCGTCCCCGCCGATCGCCACCGCTTTCCGCTCTAGCCGCGATAGTCTAGAGTTTTGGTAAGTCGCGCCCTAAACCTTATTTAGGACTCGGGTATCGACGGACGATTTGAAGTGTAATCGGGTTTGTTTAGTCGTAGATTAGTACAATTTTAGGGGCGAATTAGATTAATGGGCCTTAGAAATGAATTTGGGGAATTTTGGTGCAAAATTGGAGACCAAAAGCAGGCTATGATTGGCTATTCGGTGGGCTGTGATGTGCCGATCGGGGTGTAAATTGGATATTTAGAACCGGCGATTAATTGTGGGAAAGTGTCGCGAAGGGCCGGAATTGATTTGCCGCCGTTTGGTTGGAGAAAAATGGCAATTTCTGTGTTTAATGTGTGTTTGAACTATGGCTGAATTGTGGTGATGAAACTTGGTGCATTAGTGTACAATTGATTGATTGAAATATGCTTGATTGTGTGCACGCTTAGGTCGGACTGAATTAATTGTCAAATTGGCCCATGTTGAATGCTTAGCGAGCATGAAAAATGCATGTGAGTTGATGTGTGCACGGGCCACGTGTGATTGGCCAATTGAGTGGCAAGTGATTGTTGAGCATGTGCATGAGCAAGAGAGTGAATGTGGTGTGGCATGTGCGATCGTGGGAATTGTGTCATCTTGAGGCGTGTACTTTAACGCGAGATGATACCCGGTATTATTAGAAGACTGCCAACCTGAGGCGTGTACTTCAACGCGGGTTGTGCAGTAGGTGGTAGATATTGAGCCTGAAGCGTGTATTGTAACGCGGGTCACTGGCGAGAGTTGTGAAAAAGATGTGATTAGACCGGGACGAATGCGCAAAAATGAGATTTGAGCATGCATGTTATTGCATATGATGTGATTGCGACTAACGTGCAGGGTGCAAGCAGGATAGGCCCCGGGTAAGAATATTGGTGTGCTTGCTATGTGATGATTGTGTGTGTGATTGTGTTTTGTGATTGTCTGGAGGTACGTGATAGCCTAGGTAAGGTTTAGGGTGTGTGCTTGCTGAGATATATTCTCATGGCTGTTTCAACCAAACCTTTCAGAACCCCGGCAGAAACAATGAATCCCCCGCCACCGCCACCTGAGCATTTTGGAGTATCGATGCACACCGAGTATGATGTTACAGAGTTTCCCATGGCTGATAATATGACCTGGATTAAACATGCTACAGTAGTATTCGTAGACGTAGGATTACCCCTATGGGAGCCTCATACGTACACTGCATGATTCTTTAGGGACGGAGTAGATGAGTTCGGTCCCGTCCGAGGATTCGACATCCCTTTTGATTTAGTCGGGGACAGGGACTCGGCTGCTGTACCTCCTCCTGACGGCGAGTTGACTAGTGCGGAAACTAGTCTGGCGCAGTCTAGATTGCATCCATCGCCTGCGGTACAGGGATCTTCAGGGGTTGAGCATGAACCCGAGCCTGAAGGATCGCAAGCAGAATACGATCCGATGGATGTGGATTTGGAACCGATCCCCGAGGAGGAACCAGTAGAGGAAGAACCAGAGGAAGTAGAACCCGAGGCGGAACCCGAGAACGAGCCTGCTGAGTCTGTAGAGCCTGAGGAAGAATCGGAGTATATACTCCCGTATGAGCAGTGGATGGACGCTGAGTTTGTACCAGAGTACAGGTTTGATCAAGAGACCGAGTCGGAGGAGGAGGTCGAGACCCTAGCGGAGTCAGGTGACATCAATCACCCGATTGAGATTGACGCCGAGCCGGAGTCCTCGGAGGAGCAAACCATTCAGGGGGACTCAGATTCGGATGAGGAGGAGTCTGATTCAGAGTGGACGCCGAGTAAGGGGCGTAGGGGCTAGCATAGAGGTTTAAAGATAGGTTTTTGGAGGTGTACCATTTTTAAAGATAGGGTACCAGGTCATCGATCTTTTTTTGTTATCGGTGGGTTATAATAAGGTGTGCATTGTAAATGGCGGTTGTAAATTGTGAATATTGTATAAGTTGGAATGAGAAATAGATATGTGTATTCTCCCTGATTTTCCCCTAGTTTCAAATCGTACGGGTAAATTGTGGTTTCCGCTGTTGAATTAAACCTCTGATAAAAATAAGTGAGGTCAGCAATACCCTGGGATGTCGCATTGATCGACTAGTAGAGGGTATTGTGCCCTCGATGGGGTTCGGGACGTGACATCCCAGTTTGAATTGGTATTAGAGCGAGGACCGCTCGATCTATATTGGTCAAAATTTGGAGTGATAAGGAGCAGAGACCCTGGGGTACCAAATCTAGGGAGACCTTAGCGAGTCATAAGGCGGAGTAAGCTATACGTGCCTCCAGATTATTTGTGGTGATTGATTGATTGATTGATTTAGTAAATTGATTGTTGAGATGATTAAAATGCAGGTGCGTCTGGATCCGAGGTAAGTGTTCAGACCCTGTTGATTGTGGCCTTGTGTTTGGAGTGATGGATTGCCTGTTGAGTGAATTAATGCGTTAATTCACTACCTAAGGCTAGATTGATCTAATTGGCCTATGTTACTAATTCCTGAGTGGAATTACAGCAGGTAGGAGAGTATGAGAATTGTGAAGATGAGCAGTGAAGGAAGAGGTGTAGGAAAAGTCCCAAGAAGGGGCACAGAAAGAGGAATAAGAGGTAGAGGTCGTGCTCGAGTTAGGGCTGTAGAGGACCTCGAATTGGGTGCTAGAGCAATAGAAAATCCTGCAGTTGGTGCTGGAGCTGCAGTGGACCCTAGAGTCAATGTTAGACCTGCCGAGAACCTTAGAATGGAAGCGGTCATGAGGACCCTAGAGCAGATTGGTAATATAATAGGACAGCAGAATTAGGAACGAGCTGCTACGATTGCCTAAGCTGCCGAGGCCGCTGTGGCCTCTGCTGTTAATAATAATGGAAATCAAGGGCAGGGGCAAGTAAATGTGAATAGGCCAATGCACCAACTGGTCGAGCAATTTATAAAGCTAAAACCGCCTAAGTTCTCGGGAAAATGTGACCCTGAGGCTGCACCTCGATGGGTAGAGGAACTCGAGAAAGCTTTTGAAGTATTAGAATGCATTTATAATGAGAAAGTGACCCTAGCTATTTATCAGTTGTAAGATAACGCGAATGATTGGTGGAAGGCCACCAGGGATAGGTTGTTTCCAGAGGATATGGCCCGAACTTAGGATGCCTTTATTGAAAGTTTTTATGAGAAGTATTTCTTTGTCAGTGCTAGGGAGAGAAAGTTAGCAGAGTTTATGAGACTCCGCCAAGGCCAGATGACAGTAGATCAATATGAGGCGAAATTTGCCAGATTGTCTAAGTTTGTGCTGAGAATGATAGAGCATCCCGATGACAAGGCGCGAAGATTTCGAGATGGATTGAAAGCTGACATTTGCAGTCAGTTGTTACTGGTGAATCTGAGGACGTACGAGGAAATATTTGATAGAGCTCAAGTTCTGGAATGAGATTAGGTGGACAGGGCTGCTGCTTCTAGGTCGAGGTTTGTCCAGGGTAGGAACAATCGCTATCTTGGGAAGAGGCCGATGTCGGGTAATAGACGTTTTGTCCCTTCTATTAGAAGGAATATCGGGAAGCCGGCCCGTAATCAAAATGGTCCATGTAGAGTATGTGGGGAAAGGCATGGAAATGGACCTTGTCCAACACGGGGCGGAGCATGTTTTGGGTGTGGTGGATTTGGTCACCACATAAGAACTTGCCCCAATCTCAGGTAGAATAGATTGCCTGCGTTGCCGCCACCTCAGAATGGGAACCAGACTGGAGCCGCCCAGACAGCAAATCAGAATAGGCCATAGGCACAAGGACGAGTGTATGCCATGGCCTGAAGAGAGGCTGAGAACGTGCCAGGGGTTGTCATAGGTACGATTTCTCTGTGCAACCATGCTGCATATGCTTTATTTGACCTTGGGGCGTCACATTATTTTATATCTAAGCAGTTTGTTGAGCTGATTGAAATAGAACCGCAATTACTTGATGTGGTGTTATGCGTGACAACTCCCTTGAATGATAAGATGTTAGTATCGATGGGGTGTCCAGACTGTAAGATTGTGATTGGGGATAGGGAGGAAAAGATTGATTTAGCGGTTCTAGTTATGCACAATTTTGACGTGATAGTGGGAATGGACTAGCTGTCTAAGTAGAGGGCCGTAATGGATTCCAATAGCAAGATGATCCAATTTAATCCTGTTGGATATTTGAAATTCAAATTTGTAGGAAGTCGAGGAGGACCCTTGATTCCATGGATTTCATCACTGGAAATGATGAAGCTGTTAAGTGAAGGGTGTCAAGGGTTTCTAGCGGCTGTAGTTGATTCGACGGCTGAAGAGCCGAGGCTTGAGGATATAGCGATAGTGTGCGAGTATCCTGATGTGTTTACTCAAGAATTACCGGGACTATCGCCAGAAAGAGAAGTAGAGTTTGTAATTGAGTTGGCACTTGGAACTGAGCCAATCTCGAAGGTACCTTATGGAATGTCGCTGTTGGAGTTAAAAGAGTTAAAGGTGTAGATGCAAGAATTGTTAGACAAGGGATTCATTCGTCCGAGTGCGTCTCCGCGGGGAGCGCCGGTTTTATTTGTGAGAAAGAAAGATGAATCGTTGAGGTTATGCATCGATTATAGGCAGCTGAATCAGGTGACGATTAAAAATAAATATCCCTCGCTAAGGATTGATGATTTATTTGATCAGTTACAAGGGGTTTCGGTGCTCTCTAAAATTGATTTAAGAAAGGGATATCATCAGTTGAGGATTAAGAAGGAGGATATACTGAAGACGGCATTTAGGACAAGATATGGACATTATGAATTCGCAGTAATGCCCTTCGGATTGATGAACGCCCCTGCTGCCTTTATGGATCTAATGAATCGGGTGTTTAAGGAATTCTTAGATCAGTTCGTGATCATTTTTATATATGACATATTGGTGTACTCGAGAAGCCTAGAGGAGCATGAGTTTCATTTGAGTAGAGTATTGCAAACTTTAAGGGAGAAAGCGCTGTATGCTAAGTTTAGTAAGTACGAATTTTGGTTCAGTCGAGTAGCATTTTTCGTTCATGTGATCTATGGGGAAGGAATATCAGTGGACCCATCGAAAATTGAGGCAGTAATGAAATGGCCTAGACCGACGACAATAATAGAGGTTCAAAGTTTTCTGGGTTTAGTTGGATATTACCGTCGTTTCGTTGAAGGATTTTCGGCGATAGCAACACCGCTGACACATTTGTTGAAAAAGGAAATGAAATTTGAATAGACTGATAAATGTGAAAGGAGTTTTCTGGAGTTGAAGCATAGATTAACAACGGCGCTGGTGTTGACTATTCCATCAGGAACCGGAGGATATGAGATATATAGCGACGCGTCGTTGAAAGGATTGGGATGTGTACTCATGCAAAATGGACAAGTAGTGGCCTATGTATCAAGGCAGTTAAGACCACATGAGTTGAACTATCCGACGCATGACTTGGAATTAGCCGTAATCATGTTTGCCTTAAAGATTTGGCGACACTATTTATGCGAAGAGAAATTTCGGATCTATACTGATCATCAAAGCCTCAAGTATCTATTTTCGCAAAAGGAATTAAACATGAGGCAGCGTCGGTGGATGGAATTGTTGAAAGATTATAACTGTGACATTTTATATCATCCCGGGAAGGCTAACTGGGTAGCCGATGCGTTAAGTCGGAAGTCAAGCATCGCGCATTTGATGGTCAAGGAGTGGACTTTGTTAGAAGAAGTACGAGACTCAGAGTTTAGATTTGAAGTAAGTTAAGTCTCGAACTTGCTGGCTACGCTTAGGATTGAACCAGAAATTCAGGTTAAGATTAAGATGTTGCAGTCTTCGGATCAAGAAATCCAAAAGATTTTAGAGATGGAGGAGGCCAAGAGAAAGCCGGACTTCCAAATATCCGAAGACGGGATATTGAAGTTCCGTGAGCGTTTATGTGTGCCTGACGATGCGGAGCTTAAGGAAAGATTCTGTCAGAAGCGCATTGTAGTAGTTATAGTATCTATCCAGGCAGTACTAAAATGTATTAGAATTTGAGACAATACTACTAGTGGAACGGTATGAAGGTGGATATAGCCAGATATGTGGTTAAATGTCTGACGTGCCAGCAGGTGAAGGCACAACATTGTAAGCTTGGAAGATTATTGCGACCTTTGAAAATCCCAGAGTGGAAATGCGAGCATATAATCATGGACTTTGTGACAGGGTTGCCATTGAGCCAAAGAGGCCATGATATTATTTGGGTGATTATCGATAGATTGACCAAGTCGGCACACTTTTTGGCTGTGCGAAAGGACTTCGCATTAGATCGATATGCTGAATTGTATGTACAGTAGATAGTTCGATTGCATAGGGTACCAGTGACTATTACCTCAGATTGTGATCCTAGGTTTATCGCTAGTTTTTGGAAAAGTCTGCAGACGGCTTTAGGATCCAAGTTACAATTTAGTACAGCTTACCATCCTCAGACAGATGGTCAGTCTGAAAGGACGATTCAGACTTTCGAGGATATGCTTCGGGCATGTGTGTTGGATTTTCAGGATAAGTGGGAAGAACAATTGCCCTTAGCAGAGTTTACATATAGTAATAGTTTTCAACAGAGTATTGAAATGGCACCTTTTGAAGCGCTATATGATTGAGCTTGTAGAACGCTTGTGTGCTGGGATGAAGTAGGAGAAAGGAGTATAACCGGGCCAAAGTTAGTTCAACAGTCAGTTGAGACTGTTAAGGTGATTCGTGAAAGGTTGAAAACATCGCAAAGCCGTCAAAAGAGTTATGCAGACAGAAGGCGAAGACCTTTGGAGTTTCAGGTAGGGGATCACATATTTCTTAAAGTATCGCCCATGAGAGGACTATCCAGATTCGATAAGAAGGGCAAGTTGAGTTCGAGATACGTGAGACTTTTTGAAGTTTTGGAAAGGATAGGGGATTTAGCATATCGCCTTGTACTTCCATCGAATTTATCGCAAGTGCATAATGTGTTCCACGTATCAATACCAGTAAGGATTGAAGATCAGAAACAACGGGTTCTAAGGAACAAGACGATCCCGATGGTCAAGGTTATTTGAGAGCACCACGGGACTGAAGGCGCGACTCGGGAAAGTGAAGAGATAATGTAACGTCAATACCCCCAGTTGTTTGAGTAGTAGTAGGATTTGTAAATTTCAAGGACGAAATTTTTATAAGGGGAAAGAGTTGTGACATCCTGAAAATTTGTCCATTTGAAATTTCTAAAATACTGAGTTTTATGGATGTACTCGTAGTTAATTCTCGTCCGGAACTGATTATTCCTGGAATACTAACCATTGGAGAAAGGTGATTTCGGAACTGAGTAGTAGTGGATCGCGGGTGATTTCGGCGGACCACGAAATGAATTGACGAATGATCCTGAACTTATACCAAATAATCGTGCCCCTCGGATCTAGTGATTAATCCTCGCGATTTAAGTAACAATCGAAGTTGTCACGAACCGAATGAACTTGCACGTGACTCGATTTATTATCGGTCACGGGTCGAATATGCGAATTTCCCCAAAAAGCCGCTCGTTAGTCTGAGAAACGCTCGAGTTGCGTTTAATAAAATTTAATTATTTAATTGAGCCCAAATTAGACATCGGAAAATTTAGAAGTCACAACGGGACGTTAGGACGACGTTGCGGTTGAAACGTGTAATTTTAGATTGTCCTGAATCCTTGAGAAAAATTCGATTTCGATGAGTAATGAGGAAGTGACCATTTTACCCTTGGGATTTATTAAAGGGCATGCTTTATGAAGGAGGGGCATTTTGATCATTTTGCACTAACTTTTTGATTGGACATTTTGCCCTTGGAATTTTATGAAATTCCCAAATTGCCCTTGGATATTTTTTGGTAAGATTCGATCTCAGCCATTGGTTTCAAGATAAGATCGAATCTGGGCCGTCGATTTGGATTGAGAGACAAGGGTATGATGGTAATTTGCCATTTGGTCAAAAATTGGACTATTTTAGTCCAAGGTCTCTCTCTCTCTCTTCATTCCCTCTCTCTCTCTCCTTAGGCCCCCCTCTCCCCCTCACCGAACCGACCGCCCTTCCCCTTGCCGTCACCGCCGCCGTACGGCCACCGCCTGCCGAGCCACCGCCCGTTCGCCGCCGTACCGCACCACCACTACCACCCCACGCCGTCCCTCTCGATTTTCCCTCTCCCCCTCTCTCATGGCCATGAGCTGGTCGGCCAAGGAAGCTGCGCTGTCGCTTGCCGTGGCCATCCGCCCAAATCGCCGAGCCGCTCGCCGTTCACCGTCGTCCCCGCCGATCGCCGCCGCTTTCCGCTCTAGCCGCGATGGTCTAGAGTTTTGGTAAGTCGCGCCCTAAACCTTATTTAGGATGTCGGGTATCGACGGACGATTTGAAGTGTAATCAATTTTGTTTAGTCGTAGATTAGTACAATTTTAGGGGCGAATTAGATTAACGGGCCTTAGAAATGAATTTGGGGAATTTTGGTGAAAAATTGGAGACCAAAAGCGGGCTGTGATTGGCTATTCGTTGGGCTGTGATGTGCCGATCGGGGTGTAAATTAGATATTTAGAACCGGCGATTAATTGTAGGAAAGAGTCGTGAAGGGCCGGAATTGATTTGCCGCCGTTTGATTGGAGAAAAATGGCAATTTCTGTGTTTAATGTGTGTTTGAACTATGGCTAAATTGTGGTGATGAAACTGGGTGTATTAGTGTATAATTGATTGATTGAAATATGCTTGATTGTGTGCACGCTTGGGTCGGACTGAATTAATTGTCAAATTGGCCATGTTGAATGCTTAGCGAGCATGAAAAATGCATGTGAGTTGATGCGTGCACGGGCCACGTGTGATTAGCCAATTGAGTGACAAGTGATTATTGAGCATGTGCATGAGCAAGAGAGTGAATGTGGTGTGGCATGTGCGATCATGGGAATTGTGTCGTCCTGAGGCGTGTACTTTAACGCGGGACGATGCCCAATATTACTTGAAGATTACCAACCTGAGGCGTGTATTTCAACGCGAGTTGTGCAGTAGGTGGTAGATATTGAGTCTGAGGCGTGTACTGTAACGCGGGCCGTAGAGTGTTGTGATAAGTTGGTCGCAGTGGACCTGAAGCATGTACTATAATGCGGGTCACTGGCGAGAGTTGTGGAAAAGATTTGATTAGATCGGGACGAATGCGCAAAAATGAGATTTGAGCATGCATGTTATTACATATGATGTGATTGCAACTAACGTGCAGGGTGCAAGCAGGATAGGCCCCGGGTAAGAATATTAGTGTGCCTGCTATGTGATGATTGTGTGTGTGATTATGTTTTGTGATTGTCTGGAGGTACGTGAAAGCCTAGGTAGGGTTTAGGGTGTATGCTTGCTAAGATATATTCTCATGGTTGTTTCAACCAAACCTTTCAGAACCCCGGCAGGAACAATGAATCCCCCGCCACCGCTATCTAATCATTTTGGAGTACCAATGCATACCGAGTATGATATTACAGAGTTTCCCATGGCTGATAATATGACCTGGATTAAACATACTACAGTAGTATTCGTAGACATAGGATTACCCCTATGGGAGCCCCATACGTACACTGCATGGTTCTTTAGGGACAGAGTAGATGAGTTCGGTCCCGTTCGAGGATTCGATGTCCCTTTTGATTTAGTCGGGGACTGGGACTCGGCTGCTGTACCTCCTCCTGACGGCGAGTTGACTAGTGCGGAAACTAGTTTGGTGCAGTCTAGATTGCATCCATCGCCTGCGGTACAGGGATCTTCAGGGGTTGAGTATGAACCCGAGCCTGAAGGATCGCAAGCAAAATACGATCCGATGGATGTGGATTTAGAACCGATCCCCTAGGAGGAACCAGTAGAGGAAGAACCAGAGGAAGTAGAACCCGAGGTGAAACCCGAGAACGAACCTACTGAGTCTGTAGAGCCTGAGGAAGAACCGGAGTATATACTACTGTATGAGCAGTGGATGGACCCTGAGTTTGTACTAGAGTACGAGTCTGATCAAGAGACCGAGTCGGAGGAGGAGGTCAAGGCCCTAGCGGAGTCAGGTGACATCAATCACCCGATTGAGATTGAGGCCGAACCGGAGTCCTCGGAGGAGCAAACCATTCAGGGGGACTCAGATTCGGATAAGGAGGAGTCTGATTCAGAGTGGACGCTGAGTAAGGGGCGCAGGGGCTAGCATAGAGGTTTAAAGATAGGTTTTTGGAGGTGTACCGTTTTTAAAGATAGGGTACTAGGTCATCGATCTTTTTTTGTTATTGGTGGATTATAATAAGGTGTGCATTGTAAATGGCGGTTGTAAATTGTGAATATTGTATAAGTTGGAATGAGAAATAGATATGTGTATTCTCCTTGATTTTCCCCTAGTTTCAAATAGTACGGGTAAATTGTGGTTTCCGCTGTTGAATTAAACCTCTGATAAAAATAAGTAAGGTCGGCGATACCCTGAGATGTCGCATTAATCGACTAGTAGAGGGTGTCATGTGCTCGATAGGGTTCGGGGCGTGACATCCTTAGCAATTAAATCTCATCAAAATATTCAGCACAATCTATTTAAACTTGGTAACTGATAAAACTAGTGAGTCGTATCCCAGGCATGGGATCAGATTGTCCGATTTTCCATGTGGTCAGGAGTTGTATCCCGAGTGTGAGATCAGACTGTCGACCATGTGTAAACTTCCTAATTTAGGGATACCTAAAAAGTCTTGGACTATATAGCACCGACACATTCCAGAGGCCACTGTGTGGGTGTCGGACACCGATACGCATCCGACATGTTCGGACACGCGGTTAACGCGCCGAACACACCGGTGACACGCGAATCCGGAAAAAGCAATAGGGAGAAAGAAGAAAGAAAAGCGACCGAAGAGAATTGGGAGAGATGAACCTGGACTTCCTGATGGAAGCGACACAGATGGCGGAGCGCCGACGAGGAGAGCAGTCCCAAGAGAGGAAGCGAAGCTCCCGGCAACATTGGAGGAGGCGATGGCAGCGGTAGGGAAAAAAGAGCCCATGAGGAGAGAGAGAGAAGGAAGGGCAGGTCGTGAAGTGAGGGAGAGGAGCGGCCATGGAAGAGAAGAGAGGGAGCTCGGTCGGGATCGGGGGAGGAATTTGCGATTTCGGGGGAGGGGTAGGGTTTTGTCTTACTCTGAAAGAGAGAGAGAAAGGGGGGGTTAGGTAATGAGACGACTGCGTTTAGGCTTATATTTGTAATCTTTTGTGGGAAAAAAACGAAAATGGTCAAGAGAAAAATATTTATGACCAAATGAACTTTACTATATCACATGGTATAATAAAATATGTCATGAATAAATTATCAAATTAAATTATTTATTTATTTGTAGATTTGAATTAAATTAATTTGATTAAAATAATCGTAAAAATGATAATTTATCATGTATATATAAAATATATATTTAATATACAACGTATTTCAAAGTGTGTTTGTTCGCTCGTTTTACTACGAGGAATACCTTTCACCGAAACTTCGATTTTCGATTTTTATTAAAGTAGGTACTGTGACTTGATTACTAGGAGAGTTATGGTGAAAAATAAAGTATAACATATGATTGTATGGAATGGATAGAAATCAAATGGACTGAAAATGGGTCTGAGATTAACAAAGTTTCACACTACATCACACTGCATTATAATACTCCTATAATAGCTGTAAAGACTTGAAAGCTAACTAAAAATGCAGGAAGCTGTAAATATAGGAAGTAAAGGTACGAAGGCAATTAAAGTGCAAATAAGCTTAAGTGTTTTTGCATTATTGTTCGTGTGTCTTTTCTTTCTTTCTTCTGAGTATTTGTATCTCTTCTCTCCCTGTAACTGCTCATCAGTTACTTTTATATTTTCAAACTTTGAACTTTGGTGCATTCAATAACTGTCCTTTCTAACCACGTTTATTGTCCGCCAAAACTTGATCTCAATCACTGTGATGACTTCAAACCTGGATAAGTAACTCCCCACAATATGTTCACGCTCACTATCTCCACTTTTGCTCACAACTTCTTGCCATCGTGATTTACGTGGTTGGGCTGTGATTTATCAGTATATTCCCGAAGTGTAAATCTCCCGAAAAAAGGGCCGTTGTCCCGAGGCATAAACCGAACTATAACTTTCCATGTTTCAATAAATATACATATTTTTATCAATTACCGAATTCGGGACATGATGCCATTCATACTTGCTTCTCAACATATTTTCGAATTTTGTCCAAACGTATTTCGAAAGATTGCTGATTTCCATTAGACACCAAATTCGGCATTAAAGCCGACTCAGAAATTTATGCCGATTCTTATTTTGGTGTCAACAGATACCCCCTTTTAAAAGGATTAAAAGAACTTTTAATTCTTTTAAATGCCAAAAGAAAAGACACTTACGTTTTATTCTTGCTGTCGCTTCGTCACCTCGCTTCGCGCGCTTTGCCCTTTCGTCTTCAAAACACTTCTTTTAAAAATCGTTCCTTTCTTCGTTCCTTTGTATTCTCACCTTCTCGACTCTTCGCAACTTTTCGATTTTCTGCACTCTCTCTCGATATTCATCTGAACCCAATGGCTTCTAAAGCTTTCAAGGATCAAACTTTTTCCTTTTCTGCATCAGACGCCCTTGATCGCTACCATTTATTCCGAATTCCAAAGATTTCAATGAAGAATTTCATCTGCTCTTCGTGGAGAATGACTACGAGGACTCTTACATCCTTGGTCCAGCAGTTCACAATCATTTCTCTATTCCAAAATACCTATCAAGCCACTTCTCACGTCACCAATTTGAGGTGCTTCCAGTCCACGAGTCATCTATCTTGGCATATCAGTGGCACTCTCATCCCCCTCGCCTTAGAGCTTTTTCCGACTTTGAGCTAGATTTCTACCAATGGTATCTTCGACTCCTTCCTTCTAAGGGTCCTCTTTGGGATACCCTTTCGATTCATAATGCTCTGTATGACATTCCGAAATTTCGCTCATTTGAAATTTATAAAATGAATTATTTTATTAATGTACTTGTAGCTAGTTCTCATCCGGAACTGATCATTCCTGGGATACTAACCTATAGGGAAAGGCTAGTGATGGATTTAAATTTGTACAACTAGAGAAATTTGACCGTGAACTGAATTTCGACCATAAAATCGTTGATGTGACATTTTGAGCTAGTGTAGGCCGATCTGAGGATCGTGAAGGGCCGATTCGTCATTGTCACACTAGTGGGTCACGGGTGATTCCGTTTGATCACGAAATGAATTGACGAACGATCCCAAACTTATTCTGAACAATCGTACTCATCGGAACTAGTGATCGATCCTCGCGATTTTATTGACAACCGAAGTCGTTACGGTCTGAATAAATTGCACGTGACTCAATTTAGTATCAGTCACGGGTCGTATAGACGAGATTCGCCAAAAGTCACCCGTTAGTTTGAGAAACGCTCAAGTTACGTTATATATATAATTTGATTATTGATTAGAGACCAAATCGGGCATCAAAAAATTAGGAAAGTCACGTCGGGACTATTGGACGACGTTGTAGTTGGAACGTGCAGCTCTGGATTTCTTCGAATTTTTCAAAAAAGTTTGATTTCGACGAGAGACGGAGAAAGTGACCATTTTACCCTTGGGAATTAATAAAGGGTTAGTTTTAATGGGCAAGGGCATTGTCGTGCCGCCGCCCGGATCGCCGCCGTGCCGTGCCGTCCTCACCGACGCACCACCGCCAGCCCACGCCACCACCGTCCCTCTCCTTCTCTCCCTCTCGTTTGCATGGCCGTGGGTCACGGCCAAAGGAGGCTGTCGCCGCACGCCATCACCGTCGCCGCCGGTCATCGCCGAGCCGCGCCACCGCAAGACACCACCGTCCCCGTTGATTGCTGCCGCTTTCCGTTCTAGCTGCGTGAGTCTAGAACTTGGTAAGTCTCGCCTAAAGCCGACTTAAGATATTGGGTATCGACGGAAAATTTTGGTTAAAATCGGGTTTAGTTGGGTACAGAATTGCACGGATTATGTGTGGAATCAAATAGCGGGCTTAGGATTGAATTCGGAGAATTTTTAATGTAAATTTCGAGGACAATAGGTGGCTGTGAATGACCGTTTAGTGGGCTATGATGGGCTGATCGGAACGAAATTTGGATTTTTAGAACCGACAATTAATTGCGAGAAAATGCCGTGAAGGGCCGGAAGTGTTTTGACGTCATTTGGTTGGAGAAAAATGGCAGATTGTGCGTTAATGTGTGTTTGATCTGCGATTGAATTGTGGTGATGAATTTGAGTGCGTGGTTGTGTAATTAAATGGTTGACGTATGCCTGTTGGGTGCACGTTTGGGCCAAATTGATTTAATTATTGAAATTGACCATGTCAAATGCTTGGTGAACATGAATTTTGTGTGAATTGATGCGTGCACGGACCACGTATGATTGGCCAGTTGAGTGTGGTAAGTGCTTATTGAGCATGTGCATAAGTAAGAAAATGGATGTGGTATGAACTGTGCTCGTGAGAATTTTGCCGTCCTGAGGCGTGTACGTTTATGCGGGACGATGCCCGGTATTACCGAAAGACTGCCAGCCTGAGGCGTGTACTTCAACGCGGGTTGCGCAGTAGGTGGTAGGTGTTGAGTCTGAGGCGTGTACTTCAACGCGGGCAAGAAACATGGCCTGAGGCGTGTACGTTTACGCAGACCGGAAGTGTTGTGTAAAGTTAGTCGCAGTGTGCCTGAGGCGTGTACTTCAACGAGGGTCATTGGCGTGGAATGTGGAAAAGATATGATACGAATGAAATGAATGTTTGAGACGAGAATTTTGCCTGCAACTGATTGCGTTTACGTGATTGTGTTTGTATTTGTATAATTGTCTGGAGGTACGTAATAGCCTAGGTAGGGTTTAGGGGTGTACTTACTGAGATGTAGTCTCATGGTTGTTTCAACCAATATTTTTCAGAACCCCGACCTGAGTCATGAATCCTCCGCCACCGCCACTAGAGCGTTTTGGAGTACCAGTGCACACCGAGAATGAGGTTGTAGAATTTCCTATGCCCGATAACGTGACCTGAATTAGGCATACTACGACTATTTTTGTAGACGTAGGACTACCTTTGTGGGAGACCCATGTTTATACTGTCTCGTTCTTCCGGAATGTAGACGGTGATGAGTTTGGGCCCGTCCGGGGTTTTAATGTTCCGTTCGACTTAGTTGGGGATTGGGACCCGTCTGCCATACCCCCTATTGACGATGAGTTGACTAGTGCGGAAACTAGTCTGGCCTAGTCGGGAATGTATTCGGCGCCAATAGCGCAAGTATCGTCCGGAGCTGAACACGAACCCGAACCCGAAGCGTCACAAGCTGAGGACGACCCAATGGATATAGATTTAGAACCAATTCCCGAGGAGGAATCAGAAGGGGTAGAGCCCGAGGCAGAACCCGAGAACGAACCTGATGAACCCGAGGAGGAGTCGGATTATATACTCCCATATGAACAATACATGGATCTTAACTTTGTTCCTGAGTTCAATTTCTTCGATGGATTAGCTGAGGAGGAACAGGACGAAGTCCCAGCTGAGTCGGGTGATATTAATCACCCAATTGAGATTGAGGCAGAACTGGAGTTTTCAGAGGATCAAACTACTCAAGGAAGTTCGAATTCAGATGGCGAGGAATCGAATTCAGAATGGACGCCGAGCAGAGGTCGACGAGACTAGTATAGGGGTTCGGAATAGGTTTTTGCAGAGTACCATTTTTGGGTTAGAAAACCAGGTCCTTAATCTTTTTGTGTATCGGTGGTTTTAACGACGGTGTGCAAGTGTTATGGTGGTTGTAACTTGTAAATATTTTATAAGTTTGATAATGAAAAAGGAATATGTGTGTATTCTTCCTGATTTTCCCCAGTTTCAAATTGTCCGGGTGATTTGTGGTTTCCACTGACGATTTAAATCTCTGATGGTTAATTGAGGTCGGCGATACGCTGGGATATCGCATTAATCGACTAGTGGAGGGTGTCGTGTGCTCGATGGGGTTCGGGGCGTGACATCCAGTTTGAATTGGTATCAGAGCGAGGACCGCTCGATTTATACTGATCGAAGTTTGGAGTAATAAGGAGTAGAGACCCTGGGGTAGTATTTAGGGAGACTTTAGTGAGTTGTAGGGCGGAATGAGCTACACGTACTTCCAGATTGTTTGTTGTGATTGATTAAGTAAGTTAATTGTTGTGTGGTAATTGAAATGCAGGTGCGTCTGGACTTGAGGTAAGTGTTCAGACTCTTGTGATTGTGATTTCGTGATTGGTAGTGAAGGATTGCTTGCTAAATTAACTTTTATGTTAATTCACTGCTTAGAATCAGATTGATCTAGTTAGCCTAGATTGCTAATTCCTGAATGGAATTATAGCAGGTAGGAGAGTGGTAGAATTGTGACGGTGAGCAGTGAAGGAAGAGGCGTAGGAAGAGTCCCAAGAAGGGGTGCAAGTAGAGGAACGAGGGGTAGAGGTCGTGCTCGAGTTAGAGCCATAGAGGACCTTGGAATGGGTACTGGAGCGATAGAAAATCTTGGGGTTGATGCTGGAGCTGCAGTGAACCCCAGAGTCGAAGTTAAACCTACTGAGGACCCTATGTTGACACCTAAATTTTAGCGATCATTTAGTTGTAATTTGTATAGAAAATTAGGGATTAAATTTTTAACCCCTAAACAAAAATATTTAGATTGCATAATATATAGTTTAAATTCATTTTAGATTAATTGCATTTTGCATCAGACTGGCGGTGACGGACGAGCTTAAATTTCATCGAATGGGACTCGGCTCGCTTGGAATGCAAGGGCCGGGAATTACAAGTCAAACGGGCTCGGTTGTTTTAATTCAAGCTTAATTCAGCCCATTATCCTTAATTAATTCAGCCCATTCAAATTAAATTAAAATCTAAGCCCAAGCCTAAGCCCATTAGGACTAGAGAGCCCATTTAATTGACCTAGATTAGTGTTATATATACATCATTAGGTCAGGATTTTGGGAGGACCTCTGATAATTTCAGATCAGAATTTTTAGAATGTGAGAGTGAGAAAGAGAGAGAGAGAAGGAGACCGGCGAAAACCGCCGCCGCCCGGAGCCACGCCACGTCGCCCGCACCGCCCCACCGTGCGCTGCCGCCTCCCGCCACGCGCCACCGCCGTTGTGTCGCTGCTCCCTGTCACACGCTGCTGCCTCCCGCCGCGGGCCACCGCCTGCTGCCGCGCATTCCCCGCCGCACGCCGACGCCGTTGCCCAGACTAATCCGCCGCCGTGCTCCGCCCCGAAGTCGCCGCACGCCGACGCCATTGCCCAGATCGATCCGCCGCCGTGCTCCGCCCTGAAATCGCCGCCCCGCCACCGCACACTGCTGCCCGGAGTCGCGCCGTCGCTTGGACGCTATCGCCGTGCTAACGCCACTATCCCGGCATCACACCGACGCTGTTCCTGCCGGTGAAGTTGCTGCCCCACCGTCGCACGCCACTCCTCGGAGCCGCATCACGCCCGGCGTCGCTCGTGTGCTGCCGCCTGGACAATCCTGTCGTCGTTGCACGCCTGCACCGCCGCTGTTTGGATAGCCACGCTGTTGCCCCACTGTGTCATCGCCGCGAGCCGCCGTCGCTCCCGACACCGCGTCGCCAGTCCACCGTTTGCCGCTCATCCCGATCTGCAAGCTCGAATTTGGAAATTATCTGCAAATTAGGTAATTGGACATTATCCGATATTTTTTTCAGAATATTTAATTTACTAATTTGAGTGTTTGAATATTTCGTGAACATCGTGTGGAATATTAGATATATTAGGATAATTATCTGATATCCGCAATATTTTTAAAATATTCAAAATTAGGAAACTTTCCTAATTCAGCAGCGTATCTGGATGACTATCCGACCTTATCTCTAAGGTACGATACGTAGCGATACGGAAAATCATTATCCTATCCATAATCACTTGGGTACGATAATGACTTTTATCTGCTTTCCAAATTTGAATGATCGACTTTCCGTCAATATCTGTAACCCTATAGATATGATCGATAGTTCGATTTTTGTGCCTAATCCGAGTTTGAAACGAATTTTGCGGATCGCGTGGCTGTTTTAAATGTGGATGCTATCTCTGTTTAAATTGTTTTTCCTTTTCAAATAAAAAAAATTCAAAAAATATCAGTTAGGATTTGAATTTGAGTTTTGCATGTTTAGGAATCCTAAATATATCTAGACGATAGAGTAATTGTTTAATTTAAATTAGGACTTGAGATAATCTATTTCCTAGTTTAAATTAAGTAATATTCTAATCTTAATAGATTATTTAGGTTATTTTTTTAATTCCGAATTTTCATGAAAACCCCAAAAAAAGAATGAATTGCTTTATGGTAGATTAGGATAGATTGCATTCTTAATTTAAGTAATTTATTATTTCGAATTTTAACAAAAATCCCAAAAATAAGTCATGTTAGGATATGTTAAGTCATCATATGTTGCATGTTAATTTAGGCATATTTTTATTCCGAATTTCATTAGAAAATATCAAAAATAAATCATTTGCCCGTCATCAGAATTAGGTCACGTCGTCGCATGACATATAGTTTGCATGCTAGGTTGCATTACTTGCATGTCATTTTTGCACGTCATTGCATGTAGATTAGCTTTCATTTAAATAAGCGAAAATCTAAAAATTGAGTGAATTCCTTGTTAATTAGAAATCATATTAGGTTGTTGATGTAATTTTCTAGCTAACAATGCAGATGCTTACGTTGCTTCGAGGTAAGTAATTCTTCCAACTTGCAATTTATTTAATGCTTTCTTGGGTGTTAAATTGGTGGTTTGCGCACCCGCATGAACACCTCACATGTTAGTGACTAAGTTAAAATGAATCCAAACTGTTTGCCAAAATATTTTTTTTTGAAAAGAAAAGGTACCGAAAGGGCGTTAGACTAGGTCTACCGTAATCAAGTCCCCGAGCCTAGAATTTCTGGTTCGTAGGAATAAAACATATCTCCCTATGTTTTATTTAGGTTTCTAATCGACCTACCACAAATAGATTAGTGGCGACTCCAAGCATGAAACTTTTGCATGTTAAAAACTTAAACCCTAAGTTACGAATTGGTAAGGCTTGGGAGGGCCCGAGTTAGGCTTAGTCTTAACAATCCATTAGCTTAAGAGGAATTTTAGGTCGCGACAGCTTGGCGACTCCGCTGGGGACTTGAGTTAAAACTCTTAGTGGACTTAGGCCAGTTTCTTTTTTCTTTTCAAAAAATATTTTTTGTTTGGCAGCGAGGATCCCAGGTACGTCCCTAACATTTTAGGTGTTAAATGTTTTTGCAGAATGGGAGGTATAAGGGGAGGCGTGATTGTTAACCCTTGTTTTGCAGGGAGGTGTTTGGATGAATAGTTTATTTTATGCACGAAGCGCTGTATGATATAACCTGTTGTGCATGCTTTGCATTTACATTACACCGCACACACTTCCCGCTGCCGGACCTGGGCGGCACAGGTTTAGGATGGTACTGAGAAAGCGGACACCCCGACCACACCCGCGTGGTATGGGTCGCCCTCCTTGGTCCCGAAAGTTTTTTTCACGGTGTCATTGAGTTCCCACCACGGTTGCACCCTTTGCAACCCGGGTCGGCTCCTTGACTAAGCTGGAGTCAGGGGAACCCCGGCCTAACCACAACCATGACTGGTTTAGCCCGGTAATCCTCGCGTCTCCATTTTACAAGCCAAAGTCTAGATAGAAATTGAACCTTACATTTCATGCGCATGTCTTTGTGATTGCCATGGTCCTATTGGGTGAAGTAAGTTTTTCTGAACCTTTATCTAGCAATTTATTTATGTTTCGTACTTTCTTTGGTCGGTCCATGATAGGTCTAGGTTGATTTTAAATTTGAAAGTAATAATCATTGAGTCCTTTTTAAAAAAGAAAGAAAGCTCTTTTAGAGAATTTATTTTCAATCTATGTCTTTATTTTCCTAGATGTGTCATAGGTAATTATTTTCCTACAAAATTTGCTGTCATCTTGCTTTTACAAAAAAAAAGGACTTTAGAGAATTTGTTTTCAGTCCATAGTTTCTAGGGAGTCTCACTTTTTGTTTTTCATAATTTTATGATTAGGGATTTTGGTGCTTCTATTTCCTAGGTTGTGTCTAGGGCGTCATTTATATTTCTTTTCCTAGATCACTTTTCATAAAGTCTCATCCATATACGAATATTGTCATGAATAAACAAAAAAAGACTAGAAGCGTGTCATGGACCAACCTTGTCTTGACCATATGCTTATTTGATTCATTTCTTTTACATCAGGTAATTACGGACCGATCACGATCGCCTATTCGTACGCGGTCAAGAACTAGAATGGCCGATCAAACTAACTTACGAGATCGTGTCATTGGCATTGAGGACCAGATGAAGCAAGTTCTCGTCGCAATGCAACAGATGTCCGCTGAGATCAAAGCCCTTCGACAAACTCCCGTTCCTGCATCCCCTGAGGCATTAACCCCGAAGCATAAAGGTCGAAAGAATGCCGACAGTGAGGAAGATGACGATCTTCCCGATTTAGAAGATGACCCTGTCCAGATTATCGTCAACAAGGACAAACCTGATGAACGGGTCAATAAACTTGAAGAGAGAGTGAAGCAGCTGGAAGGTTCACAGGATTCACCTTCAATCGACTTGTCTCTGTACACACAAATCAAAATCCCGAAAAAGTTCAAGATGCCAGACTTTGACAAGTACAATGGCACCTCCTGCCCAAAAGCCCACCTGCAGCTATATCACGTACAAATGACCCCGTACGTTGATAACGAACTCCTAATGATTCATGCATTTCAAGCAAGTTTGAAGGGTCTTGCCTTGAACTGGTACCTCATGAAGAAGATAAATAGCCTCAAAACCTGGAAGGAAGTTAGTGAAGCATTTCTAAAGCAGTACAGGTTCATAACGGACATCATTCCCACCCGTGATGATCTCGAGCGTGCTCAGATGAAGAAAAATGAGTCATTCAAGGATTATGCTATCAGGTGGAGAAACATAGCCGCTCAGGTTATCCCAGAACCCATAGACAGTGAATTGAAGAGAATGTTCATTAAAACTCTCCCGTTCGAGTACCGTAATCAGATGGTAGCCACTCCGGCCGACAACTTCAATCAACTTATCCCCATAGGCGAACAGATTGAGATAGGGCTAAAAGATGGGTGGTTTGTGGAGCCGTCTTCCTCGACCAAAAGATTTGGTGCAAGAAAGGAGAAAGAACCGGTGGCTGAAGTGAATGTGACTTATACCCAATCGGGCCGACGGAATGCTAACTCTGTCCCAGCAATCCAAGTAGCAGAAGCTCAACAACAAAGCACGGGTCGTCAACCTTTTCAGAAGAAAAACAACAAGAGGCAGTTCACTCCCCTCCCCGGGTCGTTGTCTCAAGTATTGGCGGTCCTCCGGAAGAAAGACTTGCTTACCACTGAGCCAAAGCGACCCAATCCTGAGCAGTTCTATAATTACGATCCGTCTAAGAAATGCGATTATCATATGGGCGAGGTGGGGCACTCAACCGACGATTGTATTACCCTCAAGCACCGAATCCAGAACCTCCTAGATACGAAGGCTTTCTCATTTCAACCTGCTAAGCCGAATGTTCAGAACAACCCACTCCCTGATCACGCATGCAATGTGAATGCCATATTTAGCTTCGATGCTGGTCGAATCAAGAATGTTAAGGCGTATACCACCGACGTCTATGGTGAGTTAATGAAAGCCGGTTATTACCCGAGTAATGAGGACCTTCCTCTGGCTGTCATGAGAGAAAGAATCTCAAGAATGTTAGAAGCTGGGATGATCGTTTATGCTGACCACACTGGCATCGTTTCCACTATCTCTGAAGTGATTATTAATTGGGAGGAGGAGTTTGCTACATTGAACATCAGGAGCGACAAGGGCGACCCTCTGCCTGAAGACATGCCTCCGCTTGAAGACGCGTCTGATAATGAAGAGAACGTAGTAAGCACGCCTACAGCTGATGAAGGGATAGTGATCGAGATACCTCAACCGTATGAGTACCGTGATAATAAGGCAGTCCCTTGGTCCTACAGTCTCGATGTCGACTTGGTTACCAGATCCGGGCGTTCCTATGGCCAAGCTAATGCTCAACCTACAAAACCTGTTACTGATGAAGAAGCTAAGGAATTTCTAGCTGTGATTAAGGCTAGCGAATACAACATAGTTGAACAATTGCGCAAGCTGCCCGCACAAATCTCTCTGCTTGAACTACTCCAGACATCTGTCAAGCATCAGAAGGCCTTAATGAAGATGTTAAGTGAAGTCCACGTGCCAGAGACGATCGATCATGACAAATTAGAGGAATTTGTGGGTTCTATACTCCTCAAGGACCTCATAGCCTTTTCAAATGAAGAGTTCCCTCTGGAAGGGAGGGGGCATACCAAGGCACTCTACATTTCTGTTAAATACAAGGCCTCGCATGTAGCTCGGGTACTCATTGACAATGGATCAGCCTTGAACATTTGTCCTCTGGCGACTTTACACCGCCTCAAAATAGATCCTTCTAAGATAAATTCTGCAAAGACCTCCGTTCGAGCCTTTGACGGAACGAAGAAAGAAGTAATGGGAGAAATCCCCCTTGACATACAGATAGGACCAACAATGTTCAATATCCTATTTCAAGTTATGGACATTCCCACTGCATTCAATTTTCTATTGGGTCGTCCATGGATTCATACTGCCGGAGCTGTGCCATCCAGTCTACATCAAAAGGTGAAGTTCGTTGTGGAGAGAAAGTTAGTCACGGTCCACGGTGAAGAAGAGCACCCAATTTACCACGCAACAGCTATCCCCTATGTTGAGCCAGATTGCAAAATAGAATCGAGCTATCAGTCGCTCGAGCTCGTATCAACCATACATGCATCTAGAGGATCATCACCGCCTATTCCTGAGGTGTCAAATGCTGCAGTTATGGTTGGAAGGGTAATGGTCTCTCATGGCTTTACTCCAGGTGAAGGCCTTGGTAGGAATGGTCAAGGTATCCGCCAACCGGTGGAAGTTTCTCAGAGGCCCCGCACTACTGGGATAGGATACCTAGGGTCAAGCGAGCCAAATAATGGGGGACGTGGACGTGGACGTGGACACGATCGAGGTCGAGGTCGAGGAAATGGACAGAATAGATCGCGATCCGAAGAAGAGCCGAATGGTGAAGAACGTGGGCATGGTAGGTTGCTTCCACACCTCCGTACCACATTCCCGGGCCCTGCAAGAATGATGCATGAAGAGAAAGAGGTGATCGACACTTTGGGGCAACCGAGCGGCAAGTTCGATTATTATGTTAAATACTCGGCGCCCCCGAGCTTCTATGTTGACCTCCGTGACATTGTCCCGGATGGATGGGGAGGTATGGATGATCCAACACCTCTAGTGACAGAAGATCCTGATGATGCAATGGAGGGAATCACTGCCCTGTTTGATGATTTCTTCATTGGAGCTATCAAGGAAGGACCATTGGAGGAAATGGGCACTGGCCCGCAAGAGTAACACATTTACTTTTTTCGCACATTCCCCTACGCGGGAATTTTTACTGCTTTTTAGGACTTGCCCTGTCTCGGGAGCTACTTTTTAGGACTTTTCATTTCTAGGATTTGATTGTTGCAATTTCAATTCCAATAAATGTAATTCATTTGGTGATGATCAATGAAATTACAAGTCATTTTCGTTTTGAGGGCATGTTGAGGTACATCAAACTAGCCCGGTGATGATATCCAACCGATAAAAGAAAATATAATCCAAGGAGAATTCTGAGGCTTGGGCTTCTTCATGCTTCCTCGTGTTAAAGCCTTTTTGAAAAGAATTTCAAAATAAATAAATCAATCAATCAATAAAAAATGCAATGCTTAGCCCTGTTTGTCCTTCTGAATCCTCTACTTTATGTTTCAGGGGCAATCTTATGATATACGAGGGTATGGGAACGGTCCAATCTGATGAATTATGTGCCACCGAACCTGATCTCGATGACACCAATGAACTCGAAGATTCCTCGGACCTTCAGCGTGATCTAGAGCATCATGAAAGACCTAAAGTCCTAACGGTAGACCAAACTATCACCGTCAACTTGAGTGATTCCGGAGAACCCAAAGAGGTGAAGATAGGGGCAACCCTTCCCGAAGGTGAAGCTAAACGCCTGGTCCAACTGCTGAAGGATTACCAGGATATCTTTGCCTGGTCGTATGTCGATATGCCGGGTTTAGACCCTTCTATCGTGGAGCATAGTCTACCTATTAATCCGGACATGCCGCCCAAGAAACAGAAGCTGCGAAGAACCAAACCTGAACTTTCGAAGAAGATAGAGGAGGAGGTCATGAAACTTTTGAAAGTAGGGTTTATTGAAGTCACCCGATACCCCAGTTGGGTGGCCAATATCGTGCCAGTCATGAAGAAAGATGGTCGAGTTCGCATTTGCATCGACTATCGCAATCTAAACAAGGCTAGCCCTAAAGACGATTTCCCATTGCCACATATAGACGTTTTGGTGGACAGTACTGCAGGGTTCGAGCTGTTTTCCTTCATGGATGGTCTCTCGGGTTATAATCAGATAAAAAGGAAGGACGATGATAAGGAGAAAACGGCGTTCATCACTCCTTGGGGGACATTCCACTATAAGGTCATGCCCTTCGGCCTTAAAAATGCCGGGGCAACATATCAACGGGCAATGGTGACGCTCTTCCATGATATGATGCATAAGGAGATCGAGGTCTATGTCGATGACATGATCGCCAAGTCTCGACCTGGGAAGAGTCACGTCGATACCTTGAAGAAATTATTCGAGAGACTTCGTGAGTTTAAGCTCCGTCTCAACCCAGCAAAGTACATATTTGGAGCAACCTCGGGC
Source organism: Syzygium malaccense (assembly GCA_031216405.1). Classification (NCBI taxonomy): domain Eukaryota; kingdom Viridiplantae; phylum Streptophyta; class Magnoliopsida; order Myrtales; family Myrtaceae; genus Syzygium; species Syzygium malaccense. The sequence goes on from CM062253.1 coordinate 19,180,752, forward strand.
AAATTACTTGAGTTCATCGTAAGCAGTAAAGGCATTGAAGTTGACCCCTCTAAAGTGAAGGCTATATGTGAGTTACAACCCCCATCGACCGTGAAAGAAGTGCGAAGCCTCCTGGGTAGATTGAACTACATAGCCCGTTTTATTTTCCAGCTCTCCACAACTGCTAAGCCCTTCTTCAAACTTCTAAAGAAGAATGCTCAAGTAGAATGAGACGATGATTGTCGAGAAGCATTTAATGAATTAAAGTGGTACATGATGAAACCACCGGTGCTAGTTCCACCAATGCCGGGCCAGCCTTTGATCCTTTACCTCACGATTTATAGTGAGTCTTTAGGTGCGATGCTAGCCCAGAAAAGTCCTGAAGATAGAAAAGAGCGAGCCATTTATTACCTAAGTAAGAAGTTCACCGTCTCGAAGTTGAATTATTCTGAAGCCGAGAAGACTTGCGCTGCGCTAGTATGGGTGCTCCATAAGCTGCGACAATATACACTGTATCACCAGACTTTGCTTGTGACTGAGAACGATCCCATCAAGTATTTACTTGATCAGTCAGCTTTGGTAGGGAAGTTAGCCAAGTGGCAGATTTTAATTTCAGAGTTTGATATCCAGATGAAGCCACAGAAGTCAGTTAAAGGTCGAGTAATTGCTGATGTATTAGCTGAAAATTCTGGAGTCCCTGATGACGATAGATATTCTCCAGAAGATCGCATTTTGGTAATAAAGGAAGACACATGGACCATGTTTTTCGATGGAGCTGTAAACTTGGCCGGTTCCGGCACTGGGGCAGTTTTAATATCCCCAGATGGGCAACATTATCCAGTAGCAGCAAAGTTGGTGTTCTCCTGTACCAACAACATAGCCGAGTACGAAGCTTGCATCCTCGGATTCCAAGCCGCAGTGGAAATGGGGATAACCAAGTTGAAAGTGTTTGGTGATTCTGCTTTGATTATTCTTCAAACTGTGGGAGAGTGGAAGACGAGAGACACCAAACTAGTGCCGTACCATGAATACCTCGAAGAAATCATAGAGGAATTCGAAAATATCTCTTTTGAGTACTTATCGAGGTCTCATAATCAGTTTGCTGATGCGCTAGCTATGTTATCATCCATGTTGCAAGTGATTGGTGGGTTAGAGGTAGAACCCTTGAAGATTGAAGTCCTGACAAAACCGGCCTACTGTATGGTTGTGACCGGAGAACCTGATGAAAAGCCATGGTATTATGATATCATGAGTTACATCCAGAGACAAGAATTTCCTGAGGAAAGCACCCCGGCCGACAGGAAGTACATAATGAAAATGGCTTCAAAATTCTTTGTTAGTGGTGAGAAGCTGTACAAAAGATCATATAATTCGATCCTATTGAGGTGTGTGGATGCGGCTGAAGCTACCAGAATCATGCAAGAAATACACGAGGGGATATGTGGTCCATACATGAATGGCCACATGTTAACTAAGAAGATCATGAGGTTGGGTTATTATTGGCTCAGTCTTGAAAGGGACTGCATCCAACATGTTCAAAGATCTCATCGCTGTCAGGTTCACGGGGATAAAATAAATGTTCCCCCGACGGAATTACATCAGTTGTCTGAGCCATGGCCCTTTTCAATGTGGGGCATCGATGTGATTGGCCCAATTAATCCCAAGGCATCGAATGGACATCGATTTATCTTGGTCGCGATTGATTATTTCTCTAAGTGGATTGAGGCGACATCTTATGCAAACGTCACTGCAAGGAATGTTGTAAAATTCATCAGACGAGACATAGTCGCTCGTTATGGTGTCCCTGAGGCTATCGTCACTGACAATGGGACAAATTTGAACAAGTTCATTGATCAGTTATTCAACGAGTTCAAAATTCGGCACCTGAATTCATCTCCTTATCGTCCACAGATGAATGGAGCAGTTGAAGCCGCTAACAAGAACATCAAGAAGATCTTGGCCAAAACGGCTGAAAACTATCGTGACTAGCATGAAAGGTTGCCATTTGCACTAATGGCGTATCGAACTTCAATCCGAACCTCTGTCGGAGCGACCCCTTTTTCCTTGGTGTATGGCATGGAAGCAGTCCTACCCGTCGAAGTAGAGATCCCTTCCTTGCGAGTCTTGTCTCAAGTGGAGTTGTCCGAGGCGGAATAGATGCGACAAAGGCATGAGCAGTTGAACCTAATTGATGAGAAGCGATTGAAAGCCATTTGCCACGGTCAAACCTATCAGCAAAGGATAGCTAGATCCTTCAATCAAAAGGTGCGTCCAAGACACTTCGAGGTAAATGATCTAGTCCTAAGGAAGGTACTGCCAGTCTTTCCTGTTCCTGGAGGAAAATTTGCCCCAAACTACATTGGTCCGTATGTGATTAAAAAAGTGCTTCCCGGAGGTGCCTTGATTCTCGCAGAAATGGATGGTCGTGAGTTTTCCACTCCTGTTAATTCCGATGCTGTGAAGATGTATTACCCCTGACAAAATCTAACATTTTGCAGCAAAAGTTTTTAAATGTTTGGTTTTATATTCTGAATTGCAAATATTTCATTTATGAATAAATGGTTTCAATCAATTTAAAGATGGAATGTGTGCCTTGGCTTTAAATTGTGCTTGATCATTTTGTCAGTCTACATTATCGATTTCAAAAGGGGAATCTATTTAGACAATATGATAACTCACGTAGAATGAATTGAATGTGTTGAATGAGGTACATCGGGATGATGAAAGGCAAGCCATATCCTATACATAGTCCCATGCACTAATCCTCAATGAGTTGAGTGAAAAAATTCCATGTTTGCAAGGTAAAGGGTTATTTCGCAAAAGGTACGGCAACCGAAATGACGAGAGGCGGTTCATTTCTCTATCCCAAACACTACAGGTTATCCATTGTTTTGCCATTTTGAGCCTAAATATTTGGAGAAATTCATTCAAATTACCCCTGTTAAGAACCACCCCACATCGGGGCAAACTGGAGGTAAGTCAGCGTCATAAGGTAAAAAATGAGTAGAAATTTTCATGCTCTCACTTGCATCAATCTTCGAGTGTTGCTTTTTCAGATGAATTCACGTGAAGTTCAAGTGCCTTAGGATGACGAAGAGCATTTCTTTCTCTATCCTATACACATTTTATCCTTTGCTAAGCCTAATTGAGCCCGCAAATTCGTTTCATATAAACCCAGTTGGTGATTATCCCCCACACTGGGGCAAGGCAAAAAGTCATCATTGTTCAAGCAGCATATCCGAAGCGTCAATAGAAGACAAGAATCCTTGAAAGTTTAAATGGCGAGTCATTCAGTCAGATATAGCTGGCCAGTGTTTACATTGTAAAAAAAAGGGGCAAGAAAAAAGCAGTGTGCCTGGTAAAAGCAAGGCCAATGCCCAATGAAAAAATGTCAGGATATGACATGTCAAAATCATCCCTAGTAGAACAGTAGTCCTACAAGTCTCAAAGGAATCAAGTGATGAACTCTCGAAGCCAATGAAACATCTACTGAGAAGATAATCCCTGACGGAAAAGAGCACCGGTGATAATGCCGAGATGATCACCAACTCTCACCCCAATTATACACATTTTGAGCCTTATGATCCATTCATTTCTCAACCCATGAGCCTAGCCTATATTACGTCCTTTACAAAGTCTCTTCATATTATGGCACTTGAACTAACGTAGGATTTGGATGTTTATAAGCTTAGCTCGAAGAAGTGCAAGCAAGTCCATTTCTATCTCATTTTGCAGGGTTCTTGACTTGTAAATCCGGAGACGATTGTGGAGTATTTTCTTTCAACAGTCTCGACTCGAAGAGTCTCTTTTGCTAAGCCATTGACCAAGCCCATGTTACAGTCCTAATAAAGACCTCTCAGATTGGTAAAGTCGTACTGCTTGCGAGAATACTCAGACTCTTGTCAACATGATGATGGTGAGATGGAGCGATTCTCCATAAATCAGCCTTTTCGATGAGAATGAGAGAAAGCCCTTTTGGATCGGAAGTCCCTCATTCGACATTTTCAAGATATCCGCTTGTGAGTTCGGATTGTCTTGTCATTATTTTTCCCCAGCGGAGTTTGTAATACCGATTTGACAAAACCATCGTGCATGAATGCATATTACATGTTGCCTAAAATCGTGTCCAGCAGGAGACACGCCCTCAAGAGTCGGAGATATCACCAGGTAAGTATATCTCTATTCTTGGATGCCTGTGACTATCCAGGTATCCCTAACCTGTTCGAGCGATTGTCAGGTCCCATATTTGATCATTTTGTTGCGATCTCTAGACGCCTCTGACGATATCTAGGCATTTATTGATCAAGCCTTTTCAGGTACCTCTGATGATATCCAGGTATTTTGTCAAGGAACCCCTGAACATTCGGGCTAGCCCCTGGTTCAGCCAATCGTTAAGTACCTACGACGATATCGAGGTATTTATCGATCAAGCCCTTTCAAATATCTTAGATGACTAGATATTTTGTTAAGCACACTTTTCATACAATCTTAGAAGATATTCCCCCGTAACACACCTATGAGGAAGGTATAGGTGCCACGGCCAAATCTTTATGAGTACCTATGAGGAAGGTATATGTATTTCATAAAGGTCGGAATATTCTTCAAATCTCAGAAGATTCCCCCGTGACACGCCTATGAGGAAGGTATAGGTGCCACGGCCAAATCTTTACAAGTGCCTATGGTAATGTATAGGTATCTCGTAAAGGTCGGAATGTTCTTCCAATCCCAGATGTTCCTCCGCGGTTCACCTATGAGGAAGGTATAGGTGAAGCGGCGAAATCTTTATGAATACCTATGGCGATGTATAGGTATCTCATAAAGGTCGTAATATCCTCTTGAAGTTCCCCCGTGACGCACCTATGGAGATGTATAGGCGCAACGGCCAAATCTTTACAAATACCTATGGAGATGTATAGGTAGTTTGTAAAGGTCGTAACGTTTTTATATTTTTTTACTAAAAAACTGCTCTCGCGAGTCCAGATGATGATTGGATACGTCGAGCTTTCTTCGTGTGTTTTGACTTAATTGTAGATCACCGAAGTTCATCAACAGTGTATCAGGCAATACCTGTGGGACTAAGCCCAAACATTTGCCAAACAACATACAAAATTAGAGTCGTGCCTCGAATTGCATTATCTCGCTCCTGTCAGGTAAGTAATTCCAGGTATGTTTTCTACTCATGTCAGCATGCATCATTTCTTAATGCATTTAAAAATGGGACTCATAATCCCGACAAAAACAACATTCATTGCATTTGCATAGGTGAAATTTAGGTATCATTTAGTCTTTGAATGGAACCTCTGCGAGCTCACCTTCAAAGAGGGGCAGCTGTTGACACCTAAATTTTAGCGACCATTTAGTCGTAATTTGTATAGAAAATTAGGGATTAAATTTTTAACCCCTAAACAAAAATATTTAGATTGCATAACATATAGTTTAAATTCATTTTAGATTAATTGCATTTTGCATCGGACTGGCGGTGACGGACGAGTTTAAATTTCATCGAATGGGACTCGGCTCGCTTGGAATGCAAGGGCCGGGAATTACAAGTCAAACGGGCTCGGTTGTTTTAATTCGAGCTTAATTCAGCCCATTATCCTTAATTAATTCAGCCCATTCAAATTAAATTAAAATCTAAGCCCAAGCCTAAGCCCATTAGGACTAGAGAGCCCATTTAATTGACCTAGATTAGTGTTATATATACATCATTAGGTCAGGATTTTGGGAGGACCTCTGATAATTTCATATCAGAATTTTTAGAATGTGAGAGTGAGAAAGAGAGAGAGAGAAGGAGACCGGCGAAAATCGCCGCCGCCCGGAGCCACGCCACGTCGCCCGCATAGCCCCACCGTGCGCTGCTGCCTCCCGCCACGCGCCACCGCCGTTGTGCCGCTGCTCCCTGCCACGCGCTGCCGCCTCCCGCCACGCGCCGCCGCCTCCCGCCACGCGCCACCGCCGTTGTGCCGCTGCTCCCTGCCACGCGCTGCTGCCTCCCGCCGCGCGCCACCGCCTGCTGCCGTGCATTCCCCGCCGCACGCCGACGCCGTTGCCCATACTGATCCGCCGCCGTGCTCCGCCCCGAAGTCGCCGCACGCCGATGCCGTTGCCCAGATCGATCCGCCGCTGTGCTCCGCCCTGAAGTCGCCGCCCCGCCACCGCACGCTGCTGCTCGGAGTCGTGCCATCGCTTGGATGCCATCGCCGTGCTGACGCCACTGTCCCGGCATCACATCGACGCTGTTCCCGCCGGTGAAGTCGCTGCCCCACCGTCGCACGCTACTCCCCGGAGCCGCATCACGCCCGGCGTCGCTCGTGTGCCGCCGCCTGGACAATCCTGTCGTCGTTGCACGCCTGCACCGCCGCTGTCTGGACAGCCACGCTGTTACCCCGCCGTGTCATCGCCGCGAGCCGCCGTCGCTCCCGACACCGCGCCGCCGGTCCACTGTTCGCCGCTCATCCCGATCCGCAAGCTCAAATTTGGAAATTATCTGCAAATTAGGTAATTGGACATTATCCGATATTTTTTTCAGAATATTTAATTTACTAATTTGAGTGTTTGAATATTTCGTGAACATCGTGTGGAATATTAGATATATTAGGATAATTATCTGATATCCGCAATATTTTTAAAATATTCAAAATTAGGAAACTTTCCTAATTCAGCAACGTATCTGGATGACTATCCGACCTTATCTCTAAGGTACGATACGTAGCGATACGGAAAATCATTATCGTATCCATAATCACTTGGGTACGATAATGACTTTTATTTGCTTTCCAAATTTGAATGATCGACTTTCCATCAATATCTGTAACCCTATAGATATGACCGATAGTTCGATTTTTGTGCCTAATCCGAGTTTGAAACGAATTTTGTGGATCGCGTGGCTGTTTTAAATGTGGATGCTATCTCTGTTTAAATTGTTTTTCCTTTTCAAATAAAAAAAATTCAAAAAATATCAGTTAGGATTTGAATTTGAGTTTTGCATGTTTAGGAATCCTAAATATATCTAGACGATAGAGTAATTATTTAATTTAAATTAGGACCTGAGATAATCTATTTCCTAGTTTAAATTAAGTAATATTCTAATCTTAATAGATTATTTAGGTTATTTTTTTAATTCCGAATTTTCATGAAAACCCCAAAAAAAGAATGAATTGCTTTATGGTAGATTAGGATAGATTGCATTCTTAATTTAAGTAATTTATTATTTTGAATTTTAACAAAAATCCCAAAAATAAGTCATGTTAGGATATGTTAAGTCATCATATGTTGCATGTTAATTTAGGCATATTTTTATTCCGAATTTCATTAGAAAATACCAAAAATAAATTATTTGCCCGTCATCAGAATTAGGTCACGTCGTCGCATGACATATAGTTTGCATGCTAGGTTGCATTACTTGCATGTTATTTTTGCACGTCATTGCATGTAGATTAGATTTCATTTAAATAAGCGAAAATCCAAAAATTGAGTGAATTCCTTGTTAATTAGAAATCATATTAGGTTGTTGATGTAATTTTCTAGCTAACAATGCAGATGCTTACGTTGCTTCGAGGTAAGTAATTTTTTCAACTTGCAATTTATTTAATGCTTTCTTGGGTGTTAAATTGGTGGTTTGCGCACCCGCATGAACACCTCACATGTTAGTGACTAAGTTAAAATGAATCCAAACTGTTTGCCAAAACATTTTTTTTGAAAAGAAAAGGTACCAAATGGGCGTTAGACTAGGTCTAGCGTAATCAAGTCCCCGAGCTTAGAATTTCTGGTTCGTAGGAATAAAACATATCTCCCTATGTTTTATTTAGGTTTCTAATCGACCTACCACAAATAGATTAGTGGCGACTCCAAGCATGAAACTTTTGCATGTTAAAAACTTAAACCCTAAGTTGCGAATTGGTAGGGCTTGGGAAGGCCCGAGTTAGGCTTAGTCTTAACAATCCATTAGCTTAAGAGGAATTTTAGGTCGCGACACTCTAGAATGGAAGCAGTTATGAGAACGCTAGAACAGATCGAAAATCTATTAGGGCAGTAGACTCAGGAACGAGCTACTACGATTGTCTAACCTACCGAGGCCACTGTGGCCGCTGCTGCCGTCAATAATAATGAGAATCAAGGGCAGGGACAAGGAGTTGTGAATCGACCGATGCATCAACTGGTAGAACAGCTTACAAAGCTGAAACCACCTAAGTTTGCTGGGAAAGGTGACCCTGAGACTGCACCTCGATGGGTAAAGGAGCTTGAGAAGGCTTTTGAAGTGTTAGAGTGTAATGATAACGAGAGGGTAACTCTGGCGGTATATCAATTGCAGGACAATGGAAATGATTTGTGGAAAGCCACCAAAGATAGGGTTTTTCCGGAAGGTACAGCTCGGACTTGGGCTGCTTTTATTAAGAGCTTTTATGAGAAGTATTTTTTGGCTAGTGCCAGAGAAAGAAAGTTAGCTGAGTTTATGAGACTCCGCCAGGGCTAGATGACAGTAGATCAGTATGAGGCGGAATTTGCGAGATTATCTAAGTTTACGCCCAGAATGGTGGAACATCCCGATGATAAGGCTCGAAGATTTCGAGACGGATTGAAGGCTGATATTCGTAGCCAGTTGTTACTAGTAAATCTGAGGATGTACGAGGAAATATTTGATAGGGCTCAGATTCTAGAGCGAGATCAGGTGGACAGGGCCGCCGCCTCTAGGTCGAGATTTGTCCAAGGTAGGGATAATCGTAATCCTGGAAAGAGGCCGATGTTGGATAATAGACGTTTTATTCCTCCCGTCAAAAGAAATATTGGAAAGCCAACCCGGAATCAAAATGGTCCCTGTAGGATATGTGGAGGTAGGCACAGAAATGGACCTTGTCCAACTCAGGGCAGAGCGTATTTTAGATGTAGAGGATTTGGATACCACATAAGGAATTGCCCCAATCCCAGACAGAGCAGGCCACCAGCGTTGCCGCCCCCTCGAAACGGGAATCAGGTTGGAGCGGCCCAGACAGCAAACTAGAATAGACCTCAAGCGCAAGGACGAGTGTATGTTATGGCCAGACGAGACTGAGAGCGCACCAGGGGTTGTCACAGGTACGATTTCTCTGTGCAACCATGCTGCGTATGCTTTATTTGACCCTGGGGGCGTCACATTCTTTCGTATCGAAACAGTTTATTGAGTTGATCGGAATAGAATCGCAATTGCTTGATGTTGTGTTATGCATGACGACTCCCTTGAATGAAAAGATGCTGGTTTTGTTGAGTTGTCCAAACTGTAAGATTGTGATTGGGGGTAGGGAGGAAATGATTGATTTAGCGGTTCTAGATATATACGATCTTGATGTGATAGTGGGTATGGATTGGCTATCTAAGCAGAGGGCAGTAATGGATTGCAATAGTAGGGTGATCCAATTTAATCCCATTGGACATCCAGAATTTAAATTTGTGGGAAGTAGAGTTTGACCCCTGATTCCATGGATCTCGTCGATAGAAATGATAAAGTTACTGAGTGAAGGTTGTCAAGAATTCCTAGCGGCAGTAGTTGATTCAACGGCTGAGGAGCCGAGGCTCGAGGATATAGCTGTGGTGTGCGAGTATCTCGATGTGTTTCCTCAGGAACTGCCGGGACTGCCACCAACAAGAGAGGTAGAATTTGTAATCGAGTTGGCACCGGGAACTGAGCCAATTTCGAAGGTACCTTACAGGATGTCGTTGTCAGAGTTAAAAGAGTTAAAGGTGCAGATGCAGGAATTGTTAGACAATGGATTTATTCGCCCGAGTGCGTCCCCGTGGGGAGCGTCGGTTTTGTTTGTAAGGAAGAAAGATGGATCGTTGAGGTTGTGTATCGATTATAGGCAACTGAATCAGGTGACAGTTAAAAATAAATATCCCTTACCGAGGATTGACGATTTGTTTGACCAGTTACAAGGGGCTTCGGTGTTCTCTAAATTTGATTTGAGAACGGGATATCATCAGTTGAGGATTAGGAAGGAGGATATACCGAAGACGGCATTTAGAACGAGATATGGACATTATGAATTTACTGTAATGCCGTTTGGGTTGACGAACGCCCCTGCTGCTTTTATGGATCTGATGAATCGAGTATTTAAGGAATTCCTAGACCAATTTGTGATCGTGTTTATAGACTATATATTGGTATACTCGAAGAGCCTAGAGGAGCATGAATTTCACTTGAATCGAGTGTTACAGACTTTAAGAGAGAACGCGCTATATGCTAAGTTTAGCAAGTGCGAATTCTGGCTTAGTCGAGTAGCATTTCTCGGTCATGTAATCTCTGGGGAAGGAATCTCAATGGACTCATCGAAGATTGAGGCTGTAATGAAGTGGCCTAAACCAACGACGGTAACTGAGGTTCGAAGTTTTCTGGGTTTGGCCGGATATTATGATCATTTCGTGGAAGGATTTTCAGCAATAGCAACGCCGTTGACACATTTGCTGAAAAAGAAAACGAAATTTGAATGGACAGATAAATGTGAAAGAAGTTTTCAGGAATTAAAGCAGAGATTGGCAACGGCACCAGTGTTGACGATTCCATCAGGACCCGGAGGATATTAGATATATAGTGACGCATCATTGAAAGGATTGGGATGTGTACTTATGCAGCATGGACAGGTAATAGCTTATGCATCAAGGCAATTAAGGCCACACGAGTTAAATTATCCGACGCGTGACTTGGAATTAGCTGCAATTATATTCGCCCTGAAGATTTGGCGACATTATTTATGCGGAGAGAAATTTCAGATATATACAGACCATCAGAGCCTCAAATACTTATTTTCTCAAAAGGAGTTAAACATGAGGCAGCGTCGGTGGATGGAGTTGTTGAAGAATTACGACTGTGAAATTCTATATCATCCGGCGAAGGCTAACCGGGTAGCGGATGCGTTGAGTCGGAAGTCGAGCATCGCGCATTTGATGGTCAAGGAGTGGACACTATTAGAAAAAGTGCGAGACTTAGAGTTTAGATTTGAAGTAAGTCAAGTCTCGAGCTTGCTGGCTACACTGAGGATTGAACCAGAAATCCAGGTCAAAATTAAGATGTTGCAATCTTCGGATCAGGAAATTCAAAAGATTCTAGAGATGGAGGAGGCCAAGAGAAAGCCAGATTTCCAAGTATCTGAGGACGGGATATTGAAGTTCCGAGGACGTTTATGCGTGCTTGACGAGGCGGAGCTTAAGGAAGAAATTTTATCAGAGGCGCATCGTAGTAGTTATAGTATCCATCCGGGGAGTACGAAAATATATTGGAATTTACGGTAATATTACTGGTGGAACGGTATGAAGGCAGATATCGCTAAACACGTAGCTAAGTGCCTGACGTGTCAGCAAGTGAAAGTGCAATATTGTAAGCCCGGGGGATTGTTGCGATCTTTGAAAATCCCAGAGTGGAAATGGGAGCACATAACTATGGACTTTATGTCGGGATTGCCAAGGAGCCAAAGAGACCATGATGCTATTTAGGTGATTGTCGACAGGTTGACCAAGTCTGCACACTTTTTGGTAGTACGAAAGGATTTCGCATTAGAACGGTATGCTGACTTGTACGTGCAGCAGATAGTTCACCTTCATGGTGTACCAGTATCGATAACCTCAGATCGTGATCCTAGGTTTACCGCTAATTTTTGAAAAAGTCTACAGATGGTATTAGGATCCAAGTTACAATTCAGTATAGCGTATCATCCTCAAACAGATAGCTAGTCTGAGAGGACGATTCAGACTCTAGAGGATATGCTCAGGGCATGTGTGCTGGATTTTCAGGGTAAGTGGGAAGAACAACTGCCCTTAGTAGAGTTTGCTTATAATAATAGTTTCCAGCAGAGCATTGGAATGGCGCCCTTTGAAGCGCTGGGACGAAGTGGGAGAAAGAACTATAACCGGGCCTGAGCTAGTTGAGCAATCGATTGAGGCAGTTAGGATTATTCGTGAAAGGCTAAAGACAACGCAAAGCCGTCAAAAGAGTTATGCAGACAAAAGGCGAAGACCTTTGGAGTTTCAAGTAGGGGATCACGTATTTCTTAAGGTATCACCCATGAGAGAATTATCTAGGTTTGGTAAGAAAGGTAAGTTGAGTCCAAGGTACGTGGGACCTTTCGAGGTTTTGGAAAAGATCGGAGATTTGGCATATTGTCTTGTACTTCCGCCGAATTTATCGCAAGTGCATAATGTATTCTATGTATCGATATTGAGGAAATACGAACCGGACCCGATGCATGTGTTGAATTATGAAGAGATAGAGGTAAATGACAAAGTGTCATATGTCGAGAGACCGGTAAGAATTGAAGATCGTAAGGAGCGAGTTTTGAGAAACAAGACAATCCCGATGGTCAAGATTATCTGGGAGCACCACGGGACTAAAGGCGCAACTTGGGAAAGTGAAGAGATGATGCAACGTCAATACCTCCAGTTATTTGAGTAGTAGTAAGATGTGTAAATGTTTGGGTATAGATGAGATTTGTAAATTTCGAGGACGAAATTTTTGTAAGGGGGGAAGATTGTGACATTCCGAAATTTCGCTCATTTGAGATTTATGAAATGAATTATTTTATTAATGTACTTGTAGTTAGTTCTCACTCGGAATTAATCATTCCTGAGATACTAACCTATAGGGAAAGGCTAGTGAGGGATTTAAATTTGTACGACTAGAGGAATTTGACCGTGAACTGAATTTCGACCATAAAATCGTCGATGTGACATTTTGAACCAGTGTGGCCGATCTGAGGATAGTGAAGGGCCGATTCGTCACTGTCACACTAGTGGGTCATGGGTGATTTCGTTTGACCACGAAAAGAATTGACGAACGATCCCAAACTTATTCCGAACGATCGTACTCATCGGAACTAGTGATTAATCCTCGTGATTTTATTGACAACCGAAGTTGTTACGGTCTGAATAAATTGCACGTGACTCGATTTAGTATCAGTCACGGGTCGTATAGATGAGATTCCCCAAAAGCCACCCGTTTGTTTGAGAAACGCTCAAGTTACGTTATATATATAATTTGATTATTGAGTAGAGACCAAATCGGGCATCGAAAAATTAGGAAAGTCACGTCGGGACTATTGAACGACGTTGAAGTTGGAACGTGCAACTCTGGATTTCTTCGGATTTTTCAGAAAAGTTTGATTTCGACGAGAAACGGAGAAAGTGACCATTTTACCCTTGAAAATTAATAAAGAGCTAGTTTTAATGGGCAAGGGCATTTTGGTAATTTTGCCCTCAAATTCGGAAAAGACAATTTTGCCCTTGGACTTTTTGAGAAATTACAAGATTACCCTTGGATATTTTGGTAGGATTCGATCTCGGCCGTCGGTTTCAAGATAAAATTGAATCTGGACTGTTGATTGAAAAGATTAGACGAGGGCAAGATCGTCATTTGCCGTTTGGTCAAAATTGGTCCAAAGCTTATCCTCTCTCTCTCTCTCCTCTCCCCTCCCCCATTCGGTCCCCCTCTCCACCATGAACCCCCACCATAGATCCTCTCTCTCCCCCACCGATCGCCACCCTTGGTCGCCCGTCGCCGCGCCACCACTCGGACCGCCGCTGTGCCGCGTCGTCCTCGCCGACGCACCACCGCCAACCCACGCCACCGCCGTCCCTCTCCTTCTCTCCCTCTCGTTTGCATGGCCATGGGTCACAACCAAAGGAGGCCGCCGCCGCACACCATCGCTGTCGCCGTCGCTCATCGCCGAGCCGCGCCACCGCAAGACACCGCCGTCCCCGTTGATTACCGCTGCTTTCCGTTCTAGCCGCGTGAGTCTAGAACTCAGTAAGTCTCACCTAAACCCAACTTAGGATATTGGGTATCGACGGGAAATTTTGGTTGAAATTGGGTTTAGTTGGGTACGGAATTGCACGGATTAGGTGTGGAATCAAATAGCAGGCTTAGGATTGAATTCGGGGAATTTTTAATGTAAATTTCAAGGACAATAGGTGGCTATGAATGACCGTTTAGTGGGCTGTGATGGGCTGATCGGAACGAAATTTGGATTTTTAGAACCAGCAATTAATTGCGAGAAAATGCCGTGAAGGGCCGGAAGTGTTTTGATGCCATTTGGTTAGAGAAAAATGGCAGATTGTGCATTATTGTGTGTTTGATCTGCGATTGAATTGTGGTGATGAATTTGAGTGCGTGGTTGTGTAATTGAATGGTTGACGTATGCCTGTTGGGTGCACGTTTGGGCCAAATTGATTTAATTATTGAAATTGGCCATGCCAAATACTTGGTGAACATGAATTTCGTGTGAATTGATACGTGCACGGGTCACGTGTGATCGGAGAGTTGAGTGTGGTAAGTACTTATTGAGCATGTGCATGAGTAAGAAAATGGATATGGTATGAACTGTGTTCGTGAGAATTTTGCCGTCCTGAGGCGTGTACGTTTACGCGGGATGATGTCCGGTATTACCAGAAGACTGCCAGCCTGAAGCGTGTACTTCAACGGGGGTTGCGCAGGAGGTGGTAGGTGTTGAGCCTGAGGCGTGTACTTCAACGCGGGCAAGAAATATGGCCTGAGGCATGTACGTTTACGCGGGCCGGAAGTGTTGTGTAAAGTTAGTCGCAGTGTGCCTGAGGCGTGTACTTCAACACGGGTCACTGGCGAGGAATGTGGAAAAGATATGATAAGAATGAAATGAATGTTTGAGACGAGAATTTTGCCTGCAAGTGATTGCGTTTATGTGATTGTGTTTGTGTTTGTACAATTGTCTAGAGGTACGTGATAGCCTAGGTGGGATTTAGGGGTGTACATATTGAGATGTAGTCTTATGGTTATTTCAACCAATATTTTTCAGAACCCCGACTTGAGTCATGAATCCTCCGCCACCGCCACCAGAGCGTTTTGGAGTACCAGTGCACACCGAGAATGAGGTTGCAAAATTCCCTATGCCCGATAACGTGACTTGGATTAGGCATACCACGACGATTTTTGTAGAGGTAGGACTACCTTTGTGGGAGACCCATGTTTATACTGCCTCGTTCTTCCGGGATGCAGACGGTGATGAGTTTGGGCCCATCCGGAGTTTTGATGTTCCGTTCAACTTAGTTAGGGATTGGGACCCATTTGCCATACCCCATATTGACGGTGAGTTGACTAGTGCGGAAACTAGTCTAGCCTAGTCGGGAATGCATCTGGCGCCGGCAGCGTAAGTATCGTCTGGAGCTGAACACGAACCCGAACTCGAAACGTCACAAGCTAAGGACGACCCAATGGATATAGATTTAAAACCAATTCCCGAGGAGGAATCAGAGGGGGTAAAGCTCGAGGCAAAACCCGAGAACGAGCCTGACGAGTCTGAGGAACCCGAGGAGGAGCCGGATTATGTACTCCCATATGAACAGTACATGGATCCTAACTTTGTTCCTGAGTTCAATTTCTTCGATGGATTAGCTGAGGAGAAACAGGACGAAGTCTCAGCTGAGTCGGGTGACATTAATCACCCGATTGAGATTGAGGCAGAACTGGAGTTTTTAGAGGATCAAACTACTCAAGGAAGTTTGGATTCGGATGGCGAGAAATCGGATTCAGAATGGACGCCGAGCAAAGGTCGACAAGACTAGTATAGGGGTTCGGAATAGGTTTTTGCAGAGTACCATTTTTGGGGTTAGAAAACCAGGTCCTTAATCTTTTTATGTATATGTGGTTTTAACTACGGTGTGCAAGTGTTATAGTGGTTGTAACTTGTAAATATTTTATAAGTTTGATAATGAAAAGGAATATGTGTGTATTCTCCCTGATTTTCCCCAAATTCAAATTGTCCGGGTGATTTGTGGTTTCCGCTGACGATTTAAATCTCTGATGGTTAATTGAGGTCGGCGATACCTTGGAATATCGCATTAATCGACCAGTGGAGGGTGTCGTGCGCTCGATGGGGTTCGGGGCGTGACACTCTGCGTCTTAGTTGCTTTGATTACCATTTGAATCACGAACTGATCAGAGCATTATCTTGCTTTTGGTCAACTTCCACTAACTGCTTCTTTTTCCCTTTCTCTCCTATGTCGATAACTTTGCTTGATGTATACTGCCTTACTGGGCTCTCTCCTTTAGGTACAGACCAATCTACCCTATCTCTAGATTTTCGCTCAATGCTTGGTAAATTATTTGATTTTGAAATGGCCTATGGGGCATTCATAAAAAAAAGTACTTCAAGAAAGAGAGTATAGTTACCGACGATGAGTATATTATTTTTCTTTTGTACCGGCTCTGTAAATTCCTTTTCTATCACCCCATAGTTAAGATTTCGAATGATTTTATTGTTGTTGCCTTCGCTCTAGCATCAGGAATCTCACTTGCTCTAGGCAAAATCATGTTAGCCTTGTTATATCGGGGTTTAGCCTATGCTTCCTCCTCCATTGCTTCAGAAGAAGTTAGTGGGGTTTTTTGTGGTCCTCTTTGGCTTCTTCAAGCATGGGCAGCTTTCTATTTCCCTACCTGATTTTCTAAGGATCAAGTTCTCCAACCCCTTTCGATTTCCATTCCTGACCAACTAGTCTGCCAGGCCTTGAGTAGGAAATTGATCCCTGTTTTCAAAGAGCCATCTTCGTATCTTCGGTATTTTATTTCTCAAATCTATTCTATGGAAGAGCACCCATATTTCTTCTCTCCTTTCTTTGTTCCTCAATTCAAGTCCTACCTTCCTACTTTCCAGAAAAATAGAAGTGAAGTCTAGCAGGTAGTTTTGACTTCTGTTGATCTTCTGTAAGATTTTCAACAAAAGGCAGATTCGTTGTTGGTTTTGAAATTTACTCTCCCCAATACTGTGCCAGACAGCTTGGGCTGATTCAAGGGGTTCCTGTTCCAGCCCTTTATACTTTCTCCTTTGCTTCCTTTGATAAAATATCCTACAAGCTGAAAGATAATCAACCTTTTATTGAGCTAACCACACTGGTATGGGGTATTCATCGATTATCTTGTGTTGTCGAATTACTGGATACCCCAATCGTTCTTCAGCTGATTTCGACCTCTGGTGGGATGGCTATCGAAAGACCGTGTTTTCTGATCCTCTAGATCAGATTCTTTTGAAGATAAGGGATGCTATTCCTCTTACAGTGTCAAAAGCAATTGAAGCTGCAAATGTGCCTTCAACTAAACCAATAGAGTCTTCTAAAGGGAACTTGATTATGTCTTTCCATATTCATATGTTTTGTCTGATACTTAACCTTCAATCTGACTTTGTATTCTTATAGTGAGCAAGAAAAGAAAAGCTTCAGACTCATCTGTTCCAAAGAAAGTACCAGCAAAGCGTAGTGTTAGGAGAGTGATTATTCGATCCTCAGAGTCATCTCCAGAAAATTCTCCAGCAGTGAGTCAATCTCCAGAACCCACATTTCGAGCTATGATAAAGCCACGCACTCCAAAAGGTAACTCTCATGCTTTGCTTTTGGAGGTTATTACAACACTAACTTGTTTATCTTCTGATTAATCTAGGAACTCTTAAGACCTACCAGCCCAGTGCTGCTTCTCCTGTTTCTCTTCCTAGCAAGGCTCCTACCCCAGCAGCTTCCAATCCTTTACCAATGATTCTCGCTCCTTTGATAGATGCTAAATTGGTTCAAGAACCCTCTGTTCCAAATCCGAAAGAAAATATACCACCAAAAGATACGTCTGCCCTTGTTGTAGGATCTGAAAAAGATCTTCCTTCATCTTTCCTCAGTAAATGTTACTACCTTTTGTTTGACTCAAGATTTTATGCTGTCGTCTAATATACATAGGCCAACATTTGCAGTTACTAATGAGCTCACTCCTGTGCTTTAAGAGACTCCAATTTCTGAAGGAGCATCAAGTATATCATTACTCGCAGTTACTGATGAACCCACTCCTATGCCTCAAGAGACTCCAATTTCGAAAGAGCATCAAGTGTACCATTACTACCTACTACTTATACAGTTACTGTTTTGCCTTCCTCCACATCTCATGATGTACCCAGTCCATCTGTCGAGATAGAAATTTTTTCTCAGGCTAAACAGGCGGAAATGAAAAGGATATTAGTAGGTACTCATCCTAACTCTTCCACAGCTCCTGATTCTTCAGAGTCCCCAACTTTATCAATGTCTGTCGAAATTCCCAAAGAAGTAGCCAAAGCAAATTGGGAAAAGCTCCTTAACTTATTGAAACCTGGATATGGGAAATTGATCAATGACTCTGATAAGGAGCGCCAGGCAAGGATTATCTTCCAAGAAGTATGTTCTAGTAATCCATCTTTTGTATTATCTGAGCCTTTTCAGGACAAGATTGATCTCTTCGCTGTTGGCTTTATGGATGCTGTGAGCACAATAAGAGTTAACCTTGATCAACTCCCCCGCCTTCTCTTTGGGGAAAATCGAGGACTGGCAATCCAAGATGAGTTAGCTCGTAAGCGTGAAGATGCTCGTCTTTTCTATAATAATTTTAAAGTTGAAGAGGGCAAACTTCAATGCTTGAAAGCCAGGAAAGAGGAGCTTGAGGCAGAGCTGAGGATGGTGACTACCCAATTAGAAGAACAAAAGCTCACAGTTTCGACTTTTTGTCCTACACTCAGGCGTAAAATGAAGCAGTGTCAGGAGTTGGAAAAAGAATTTGATGCTTCTATTGGAATGGTCAGAGTCCATGAAAAGAAGAGGGCAGAAATTGTGGATGAAAACCATAGGCTTGAAACTGAATTGAGAGATTTTGTAATCGAAGCCAAAGCTCTATTGGTCAAATTGAAATAAATTAAAAGACCCACTTGCTGGATTTTGGTATCCTTTACATTCACTTAATATCCCAACGATACAAATTCCCGACGCTGTGCTCTTTCCGAAACAATAATTCAACCCTCTTAACCAAAGATTAAACCTAATCTCCATTTGGCTCCTTTGACATTTAAACCAACTCGAAGAAGATTGTTCCATTGCAACTTTCATAATTTAAAGGTCGAATAATAATCTTCCTTTTCACTTATCCTCTCTGAAATTCCTTTTCACGTTCTGCCTCTATCTCAGTTTCCTAAAAAAAAAAACTCTGGCGCATTACTACTCACGATCTGCTCCATATCCTTTACCTTTATAACTGCCCAAGCTTACTAAATCTTTCCTGAAAACTTATTGTCCTGTTCATGATGTCTTCACATGGTTCTTCATCTCAATTGTTTCTTTGGTCCCGATCACAAAAATATCGCATTTCCCATAAAGGTAAATTTTCCATTGAACATTACCCGATTTTGGCTTTGACAACTATTTAACATAGACAACTTGTCTATTCCATTATCTTTAGGTGACCGATCCATATGGAGGCGACTGCACGAATTGCTATCCCAAGGACATCATGCTTTATTATTGACTTACAAGCATAAGGTAGAAGTTACCGATTTGACAAACTTCTTCAGATCCAAAGTATTTCTGTCTGCAGATTCTACCTTCTTGAATCTGGTTTGGGAGCTATGCTCTTTATTTCCTGCTAGCTTTGATGAATTCGAACATAATATGAGGGAAATTTGGAACTTGGAGCCTATTATTGTGGAAGCTGATGCTCTTCAATTTCAAATTGAGGAAGAGTCTTCCCGATTACGAAACTCCAAAGAGAAATATGCTCAATCTCAGGACTCCTATACTCAAGCTAAAGATGATGTTGAGATGACACGTCAACTTCTCAATTTCATTTCTAATCATTATCACGTGGAGCGAAGGATACTCAGAGATGAAATTTCCCATGTTAAGTCTATGGTTAAAGTTTCTTCAAACAAGTACAGGCAGTTGCTTCAAGAAGCTTAGGAGAGGTTTGAAATCGTCTGTTTTCATTCTCGTCACCTGGAGTATCTCGAGGGACAACAATCTAAACTCCATCGGGATCTCGCCCTGTATTCTAATTATGTAGCCCAAAACCTCAAACTTATTAATGACTTGCAGATCTTTGTCACCAAGATTAGAATGTACTTTCATTTCGAATGAATAGACTAATTTCTTTGTGTTTTCCAAATTGATGGATGATATTTCTTCAAGAATTGCCTATTTATAGAACGTAATAGTTCTTTTCCATTGACATTCATCAATCTGTATGCATTCCCACTAAGCACTTCAGTAACTAAATATGGGCCTTCCCAATTTGATGACCATTTACCGAATTCCCTGTTTTGGAGATTAAATGGCAAAATTGCTTTCCACACTAAATCCTCCATAATAAACTGCTTGACTTTAACCCTTTTATTAAAAGCTCTGGCTACTCTTCTCTTTTGTGCAATCAACTGATCCAAAGAAGCCGCACGAACTTCATCTAGCTTATCCAAATTTATGTGTATCCAATCCCTATAATCTTCGGACAACATTTCGCTTTGCAATTGGACTCTTAAAGATTGTACTGTTATCTCCATCGGTAAAAATGCTTCTTGTCCATATGTAAGCATATAAGGACAGACACCTGTACTTGATCTTCGTGATGTTCGGTATGCCCACAACACCATCGACAGTAAAACATCTAATTCTCTTGGATTTTCTTTTAGATGCTTCTTGATCAGTCCAATAACAACCTTATTAGTTGCTTCAACTTGCCCATTCGCCTGGGGATAATATGATGTGGAATAGACCATTTTGATTCCTCTCGATCGTGCAAATTCTATTACTTTATTTCCAGTGAACACTGTTCCTTGGTCCGTAGTAATCGACTCAGGTAAGCCAAACCGATGAATTATGTTTTCTTCAATAAACTTGACCACAGTCTTTTGTGTAATACTCTTATATGCAATGTCTTCCACCCACTTTGTAAAGTAATCCGTAGCCAATAAAATATAACTATGCTTATGAGAAGAAGGTGGATAGATCTTACCTATTATGTCCATTGCCCATCCCCTAAATAGCCGTGGGTTTATGATAAAATGGAGCTTCATAGTAGGTACATGCTGCAACGGTGCATGCTTTTGACACTAAAGATATGCTTTGGCATAGTTGATACAATCCTGCATCATTGCTAGCCAAAAATATCCATTCCTTTTTAACAGCCATCTCATATTGATTCCTGCTTGATTTCGCATTATCTTCATCAAGACAGCGTAAGAGCAATCCATCTAAGGATTTTCGGTATAATTCTTCTCCTAATATAACATATTTTTGGGATTGCATCCTCAACTTTCGATATCTTGAATTTGGATTCTTCAAATATTTGATGATGGTTTGTCTCCGATTCTCATCTCGAACTACTTTGCTAACTGCTATCGGTATCTTTCTTTGTTCAATAGAAGATACCGACAGCGTTATAGTAGCTGTGATGTCTGCCAATTATTTTGATATTTGGTACCCAGAAGCTACTTGAGCCAACTTGTTAGCCTCGAAATTTGTGTCTCTTTTCACATAAATTATGTCATACTCTCTGAATTGCTCTAATTGTTTCTTAGCCATATAGTAATAACCAATCAGATTTTTATTCGAGCATTGATATTCTCCCTTTAACTGTTTCACTACTAATTATGAATCATCAATTATTTAGATAAACTGTACTTTCAACTCAATTAATATTCCTAAATCGATAATTAGTGCTTCATATTCAACCTAATTATTTGAACATTCAAAGTCTAACTTACAAATGCACCTTGTAAACTCCCCATCGAGAGAGATTATTATCAATCCAGCTCCAGCCATACTCTTAGCACGAGATCCATCAAAATACATAGTCCATGGTAGCACTTGACTGAGGCTTTGCTCCTTTTCTTCTATTTGTAAACATGGATATTCGATAAGAAAATCAACAATGGCTTGACCTTTTACTACTTTGATCGATACATATGTCAAATCAAACTCAGACAAGATAAATGCCCATTTGGCTATACGCCCTTTTATAACAGGTCGGGATAGCATATATTTTATTATATCAGTCTTACCAATCACATGCACTGTAGTTGGCAATAAATAATGTCTTAACTTCATACGAGCAAAGTATAAAGATAGACATAATTTTTCAATAGTAGTATATCTTTTTTCAACATCAGCTAATACCCTGCTCAAATAATATACCACTTGTTCTTTTCCGTTCTCATTCTCTTGTGCCAACATGCTCCTAATAGTTATATCGGTTGTCGATAAGTATAATTTTAGTGGTTTGCCTGATTTCAGCGGCATTAATACAGGAAGATTCATTAGATAGGCTTTGATCAAATCAAACGCTTTTTGTTGTTTCTCTCCCCATATAAATTTGTCCTGATTTTTAAGACGCAGAAGCTGTGTCATCGGCTCCATTTTATCAGACAAATTGGTAATGAATCTTCTAAGAAAGTTTATTTTTCCAATCACCATCTGCAATTGTTTCTTTAACGTAGGATGAGAAAGCTCCATGATGGCCCTTGCTTTGTTCTTGTCAATTTTAATTCCCCTCTGATTAACTAAAAAATCCCAAGAAATTGCTCGCTCGCACTCCAAAGACACACTTGATTGGATTCATCTTCAATTTATACTTCCTCATCCTAATAAATGCTTGCTCAAGATAATCTAGGTGATCTTCTTGGGCTGACTTCACCACCAGATCATCAATATAGACTTCTAAAAATTTATCGATCATATCATAAAAAATAAAATTCATTACCCATTAGTATGTGGCTCCTGCATTCTTCAATCCAAAAGGCATAACTACCCACTGAAAAGTCCCGATCGCACTAGGACATCTAAATGCTGTCTTCGGGACGTCTTCCTTAACAATAAAAATCTGGTTATAATCCGAATGATCATCCATCAAGGATAACATCTCATTTCCTGATGCTGAGTCTACTAACATATCTGCCATGGGCATTTGGTATTCATCCTTTGGAGTGGCATTATTTAGATCTCGAAAGTCAATACAAACTCTCAGCTTTCCATTCTTCTTTTTCACAGGGACAATATTTGAAAGCCACTCTACGTACTTGGCTGTTTCAATAAATTTTGCCTTCAGCAGCCTTTCTATTTCCTCTTTGACTTTATCAACTACATCAGGAGCAAATCTCCTTGCTAACTGCTTATGCGGATGAAATCCTCTCTTGATTGGAAGGCGATGTTCTATAATATCTCTTGACAAATCAGGCATTTCATGATAATCTCATGCAAAGCAATCTTTGTACTCTTTGATTAGGTTAACCAACTTGTCTTTCATGCCCCCTGCAAAAACGTACTTACATACACTAGGCGAAAACAACCAGGCTCTCATTTATCAACCTCTAATAATGGATCTTGAGCCTCCATTGTTCTGTTTTCTTTGATCAACAACTCTTTCCATTCATCAATACAATCTGAGACTTCAATATTTTGCTTTGCCATTTCCGCCAAATGTGTGAAGTACCTTTCACAAACTTCTTGCAATATGAACTCGTTTTCCATAAAGAATGTGTAATTCTTCTAATGCCAAGCTTGACTTAGGGATCCATTCGACTTTCATATCCCTGAAGCGGCAATAAGCAAGGGACTATGAATTTGTCTTTGGTAATTCAAGAGTATAACCCTCATGTGAGCAATCCCGATGTTCTTGACAAATGTCAGTCCATCCGATTGAAGCATATCCCGAATCTGCCTCAATATATTCCACTTTCTTGCCATTCCAAAATGCCAATATTTGATGCAAAGTTGAAGGTACGCACTGATTAGAGTGTATCCAATCTCTTCCAAGCAACAGATTATATGAATCATCATATTCTACTACAAAGGAAGTCATTTTAGACGACTTGGACCCTATGGTTAAATCAAGCACTATTGCCCCCTTGACTTCAGTAACTTTCTCAAGGAAATCAGATAACTGAATATTGGATGGAATAATGTCATTATCACCTTTTCCTAATTTCTTGAAGTATTTGTAAGATATGAGATTCAAAGTAGCTTCGGCATTTACAAAGATTTTACCGACAGACCTACCATTGACCCTGCCTGACATAATAAAGGACCTTAAATGTTTTGCTTTTTCAGAAGGTACCTTATCAAACTTGATGACTTCTTTGTCGGGGAACTGAAATTCTGCCATGGCTATCTCTTTTTCCGAAATATGTTCGATGTCTTCTTCCACTATCAAATTAGTTTCATACTTCGTTGGAAGTTTAGCATAGACCATGTTTATCCGTATTGGAGAACCATATTTCTTCGATATCTTAGAATAGCCAGTTCGGTAACTTCTGCCATCTTCTTGTGACAATTTAGGATCCAAGTCCTTTTGTTCCACCTTTCTTTGTTGTTTTGGGTTGAGAGCTACGGTGATCTACCCAAAATTAATTGTCTGTGGAACCTGAGCAACTCCCTTCTCCCTTTTCATTTCAATGTGAGAACTACTTCCCGAATCACCTGGTTCTAGTTTAATCCGATCTTTTTCATCGGGATTTTTTTTCCATACACAATTACCTTTCCTACTGACAGATGTGAAAGGTAAATTTTGCCTTGCTATACCTTTAGCTCGGCCACTCTCAAAATTCCTTTGTCTGTTTCTCATTCGCTGGAAACGCCTCTTGATGGTTCTATAAGATGCCTGTTCTGGCGATTTAACTGTTAACCATTTTCCTTCTAAAGGGTCATACGATACCTTAACTATTTTTCTTTTGTGGATTTCCTGAGACATTACTGGTAATGGATCATCAAACTCGTGTCCCCAGACAGTTGGCTCAACTGGCAATGATGGAGGTGGATAATCATCCGTATTTCCATAATAAACCACATAGTCAAACTTTCCATTAGATTCTCCAAGCAATCAGACTTTGGGATTACCTCCCTTGTATCGCTGCCATAAACTCTTTTTCTTTGCAGACTTCGGTAATGTTTTGTTTTCTTCATGAACTTGCATAACCAACTCCCGAATTGGAGGGGTTAATTGAGATGAATTATGGTGATATTCCTTCTTCTCATACCTATGACCAACATCTTTTCTTTCAAGCACTTGTGCTGTCTATCTTGGGTAAATTTCCTCCTCTCTTGCTTGTACCGAAGAGTTTTCAGTAGCTACAATCTCATATTTTACCTGTGGTATGCCTATCCTGCGGACAAATGATCCCGATCTGTATTTCCCTCTTGCTCCTCTCATGTATTGGAACTTGGGAAACTCCCGATCTTGCAGAGTCAGCTCCTGGTGATAACAAGTGCAAAGTTGTTTGTTGTCATCGTCTGTTGTCTCTCGTATATTAATCATGTTGATCATGTTTGGGAAAGGGTCTGTGTCTACTTCCATTAGGGCCTTGCCTTTGTCTTTGGCAAATTTAATCTTACCTTGGCGAATTGCCTCTTGGACAGTCTTTCTAAATATAATGCAATTTACTGTATCGTGAGTTGTAGAGTGATGCCATTTGCAATATCTCTTATCTGTTATTTCCTCCTTTGACGGGATTACTTGTTCTTCAGATAATTTGATCATTCCATCTTTCAACAGCAGGTTAAATATTTCATCTAACTTGTAGATATCAAAGGAATAGTTATTTGTCTCCTTAGCCTTGAACTTGGATACATCTCTCACCCTGGCCGGTTTAAGTACTAAGCACACATACAGTTTTTTAAGTGCCATAGTTGCTACGGCTATCTCATTTTCCTCTTCGGCTATCCCACCATGTTCGGTACTTTCAGCAAATGCAACTGCCTGTCGATTGTCCTTATTCGGCTTCTTATCTTTCTCCTTCAACAAGTGTTCATACTTGGAAACTCGAGCGTTTAACTGAAAGAGATTGTCAAAGGCTTGTCTTTCAAATCTTTCCTTAAGGTTAAACCTCAAGCCGTTAAAAGCCAAATCTGTGAACTTCTTCTCAGTGAGTGATGTTAAGCATCGGTTTCTGGATTTCTTGAAAAGGCAATAAACCGATCTACTGTCTCGATATTATATTGATACATCCTGGCCAAATCGATTACCGTTACCTCTAGTACCGTTCGGTAAAATTGAGAATGAAACTATCTTTCCATCTCGGCCCATGTTTGAATAGAATTTGCAGGCAAATTTGTATATCAAGTAAACGCAGACCTTGACAATGACAATGGGAACAACCTTAACCTTAGATACTCATTACTTCCAGCTTCTCCACATTATGCTAGGAATCCACCCACATATTCCACGGTTGACTGATCTTCCTTTCCTGTAAATACAGCGAAGTCTGGCATTTTGAAACCCCTTGCATATGGTATATTATCAACCCAATTGGGATGTGGCTTTTTGTATATTGGCCTTGGCAATCCTTGCTCTACTCCTAATTACTGCATTACCAATTCTGCAACTCTATCTGGGTTCCATGGTCTTAAATTTTGCTGGCCTAACCAAGGCTCTTGACCCCTAGGATCGAACTGTTGAGGTCGATTCACCCCTTGCTGCTCCATGTTAAAATTAACGGGTGGTGGTGGCCTATAAAGAGGGTTTTCTATCACATGTGGATACGGTTGAGGTGTAGGTGGTCTGATATGGTCAACATTAGGCATGTTTACTGGCGAAGATACGTTCAACACCGGTGGTGCATTTGTGATCATGGGATTAACCAAATTAACATCATTTGGTACATTCTGAGGGAAATTATAAGCACTCACACCATTCACAAGGTTTATAGGGGTAGGATTCTCTGGCCTTGGTATAATTCTAAAAGGAAGGTTGAGAATTTGATCCTCCATTACCGTTATACCCCACATGAGGAGGTCCCGATGTTGGTGGCAACAATGTTGCCCCAAGGGGATTTGCATAAAAAGGCGAAACTTGAGAAGATGAGCTGGGACGCGATTTTACCTCATTTATAGCATTGATCACCATAGGTTTTATCACATCTATCACATGTCGCACTATATGGTTGGTAAGCTCGTTCTGCTGTTCCTTGAACATCCTTTTCATAGTGGCTATCAAGGTATTATCAGGTGCCAACGCACGGGCTTGTTCTTCAGTTAATTGCCGAGGAATGTCGGCACTTTCCTCTACTTGATTAGCCGCAGAATGCTCAGAACGTGCTCCCTCAACCGAATTGTTGATGTTACCCACCGGTATTCCTTCAGATTGTCTGGTTCTCACTATTTCTCCAAATCTTACCACGCGAGTTCCACTGGGCGTGCCAAAAAGATGTTCGCTCGTTTTACGACGAGGAACACGTTTCACCAAAACTTCGATTTTCGATTTTTATTAAAGTACATTCTGTGGCTTGATTTCTATGAGAGTTGTGGCGAAAAATAAAGTGTAACACAGGATTGTATGGAACGGATAGAAATCGAATGGACTGGAAATGGGTCTGAGATCAACAAAGTTTCACACTATATCACACTACATTATAATACTCCTATGAAAGCTGTAAAGACTTGAAAGCTAACTAAAAATGCAGGAAGCTGTAAAGGTAGGAAGTAAAGGTACTAAGGAAACTAAAGTGCAAATAAGCTTGAGTGTTTTTGCATTGTTGTTCGTGTGTCTTTTCTTTTTTTCTTCTTAGTATTTGTATCTCTTCTCTCCCTGTAACTGCTCATCAGTTACTTCTATGTTTTCAAACTTTGAACTTTGGCGCTTTCAATAACTGTCCTTTCTAACCACGTTTATTGTCCGCGAAAACTTGATCTCAACCGCTGTGATGACTTCAAACCTAGATAAGTAACTCCCCACAATATGTTCACGCTCACTATCTCTGCTTTTGCTCACAACTTCTTGCCATCATGATTTACGTGGCTGGGCTGTGATTTATCAGTATATTCCCGAAGTGTAAATCTCCCAAAAAAAAAGTCGTCCCGAGGCATAAACCGAACTATAACTTTCCATGTTTCGGTAAATATACATATTTTCATCAATTACCGAATTCGGGACATGATGCCATTCATGCTTGCTTCTCAGCATGTTTCCGAATTTTGTCCAAACATATTTCAGAAGATGGCTGATTTCCATTAGACACCAAATTCGATATTAAAGCCGACTCAGCGTTTATGCCGATTCTTATTTTGATGTCAACGGTCTTTTTGAGAAATGACGTGTCGACGTGTCGTGTCGTGTTAATGCTACATAGGTCTTGGAGATATGCATAAAATTTGAAGAATCAAATTAGATAACAATGCCCATTAATTCGGATAATGAAATATTCAAATTGATATGGATAGGATTGCTACCTAATGCATGGATTGGGCTTTCAAATTTGAACTCAACGAACGGCTCGGGATCAGCAGTAGTGTTCGCGGTGGTACTTGGTGTTGGCTTCTCAGTACAATTTCCTCGTTACGGTGAGGACTTTGGCAACGTCAACAATGCCTGCAAAACAAAAGCAAGAGCAAGCAACTTCGGGCTTGCAATCGGTGCTGGTCGTCGAGAGGAGATTATGGCCGAAGGTTCAACGAGTTGCGGCTTGGCTCGGTTTGCTTCGTTGGTTCAGCAAAGTGGCTGCAAATCACGATGGAGGCACGGAGAGCTTGCTGAGGACGTCACCGAATCAATGCTAACGATGGTGCTTCGTTGGAACTGGCTTGCTGAATGCTTTTCCTCCTCAAGGCCACCTGTTGGTCTCACAAAGGACACTTCTTTTCAAGCGGTGGTCAAAGTACTCCTTTTTCACCGGATTTTCACCACTTGGCCCTCTCTCCGTGTTATTTTCTTTTGAATTTTCTCTTTGAGCAGGTGCTGGAACTCTCGGCTCTTGGATGTCTCGCTGGTGTTGATGGAGACCGGACCAGATAGCGTACCGCGGTAACTTCAGCGGGAAATCAGCAACCTTCAGGGACTGAAGAATTGTTGGTGGTCCAGCGAGAGGAAAACAGCAGCGAGTTGTCGGGGGCGTGGCCACAAGTCTGGCCGCGGAAGAGTGGGGGCTCGGCCGTGGAGTATCAGGCCGGGCTCTCTCTCTCTTTTTCACTCTCAACTCTCTCAATGTGTTCTGCAATTCTGATCCTTCTCTTTTCAACCTGAGATGAGGTCCTGTATATATAGGCATTTGGGGGTCTTTTACAGATAAGGACCAACATTGGATGAAACAAATCAAAAACCCATCGTAGAGACTATCTTTAATATACATGATCGTAACACGATGGTGATGCAAACTGTAACCAAATCATAATGAGGACTTGAAGGGATACATAGGAGCAATAGATAAGATAATAATGATAAAGAAACCATGAGATAAAGCTGGTGAGTTTGAATATCTCCGAAGTTGAAGATACGTGTCATCAAATATCCCTTTTAAACTTCTCCTTGTCGCTGACTTGTATTTACTCCAAGATAACCGTTTGACCCTGAGTTTTTATTGAAAGATCTCCACTTGGTTATAAGCCTTATCCGCTTTGATGCCAGCAACGAGAGTTCAAATATCACTTCTTCGAATCTTGACAATCACAATTTCCCTTTAAAGATCAAACTCATCTATTTTCAAACCATACCCGGCAAACCTTATTTGGCGCTGCTCAAAGGTTGTGCTTGCCAGTCCGCGGTGTATTGGTGCTATTGACAAGGAAAGATCCCATGTGCACTACTTAAATGTAAATAACACAGGAAGATCATGTGACATACATGTGATGCTCGACTTAAATGAAATGTGAATGCGAATTATGATATTTTTGTTTAAGGTTGGACCAACCCCTAATTTTCTTATGCAATAAATTCCTAAATGACTAGCCAAAATTTAGGTATCAACAGATTCTTTATACGAACAGCAGGCAACCTCTAGCGATGAGGAAATTCCAGCAGAGGAAGAGGCAGAGGTGTTGAGATTGCAGAGAGAGAAAGCAAAATCATTATAGTGGAGGACTTTGGGCTTGAAGATATTAGTCTTGATGAGGCCACCGTGGAACCAACTTTAGGGTTAGTGTTTTCTGATAACCTTGTTTACTCTGTGGCTTTAAATTTGTTCTTAAATGTTTTTCCCATAGAGGAGGTCGGTGGAGTTACGAAGTAATAGTGCTACATCAATTGCAACTTATTCGTGATTCTGCAGGAAATTATGGTTGGAGGAACAGGTAAATTTGAATCTGCCATACGCGAAGGCACTGGAGATGATGTTGTGACAGCTTTTTGAGGAGGCCATAAAAGATTTGAATGCACTGTCAAAGGAGGAGCACATGGATGTTGTATATAGGTATTTCCTCTCTTAAAAGCTGCTTTGGTTGATGTGTTGCTATTGATTATTGGAATCACAACAGTAAGTAGCAAGAGCTTAATCTTTTGCTGGGAAGATCAGTATGGAGTAATAAGATAGACCGGCACAATTTGTATTGACAATAACATACAATTGGTATGGACTATGAACTGTTTTGTATATGGCTTTAGTTTTTTGGGCTCTTTTTGTGTATGGTTTGCACCCCTTGCTGCCCAATAGTTGAACTTTTTATCTATGAAAAAAGAAAGAAGATCTCCAAAAAATGGATCTTCCAATGCATGTTTGTAATTGGTCATAGTACATTAAACTGCTGCACTATATTTGCTCATCCTTGTTCATGGTATATCTGAAATTAGACTCTGGAAGCTTATGCAATTTGAATAATCCTTCTTATAAAAAAATTGAATGATTTGTTGTCTGTGATTCCACTGTACATCTTAGCCATTCCTATCCATCAGGCAGTGATAGTCAGTGGTATCAGATTCATGAGAACTAGCCACTGAAATTTCAAGTAAAATAAACCAATCAAGCCAAATGTTCAAAAGTAGAACTCGGCAACATCTTTCTTCCTTGATTAGAAAACATACTAGATAGCTTGAGGATTGTTTGGCTATGGTTTGAAGAAACAAATAAAACCAATTCGACAAATTGATTCTCTGGATTTTACTTATAAAAGCAACATTACAGGGAAAGACAACTGACCAATTTCTCCTTGTATATCTCACAATGATATCCTCCTGAAACGTGGTCTTTCAGAAAAGACGTACCGTTTTGATTTATTTGATAGTATTTGAATAAGCCACCTCCTTGTTGGGAAAAGAATTTGTTAACCTAGATGAGGAAGACACCTTAGCGGTAAAGGCTAATGGAGATGACCACACATGACAAGAGGGGGTGGGATTGTTGAGGCTTGGTAGATCTCTGCAATAATTGTGAGAATGTTGAATGAAAAATTCTTTTCCGCGAGAGAGAAGCAAATAAAGAATTGGTTGGAGTAATGGATTACGTAGAAATTAATGATTCATATGTAATATCGCCATCCATTCAAAATTTTACTCCTGGTCATACTTGATCTCATAATATATGGTATTTTCCTGTCAGAAGTTACCTTCCTCCAGTCCTACTCCTTAAGTTAACAAATGAAACATAAGGGATATGTATGAAGTAAGTTCCCCTGTCGTTGAATGAATTTCTTAACAGGAAAAGGGAATTTATATGTAGTTCATGTACTTTATGTTCCTGCCTCTTTATTATATAGAATGTTTTTCTTGTAGTTCTGCTCCAGAATTGGTGGGACTGCTGTCTGAGCTGAATGATTCAGTTGAAGAGCTCGAAAGCAGAATCAGTCCACTTCTAAGAAAGGTATTTACTCTGTCAAAGGGGCATGCTCTAACAGATATGACTTGTTTGTACACCGAATGTTGAATCTCTCTAGTATGGAATGCTTTCGTTCTAGATTTCCTTAAGTTTTCTTTGCATAAATTTATTTCTCTACACCGATCACTTCGAAGGTCCCTAGGAAGGATCTCACTAGAGAGGATGGATCGTAGCTATCCAATATTTTCTTTTATGCTTTTGGTGGATTGCTTTGGTGTCTCGCTTTGAAGTTTTTTTTGTCTTGGCTCTTTAATGTTTTTGATCCTTTGAGCTGTATTCCTATGCAAAGTTTTAAGTCCATTTGGCTCATGTACAGCGTTATTTCTTTATCACTTGCTGTCTGCAGTTTGTTTTAAATGCAGAATTTGCAGCTCATATTTTCTTGTTGTTCGGCGTGTCTTCTATTCTATGAAGGTTAAAAAGAGGGAAAGTACAATGAAAGGAGGATCACGCTATTTGGAAGCGAAGTAGACTCGCTGCTGGCCTCCTGCCAAGCAATTACTTTTTATCTCCTCCTTAAATCTGAGGGACAACCAGTTCATGATCATCCTGTTATAGCTTGCCTTGCGGAGAT
Organism: Syzygium malaccense; assembly: GCA_031216405.1. Classification (NCBI taxonomy): domain Eukaryota; kingdom Viridiplantae; phylum Streptophyta; class Magnoliopsida; order Myrtales; family Myrtaceae; genus Syzygium; species Syzygium malaccense. Next base: position 19,212,630 of record CM062253.1, read on the forward strand.
CAAAAGCTTATTGGAGAAGGTTCTTAAAGAAGCTATATGTTCTTATTTCTATTATTGATCTTATTCACATGCATGCTGCATGTCATGCTGATGAATATCGTTGTTAACTTTCAGCCTACTTATTAGTTCCTGTTAGAAATCACTCTTGGGCATGATGGACAAAGTCACGATACACTGAATGGTGTCATTGCTCCTGTCATTGTAGTGATTATGGGTAATATGCTGCTCAAGATTTGTCTGGACATATTTTCTAGCCTGATTGATTTTTTATTTTATTTTATTTTTTTTAGCTATTTGCTAAATGTTGTTGTAGTTGTCTCTATTAGCATGTAGGCGTGTTTGATACAGTCTATGCTGCTAATTAAACATATTTACTAAAACCTTCGTTGATTTTTACATTTCCATGTAGTGAGGACTAATGGGCCATTTTGTGGATCTCTATAAGCCATTTATTTCTGGTGTCTCCCTTTTCGTTATGGTTGAATCAACTTTAAGTGGTACCTGATCGATATAAAATGACGATCTTTCTTCTGTAATCCCTGAAATTTAGTGTGGCGTAGTTTTCTGAGGGTAGAAGGGGATAATTGGAAGGTTGTCAGGAATGTGCACATGCATATATTTGTTCTTCGACATCTTTTGCAGTTAGCTTTTGGTTTAATTGAGAGTCAACTGACTATGCAAGTGCCTGGACATTGCTCTTTTTTTCCCTTGGGTGTGAGTCATGGATATAAATGTACTACTCATTGACTCAATGTTTGTGAACAGATCGCTCTGCTGCATTGCATGAGGTTTTGTCTACTTTCTTGTTACTTTTCATTCTATGTTTATAGCTGTCAGAAATCTGAGATGCACTACCTTTGGCAGATGAAACAACTTGATGAAAACCTTCCTTCTCACCTTGAAGAGATTCTAAAAGAAAGTACTTCAGATGAAATGGCAGAAAAGTTGGTGAATGATGGAAATTTGTTGCAGTCTGATGATTCTAGTGAAGATGACGAGTCCATTCTACCACCTATTGATGTTCAAGTTGAAGAGGCAAAAAATGTATGTTTCACCTCAATCAAGCTCAACAATCAGGCACGGTGCTCGGGATTCAAATATTATTGGAGGTGTAAGCCTGCGGGGTTAACACACTTGTTCTTTGCTGATGACGTCCTCTTATTTGCGGAGGGGAATATTATATCAACGAACCTGTTGAAGGAAGGCCTTTACCGGTTTTTACAGTGGTCTGGATTGAAGCCTAATGCCACCAAAAGTGAGATATTCTTCTCTGGAGGTACTTCGGATACACGCAGCCAGATACGAAATGCTTTTGGTTTCAGTGAAGGTCAGCTCCCTTTTCGTTACCTTGGGGTTCCAGTTATTTCTACCAGATTGAGTAAGGCAGACTGTAATACTTTAGTGAATTCTATCACTGCACGAGCTCGGTCTTGGTCACATAGATTCTTATCTTTTGCTGGAAGATTACAATTAATTAAGTCTGTTCTTCATGGCATTCAAGTTTTCTGGGCAAGTGTTTTCACACTTCCACTGTCTGTTCTTGCTAGAATAGAATTGGTCCTTAGACAATTCTTATGGAAGGGGCCGGACCTTGGAGTTGGGGGTGCTAGAGTCCCATGGAGTGATGTTTGTCTGCCTAAAGAGGAAGGTGGATTGGGTATTCGCAGACTTCGTGACTGTAATCATGCTGCAATGCTAAAACATATATGGATTCTATTCACTGATAAAGAATCCATTTGGTGCAAATGGATCCACTCCATTTTTCTGAAGAAGAAGAGTTTTTGGATGGTACCCAAGCCGACTTTTTGTTCTTGGGCTTGGAAAAAAATCCTAGATATTCGTCGGGATTTCCAAATGTTCTTCAAATGGCAAATTGGAGACGGTGCTACCACATCTTTCTGGTTTGACTCATGGCACCCCAAAGGTCCTTTATCGGATTTCTTTTCCAGTAGGGACATTTATTGTTCCGGCATCCCTAGAGAAGCTTCTGTTCGGGAATTTGTGACTGGCTCATGGCATAACTCTAATATGCTGCAATCCTTCAATTCCTGGCCAGATGCTATCCCAGTACTGAATCCACAAAGACCTGACCAGTTACTGTGGAAAGGCCACTCGTCGGGCATGTTCTCGGTGGGTTCGGCGTGGGAACAGATCAGACTATGCAAACCTATTGTTACTTGGCATTCATTTGTTTGGGACAAGAACATTGCGCCGAGGTATGGGTTCTTGCTGTGGCTCATATCTCTAAATAGGCTTCCTACACAGGTTGTTTTGCTTAATTATCGCAGAATATTGGATGGTGCTTGTGCATTTTGCAAATGTCGACCAGATTCTGTTGATCATCTCTTCTTTAGATGCCCTGTTACGGCTTCCCTAGCACGGTTCTGGGCTAACAAATGTCATTTATCGTGGAGAAATCAATCTTGGCAAGATAATCTTCAGTGGGCAATCCGTTGTATAGGCGGCCATAGTTTCCACCAGCGCATTGCACGCTTCTCATTTGCAGCATTATGCCACATTATCTGGACAACTCGGAACAATATCCTTTTCGGGAATCAACCACTTTTTGTGCCGGCTCTACGGCAACATCTTACTAAACTCACTAAGGATAGAGGTTTGTCTTTCAAACCGGTTGAAGACAATCTTTGTAACCGCAGGGTCCAAGGCAGATGGGGCATATCGTCTACCATTTTTGAGTAATCCCCTTGGGGCTGTGGCATCTCTGCTTTTGCAGTTTAGCGGTCGGTTCTTTGGCCTTGCTGTATCTTGCGTTTATTGCGCTTACCTTCTTTACCGTTACACCTTTGCACCTTTTGGGACACCCTATGTGTTGCTCTAGGTACAAGGTTTTTGTGTTTCGGTTACACCTCTTGTAAGTATCGCTTTGGAAAGTCAATACATTTCTTACCTTACCAAAAAAAAAAAAAAAAGATTGTATATTTGCCTCCCCGTGTCTCTGGTACGAACGTGAACGTTGGTTTTGCAGCCTCATGGACCCATTCAGGACGATGAGAATAAAGGAGATAAACATAAACCTCAGGTGAGTCTGGTTCAATTGAAAGTGCCAGAAATGTCATTTCCTCTCTCTCCTAGCTGCATAAAATAGCTTAAGTATTCTTGTATCTGATTATCGCAAGTAGAAGGACAATTTGGGGTGCAAAGCTTGAAGATGTCAAAGGTGAGGGCTGCCCTTGAGGAAAAATTGAGGCACGAGAATGTTTTTAGTTCGATTGCTACAAAAGGGGAGAAAAACCAAAAACATTCGAAACCAGTGAACGGGTACTGCTCTAATTGCCCACAACTGCTCTTTGTAATAATTTAAGGCGTTTACTAAAGTTCCTTCTTCAACAGGCAGCCAGAGACCTATGCAGATTTCAATGATCATGCTACTGAAGATGTAGCATCTCATCATGGGTTGATGACTGGGAATGCGGGATCATTGAAATTAACTAAACTCTCCAATCTTCTGTGGGTTGAAAACAAGAGACAGAAGGTTTGGATCTCGGCATGATTATGTTCAATTTTTTCCTTTAGTGCAAGAAATTATGTGATTGACCAAAACGTGTTTGCTACAACTAGACAACTTCCTACCAAGGAGAATATATGGGTTAAAGATTCAAAATGAAAGTAAATTTCCATTTGGTACAGTCCTTGAACAATGTTCCTATTAGGTGTTTCTGATGATTCAGGAATTAGTTGCTCTAGAATGGACGAGACTGTTAGGATAATCTAGTATAGATGGGACTAAACATGTCAGTAATATACCTAAAACATTGCAAAAAAGAAAAAAAATTATCATGGGCTACAATTAGGGTATATGGCTAGCACATGTTAACACTTCGTCTTTACTTATTTTCATGTTATAGGGCAATCTTGTATGGACCATGTCAAGTAAAATACCTAAAAATTGGAAAGAATAATATTCTACTTTACTGTCCCTTGAAGTTTTTAAGGAACTTTTTTTTATTCTTGCGATTGTATTCAGATTTCGATGTTGTCTCGGACCTCGCTCTCTGTCCTAACTCTTTTTTTTTTTTTATCGTTGGAGATGATAGATGAGAGATGCTAGATTTTTTTTTTTTGGTCAGAAAGATGATAGATTGATATACCTTCTATTTAGATGATTGTTAAATTACCACAACAGTAATAGGGTTATAAGTCGACCTAAGTACAGTCTTTTTATGGATTGTCCTTGCGCTGGATATCTACTATATTTTGAAACAGCTCAAGTGATAGTATCATATTAATTCTGGAAGGATTCAAGGAAGCTCTAAGTGACAGTACCGTATTGATCCTGAAATGAATATTATGAATGAGAAGCTTTTCATCTTGCTCCTGGAAGGTCACATTGGGTGATGATGATTTGCCAAAGAGGGATGATATTGGAGAAAGGCGGAGGAAACATGGGCTTCGAGTATTGGTTGAAGCTGGAGTTATGTCAGAGGATGATCTTGGTGACGAAGATGGGAATCTTGAGGCTAATGGAGGTGCTGACTCTGAGGACAGTGAAACTGAAGAGTCAGCAGATGAGTTTTATAAGCAAGTGAAGCAGCAACGGGCTGCAAAACTTGCCGCTAAAGCAGAGATGTATTCAAGGTTTGTTTTCTGTTGCTCGTCCAATATGTTCCATCTCAATCTTCACGTGGTCCCAGAAGAGTGATATTAGGCACCCATTTTCATAAGTCAATTACAACTTATGCTATGACAAGTAAATTAATAGTCACATGCTGGTATATAAAACAAGGAGATCCTAGAAATTTTTCCAGTCATGTATGAGCTCCATCCATGTACCCATCTAAGATTTGTTTTTTTCTCCATTTCTATTTCTTGAAAATTTTTCTTAGATATTTGATATCAAGGGTTTAAGACCTTTACTTACAAGGAAAAGTCTTTAACATTGAACAATCTTTTGGAATGAAGACCAATTCATATTACCAAGTATAAAGCTCAAAATTACGTGGTGTGAGCGTACTATGTGTCTTCATATAAACAAATCATATCTTTCTTTTTAAAGGACATTGAACCTTGTCAACCAGCTGGATTTAGCTAAAACTTGAACTTACATTTTTATGAGTTTTATTTTCTGTTATGAAATAAGAAAGATGTTTCATCAATCTTTTTCCTACTTTGTCCTATAGATTTTTTTAATTTCTGGCAATATAGCAGGAAAAAAAAAGAGAACTTTTGAGGAGAGTGCATAGCATTCTGGATCTAATTAAAAGCAGAAGCCAAATGAAGATTAAGGAATAGGAATGGAATAGCTACCAAATCATCAAAATCATCGACCTGTGCTTACAAAATTCATGAGTTTTCTTTTTGTTATTGTGTAACATATGAAAACTCAATAGAAATATATAGTGCCATGTCATGGTGAAATTGCTGTCAGAATGTGATCAATTTGTGGTTAACTTTGATGCGCCTGCAGGGATCTGGCAATTCCATCCTTGCCTGAGACAGTCGATGGAAAGCGCCATATCACTTATCAGGTGAGCTTGCGTGCAATGGTTCTGATCAGTTGCGTTAATGGTCTTGGCTACTCGTTGCCATATTCAAAGATTTAACTTTTGCCATGAAAATGTTTTAGATGGAGAAAAATAGAGGACTGAAGCGTAATCGGAAGAAACTAACGAAAAATCCAAGGAAGAAGTACCGGGTGAGTCGAGAGAATCAGCTTGTTGATGTATGTCCTCACATTAACTTTTGATATTGCGTGGAATTTATGTTCATTTCGCGTGCAGAGTAAGCATGAGAAGACAGTGGTCCAACGAAAAGGGCAAGTCCGGGAGATCAGGAAGCCTTCCGGACCTTATGGCGGGTAAGCATCTGGTATTAATGCAGGAATCAGTCGAAGCGTTAGATTCAAGAGCTAAATGCTACTTTGGCTTGGAATCTGTCGCCCAGACCTTGTATCAACCTGCCGGTGATTTGGGCGACATGAGTATTAGTATATATAGTCGAGTTTCTATGATGCACAAGAATCAGTTGGTTTCTAACGGGGATGTAAGGGAAGACTTAGGAGCCCTGGCAATGCATATTCCCATTCATTGGCAGGCCAATTTTGTTTGTATCGGACTGGATTTTTGCATGAGTTGACATTGCTTTCCATGTCGAAGGCCTGTATTATTGTCGAGAAACTTTGTCAGAATTTCGTTTTAAAGATTGTGACTTCTTCCATTGTTTTCCCCTTTTTTTTTTCAAAGAAACCAATCTGTACGATGAGTTCTACTCCCGCCCAAAGGGAATTTTCTCTTCAGCTAGGACTGAATATTTGCCGAATGAATTTGAGCTGGGAATGGGCTGTGTTCCAATATGTGATCACGAAGCGTGGTATGCTTTTAGAACGTGAGGTGTCGCCTTTCGAACGCTCTGATCTGTGGGGAGAGATACCATAGAAAATGGCCGGAAGGACGAATTCAGGTTAGTGCTCAGCTCACATTAGAAATATGCAAAGTGATGTCTGGTGATCCTTTTGAGAGAAAATCATAGCAAGACTTGAAGCTATTTTAAAGAGTAAACCTCAGGGGTTCCGAGAAGAAGAAGAGGGAACTACGGGTAATATAGTGTCATTCAAGAAAACACGAGTATCGACAATTTGATTTCTTAAAGATGAGCCTCGTTAAAAGTGTGTCCGAACTGCGAAACCATCCGGGCAAATCAGGGTACTGTTTATCCGATCGCATCTCTCATTTCAGGATAGGAGGGGCTCCTGTTTTTTCAGTTTCCTACCAAGATTAAACAGAATAGTTAGTAGGAGAAACCTCGATGGTGGAAACAAAACGCAGCAGCATTCATGCTTCCTAATTTTTCCCTAAAAGGTGGCCGGCCTCTGCATTTTCGATCAATCCATGCCCATTTTCCATTAACTTAAACAAAACTCATTTGATATTTACATATTTCTATTTGTTTTTCTGTTGCTATTGCCTTAAAATCGAACTCTCGGAGAAACGCTGTCACCTCTAATTTGGTGCTTCACCATTGATGGAGAGCCGAGAGGTAGAGAAGCAACAGTAAAACTGCAGCCATGGCAACGATGGAAGACCATCGGCAAATTCTCGCTGCAAAACCCTTCTTGTTGTAGTGGATCAACAGCAGCGAAAGGAAAGCGGATGCGAAGGCGAGCATGATGGATAACACTAGCGCTCTGAAGGTCGACGAGTCTCGCCTGAGGATCGACGTCGGAACGAGGATCAGGGTATTGCCGACCACAAAGGTGACCGTCACGATGAATCTCATGACCGAGGCATCACGATGATGATGGGAATCGATTTGGGGGGGTGAACAGGGATGAAGCGGCGTCTTCAGATCCATGGGAAGCAAAATGAGGGGTGGGTTCGAGTTTTGTAATCCGTATTATATAGAAAAAAGTAAAGACCAAGAAGACCGGACATCGTCGCCGGACTACACGTTAAAACTAGGGGTGAATACCCCGGATGGACGTTCCGAACCGTGACAGTGACAAAATAAACAAAAAGGAAAAAAGAAAAAAGACCAAGAAGACGCGTCATTGCCGCCCGACTACCGTGACAGTGAGGACGTGTTTTTGGTCTTTTTTTCTAAAATCATCTCCCCCAGCGACCAAAAAAAAAAAAGGAGAAAAATCATCTCCCCACGTGACCCAACTCCGCTTTGGTGCGGTTGCCGAAGTTTGTGAGGTTAGCTAGCCTTCGAGACCGCATTTCTTTTTCTTTTTTTTTTTAAAGGAGTCTTGGTCTTTGTTCTCTTTTTAATTATTTTGCCATAAGTCTCGTTGAGTGGGTCCAAAGTCCAAGATTGCGGGGTCTTTTGGTTTTAATCAAGTGTTAAAGACTCATAATCGTCAAAGTTGGGCCTAATTCCCTAAAAAACCCTCAACTTTAGGTTAAGTCCCAAATCTACCCCGAACTTTTTTTTGTCTCAGAAAAAACCCAAAACTTTAAGTAAAGTCCCAAATCTACCCCGAAGTTTTTTTTATCTCAGAAAAAACCTCAAACTTTAGGTCAAATCCCAAATCTGCCCTAAATTTTTTTTTGTCTTGAAAAAAACTTCAAACTTTAGGTTCAGTCCCAAATCTACCCCAAATTTATTTTATGTAAAAAAAATCACCAAAATTCAATTTATTTTCAAAAATATACCCCGATAATCCAGTTCCAACTTAACGTGGCATTTTCATGTCGATAATAAATGATTTTATTTGGTTTTATTTCGGAGAATTTCAATAATTTTTTTTTGGTTTGATTTGTTGTCGAAGTGAAAACTCAACGTCGGTATGTTTCTATCACCCCATTACTTTGCTGATGTTGATTTGTTATGACGTGGAAGTGCCACGTCAAGTTGGGATGGGATCACGGGGGTATATTTTTTAAAATAAATTGAAATTTGCTGATTTTTTCTACATAAAACAAAATTCGGGGTAGATTTGGGACTGAATTTAAAGTTTGGGATTTTTTTCGAGACAAAAAAAAGTTCGGGGTAGATTTGAGACTGAACCTAAAGTTTGGGATTTTTTTCGAGACAAAAAAAAGTTTGGGACAGATTTGGGACTGGACCTAAAGTTTAGGGTTTTTTCTTAGACAAAAAAAAGTTCGGGGCAGATTTGGGATTTGACCTAAAGTTTGGGGTTTTTTAGGGAATTCACCCGTCAAAGTTGGCGTGCTCTGCTCTGAGGACGCGCTCCGTCGTTGAAAGTCACAGTCAAAAGACGCGGCTTTAATTTTTGAAATTGTTTTAACTAGGAATATGTAAAAGAATGGGGAACCGCCCAAACCATTCAAAACTGGACCGGATTGGCCTGAAATCAGCGGTTTCCATGAAGGTCAGTCTGATTTGCAATTCCAATTTATTAGAACTAATGGGTACCGATCCGATTTCCGGTTCTAGGCGTGGAACCGCCCACCCACCCATTCAAACCGGACCGGTAATTTATAAATATACATATAAATAATTTTTAAGAAAAATTTCAACCAAAAAAAAAAGAAAACATTTTTAAAAAATTGAAAACCATAAAATCCATAATTTGAAGCTCAACTCTCAACTTCCATCAACTCACGACCGCGCCTATATCCGTCCATCGCGTCCCTCTCTCACTCTCGGTCACCTCTATTTGTGTGAAACTTGGTGGGATCGGTTCCATGGATCCACCCGGGAGCCGGACGGTGTCGTCCGATTCCCGAGTGGATCCATGGAATCAATGGGCGGTTCCCGATTCCAATTTCTCGGAATCGGTCCTTAGTGGGCGGCTCCCGGTTGAGAACCGTCCACCCAGACCATACTCACCCCTAGTTTTAACGTGTAGTCAGGCGACGATGACGTGTCTTCTTGGTCTTTCTTATTTACTATATATACGGATGCTCCCTTTGTTTCAGGAGATATAGCAGGATTACAAAACTCAAACCCACCCCTCATTTTGCTTCCCATGGATCTGAAGACGCCGCTTCATCCCTGTTCATCCCCCCAAATCGATTCCCATCATCATCGTGATGCCTCGTGGCAAAATAAACAAAAAGGAAAAAAGAAAAAAGACCAAGAAGACGCGTCATCACCGCCCAACTACACGTTAAAACAATTCCAAAAATTCAAAGCTTCTCACGAATATACAATTGAGTCCTAAAACTTATAAAAAGTACAATCAACTCTTAAAACTTATCAAATTAGTAAAATCAAGTCATTCTATTAACTCCGTCCATTTTGGATAACGGAAAATATTGACATAGTTTTTTTTTAATATTTTCTCTTTTCTACGTGGCATTAAGATTAAAAGACATCGTTTTGATCAAAATTTCAATTTTTCAGCCTAAATTTTAGTTAAATTAGATTAAAAAATAAGAAAGCTAATAGTTTTTAAAAAAGCAAAAAAAGAAAAAGAAAATACAGGGGCGTGCCCTCTCTCCAATGGCCGCCGCCCCATCACTAGTGTGGTGTCGGCGATGGGTCATTGGCGATAGGGCGATGGCCACATAGGATGCCATGTACTAAAGAGAAAATAATAAAGAAAGCCATGTCGGCAATGTGTGTGTTTTTTAAAAAAAAATTAGCTTTTTTGTTTTTCAGTTTGTCTTTTTTTGGAAAAGCTTTTGGATTTTTTAACCTAATTTAGTTAAGATTTGATGTAAAAATTAGGATTCGGTTCAAAACGAGGTCGTTTTAGTGCTTTAATTAACCTTAACGCCACATAGGATGCCACGTAAGAGAGAGAAAATAATAAAGAAAGCCATGTCAACATTTTCGGTTAGTTAAATTGAACGGAGTTAACAGAAAGACTTGATTGCACTAATTTGACACGTTTTAAGAATTGGTTACACTTTTTGAAAATTTAGGACTCAAGCGCACTTTCGTGGCAATTTTTAGGACTTCTACTGCACTTATTCCTAATTTCTAATAGTGAATCACTCGATCAACAAGCAACTTGTTATTACCCATATTAACCTAATTTATGGGATTGCAAATTGCATAGGAAAATTGGGTTATCATCATTACTGATTTTCCTCAACTAGCTTAAGTCCCATTCCCCTCGATGTATAATAAGAGAATCAACCAAATCCACTTCTGACTTTAAATAATCAATGGATATAATTTCACCTTTAAGCAATTGCTTCACCATATTACATCTCAATCGGATATGTCTGTTTTAGCCATTGAAAGTTTAATTCTTTGCAATAGCTATTGCCTCTTGGCAATCACAATGGCTAGACACAGAATGTGTCGATTTCATTCCAAAAAGAATATCTGCTAAGGAGTTTTTTAACTACTTAGTGTCATCTCCAAATATGAGTTTGAGAAGAACTTTACCTTTCTCAAGGACTTGAGTAGTTCTCAAGTCACTAAAATAAATAATATCTTCTCCTTCCCCTATTAGAGTGTAGGAGGATAAAAACATTTTTTTTGTATGTATATGCCTAGTAGTAACTAAGTCTACCATTCATTCTTTCACATTGATCACAACATGGGATTGAGAAATAACCATAGCAATGACGTCATCAGAATCATATGCTTTAACCAAGTTGACTTTTGGTTTAGCGGTATGATCATTTCCCTCATAATTTTGTTTGGCTGATTTCCAAGTTATAGCATTTTCACCATGGGTGAACACAAATCCACTATGAGATTTTGTCTCATCTGAATTTGAATCTTGCTAGCATTATCGTATCTTTCTGATATAGTGGGAAATCCACTATATAAAATGTTGGCATTCTCTTTCTGCATTGTACCGTAAGAATTTCCTAATGTAAGCTTCATTAATTGAAATTAACTGAATTAATTTAGTCTAATAAAGGTGAGATATGTGGGTTCTTAATAAGTCTAACATGGGGCTGGCTAGTGTGGGCCGAGTACGGCCCGGCCCTTAATGAGAGGGTCCGTGATCGAAGACTCTATAAATAGCGCTCAAATCCCTCCCCTAACCTGATGATGCACAATCTGACTCACATACGGATCTAGAAAGGAATTTCTTCTCGTGAGTGTCAATCTCATTAGTCTAGTGTCCGACGAATGGTATAGGGGAGATGCACTTGAATTCGTGTTTGGAAACCGTCGCAAATTTCGCATCAAGTTCGATGGATTCCAAACCAAGTACGGGAATCAATAATTTCTCCATTTACATGTTTCAGTTTCTGATTATGGTGATCCTGGGCATGCCATTTTCGTGGACTACATGTGGTATCAGAGCCTACCATTGATTAGAATTGAAACACGCAGATTAAGACCATTTTCGTCTTGACCGAGAGGTTTTTGCCACTTTTCGAAAATTTTGGTCGGATAAAAGTTGAATTTTATTGCATATTTGGAATTTACTCGTCGATACAAGAAAATTGATGGGCAGCACGTCATCGGAGGATGTCGCACACGCCCTCATGCGTCGACACACACCCTGGGCACGGCGGTGCGTGAGGGCCACGCGTGGCTATGACGAACCGGCGCGCGCCAGCAACCGCTGACATGACGTTAGCGAAGGAGCGATCCGGGTCAACCCTGATCCTGACCCGACCCGACTATTGACTCGACCCAACCGTTGACCCAACCGGTCAAACGATCGGACCGGTCAACCAGTCGGACCGGCGGTTCAGACTGGTTTGACCGGTTGAACACGCGCCACGCTTTCCGGCGGTGTATGAGGGCGTGTCCGATGTCCGTTTGGGACGTTCTTGGTACTGACACACTCGTATCGAGATTCGCTACATTGTGGTGTATTTATTTTACATGTTTGAAGCTTTTACATATGTGAAAATACATATAGAACCCTATAAACTCGTATTTTTAGGGTATTTTTGCATATTTTCTTGTATTTCTTTATGGTTTCGGAAATACATATGGTAGCTCACATGTATATCACCACATAAGGATTGTGTAGAGTGTAATTCATTATCTATCAATGAATGGAATAATATAATTAGCATGACATATAATTTCAGAGATATACGCCCTTGTTTTTACGTCTAGCATTATATGTATATAGTGAATGTGATACATAAAGCTCAAATCCCTGGTATGAGAGATTTTGAAGGATTTAGTTGGGTAGTGATCGCCAAAGTGGCACACTAGACTGGGTTTGAGAAATATCGATCTCATATTGTGGTAGGATGTCTCATGTTTTAATGCGTGGTTATGCTCCCAAAGGAGGTGATTTATTATTGGTTCATGGAGGTATACATGTATGGTTTGTGCTTGAGGAATGACTGATCTTAGTAGTTCATACACCCAAAGGTGATGATTTTACGAAAGATTAGAATATATTCTCATGGCCGTTGTCATGTGGAGAGTATACAACTGCATGTCATATTTTCTGCCCAAAGGTGATTATGTGATGATGTATGTAACTCTCTATATAAGTACTCACATGATACTGATTGTGTTGTTTGTTTATTTTCCAGTCACCTTTTCTATAAATAGCAATTCCATTTCCATTGAGGTCCTTGCTGGGTGGAATTTTAAGAAATGGAAAAAGGATTTTCTATTTAGAATGGAGCTAGCAGATATTCAGATTGCTCTTACAAAGAATAAGCCGGTAGATATCACGACCATCAGTACTGAAGCCGAGAAAGCACACTATGCTGCTTAGGAAAAGAGCAATCAGATTTACTTATTGACAATGAAAAAATCCATTCAAGAACACTTGAAAAAGTGGTTTGACAGCTGACTGTACTGCTAAGGAAATGATGGCAGTCTTAGAGGCTAAAAACCGCATTTCATCTAATGCTGAGATTGGTACACTTCTTCAAAGGCTCTTCGATATGAAATATGATGGTACTGCTAGGGTTAGAGATTATGTCCTTAGGATGGTAGAACTAAAGACAAAGCTTCAAGCTCTTAATATTTCCATTCCTGATGCTTGCATTGTGCATCAAGCATTGAACACATTTCCACCTGATTTTGGGATTATAAAGACAAATTACAATTTCCAAGATGAGACTTAGTCGGTTAATGACTTGATAGCTAGGGTGGTAGCAGAGGAAGATAAACTTAAGAAGGAAAAATGGCATCTAGCCTTATACTGGTTCCCACAAGAGGAAGAATAAAAAGTTCAGAAATCGTATTCATAAAGGTACTCATGAAACTACTGGTCAATCTGACGATATGGGTCCAAAGAAAACATCCTTCAAGAAGGATGGTGATCGCTGATTCTTTTGTAAGAAGAAAGGTCACATAAAGAAGGACCGTAGAAAGTTCAAGACTTGGTTATCCAAACGTGAGCCTACAGGTAATGATTCTTTGGCACTTGTTTGTGAATCCAACCTATCAGAAGCACCATCCAGTTCTTGGTGGCTAGATACCGGTGCAATTAATCATGTTGCATTTACCATACAGGGATTCATAAATCGGAGGACGCCAAATCATGATAAATCAAGACTCACTATAGGAAACAACAAGAAAGTCGATGTGGTATTTGTAGGAGATGTTATTTTAATTCTAGATTCTAGTTTTAGTTTTCGTATCGTGTTTAGATATGTATGGCTACTCTTTTGCAATCAAGAACAATGTTATTTCTTTGTTTCATGATTCAAATAAGGTTGGGTACTATCATATGTCCAATGGATTGTACAGAATGTGTTTGTCTCCCAATGACATATATGTCGCTTATACAACTGAAAAGGTTATTTCCAAAATACCTTTACCTAAGAAATAGTCTTATGCATTATGACATAAACGGCTTTGTCACATCTCTAAGGATATAGTAGAAAGGCTAATAAAACCTAACATTCTGCCCACTCTAAAAAATGACCTAGAGATATGCGTCGACTGTTGTAGAGGCAAAATGACCAAGATAAGGAAGAAAACTACAGTCCAAAGTTCTGACCTGTTGGAGATCATTCACACTGATATTTGTGGACCCTATACAGCAACCTTGTGTAGAAATTTTTATTTCATCACATTTATTGATGACTATTTTCGATATAGCTATCTGTACTTGATTAAGGAAAAGTCCGAGTCTCTTGACAAGTTCAAGATTTTTCGGACTAAAGTTAAGAAACAGTTGGGAAAGGTCATAAAGGTTGTTATATCTGATTGAGATAGAGAGTATTATGACAAGCATGGCGATGCTGGACAGCTTAAAGGGCCATTTACCAAATACTTGGAGGATTCTGGGATAGTGGCTTAGTTTACTATGCCCAGAAGTTCGGAGCAGAATAGTGTGGCCGAAAGGCGCAATCGCACCCTTATGAAAATGGTGAGGAGTATGATTAGTAGGACAAACTTACCTAATTTTATGTGGGGTGAAGCTTTGAAAACAGTTTTGTACATTTTAAATTGTGTACCTACTAAAGCTGTCCCATTGACTCTTTTTGATTTATGGACCGGACATAAGCCTAGCTTAAACCATCTTAAGGTTTAGGAATGTCCTGCAGAAGCGAAGTTATATAATCCAACATTTAGTAAGTTAGACTCCAGAACCGCTCGGTGTTACTTTGCATCTTACCCTGATCATTCAAAGGAATATCGGTTCTATAATCCCAATGGAGGCACAAGAATTGTGGAATCACATATAGCGCAGTTTTTGGAGTTTGATGTGGCCGAAGAAAGTAGCTACTCACAGACTATTGAGGATAATAGTACGGTGGGTAATGTTATATCTTTTTCTCCTCCCATACAGATAATTATGGAGACTCCCACACCACATACTAAACCTGTTGAAGCTCAGAATCTTGTTGCCGAGACGGATCTTAATGAAGTTCCTCAAGCCTTTCAAGTACAGGATGAGACTATTGCAACTCCTGTTAGGAGATCCATTAGGAGAGACGATCAACTATACCACCGGACTATTTAGTCTATATAGAAGAGCAAGACTACGTTATCGATTTTGTGACTGATCCAGTGACTTATGCTGAAGCTGTTTCTTGTCCTCAGTCAGAACTGCGGTTAGATGCAATGAGAGATGAAATGCAATCTGTGAAGCATAATGGTGTTTGGGAACTTACTGAATTACCTGAAGGTCACAGATCTATTAGCTGCAAATGGGTATATAAGACTAAAAGGGATTCCAAAGGAAAGATTGAGAAGTTTAAAGCCAGACTAATAGCTAAGGGTTTCACTCAGAGAGAAAGAGTAGACTATGAAGCAACTTTTTCTCCAGTCTCTTCTAAAAATTCTTTGAGAGTAATTATGGCATTGGTAGCTCATTTCGATATGGAGTTACGCCAGATGGATGTTAAAACTGTCTTTCTCAATGGAGACCTTAATGAAGAAGTCTATATGGTGCAACCCGAAGGCTTTGCGATAGATGATTCAGGTACGCTTGTATGTAGATTGAAAAAGTCTATTTATGATCTCAAGCAAGCTTCTAGATAATGGTACTTGAAGTTTCATAGTATTGTCACTTCATTTGATTTTGTTGAGAACAAAGTAGATCAGTATATATACTGCAAGGTCAGTAGGAGGAAATTCATTTTCCTTATACTCTATGCGGATGATATCTTGCTTGCGAGCAGTGACCTTGGTTTACTGCATGAGACAAAGCGGATGCTGTCAAAGAACTTTGATATGAAGGACTTTGGTGAGGCGTCTTTTGTCCTTGGCATTGAGATTCATAGGAATCGTTCTCGCTGACTATTGGGTTTATCTCAGAGGGCATATGTTGATCGTATCTTAGAAAGATTTAACATGTAGCAATGCAAGCCAGGAACTACTCCTGTCATTAAGGGTGATAAGTTGAGTTTGTCGCAATGTCCTCATTCAGATTTTGAGAAAGCCTAAATGAATAATGTACCTTATACTAGTACACTTGGGAGTATTATGTATGCTCAAGTATGTACTAAACCAGATATTGCTTTTGCAACAAGATTTCTAGGCAGATATCAGTCAAATCCAGGACATAATCACTGGGTTACTGCCAAGAATGTTTTGAGGTACTTAAAGAGGACAAGAAATTATATGCTAATTTACGGACATGTTCAGGACCTGCAGTTAGTAGGGTATTCGGATGCAGACTTTGCTGGCTGTCAGGATGAGAAGAAGTCGACAATAGGGTACATTTTTTGTTAGCGAGAGGTGCAATATCATGGAAAAGCGAGAAACAAAAATCCATGTCATCCTTTACCATGCAAACGAAGTGTCGTAGTATGCTTTTCGGCCACTACTCAGGTTATTTGGCTCCGAAACCTTATTAGAGAATTGATTGTATTTGATTTTGTGGATAAGTCTATACAATTGTATTGTGACAATAAAGCTACAGTATTGTTTTTCAACAATAATAGAAGTCTCAGGGGGTCTAAGCATATGGAGGTCAAGTTCCTAACCATAAAGGAAACAGTTCAAAATGGTGACATTACAATAGAACACATTTCGACAAATAATATGATTGCAAATCCACTAACTAAAGGCCTTCGCCTTTGTGTATTTGATCGACATGTCATTAACATGGGCTTAGGAGTATCATGGGATATTATTAGTTAGTTGGAGTTGTTTAGTCTTATGTTGCTCTTATGAAATTTGTATATGATTTTATTACATTTTGTAACATTTGGATATGTATCAACTTTTTTGCATTCAATGAGGCATTTGTGAATGTAATTTTATCAAGTTGAGTGCATATATATATTTGATGAAAATCTCAAGGTATTGTGTAAATCTTGAGTACAGGCTAGGGGCATTCTTGGTATTAGCCTTATCGATATGTCTTGTTACACATAAGGAATAGTTAACTATAAGGGTAAGACATATGTAGATTTGTTGGAACCATTAAAGATATTCTCTGGCGACGCACTAGGTTTTATAACATTTGAGGAGAGAGAATTTAGACTGACAAAATAGAAAATACATGAAGTATCACTCATTATGAGGTATTGTCCATTTACCACACTATCATATTGAATCCATATCAGTAAAGTTGAAGGCACTCGTGATCACGGAAGGCTCTGTATGAGTACATGCAGTTACCGCCGTGATTCGGTGTTCGAGACTTTATGGGATTGGATTGATTATTAAGAATAATTTCTAGACTAACATAAGGGTGCGCACACAGTTCTATTTCAATTAATATTGCCCAAGTGGGAGAATGTAAGAATTTCCTAATGTAGGCTTCATTAATTGAAATTAACTGAATTAGGTTGGTCTAATAAATGTGAGATATGTAGGTTCTTAATAAGTCTAATATGGGGCTGGCTAGTGTGGGCCGAGTATAGCCTGTCCTGTAATGAGATGGCCCATGGTCAAAGACTCTACAGATAGCGCTCAAGTCCCTCCCCTAACCTGATGATGTACAATCTAACTCACATACGGATCTAGAGAGGAATTTCTTCTCGTGAGTAGCAATCTCATTAAGCCAGTGTCCGATGAAGGGTATAGGGGAGATGCACTTGAGTTCGTGTTCGGAAACCGTCGCAAATTCCGCGTCAAGTTCGATGGATTCCAAGCCAAGTATGCGAATCGATAATTTATCTATTTACATATTTCAGTTTCTGATTATGGTGATCCTAGGTATGCCATTTCCGTGGACTACAGGTACTGCATTTTTTGTCTCAACAATTGTAGTACTACCAAACAGGTCACTTTTAATAAAGGAAATCTATGGGAAGCACGATATTCAACATAATCAATAAATGTGGCTACACAATTTAAATTTAAAATAACTCGACAGCATGCAAATTTGTAAAAAGTCTAACAGGGCGGATGAAGGTATTAATTTCAATGACGCACACGAACATGCATATACCAGTATCACCTTTTACAAGATTGGGTCTAAATTGAACTCGAATTTCATCATACGTATTTGAATATGGCATTGAATTTTTTCAGCAACCATGCAAGCTAATGTATATCAACATAGCATTAAATAAAACTCAGAACATTCTTGAATGCCAACTCAACTTAGGGGCAAACACGAATCACGTAAAAACCCATTGACGGAAATTTTTTGTTATTTCCAGCATGGACACATCACAAGAAAACCAATCTGCATCAACTTTATTGACTAATTACAAATAATCAAGAAACAACTTAATAACATATCACGATTTCCTATCTCTTCACTCAGCAGTTAACACATGAAAGAGAGTGACGACTTAACATATCTATTTTTTTTCTGTTCACCTCTGGTTTTGCTTGAGAAGACACGCGGAAGTAGAATATAAACCAAGGTAGCGAATAGAATTTGAACATAAAATTGATTCTAAAATTCAATTAGAACATAAACGACCTGATTATTGAGAATCTGAATTATCCTTAAGATTGTTAGAAAATATGTTAGAAAATATGAAAAATAATAATAGATTTCCGAGCCGTGCAAGCAATATCTTAGGGATGATTCCACTCATCGGAGTACGAAACTTGGTGCATCGAGCTCTAGAGGTTATCCTCTCAGGATATAATAAATCTTTATCTTTACTCTGCATAGAGTAATAGAGGGAACATGAAAAACTTACCTTATGTAAAACTCAGCAAATAAATGGAAAAAGGAGAGAATTTCTTGTCCTTTTGTATTTTTTTTTATTGTAATTTAGAGATTCTCTTTATAGACAAATAAAGGAGATGGTTAATAAAGAAATAAATCAAATCAAAGGTTATAAAGCCCTTAAAAATTGATTGCGGTCATACTTTCCATTAAAGCTGTTGCAAAACAATTGCTTCAAATAATTCAAACCGTTGAAATATCCAACAAAACTAACAAACGAAAACAATTCCAACGATAAGGCCTTTTCAGTATCATCTAAAGGTAATTCATATATCATTCTTTGAAATCTCGTGAGGTCTGCTATGATTTGCTAGAAATGGTCGACAAAAAGTGATTCTTCGCGTCTCAGCGCTTCGGTATTGATCCATTGGCATAGATATACGATTAAACAAGCCGTCTTGCTAGACCGCGACCCAAAATATGTGAGGCTTATCACAATACGTGGCCTTATCCCCGAGACCAAGCATTGACCTTGACTTGGGATATCTCAAGTCATTGCTCAACGACACTTCCCATCATTGATGCTCGTGACCCAAAAAGAGCATGTGGACGTGGTCGCCCACATCCACCATTCGATCCGATACGGGACAGCATGAAAAGTAATGTAAGGTCCAAGGTTGTCGAGCCTACAAAGTGAGGATCGTTTAGAGATTCTTCTCTCGAAATCGTGTGAAAACGGAATGAACACGCAAAAACCTAGGCCTCATCTTGTTACATGCGGGGGACGAAGTTGTGGACCGTGAAATGTGAACGGGTAGAAAACCGAGTCCAAGTTGAGTACAAATGACGGGTGCACAAGTTGCGTTATCTTTTGGTTTCTGAGGCGGCGCGATTGGCTCGATTGCACGTCGAGAGATAAGGGAAGCTCTGCGTTTTCTTCGCGGTTGTCTCGTGGCCCATCATCATCCATTCCTGCCATCGACAAGGAGCGAACAGACAGGTACGGTGTGACAAATAAGGGCGCTGAACGACGTTGATCACGAGGGCCCGCGCCACCCGTCTTTCCACACCACTGAGAGGGTTTTCCACGGGGGGTACGATCGAGAGAAGTGATTTTCACGGCATCGCTGCCGACTTCTAAAGCAACATGATGATCATGACTAGATATTGAACGAGAATATATTGCAAATAGTTTATCGTGCTAGTGGCAGTTCTTGAAAATATCTTCGTTGAATTAGGCCTTTCGGCCCGGAAAAAGAAAAATTGGGATGGGTTGGGTCTCGATTTCTTCTGTTCATTCGCTTAACTATTTTCGATGGGAAAAATTATCTAAAAAGTTTTAAATTTATCGCACTTTTGCTAATTCAATCTTAAACCTTTTAATTTTGTCAATTGAGTTCTAAATATTTTCACGTTTTGTCAGTTGAATCTATCTAGTCAATTTTAATTAGAAATTACTAACGTGTATACCGGTAGTGACACATAAGACAGCAGGCAGTGCATGGACAATTTTTATAATTTTTTTATTTTTTTATAATTTTTATTTTCTTTTTCTTTCTTTATTTTCCTTTTTTTCTACCAAGTCGGGCGACCATAAGTGAGGGCAAACAACCCTCATTGACTATTGGATGAGGGTTGCGAAGCCCTCGCCAGTTGTAGGCAAGGGCACGAAGCCTTGTTGGTTGCAAACCAAGGGGCCAGGGCTTCGCAGCCCTTGCCAATTATGGGCAAGGCCGCGACCCTCGCTTGCAACCAGCGAGGGTTGGCCGGCCCTCGCCAGGGCTTGAAAGAAAAAAAGGAAAAAAATAAAAAAAAATTGAAAAAAAAATTATTGAAAATTTTCCACGTCAGCGTTAGACGAGCCACGCAAAACAGCTAGTGTCTACATCAACGATTTCCGACTAAAATTGACCGAATGAACTCAATTTATAAAACGTGAAAATGTTTAGGACTCAATTGGTAAAATTAAAAGGTTTAAAATTAAATTGACAGAATTGCAATAGATTTATGATGTTTTGGATAATTTTCCCATTTTCGATGAATTGGATATTATCAGTCATTTATGCACCTTTTAAGTATTAAGCCAATCGTTTCGAAAAGTTTAGTTTTGTTCATCTCGATAGGTCGTTAACCTTTCTTCTGGTTGAGGTTGAGGATTCTTTATAGGAGTAGAATTTAGCTAATTTATTTAATTTAATTTCAAACGAGGCCCCTTGCTTTTAATTTCTCTCAAACTTAAACAGAAGAAAACTATGATTAATAGCTTCTCGATAAAACCGACATAAGATATTGGCTATTTGAAGGCGTGATATATGAAATAATCATTAAAAAGTAGTTCAATCCTATAACTAAGGAAATATTACGTTTTAATTTGACTAAGAAAGTAAAAAAAAAAAATTGCATGTTATAATGCGATATCGCTTGATTAGAGCAACGACTCTTCTCGACACCATTATATTATTATAAATTATGAGACCGAAAGCATGAGATAATTATAGGCGCATAGTTATTAAATGTCTGCTATAGCAAAATTGTGAAAAAAAAAAATTCCGCGGCCAAGCACGGGCATTCAACTAGTTCCCTCTGAGGCTCTGATTATAAAACAAAAGCATCTCCACGTAAATCTAAAAGAACCGGTCATGTTTATTCGGATTTTGTTAACAAGTGCCCATTCGAATACTGAAAATTTATTATTTCGAAGATATTATTTTCCTCCTCTAGCGCATGGAAATTAAACAGATTTATTTTACTAGGTATGATTAATAAGTCTAGTAAAGACACTAGATAACAAAACCCTATCTATATCAACATGTCACAACAATATCTCTTTTTCGAGGATAAACTCGAGTTTGTAAGGACTCGATCATTCTCTCTGCAATGAGATTTTTCTTGCGCTCTCCATTCATTCTACCACCTATTTATTACCCTTGTCCATTTCCCTCCTCTCTCTCTATCTTCATATCGTGACTCCTTCGTATTAAATATATTTCCAGCCTTAATATAAAAGTACGTTTGCTAAAATGAAAATACATAAATCGCGTGTACTTTGAGATATACTATATAACAAACACAGCATAACGAGTCAAAATATCACTTTAATGTCTTATTGAATGAGTTGCTCAAAATGATTCATCTTATGTCAATATTAGCATTATATAAGCAAATACACTAATGTGAATTTCTCTCTATGCTTAAATATTTATATACGCCGTGACCGATCTTAGGTTCTTATCAATAAAAAGGGGTCTCACCTGGCATGCGCTAAGTCTAGGTTTGGGACTTAACTCGGGCTCTCCCAAACCCATATCATATCGTGACTTCAGGTTTAGATTTTTAACCTGTAAATGGTTTTTATCTAGGAGTCGCCACCAATCGGTTTGGGGTGGATCGATTAGAATCCCAAGTAAAGTGACAAGAAAATCATCTTACTCCTGCAAACCAGAGATTAAATGAGTTCGGGGACTTGATTACACTAGTCGGATAACTAATGCCATTTTAGTACCTTTTTACCCTATTCATTTCAAAAAATATTTGTTAGGTAATTTTGATTGATTTTAGGACGTTTCTCCTAACATGTAAGGTGATCGAGTGAGTGCATGATCATTAATGATTAGCAATCAATATAGATATGCAGCTTAGGGTTCTAATCCTAACTAAGGTGACAACATTCAAAACATGGCAATTTAGGTAATTATATCTCATTTAAAAGCAACATGCATACAATAATACAACAGTGGTAAAAACAAAACGCAAAGTACTACCATATAGCCCTATCCGACTTAAACATGATTAATAATAATTCACATATTTTAGTATTCAAAAATACTCATTTCTAAACTATTTCCTAATTTTAAAAGGAAAAAAAACGAATTTTTTTATTTTATAATAATAATAATAATAATAATAATAATAATAATATAAGTACGACAAAAAATTAAAAAAACTACTTTTTTTAATATTAATTTTTTAAAAAATATAAAATATAATATTCAACTGGGTCGGGTCTTTGGATTCTGGTCCGGTCGGGACGGACCTAGATCTATGAAACCGAGCCGAATCAACTGATTCGGGTCGAGTAATCGAATCCGAGTTGGGTCTGATGGACCCGAGCCAATGAATCGGCCCTCAGCCGTTTTTTGAACAGGACTGGGTCGGTTCAACCGGCCCTCACGTCTCAGACGCAGGGAGACCACTGACCAGACGAAATTCCGGTGATTCGTCGGATATTTCGTCCATTTAGTGGCATCACTCTCCTCAGCCCATCAAGCTAAAGAGATTCCAACGCCTAGTCGCTGCAGAGTCTACCAAAATGGTCATCAACCAGGCCCCGATCGGAGTTCATCAACCCGAATGCCAATCGGAGCTTGGTCGACGGACCCAAGCCATGATTTGGCTACTTTTGATCCCTAATGAGTAATGACCTCTATAAGACCAATCTGAGTCGGCTCAATCACCATTCGGGCCCCTGATCTCTGGCGAAGCTCAAACACACACCATTCTCATTGAGATATTTTAACAAACACATGGTATGCGCAGATGAAAACGGGAGATTTGGACCTATTTCGGAGCTTCGGTAGCCTGTACCTACCTTTGGTGATGACATACAGGCTACAGGGAACAACGGTATGGGTAGAGATTCGCATGAAACGGCCAGCGGGAGTCCTAGCCAAACCGCACATAAAAACAGGGGCAGACAGAGCGGAATGGAGGCCAGGAAGGCTCACCGGTTGACAACGCGTCTGGGGGGCTTCCGGCTGATCTGAGGGCGGCGGTGAGACTAATGGCTTACTTCTCTCAAGCGATGAGCCCTTGGTATGCTCTCTTTCTCTCTATTTTCTCTCAAACTATCTCTCTTCTTCTATTTCTCTCTCTCTTTGTTTTTTGTTCAAAGGGGACCGACCCTTTCTCTATCTCTCTCGCCGGCTTATATGACCGACGTCCAACCACTTTCTCTACTCTCATCTCCTCCATTAATGGCCTGCATCGGCCTATGCCTACTCAAGACTTTTGTGGCCGTTTAGGCCGGTGCAGGGAGCTGCTTTGGCTTAAGGGAGAAGAGAGGAAGGAGGAGAGAGGGGCGATCGGGAAATGAGGAAGGAGGGGACTGGCTATCAATGCCAGTCCCCTTGCCGTGTTTCCCTGTTTACCCTATATTTGGAGGGGACAGGAAAGGCCACTCCATCATCTATTGGTCGGACGGTGGAGAATAGAGCAAAACAGAGGAAGAGAGAGAGGCCGGCAACGGGGAGAAGGGAGAAGAAAGAGCTGGGCCGGATCGGGCCCAACTCAGGCGAAAGGGAAAAAAGAAAGAAAAGAAAGGGGCAAGCTGGGCCGCACAAAGAGAGGGCCGGGTCGACCCGACCCCGACTCGGCCCATTCCGAATTTTTTTAAATTTTTTAAATAATAATTAATAATTTTTTTTGAAAAATTAATTAAGAAAATATGCTCTAATAAGCTTTATTAATGCAAATGTGCCTAATGCCTATATGCAATGCACTTGGAATTAAAAACAATTTTTGTTTTAGGAATTAAAATTTTAATTCCTAATTTTTGCATAATTAATTTTTGGTAAATTAAAAATAGGTGTTAGCAATATATAACTTTGAGTTATAAAATTTGTGCAACATTATTTTATTGCACTCACCTAATAATATTTGTCTTGTTTTCACATGCACTTGTTTTGCCCCCTTCCCACGAAAAGATTCTCCCTTTTTCGGCGTTACGAAGCAAGACTTACCCACCTCTTGACAATAGCGAAAGAGTATAATTTACGCCGAAAGGTTCGCGGGCTGTGTCTGTTTGGACCTGAAAAAACCCTTTGTCAGAATATAAAAATTTTGTTTAAAATTCTAATAATAATATAAAATAATAATATATAGATTCACGTGTCAATATTTAAATATCGTAGAAAATTTCGTTTCGAACTTAGAAAACGTTGAAACGTGCGAACCACAATGTCTAAAAAGTTAATACCACGAAAAGCCTCAAACTGATATACTTATGATAATTTTATCCAAAATTAATATTTTGACCAAACTTCAAACTGGTACATTTGTGATAAATTTATCATCCGTTAATTTCCGTTAAATTGGATTAATGTCACAAAAAATCACAAATTGGTATACCCATAAGAAACGAAGAGTAAAACATAAAACTGACATATCAGTCAACTGTCGCGTGTCATTTAACAAAATAATTTGATAGTAAAATTTAACGAAAATAAACTGAGGATAAAATTGTCACTAGTATACCAGTTTAGGGTAAAATTATCATAAGTGTACTAGTTTAGAGCTTTTCGTAGTATTTTTTTTTTTGATAACCCAGGGAACCCCGCACGGCCGATAGCAGGGGAGTAAACCCTGGGGGCGACACGTGCTAGCCACCACACACGTGCAGCTTTTCGTAGTATTAATCCATATATAAATCAATGAAAGCCAAAAAAAAATCAAGGAAAATTTCCAATTAAGGACCTCAAGTGGGATCTTTTTCTCAAAAAAGGACCCCAAGTGGATATAATGTCAAATAAGGGCATGAAGTGCCCAATTAGTCTCAAATAATGACCTAAAGTGCCCAATTGGTCTCAAGTAAGGGCCTGGGTTCGTTGGCCAGTCAAATGTTCCTCGGCCGACGAGCATGGTTACTGTTCCGGCGATCGGAAAAGGGCAATTTCGTCTTTTTCTTTTTTTTCCTTTTCTGTTTTTTTTTTCCTTTTCCTTTTCCTTTTCTGTTTTTTTTTTCTTCTCTTCCATCTGAGGCCAGAGATCGGCAGAGCAAGAAAGATCGAATCTTGATCGATTGATTTTAATTGATTCATTCATACATTCAAAGAAAAGCAAGATCCGGATCGAGATCGAGCGGGGGGGTCAACGATCGAGCGGGCCACAGAAGATGCCATCATTGCAGGAGGAGCTGTTGCTGTCCACGCCCGGGAAGTTCAAGATCGACCAGCGCGGGCACGCCGTGAACCGCCAGTTCCACCGCTGCTTCGCCTCCACTAGCACCCTCTTCCTGTGGGCCCTCTTCCTCGTCGCCCTCACCGCCTCCTACCTCAGCTTCCAGAGCTTCGTCGACTTCGGGAACCGCTACTTGGACATCCAGTGGGAGAAGCGTGTCCGCGACTCCGCCCAGGTGCACCGCCACCCCGACGGGCTCTCTGTCCTCGTGACCGGTGCCGTAAGGTTTGTCGGCACGCACGTCTCCCTCGCCCTCAAGAAGCGCGGCGACGGCATTGTCGACATCGACAACTTCAACAACTACTACGAACCGTCCCTCAAGAAGGCATGCAGGTCCCTCCTCCAGGGCCACGGCGTGTTCATCGTCGAGGGTGACATCAACGACGCCTGCCTCTTCGCCAAGCTCTTCAACGTCGTCGCCTTCACCCACGTGATACACCTGGCGGCGCAGGCCGGCGTCTGCTACGCCATGAAGAACCCCCAGTCGTACGTCCACAGCAACGTCGCCGGCCTCGTCACCCTCCTCGAGGCCTGCAAGTCGGTCAACCCCCAGCCCGCCGTTGTCTGGGCCTCCTCCTCCTCCGTCTACGGCCTCAACGAGAAGAGCCCCTTCTTGGAGGCCAACCGCATCGACCGCCCCACCAGCCTCTACACCACCACCACGAAGGCTAGCGGAGGGATGAGAAGAAAAAAAAACAAGAAAAGGAAAAAAAGAAAAAAGAAAAAGACGAAACTGCCCTTTTCCGGTTGCCGGAACAATAACCGTGCTCGCCGGCCGGCGAACCCAGACCCTTACTTGAGACTGATTGAGCACTTTAAGTCCTTATTTGAGATTGATTAGGCACTTCAGATCCTTATTTGACACTATGACACTTTTTAGTTCAGCATTTGGAATGCTCATTTGAGCTCTAAAGTTCCTTAGCCAAATGCAAATGGCGTTTGGCAACTTTTTTACTCATTTTGGGGAGATGCGATTGCATTTGGAATGCTCTCTAAACAACCTTTGGCCAATGCAAGTGTGGAGGTGCTTTGGGAAGTTGTATTTTCGGAATGCAACTTTCACTATTCATCATGACCCGACCCGACTCGACCCAAACATGAAATTTTTATATTGGGTCAGGTTGGACATTAACTTGTTTGGGTAATAATATAAATAAGACTTCAGCTTATTTTGAATTTACCCGAGCCTGCCCGAAACAAGCCCACTGAAAACAAACAAGAACCATTTGATCTTCTTGCTCTCGAGGGCCAAGCCCACGCGAAACCTATCATCTTCTTCCATAGCTCCGCTTTCTCTTTCCAGCGGATCTCGTCTCCTCCCCAGTTTGACTTGCGCCGCCTCCCTCGATCCACCGTCATCGTCATCCCCTCCCAGGCATCGAGCTCGAACCAGGTCAGTCCCTGCAAACCCTAACTCCCTCCCGATTTCGTGAATGAAAGCGGGTCCATCGTGCGTCGCCAACCGCTACGTCAGGTAGCGGATTTTGAATTGTGGGTCTTTCGAAGTTTCGCTTTTCCGATAGCAAATTGTGGGTTTATTGCTGATGGGTGCGGGTTTGCTGTTCGATGTGAAGCGAATTCTGTGGTGGGTTTCGCGACAACTGCGGCGAGAGCTCCCTCTCCGCCGTCAAGGTCCCCATCTCCCTCTCTTCCGTAATTTCGCTTCGCACTGGTCTAGGGTGTCGCTGGATCAATGCTACTACTGGAATATGGTTGCTGATATGAATCTGCCATTGGTTGTCTCCTTATGTTGTGATTTTCCTCTTTTTAATTGATAATTAGTTTTTTCTGACTCGCAGTGGAGCAAACATGGAGCCAGCCCACAATAAAAGGCACACCACCTGCTCCAAGGGACGGCCATAGTTTTACTAATGTTGGTGACAATTTGTTTGTGTTTGGTGGGACGGATGGGACGAACCCTCTTGCGGATTTGCATATACTAGACACTCGCAAGTTACATTTACCTTCCCCTTTCGCCCCTGGTGGCCATACAGTCTTGTCGACTAATAATCTGTGCATCTTTTCATTATACTTGCAACAGCAGAAGTTGGGCTCTTTTTAATGTAGCTCACGAATATGTTACGTAGCTTCTCATACATGGATATCACCAATTACAAGGGGAGAGGCACCGGAGGCAAGGCAGGGTCATAGTGCAGCACCTGTGTGTAGAAGGCTGCTCATATTTGGTGGGTATGGAAAATCTCCTGATGATGAGGATGAAGTATATTATAATGATCTCTTCATATTGAACACAGGTACATTCTTTTTAAAAGTCGACATTTCTTCTTTGCTTCTAGTCCAAAACGGGTACCATTGTCTCTTCATATTGAACACAGGTACTCTTCATATCGGTTTCTCTTGCTGATTGATGAAGTTGGAAATTGGTACTTGCTAAACCAATTTTTTTTGTTCTTATTGCAAATTTACTTGTGTCTTGAACAGAGTTTGTTTAGTCCTCACGCTGATTTCTGTCCAATTTCCATCTCATTGGCTTTGGCAATTTGTAATCATGAGGCCCCTTCATTACCCACATTTCTATTTCCAATTGATATTGTACGTTAACAAGCAATCAATAATGATTTGAACATTCACCGCTTCCTTTTCTGCTAATTTTACAGAATAGAATCCACTTGAAGCAAAACAAGATTCCGCGAGAGTTTTCTTGTCATCGATTGGAACTAGTCAAGCTTTGCAAAAGATTTTGTCTTCTTTGTGCTTCTTCAGGGGCTTGCTGTGCTGGTGCACAGCTTGTTCTTCTTACAATGAAATTTAATTAAGACGAATTGGGTTTTGCTGGAAGCTGGTTTGTATGTTTGTCACACGTTCCAAGCTGATTTGTATGAGGAATTGGGTTTTTCATTGGTGGTAGTAACTCTTGCAAATGACCAACATTATTGCCAATGCTCACCACGTATGTTTTCTTTGATGCTGTGTTTCTCCTCTTATGGTGGCATTTATTGTACTGCTTCAGTTTAGGCTTTTGTCCTGGATTACTCATTGTATGAAGTGCTGTAGTGAAATAGCTCGAATGAAATCCAACAAATGCATGGTTTCTCTTGCAATCGAATTGAATGTGTACTCGTTCTGCTCATTTTGCAGCTTCTCTTTCGGCTTATGAACTAGTTAGGCATGAATGTGTACTCGTGTCGCCTTCGTTTGCTTTTTTTTGCCAAATCGAACTCGGAACGCTGCTTTACTTCATGTTACGAAACATCTGCCGGAATGAGGGACCGAAACCTCCCGAGACAACCTTTGTTTTCGAGCTGGAAAGTAAATATAAAAGCGGAGTTTAGGACTGCACCCTAACGGATAAATGATGCAAAAGTACCACATTTGGGAACAAATTTAGCAGTACGGTCGTGCATGAAATGTGAGGAACAATTCTTTCAAGAGGATAGCGAACCTCTAAACATGAACCCGACCCAACCCGACCCGAACACGACCTGACCCGATCGCGCAACTATATCATGTTCGGGTCTTATTTCGGGTCGGGCCAAGTAAACATATGCATTGTTTTGGGTCGGGTCGGGTATCATGAAAACCTGACCCGACCCGATCCATTGACACCTCTATCTCTAAGAGACTTTTGGCCAATGAAAATGTGGAGGTGCTTTGGGAAGTTGTATTTTCGGAATGCAACTTGCACTATTCATCATGACTATTCATCTTCCCCAGAGGTAGGTCCAGCGGCCGATGACCGCCGCCCGAGGGCTAGCTCGACCCCGACGACCATCGCCTGGGGATTGCGCGACCCCAAGCGGCGGTGGCCGGTGACCAAATTTGGCCTTTGACGGTTGGCCAGCGACCAGATCTGGCCGGCGGTGGTGGCCGGTAGTTAAGCTCCACCGAAGCTTTTTTTTTTATTTTTAAATATTAGCAAAAGTCCTTTAACCAAGTTGATTTTAAAAAACACTTACTAAATACTATTTGCATTTCGCAAAACCCCTTTAGCTCAAAGGTATTTGCATTCCTCCAAATGCATTCATCCAAAGTCGAACCAAACGGGCCATATATCTACTTGAGACCCTTTTTTGGGAAAAAGACTTCACTTTAAGTCCTTAATTGAAATTTACCCAAAAATCAATCTAGCTAAGCGCTCAATGTGCTTGTTCCTTCACACAGAATATTCGTGCGAGAGATTTCCTGACTGCCAACTTTTCGATTGGGCTACGACAATCATCTTTGTAATCTGAACTATTCGTATCGCGACTAGCAAGGAGCAATTAAAATTGAATTCAAATATTTCGTAACGGATGGAGAATTTTCTCGATAAGTCGGAAGGAGTGGTGAACTTCGGTTGTGCCTCTTCTCTACTACCGAGGTGGAAAGGAGAGATGATGGCCCGACGTCGGTCGGACCAACCGCACTTTTTGAACTTTTCCGCCAATGGTCGGCCTTGTGCCCTTTTAAACGTCCTTTTGCATGCCGACATGGACCGACGATGACGTATGCTGAGTCACGTCATCGGCTGACCGGGCGCTTACGTGTGCAGCACGTCGGCTGTCGCTCCACCTCATAGTTCTACATGCGATGACTTGCCTAGCCGACGCTTGGAAGCCCTCGAAGGAATCGGACTCTATAATGTTATTATATTCAGCATCGATTTCAAGGTCGAGGCTAATGTAGGAGCTCAAATTTCTCCAATAAATTAAGTAGAATTGCACTTCTTTCCAGAAAGGTGGATGTCCTTTAGAAGGAGGAGAAATAAATCATAAATAATTCGTAACGAAATAATAATACCGATACTTCTACATGGTATCGATTTATAAAATTGATTTTACGATGAAACTTGCCTTTTTCTCATGGAATACTTGAACAAGTTGAAGCAATAGATGCTCGTTAGAGATCATTCACGTGGATTTTTTGTTAGCCTCTTATCTGATCCGTGAGATTGATGACGTAGTTTTTAAAGTCAAGATTTATGCAACTAAGGTAGGTCAAAGCTTATTTTAGAGTTTGTCATGTCATTTTATAAATTTATTAATCATTTTGTCATGTCATTATTATGCAATGCACAATTGCACATGACTTTTAAAAGGGCAAATGTGTATTTGCATCTCACTTTGTTTTTTTTTTCTTTTTGCAAGAGATCCATCTTTTATCCTTAATTTTTATAAAATAAAAAAAATAAAGAAAAGGGAGAAAAGTAATTTTTAAAAAATATACTACTATCATAAAAAATAAAACATCAATAGAAATATTTTAGAAAATTTGATAAAAACGAATATATCGATAAAACTAATGAGAAATTTTAAGACAGAGGCAATTAAGTAAAATGGAAAAAAAAGGCCTCGATAACAAAATGGTCAAATTACAAAAATAGGATACTCATTATATCTTTTTTAATGGTTAATTGATGAAACAATGATTGATGGATAAAACTTATTTGAAAATATCATTGTGGATTTCGACTAATCATTTCTTTCTATGAGTTCTTGACGTCATTTCCTTTTATAATTTTTTGAAAAATATTCTTATTTTTTACCTTAATTAATTATATAAATATGCATTATAAGCAAGTAATTTTTGTTATTTGACATTTTTGTCGGGAGACCTTTTCCCTTATTCATCTAATTTGCGTTTATTCTTCTTCTTAAAACATCTTCTTTAGTTCTATTAAAGTGGATATATTTATCAAAACATTAACAAAAAAATTTTGTATAACAATATTATTGGTATTTACCTTTTTTATTATTAGTACTTTAGTTGATTTAGTTTTCTTCCACTTTCTATTAATTTTTTTTTCATTTTTTCGCAACAATTAAGGTTAAAAGAAAATTTTTCTTAAAGAATGAGTTGAAAATATACCTTTACCTCCTTAAAATAATATAAATTGCCTATGCTAACAAAAAGAAATCGAATAGCTAAGGGCGGTAATAATTTAAGAGTTCATAGAGCACTAATATAACGGTTGAATGTTCGGGAGGAAGGGTAACCTTATAACTCTTCCAAAGGTTTAGCCAAGTTCCTCATAGTTTTCCCCCAAGAATAAGCTTTGCAAAGAGCTGGGAGATGGCAATATGCTAATGAACTTGACTACCATCTTTCGTTTTTCCTTTATTGACAAATGAGCTCGTTTATCTTATTTACAAGTTTCGAAGATACTGCAAACGGTGGCTAGTCGGTATAGCACGTTTGCAGTGACGCAAACTGCAGAGTAAAGAGGTCTTGTGGTAAAAAGAAATAGTTGATGCAGTGAACTTCATCTCTCGTTTGTTCAAGTGAGTTGTGTAAAAATTTCCTAATGTGGGCTTCATTAATTGAATTAGTTTGGTTTAATAAAGGTAAAATATATGGGTTCTTAATAAGTCTAATATAGAGCTGGCTGGTGTGGGTCGAGTACGGCCCGGCCCGTAATGAGAGGGCCCGTGATCGACAACTCTAGAAATAACGCTCAAGTCTCTCCCTTAATCCGATGATGCACAATTTGACTCACATACGGATCTAGAGAGAACTTTCTTCTCGTGAGTGGCAATCTCATTAGACCAATGTTCTAATGAAGGATATAGGGGAGAAGCATTTGAGTTCGTGTTCGGAAACTGTCGCAAATTTCACGTCAAGTTCGATGGATTCCAAACCAGGTACGCGAATCGATAATTTCTCCATTAACGTATTTCGGTTTCTGATTATGGTGATCCTAGGCATGCCATTTTCGTGGCCAACAATTTGAAACGATGAATCTTTCACCCTCACCCCGTAGTTCCGATATCGTATGAGAAAGTCCATGTATAAACTAATAGGTGAAAGCGTGATTTAATTTATAAATATTCTAGTACTCCCTTTAAGGCGTAGGTGGGATATGTAACTAGGGAGGTAAATAAGGGTTGAGAAAGATTTGAATTTAGGACATTCTAAATTGACACTATGATTTTGTAGGACCACCACCAACTTTTCAAAAAGCATAAGCTAATAAGTGGCGGGAAACTGCATGAATATAAAGAGTATATGAGACCCGTTGTCAAGCATAATTGCATATATTAACAAAAACATCGACATTAGTGTAAGATCTTCCATTACTTAAAAAAAAACTAGGTGATAGCAAAAGAATCTCAAGTACTTTGGACCTTACTTAAATTGCTACATTTGGACCACGAGACGTTAAAATAAAGTTGGGTATTACTAAGGGCAAAAAAAAATTCTGACCCAACATGGAAGATTAGGACGTGTGGGCTCCAGCACGTTAGAAAAACGAACGCGTCAGTAGAGCCCGCCTGGTTGTAGGACTGGCCGGTGGAGCCTGCTTGGCTACAGGACAGGCCGCCGAGGCCCCCAAGTGGCAATGAGCTCTGAGGCAATCTCCAAACCTAGCCTTGGAGGGATCTTCCCCCGGTTTGGAGATCTTCGCTAAGTCCAGCCAAACACGTATGCCCTGACATTTGCCGGCTGTACAAGCTAGTAAGGAAGCTTAGTTAAACCCTAATGTTGCATATAGGTGGCGTAATCAAAGAGTCCCACAGCAAAAAGGGATGGATCTAGAGTGAAAAAAAATGCTCTGCTGGGGCATGTGCGCTTTTTGGGTGGTAAAGTGAACGCGGCTTCTCCTGACCAGCCCTGGGATCTGCAAACCACGTATGTCATCTCGTATTCCCCCCTCAGCGCTCCCCTGAGCTTTCACAAATAGAGGGGGACCATCTTGATAGAAACGCTAAGAAGGCGAAAAGGAGTTCTGAGGCTAACATTGATGTCCCGAGAGAGATGAATCACCCTTCGTATCGTGAGACCCTCTTGGGTAAAAATATTGAAACCCCCACTGAAATGGAAGAGGATGCGTCATCCTGGGACGATTCTGATGAAGAAGTTATTGATGAGGAAGATTTAGATTGTCCAATCATTGGTATTACTAGAGAGGAAAAAAAACGACTCAGATCCCCTTGGCGCAAAGCACTAATAATCAAATTGTTGGGTCGTAATATAGGGTACACCCTTCTATTGTGACGACTGTTAACTCTATGGAAACCGAATGGAGAACTTTCGGTGGTTGATGTTGGCAATGGCTTCTTTGTTGTTAACTTTAATCTGGCTGAGGACCGTGAGTCCGTCTTGAAAAATGGTCCTTGGATGATTTTCGATCATTACTTAGCGATACAACCTTGGGTTCCCAACTTCATTTCAGAAAAAGCTACTATAAACAAAGTCGCAGCTTGGGTTCGCATTCCTCGGCTATCACTTGAGTACTTTGATGAAGAATTCTTAATGCGAATAGGAAATCGGATTGGCCTCCCTCTAAAAGCGGATGCCACAACACTTGCTGCAGAAAGAGCTAATTATGCTCGGATGTGTATTCAAATTGATCTCACTAAACCTCTTATTCCCAAAATGTCTATTGCTGGGAATCGTTTCAGAATTGAGTATGAAGGTTTACATTTAATTTGCTTCCATTGTGGCTGCTATGGGCATAGAACGGAAGACTGCAAGGGTAGTAGTGTGTCTGGGGTAGCTGATCAAGGCGTAAGAGTTCCAACAGAAAATGCTACAACTAGAAAGGATAATTCTGATGCTCCAAAACAAGATGAAAAATTCGGGGGATGGATGGTGGTACAAAAATCGAGGAGAACGACAACTCGTCGAGGACGAGGGGACAACATTGGAAAACACCAGTCAGGATCTCGCTTTGCCGTGTTGCACTCTCACATAGAAAATGAACAACCGGAAATAGCAGAATCTGAGAATCCCTTGCCTTCGCAAGATATCACTGAACATCTTGCCCCGCCTAAGATGCGGTCTCAATTGGGTGATGATGAGCTACTTGACCATTTTGCAAAGGATTATAAAACCCCTAGCCAACAACCTCCAAAGCCTTCTGAGTTGATGGTTGCCAAGTCTAGACGTCTGCCTCTTCGCAGTAAAGGGGATACTGATATGGATGATAACTTAGTAGTCGTCCACAACCCTGTATCATCGGTGGGATGTGAAATGGATATGTTAGTGGGGATCAAAGGGGTCGGTTCACATTCTGGAAATTGGAGCACTAAGGTTAATATGCAACCCAAGCCCCCCGATCCCATATTGAACAGTAGCAGTCGAGACATGGAAGATGACTCGGGAACTTTGGCTATCTCATTGGTACCTGATACCTTTGATGAGATCATGAATTAACTTTGCCTTTCTGTGTAATTTGCCTCTCCAAAATCTTTTCTTATGATGAATATTATAGTTTGGAACTGTCAAGGAGCTGGTAGTAAGAAATTTCTCATAGCCATGAGGGATATTATTAAACTACAGGTGCCCGATATTCTTGTAATGCTGGAACCTAGAATCAGTGGCGATAAGGTTTCTACAGTTATTGCAAAACTGGGATTCAGGCATTCAGTTAGGGAAGATGCACAAGGTTTTTCTGGAGGTATATGGTTTCTATGGAAGGATGATTCAATTCGAGTAGATTTGCTTTGCTCTAATGCTCAATTCATTCACCTCAAGCTGACGGTGAATTGGGTTTCATGGTGTTACACCGCTATTTATGCTAACCCTGCAGAGAGCAAGAAAAAAGAATTGTGGTCTGCTATTGCTAACCTAGCTATCTCAATGACCATGCCTTGGCTCATCGCGGGCGACTTTAATGAAATTGCTTATGGTCATGAAAAAATTGGCGGAGCTCCTGTTTCGTTGGTCAAATGTGACAAATTCAGAAATTGGATCGACTCCTGTCAACTTCTTGACCTCGGTTTCACCGGTTACAAATACACCTGGAGAGGTCCGAAGTGGTCAGGACTTGCTAGAGTTTTCAAGAGGCTGGATAGAGCGTTGTGTAATGCAGATTGGCGATTGATGTTTCCTAATGCTTTTGTCAAGGTCCTACTGCGAGTTAAATCTGACCACCATCCACTTCTTATCAACCTTAGCGGCATCACTACTCATAAACGCGCTAATCTACCTTTCCGTTTTGAAGCTGCCTGGATAACTCACCCTGAATTCTCTGACTTTGTTAAAGAGAATTGGAGTGTTGACACTACACTTCAAGCCCAATTGGAACAGTTCAAGGAACGCGTACAAGAATGGAATAGGAATACATTCGGACATATCTCCAGACGCAAACGACAGCTCCTTGCTAGAATTGCAGGCATCCAAAGAAAACTGGAACAGGGACACAATCCTTTTCTTGAGGAACTTGAGCAGAAGCTAAAACATGAGTATATGGAAACTTCACTGCAAGAAGAAATTTTTTGGTTCCAAAAGGCCAGGCATAAATTTATCACTTTTGGGGATAGGAACACTCGTTTCTTTCATACCACAACAATCGTTCGACGAAGAAAGAATGGCATCTTATCCCTAAAGAGCGAGGATGGAAGTTGGATTGACGATCCCACTCAACTGAAGAACTTGGCTATCTCCTATTTTCAGAAGCTTTACACAGAAGAATGTTCACGCACTTCCACGGTGAATTGGCCTGATCGTTTCAATCGTGTTTCCCAAGATGAGATTCAGAGGCTTTCAAAACATCTAAGTAGAGAGGAAATTCAGAATGCATTGTTTGGAATGGGACCGTTTAAAGCACCAGGACCAGATGGATTTCAGGCAATTTTTTATCAGAACCAATGGGCAACAGTGAGCAACTCGGTAAATCTTGAAATTGAGAAACCATGGCTTCGGGATGGAAACTTGGACGACATCAACCAGACACTTATTACCTTGATCCCTAAAGTTGATAATCCCGATAGATTGGTACATTTCCGACTCATCAGCCTCTGCAATGTTTCCTACAAAATAATCACTAAGATTATTGTCAACCGATTGAAGGAAGTAATGCCACTTCTGACTTCACCCAATCAAGTGAGCCTTGTTCCAGGTCGCTACATTCAAGATAACATTATCATTGCTTAGGAAATCATTCATTCAATGCGCAAGAGGAGGGGCAAGAAGGGTTACATGCTAGTTAAGATAGATTTAGAGAAGGCATATGATAGACTAAATTGGGATTTCATTCGCGAGACTCTTCAATTGGCTGGTATCCCTGAATCATTGTTGAATCTTATTATGCGGTGTGTTACAACTAGCAATATGCAACTGCTTTAGAATGGGGAATTAACTGAAGTGTTTAAGCCTACAAGGGGCCTAAGACAAGGGGACCCACTTTCGCCTTTCTTATTTGTCCTTTGTATGGAATGACTTTCTCATTTAATCATGGAGTTGATTGAGAAGGGAGAATGGAAGCCGTTTCGTACCCGTCCAGGAAGCCCTGTAATCTCGCACTTAATGTTTGCGGACGATCTCCTTCTTTTTGCAGAAGCCTCTCCTCAACAAATGCTGGTTATCAAACAGTGCTTGGATTCTTTCTGCGATGCTTCGGGTCAAAAGGTTAGTAATACTAAGTCGAAGCTATTTTGTTCGAAGAACGTCCCTCGACATGAAATGACACTTATCAGCACCATGGGAGGCTTTCCTCTTACTACCAATCTTGGCAAATATTTAGGGGTACCATTGCTTCATGAAAGAGTTACCCATAGAACTTACCAACCTGTTGTTGACAAAGTGCATAGTAAGTTAAGCAGGTGGAAAGCTGCAAATTTATCTCTCGCAGGTAGAATCACCCTGGTTCAATCTATTGCTATGACTATGCCATCTTATGCGATGCAAGCAGCGAAGCTACCTGTAATTACATGTGAAGCAATAGAGAGAGAGTGTCAAAACTTTGTTTGGGGAGATGTTGAAGGTAAAAAGAAGATGCACTTGCTTAGTTGGGAGAAGCTTTGCCATCCGAAAGACTGTGGGGGGCTAGGATTTCGTAATTTGAGAGACAGTAACAAAGCTTACCTTATGAAATTGGCTTGGTTCTTAGTTTCGAAACCAACATTACTATGGGTTTTATATATTCGAGATAAATACAATTGTATTGAATTGGTACCGTCTGCTATACCCTCCAGTACTACACATTCTTTATTTTGGAAGGCTCTTAGCAGTGTCTGGAGTGATGTCCTAGAGGGTATGAGATGGGTAGTTGTTAATGGGCGATCGGTTAAATTCTGAAAGGATAACTGGGTTGATGAGGTTGGCCCACTAACCCACTGGATTCTTCCATCTGCTGCAGCACAGAACCTAGACTGCACTGTTCGTGATTTCGTTTGC
The DNA here is from genome assembly GCA_031216405.1 of Syzygium malaccense. Classification (NCBI taxonomy): domain Eukaryota; kingdom Viridiplantae; phylum Streptophyta; class Magnoliopsida; order Myrtales; family Myrtaceae; genus Syzygium; species Syzygium malaccense. Next base: position 19,250,440 of record CM062253.1, read on the forward strand.
AACAATCAATGGCACCTTGCACTTTTAAAAGACATTCTACCACAATCAATCTTGATGCGTATACATTCAATGCTTCCACCTTCTAATAATGGTGGTGAGGATTTGCTTATATGGGGTAGTGATAGCAATGGTTCCTTCACGGTTAAAGAAGCTTATGAATTAGTTGCGCCAATACATCAAATGCTGACTAACCGACTCTGGAGTTTAGTATGGAAATGAGATGGGCCACAAAGAATCAAAAGCTTCTTGTGGTTGGTTTCTCATCAGTGCCTACTCACTAACGATGAAAGATTTCGACGTAGACTCACAGCGGACTCTTGTTGCGTGATGTGCCCGCACTCTCCAGAGACAATTATACATGTTCTGAAAGATTGCAAGTATGCAAAGGCAATTTGGCAGAATATTCTACCTGCTAGTTTACAAGGTGAGTTCTTCACCCAAGATCTACTCCCATGGTTGATGTTAAACTTATCTAGTTCATCAACTAGCGTTCGTGATAATTGGTCACTTATTTTTGCTATTGCTTGTTGGTATTTCTGGAACTGGAGGAATAGAAGAATATTTGAGAAGGATTTTTGTCTTACTAGCGAACCCTTGTGCGTGATTCTAGGTCATGTTAAAGATATTGCTTCGGCTCGACTGGCAGAACATAGATTGTCTCCTCATAGGGAGAAAAAAGATAAGCTTGTGGGTTGGACTGCCCCTCCGACTGGTTGGGTCAAGCTCAATTTTGACGGGGCCTCTAAAGGCAACCCGGGACCCGCCTCAGCAGGTGGGCTTCTGCGCAATGAATCAGGCAATTGGCTTGCCGGATTTGCTCAAACTGTTGGAGTGTGCTCTTCGCTCAAAGCAGAACTATGGGGTATCCTTTTGGGTCTTAAAATGGCAATTTCTTTGGGCATACCCAAACTTATTGTGGAAGTAGACTCGCAAGTTGCCATTTCACTACTTCACAGTTCATCTCCCGCTCTCCACTTTGGCAACACACTCATCCCTCAAATTCAGAAACTTTTAAGGTGTTTCCAGAATGTCAAAATACTTCATAATTTTAGGGAAGGCAACTCATGTGCTGATTGGTTAGCAAATTGGGTATTTCATTCTAGTGATGCAAATAGTATCTTAGTGCTAGATAGGCCACCGATATGGTTGATTCCTCTATTGTTAGGAGATCAGGTTGGTTCAAGTTTCATTAGACGCGTTATGTTGTAATTTTTGGGCTTTGCCCCTTTCAACACTAAAAAAAAAGAAAAAAAAAGAGTCCCACAGCAGCTTTATGTTAATACATAAAGGCAGAGGAAATCTCCAGAGGCTGAACAGAAGCTTTGCCGTGTAACCACAAAGGACGGGTAACTGTCGGAGACGATGTTAAAACTAGCGGTCGAGGTAAATAGAATGCCGCTCGAGGACAAGGAGCAAGCGAGCGGGCGTTCTCGTTGTCTTGACTCGCGATAGTCTTCCTTTTTTGCTCGTTGGTCTTGGATTTCGATCCCCTCCTCCTCCTCTTCCCTTCTTTGAAACGCCTCCTCATCTTCCTTTTCTTTCCATTTCCTCTGCTTTCCTTTGCTCAATTCTCGTCCAAGAAGAAGAAGAGAGAAAAGAAAATGGGTTCAGCCAGATCCGAGACCCAGATGACCCCGACCCAGGTCACGGACGAGGAGGCAAACCTCTTCGCCATGTAGCTGGCGAGCACGTCCGTGCTCCCCATGGTCCTCAAGGCCATCATCGAGCTCAACCTCCTCAAGATCATGGCCAAGGCCGGGCCGGGCGCTTATCTCTCCCCTGGCGAAGTCGTGTCCCAGCTGCCGATCCGGAACCCCGACGCCCCGGTCATGCTCGACCAGATGTTCTGGCTGCTGGCCAGCTACTTCGTGCTCACGTGCCCTTTCCGCCACCTACCCGACGGAAAGGTCAAGCGGCTCTACGGTTTAGCCCCGGTGTGCAAGTTCTTGGTCAAGAACGCGGATGGGGTCTCCGTTGCCCCATTCAGCTTGATGAACCAGGACAAAGTCCTCATGGAAAGCTGGTACTTTTTCTTTCTTTGGCTCTTTTTCTTTGCTTCAACCCAACATAGCAGTACATGGTAAACTGTAGCCGGGAATTAAAGGATGGAAAGACACCGAGATGATAATTAACTCTTACAATTCTACATAACTAAAGGGGAGATTCATAGTCTGTTCCTACTAAAAATACAAGTTTTCACGTAATTTTTACTCGGTGTTTTCAAGGATTACTATCGGTCCACATAATATGTTAGGTTCTTTGCCTCTCCTTAGCCATAGATCTTACCAAATATAATGATCAAGAAAACGTCATAATCTCGCACCCTCTTTTCCATTCAAGAGTCGCTTTAACAGTAACTCATCCTGAACATGGAGCTTACGTCTCTTCAACTATCTCACCTCCTCATCACCAATGAAACCTCAAAACGACTGGCAATCTCAGCACTGAGTTCTCTCCGCAAAGTACATCGCTTAGCTGGTGTGGTCTGTTTTTCATGAGTCCTGTTTTCATGTTGCCTGTAGTGATTCCTAAATCGATTTAGTCACTTTCGAATTTTAGGTCCGAAAGCGGATCAGGAACGGGCCAGTGGCCCCCATCCTTGTCCTTGTATTAGTCACACTTATTATGTTAATTTAGATACGCATCGAATATGAAAAATACTAGGGTTGGAGGGCTTACCCGCGTTACTTCTCTTTCACTGCGATAAATGCAACTAGTAAGCTGTTCGTGTCGTCCATGGTTGTCTTGATTGACTTTAGAACGTTTTCCACAAGAAAATACGCAGTCCGCTAATCATTCAACTGCAGCGAAATCATCCCTGCGGAGTATACGATTGCTTGCTATGTCATCAGTGAATTGATGACGTTCGTTTTCTTGAATGATGGAAGTGGAGGATAGTCATACCAAGAAGCAATCGTATAAAATTCGCGGCTCTTAATGTGGTTTGCACAATTGCATGTAGTGGTCCCTATCACGTCATTACCACATCCTTCCTGGCAAGAACTTAAAGTTTTGGTATCCCACTCGGCCCATCGTTGATAGGAACCCCGTACTAACCCCCGTTGACCATTCCGGAAGCTTGCTTCGTCAATTTCGATTTCGATTTGATAATTTTTGCTGGAAAATTGAGGGTTGCTCTTGGTTGATGTATACAGATAAATTAACTAAGATGGGCACTATTATCTTAAATTGAGGGTTCCTCTAGGACGATGGGTTTGTAAAATAAAATATGAGTATATTGTAGAAAGAAATCGGCTGAGCGAATGCCTAATGTCTGTCAAGAACTTATTAATTTCCCATTATTATTGAAAGACATAATGGGTGGACCGCCTAAGATGGGCCAAACCCGACCCATGAGCCACAAGCCACAAGGGCCCACAAGGTAGTTATTTGCCTATCACTATAAATAGTAGGCACCCTGTCGCGACCTAAAAATTCCTTCCTCTCAGGCTAATGGATTATTAGGACTAAACCTAACTCGAGCCCTCCCAAGCCCTACCAATTCGCAACTTTGGGTTTAAGTTTTTAACATGCAAATGTTTTCATGCTTGGAGTCGCCACTAATCAATTTGTGGTAGGTCGATTAGAAACCTAAATAAAACATAGGGAGATATGTTTTATTCCTACGAACCAGAGATTCTAAGCCCGGGGACTTGATTACGCTAGATCTAGTCTAACGCCCTTTCGGTACCTTTTCTTTTCAAAAAAATATTTTGGCAAGCAATTTGGATCCATTTTAACTTAGTCACTAACATGTGAGGTGTTCATGCGGGTGCGCAAACCACCAAAGTAACACCCAATAATCAAAACATTAAATAAATTGCAAGATTGGGAGAATTACTTACCTCGAAGCAACGTAAGCATCTGCATGGTTAGCTAGAAAATCACATCAACCATCCTAATATGATTTCTAATTAACAAACAGTTCACTCAATATTTTTGGATTTTTGCTTATTTAAATGAAGCCTAATCTACATGTAATGACGTGCAAAAATTGACACGCGAATAATGCAACCTAACATGCAAACTATATGTCATGCGACGACGTGACTTAATTCTGATGACGGGCAAACGATTTATTTTTGGTGTTTTCTAATGAAATTCGGAATAAAAATATGCCTAAATTAACGTGCAACCTATGATGACTTAACATATCCTAACATGACTTATTTTTGGGATTTTTGTTAAAATTCGAAATAATAAATTAATTAAATTAAGAATGCAATCTATCATAATCTACTATAAAACAATTCATTCTTTTTTGGGATTTTCATGAAAATTCGAAATTAAAAAAAATAACCTAAATAATCTATTAAGATTAGAAAATTACTTAATTTAAACTAGGAAATAGATTATCTCAAGTCCTAATTTAAATTAAATAATTATTCTATCGTCTAGATATATTTAGGATTCCTAAACATGCAAAACTCAAATTCAAATCCTAACTGATATTTTTTTTGAATTTTCTTTTTATTTGAAAAGGAAAGATAATTTAAACAGAGATAGCATCCACATTTAAAACAACCACGCAATCCACAAGATTCGTTTCAAATTCGGATTAGGCACAAAAATCGAGCTATCAGTCATATCTATAGGGTTATAAATATTGACGGAAAGTCGATCGTTCAAATTTGGAAAGCAGATAAAAATCATTATCGTATCCAAGGGATTATGGATAGGATAATGATTTTCCGTATCGTCGCGTATCGTACCTTAGGGATAAGGTAGGATAGTCGTCTAGATACGTTGCTAAATTAGGAAAGTTTCCTAATTTTGAATATTTTAAAAATATTGCAGATATCAGATAATTATCCCAACATATCTAATATTCTACACGATATTCACGCAATATTCAAAAGCACAAATTAGTAAATTAAATATTCTGAAAAATATCAGATAATATCTAATTACCTAATTTGCAGATAATTCCCAAATTCGAACTTGCGGATCGGGATGAACGGCGAGCGGTGGGCCGGCGGCGCGGTGTCGGGATGACGGCGGGGCAACGGCGACGGAACAGCAAGGCAGCGACGACGGGCGCGGGAGGCAGCGGCGCTCGGCAGCGGGCGCGGCGGCGGGCGCGGGCGCGGGCGCGGGCGCGGGCGCGGCAGCGGGCGCGGGCGCGGGCGCGGGAGCGGGCGCGGGCGCGGCAGCGGGCGCGGGCGCGGCAGCGGGCGCGGCAGCGGGCGCGGCAGCGGGCGCGGGAGCGGGCGCGGCAGCGGGCGCGGGCGCGGGAGCGGGCGCGTCGCGCGAGGTCTTCCTCCTCTCTCTCTCTTTCTCACTCTCACACTCTAAAAATTTTCTGATCTGAAAATTGTGTCTCCCCTCTAAAATTCTGACCTAATGAAGTATATATAGTATTAATCTAGGTCAATTAGATGGGCTTTCTAGTCTTAATGGGCTTAGGCTTGGGCTTTAATTTAAATGGGCTGAATTAATTAATGATAAATGGGCTGAATTAAGCTCAAATTAAAACAACCAAGCCCGTTTGACTTGTAATTCCCGGCCCGTGCATTTTAAGCGAGCCGAGTCCCGTTTGATGAAATTTAAGCTCGTTCGTCACCGCCAGTCCGATGCAAAAATGCAATTAATGAATTTAAACTATATGTTATGCAATTCAAATATTTTTGTTTAGGGGTTAAAAATTTAATCCCTAATTTCTATGCAAATTACACTAAGTGACGTGCCAAAATTTAGGTGTCAACACACCCCTTGAAAAAATTAATGTGTTTTTCCATATGCAAAATAACACACTTTTTCGAACATAACGCCTTTCTCTGTTTTTCCTTCGGAACGCAAACGAGTACGAAAGACGATCGAAGAACTCTCGAGCGCAAAGTGGCACTTAATCTGTGACAATACTGGGTATGTTCGTTGTGTGATATGTCTGTACGATCGGTGATACAAGTTGATGGTCATCGGGCACGTTTTCCGCATTGATCGAATTTGTTTCGAATATGTTTTGAATGTGTCGATCGGGGATTAAGTTTTCCCAACATTGGCATCAGAGCTTGCTTACTTGTTTCCCGATCATGTATATGTATCATCTCTAACATTGAAGTGTATACTGCTTGTTTTTTCGTTTCGGCCTCATTTTTTGTTCGTTTTCTTCGCGTCGCCGAACTGGTCATGCATGTTTCGATTTTTGTTTTTCGTCAAAACTTGAATTTTATTGCATAGACAGAAAATGCTCGTCGAGACGAGCAAAATGAGGGGCGGCGCATCGGAGGAGGAGGCCGCACGCGCCCTCACGCGCCGACAAGGGCCATGGGCGCGACAGCGCGTGAGGCCCACGCGTAGCCGTGGCGAAATGGCGCATTGGCTTCGCCAACCGCCAATGATGACGTCAGCGTGACGTCATCAAAGCGCGGATCATGTTTGACCCAGATCCTGACCTGAGACCCGACCGGTGACCCGACCCGGTTGACCGTTGACTCGACCCGATTGACCGTTGATCAGTCAATGGTTGGACCAGTCAAACCGGTCAAACCAGACCGGTTCAGACCGGGCAGAATGACTCATTATGTTCTTTCGGCACGTTCAAGCTCATTTGAACTCCGATTTGGGCGTTCTTGATATCGACGTGCTCGTATCGGAATGTTCTACATTATGGTATATTCATATGATATGTTTGCTGCACTTATGAATGTGAAAGTGCATGATAAACCCTATGTACACGTACTTAGGGGTATATTCTTTGGCATTTTCTCTAGTATTTCTCTATAGTTTTTTAAAATAGAAGTGCTAGATCATATGTGTATGAATAAGCATTCCTTATCTTAATGTATTATTGATTATAAGTAATCCATTTGTTCTGCATTCGTTAGAGGAACAATGATACATTGGAGACACACTCCAATAATCCCAAGAACGGCAACTCAAAAGGAGAGGCTTGAGAAACTAAAAATCAAGTTAGCTCTTTATCGATGGGACACTAGAGATGATATGATGACACACATCATCAAGGTCAACAAAATGATACAGGACATCATTTGAAATGGTTTTGTAATGTCAGAATATGTAATGGTCGGAGCCTTAAAATGCACTATTCCTGAGGAGTTGGAAAGAATGCTTGATAAGGTTAAAGAAACCTTAAAAGGTCCAAGCTATAAGATGCTTGTGGAGAATTTTCTACAAGAATACATAAGGGTCGGGGGAAGGAGAACATCAACCTTGCAATGAATGGGTCTCAATGCAAACCATGGCCCGAATCTAAGGGTTTTTCGGGAGCCTCCGTTTTTGTTCCAAAGAAAATAGAATTTTCTAAAGAATTTTACGAGCCTTTTCCTATCTATGTGTTGAATTGGTACACTTGATATTGTTATTTTAGGATTTGGAATCAATTATGTACATATTTCAAGTTGACATTACATGTTCTTAAATATTTGTGAATATGTTATGAAATTATATAGTTATAAATTTTTTGTGATTTCTCATTTTATATTGCTATATTATATGTTATGTAATATGTGGAAAGTTCTTAAAAGTTTGTATAACTTTTTGAAGAACTAATTTCTTTACATAAATGATTATGTTAATGATAATTTTAAATTAGGATTTTTAGACAATGATTGGAAACATAGAACTTTCGACTCTAAGATTTTTTATGAAACTATTCATTAATATGATTCGTTTATGTAATCATGATGCTGATGAAGCATTTAGATAGGCTTTAATAATTCGTGCGTATGTGTCTGAAATGTTCAGATACGATGGTTTTAGCAATTAAGAACATAGTGGCTGAACTTAATAAGGGAGAAAAATTGAATGGCGACAATTATGAGATTTGGAGTTTCAAGATTCAATATGTGCTGGAATAGCAAGAGGCACTCGAAGCTCTTAACTAGATTATGGAAGAACGTGAGGATGAGATAACTGCCCAACACAAAAGGGACAAAGATGCCTTTGCTGTTTGGAAAAGAAAGAACTCTCTTGATCGCATTACGTTGCTAAGCAATATGGACAAAGACATCATGCGAGAGTTCGAACGTTTCCAAAGTGCCAAAGACGTGTGAGCTGCACTGGCATCAAGATTTGGTCGAACTTCTGTGACCAAACTGAGGCACCTCACTATCTGTTTTGACTCATATAAGATGTCTCATGAAAAGACCATGAAACAACATTCGAGATAGATGTCGAATATGATTAGTGAACTAAGGGATGCCGGCCATATACTCATTGATGAACAGCAGGTGCAAACAGTAATCCGCTCCTTGCCTCAAAACTGAGAACACATAAAAATCCATTAGACCCACAATGAGGGTATTAAGATCTTCGAGAATGTTATGCGGCATCTTGAGCTGGAAGAGGATCGCCTCGTGGCAGCTAAGCCAGAAACTGATATTTGCTTTGCTGGTTCTAGCTCGCATGGAGTTTCGGACTCCAAGAGAAAACACCTTGCTGAGTCAAAGAAGTGGAAAGGTAAGGGAACAAGTCCTTCAAGGAAGAAACCGAGGCACAGTCAACGGGAGAAAGGAAAGCGTTCTTTCAAGAAGAACATTTCAAGAGTGAAATGTTACAACTGTGGCAAGAAGGGTCACTTTGCTCGCAACTGTGGCGAGCCAAAAAAGGTAGAAACTCTTAGCATTCATGAAAATGCTACTTATGTATCTAGTTCAGTATTTCTAACTGAATCTAATCCTTTGTGGACTATAGACTCGGGAGCCACAGATCATGTAGTGAAGGACAGAGAAGCTTTCATGGAGTTTCGATGAGTTTCACAAGGAATGAAGTGGATATATGTGGGAAACAATTCAAGAATAGAGGTCAGAGGCATTGGCACCTGTTAACTACTTATACACGGTAGACGCATATTGTTCCTACATGATGTGCTATTTGCTCTGGAGATTCGCCGGAACTTAGTTTCAGTGTTGGTTTTAGTTAGACTTGATTTTAATGTAAACTTCCATAACAATGGTGTAGACTTGTCTTTAGGTACAAGCTATTATGGTTCCGGATATTTTTTAGATGGTTTAATTGTATTAGATGTTAACTATTGTGAAGTTAATGTTAGTTATTCCTTATTTACATCATCTGATTCTTATGAGAATGATGTGAATGTGTGGCATGCTAGACTTGGTCATATTGGCCAACAAAGAATGAATCGATTGGCTAAAGATGGCTTATTGGGCAATATTAAAAAGGTTGATTTTCCTATATGTGAGCATTACCTAGAAGGAAAAATAACGCGGAAATCATTTGGAAAAGGAACAAGAGTTGAATTTCCTTTGCAATTAATCCATACTGACATATGTGGTCCAATGAATGTAAAAGCAAGGCATGGGTCTGTTTATTTCATCACATTCATAGATGATCATACTCAATTCGGACATGTCGATTTGATTTCTCACAAGTTCGAGACTTTAAATTGCTTTAAAAGATTTATGAGCTTAGTAGAAAATCAATTAGACAAAAAAAATAAAAGCATTAAGATCCGATCGAGGTCGAGAATATCTATATGATTAGTTCAAATATTTATGTAATGAAAAGGAAATAGAAAGACAACTGACTATTTTACATACTCCTCAACAAAATGGTGTTGCGGAAAAAAGAAACAGAACCTTAATAGAAATGGTTAGGTCTATGATGGCACAAGCTAACTTGCCAATTATCTTTTGGGGTGATGTTTTATTAACTGCTGCCTACATACTTAACCGTGTGCCTTCTAAATTAGTTACTTTTACTCCATCTGAGTTATGGACAGGCAGAAAGCCTGATTTAAGCTTTCTAAAATCTTGGGGTTGTGCTGCCTATACTCGTGAGTCTTCTCTCAAGTATGAAAAATTAGGCCCAAGAGGTAAAAAGAGTATTTTTATAAGATACTCAAAGCACTCAAAAGGATATATATTCATAGGTGAGCAAGAAAGCGGAAGTATAACTGAATTTGAATCACGGGATGTCACATTCCTAGAGAATGAATTTCCTAAAAAGGGCGAAGTAAGTGGAAATTACTCACTATACGAATCTGTGAATCGTGATAGTGAAGTTAGTGAGAGTATTGTGACAAATGGAGAGTTGAATGCAACCCAGTCTCAATTGCAACCATTTAAAGAGACAACACCACCATTATCTAATTCGAGTGGGAGCGCAATGGAACGTGGTGAATCATTAGGAGTATAGCATTCCATACGACAGTTAAGTCGTAATAGGATTACCCGTCGACGTTTTGACATTGAAGGAGAAGCTTTCATGATCGCCCCACAAGATGAAGATGAGCCAAAGAATGTGAACGATACTCTAATGTGCCATGATAAGGAAAAATGGATACATGCAATGAAAGAAGAAATGGAGTCATTAAGATCAAACCAAATTTAGGAATTGGTTGACCTTCCAAAAGGACGCAAAGTCATTGGGAACAAGTGGGTTCTCAAAATAAAGTGTAAGGCTGATGGCTCAATTGGAGGGATATAAGGCTCGCTTTGTGGCAAAAGTATATAATCAACAGGAAGGAGTTGACTTTGAAGAAAGTTTTTTTCCTGTGGTTAGATTTACCTCTATTCGCCTTATTCTAGCAATAGTAGCTAGTATGGATCTTGAATTACATCAAATGGATGTAAAGACTGCATTCCTCAATAGAGAATTAAAGGAAGAAATTTATATGGAACAACCTGTTGGTTTTATTACAAAAGGCCACGAGTACAAAGTGTGTCAACTATTAAGATCGATATATGGCCTTAAGCTGTCTTCGAGGTAATGATATATACATTTTCATAATGCCATAATGTCATATGATTTTGTAATGATTAGTGAAGATAATTGTGTATATATCAAAAGATCCAAAGATCAATTTGTGATCTTATCATTATATGTTGATGATATACTAATTGCCAGAAGCATTATGGAGTTTGTTAATACAGTCAAGAATTGGTTATCTTTCAATTTTGAGATGAAAGATATGGGTGAAGCTGCATATATTCTTGGAGTTAAGATTTCAAGAGATCGCTCAAAGAAATTCCTATCCCTTTCACAAGAGACGTATGTGAATAAAATCCTTGAGCGATTTCGTATGCAAGATTGTAAACTAATAGATACTCCTATTGCAAAGGCGAAGCATTAAGCGACAGAATATGTCCTAAGACTTCATAAGAAAAGGAGCAAATGGAATAAGTTCAATATGCTAGTGCTGTCGGAAGCTTGATGTATGCTATGATGTTTACAAGACCTAATATTTATTATGCAGTTGGAATGGTAAGTAGATACCAATCCAATCCAGATCAAGCACATTGGATCGTCGTCAAAAGAATCTTGAGATTTCTAAAGGGAAGTGCCGACTATGCGCTGACTTATCAGGGAAGCGATCTATACCTTGAAGGCAATACTGATGCTGACTGGGGAGGAGATTTAAAAGAAAGAAAATCTACTTTTGGATACGTGTTCTTTTGAATAATGGCGCCATATCTTGGAGCAGTAAGAAACAATAGTATGTAGCCTTATCTACAATGGAAGCTGAGTTCGTGGCTCTATCAGCAGTGGCATAAGAAGCTATTTGGCTTGGAAGATTTTTGGATCACTTAGGTGTTACTAAGAATGCTGCAAACCCAATATTGATCTATTGTGACAGCCAAGCACCAATAGCATACACTAAGGATCCTAAGTACCATGGAAAGACCAAATATATGTTATCAAATATAACTATGTCAAGACATGGTTGCACGAAAGGAAGTAAACGTGAAGTATATATCTATACAAAAGGATGATAACAAATCCTATGACGAAGCCGATTCCTAAAGAAGTTTTCTATGGTCATGTGAGTCTCTAGGATTATGTAGAATATGATATACTGAATATTGTAATTTTCCCTGAATATTCACTATTAATGAAATTTGTTATTATCAATGCCTATAAGTTTGTATGACGTTTGTGAATGTCGATGCTGAGTGCATTATATTGAAAAGGTATGATGGACAGATGAGAGATTAGCCCACTCACATGGGTAATCAACTCTACTCACTATGTAATGAATAGAGATGAGACAATTTTAAGCTTATTATCTAGGTGATAATCGAGAACTCAAGCTTGAAGCATGGACATCGCCTTAACATAATGTTAAGATAAGGACATATAGATTATTATATCCGAAAGGGAAATGACCCACATATTTCACTTTACCTGTCTTTAATGCTAAACATAAGTTCTAATAGACGCTTATGAATAGAGTAGATTTGTGAACTCAAGTTAGGCATTGAGTATGTCTAAACTATCATCTATACGATATTGAGAGTAAAGACATACGCTCTATGGGAAAACAAGAGAATAACGTAATACGTATTTCATATTACGTATGCATGGGACGACCGATAAAAGTTGGCAAAAATTATGATCTCAACTTTTAAGTCGTGTGAGACTCTTGAGGAAAATAGTTTTTCTCAACTAAAGTGCCCTCACGACTCTTACTTATTCTCAAAATTTCTATTCAGTATTTGCTATCTTAGGATGTTGTCGATGATCATGATAATTCGGTCTAACGGGGCATTTCTAGAAAAGCGAGTTGGACTGAAATGGAGAGGTTTAAGGAAATAGGAAAATCAATTTAATTTATAATGTCACATTCTATATTTATATTCACAGGTCAACTAATTATGATTTTGAGTAAATTATAGTTGTGAATACAATATACGAGATATTAAAAGAAATCAAGAGATAAAAAAATGTGACTGATTGATCTAGGAAACTGCATACTAATTCTACTTTCGATAATGCCCAATTTGAGCTGTTATATATTCCTAACAGATGTATAACAACGAGCTCTCGTAGTATGCTGGTCGTACGGATTATTTGCCAATATAAACTTTGCAAAGAAGAGAGTTGTGTTTAGCCCATCGTGGGAGAGTGGGAGATGAAAGATATAATGGATGAACCGCCCAAGATGGGCCAAACCTGGCCCGTGAGCCATAAGGGCCCACAAGGTAGTTATTTGCCTATCATTATAAATAGTAGGCACCCCTTGAAAAAACTAACGTGTTTTCCATATGCAAAATAACACACTCTTTCGAACATAACGCTTTCTCTATTTTTCCTTCGGAATGCAAACGAGTACAAAAGACGATCGAAGAACTCTCATGGGCAAAGTGGCACTTAATCTGTGACAATACTGGGTATGTTCGTTATGTGATATGCATGTACGATCGGTGATATAAGTTGATGGTCATCGGGTATGTTTTCCGCATTGATCGAATTTGTTTCGAATATGTTTCGAATGTGTCGATCGGGGATTGAGTTTTCCCAACAATTATCTTCCCCGAGTATGAAATTGGACTGTTTGCTTTTTAACTCGCAGGTATTACCTAAAAGATGCGGTCCTTGAAGGCGGAATCCCGTTCAACAAGGCGTATGGGATGACTGCATTTGAGTGTCACGGCACCAAACCACGATTCAACAAGAACCTCGACCAAGGAATGTACGATCATTCCACCGTTACCATGAAGAAGCTACTGGAAACATACAAGGGTTTCGAGGGCCTCAAGACAGTGGTCAATGTCGGAGGCGGCACCGGAGCCGTGCTCAGCATGATCGGTGCCACATACTCATCAATTAAAGGGATCAACTTCGACTTGCCTCACGTGATTGAAGACGCTCCATCCTTTTCCTGGTATATGATGTTTATCGCTCGCTCGCTATTTGAGATTAGTTGTCATTTCCTAGATATTTGTGCAACCCAAGATCTAGGAACATTTTCGCATCTCGCATTCGATTCATTGCCCCTTGACTAATATGAAACACCTTGCTGAAAATAACACCGGTCCAATGTCAGCACTAACGTAGGTGTCGAGCACGTTGGAGGCAACATGTTCGTCAGCGTTCCAAGGGGAGATACCATTTCCATGAAGGTCAGATTTATGTCTCTGTTCCTGAAGTGGAAATTTTCAGGAAATACCCAATGAGGCTTGTTGCTGTTTTCTTTGCTTTATTTTGTCTCTTGTCAATTCCAAAACGTTGTTACTGTAAATTCGTTGAGTTCTATGCAAATCAAGCCCTAATATTTGCACAAGACATAATTCCCAAAACCTTAGAACAATGTGATTTTCACATCATCATCAGAGACGAAAAACATACCTTGATCCATTATGATTCCTTGTGAAGTAGAAGAAATAGGTTTCTCTCTCTTGACCCCTTTTCGTTTTTTGACGTTCTTGATGGAAAAGAAACCGTCGTTCTGTTCTAGGGTTGAAATAGGACCAGTTTCTAATTGGGTCTTTTATAGTCACACCATCCATCAGGATATACGGTAATTAGAATACACCTCTCTATTGACCAATAGGAATTTAGCACATAATAATTGTTAAACTTAAACCACATATGGGCCAGGCCATTAATCACGTGGGCCATAATAAAACCCAACATTCTCCCACTTGGCCCATGTGATATTATTCAACTTTAAGGTTTAACAATAAAACATAATGCACAAAGTATGAGCTAAATCCTTTCTCAAATTAGCCAATTCATAAATCATCATTAAGTAAGAACTTACAAGGATCATGGCGGTTGTATGTCATTAGTTCGACACAGTCCCTTCCATGTATCACAGTATCAGTCCTATACTTAACATGATCAATAATGAGAGATAACATAATGGTCCAGCGATAATGTTTCTTTTCAGAAACAAATCCTGTTAACATTCACATAATTCATTCATGTATATACCAGTATAAGGAAACAGGATGCATAAGTGTATTAGAAACAATACATAAATGATATCGAAGTGTCGAGTACATAAAGAGCATAAATCTTTAACATAATGTCAATAATGGTTTTTCAATAATGCCCATTCTTTCGACATGTTCACTAAATGTCTTTGGTGGCAACCCTTTAATTAACGGATCCACAACCATAAAATTGGTGCTAATGTGCTCAACTGACACTCTTCGTTTCTGAACTTCTTCTTTAACGGCAAAGTATTTCAAATCCATGTGTTTAGCACCCTTCGAATACTTGTCGTTTTTAGAGAAGAAGACTGCTGCTGCATTATCACAATAAATTTTCAGTGGCTTGGCAATACTGTCGACAATTCCAAGTCCTGAAATAAAGTTTCGCAGCCATAATCCATGAACAGTGGCCTCAAAACATGCCACAAACTCAGCTTCCATAGTGGATGCAACAATGACAGACTGCTTCACACTTTTCCATGAAATTGCTCCTCCAGCTAAAAGGAACAAATATCCATACGTGGATTTTCTGGTATCCACACACCCAGCCCAATCCGAATCTGAATAACCCATCACCTCAAGGTGATCAGACCTTCTAAATGTGAGCATATGATCTTTTGTCCCTTGCAAGTACCTCAATACTTTCTTTGCAGCTTTCCAATGATCCAATCCTGGATTACTTTGATACCTACCCAGGATTCCGACAGCAAAACTGATGTCTGGCCTGGTACAAGTCTGAGCATACATCAAGCTCCCAACAATAGATGCATAAGGAATTTGTTCCATTTGTTTGCGTTCCAATTCATTCTTTGGACATTGCATAAGGCCCAATTTATCTCCTTTCTGAATTGGAACAACACTTATAGAGCACTTTTCCATCTTGAATCTCTCTAGAACTTTATTAATATATGATTTCTGAGACAACCCTAACAATCCTTGTGATCTATCACGGAATATTTCAATTCCAATCACATAGGATGCCTCACCCATATCTTTTATTTCAAAGTTCTTATAAAGGAATTTCTTGGTCTCATGTAACAAACCAAGATTATTAGTAGCAAGCAAGATATCGTCAACATACAAAATTAGAAATATGAACTTGCTCCCACTGACCTTCAGATATATACACAGATCAACAGTGTTTTCCTTAAATCCAAAGGAGGTGATAGTATCGTTGAACTTAAGATACCATTGTCGGGAAGCTTGTTTAAGTTTGTATATTGACTTCTTAAGTTTACACACCATGTGTTTCTTTCCTTCAACTGAAAACCCCTCTGGTTGGTTCATATAAACTTCTTCATCTAAATTCCCATTTAAAAAGGCAGTTTTCACATCCATTTGGTGTAACTCTAAATCGTAATGAGCCACCATAGCCATAATAATTCTCAGAGAGTCCTTCTTAGATACAGGAGAGAAGGTCTCTTTATAATCAACGCCATCTTTCTGAGTAAAACCTTTGGCAACGAGTCTAGCCTTATATCTTTCAATATTGCCACTTGAGTCGCGTTTGGTCTTAAAGACCCATTTACAGCCGACTCTTTTACAACCTTCAGGCAAATCAACAAGTTCCCAGACTTCATTGTGATCCATTGATTTTAACTCTTCCTTCATGGCGTCAAACCACTTAGCAGAATTAACACTTTCCATGGCTTGTGAAAACGAAACTGGATCTTCATCAATTCCTAAGTCAAATTCAGATTCATGTAAATAAACCACATAATCATTAGAAACGGTAGATCTTCTTTGCCTTTGAGACCTTCTTAATGCCACTTCATGTGGTTCATCTACTGCAGGTTCATTCGTAATAACTTCATCATGGAGTGTTTGGTCATTTATTTGTTGTTCTTGTATGTTGTCAAGCCGTTCGACAACTGTGGGAACAACAACTTGAGAATGAGTTATGGGTAAAGGTACTTGTACTCTAACTTCTTGAATTTCCACTTTTCGTGGTTCTACATTCCCACTAGTTTCACCATTTTCAATGAACCTAGCATTTCTAGTTTCAGCAATTCTTGTACTATGGGTAGGACAGTAAAATCTATACCCTTTGGATTTTTTTGGATAACCAATGAAGAAATCACTGGTTGTTCTTGAGTCCAGTTTCTTTTTATGAGGATTATAAATCCTTACTTCCGCTGGGTAACCCCAAACATGCAGGTGCCTCAAACTGGGTTTCCTTCCTGTCCACAGTTCAAAAGGAGTCTTTAGAACTGCCTTACTAGGAACCCTGTTTAATAAATACATGGCGATTTTCAAAGCATGCATCCATAATGATAAGGGTACAGATGAATTACTTAACATACTCCTAACCATATCCATTAATGTACGGTTACGCCTTTCTACAACACCATTTTGTTGCGGTGTTCCTGGCATAGTGTATTGAGCACAAATGCCACGCCTTTCAAGGAATTTAGCAAATGGACCAGGGCATTGTCCAGTTTCTTCATACTTTCCATAATACTCACCATCTCTATCAGATCGGACAATTTTCACCTTTCTGTCTAGCTGCCTTTCAACCTCATTGATAAACACCTCTAATGTGTCTACCGATTGAGATTTTTCCTGCAACAGATATATATAACCATAACGTGAAAAATCATCAATAAAGGTGATAAAGTACTTTTCTCCACCAAACGATAGAACATCAAAAGGTTCACATATATCAGTGTGTATTACTTCAAGGAGCTATGTGCTTCTTGTGGCTGCTTTCTTAATTGTGTGTTTTGTGTGCTTTCCTTCAATACAATCCACACAAATACCAAGATCAGTAAAATCCAAATCATGAAGGATTTCATTCATTACTAATCTTTGTATTCTTTTTTTGGATATATGACCCAAACGTTTATGCCACAAGTAAGCTGAACTTTCATCCACTAAGCCACGTTTCGAACCAACATTATGATGCAAGGTTAATAGAGTCTCAGCAAACAAATTATCAAGTTTTAATTTGTACAAACCATCACAAAGTACACCAGAACTAATAAAATAATTATGTTTAAATAAACTAAAACATCCATTTCCAAACTTAAAAGAATATCCAGCTGTATCAAGTTTCGATAATTAAACTAAATTTCTAGAAAAAGAAGGAACATAAAAAGTTTGAAAAAGATCTAAATGATGTCCAGTGTCCAAAATCAAACGGTACGTTCCAATGGCTTCAACTGGAGCTTTGACTCTATTCCCCATGAAAATAAACTTTTCATTTGGACGTATGGTTTGGGTCGTAAGGAATCCCTGCATCGTATTCGAAACATGAGTGGTACAACCAGAATCAATCCATCAAGTATTATAAGGAACTTCTACCAAGTATGATTCGAAACATACAAAAGCACTAGGCTTACCTTTCTTTTCGAACCATGCCTTACATTTCAGGCAGTCTTTCTGATAGTGTCCAGGTTTTTTGCAGAAATGACACTTATCATTCTTTTGTTCCTTCTTATGGATGTGGGCAGATGACTCATTAATCTTTAGCGGTCCTTTATTGCCCTTTCCATTCTTCCTTCCTGGTTTTCTTTTAGCTCCTAGATGACCCATGAGGTTGATAGAGTGGATTCCTTGCTTCTTAAGCCTTGCTTCCTCTTGAATAAGCATACTTTGCAATTCAGTCACATTCCACTTATCCTTTATAGTATTATAATTTATTTGGAATTGACCATACTCAGGAGGTAAGGAATTTATGATAAACTGCACAAGGAAACTTTCATCCACTTTCATTCCCATGGAACTCAATCTTGCTGCTATATTTGCCATTTCAGTGACATGCTCATGCATGGTACGAGAACCATCGAACTTCATGGTGGTTAATGTACCCATTAATGTCCCAGCAACTAACTTATCAGCGGAATCAGACTGAGAACGACTTTCCACTAACTTCATAAATTCCTTAGCATTGTCAGTTTCAGGAATGGTTGACTTGATGTTGTTTACTATTGTCATCCACATGAACATTAAGCTCAGTCTATTTGATCTTTCCCAAGCCTTATGGAAGGACCTTTCTTCAATGCTGCTAGAAGCAGTAAGAATTGCCGGCTTGTCCTTCATGAGTGCTAAATCAAGATCAAGAACACCTAGGTGAAACTTGACTTGTTCGCTCCATTCAGAAAAGTTAAGCCCATTGAACTTCATAACAAACGAAGCTTGCGAATGAAGAAAAACAGAAACAAATTATGCAAAATATATCGAATGCTCACATATTAATGCTTTGAGTCATAACTTAAACACATAACATTAACTGTACATCGAAGTTCTCCTTTGGGTGATACAACAATGTACAACCATAAAACATAATTGATGCTTAAATTGAAGTTCACATAATTGATAATTATATATACTCCAATCAAACACGCTTGCTATCTTTGGATATGCTAAACATATCTAACCAAGTATACTAATTAACCACTATTATGTTCATGATTGTAAACTTAACCGATCAACCTTTGGGTGATCCTTAAATATTTTATAATCAATGAACTTCAAATTACCCATGACAAACAATATATATATATAACATCATGTCATCTCATTAGTAGCATCACATAACATGGGTAATTGAATTTTATTTAATTTGACGTCTATGAGAAACTTTCTAATTCGGCCACTTTGGTGACTAACGAATTATACATAATATAGATATCAAATTAAATAATCATATCAATAATTATTTCAATTGAATGAAATACTATTAATTCTTGTGACCTGAGTGTTTAGAGTCAACCAATCGAAATCATAGACGATGTTATAGACCTCCAGCAATCTTCTGCAACATCTAGAGTAAGACATTCTCCATGCGCACAAAGTGCCGTGCACCATATAGGTAGAACCAAGTTTTGAATAACAATGAGAGAATCCATACATAGCAATTTGTTGGATGTAGTGGAGACGGATTACCCAATTAAGCATGTCACTAATATCAAGAAACGAATGGCAAAGTGTGGAAAGCCTAGAATAGGCTTTGTAGTTTCGTTCCTGTCCTGATACATGCTACGACAAAATTTTTACCCTTTACCAAGACCAATCATTATGTCCACCAGCGGCAATAAGAGTATCCAGAAAATTGACTTATAACAGCAGACCTATCACAAGCTTTACAGTGTTGCCTAGTCACGAAGTAAAACATAATTCGACATCCTCCGATCTTCGAAACTGGCTAGCGGACTTGTAGAAAGCCATGAGAGGAACAAAATGATCCAGAACTTTATAACCGACTGGCGACTATCAACTAAGAAACGAGCCTCTACATCTCTCACGCCTCGCATTCGATTTACTCGAAAACCAAAATAAGGACTTAAAGGCACCGAGAGAATCAGAACAGCAGTCAAAATCAACATCCAGCAAGATCGAGAAGAAGCCACGAATCGAGCAGGGGGAAAAAAGAGAAAGATCCCGACGGACAACAAAATCTCACATTTACGACAAACATCAATAATCTTTTCTCATCAATCAGACAATCAATGGAAAATCACAAGTTCTCAAACCATGCTTTGATACCACATGTAAATTCGTTGAGTTCTATGCAAATCAAGCCCTAATATTTGCACAAGACATAATTCCCAAAACCTTAGAACAATGTGATTTTCACATCATCATCAGAGACGAAAAACATACCTTGATCCATTATGATTCCTTGTGAAGTAGAAGAAATAAGTTTCTCTCTCTTGACCCCTTTTCGCTTTCTAACGTTCTTGATGGAAAAGAAACTGTCGTTCTGTTCTAGGGTTGAAAGAGGACCAGTTTCTAATTAGGTCTTTTATAGTCACACCATCCATCAGGGTGTACGGTAATTAGAATACACCTCTCTATTGACCAATAGGAATTTAGCACATAATAATTGTTAAGCTTAAACCACATATGGGCCAGGCCATTAATCACGTGGGCCATAATAAAACCCAATAGTTACTAATTAGAGTATGTACAAGATTGCTTCACAAAAAGCAAATTCTTTCTTGCAGTGGATTTAAGCAAATTCTTTCTTGCAGTGGATTTGCCACGATTGGAGCGATGAACGTTGCGCAACGTTCCTCAGGAACTGCTACAATGCGCTTCCTAAAAATGGAAAGGTGATCCTTGCAGAGTGCGTACTCCCTGTGTGCCCGGACCCGAGCCTTGCGACCAAGAATGGGATCCGCATCAACTGCATCATGCTGACCCACAATCCGGGCGGGAAAGAGAGGACAATGGAGGAATTTTTGGAGTTGGCCGACTGGGCGGGATTTCAGGGCTTTCGTGTCACGTGCGGCGCTTTCAACACTTGCGTCATGGAGTTCTCAAAGTAGGCTTGAACTGCTATTCTTGGTGGTGATGTTCATGGTTCTTGGAATGTTTATTTTTTTTGGTCAGAATGGTTCTTGGATTTGAAAAGTCGCAAATGAGACCCTTTTTTCGCATTTGGATTTTGATTCGGTGTACCAAGTTCTTCTCCTAAAAGGAAACAATAAGTGACTGTATGAGTCTCGGGGATGGGACAAGGGGAAGTTACAAGATTTGTTGTGTAAATTTCAACAAAGTTTGAGTCTGCATACTGATTTTGCAAAATGTGTAACGAAATGGAGTATATGGATGTGCCTGAATGATGAAATTGTGACAGTCTGTCTTCTTTTTAGCAAATCACTTTGAATAATAGGGAAGATCTCACTAAAAAAAGAATCCCGCAAGGAGTAAGGGGATTGGCAGGGCATTTCTGATGTGAATCATTGCAGCCGCAATAGCAGCAGGACCAACATCGAATTTGCCAATGCTTCATTGATGGTGAAAGTATGAAAGCTTTAAATAAACTTAAGTAAAAAGACTTAAATGGCCACTTTAGGTTCCCATCTCAGAAGCAATGGACATCAACGAGGGAAGAACACAGAGAAACAAAAATAAGCGAGTGAAATGAATGTCCTTGAGTAACAGCACAAACAGAACAATACACATTGGTGAATAATCAACTTCCTGATTCTGCTAGGACAAATAATGAACAACCATGAAATCAAGCTCGGCAGATTCAATGTTCAACAAAACGTTTTTCTAGGGAAAAATGTCCAGGCATCCAAAGCCGCAATTTCAACGACTTCCTTGCAATATGCATATTCAAAGCCACACTGCTAACGGCAGAAGGGAGTGTCGACACGACTATGTATAGCATAAGGACTAAAATTGTTAAAATGATCGTGCAAGTGATGTCACTTTTACAAATGAACACAGCACAAGGAGATCGACGGATACAGCACCCTATATCTTCAACTACAATACACTAGCTGCAATGGCCAGTTGTTCGCCCCAAAAAATTATAATCACCAAAGAGGAAGAACGATTAATAACATAAGCGGCATTTTGATATTCTAACTTGGGAAACCTTCGCGAACATTCTCTGTACTTTAGTGGAATTCAATAGACACATCATGCTTTTCAAAATCTTCCCTACACCCCCCGGCAGAGGAGGAAGTCGATTGAGAGCGTCGATCCCTTTTTGTGTCCAAACCAATATTAAAGCTTAACAAAAGAGGCCGACATTCTCAGTATCAAGAAGCTAAAGACTTTCTTAAACTTAAGGACCGACCTCCACCTTTGACGGATGGCACAGAAGATATTTTGAGAAGCTAAATGTGTTTGTCGAATTACACTAAACTGCAAGGAAAGTCCGTCGAGTTAACCTGTTCCAAGAATGGAGGATGATGTGTCGCTTCCTGCTGAAACGCAAGAGTTCTTGAAAAGCTCCAGGCGGTGTTCTTGATCCAGATTCCGGCTCCAGAACTTCTTGTAATATTCTGCATATGTGAAGTCCTTGTGCACAGCCACAGATCCCTCTTCTACCGGTGATTCCGGCGGGCAGATCAGCGCTTTGTCACACGGGCAGAGGAATGAGGCAATCGACATCCTCGGCTTTTCAGCATTGAGATCGCCCAGTGCCACACGCTTTTGTACTTCCCGTTACTCAATGCCTGAAACCGACGTCTCTTTATGCCTTGATTCTTATGACAGAGCAACTATTTGCAGTATTGACAAAATTATGTGACTTTTGATCCTCGTCTTTAAGCAAAACGTAGCAATTTGAGGCTCCGATTCCCAACATACGATAATAGTTCAGGATAGTAAAACAACTTCGTTTAAACTTTTTCATTGCTGGAAGTTCAAAAATTGCATCTAGATATCTTCGCTTTCATGCCAGGTGCTCGCGACAGGCACGAGACAGTTTAAAGTCGAGACTCAAGACGCATAACGAGGGAGAAATTAATCCATTACCTGCAGTTGATCGCCGATGTTGATGACGAAGGCATCGGAGATGGGCTGGACGGCGAGCCACTTGCCGTCCTTGAGGACCTGAAGGCCCGCTATCTGTAGGTCCTGGAGGAGGATGGTGAGCGCGTTTGGGTCCGTGTGGCCCGGGAGCCCGTAGGTGGGTTCCGGCTCAGGGCACGGCAGGTAGAAGTTGACAGCCATGTGCTGCCCTTGCTCGCCCAACACCCGGGTCACGCGGCAGCTTTCCAGGCCCAAGCTCTCCGATATCAGCTCCTCAATTTTGTATCCTGGAGCAAACTTCCTTGCAGTAATTGCTCACAACATCCCTGTCAATGCCACCAAATTTGCACCGCCACCTTTAGAATGATGCATAGAATCTTGGGCCCGCGCAGCGCACGTGCATCTCGCTAATTATTTCGCTAAAAAACTCTGTTTTTCTTCAATGTAATTGAAGATCATTAAGCTGATTGGAACTCTCCCTACCATGCTCTGGTCCGTCTAGATTGGCTTTTATTTTAGCTTAATCATAATCTCGCAACTCGCATCACTTAACTTTATTTTCCTAAAGTTCGGAAAGCTCGAAATCTTCACAAAATGAAAAAATATATATATCAATGAGTGAATTCATTTATGATTTTTTTATAATTCTATGAAATCTGTATAACATTTAAAATTCAAAACATAAGAAAAATACATGTACTTTTTTCTTTTAATTTAAGGTGATATAAACTGACTAATAATGCTCATGTGAAAACCTCCGATCCAACTATGCATCCGTAATAAAACAAATAAATAAATAAACAAAACGACGCCTCCGTACACTGATAATTTATATATATAATAATTTCCATCCAATTCGAGAAGATCGATCCATTTTAAATATTTATTTTTCCAAAGGATCGAGTGGAGTCCAAACGGGCCACGTCGCCCCCGCAATAATTCGCCCTGCTGACGTCAACGCGGCGTCGGAGGTGAGGTCAGCACCGCTCCCTCGGCCGCACTCCGCCCTCCAGCGGCACCACTTCGTAATTTCTGGAACCGTGGCGGTGATATTTATATACCCACACTCACTTCGGCGGATGACGTTGCCGCCGCGGCCCGCCCTGACGTCGTCCCGCCTCGAGAGGAGGTTGCGGGGCCAGACTTTTTTATGGAGCGACCGGTCCCTTTTTCAAACCGCTCGTTCTTTGTAGAACCAGTCCCCGCCGCCACCTCAATCGGATATGTCTGTTTTAGCCATTGAAAATTTCATTATTTGCAATAGCTATTGCCTCTTGACAATCACAATGGCTAGACACAGAATGTGTCGGTTTCATTCCCAAAAGAATATCTGCTGATGAGTTTTTTAACTACTCCGGCTCATCTTCAGATATGAGTTTGAGAAGAATTTTAACTTTCTCAAGAACTTGAGTAATTCTCGATAGGAATGTCAACAAAACCTGGGCTGGCCCGGCCTAGACCGATCGCCTCCATCGCCGTGACGAAATCGTTGTTTCGCGACAGCTTCAAGTTTCTTCTGCAAGCCTCAAGCAGCCGAACAAGCAAGTGAGCAATCTCTCTCCGCTGTGAAGCCACCGCATCTGTGCTTCTTTCTCCATGAAAAATTTCTCAAAATTTGCTGATTTCGTCATTCGTTTCTTGGAACTGTGGAAATTGGCTTCGTCTTGAACAAGCGGGTTTTTCCGCATTTGCGCTTCTTGCTTCAAGTTCCTTATCCGTTGACCCATTCACCGTTTGCTCATAAATTCGAGTGGCAGAGAGTGCTAGAAATGAATTGCAGTGCTCTTGGTGACCTGTGTGTGTCTGCTGGTGCTCATACAGTTTTTGACACTTCAGTTGTTGGCCAGATTAAAGTGCTTTAAGTTTACTATGGTCCAATTTGATTCTCTCAAGAAGAAAAGCAGCACACATGCTTGCACTTCGGTCATGTGTTGTTTGTCGACCGGTGCTCCTTGCAGAATGTTCGTCTTTGCAATTTTTTACCTCTATGATTTCTTGGTTCTGTTCTGGGATAGAGCAACCATTGAGACTTTTCCCATGGTTTCATCACTTGAATGGCTAACTTAAAGGCAGTGTTATGGTTTTATTGCGTGTTATGCTCATCATCGAACAGTTGATTCTCAACATCTTAAGCTATTTGACCCCAAACCCGACCCGGCCCGGCCCGGCTCGACCCGAGCCTTAGGGTGCACGCTGAACAAGGTCTTGGGCCGGGTTTGGGCGGGTCAAGTGTGACCTTGTTGGTTTTGGGTCAGACCGAGTATCATGAAAGCCTGACCTGACCCGACCTGACCCATTGACATCCCTAGTTCTCGAGTCACTAAAATAAATAACAGCTTCTCCTTTCCCTATTAGAGTGTAGAAGGATAAAAACATTTTTTTGTACATAGATGCCTCGTAGCAACTTAGTCTACCATCCATTCTTTCACATTGGTCACAATATGAGCTTGAGAAATAACCATAGCAATTACATCATCGGAATCATATGCTTTAATCAAGTTGACTTTTGGTTTTGCAGTATGATCATTTCGCTCTTAATTTTGTTTGGCTGATTTTCAAGTTACAGCACCTCCGATATAGTGGGAAATCCATTATATAAAATGTCAGCATTCTCTTCCTGCATTGTACTGCATTTTTTGTCTCAACTATTGTAGTACTACCAAACACGTCGCTTTTAATAAAGGAAATCTATATGCAGCACCATATTCAACATAATCAATAAATGTGGCTACGCAATTTAAAGTAACTCAACAATATGCAAATTCGTAAAAAGTCTAACATGGGGGATAAAGGTATTAATTTCAATGACGCACACGAGCATACATTATCACCTTTTACAAGATTGGGTCAAAATTGAACTCAAATTTCATCATATGTATTTGGATATGGCATTGAATTTTTTCAGCAACCATGCAAGCTAATGTATATCAACATAGGATTAAATAAAACTCATAACATTCTTGAATGACCAAATTAATCAACTTAGGGGCAAACATGAATCACGTAAGAACAAATTGACGGAAATTTTTTGTTATTTCCAGCATGGACACATCACAAGAAAAATCAATATGCATCAACTTTATTGACGAATTACAAATAATCAAGAAACAACTTATTAACATATCACGAATTTCCTATCTCTTCACTCAACAGTTAACACATGAAAGAGAGTGATGACTCAACATATCTTCTTCTTCTTTTTGTGTTCACCCATGGCTTTGCTTGAGAAGACATGCAAAAGTAGAATATAAACCAAGGTCGCGAAGAGAATCTGAACATAAAATTGATTCTAAAATTCAATTAAAACATAAACAACCTGATTATTGGGAATCCGAATTATTCTTGAGATTGTTGGAAAAAGATGAAAGATAATAACAGATTTCCAAGGCGTGCAAGCAAATATCTTAGGGATAATTCCACCCCTCGGAGTACGAAACTCGGTGCGTCGGGCTCTAGTGACTATCCTCTCGAGATATAATAAATCTTCATCTTTACTCCGCATAGAGTAACCGAGGGAACATGAACAACATAGCTATATGTAAAACTCAGCAAATAAATGGAAAAAAGAGAGAGAATTTCTTGTTCTTTTGTATGTTTTTATTGTGATGTAGAGATTTTCTTTATAGACAAATAAAGGAGATGGTTAATAAAGAAATTAATCAAATCAGACGTTACAAAGCCCTTAAAAATTGATTGCAGTCATACTTTCCATTGAAACTGTTACAAAACAATTGCTTTGAATAATTCAAAACCGATGAAATATCCAACAAAATTGACAAAGGAAAACAATTCCAACGATAAACATTAGGCCTTCCCAGTATCAACTAAAGGCAATTCATGTATCATTCTTTGAAATCTCGTGAGGTCCGTTATGGTTTGCGCGAAATGGTCGACAAAAATCGATTCTTCGTGTCTCAGCACTTTGGCATTGATCCATTGGCATACATATACGATTAAACAAGCTGTCTTGCTACACCGCGACCCAAAATATGTGAGGCTTATCACAATGCGTGGCCTTATCCCCGAGACCAAGCATTGACCTTGACTTGGGATATTTCAAGTCATTGCTCAACGACACTTCCCATCATTGATGCTGGTGACCCACAAAGAGCATGTGGGCGTGGTCGCCCACATCCACCATTCGATCAGATACGGGAGAGCATGAAAAGTAATCTAGGGTCCAAGGTTGTCGAGCCTACAAAGTGAGGATCGTTTAGAGGTTCTTCTCTCGAAATCATGTGGAAAACGGAATGAACACGCAAAAACCTAGGCCTCATCTTGTTACGTGTGGAAGATGAAGTTGTGGGCCGCGAAATGTGAACGGGTAGAAAACCGAGTCCAAGTCAAGCTATTGAGTACAAATGACATGAGCGCAAGTTGCGCTATCTTTTGGCTTCTGGGGCGGTGCCATAGGCTCGATTGCACGTCGAGATAAGGGAAGCTCTGCGTTTTCTTCACGGTTGTCTCGTGGCCCATCTTCATCCTGGAGCAAAAGCTCATCATCATCCATTCCCGCCATCGACAAGGAGCGAACAGACAGGTACGGTGTGACCAAAAATGGCGCTGAAGGACGGTGATCACGATGCCCCGCGCCACCCGTCGCTTCGCACCGCTCAGAGGGTTTTCCACGGCGGGTACGATCGAGAGAAGTGATTTTCACGGCATTGCTGTCGACATCTAACGCAACATGATGATCATGACTAGATATAGAACGAGAATATATGGCAAATTGTTTATCGTGTTAGGGATAGTTCTTGAAAATATCTTCGTTGAATTAGGCCTTTCGCACCGGAAAAAGAAAAATTGGGATGGGTTAGGTCTCGATTTCTTTCGCTCATTCGCTCAACTATTTTTGATGGGAAAAATTATCCAAAAAGTTTTAAATTTGTCGCACTTTTGCTAATTCAGTCTCAGACCTTTTAATTTTGTCAATTCAGTTCTAAACATTTTCACATTTTGCCAGTTGAATCTATCTGGTCAATTTTAACCGGAAATTGCTGACATGAATGCCGGTAGTGGCATGTAAGACGGCAGGTAGTGCATGGACAATTTTTATAATTTTTTTTATAATTATTTGATTTTTTTATAATTTATAATTTCTTTTTCTTTCTTTATTTTCCATTTTTTCTACCAAGTCCGGCGACCATAGGTGAGGGCCAACAACCCTCATTGACTATTGGGTGAGGGTTGCGAAGCCCTCGCCGGTTGCATGCGAGGGCACGAAGCCTTATTGGCCGCGAACCAAGGGGCAAGGGCTTCGCAGCCCTTGCCAATTCTGGGCAAGGCCGCAACCCTTGCTTGCGACCAGCGAGGGTCGGCTGGCCCTCGCGCGAGGCTTGAAAGAAAAAAAGGAAAAAAAAAAAGAAAAAAATTCAAAAAAATATTAAAATATTATTAAAAATTATCCACATCAGCGCTAAACGAGTCACGTAGAATAGTTGGCGTTCACATCACCGATTTCCGACTAAAGTTGACCGGATGGACTCAATTTGAAAACATGAAATATTTAGAGCTCAATTGGAAAAATTGAAAGGTTTAAAATTAAATTGACAAAAAATATAATAGATTTATGATGTTTTGGATAATTTTCTCATTTTCGATGAATTGGATATTATCAATCATTTATGCACCTTTTAAGTATTAAGCCAATCGTTTCGAAAACTTTAGTTTTGTTCATCTCGATAGGTCGTTAACCTTTCTTGTGGTTGAGGTCGAGGATTCTTTATAGGAGTAGAATTTAGTTAATTTATTTAATTTAATTTCAAACGAGGCCCCTTGCTTTTAATTTCTCTCGCGCTTTAACAGAAGAAAACTATGGTTAATAGCTTCTCGATAAAACCGACATAAGATATTGGTTATTTGAAGGCGTGATATATGAAATAATCATTAAAAAGTACTTCAAAGTCCTATAACGAAGGAAATATTACATTTTAATTTGACTAAGAAAGTAAAAAAAAATTGCATGTTATAACGCGATATCGCTTGATTAGAGCAACAACTCTTCTCGACACCATTATAATATTATAAATTATGGGACCGAAAGCATGAGATAATCATAGGCGCATAGTTATTAAATGTCTGCTATAGCAAAATTGTGAAAAAAAAAAAATTCGGTGGCAAAGCGCGGGCACTCAGCTAGTTCCCTCTAAGGCTCTGATTATAAAACAAAATGCGTCTCCACGTAAATCTAATAGAACCGGTCATGTTTATTAGGATTTTGTTAACAAGCGTCCGTTCGAATACTAAAAATTTATTATTTTGAAGATATTATTTTCCTCCTCTAACGCATGAAAATTAAAAAGATTTCTTTTACTAGGTACGATTAATAAATCTAGTAGAGACACTAGATAACAAAACCCTATCTATATCAACATGTCACAACATTATCTCTTTCGAGGATAGACTCAAATTTATAAGGAATCGATCATTCTCTTTGCAATGAGATTTTTCTTGCGCTCTCCATTCATTCTACTACCTGTTTATTACCCTTGTCCATTTCCCTCCTCTCTATATCTTCATATCATGACTCCTTCATATTTAAATATATTTCCTGCCTTAATATAAAAGTACGTTTGCTAAAATGAAAATACATAAATCATGTGTACTTTGAGATATACTATATAACAAACGCAGCATAACGAGTCAAAATATCACTTTAACGTCTTATTGCATGAGTTGCTCAAAATGATTCATATTATGTTAATATTAGCATTATATAAGACAAATACATTGATGGGAATTTCTCTCTATGCTTAAATATTTATATATAACTTTGAGTTATAAAATTTGTGCAACATTATTTTATTGCACTCACCTAATAATATTCGTCTTGTTTTCACCTGCGCCTCTTTTGTCCCCATCCCACGAAAAGATTCTCCCTTTTTTTGGCGTCACGAAGCAAGACTTGCCCGCCTCTTGATAGTAGCGAAAGAGTATAATTTATGCCGAAAGGTTACCGGGCTGTGTTTGTTTGGACCTGAAAAAAAGTCTTTGTCAGAATTCAAAATATTGTTTAAAATTCTAATAATAATATAAAATAATCATATACGGATTCACGTGTCAATATTTAAATGTTGTGAAAAATTTCGTTTCGAACTTAGAAAACATTGAAATGCGCGAACTACAATATCTAAAGGGTTAATACCACGAAAAATCTCAAACTGGTATATATATAATAATTTTATCCTAAACTAATATTTTGATCACTAAAAACTCCAAACTGATATATTTGTGACAAATTTACCCTCTATTAATTTCCGTTAAATTAGATTAATATCACAAAAAATCACAAACTTGTACACTCATGAAAAACGAAAAGTAAAACATAAAATTAGCACATCAGTCAATTGCCGCGTGTCATTTAATAAAGTAATTTGACAGTAAAATTCAACTGAAATAAATTGAGGGTAAAATTATCACAGGTATATCAGTTTGGAGTTTTTTGCGGTAAAAAAAATTAATTTGGGATAAAATTGTCACGTATATACCAGTTTAGGGTTTTTCATTGTATTAACTCGTATCTGAATCAATGAACGCAAAAAAAAAAAAATCAATCTAGCTAAGCCCTCGATGTGCCGTAATCTCGACTATTCGTATCGCGATGAGCAAGGAGCAATTAAAATTGAATTCGAACGTTTCGTGACGGGCGCAGGATTTTCTCGATGAGTCCGAAGGAAGTGGCGAACTTGGGTTGTGCTTGTGCCTCTTCTCTACCACCGAGGTGGAAAAGGCCAGACGAGGGCCCACACGTGGGCCGGACCGCCGCACTTTTTGAACTTTTCCGCCGGTCGTCGGCCCTTCCTCGGTCCCCTTTTAAAAAGTCCTTTTGCATGCCGACACGGACGACCATGCCCATGACGTATGCCGAGCTGGGGGGCTCACGTCATCGCCTGACCGGGCGCTTACGTGTGCAGCAAGTCGGCAGTCGCTCCACCTCGAAGTTCTACATGGGATCACTTGCCGAGCCTTGGAAGCCCTCGAAGGAATCGGACTCTATAACGTAGTTATATTTCAGCATCGATTCCAAGGTCGAGGCTAATGCAGGAGCTCAAATTTCTCCAGTAAACCAGAAAGGTGGATGCCCCTTGGAAGGGGTCGAAATAAATCATAAATAATTCGTAACGGAATAATGGCGCCCATATCTATCCGTCCTTTCTTTGATTTCTACACGGTATCGATTTGTAAAATTGATTTTACGAAGGAACTTGACTTTTTGTCATTGGGTACTTGAACACGTCGAAGCAACAGATGCTCGTTCGATATCATTCGCGTGGATTTTTGCTAGCCTCTCATCTGATTCGTGAGATTGATGACGTGATTTTTAAAGTAGAGATTTATTCAGCTAAGGCGGGTCATATCGCCCTTTAAAAGCTTATTTTGGAGTTTGTCATGTCATTTTATAAATTTATTAATCATTTTGTCACGTCATTATTATGCAATGCATAATTGCACGTGACTTTTAAAAGGGCAAATGTGTATTTGCATCTCACTTTTTTTTTTGTTTTTGCAAGAGATCCATCTTTTATCCTTGATTTCTATAAAATCAAAAAAAATAAAGAAAAGGGAGAATAATAATTTTTAGAAAATATATTACTATCGTAAAAAATAAATCATCAATAGAAATATTTTAGAAAATTTGATAAAAACGAATATATCGATAGAAATAATTAGATATTTTAAGACAAAGGCAATTAAGTAAAACGGAAAAAAAAGGGCTCGATAACAAAAATGTCAAATTGCAAAAATAGGATACTCATTATGTATTTTTAAATGGTTAATTGACGAAACAATGATTGATGGATAAAAAGTATTGAAAATATCATCTTGGATTTCGGTTAATCTTTTCTTTTTATGAGTTCTGGGCGTCATTTCCTTTAATAATTTTTTAAAAAATATTCTTATTTTTTACCTTAATTAATTATGTAAATATATATTATAAGTAAGTACTTTTGTTATTTGACACTTTTGTCGGGGAGACCTTTTCCCTTTTTCATCTAATTCGTGTTTATTCCTTTCCTTAAAGCATCTTTTTTTTTTTTTGATAACCCAGGGAACTCCCGCACGGCCGATAGCCGGGGAGTAAACCCTGGGGGCGACACGTGCTAGCCACCACACACGTGCCACCGGTTAAGTCACCCTGCGGTGCCCGGGATTTGAACACTCGACCTTTTGCGAGAGGAAGAGTGCACGCTCCAGCAGCGCCACCCAGGCGGGTGGTCTTAAAGCATCTTCGTTAGTTCTATTAAAGTGGCTATATTTATTCACACCAAAAAAAGAGTGGCTATATTTACTAAAACATTAACAAATTTTTATTGTATAACAATATTATTGGTATTTACCTTTTCTATCATCAGTATTGTAGTTAATTTAGTTTTCTTCCGATTTCTATAATTTTTATTTTCATTTTTCGCAGCATCTAAGGTTAAAAGAAAAGTTTTCCTTAAAAAACGAGTCCAAACCATACCTTTACCTCCTTAAAATAATGTAAATTGCATATGCTGACGAAAAAGAAATCGAATAATTAAGCCGCGTAACAATTTAAGAGTTCAGAGAGCATTAATATAACGGTTGAATGTTCGGGACGTAGGGTACCCTTGTAACTCTTCCAAAGGTTTAGCCGAGCTCCGCATGGTTTTCCCCCCAAGAAAAGGCTTTGCAGAGAGCCGGGAGATGGCAATATGCTAATGAACTTCATCGCCCGTAAATGGAGCGAGCTAGCTGTCGTTCCCGTTGACTTTGAGTCGCGGGAGTAATCCTTTTTTTACTCGGTCTACGACAACTCCGATTCGATCCCCCTCCTCCTCCTCCTCCTCCTCATCTTCCCTTCTTTATATAAAACGCCTCCTCATCTTCCTCGAAGTTGCTCCCCAGCGTGCGAACGTTAGCGGAAGAGACGGTAGGGTTGAAAGCTCTGAAAAAAGTGAATAGTAAACCCCCCCTCCCCCCCCGCGATCTGCTCCGAAACTTCGCAGCTTCTCTCTCTGTGTGTCTTAATCAATTTCGGATCCTTTCGTTGTTCCTTGGTCCTCCTCCTGACGTGAGAACGAATGGACACCAAGGTCATATCCACCGGGAAGCGGTACGACGCCCTGCCGGAGAGCTACATCCGGCCGGAATCCGACCGTCCCAAGCTTTCCGAGGTCTCCACCTGCGTGAACGTCCCCGTCATCGACTTGGGGTGCACCGACCGAGCCCAGATCGTGGCGGCCATCGCCTATGCCTGCTCGGTCTTCGGCTTCTTCCAGGTGATTGTCCCCGAGAACACGAATTCAAATCAAAGACTAATTAAATGGTTTGCCTCCTGGTTTGGGTCCGTTAGCTAATTTTAGCTTTGGTCAATTCGTGGTGGGGGGTGCTTATCTTTTCTTGAAGGTTGTGAACCACGGGGTGTCGAAGGAGGCGGTGGCGGATATGATGCGAGTGGCGACGGAGTTCTTCAACTTGCCGGTGGAGGAGAAGCTGAAGCTCTACTCCGACGACCCTTCCAAGACAATGAGACTGTCCACGAGCTTCAACGTCAAAAAGGAGAAGGTCCACAACTGGCGAGACTATCTAAGGCTCCATTGTTATCCCCTCGAGAAGTACGTCCCGGAATGGCCCTCGAACCCTTCTTCATTCAAGTACGCCCTCTCTCTCTCTCTCTCTCTCTCTCCCATTCTCTCAAGCCAGAGCTTTCATGAACAGAGAATTTGCAGCATAAAAAAAGATTATGATTAGCCCTAATTGCAGGCGTTTCCCATCAATGATTAAAGCACACGCATCATGCATGTCGGCAATTTACTTTCGCTGTCCCTCAGGAAATATTTTATAGAGAGAGAGAGGGGGGGAGAGAGAGCTTACGTGATCTTCATGATGTGCTCTTCCCCTTTGAAACTTTCCATACACCTTATATAGCCATCACCGCAAGAAAGAGGCATGAAGTGGAGCGCCTCTCGTCTGTGAGCTCGGGGTCATCACTTAAATCTTTCTATATTAAGGACGAGGCCCCCTTTGACATCCTAGGGTTTTAGACTTTCCTAGAAGGCGCAAATCTAAGTCGTGCTGTGTCCTTTTTGGTTGTAACCTAAGACATATAATGTCTCGACACGTGTTTCGATAGCAGTGAGGCCAACCGCCAAATGACGGCACACCTTAAAAAAATCGTTTTTAATGTTGATTCGCATGGATCGAACCGTTCATAATGTCCAAAAAGTGGTCCTGCTCAACTAATATCACGTGGATCTCACGTTTAAAAGAATCGTCTGATCTACCTGCGATGAATAAAATAGGTATAGACTAGAAACCGTCGAATCTGGCAAATAGCTATGCTTTAGCAATTAATTCTTCCGAGAATTACTAGGAGTTCAAACTCTGCATGGTTTTGGAAATTTGTTCCTCTATGGGAGATTTTTATCTTAAACTGGACATGCTGTTGAACAGTCAAAATCTCTCGTACTGCAAAATCCATCTCCCCGTGAAAAGTTCCGAGAGCGGCGGACAATGGGCTTTGATAGGTGGGGCCGAGCGATACGCATTGGATTCGGGAAAAGACAGGGTGTACCATATGTCTTATTCTAATGCCATTCTAGATGTTCTAGTGACTCCCAAAGGGAAGACTCCTTCCTCCCTTTTCATGTACAGCCAAATGCATTAATTCTCCAAAAAAAAAATCCCCACTTTGGATTGAATTCTAATTCTATTCCGGAGACTCTTTTGGTCTAAAAAAAACACAAACTTTCGTTGTAGTCTCAAAGATGCCCTCGCGTCCAAAAATCACTATCAATTTTTTCAAGATTATCAACATCATGAGGCCGTTGTTGTTCCATAAGAATGCGGTGGTGTTGATGAACATGCGGGTTTTGATAACGAACCTCTAGCCAGCTCCGATGTTGATAATTTTGAAGAAACCGGCGGCTATTTTTGGACGCGTGGGGTAAAGATTCGGGATCGGACTAAAAGTTGGGGATTTCTTTTTTCGAGACGGAAAAGAGAAAGCTTGAAGCAAAATTAGGATTGGACCTGAAAGTCTGGGGATTCTTATCTATAGGAAATTAGGCATAGTAGAGCCACAGGTGATTGCTGATATTGTAAGAGAGAAAGATACAAATATGGCGAGTCGTGGTACTCTCGGACAGCAACCTTGGATTTCGTAATCTTGCCCATTTCTGGCCTCGTCCGAGTTGAACTCTAGCAGCAGGCAGGAAGATTCGGAATCAATCGCGGGGTGAGGCGGGGCATGTGAACGCGAAAGGACTAAACCGACCGAGGAAAGAAACGACAGGGCCTGCTGCATATCCAGACAAACAAAACAGATGGCCGGAAGATGTCTTCATAAAACTACTATTCCTAATCGACCCCAGACCTACCCCCCCGCGATGAATCACATGTTGTGGTTCGCCTCTCTTCCCTCTCTTTGAGCCATCCAGATTCTTCCCCTCGCGGTGTTCGATTGCCCGTGGAACGGGAACGGGTGCTCGGCGAATCACTAACGTGCGATGATAAGTTGTCTTTCGAGTCTCGGTCGGTAAGGTTCGGTGTAATGCAACCGTTCGCATGATCTGATGGTTATGACGGGTATTAGGTTGAAACCCGAGCTTGAATGCGTGGAGGTCGGGAAGGGTTCCCCCTTTTTTTTTTAATGCCGAACGGTGGAAAAGAAAGGTTTTCTGCTGCCGGTCTCATTAAAAATTTAGGTTCTCTGGTTTTGTCCACCGTCTTGCCGGAACTAGGGGTCTTTGGTTTGGAGAGGGGGACCGGTCGCTTTATAAAATGAAATCTGGTCCCGCAACCTCCACCCGAGGCGGGGTGACGTCAGGGCGGGCCGGGCGGTGACGTCGCCGGCCCAGGTGTGCCTCTCTGCATGTGCCGCGGTTCCAGAGAATTTGTAATGAAAGGCGCTGCCGGGGCCGGGCCGGCGGTTGGGGCCGGCGGGTGGGCCGAGGGAGCGGCGGTGGCCTCGCCCCGGCACCGCGTTGACGTCAGCGGCGCGACATTATTGGCCGGGCGGCGACGTGGCCCCACGCGGAGTCCACCGGGTCCTTTGGAAAAATAAATTATTAAAATGGATCTTCTCGAATCGTTTATGCAGATTTATGCATAAATTAACAGTGTACG
Organism: Syzygium malaccense; assembly: GCA_031216405.1. Lineage (NCBI taxonomy): Eukaryota > Viridiplantae > Streptophyta > Magnoliopsida > Myrtales > Myrtaceae > Syzygium > Syzygium malaccense. The sequence goes on from CM062253.1 coordinate 19,286,391, forward strand.
GATGCCATAGTTTTGTTTGTTTGTTTATTTTATTACGGATGCAGAGTTGGATCGGAGGTCTACACATGAGCATTATTAGTCAGTTTATTTCAGCTTAAAATAAAGAAAAAGGTACACCTTTTTTTTTGTTCGGAATTTTAAATGTTATTCAGATTTCGTAGAATTATAAAATATCATAGATGATTTCACGCGTCGATATGTATATATATTTTTCATTCTGCGAAGATTTCGAGCTTTCTGAATTTTAGGAAAAAAAAAGTTAAAAAACACGAGTCACGAGATTATGATTAAGCTAAAAATAAAAGACAAAAATTTAGATGGACCTGAGCATGGTAGGGAGAGTTTCAATTAGCGTAATGATCTTCAATTACGTTAAAAAGAAACAGAAACTTCTAGTGAAATAATTAGCGTGATGCGCGTGCATTGCGCGGGCCTAAGACTATATGCATCATTCTAAATGTGTGGTGGTGGAAATTGGTGTGGCACCGACAGGGATGTTGTGAGCAATTACTGCATGGAGGTGAGAGCACTAGGATACCGGATTGAGGAGCTGATATCGGAGAGCTTGGGCCTGGAAAGCTGCCGCGTGACCGGGGTGTTGGGCGACCAGGGGCAGCACATGGCCGTGAACTTCTACCCGCCGTGCCCCGAGCCGGAGCTTACATACGGGCTCCCGGGCCACACGGACCCGAATGCGCTCACCATCCTCCTCCAGGACTCGCAGGTCGCGGGCCTCCAGGTCCTCAAGGACGGCAAGTGGCTCGCTGTCCAGCCCATCCCCGGCGCCTTTGTCATCAACATCGGCGATCAACTGCAGGTAATGGATTGATTTCTCCCTCGTCACGCGTCATTAGTCTCTGTCTTTAATCTGTCTCGTGCCTGTCGCGAGCATTGTGGCATGAAAGCGAAGATATCTAGACGCAAAAATTTTGAACCTCCAACAATAACAAAGTTTAAGCGAAGTTGTTATCCTGTCCTGAACTATCATATGTTGGATTCGGAGCCTCAAATTAGTATGTTTTGCTTAAAGACGAGGTTCAAAAGTCACATAAACTTGTCAATACTGCAAATAGTTGCTCTGTCGTAAGAATCAAGGCATAAAGAGACGTCGGTTTCAGGCATTGAGTAACGGGAAGTACAAAAGCGTGTGGCACCGGGCGGTCGTCAATGCTGAAAAGCCGAGGATGTCGATCGCCTCATTCCTCTGCCCATGTGACGACGCCCTGATCAGCCCGCCGGAATCACTGGTAGAAGAGGGATCCGTGGCTGTGTACAGGGACTTCACATATGCAGAATACTACAAGAAGTTCTGGAGCCGCAATCTGGATCAAGAACACTGCCTGGAGCTTTTCAAGAACTCTCGCAATTCGGCAGGAAGTGACACATCGTCCTCCATTCTTGGAACAGGGTAACTCGACGGACTCTCCTCGCAGTTTAGTGAAATTTGACAAACACATTTAGCTTCTCAAAATATCTTCTGCGCCATCTGTGAAAGGTGGAGGTCGGTCCTTAAGTTTAAGAGTAGCCTTTGGCTTCTTGATGCTGAGAGTGTCGGCTCTTTTGTTAAGCTTTACTTTTGGTATGGATACAAGAAGGGATCGACACTGTCAATCGACTTCCTCCTCTTCCAGGGGGAGTAGGGAAGATTTTGGAAAGCATGATGTGTCCACTGAATTCAACTACAGTGCGAAGAAAGTTCGTGAAGGTTTCCCTAGTTGAATATCGAAATGCTGCTTATGTGATTCATCGTCCTTCCTCTTTGGTGATTATAATTTTTTGGCGTGAACGTCTGGCCATTGGCCCATTGCAGCTAGTGTATTGTATAGTTGAAGGTATAGGGTGCTGTATCCATCGATCTCCTTGTGCTGTGTTCATTTGTAAAAGTGACATCTCTTTATGCGATCATTTTAACAATTTTAGGCCTTATGCTATTCATGGTCGTGTCGACGCTCCCTTCCACCATTAGCAGCGTGGCTTTGAATACGCATATTGCAAGGAAGTCGTTGAAATTGCAGTCCAAGAAGTCACTTAGCAAATATACCATGGTGCATTGGATGTCTGGACATTTTTCCCTAGAAAAACGCTTTGATATCATGGTTGTTCATTGCACTTGCTTATTTTTGTTTCTCTGTGTTCTTCCCTTCTTGTTCTTGATATCCATTAGTTCTGAGATGGGAATCTAAAGTGGCCATGCAAGTCTCTTTACTTCAATTGATTTAAGCTTTCATTCTTTCAGCATCAATAAAGCATCGGCAAATTTGATGTTGATCCTTCTGCTATTGCTTCTGCGATGATTCACATCAGATGTACCCTTTCAATCCCATTACCCCTTGCGGGATTCTGTTTTTTTGTGAGATCTTCCCTATTATTCAAAGTGATTTACTAGAAAGAAGACAGAAAATCACAATTTCATCATTCAGGCACATCCATATGCTCCGTTTCGTTACACATTTTGTAGTATCAGTATGCAGACTCGAACTTTATTGACATAATACAACAAATCTTGTAACTTTCTCCTTTCCCCATCCCTCAGCATCATACAGTCACTTCCTTACTGTTTCCTTTTACGAGTAGAACTTGGTACCCCCAATCGAAATCCAGCTGCGAAAAAAGGGCTCATTTGCGACCTTTTAGATCCAAGAACCATGAAAATCACCACCAAGAAGAGCAGTTCAAGCCGTCTTCAAGCACTCCATGACGTAAGTGTTGAAAGCGCAACACATGACTCGGAAGCCCTGAAATCCCGCCCCTTTGGCCAACGCCTCAAACTCCTTCTCTGTCCTCTCTTTCCCACCCGGGTTGTGGGCCAGCATGATGCAGTCGATGTGGATCACATTCTTGGTCGCTAGGCTTGGGTCTGGGTACACAGGGAGTACGCACTCTGCAAGGATCACCTTCCCATTTTCAGGAAGCGCATTGTAGCAGTTCCTGAGGAACTTTGCGCAATGTTCATCGCTCCAATCATGGCATATCCACTGCAAGAAAGAAATGTGCTTTGTATGAAGCAATCTTGTACATACTCTAACTAGTAACAACTTTTTGGACTTGGTGAGAGACAAATAAAGAAAAGAAAACGGCAACAAGCCTTGTTGAGTATTTCCTGAAAATTTCCACTTCAGGAACAGAGACATAAATCTGACCTTCATGAAAATGGCATCTCCCTTTGGAACGCTAACGAACATGTCGCCTCCAACGTGCTCGACACCTACGTTAGTACCGGCATTAGACTTTTCGGTGTTATATTCAGCAAGGTGCTTCGTGTTAGTCAAGGGGCAATGAATCAAACGCGAGATGTGAAAATGTTCCTAGATCTTGGGTTGCTCAAATATCTAGGAAATGACAACTAATCTCGAACAGCAAGCGAGTGATAAACATTATATACCAGGTAAGGACGGAGCGTCTTCAATCACGTGAGGCAAGTCGAAGTTGATCCCTTTAATTGATGGGTATGTGGCAACGATCATGCTCAGCACGGCCCCGGTGCCGCCTCCAACGTCGACCACTGTCTTGAGGCCCTCGAAGCCCTTGTACGTTTCCAGTATCTTCTTCATGGTAATGGTGGAGTGATTGGACATTCCCTGGTTGAAGATCTTGTTGAATCGCGGGTCGGTGCCGTGATACTCGAACGCGGTCATCCCGTACGCCTTGTTGAATGGGATTCCGCCTTCAAGGACTGCATCTTTCAGGTAATACCTGCGAGTTGAAAAGCAAACAGCTCAATTTCATACTCAGGGAAGATAATAATGGGAAATTAACAAGTTCTTGAGCTGTGAAAACTCGAAGGGGATTTCTGATGATTCAAAAGCTCAATTACCGTCACCAGTTACTTCAATCTCTCGGATGATTCAAACATTCCAACATCTTTGCTATTGTCAAGTTTATACAGACATTAGCCATTCGCTCAGCCGATAAAAATTTTCTTTCTACAATATACTCGTATTTTATTTTACAATCCCATCGTCCTAGAGGTCAACGTAATCCTGGTCATCATGTACTTAGATCGGAAGACTTCTGTGTAAATTTACCAATGGATGGAGGATTTCGTTCAGGGGAAGATCGGGAAACCTGCTGGTCCGAAAACGACTTAGTCTCCAATGAACAAGAAACTTCTGAAAATTTCTACCCAACAAAGCACGCAAAGTCTGTCCTTAAGCAAGTGCGAGTAACATGTCCGGCAATACTAATAACCGAGATAATCGTGCCCGTCTTATTTAATTTATCTGTATACATCAACCAAGAGCAACCCTCAATTGTCCGGCAAAGATAATCGAACTCGAAATCTTTGACGGAGCAAGCCTCCGGAACAGTCAATGGGGGTTAGGTACGGGGTCCCTATCAATGATTGGGCCGAGTCGGATACCAAGACTTCAAATTCTTACCAGGAAGGATGTGGTAATGACGTGATAGGGATCACTATATGCAATTATGCAGACCACATGTAGAAACCACGAATTTTCTATGATTGCTTCTTTGCAATGACTTCCTCCACTTGCATCATTCAAGAAAACGCACTTCGCTAATTCACTGATGACACAGCAAGCAATCGTACACTATGGAGGGATGATTTCGCTGCGTCGAATGACTAGCGGACTGTGTATTTTCTTGCGGAAAACGATCTAAAGTCCAAGCAAGATGCAACCATGGACGACAAGAACAGCTTACCAGTAGCATTTATCTCAAGTCAAAGAGAAGTAACGCGTGTAAGCCCACCAACCCTGGTATTTTTCATGTTCGTGCTTATCTAAAGTAACGCAATAAGCGTCAGTAATACAAGGACAAGGATGGGGGTCACTGGCCCGTTCCTGATCCGCTTTCAGACCTGAACATTCGAAAGTGATCGAATCGAATTAGGAATGGCTGATAAACTACAACCAGGCCATCCCAAAAATATATTTTTACAAACAGACAGCAGGAAAAACAGGCCACAGCAGCTAAGCGCTGTACTTTGCGGAGAGGACTCGGTGCTGAGATTGCTGAAGAGACGTAAGGTCCATGTTCAGGATGAGTCACTGCTAAAAGCGACTCTTGAAAGGGAAAGAGGGTGCAAGATTAAGACATTTTTCTGGATCATGGGATTTGATAAGATCCACGGCTAAGGAGAGGCAAAGAACCTCACATATTACGTGGACCGATAGCAATCCTTGAAACCACCGAGTAAAAATTACGTGAAAGCTTGTATCTTTAGTGGGAACATACTATGAATCTCCCCGTTATGCATCTAGAATTGTAAGAATCAATTATCATCTCGGTGTCTTTCCATATCTTTTAATACCCGGCTGCAGTTTACCATGTACTGTTTTGTTATATACTTATTGTGTAGCAGCAAAGAAAAAGAGCCAAAGAAAGAAAAAGTACCAGCTTTCCATGAGGACTTTGTCCTGGTTCATCAGGCCGAGTGGGGCAATGGAGACCCCATCCGCGTTCTTGACCAAGAACTTGCACACCGGGGCTAAACCGTAAAGCCGCTCAACCTTGCCGTCGGGGAGATCGCGGAGGGTGCACGTGAGCACGGAGTAGCTGGCCAGCAGCCGGAACATCCGGTCGAGCATGACCGTGGCATCGGGGTTCCTGGTCGGGAGCTGGGCCGCGACCTCGCCAGGGGAGAGGTAAGCACCCTGCCCGGCCTTGGCCATGATCTCGAGGAGGTCGAGCTCGATGGCGGCCTTGAGGACCATGGGGAGCACGGAGGCGCTCGCCAGCTGCATGGCGAAGAGGTTCGCCTCCTCGTCCGAGACTTGGGTCGGGGTCATCTGGGTCTCGGATCCTGCTGAACCCATTTTCCTTCTCCCTCTCTTCTTCTGCTTCTTGGACGAGAATTGAGCCAAAGGAAAGCAGAGGAAATGGAATGAAAAGGAACAGATTGGCCAAAAAAGGAAGGGGATTGAAGCGAGGTGTGGTGGTGGGGGTCGATATATATGGTACTTTGTGGTTCACCAACCCCGTAAGAATATATCGGACCCTAAACAAGTACTTACATTCGTCCATCATGCCATTGGCACCAACCATTGCACCAAAATACAGACGGAAAACTCTCGTGTCTCTCTGTCTCTCTCTCTCGCGCGAGTGATGACATCTGACCGTTTTAGGTTGGTTGTCGCTTTCCCACCAAATTAACCAGGCGTGAGAGGAAACACTGAGCTTTTGGGTACATGAGCTATATTCAAAATTCGATCGGATGTACTGATCCCAGAACATTTTTCTGAGTAATGATAAGGATGCTCTGCGGATATAACTTTGTTTTGATCATAACCCAATCGGGTTGCTTTGTGTTCGTCTTGTCGGGCCCAAACCCGGACCGCCATTGAGCGCGCGTACCTTTCACTAACGGTCCTAGTTCACTCGCGAAAGATCAGTTTTTGTTCATTTGATATCCATGCCAATCGTGGCCAAAGACAGAATTGTTTGCCCGGTTCGGATTCGCCCAATATCGTTCTAATCAAACTGACTTAAGGATTGACCGACGCGAAAGCAGCAGTCGATTTTACGAAAGGGTGGAGGTTGAAGTAGAGCGGACACTAATGAGAGACTCGATCGATTGATGGGAGATGCAAGTCTCAAGTCTCAAGTCTCCGACCCTTTTCTCTCGAGTGTTCCAAACCAACATCTGCAGCAACAATTAAGGGAAGGAAACCTGCGATCCTTGGGAACCATGATTGGTCTGATTATCTCAGCGATGTTTTAGGTAGAGTTGATGATTGACAAGAAGCCCGGGCTAGTATTGGGTCTACATGGACACCAGCAAGTGTGCTGATGACGATACGTTGGAGTGCAATTTGTCAAGGTCGAGAACGCTATCAATGTGGCTCTTGTCACCATTTGGAAGGACATCGACGTCTACCTAAAACATGGCGAAAGGTCGTTGTAACTTGGCCAAGTCGTAATCGAAACGTGTCATATTTGAATAATCCCCATCTTCTTCAAACGTCGGACTTGACAAGAGAAAAGACCTGCCCTTTATTAAATTTTTCTTTCTTTTTTTTAACCGCGGTGGATGCTCTAATGTTCCAAAAAGAGTTCAATGCCTGGCCTACGAGCGAACTTGCTCGTAACAAGGCACAAAAACGATATAATTTATTAATTTATCTAGAAGGGCAGTATTTGTTTACAACCCTGGTATGGAAAAACTTCCTTCAACCATACTTTCGATACAAGTTGTGGACATTACCCACATGTAAACTTATTCAAGATCAACGGCAGATTATGTCAATCTTTGAAACTCATCAATGAAAAGTATGATCGGAGGGAATGTCCTCCGACCACGGTAGCGCCAGTGGCGCCACGTATTACGACCGGCTTCCACATCATCGATTTATGCCCAAAATTGGTTGGATGAACTGAATTGGCAAATTATCAAAAAATTTAGGACTAAATTGGCCAAATTAAAAAATTTATGATAAAATTGGCACAATTGTAATAGGCTAATGACTTTTTGGTAATTTCCCCTCTCATAGTTTTAGGTGGAGAATTTTTTTTTTCATTTCCAGAAAATCCAAGAGACCGTGGTCCCAAATGTATCGATCCTATAGACTATGGAGATTGGGATTTAGTACACGTTAAGACATTCCCTAGCAACACACTTCTTTTGTTAAGTTCCTCTACCCCTTAATCTAATGGAGCGTATCTAGACTGGGATAGTTTCGGTTCGAACGGCAACAATTTTACTTCAAAATCTTTAGACCGTAATCGATATTTTTCATCAACCACATCTTACTTATATATACATATACATATATATATATATATATATATATATATATATATATAAAATCTATTCGGACGACAATTAATTCTCGTTCAATTATATCCCCATTGAGATTTCAAAGTCAAGCATCTCATTTGGAGCCTAGTATATGGCAAGTGCTGACATTTCTCAGCCATAGTACCGATCCAGACTCGTTCATGAGCTTTCAAATGCATATTCAGACAATTCACATATAGGCGTTCAAGTATCGTTCTCAAACAGGCACTACTTTTTTAATTGCGCATCATTCATGTGGGTCATCTCATCTTTTTATATTTTATCTCTCGTGTTTGTTGGGTTCAACCCCTATTTAGCGTTGAAAATGATACGCATCATCCCATCGGGAGATCACTCTCCCGTTTCCAATCATTTCGTTTGTTTCCCCCCTAAAGAAAGAAATGCTTTTCACCTTGTCGCATCGGAAGAAGTGAAATCGACATCCTCCGCTCTTCGTTTTTTCAAGACTTGGTTTCAATACGATGAAGAAAACATCTGCATTGGCCATGAATTCATAATCCGATGAGTCCGTCGCATTCATGTTGCTCGGTGAGGAGAGGAACCACGTTAGTTCGCTGATCATTTCGGAAGACAGATCGTGAGATCCTGCGAATGATGATGTTCTTTACATTAGACCCATCAAAATAGATCATAGACCCATTTGTTAATCCATTTTTTATGAGCTGAGTTGTTATATGAATTAGTTATATTCATAATAACTGGTTTATATATAGATTTATAATAATGAAGCCTAAAATAATATGAGTATTAAATGAGTTCATAATTTACTTACACCCAACTCACATCCATGACTCTCTTTTCGCTTTCTCGCTCTCATTTGATCTCGCAGTTGTTCCCTTTGTGCTCTCACCTTAATTTGGGTATGATTTTTTCCTAAATTAGGTTAGATATATAAGCGATTTAGCAATTTGTATTAGGTCGGACATGAATCATTGAATTTGCATTGCATGAAAATAAGTCAATACAAGTTAAACAAGTCAATTTGGGTTGGACAATTTTCGATCCGGTCTCGATCCACTCGTTTGACGGTTCTACTTTACATGATGCTCGAAGGAGCACCATAGCGTTTCCATTAGATAATTCAAATGAATACTTTTTGGATTAAGTTTCCGTATCTGTTTTGACTTGTGATGGAGTATATCGAAATTTAGTCAGGTAGTTGGATAGAGGAATACAAATCGAAGCAGGTAGTATTAGCAGCGTCATCACTTCTATCCAGCCAAACACTACTTAGATTCCAATTTTCGTATTCATGTAGGGGTTTCTTTATTACGTTTATCTACGCGGGTACGAGTATATTCAAGAGGATTAGAACAAAGGGAAATGCAAGGGGGCATGAAAGTTAGTGGGATAACATCTCCCACCTACTCCTTGATGGGAACAGCCACTTGGGCTGGGGCGACCTGGGCGGCAGGCACGATAGCGACTTTCGATCCGGCTCTTGCTTCTCGAATTCCTTAGATTTCTAGAGCCAAATTGTAAAAGCCCTTCCTCACCAACTTTCCCACCAAACCATGATACATTCTTGTCCATGTTCTTCTGAGGCGGCGGAGGAGATGATCGAGCACGACCGCCACCGCGAAACCACACACAATGTCAAGTCAAACTGTTCGTTTTCTCTTAGGGAAAGCGTTGATCGGTTCGTGGATAACATATTATACTCTCCGGGTGAACTGACGTGCACCCGATTTGTCGTTTTCCTGTGGAATCAAGATGAAGAAGACATTTGATTTTCCCTGGGAATTGCGGGATGTGTACTTCTTGCAAGACTAGGAGTGAATTGTTCTGCTTCGTAGGATGTTCTTCCTGCAGAACTGACGGTAACTGATGAAGGGCGTTGCGCGAAGCTGCCTCTTGTTTTGATTTCTCCGACCAGCGGATATGACGATTCAAGGCGGTGGGGCGGCGAATAGAAAAGGCCACAGTTTCTTTTTATTGCGGGGATTGGTCTTGAAAGGCGATGGTGCGGAAAGAATAAAGTAGATTAATAGACTAAAAAGGAAATGGTTAATACCACAAAAAATTCTAAATTTATATACTTGTGACAAATTTATCTCAAACTAATTTTTTAACAAAAAAATGTTAAACTGGTACATTTGTGACAATTTTACCCTCCGTTAGTTTCCATTAAATTTTACCATCAATTTTTTTTTTAATTTGAATGGCATGTGGTAGTTGATGGATGTACCGGTTTGGGGTATAGGTGCACCACTATGTGATTTTTTAGGATATTAATTCAATTTAATAGAGGGTAAATTTGTCACAAATGTATTAGTTTGGGATTTTTGATTGTCAAAATATTAGTTTAGGGTAAATTTATTACGGTGTACCGGTTTGGGGTTTTTGGTGATAAAAAATTTAGTTTGTGGTAAATTTATCATAGGTATACTAGTTTGAGGCTTTTTATAGTATTAATCGAAAAGGAAATGACACAAATGGTCCCGGAATTATGGCCCAACGTGCACTATCTTTGGTGAACTTTTAACTTTGCCACAATGTGCAACATGGTTCCCGAATTTTTAATTTATTTAATATGGTCCCTAAACTTTAGTCTAATGTTCAATGTGATTCCCGGACTTTTAAATTTCATATAATTTAAGGATTACATTGGAGATTTACCACTAGTTTTTGGACTACATCGTATAAATTAAAAATCTAAGGACGACATTGCATATTGGGCTAAAGTTCAAGGATCACATTATACAAATTAAAGTTCAAGGACAACATAACATATTGGATCAAAGTTCATGTATCATTTGTGCCATCATCCCTAGGCTAAACTACCTTTTTCTAGGGATGAGCATCGGTTTAGGGTTGACCCTAAACTGTTCCTGGACCGGCCCAACCTGGCCAGTCTTGGTCTGATTCCCAAGGGACTCTAGGCTAGTCCTTGGTGCTAGGACCCATGGATTCTATACTATGCGGATTGGTCCAACCCGGATCAATCATGTATATATTATATATTATATACTTTTGTTTACTCTAAGCCCTAGCGCATTGTGCCATGTTCTCTTCCTTCTTATGCAGTTCGGTCTGTCATGTAAATTAGATTGTAGAAAGAAACCCAACCCTAATTCGACAAAAAAGAAGTAGAAACCCTCTTTGCTCGCTTGCTCTGTTCACTCGCTTCGCCTTACCCGCCTCGCTCACCGTTTGCTTGGCTCGCCACTTGCCTCTCTTTGCTTGACTCGCTTGCCTCTGTTTCACTCACCCCACCACTCGCCTCCCTCGCGCAGCTCAGCTGAACAAACATACTTTGTTAAGTATTGGTTATGTATGGTGTTTGTTTTATTTTTAGGTGTTTGAAAGTTAAATTGATCATTCAAGTGTGAACAAGATATAAAGTTGTATAATTCATGGTTTATATTACGTATTTTGAACTTCCTAAGGTTTAATTGTATTTCATGTGTTCGTTTTCATGATTTGTTACTTTTAGCAAGTGTGAAATTCATGTTGTTACCTTATCTCATATTCGTGTTTGATATGTACTGATGTTCATAGTTTGATTGCTTCATGCCGCATTGTTGATGGATATATAATTTGAAATAATATATTTGTCCTTTCAAAGAATACAAAAAAAGAAATAAAAAAATAATCGGTTGGTCCCAGGTTGACTCTTAGAATCGAACCAGTCCCATATGGTTGGTCTAGTTCTCAGTCCTAGGCTCAATAGGGTTTGTCCTTGGGTTAGGTGTTAGATCGATCCAACTCGAACCATACTCACCCCTACTTAATAGGTTGAAAGTTACTTTTTCTAATTAAAACTTGCCAATCACTCTAAAGAATTACTAGTCCGAGTTTAGTAGATGAATACACAATTGCTTTGTCAAAACTAAAGATTTACAAACCGGGATGAAAATTTATTACGTTAAGGAGTTGCTAACCAAATCACCATCTGAAAAGTTACTAACCACTTTGAGGGGAGAAGGGACTCAAATTCTCTCTATCCCCATTTGGCTGGTTTCCCGGTAATAATGCCCCTGGTGAACAACTGATACACAGTTTCATTATTTCCTGACGGACTTCAAGTACAACAAGTATTGAAACAATCCCTCACCATCTCATCATCAAGATGACGACGACGACTATGAGCTTCACTTATTTATCTTCTTACTCAAATAACATTAGGGTTAACCAAAAGACACCTTCCTCCCGAATTAGCTAGTTTTTGATCAGTTTGGCAGCGCCTTGGGGTTCTAAAGTTTCTACTGCCTCCGCAATGCTGGGATGCGCCATGAGAAGCCAAATATGGCTGAGAAGCTCTCCTCCTCTGCTCAGGCTCCCGCAGTGTTCGTGGCCTTTACATTGGCAAGCTGCGTATATCAGCAACTTCGCCTAGACGTTGCTCCCATTTCGTGCCGAAGGTAAATTCCATGTTTTTCTTTTTTTTGGGTCGAACTTGATGTTATTCAACTGGGGTGCAAAACGGCATGCGTCAAACATCACCAACCTGCTTTTGCCATTCTGCGCATGTTCCTCTCGCGGAGGTCAGTTCTCATTTGGAGCAAAAGATGGCAGAATTCACACAGATCTCCTGACTGTCTCTACTTGTGCCCCCTCTTGCTGCATTTAACACTAGTGTGGAAATGTTTCTCTTTCTCGAATAATTTCTTTACCCACTCGATAGACCACCGATCAGATTCTGCCTTCGTTCTTTTGACATCCTCACTAGCTTGTGGGGGACCCTGGACCGACCCAACCCAGTCGGTTCTAGTTTGGTTCCCTGGGGGACTGGGTCAGTCCTTGATCCTAGGACCCCTCGATCTTATATTGTGTGGGTTGGTCTTCGATTGTAGGAGTTTAGGGTTGGTCCAACCCAAATCAACCATGCAAATATTATATATTATTTATTATATGCTTTTGTCTGCTCTAAGCCCTAGCGTCTCCTCCTCTGTTCTCTTCTTTTTTATGCAGTTTTATTTTGTCGTGTAAATTAGAAAGTAGAAAGAAATCCATCCCTAATTATACAAAAAAATAAAATAAAATAAAAACCCTCCTTGCTTGCCTCGTTTTGTTAGGTCGCCTGGGCCTTGTTCGCCTTGCTTGACTCGCCTTGCTCGCTGCTCGCCTCTCTTTTCTTGCCTTGCTCGCCTCATGAGAGCGGCTCAGCTGGACAAATATACTTTGTTAAGTATTAATTATATGTGTTGTTTTGTTTTTAGGTATTCGGAAGTTGAATTGATCATTTAAGAATGAACACGATATAAAGCTGTATAATTCATGGTTTATATTACGTATTTTGAACTTTTTGTGGCTTAATTGTATTTCACGTGTTCGTTTTTCATGATTTTGCTTTTAGCAAGTGTGAAATTTATGTTGTTACCACCTTACCAAAAAAAAAAAAAATTTATGTTGTTACCTTATTTCATATTTATGTTTCATATGTACTAAGGTTCATAGTCTGTTTAGCTTGATGTTGCATTATTGATGGACGTGTAATTTGAAATAGTATATTTGTCCTTTAAAAAAAATAAAAAAAATAATCAATTGATCCCAGATTGACCTTGGAATCGGATCCATCCCATATGGTCCGTCTAGTTCTCGGTCCCAGACTCAATAGGGTTGGTCATCAGTCTTAAAAATTGGGGACCAACTTTGTACGGATTGGTCCTTGAATTAGATACTGAACCGATTCAACCCGAACCGTGATCACCCCTACCTTTTTCTCCACCTTGTTATTTGTTGCCTTTTCCTAAGGATTTGTCTTGGAAATTGTCAAAAGACCCATAAATCGTCCTTCATTCCCATCCATTTCCTTGTACGGTCCAACGATTACCTCTGGTTCTCTCCGCTTCCCTTCACTTGCGATTGGCCAATCTCGAAAAACAATTCTTCTATTCGTCGTTGTATTTTCGCTTGTTTTCTTGTCCATTTTCTGTACTTCCATCTTTTTTTTCAAATCAAGTTCTTTTACTTGTGCGAAGTATCTAATCAAGTCCCTCCAATACAAAACCCGATTAAGATTCAATTGATGTTGCTATCAAAGGATGCTAGAACATGATGTACATTGAATATTGCCTACATGGACATCCATCGTGAATAGTACATAGGTGGGAGAATAAAAAAGGTAAATTAAAAAATTTTTGTCCCTTCACTATGCACGCCTCATCGTTCGTGTCCACATAGGAAGTATTTGAGCCAACGTCACGTTTCGGCGTCCTCTAAAGACCACATTAGTTAGATTTTGACGGGGTTTTGTGAGGGCGAATTTATAAGTAGTATGACTTGATTAGAAAAATTAAAATACGAAGACTTGATTAGAAAAGTAATCATAGTATGCAGAGGAAAAATAAAAATTTCCCAGGTACTTTTACTTTTACTTCCTCCTGACCAAAGTATAGCATAAAGCACCCATGGCCTTATATATTCTTGCGTTAAGAATGGATTTAGTCATCTAAGTCTCTATTTGTTTCCAGAAAAATAAATAATTTTAAAAAATATTTTTCTAAAAATAATCGCTTATATCGCTTAAAAAAATGAGAACGATAAATATTCTCTTTGTCGATGAAAATGATTAATAATGAAAAAATTTTCCAAGGACTTATTCTTTCGAGCGATACAAGTGATTATTTTTAGGAAAATTATTTTTCAAATCATTCATTTTTCACATAATAAAGGGAGTCTAAGTTTTAGTGTTTGTGCAATTTGATTCTCCAACTTTTACTTTTGCCAAGAAGTAATGAAATTGCAGCTGAAGAAGTCACTCGACAACTATATCATGGTTCGGACATTCTTCCCCATAAAAACGTTATTTTGAATATCGAATCTGTCAAGCTTGATTTCACTGTTGTTCATTATTTGTGCAAGCGGAATCAGGAAGTTGATATTCACCAATGTCATGTATTGTTCTGTTTGTGCTCTCACTCGAGGACATTCCTTTGCCTCGTTTATTTTGTTTCTCTGTGTTCTTCCCCTTCTTGATATTCACTTCTTCTGAGATGGGAATCTGAAGTGGCCACTCAAGCCTCTTTACTTCAGACGATCGAGCTTCAAAATTACATAAATTTCACCGTGAATAGAGAATTTGCAAATTTAATGTCGATCCTTCTACTATTGCGGCTGCGACGATTTTCAAATTGAAGTATCGTTTCGTTTTACTCCTTGCGGGATTCTTTTTCTTAGTGAGATCCTCCCTATTATTCAACATGATTAACTGAAAAGGAGACAAAATATCACAATTTCATCACTCAGCCACATACGTATAGTCTGTTTCGTTACGCATTTTGTAAAATCAGTATGCAGACGCGAAGTTTCTTAACACCTTGTAACTTTTCCTTGTCCCATCCCCACTTGTCCCATTTACAAGCATCATACATTAGCTCCTTAATTCTTTACTTTCGTGAGCAGAACTTAGAGCGCTTGGTGCAGCATTTGCTGGCGGCTTTGGGCCTTCTAAGATTCTTGAGACAAGTTTTATTGTTTAGTGATACAATCTGATGGGCCTTTGGTTGCAAAGTTGAGCTTTGAAAATGCCCAAAGCTTAAGGCAAGTAATCCCTCCATTTTGGGATTAATTCCAAAAAAAAGCACCAACTTTAGGTCGAGAGATAATTTTGACCCGAACTTTTTTTTGTTCCATAAAAAAGTATCAACTTTAGGTCGAGAGACAATTATGGCCCGAACTTTTTTTTGTCCAGTAAAAAAATACCAACTTTAGGTCGAGGGACAATTCTGGCTTGAACTTTTTTTTGTCTCGTAAAAAAACATCAACTTTCACTTAAATCCCAAATTTGGCCCTTATTGACTTAAAACCATTGATTTTCCAACTTGACTATTCTACCTTGGCAATAAATCCACGTGACTTGCTGACTGGATTTAAAGCATTATTCATTATCTTATTCTCTGAACCACAGCTTGAAGAATAACGGTGAAACTATTTGTCTTCTTCACTTCACCGGTAAGTCAAAAATATCTCCAGATTGAATCTTTTTGGCCAAATTTCGTCGTTTTGTCGTAATTTGAAGCTGTAGACCATCGCCCGTTGACAGACGCCATGGAAGAGATTCGCCAGGCTCACCACCATAACTTTTTTTCTCAAACAATGGTAACTTTAGACAGAAAGTCAATGGAGGGGCCAAATTTGGGATTTAAATGAAAGTTTGTACTTTTTTATGAGACAAAAAAAAGTTCGGGCCAGAATTGTCCTTCGACCTAAAGTTGGTGTTTTTTTATGGGATAAAAAAAAGTTCGGGCCATAATTGTCCTTTAACCTAAAGTTGGCGCTTTTTTATGGAACAAAAAAAAGTTCGGGCCAGAATTGTCTCTCGATACAAAGTTGGTGTTTTTTTTTTGGAATTAACCCCTCAATTTTGGGCCTTAGCATTTTTGTGATGCTATTTCACGGGTTTAATAATAATTTTTTCTTTCAATCTCGCCTTGCTAATATATTGGTATACAGTTTTTACCCCGCTGCCTTGGACACTTGTAGAGAAGATTGCGGCTGGCATGCTTTGCGGAGGAGGTCAAGTGACGCCGGCAAAGCTCTGCTGACAGTCGCTTGTGCGAAGCCCGCAAGCTTTGCTTAGGGTCGCTTGACACAGGCAGGCTTTGCCTAGGGTCGCCTTGGGTCAAGCTCTGGCGTCGCCTTAACTGAGGTCGCACTACCTCGATGGCCTTGATGAGTCTCCCAGCCTCTGGTTCCTCAAGGATTGTAGAGAGTGTGCCGAGGATTCCGGAGCCCGATCTTCCCTCTCCGTTCTTTTTTCCTCGTCCTCACGAATGTGTGAATCTTGACCAAGTGCATGGCTGCATTCCTCTGCTCCCCCCTGTTTTCTGACACCTTTTTCGTTTTCCTTTCTTTGTTCCGTTGTTTCTTCAATTGACTGAACACGCCACTCTCAGTATTGCTTGCTCTGTTTTACTTTCTTCTTTATTCCATGCCCTTGTCCTGAACACGATCAGGACGATGATGATGATGATTGCCATGCCCATGTTGATGCACGAGAGTTATCCAGTGAGTTTGCAGATTTTGCAGCTTTTTTTTTTCCTTTAGATAGTATAACCCAAAGCTACAACCAATCACCTTGAAGATGAGAGCATGTTGCTAAGGTCAACATTGTCGGACAAGATAATCCATTAGAAAGGGTATGTAAGGAATGCCATTTGGATGGAGGTCGGAATAAAAGGACTAGGGCGGTTCACAGGAATTCGCAATTTCGCCGTAAGTCAGATGATGATTCTCAAAAGATATGGTCATTCTCTAATATGAAAAGATGCAACGAAAGATGAATATGCAGGACTCCGCAGTGTTGATATCTTTTGTTGACTCCCAGCCTCTGGTTGATCGAGCACGGCCTAGGTGCCGCCTCCAACATCGATCACCATCTTGAGGCCCTTGGAACTGTTGTACGTTTTTGGTATCTTGTTCATCGTAATGGTGGATCAATAAGACATTGCCTGATTGAAAATCTTGTTTAATCGCGGGTCGGTGCCTTGATACTCGAATGCAGTCATCCGGTGTTGCCTTGTTGAACCAGATTCCGCCCTCGAGAATCGCATCTTTCAAGTAATACCTACGAGTCGAAAAGCGAATGACCCAATTCAATAGTCAAGGAACAGAAGAATGGGGAAATTAATAAGTTCTTGAGCTGTGAAATTGGATTTTGGGTGATTCAAATGTTCGATTATCGTCAACAGTTATTTCAATCTCTATGAAGATGACTAAACACAAATTATCTATTTTACCAAAATTAGTACCGTCGCAACGCCTTGGAGAAAATTATTCTAAGGCCTATCCGGAAAATTATCCCAGCCTCTGGTTGATCCTCGAGGAACCTTGCGCGCCACCACGTCTACCGGGTCGTCCCTTTCCGGATAGGCCTTAGAATAATTGGTTTAGACTCACCCTAGATTTATCTCCCGAGTTCTGCATTGCTTCGTTTTTGGTATGTCATGTCGAGCCATCACTGAGCAGCCCCACCAACGACCACGCATATCTGGAATGCGATGGGCTCGATATGTGTGGTAAAGATTCGATAACAGAGTCGCTGGAGCGTGCGTCCCTGTCCGCCACAAATCGCCACTGCCTCGGCCAAGTAAGGAAACACCTTTGTTGGTTTTCACGCTCGAGAAGTGCAATGGGATGCTACGCCATTTATGGGGTGCATTAATATTTACCCGTTATCAATCTTTGCTGTGGTGCGCAAGGAATCCGTTAGTTTGCTGGAGCATTGGATCGTGATGTCTAATATGTTCGGTTTAGTTCGATACTCTTAGTTAATTAGAACTTATATTCGATCTCAAATCTAGTCCACATCTGGGGGTGCTTCTAATCGGCGAGTGGTTAATGAGCTGGTGCTAATTTAATAGTTGATTCGCGATAGTCGGCTCAGATCTTGGCCTAGAATAATGTAAAATATGGATTAAAAAAAAAGAAAAAGAAAAAGGGGTTGAAAAGTCAAAGAAAGGAAAGAAAGTGGAAATTGCTTTATAAAAGGAAAAGCAAGGCAAAGAGAGAGAGAAGACCGAGAGCTCACTCGGCTGAAAACCGAGAAAGAAGAAAAGAAAGAGAGAGGAAAAGAGAAGGAAGAAGAAAAGAGGGTTTTGCGCTGCGGGACCTCACCAAGCCAATTCGACTTCGTATCGCAATGCCCGGTAAGCACTTGTGCCCCTCATTCGTCCGATCGGGGAAGTTTTCCTATTTAGGATTTAAATTCGGAATTTTGAGAAAATCGAGCAGCGAAATCCGATTTTTGAGTTATTGAGCTGTTTATATATATAGAATTGATAGTTTAGAGTGTCGTGGAACCGTGAGATTTTACGGATCTTGATTTGGACCTACGGTTTGCCCAATATGAATTTTTGAAGTTGGCTGCGCAAGGTGAACAATGCGCGACCAGAGGCTCTTAGGCCAATTTTCGTCGGTTTTCGGCTCGATTTTGGGACGACCAAGTTGGGGCTTTTGTAATACTCGGAACGGGCTTTCTTTTGACTATAAGTTTGTTAGGATCGGAGTTCGACGAAGAAAGTTATGACGCGATCAAGTTTTGCGCTTAAATTTCGCATTGCAGACGATTTGGATAATAGCTTTGGATGAGCAATTTGTGGGCGTCTTTGAGTTGTCTTGCCAGCGTTTGAGCGTCGTTTAGCCGTTTAGTAATTATCTTAGTATTTGACTTGATTTTGATGTCGATTCTCGTTCAATTGATAGGATTACGAGATCATCGACGCGTTTAGCCACGTTATTTGGTTTTGGGGTATTCCAGGTGAGTGGTGCTATCTCTTCTTTGAGTTTATAAAATCATGTTTTGAAAATGATAAAAATTTGAGTATTGTATGAGTTACTGGAGCATGTTTGTTGTATAAAATTCTGGATCGGGTAATTACTACCGGTTTGATATTTGAGAACGATTTGAGAAATTTGAGAATGGTTTTAGGAAAAATATTGTTAACGGATACATGTGTATTATGTTGCGAATTGATTTATGAAACGAGTTTTAAGATGATTTGAGAAACGTTTTATGAAAAACGTTACAAAAAGTTACTCATATCAATTTGTAAATTATGTTTATAAAATGATATATATGTATCGCTTTGCGAAATGATTATGGAAGCATATTGCGATTTATGAAATGGTTTTGGAACCATATTGTGATTTATAAATTGATTTGAGAAATGACAGATGTTCTATGTTGTGAAAAGTTAATTGTTTGGTTTGTGAGATTGATTTTTGGTATTGTGGATTATGAGACTTATTATGGATTTGGTATTGTGGAGGATATTGTTGAGGATGATGATTTCATGCTCAATATCGCTGTGAGCCCATTGAGGGACTTGTGGGTATGCGCATACTAGTCTAGGATATTCTTGTGGGCTGAGCCACCGGCTTATAGTAGGTGGAGACCTTGCCAAGGGGGAATCTTGGTCGCCTTATCACGGGGCGAGATACGTGATCATGGTTTGATGTTGAACAATAGATTGGTCGATGGATAGACCATCGATGTGTTTTTTGCTGTGCCAGGGCAAATCCTTGAGAGCGATGGCAGTGCGGCTACGGTTCAAAAAGGATAATATCGGGTTAGATTGAGGGATGGCAGTGAGGCTGCGCCTCTACCCCGAATGAGCCCTTTTATGATGAGATTAATCAATGGAATAGACCATTGATATGTGAGTTATTGAGATTGATCAATGGATTGGACCATTGACATGTGATTTGACGAGATTAATCAATGGACTTGACCATTGATGATTGAATTGTAATAGCGTATCAAATGAATGTTTTGTGGTTTGTATCGAGTTTTGTGAAAAGGAAGATAACTCATATTTGATATGATATATATATGATATTGTGGGTTTAAATTATGAGTTTTCGATATTTTATATATGCATAGTGGTTGCTCGATGTGCTTAGAAGAGATACGCATTACTTACTGAGCTGTTGTCGCTCACCCCCTTCTTTTTTCAATTTTTCAGGTTCTTTGTTTAGCAGCCAATAGAGCGAGAACAATGTCATTGGGACTTTTTGGTGCTTTGGAACTGCGTCCTTCAGGTGGAAGGACGGTCGTGTCATCCCCTATCCTGGTAGATTTCGGGGTGTGACAAATAATATGCGGTGAATTGAAAGCTTCCTTTTGTTAGGACTTGACGCGTGATCACATGGAAATAGAGAGTAAAAGCAAGAAAAGAAAATTAAAACACAATATTTTTATCTTGTTTCACCCTTAAACTAGGATTACGTCCAGCAGATGATTTCATTATAATTGGCATCTCGCACCTCTCTATTATATTCTCTAATTACAAGAGAAGAAAAAATATATATAGATAACAGTAACTATTTATGAGCTTAAGTTTAAATTATCAATAAAATACAAACTTAAAATATAAAAGTTAGGGTTTCGTGAGGGTACTGCCCCCTATGACCCTCTCTGGGATGTCCCCCAAAACCCTTGCTTTCTTGTCTGATATGAGTATGAACCACATCATGACATCTTTGTGCTACTACTAATCGAGTCTGACAGTTGATACATAACTGGCCTTAGTGGTCAAAGGTACTGATTAGTGATTATGGATGACTGAATAGAGTATTCAAGGATTGAGGATAATTTGAAAGGAGCACAAGCTACCTAAAAAGAGGAGAAGAAAGAAAGAGTAACAAGAGGAACAAACCACCGAAGAAGGCGAACAAAGCCAACTCCGAGCAGAAACTGAAGTAATCGAGCAAACAACTTCCAGCTGAAATTGAAGGGAGAACGGGCGCGCTCACCAGCTGCATGGCGAAGAGGTTCGCCTCCTCGTCCGAGACCTGGGTCGGTGTCGTCTGGGTCTCGGATCTTGCTGAACCCTTTTATTTTTCTGTTTTCCTTTTCCTTTCTTCAATGAGAATTGAAGAAGGAAAGCAGAGGAAATGTAATATAAAGAAGAGGGGGAAAAAGATACGGCTTTGTTTAAATGTGGAAGGAGATCGATATAGCCCTTGTGCACTTATTTCAAAGTTGATGCCTCTAATGGACGGGTATTTGGCGACGATCATGCCGAGCACAGCCTAGGTGCCGCCTCCCACATCGATCACCATCTTGAGGCCCTTGGAACTGTTGTACGTTTTTGGTATCTTGTTCATCGTAATGGTGGATCAATAAGACATTGCCTGATTGAAGATTTTGTTTAATCGCGGGTCGGTGCCTTTATACTCGAATGCAGTCATCTGGTGTTGCCTTGTTGAACCAGATTCCGCCTTTGAGAATCGCATCTTTCAAGTAATACCTACGAGTTGAAAAGCGAATGACCCAATTCAATAGACAAGGAACAGAAGAATGGGGAAATTAATAAGTTCTTGAGCTGTGAAATTGGATTTTGGGTGATTCAAATGTTCGATTATCGTCAACAGTTATTTCAATCTCTATGAAGATGACTAAACACAAATTATCTATTTTACCAAAATTAGTACCGTCGCAACGTCCTGGGAAAAATTATTCAAATAGTCATAAACCTATTGCAACTTTGTTAATTCAGTCCTACACTTTTTAATTGTGTCAATTGATTGAGTCCCAAACCTTTTCACGTTTTGCCAATTGAGTCTATTCGGCTAATGTTGGCCGAAATTTGGACATTTTTTAATAATTTATTTATTTTGTTATTTATTTATTTATTTTCTTTTTAAGGCCGGCAGCCACCTTTCTAGTGACCCGAAATTTATTTTTCGATAATTTTTAGAGCCCATAAATTACCAAATGCCCCTCCGTTGCATGGGCCCAAGCCCAATGGGCTAACAATGATCATGTCCGCAAGAACCGTCGACGAACTGATCGGATCGAGCCCAATGGGCTGCGTAAGGAGGCCCATTTTCGGTTGCGGAGAAAACCCTTATCATCCCCCCGTCCCTCACCGACGCACGCCTTCGAAGCAGCAGCAGCAACAGCAGCCGCCAAGTCCCGTTCCTTCCGCGACCCTTCGCCGCCCGCCCGCCCGTCGAATCCGCCAGCACCCAGCGCAGATGTCGCCTGCTCCGGTCGCCGATCCCGTCGTGCCCGAGAAGGAGCAGGAGCAGGTCGATCCCGCGGAGGAGCTCAAGAAGATTGCTCAGGCGGGTGTCGTCGTGTTCGCTCATCGAGTTCCTACTTCTTTTTTTTCCCTTTCTTTGCTCGTGCGTTCAGGGTTCTGTAACTAGGGGGGTGGGTGGGTTTGATTGTTGCAGGGCGACGAGCCCACCGTTGAGGACGTGAAGGACGACGACAAGGACGAGGACGACGAGGACGACGATGAGGACGACGACGACGACAAGGAAGATGGAACTGCGGGTCGGTTGTTTCTCCCTTCTTTGCCTTCGCCCTTGTCCTTGGTCGTCGATGTAGAGCTTTACCTGTTGCTGTCCTACTTGTCTGCCGTTAGATGTTTATGAGGTTTTAGGGCAAAAGCTGCTGACTAGCGAATCTGGGCATTCATTTCTATGGAATTTGGGAGTTCCCTTGTTAGTCCTTTTTGTCACTGGATTAATGGGGACTTATTGGAGTAGATAGAATGAAACCGCTTACTGTCTCCTCTTGCTCGAGTCATGTAATTTTAGCAGTGAATTATCGAATCTTTGAGCACCCACTAAAATGGAGTCTTTTGGTTAAGACTGATTCGACTTAAGGGGTAGTTGGAGCTACAGTGGTTGTTCTTGGTAGGATAGAACCAAGCTTTGCTGTTTTGTTGGTTGA
This sequence comes from Syzygium malaccense, assembly GCA_031216405.1. NCBI lineage: Eukaryota > Viridiplantae > Streptophyta > Magnoliopsida > Myrtales > Myrtaceae > Syzygium > Syzygium malaccense. The sequence continues at coordinate 19,309,283 of CM062253.1, forward strand.
TTGCCTCGATGAAGTTGACAGATTAAGCTAGAGTGTGGTCTTATGTTTTTCCCCTATTGGATAGAATATTACTGGAGAATCGCATTCGGGGAACTGCTTTTTAACATGTCGATCTGCGAAATATTTCCTCATCATTTTTTTCCATTTTGCAGATATACCGGTCTTTTCTATTCTTTTTTCTTCTTTTAATCTATCTCCTGAGTTAGTGTTACATTAGTGCTGTCATTTTTTCACCCTGCCATCCAGGGGTACATAGGAATTTTAGTCTGGTATCACTGTTATATTCAGTCGAAACTTTAGGATCATTTTATAAGGGACATGATCTTGCATTGGAAACATCCTTTGAATTGAATAAGGCACGATGGTAGCAACTCTTTTTTCGTGTACTTTTAAGTGGTCTAACAATATTGGGTATCAGTTGAAACGTGAGTTGGGCCTTGTTGGGTATCTGTTCTGATGGATTTCCTGTTTTCTGAAACTTAGTTTAGAAATCCTGCGATTGTGTCGATGTTCAAGTTTTTTCCTACTTGGCAGACCCCTCGATTACCTGTTTGCTTTTCTTCCGCCAGTGGATTAATGGATCGTTTGAGTTCACTTTCAAAACTTGGATCATGATTTGTATGGTGCAGGTGCAAATGGGAGCTCGAAGCAGAGCAGAAGTGAGAAGAAAAGCCGGAAGGCAATGTTAAAGCTGGGAATGAAACCTATCACAGGTGTTAGCCGGGTCACCATCAAAAGAACTAAAAATGTAAGTTATTTGCCCCTTCTTTTAATTGTTATTAACTTAATTATGGACTCGTATGAATAGTGTTCTCTGGTTCTCCAGATACTGTTCTTCATTTCAAAGCCTGATGTCTTCAAGAGTCCTCACTCCGAGACCTATGTCATATTCGGGGAGGCAAAGATTGAGGACTTGAGCTCTCAGCTGCAAAATCAAGCTGCTCAGCAGTTCCGGATGCCGGATATGTCATCGGTTATTTCGAAACCAGATGCTTCTGCTGCAGATTTGGGTGCACCGGCTGATGAGGAAGAAGAAGAAGAAGATGTCGATGTGACTGGGGTCGAGCCTCGTGACATTGATTTGGTCATGACCCAGGCAGGGGTATCTAAGAGCAAGGCAGTGAAAGCTCTCAAGACTCATAATGGTGACATTGTGGGTGCCATCATGGAGCTTACTACTTGAGCTTTTCTGTAGTTCTTTTCTTGAAATCGCTTATGCTCTGTAATGGGGACGTATTCATTACTTATATGGTAAGTTTTGTTTAGAATGTGTTGAGACTTGTTGAATTTGTGGTTGGCCATGTCGAGGGTGTCTGTTCAATTGATCTATAATTTTGATCATGAGTACTATTATTTTCTGCACACTTGGTTTCTTGTAATCTATTGCTCAACAATAATTATTAAGTAACTTAATAGCAACTCAGGGTACCAATGTTTCATGAAAATCTCAAGATTTGGAAAACATTTATAAAAAAGATGATTTGTCATGTCATTTAAAAAAATTTGTCAAAGGAAAATATTTTTATTATTGATAACAATATATGTCTAATTATTTTCATGGATAATGAATTTTTTTTTCATTCATTTATTTTTGTAAGAGATCAAAACAATTTTTTTTGGAAAAGTATTTTGCATATCTCGAGTTTTCTTTGAAATAAATGCTCCCTAAAAGAGACAACCAAAGACATTAATTTTAAGGAGAAATCCCTTTAACGTCCATAACTAGAATGATGCTGTTGCAACACAGGTAAACCGGAGACCTTGTTATTGCACATAAACACCTTTAATATATCAAGTTAGCATAACTATTTAAATATGCTTAATAACTAATTAAGGTTTAGAGGATGCTTATTTGGTAATCTAGTATATATTATGAGTTCACGTTGGTTAACTTGTCATAAAAAATAAGGGAAAATGACACATATAGTCCCTGAACTTTGACCTAATGTGCAATTTGATCCATGAACTTTTAATTTGTTCAATATAGTCCCTGAATTTTAACCTAATGTTCAATTTGGTCCCTGAACTTTTGATTTGTTTAATGTGGTCCATGAACTTTTAATATATGTTCAATTTAGTCTTTGAACTATTTGAAAATATTCAATATAGTCCTTCCATTAATTCAAGTGCAGAGACTATATTGAACATTTTCATTTAGTTCATGGACTAAATTGAATACATATTTAAAGTTTAGGGACCACATTGAACAAATTAAAAGTTCAGAGATTAAATTGAACATTATGTTAAAGTTCAGGGATTACATTAAACAAATTAAAAGTTTAAGGACTAAATTGCATATTAAGTCAAAATTCAGAGACTATTTGTGTCATTATCCCAAAAAATAAAGCAAGATAAAAAAACTCGGTAAGGAGTTGGTCTTGCACATCCCCAAAAGTATTATCAGCAATATCTATCAAATCATCGAATGAACTTTATATTATGTAATCTTGACTAATTGTAAACACTACGAAATAGGAAGATGGTGAAATAAATATTAGAACCCAAGCGAATGAATGTTTAGTCAAGTGTCGCTCACGTAGTAATAATGACATTTTACGTGTGCCATACTATAGTCTTGTTTATTTTTTTCAAATGAATTGATTATAATGTGACTGATTTTGTAAAAAATGAATTGCAAAATTAAATACATAAATTTTGCTTTTGACATTCATGAACAAAGCAAAAGAGTCCTTACCAAAAAAAAAAAAACAAAGCAAAAGAGCCTTTACCAAAAAAAAAACAAAGCAAAAGAGCCATTACTGATTTTTCAATATTGACTAAGACATTTGTAATTAGATAAAAAGTGGAACTTTTGATTAACCAGCAACTCCAACCAACTTAAAAAATAAAATAAAAGGAGAATCAAGCTAAATTCCCAAGCATGCAACGTCATAATTTTCCCATTCACCACTTTCATCGTATCCACAGCGCTTCCCACCAAGACGCCGATACTGCCCTCCATGGTAACCTCGAACTTCTTGAGAAAAATAACCAAAAAAGTCATAAACCTATTACATTGATACTATTTCAATCCTAAACCTTTCAATTGGACTAGCTTAATCCTAAGTCTTTTCACATTAGTAACAATTGAGTCCATCCAGCCAATTTAGGCCGGAAATTAATAATGTGAATGCCACCTGTTCTACGTGGCATGGCTGGCGCTGATGTAGACATTTTTTAAGTAATTTTTAAAATTTTTTTTCCTTATTTTCTTTCTTTTTCCATCTAGTGGAAGAAAGGGAAAAAAAATTCAAAAAAATTATTGGCACGCCTCGACTAGTCGTCAGCGACCCTTGCTGGCCAAAATGAAGGAAAAAATAAAATTAATAAAAAAAATAAAAAATAAACTAAAATTATAAAAATATTGTAAAAAATGTTCGCGTCAGCGACAACCGTGCCACGTAGGATGGCCAGAGTTCACATCAACGATTTTCAGCCTAAATTGGCTGGAAAGACTGAATTAATACAAATGTGAAAAGGTTTAAAACTAAATTGATTCAATTGAAATGTTTAGAATTGAATTGATACCAATGCAATAATCAATATAATAGATTTATGACTTTTTTGGTATTTTCCGGTTTCATTCTGAGTAAGATCTTTTTTACTGAGATCTATGTAAGTTGTTGACCTTAAACCACGAAATAGGTAGATTTAGTAGAGTCTCCAAAGCTTTGTCTAAGTTGTTGGACCATAAACAACGAAACAGGTAGGTTTAGTAGACTCTCCAAAGCTCTAGAAACTACATGTTCTTCCCCGCAACGTTGTAGCTGGCACCTCCTATCTACTGAAAAAGAAAGAAGCATGATATCAAGATAGTCCTTTGTAGATGAATTATAAACTTATTATATATGAGTGAAATCTCTTAACTTTGTTAAAATGCATTAAGAGCCATCTAGTTAAGCGACATGCTATATCGTTCTATGCTAATACTACATGTTTATGCTAGCCCACATATCATTATATAAGTATTTATAGATTTATTTGTGTAAAGCTATGCGTTGAACTTGTTCTATAGGCAGTGTTTACAACATAATTATTAGATGTGTAAGAACGAATAATTAGATAGAGCTGTTCCGTTCATATAATTTGAAATGATATTGATATTGAAACATGAATAGCCAACTTCACATCGTACATGTGTATTGGTGCAAGCAACGTGCACATGACGTGCATGTGGTGTGCACAAACAACTTTTCTAAAACTAACACTCGTCTTCCTGTGGAACATCGTGCCCAAAGCCTCCCATCTGAAAAAAGAAAACAGAATGCCTCATATTCATTAGTGTGATAAACTTATGCTGCAAAGGCTAGTATGCCAGCACAGGAAACAACTCCTTTGCACATAGCTTTGAGCCTAGCCTTGGCACTGTCGATTACTTCGAATCCTCTCGGACTAGGATTGTTGGCTAGAGAATCCTTTTCGCCATTGTTTGACAGTGTGGAGTCGATGAACACGGACCCATCACAACCCTAAATACTTCTTTTGTAGGGTCATCGAGTTTAGGAGTATGTTTAAACAAGATTTACAACACGGCACATGATTAACGAGACACTTTTTAGTAGATGAATAATGAACATATCATATACAATTCAGATCTCTAAACTTGTTAAGTGCATTTAGGCATGTCTAGTTAAGCGATTAAACTCTAAAAATTGTATGCATAATTTTCCGGGTCGAATTTGCGATATAATCGGTAGCATGCCATATTTATTAATCAGATTAGGACAATTTCGTTAAATTAATCGAAGATATTACATTGAAATGTAAGCCTGTATAGTCAAGTTCACGTTTTACACATGAGACCGGTACACACGTAAAGTGACGTAAATTGCAACAAATTAGCGAACTCTTAGTCGACACATTATTCTGCATACAATAATGCAACCAAGTCAAAGAAAAAAGGCAAAAGAAGAGGGAAATTGGTTAACTCCCTCAGTTGACATCGATGAAAGCATAAGTTGCAATTCAAGCTACTACCACATACGGGATATTATTATTGGTTTTAACCTACCAAGCAATTATGAAAGTGCATCCTCGCAAGACCAGCAACCAAACCCTTGTCCTTGACGAAAGCTTTTCTGACCTCATCCTTAGCGGCAAGGAGACCATCTCATCCCGAGTGAGATCCTTTTTCATTGTATCTGTGTAAGTTGTTGGACCTTGAACAAGGAAACAGATAGGTTCGGTAGAGCATCCAAAGCTTGTTCCCCGCAACGTTGTAGCTAGCACCTCCTATCAACCGAAAAAGAAAAAAGCATGGTATTGAGATTGTGCTTTTGTAGATAAATTATAAACACATCATGTATGGCCGAAATCTCTTAACTTTGTTAAAATGCATTAACAGCCATCTAGTTAGGTGACTTGCCGTATAGTTCATCTCAATACTACATGTTTTTGCTAGCTCATATATCTTTATATAAGTCTTTACACAGTTATTTACGTAAACATGTTCTATAGGTAGTATTATCTAGCACATTAAATAACTAGATAGAGCTGTTTGATTAATATAATTTGAAAGATACTGTATGGGTGCAAGCAACGTGCACATGACGTCCACGTGGCATGTACAAATAACTTTTCTTAAACTAACATTCTAACTTGATATGAATTGTTTTGGGTGTTTTGAGTTGCACATATATATTATCTCTTTTCTTCTTTTTCTTGATTCGGAAATTCTTGATAATGGGAATAACCATATGACTAATGAACATAGGGAAATTCGATTAGATTCTTGCATAGATATTAGTGCTTTCTTACACATTCAAGCATGAAGGCAAATGCAACTTTCCTTATTCTATTTATTTTTGTTGGATCAATTTGATATCGTTCTCGCTCTCTTGAAAAAGAGGATTGGGTACCGAGCTGCGATTGGAGTATAGTAAAGATGCATATCTGGTAGTCAAAGACAAAAAAGAGGAACATTGGTCACATTCATTATCTGAATGTCTCACAACCTTACAAGTGTATTTATTTTTCAACTTTAACGAATACAAGAAACAAAACACACAAAATATAGAGGCAAAAACTCTTTCGGCCTTGCACAGTATTAGTGTTCTCTCAGCTAGCCATTGATGACCCTGCAATTCGCTTGAATCTCCCCAGCAATTCCGGTCAAGACACCAATTTTACCCATCTTCACCATTGCAGCGGCAAAATTGTTCTTCCAAATGAATGTATTTCTTGCATTTTGATTAACTTGGTTTGCAATTGTAGGGTTCGTGAGGAGTGTCTGGTCTGATGTGAACAAGCCTCGATTCGCAATTATGCCCTGACAATAGCTTGTGTCCTTGATAATAGATTTATTTGTGTAAAGCTATGCGTTGAACTTGTTCTATAGGCAGTATTTACGACATAATTATTAGATGTGTAAGAACGAATAACTAGATAGAGCTGTTCCGTTCATATAATTTGAAATGATATTGACATTGAAACATGAATAGTCAACTTCACATTGTACATGTGTATTGGTGCAAGCAACGTGCACATGACGTGCATGTGGCGTGCACAAACAACTTTTCTAAAACTAACACTCGTCTTCCTGTGGAACATCGTGCCCAAAGCCTCCCATCTGAAAAAAGAAAACAGAATGCCTCATATTCATTAGTGTGATAAACTTATGCTGCAAAGGCTAGTATGCCAGCACAGGAAACAACTCCTTTGCACACAGCTTTGAGCCTAGTCTTGGCACTGTCGATTACTTCGAATCCTCTCGGACTAGGATTGTTGGCTAGAGAATCCTTTTCACCATTGTTTGACAGTGTGGAGTCGATGAACACGGACCCATCACAACCCTAAATACTTCTTTTGTAGGGTCATCGAGTTTAGGAGTATATTTAAACAAGATTTACAACACGGCACATGATTAACGAGACACTTTTTAGTAGATGAATAATGAACATATCATATACAATTCAGATCTCTAAACTTGTTAAGTGCATTTAGGCACATCTAGTTAAGCGATTAAACTCTAAAAATTGTATGCATAATTTTCCGGGTCGAATTTGCGATATAATCGGTAGCATGCCATATTTATTAATCAGATTAGGACAATTTCGTTAAATTAATCGAAGATACTACATTGAAATGTAAGCCTGTATAGTCAAGTTCACGTTTTATGTATGAGACTGGCACACACGTAAAGTGACGTAAATTGCAACAAATTAGCGAACTCTTAGTCGACACATTATTCTGCATACAATAATGCAACCAAGTCAAAGAAAAAAGGCAAAAGAAGAGGGAAATTGGTTAACTCCCTCAGTTGACATCGATGAAAGCATAAGTTGCAATTCAAGCTACAGCCACATACGGGATATTATTATTGGTTTTAACCTACCAAGCAATTATGAAAGTGCATCCTCGCAAGACCAGCAACCAAACCCTTGTCCTTGACGAAAGCTTTTTTGACCTCATCCTTAGCGGCAGGGAGACCATCTCATCCCGAGTGAGATCTTTTTACATTAGATCTGTGTAAGTTGTTGGACCTTGAACAAGGAAACAGATAGGTTTGGTAGAGCCTCCAAAGCTTGTTCCCCGCAACGTTGTAGCTAGCACCTCCTATCAACCGAAAAAGAAAAGAGCATCGTATCGAGATTGTCCTTTTGTAGATGAATTATAAACATATCATGTATGGCCGAAATCTCTTAACTTTGTTAAAATGCATTAACAGCCATCTAGTTAAGTGACTTGCTATATAGTTCATCTCAATATTACATGTTTTTGCTAGCTCATATATCTTTATATAAGTCTTTACACATTTATTTACGTAAACATGTTCTATAGGTAGTATTATCTAGCACATTAAATAACTAGATAGAGCTATTTGATTAATATAATTTGAAAGATACTATATTGACATTGAAACATGAATAGTCAACTTCACATCTACATACGAGTGCACAAGTGCACGTGTATGGTGCTAGCAACGTGCACATGACGTGCACGTGGCGTGTACAAATAACTTTTCTTAAAACTAACATTCTAACTTGATATGAATTGTTTTGGCTGTTTTGAGTTGCACATATATATTATCTCTTTTCTTCTTTTTCTTGATTCGGAAATTCTTGATAATGGGGATAACCATATGACTAATGAACATAGGTAGTATTATCTAGCACATTAAATAACTAGATAGAGCTGTTTGATTAATATAATTTGAAAGATACTGTATTGACATTGAAACATGAACTGTCAACTTCACATCTACATACGAGTGCACGTGTATGGGTGCAAGCAACGTGCACATGACGTGCATGTGGCGTGTACAAATAACTTTTCTTAAAACTAACATTCTAACTTGATATGAATTGTTTTGGCTATTTTGAGTTGCACATATATATTATCTCTTTTCTTCTTTTTCTTGATTCGGAAATTCTTGATAATGGGGATAACCATATGACTAATGAACATAGGGAAATTCGATTAGATTCTTGCATAGATATTAGTGCTTTCTTACACATTCAAGCATGAAGGCAAATGCAACTTTCCTTATTCTATTTATTTTTGTTGGATCAATTTGATATCGTTCTCGCTCTCTTGAAAAAGAGGATTGGGTACCGAGCTGCAATTGGAGTATAGTAAAGTGCATATCTGGTAGTCAAAGACAATAAAAAGGAACAGTGGTCACATTCATTATCTGAATGTCTCACAACCTTACAAGTGTATTTATTTTTCAACTTTAACGAATACAAGAAACAAAACACATAATATAGAGGCAAAAACTCTTTCGGCCTTGCGCAGTATTAGTGTTCTCTCAGCTAGCCATTGATGACCCTGCAATTCGCTCGAATCTCCCCAGCAGTTCTGGTCAAGACACCGATTTTACCCATCTTCACCATTGCAGCAGCAAAATTGTTCTTCCAAATGAATGGATTTCTTGCATTTTGATTAACTTGGTTTGCAGTTGTAGGGTTTGTGAGGAGTGTCTGGTCTGATGTGAACAAGCCTCGATTTGCAATTATGCCCTGATAATAGCTTGTGTCCATCGTGTTCGGCCTAGGGGGGTCCATTGGAACAACTAGGGTCGGATCATTGCCTTGTGGACACTGTTGCTTCAGTATGGCTGCATATCTGGAGTCCAAGCTTGGGTCTTGGTCCACGGTTGCATTGAAGCTGTACAGCCTATTGCTGAAGGAAGTGCAGTGAGACCGACCGATTGTATGTGCTCCTGTAACACACGTGAAGCAAGTTTATTCGTTATGTATGAATTCCTTTTTCTGATTTTCACTTCGGGGAGGAGACAAGAATGTAACTTTGCTGCAACACATAATGGGCCAAGTTTACAGGAATCCAGAACACCGTTTTCAAAAAAAAACTTAGTATCATGTATAATTTTTTCCTTTATTTAGTCCCTACAATCATTTTTTTTCCTCTAATATTACTCTTTCCTACATAAGCTTTGATGCTCTATTCTTTATCTGGACTTAAATAACCAAAATTTCATAGAGTTCTGATCTAATGAAGAGTTACCGGAGAGCGTGACCATTTCTAGTTGAGTGAAACCCTTGTTGGCAAAGTTTTGTGTAAGTTGGTCGACATTGAAAGACGGGGGAGGTAAGTTTGTCAGAGTCTCTGAAGCTAAAGAGACTCTACCATCTCTTCTTCCTGCAGGAACATCGTACCCAAAGCCTCCCGTCTACAAAAGGTAAACAGAATGCCTCTAGCTTGATAAACTTATGCTCAAGTTGGTAAATAGAAAGAGTCAAAAGGGGTTTGCATGATTACAATCTCCACACTATCTCTTGCGGCAAAGGCTAGTATGTCAGCACAGGAAACAACTCCTTTGCACATAGCTTCAAGCCTAGTCTTGGCATTGTCGATTACTTCGAATCCTCTCAGACTAGGATTGTTGGCTGGAGAATCCTTTTCAGCCGTGTTTGATGGAGTGGAGCCGATGAGCACAGACCCGTCACAACCCTAAAATTGATCAACCACGCAGTGGTTTTTAAAACTCACGAAATCCATTCCTAAGAGCTTAGACACTTCCTCTGTGAGGGTCATTGAGTTTAGGAGGAGTATATTTAAACAAGATTTACAACATCGCATGTGATTAATGCGACAGCCTTTGGTAGATGAATAATGAAAATATCATATGCAATTAAAATCTCTAAACTGGTTAAATGCATTTAGGGACATCTAGTTAAGTGGTTAACCTTTAATAAATGTATACATCATATGGCAACTTGAATTTGCGATATAATTAGTAGATGTGCCATATTTATTAATCAGGTCAGGACAATTCCGTTAGATTAATCGAAAGATGCTTCATTGACATGAAAGCAGGTGATAGTCTATATAGGTTCTACGTATGAGGCCGCACACATGTATGATGTGCAAGTGGCATAAATTGCAACGAATAGTGAACTCTTAGTTGACACATTATTCTGCGTACAAAAATGCAACCAAGGAGAAAGAAAAGAATTTAGTTAACTTTCATAGTTGACCTTGATTGAAGGCATAAATTGCGATTAGATGTACAACAAAATATGGGATATCGTCATTGTTTATAACTCACCCTAACAAAGCAATCATGAAAGTGCATCCTCACAAGACCGGCAGCCAAACCCTTGTCTTTGTTGAGAGCTTTCGTGACCTCATCCTTAACGATGAACTCGGCCATCTCGCACGAGTCCTCATAGAACCCAACTTCAAGCTGAGACTCAACGCATCGAGACAACGAGACCAGAACGAGAGCGATACACACAAGAAGTTTCTTCATCTCAAAAACTACGAGATTCTTGATTCTTTCACCCAAATTCAAATGTTCTTTGAACTGGATTGAAGCTCGGGTTGAATGCTCCTTGTAAAACCACACCATATATATAGCACAAGAACCGCAATGCATCTAATCATTGAGATGTATTCTTTCACACGTAATTTATGTTTAAATTTTATTTGCCAATGCGTGAACACAAGAGAGAGAGAGAGAGAGAGAGAGAGAGAGAGAGAGAGAGAGAGAGAGTTGCAACTTGATTGATGAAAGCGCTTCTGCAGTACAGATAGAGATGTGGAAGATGAAGGAAAGGGACAACTGGGGTTGGTTCGATCGGTGGCATCGATCTTGCCATTATAATATCTCGTTTTGTGAAGGCCCATGATCATGATTTACGCGGGAAATCTGGGTCCAAAACAAGGCCGAAACAAAGAACATAGATCAATCTTCTTTGACTTGGGTGGATGATTAGCTAGAAGCAGTTCCGATTCTGCAAATATAATATAGAGATATTCACGAACGACAGGGAATCGGGCTTGCAGTTTCCACGTTTGTCTTGTTCTTGTTTTCGGCGAGTGCGCGTATGCGCCAGAGTCAAACCTTCGTGTGTCGCTTCCGCTTTCTTTATATCATCTGGATTTTGCGAAATGAGATCGGTCTGGGGGAGGCAATTATTGGGGTTGCTCGGCCAGGCAAATCGACTGATGCCGACTACAGTTCAACGAAGTGCATCGACATGATGGGGATTAGCCGGTGTTACTTCGAACCGATGAACTTGCCCGTAACTCAAGATTCTGCCGAAAAATATGCTTCAAGACCAGCGCGCGTACGCCGTCCTTGCACGTTTGTCGCCTCTCTCTGATTCGTAAGGTCGTGACCGATTACTCTCGGCCCTTGCTCTCGACGTTGTTCAAGACAAAGAAGGAAGTCACCAAATCAAACGGATTAACAACTAATCATCTCTATCACTTTTGACTTTCCATGACGGTGGGGTCTTCTAAATAACTCTTGTCGGGTCCAATAAAGATGCTTCGCGCGTCGTTTGCTTTCAGCAGAACTCCGCGCATTACATGTTGATTGACATACTTTAATGCGATCATGTACCACGCGACGTCTACCAGAAATCTCGGAAATGCGAGGTTGAAAATCGTAAGATAAGCAGCCGTTTGGGAGGGAGTTCCATATTCTCTAATGCAAGATAAAGATGCTGTCAACCATCGCACTTATATTTTATGACATAGAATTATTGATTGGACTAAATGCTGGAGAGAGGAAGCGAGGAATCAACCTTTTGGGCAAGACTAGTGCAATAGAAAGACAAAGCTTTCGACCAAGTGGGGCTTTTGGAGTGGTTTGATTTGGTTCGTCGTGTTTTGTCCACATTCTTTAGCCAGTTTGCCAGCCACGTACTCTCTCCAAGTCGGCTACAACTCACCCTGTCGAATCTTATCCATGCATTTTTGCAACTCGAAATTCAACTCAAATTGAGATCCGATTCTAACTTTTAGAGCTCGGCTCTTGAAATACTTTATGTGCTTGATCTTTTACTTCAATTCAACTCAATTAGAAAATTTATAGTCTAATAAAGTCTTACCTTCTTTGCCCCTAATTACTAAGGGTGAGCATGGTCCGGGTGGGCGGTTCCCACCCTGGAACCAGAAATCGCCCACTAAGGACCGATTACGAAAAATTAGAACCGGGAACCGCCCGGGTGGATCTGGTCCATTTCCCAGCGTTATGTCCCTTTGTCTCTTCCCCTGCAATTCAAGGTTTACAGTCTATTTCCCCTCCTTACAACAGTTATCTTCCCTCTGCATTTCCAGCAATTGCAGCAAGGTTTTGACCCTTGTTTTGTCACCTCAAATGGCCTCTCAAATGGTCAAAATACCAGCTGCAATTTCAGCCCATTTTTGGCTCAAGATTATTGCCAATCCCTGTCCATTTCCTTGTTTGTGTAGCCCCGGCAATAGTCCAGTTTTTTTAACTGAGTTCTTTGCCATTTGCAACTCTCACGGCAGCAACTCTCTTGATTCAGTCAAACTATAGATGCCGAGGTCTCCATGCAAAATTTCAAGGTGAGGACTCTCCTTGTTGGAGTTATAATTTCGTGCAACTACTAGTTGGAACCATCGAGGAGGGACGCCGGCCAGATTAGGGATTTAGAATTTTCACTTTTTAAAAATTTAAAAATTAAGATATATATTGTCGGTCCGGTCTGGGTAGGCGATTCCACACCTAGAACCGGGAACCGGACCGGTTCCCTTAAAAACCACCAGTTCCAAACCGGTCTGATCCAATTCCGAGTGGTTCCCGATTTCTTTGCACACCGCTACTAATTACTAAGACAAAACAGGGTTAAGTGGGTTTGTATTAATGTTATACTTTGCGAAAATGTAAGTCCATTTTTCGACACATTACAAGTTTATAAAATTTTTTTACATATTTACCGTTGGATGAGAAATATGTGTCTTTGCAGTTAGTTTTATAACCAAATTCTTCCACATGCCAACCATCAGATAATGAATGTGTAACTTTACATTGGCCATGCCTATATGATCCGACCCTGCTAATAAAGGGATTGAGGAGCGGGGCCAGAGAATCTCAGGTCCAAGGTTTGATTCTTGTGAGCACTACACACGTATTTACATAGAAGAGATGCGATACAAAAAAAAAACTTTACATTGATAGCAAACCCAATGAAAATCCTGTTTTTTTCGGCAGTTGTTACGAGTGGTAATGTAAAATTCGGAGAAATGACAGTGTTAAAACCATAGGGGAGGGGGTAGGACTAAGCACAGGTTCAAGCAGAGATTTACACGCGCTAAACTTATTCAAGCAAAACCGCAAATTATCAGAGGATCCTGGTTCGTATGGATGACGAGCCTTCGTGAGGTCATATGGTTCAAGGAGAGTCCGTGCCTTTCACCTCTAGGGGCGATTGCTGAATTTGGAGACGTCATACTTCCGCTGACAAATCTCTTTCACCACAGAGCTCCCAGTCAGATGATGAAGAACTATCAGAGCGCCTCGCAAAATTCAAATTCGCGGAACCACCAATGCACTGAGATTGAGGTGCTTCATCGTCCTCAGGAATTGCGCGTACGTCCTTCAAGGTCGACAATTGATCAGGAGGATTTGCAGTCTGATGTAGAAAGGCAGCAGAATTACCGAAACTCAGCACATCAGTTTTCTCTGCCCAGCCTGAAAAATAATCTTTCTTCAAAAAAGACCCAAGACAAGCAGCCTCCTCTGGCCTCGGTTGAATATTCACAGAGACCAAACTATCATCCCTTTGTCTCAGGATAGATAATCTCTCCATTACAGAAGCATTTGCGTTCTCCATCCGCTTAGTAGGGATATTCACAGGAAAATTATCAGAGTTGCCTTCAACAAAACCACCCGCAGGACATGCTCTGCTTGTTGATTCATCAGCTTCCATGAGCTTTCGAGATTTAGAGTCCTCAGGACTAACACATTCCACATCATCTCCAGCAGACAAGGCATTTGAGTTGAAGTCTCGACCTTTGAGGATATTAAATCTGGCCAAAACATCATTTGAGTCATGACCCAATTTAGAATTCTCAGGACTAACACATTCCACCTTGTCTCCAGCAGAGAAGACATTTGAGTTAAAGTCCCGCTCTTCTAAGATGTTAAATCCGGCCACATCATTTATTTCGGTACCTGCACTAAAGGCAGGGAAACACTGGGTAGTGGTGATTTGGTTTACATGACATCTGGCCTGATGGGCTGATTTGTCTTCTGCCTGGGAATAGGAGGAGTGATTCGAACTCGATAACTTCTCCATATCCCACAAGTTGTCAGATGAATCTGCAATGAAATAAATTTGTGAATGTGACGTCGTAAAAAAGTAACAACCGATACTAGGTCAGTCTACAACCACCTCTTCGAAAGGACTTGAGCCTCTCCATCTCCGTCTTCACGCGTTTAAAGCAAGACTTGAACTTCATGGAACATAATGCAGCCTCTGCCTCAAGCCATAAATTCTTAAACAATTGAACTTGCAGATTCTGTTCCACCTCGTCATCAAGATTATCTATAAGAATTTTCTTGATGGCCTAAAACCATCAAGCAGACAAAGGAGTTTGGCTATTATTTGAAGGGAAAATATGAAATTAGGATCATTAGCCATAAAAGATACAGGTATTAAAACTTATCACTGCACTTTTAAATATAAGAAATATGCCCACAAACAAGTACCTGAGTCATTTTATCATTGCCGACATTGTCAAGATCATCACTAGCAACAAGCACTGAATCAACTTTATTTGGATCACCTTGCGCAAGATAACGTTTTCTCTCCCCGGACAAGTGCGGAAGAATGGATTGACCTTGATCATTAGCCTGTACACTCCTTATCTGTGGCTCTTCTGATCTCACACTCTGCTTCATTAACATATTATACAGCTTAGTGTTCTTCTAAAAACAGAAGCATTAAGATCTTGACAAAAATCTATGAAATTACTATTGTTGAAAGAAGCCTTTCAACAACTCAATCCTTATCCCGCAAGAAGGTATTTACACAGAAGATACCTATTATGGAGAGCACTGATTTCCAAGCACATAATTTCAATATTAATAGGAGAACTCCTTTAACATTACACCGCTTAGCGTAGTTTAACAAAAGGAAGCATTAAGATCTTTACCAAAAATTTATGGAATGCTATTTCCAAAAGAAGCCTTTCAACAACTCAACCCTTTTTCAGTAAGAAGGTATTTACACAGAAGATTGCTATTATGGAGGCAGTGATTAGCTTCCAAACACATTACTTCAATATTGATAGGAGAACTGCTCCAATCAGAAATTCCAGAAGTCGTCAATGTAAGTACCTTTACTTGAGCAGTCGACTTTCCAAAAAGTTGGGCTGGACGAGGTGGTGAAGATGGTAATTGTTGCCTTTCAGTACCTCGCTGGAAGTGTTTCAGAGATGCACTGAGGTTATCTATCACACTTTTAAGGATATCATAGTCTTCATCCTTTAAGTCCCATGGACCATTGGAGCTCTGAAAGAGAAACAATTCTGACAAACAGTGCATTGATTTGACCACCAAATGGGCCTGTTCTGTTAGCACTGATTCTGTCCCGCACAATCTGCTAAGCACAGTAGAAGCCCTACCGAGAGAATGAGATGAAGTCGGGGAACTAAAGCCATGCCTCGTACTGGTGAAGGACTCTCCGGATAAGCTATTGAATGAGGAGTTATTCATAATGTTCCTCGTTTTTGACACATCATCCATTAATTGCTGACCTTTCTCAGGTGCAGCTTTTCCTACTTCATAGCTGCATTGCATTGGCCAGTGAGGTTCAAAACCATGATAATCTGTTGACAAATCAGACTGGACATTTCTTTTACTTCGCTCATGGATAATATCAGATGAATAAGTCTGATGGAGACAGCTTGGTCTGGAATAGCAAGAATCAACACGCATAGCGTCATCCAACCTCTTGTTTGATGTATTAGCAATTGCATGCTGCTCAAAAGAAAGTGGTGAATTGGAAACACGATTTCTCTCGCCCAGTAAACTGCATGAGTCAATGTTTACATCAGAAACTGTATGTCCAAATTTTGTTCTCCATTGTGGATCGAACACATCATCAGCAAAATCCTTCTTCTTTGACCTATTATCATCTCTTTCTGACCATGATTTCTCCAACAGATTATCACCTCTTTTAAGGTGGTAGCTGACCTGCGTTGCCTCAAACAGAAGCTTTTTTTCACGGTTCTGCACTGCATGAGGCTCCTCTATACTGCAGACAGTACCTCTGCCAGACTCCTTATTAGCTGCAGCAATGCCACAAGTAGCGACCCCTGGAAAGCCACCAGAGCCGGTCCCAGTAGCTGGTGGTCTGATTGCAAGAATGGGGAAAGAATGAGAAACAGAATTTCCCTCAGTAAGGCTAGAATGATGCTGCGGTACGTTAGTGGTTTGTATTCGAACATCCCCACTGTCTGAACCTAACCCCAATGACGATGCCAGATAATGTTCTTCTGATACTACTGGCCCGTTGATGTCATCGGAAGCTTCTGCAATAGTGAAAATTGTTTAGATGGACAATCTCCTAGCAAGAAAAAGGGAAAGGGAAAAAAATCTGGATTCACTCCTTCAAAAAGAGTTCAGAGACATCAATGACTGCTTTAGATGTTATAGGCAGAATGACAAGAGGTAAACAAGTGGAAACAAGCAAGTAATCAGTACACTCCAGTACAGTTTTTGTTCCAAAGTCGGATAACACCTATTTCAGAAGCCATAGGCACAATGGCATAAGGTAAGGACACAACAATTTAAGAGGTAAAACACAGAGATATTCCACATAGACAGCATCCATGGTTTCACTGAGAACAATTATACATAATCTGGTCCAACAGGTACATTCTCCTAACCCTTTACTTCTAGAAAGATTACGAGGAGATTGAGCCAGAGGAAGAATTAAATGGCAGAGATCTCTCCGATGAATCTAATTCAAACAAAACACAGGCAGTCGAAATCTTACATGGACAGTAATAGCAAAATCTACAACAAGCGAACAAACTGAAGGAGAAGGGGTAACATGATGAACTACAAACATTGTGCGCTGGAAACAACTTGGCTACTCTCGTATTCCTCAGATGGCAATTTATTGCTATTTTCGGGTGCTTTGTGATGAAAATACTGAACATCCATTTCCACATGGCAAACACACAGGCAGCGAATGCAAAGAGCTACCGCAGACAGAAATTACCGCAACATCGACACAGCCTCGATACACTTCGCTGAGAAAAACAACTACCTTCGTCCGTGTCCCTTCCACCTGTGGGTAAGTCAGCTTCTCTTGCCCATTCCGACCAGTAGCTGTCCACCGATTCCACCTGCTCACCTTGCGCTCGATCGTCCATCTCGTTACTACCACAGCAAGATCAAAGTTGCAATACTCAAATGGGATACCCTCGAGTCCTCGACCTCACAGGGCGCTGTCGATGGACTAATTCACTCCTCGTCCCAGCACGAGCACACCGCCGATCACGAGCACATCGATCGGTATCTCCCGGGACTTCCTTTCCAGGATACGATGTTGGCGTCACTGACATTCAAATGACCATGCCATCAAAAAATCAAAACTTCAAACAAAGAAAGATAGCCTCAGCCGCTGTGGTAGAAAACAGGGATCATCATCGTACACAAACGAAAACCCGTCCCATCAAAAAGCCCGAAAATTGCACGCGTCTGACGGAAACTCTCGATCGGAGCCGCAATCCGACGGAGTGACTCAGACACCTAACCTAGGAGACTTTCAGATCGAGCCCGGACGATCGTGTGTTCGCTCGATTCCTATTCGATTCGAAAGCAGAAAAAGACAGCTCGGTTACGATCGGAACCAACGCCGACGACGAAAAAAAGCAAAGAAAAAACGGGGTTCATCGGGATTGCGACGAAGAGCGTATCGCCGTCGCGCGAGCTCCGGTCATCGAAGGGAAGGCATGCGCAATCGGTCGGCGAGCAGGAGGGACGTACAGAGATCGCACCTTGAACGGAGCCGGACCAGGAGCGCCGGAAGCAGAGCCAACAACAACAGTCCGATCTTCCTTCCGACTGCAGCCGTCGAAGAAAATGAGAAGGCGAAATTCGTGTCGACCGACAAGGTTGTCCTTTGTTAAACCTCATCCCACTAAAAGATTTCCGTAATTTGTTTTTGTTTCTCTTGGTCCAAATTGCTCCCTTTAATGTTGTTGTCCCTGTGCTATAAATCTTCGGCCCGTTTTATTTCGTGAAAATTAAATAATTTATATTATATATTTTTTTTAGAAGTATCGCTTATATTACTTACAAAAATAAATAAAAGCTCAATAAATTTTCACGAAAATATTTAGATATAAACTATTGTCAATGATAAAAATATATTTTATCGGCTAATTATTTCAATGGATATAAGATATCAATTTTGGAGAAAAATATTTTATAAATTATTCATTTTTCATAAAACAAACGGATCTATTAGCGTGTATCTAGTTTGTCTTTAGTTTCCAATATAAGTGAGTCATTCTTGTAGACAACTCTTATTAAAATGAAATGGACGATACAACAAATTTTTTCCATCATAAGAAATACTTCTCGCGTAAATCGCAACGATTTATATTGGAAAACGTCAAACAATGAATATCATGCATAGATTATGGGTGCGTTTGGTGTAGCATTTGTAAAGTCCTTGAGATTTTAAAATTCTTTAGGCAAATGTAAATGACGTTTGGCAAAATTTTTGAAGTACTTTAGAGAGATGCAATTGCATTTCGAAAACTTTCCAAAGGCCTTTAGCTCAATAAAGGGTTGGAGGCACCCTGAGAAGTAGCATTTTCGGACTATGCTTTTTGAGTGATGGCCCTCATGAGTAGCCATTTTAATAGCTCAATCAATCATCTACATGCGTATGCATTGTATTCATAACTTGCATATGTGAATGACATTTGGATAAATGCAAATGACATTTGGCAAAATTTTTGAAGTACTTTGGGGAGATGCAATTGCATCTCCAAAGCTTTCCAAAAGTCTTTAGCTCAATAAAGGGTTGAAGGCACCTTGAGAAGTAGCATTTTCGAACTATGCTTTTTGAGTGACGGCCCTCATGAGTAGCCATTTTAATAGCTCAATCAATCATCTACGTGCGTCTGCATTGTATTCATAACTTGCATATGTAAATATCATTTGGATAAATGCAAATGACATTTGGCAAAATTTTCGAAGTACTTTGGGGAGATGCAATTGCATCTCCAAAGCTTTTCAAAAGCCTTTAGCGCAATGAAGGGTTGGAGGTACCTTGAGAAGTAGCATTTTCGTGCTATGCTTTTTGAGTGACGGCCCTCATGAGTAGCCATTTTAATAGCTTAGTCAATCATCTACATGCGTCTGCATTGTATTCATAACTTGCATATGTAAATAACATTTGGATAAATGCAAATGACATTTGGCAAAATTTTCGAAGTACTTTGGGGAGATGCAATTGCATCTCCAAAGCTTTTCGAAAGCCTTTAGCGCAATGAAGGGTTGGAGGTACCTTGAGAAGTAGCATTTTCATGCTATGCTTTTTGAGTGATGGCCCTCGTGAGTAGCCATTTTAATAGCTTAGTCAATCATCTACATGCGTCTGCATTGTATTCATAACTTGCATACGTAGAGTACATATGTTTCAGCAACATTTTCATTGTAGCGTTTTCGTATCATAAAGGTAAAATCAAGCTATTTCGGCTCATCATACACATCATCAGTGGACGAAAGTTCGCAAGCGACCTTCCCCATTTTCAATTCGGTGGTTGTGATTACTCGTGCTCTCACTAACTATCACGTCGAGAGCGGATCAAGCTACTATCGGATAATTTTTTCTTCATTGTCCGATGATATGCCGGTCCTGCCGCGTTGATCGGGGCCTATATCAAAATTTGCTGCACAAATGGTACGGGTAGCCATCATTAATAAGGGGGTTTGAACATGATTAGGAGATGGAACCTAATTCGAGCTAATCCGTCCATTCCCGGTGCACCTATTGATGACAGATTTGAAAAATCAGACGGGATGAGTGAGCATGATGATAGATTTGTCACGATGTGTGGTTTCAATCCGCATGGTCATCATTTTGGCCGTTGAATCTGCCGTGCCAGAGATAGCTTAGCTACCGCACTCGATCGGAATTGACGGCTGTTCTTAACGTGATTCTTTTATTTTCAATTCTTGTATTGTTTTTAGTTGAAGGCAGGGCTTTTATTTGATATAAAAAAGGGAAAACTGTCATTTCGATTCTTAATATATCATATTATATGGACGCCAATCTAATCCTAAAATTCCTAATTTCATAAAATTAGTATTAGGTCTCTGCGCGAAATTCTAATATAATCATTCCGATTACTGAAAATCATCGACGTGGTGGCGGGCCATAACTGGCTATGACTATGAAAGTGATTTCTGGATAATTGATTGGAATAACCACATTAGAATTTTACGCAAAGATTTATGGCTGACTTGATAAAATCTGAGGATTTAAAACTGAATCCCCATCCCTACGGTAGATTTCAAACCGGTTGGATGATTTTTCCGATACAAAATATCTAATATCCTAGTCGAAATAAATGAATATTTAACATTAGATTAGAAAAATGAACTAATGATTAGGTAAGTTTGGAATAACGTAAATCTTTCCCGAAATTTTCAAAGTAGGAGTATTTTAGTCGGATAGTCAATAAGCTGCTCTTTATTTAAAATTAATCAAAAAACACGAAAAAGAACCGTTCCTTCGACGGAAATTCTTTAATTTCTTCAACAATCCATCCACCAGATACAAAAAAGATAATATGACTATTATTTGCCTGAAAATTGAAATACCATTCGCACAAAAAGAGTGATTAAGCGAAAAAAAAATTGCTCCTAAAAAATGTCAGAACCAATGAATACAACTCGACCCGCGCAGAACAGAGAGCTGAACGAATGAAATCAGAAATAGACGATGAAAGTGGAAGAAGAGCGCGACGCCGAGGAGGAGTAGGAGGAGGATGCATCGTCGTCCGAGGAAGAGGCGGCAGAATAAGCCAGGCGCAAGTTCCGGAGGCCGCCGCTCAAGCTCACCCGCGGCGGCAACAGCCGCTCCGACAGCCGCCTCACCGCCGCCGAGTACTCCTCCAGCAGCCCCGCCACGACCACCGCCATCATCATCCTCGACGGCTCGGCTCGGCTCGGCTCGGCCTCTGCTGCGACAGCCCCTTCCTCTGTTCAGCGCGCGGACAGCTTCGGGAATTCCAGAACGGAGGCGGGCGTGCCTTCTGCGAAGAGTTTGAACGTCCGGGGTAAGCCATGGAGGCGAATATCATGCGCATACTTATGCAGAGAGAGAGAGAGAGAGTGCCTTACGTTCTTTTCTGGGACCTTCGAGTCTCTGTCTGAGATTTGCTTATGGGGAATAGGAACTGCAGGAGAATCACGCCCTTGTTCTTTGCTTGTTCCAGTTGGCTTCGGCCTTTGCTTTTAGAGCTCCTCCACGTTTTGGTTTCGCATTTTTTGACTGCTGCTTTACCAGTTCCTGATACTTATATTAACAGTAGCAAGTAACAGTTCGATTCTTCTTCTTTTTTTTTTTATACCTAAAACGACAAATGATCTTGCTTTGATTGAAAGTTCAATTCCCTTTTTTGTCAAAAAGAAAAAAGTATTATGTGCTAAGAGATCTGTGCTACGAGAGAATATATTACGCAGATTGTTTTGATCGCGTTGTGCATGCCATGTCAGGTACAAGAAGCTGTGGCGAAATTAGCATCGACAAAATGCTTGTTGAGAGAAGGAACTCTTGAAATTTCATGATGAGTTGGATGTGTTGGGGTGTAGTTCATACTCCCAGCGACAGGACAGCAAGGGAAAGTTTTCTAATTCAATCGTTTTCTATTTTGAATAGGCTTCCTAGAAAAGTTTTCTTATTTTGAATAAGTTTCCTAATTGAATGGTTTCTAATCGGAATAAGTTTCCTAATTAGAGTAGATTTTCTAGAAAGAAGTTTCCTATTTTAAATCAAATTATTGTCTATATGTAGTTTCTTTATCTTGTAATTGAGAGATATAACCAAGAAGTGTGATGTGCTAATTATAGTAGAATCCTTTGCTAGACATAGCTCTAGTTTAAGGGTGAACTAGGATAAAAATATTGTGTTTCGATTCTCTTTCTCGCTTTTTACTCTCTATTTTTTTGTGATTGTGTGGTGAATCCTGACATTTTGTAGAGAATAATCTGAAATCTTAGAGGTCGAATTGATATTCACATCGTAGAGCTCGATAAGCTCACTGTTCAGCTCCATCCAGAACATAACTCATGGCTCTCAAATACATTACGATGTGTCGACTCTAGCTTTGAACCTGCATTTATAATTATTACTTAGATGAATGAATTGTGAATTTATCGGCAATCACGTCCTTGTCAAAAGCATGTTACAATATCCAATATGTCGGTACGTGCTTTGATTTAGGAATTTTTCTTTTACTTTTGTTTCATATGCAGGAAAAATGGAGTAAGACTAATTTAGCTAAAAGCAGGGATAAAGCAATGACAGGCATGCGATATTAATTTTCGTGGTTGCATATACAAATCCCGATGATCAAATAATGTTACTATCCAAGGACTAATTGACAAAAACTTTAATATTCTTTGGGATGAAATTGTGGTCTCTAACTTTATGTCCTTTAGATACTTGTTCTCCTCTCGAAGCATTGAAAAGCATAGCAAATTAAGCAAACATCTGTGCTATCTACGTGGAACCTCAGTCGAGCATTCCGGTAAAAAAAAAAAACACAATAAGTGAGCAGCAAAACGCACATACACGAAACGAGTAAGTCCTTTGGTGGCACAAGTATTTAGGCTGCGTTTGGTCGACCGGATAAAAGTCAGGATAGGATATGTGTTTGGTGGTGGTCTAGGATAGGATAAGGTCGGATATAGACCGGATATAAACCGGATAAAAAAATCCGAGAAGGGAGGTGGGATAGACCCGGATAGGATTTCTAATGCCTATTTTTCTAGAAACCCTACGCTCCACTTATCGTCATCTTCATCCCCACATCTTGTGCGCTTTTATCAAAAAAATTTCTCGGCTCTTTTTCCTTCACCAACTCCTTCGGACCCCGTAAATAGTAAAAAAATAAAATAAAAATTATCCTATCCGACTTTAAATCCGTAGTCCACCAAACAGTGGACAAGATATGAAGAAATCCCAGGATTTCTTATCCTATACTATCCGGTCCTATCCTGTTTAGAAATCCGGACGACCAAACGCAGCCTTAGATCTTTCAATTCGGCTAATTCCATGGATTCCATTGCCCGGGTCAGATCGTAGGCGTGATGGAGGCTTTGTGAGGGTCAATCGGGTGAGAAATTAAGGGTCGGGTGGGGACCTTTTCGGTGTAAGATTGTTCAAAAAGAAGATGTTGAAAATTGGAAGTCAAATCGTGCACGAGACTACCACTATTCCACATCACGACTTTGCTTACTCCTAACTTGATCATCTCACAATCTCCTTATGCCGGCTTGCAAATTTCCCTCCTCATGATCCAGTGATTCGCGGCATTTGTTAGATGTCCGACGACGAAGCAATGGGGATTATCTCGACCAGTCTTGGACATGCACTTTGTACTATTTGTAATCTTGATTTTGCAGATTTAAACATTGGTTTTTCTTTCTCAAAACTGAGGTATTGAGTTTTGTAAGTCCTAAGCAATAGCGTCACGTCTTTTTTTCCTTCTTTTTTGGGGGGGGGGGGGGGGCAGGGGGTTTGCGCCATGCTTTGAGTTTTGTAAGTCCTAAATTGCGTAGTCTGAATTTGAGTCAGAATAAGATAATAATATCATATATGGTGTTTGGCGATGTCCTTTGGACCGGATTAACCCCGATATATCTAGATAAAATGCCTAATAAGAAATCCGGATTAGGGGGTGGGATAAACCTGGATTGAATAATTTTTTTTTAGAAAAAAAACTTAACAATTTTCTTCCAACAATGAAGTAACGGAGTGACGCAGCTGACTGCTGCGCAAGGATCACCTCCACGACAATCGATCATTGTCACTTTTGACCACCGACAACAATCATCATTACCTTTGAACCGTTGCCGATTGTCATCGTCATCCAATCGATCGTACTTTGACGACTAAGGGTGAAAGGGAGAGATTATTTGTCAAATGGCCCATCACCATTGAAGAACTCGAATCCTTTCACAAGTGTGCCAAATTCATCGACCACAACATAGGCGTGGCCACCCACGTCACTTACCTCCGAACCATTGTCGACCATCACCGCCATTTAGCTAATCGTGCTTTGATGACTGAGGGTGAAAAGGAGAAATTATGTGTCAAATGGCCCATCACCATCGAAGAACTCGAATCCTTTCGTGAGTGCACCAAAATTATTCAAGGTCATTGTCCACAACAGAGGTGTGGCCGCCCTTGTTACTCGTTGCCCCAATGCCATCCACGTCCGCCTCCTCTCCGCCCCTCACTACCCCAAATCGTTGGCTTCAATGTCAAGTTGCACATGAGCTTCATGTGCAACGTCCATCACCTAGTTGCCACCCTTCACTTTTACATTGGTCGTTGTTGCCTCGTCTACCAGATCACCGTAGCTGCTACCTCTCCTGGTTGCTCCACAATGCTTTCGGCAACTCTAGGCTCGTCTTCGCTGAAATCGCTGAGATTTGGATATTGCAGGAGATTGTGCTGAGTAAGTGAGATTTTCAAAGATTTTTCATCCTATCTTGGATTGAACCAAATATGTGATGAAATTTTTTACAATCGGAGCATATTTGGAGAATTCCTAATCCCACTTTATTCCATCGTATTCTAATCCAAATTTGGACGACCAAATGTAGTCTAAATATTTTGGAGCGCCTTGCATGCCAACTAAATTAATTTTCTAAAATTTAAGAATATCCATTTGAAATGACTTTTAATTTGTTCTTCTTTACTTATAGCGTTTTAGAAATGGGCTTTTGCCCAAAAAAAAACATAAAAATTTCTTTAAAATTACACATATATTAACCCTCGAAAATATTAAAGTTATCTGAAAATTTTTGCATCCCTTCAAAATTTGGAATGATTTTCTTTAATTTGGTGGAAAATTAATCAAGTTAGGGCTAATTTAGTAGATCAAGACAAACACATGCCGAGACCAAGAACTTGAAAGGCTCGTTGGCTTAAATTTACATTCATTCTCGTTGTCTTAGCAGTGGCACAACAGGAATCATTAAGTACCCCATTGACATGTAATTAAGAATCGTTTATTTCGTGAAAACTAAATGATTTGAAAGACATTTTCCTAAAAACGATCGCTTGTATCGCTTAAAATAATTTATCAATAGAAAATGTTTTCATTATTGCCAAAAATTTATGTTCAAATATATTCGTAGACGATAAATATATTTTTCGTTCATACATTTTTATAAGAGATATAAACGATAATTTGATGTACTTTACAAGGAATTGGATCTCGTGAAGACTCTCTTCCAGCTGAGAGACCTGGACTTGATCAGATGCTTTGTTTAAACGAAAAGAAAATGCTCCTAAAATTGGTAAACCAATGTATACAACTCGACAGTTAGAACAGAGATGAACGAATAAATTAGAAATAAAGGATGAAAGTGGAAGAGTGCGAAGTTGAGGAGGAAGCATCGTCTGAGGAAGAGGCAGCAGAAGCCAGGCGCAAGTTCCGGAGGCCGCCGCCCAAGCTCATCCGTGGCGGCAACAGCCGCTCCATCAGCCGCCTCACCGCCGCCGTGTACTCCTCCAGTAGCCCCGCCACAACCACCACCATCATCATCCTCAACGGCTCGACTCTGTTGCAGCAGTCCTTCTCCTGTTTAACGCGTGGGCGCTTCAAATTCCAGAACGGAGGCGTGCCTTCACCGAGAGTTTTAACATTCAGGGTAAGCTATGGAGGCGACTATCATGCGCATATATTTATAGAGAGAGAGAGAGAGAGAGAGATTGAGTGTCTTACGTTCTTTTCTGGGACTTTCGAGTGATGTCTTGTCCGGTTGCTTTTGGACTGCAGGAGAATCACGCCCTGGTTTTGCTTGCTCCAATTGGCTTTGCCTTCGCTTTTACAGCCCCACGTTTTGGTTTCGCATTTCTGACTGCTGCTTTACCAATTCTTAACACTCTTATTAACGGTTGCATTCAAGTGTTCGATTTTCTTACCAAAAATATAAAAGAAAATCCGATTTTGCTTCGATTGACAATACCCCCCTCGCCACAAAGAAATGAGTAATATTTGACGAGAGAGCTATGCTACAAGAAAAGATACTATGCAGATTGTTTTGACCGCATCGTGCGTGCCATGCGGGGTACAAAAAATTATCACGAAATTAGCGTCTACAAATGCTCCGTGAGAGAAGGAACTTGAAATTTCATGATAAATTGGATGCTGAGAATGATCTTAACTCTTAGAGCTCGAATTGATGATATTCACATCATAGAGCTCGATAAGCTCGCTCTTTAGCTCCATCCAGATCATAAGTTATGGCTCTCGAATGCATTACAATGTGTCGACTCCGGCTTTGAATAAGCATTTTAGTTATTGATTAGATGAACAATTCATGAATTTATTGGCAATCGTGTCATGTCAGAAGCAAATTGTAATATCCAATATGGAAGTACGTGCTTTGATTTAGAAAATAAATAAATAAATTCTACTTTTAATTCATATGCAGGAAAATTGGAGTAAGACTAATTTAGCTAAAAGCAAGGATAAGGGAATGACCGGCCCGTGATATTAATTTTAGTGGCTGCATATACAATATCCCATGATCAAACAATGTTACTATCCAAAGACTAATTGACAAAAACTTTGATATTCCTTTGGGATGAAATTGTAGTCTCTAGCTTTATCTCCTTTAGATACTTGTTCTCCTCTTGAATCATTGAAAAGCAAAGCAAATTAAACAAATACTCGCATTATCTGTGTACAACGTCAATCAAGCGTTCTGATCAAGTATCAATATACTTTACAAAAATAAAATAAAATAATAGGTAAGCAAAACGTACATAGACGGGACGAGTAAGTCCTTTAGTGGCACGACTATTCAGACTTTTCGACTCCGCTAATTCTATGGATCGCAAATGGTCAGGGTCAAATCGTAGGCGCGATGGAGGCCCTGTGAGGGTCAATCGAGTGAGAAATTAAGGGTCGGGGGACCTTTCCGGTGTAAAGATTGTTCAAAAAGAAGATGTTGAAAATTGGAAGTCAAATCGCGCGTGAGACGACCACTATTCCACATCACGACTTGCTTACACCTAACTTTGATCCGGAGATTCGCGGCATTTATTAGGCAGCCGACGACGGATCAATGATTATCTTGACCAGTCTTGGACGTGAATATTGTGCTATCTATAATCTTGATTTTGCAGATTTAAACATTGGTTTTTTCTTTCTCAAAATTGAGGTATTGAATTTTGTAAAGGTCCTCAACAATAACGTCTCGTCTTTCTATTTATTTATAATTTTTTGGGGATTTTTGTGATATACTTTAAGTTTTGTAAGTCCTGAAAATATTTTGGAGCACCTCTACCGACTAGCATCGTCATCGTTTTTCTACCCAAATCACTTTGTAACCCGTTTAGCTAAATTAATTTTCTAGGATTTGAGAATACCCTTTTGAAATGACTTCTAATTTTTGTGCTTCTTTACTCGTAGCATTCTAAAAATGGGCTTTTGCCCAAAAATGAACATAAGAAATCTTTAAAATCATACATATATTAACGCTCGTAAAATATTCAAAGTTATCTGAAAAATTTTCGTGCCTTTTTAAAATTTGGCATGATCTTCTCTAATTTGGCGGAAAACTGATCGAGCTAGGGCTGATCTTGTAGATCAAGACACATACATGCCGAGACCAAGAACTTGAAAGGAACGTTGGCTCAAATTTACATTCATTCATTCTCGTTGCCTTTAGCAGTGGCACACAACAGGAATCATTAAGTACCCATTAACACGCAATTCAAGATTATAAGCAATTTTTTATTGGTTTGACGTGCTCTTTCAAAAGGAATTGGATCTCGTGAAGACTCTCTTCCACGCTCTCCATCTCAGAGACCTGGACTTGATAAGATGCTTAACATCGTCGGTGCCCTTGCGAGATTCCAAGTCATCTGCACTGTTGTCTTCAGGGTTCCAGAAACGAGCTTCTTTTCTCTTGGTCCTCATGGTCTCCAGCACGTCGTATTTGTTGCAGATCCCCCATATTGTCACCTTCTGCTGGTTGTAGTCCACGTTCACCGAGTATATCCCTGCGAACCCATCATTAACGATGCGGATTAGGGATCTAATCAACTGTGTTTTGAGAGCAAAATGGTGGGAAAAAGAGAGAAGTTGCATCACGTATTAATTCGGAAGCCCTAATGGGCCGAACTTTGTCAGTATGAGAACTCATTCTCTTTCCACCAAAAGAGCCCGTGGGCCTCCTGACAACTGGTGTGGTGACAGTGTTATGTTCTTGCAATTTTTTCAGTTTCACTCTTCCAAGAATTTTGTTTTGTAAATTATCTTCATTTCATCCGGTTTCTATTATTTTGTTTAGGGTTGTTCATGGAATCAGAAGTTCCTTCTCCATCCGATTGAAACAAGAAAAATAATTAACATAAAATGAAAACAAAGGCACCCGAAACTCGAAAAACATCTGCTTATGGAGGTTACCCTTTGTATGAGCCAATGCCTTCTTGATCTTCTTCTCACAGCCATAGGAATACAGAGGCACCATCATCTCCACATACTGTGCCTCCACATTTGTCTTGTAAGCGGGAACGATCTGCATGTCCGTCATGATTCGATTTCTCAAGCCAACACTTCCAAACTTCTGCTGTACGTCCTTGATAAAGAAGAGATTGGCTGATCGCTGCATTGCTCAATCACGTCCTTATATAGGATCATCAGGATCATTTTTCAATTGAAAAGGGTCTTAGCTAATTATCTATTTTCTTGTACTCCTTCACCTTTTTTCGGCTCTTGCTTTACATTTTGCCGACGTGCTTTGTTTGTGCTTTGCTTTACAGTCGTCGGCAGCGGCTAGAGATCAGTTGGCCTTTTGAGAGGTTGATGTTGCAAAAAAACTAGGGTTTGTTCGGTGAACATGGAGGATACGCGGGATCGTGAGTTGGAGCAGTGCGACGCTGCGTCAGCCACAATCGCAAAGTGCAAGACTAATCCCTACTTTTTCTTAGGGTTTCAGTTTCGACGTTTTCTTTTGCTTTCCCAGGTTGCTTGTGGATGTTTCTACTTCATCAAGAAAGCGCCCCAAGACTTTGATGGAATAATATGTAGGGTATTTAGAAACCTTTAAGATGCATTTGGTTGTACGGATTTGGATTGAGATAGGATAAGATCAGGTTATAAATCCGTCAAATATCCTCCGAATTATAGAAAATCCCATCACATGTTTGGTACAATCCAAGATAGGATAAAAATATTTAAAAGTCTTTGAAAATCTCACTTGTCCAGCACACCCTCCCGCGATATCCAGATCTCACCTCTTGAGCTCCCTCGCTGGCATCTCAAACCCGGTCTCTCTAGCTCCCTCTGGTTCGTCTCCTTCACCGCTAGTTTGCCAGATCCACCGTCACCTTCACCTCTAGACTATAGTCCTCGCTCAGCTTTATCATATCAGAGGCAAATCGGATGCCAGTGTAGATGAGCCTCAGGTCGCCAAGACTGTGAGGTAGCATTCGCAACAATCTAGTAAACAAGGCATCAATGGCCAATGTAGAGCTGAAGGGTGGCGATGGGATGATGAACATTGCGCGTAAAACTCAGGTGCCAGTCGACGTTGAGCCGACAATCTGGGATAGTGAGGGGCGAAGAGGATGTGGACTGAGATCCACCAATGGCTAGCACTGGGGCAGCAAGTAACAAGGGCGGACACGCCTATGTTATGGACGACGAGATATTTCAAGCACACTCATGAAAGGATTCGAGTTCTTCAATGATAATGGCCATATTACATATAACTTCTCCTTTTTACCTTCAATCGTCGTAGCACGATCAACTAGATGGTGATGACAATTGGTGGTGGTCGGAGGCAAGGACAATTGCACGATGGTTGGAAGTGACGATGATAGGTTGTCGTTGAGGTGCTCCTCACGCGGTGAGCGGCGAAGGTCACTCCATCGTTGGAAGAAAATTATTAAGTTATTTTAACAAAATTTTATTCAATCCAAGTTCATCGCATCCCCTAACCCAGAATTTAATTGGCATTTTATCCAAATATATCTCGATTAATTCGGTCAAGAGAACATCTCCAGATATCGGATGAGAGAATTTGTTATTCTATCCAGACTCAAATCTAGACCATGAAATGCAACCTACACGGAAAAAAAGAAGCTTAAAATCTCTGACCTATTTTCGATTTGCTCAAGCCAAATCATGCCCCCATTCACGTGTATGCATCCTCTTCTTCGTAGAGAGACCGATGGTTGTCGTATACGGGTGCGGATATGCTGTAGCCATTCATGTGGCCATCTAATGTTTTCTCCACAGTATTTTGCCACGTGTCCAACCTATTTTACACCTTACCACACACGATTAAATTCTATACAAAAGACCTTGCTAATCTCAAATCTAACCCAACCTCCCCCCCCTTCCCCCTTCTCTCTCTTCTGCACATCTCCACCGTGGCCGCGGTGCTTTTTTTTTTTGGTCGGAAGCCGTGGTGCTTGACCGCCCGGGCTTTCAGCTTGTCGCCGGTGGCAGAGCCCGGCGCAGCACGCACCGAGCCTACAAGATGTGTACTCGTCCACGAGCGTCTGAAACAAACGACGTTCTTTTCCGAGAGTTAAGGACACGACTGCTGAAATTGCCAGTATATCATATGAAACACGAGATAGAGACCATAGAGGATTCTAGCCATCACCCAAGCACTATAACCCTTAGATTTCAATTCCGGGCATATATAGCCCAAAAGACCAATTGGGTTCCTATCCGGTCCATCAACACTAGTAAAAAGAATGCACTTTTTCGCATTTCGTGTGCAGGTATTAACGGGCTGGAAATTTTCTTCTGTAGGTTTTTGCAATTATAACACCGCCAATCTCCTAAAATACCACCATTACCAAAGTAAAATTTCAGGTATGAGTTATATGTACAAATAGGGAAGGCAAATGAAGCAAACTCTTCCCTAACGGAGTTTTCGACGGAATATCTTTTGCTGAAAGTTATTCTTTGACTTTTTAATGGAAGAAGACAAATTATGTGCCGACTCCGGACAGGAAATATCGTAGGTAATAAGAAAATCAACCACTTGGAGTCAAACGGGAATATACAAATACAAACCGTGTTGGAATTTCATCGACGACAAGGCTTGGAAAATAGAGACTCTATGACGAAACCAAGTGTAAATAAATTGTGCCGGAATTTGGTTGACGATAATGCCCGAATTGCAAAGATGATAAGCTGGAATTTAATTGACGATGCAATACCCAAGATAAAGATACACGCCAGAATATAGTCGACAACGCTGATCTGGAAACTACAACAAAAAATTAAGCCGTAATTTAATCGACGACGCGAGTTTGGAAAAGAAAAGTACAATGCAAGAAAGTAAAGATAACTGAAAGTTAGTAAATTTATTTGATTTGTGTAGAGTGCTCTTAATTAGATGAGCAACGGTATTTATAGGGATAGTTCCATAACCGTTTCTGAGTAGTTTTCAGCGGTTGTATTCATGTTCTTCCATCTCCGGGAATTTTGTGCTCATAGTCTCATGATGCCATGATCTTAATCTTGGATGGTTGCTCCTTCAAAAATGCATGTCAGTTGTTCCCCGATCTCAACTACTTTGTTCTTTAATGACTTCAAATTGGTAACGGTATCTCAATGCTCCTTATGTATTTGGCAATCTTCTAATATCTTGACCGCTTACCAATCCTTACTTATCATTGCTCTTGGCGATTGTCATCGTAGGTTGACAACCGCCCGGTGAGACGACAAATGCCCGCTGACAATCATCGATGCGTGCCAATCGATTTTAGTCATCAACAATGGGTCACGTGCTTATCACTATTTAATGTTCTAGTCACATGTCTACTTACGTTGACAACCTGGTCGCTTTTTGGTGCAAACAAATGGGAATAAGCTTAACCTTGTTGTCTTGAAGATGGTCCACTGCCTAACCTGATACAGTTCCAATTCCATGCCGATCTTCTCTTGAGTTACCTTTCTGTTGTAAAAGTCAGTGGACGCTCGTTCTTCTTTTTATCCATCCCCTCAACAACATCTTTTGCCCTTTAGCCACGAACCTTTTCTCTCCTTTGGGGGTCTCTATCGACAAGCTTTTCCTTACATTTTATACATCATCATCCACAACATCCAAAACCCTTATCGATTCTCCATCATTACTAGTCGCTAGCCTCATCACCGAATTGGCTTTCTTTCGTCTTCAAAGTTCAAACCCGGATCTTTCCGCAACAGCATCTCACTTTTGTCCTCCACTTCATGGCATCATGAGCGGATCAGGGCACGACGAACTGCTGTCTACTTTTTCTTGTTCATGACACGCAACAAGACGACAAAAGAGAGGCAGGCCTCTTGGCATATTCTTCGTAGCCATGTCATGACACGTCGAAAAGGGTCCCACGTTCTTTCTTTCTTTTTGCCCTTTAGCTTGTGATTCGTGTCTTGGCTGATTCAGATGACTAGGATCTCCAAAATGTTACTGGGGCCACCATGTGAAACCCACCACCCTAGATTCTGATTTTATCGGAGAGAGAATCTCTAGTTGTCGTATGGTGCTTTTTATCGATCCGGCGCCTTTTGACATGTGATGTCCACAATATCATTAACACGCAGTCAAGATACGTGGTTTTGCCTAGGGAATGAATTAGGAAGCTTAACGCAGACAAAACCCACAAGATTAGTTTATTGGAAGAAGATTCTGCTGGCGTTAGGAATTTCATGATTTTTTTTAAAGAAAGAGAGAGAAAAAAGTTAAAAAGCAATACTGTAGAAGCTCGATTTCTTGGCATATTGTGGGTCCACCCTAGCTCATTCATCATGTGATAATTAACCTGTCTAATTTGAATCATTATAATAATTTGGTGCGATTTGTTCTCTTGAGAATCATGTGAAAAGTACATCTCGATCATGGTGAGTTTTTAAGAGGTGAATCGAGTTGACTATCATTACGTAAAAGAAAATTTTCAAATATAGATTCGAAGTGTCCTCATTTTCTCAAAAGATGGCCCAAAGTGGATATTGTTTCAAATAAAAGCCTGAAGTGGTCATGTCAGTTTTAAATAAGGGTTAAACCTTGTCGTCTAGCTAAATCTTCTAGCTGGTCAAGGGCATTTCGTGATCCTAGAGAAAATACTGAGAAGCTTTCGAGATCGACAAGAGAATGCACGAGAGTTTCGAGACTAGCAAGAAATCGAGAGAGAGCTCCGACTTGGAAAGCGGAGAAGGTAAATCCAGTAGGAAGAGAGAAAAATAGACGGAGCTTGAATTTCAAGGGGATTAAGGAGAGAAAGCATGGGAAGAGCGACAAGATGAAGAGGAGGAGGTCACAACAATAGTACAGCAGTGAGTCAGGTGCGGATAATTTGAGCTTGGAGGATGTCAATTCTAAATTGGAATCAAAGAGTTCGAATTCAGTGAGCGAGAGTGGAGAGAGAGAGAGAGATGACGAAGAAGAAGAGTAATATATATATATATATATCTTTGGACGAACATGCCTTTGACCAGTTGGAAGATTTGGTTGGCCGGCGAGGTTACACTCATATTTGAGATTGACGTGGTTACTTCAGGTCTTTATTTAAAATAAGATCAACTTTGGGCCATCTTTTGACAAAATTAGGACACTTTAGGTTTATTTGGAATTTTCCCTTACCTATATCGCAATATTATCCTCATTTGAACCATATGATAGGTTTTTTTATTTTTTGATTTTGAGTCCAGACATAATCATCACTTATTGATTTCAATGGATTCATCACATATGTCAATAACATGGATCTCCCAAAGAATTTACCCATGTAACAATTTTCTTTTTCGTAAATTAGACCGCTTTATGGAATTTATGCGGTATAAATGGTCTCTGCAAAAAATTTAGTACGTAACAGATGGAAGGTCGATTGACGAATGTATATACTGTCTTAGATGCGCCATTTGTCTTAAACTTTCATGTCCTAAAAGCACTGAAACCAATATGTTCCGTGGATGATTGCTATAAAGGTGGAATATTCATCCCTTCTCCTGCACAAAACCTAGAAAATTGCCCATGCCCAACAAGATGCGATCAGTTGAACTAGCGTCGGAAAACGAAGGAAAAAATCTGGCTAGCAGTTGATACAAATTTGATAATGCACTGAATTGATACTAAAAATACTATTGGGGATTCATAAAATTTGTAGATAAAATGACATGATTGATCGTATGTTGAACATTTGAATATGATTCACTTATTTAAAATTCTAATCGCAGTTCACCACGCATTAGTTATTATATCAATTTTATGAAGTAGTAGCTTTCTAAATTATGTCGATGCGTATTACAATTTAATGAATACCTTTGGATAACATTTCGCCTGCCCGCCCGATCATGAATTACCCATAAATCGTCAAGATAATTTATTAAAAATCCTTATATGTACTAACATTAAATCGAGATACAGACGATGATTAATTACTTTATTGATCTTGAAACCCTTTTTTTGACATTGACAATGACTAGGAGATGCAACAAGCATTGGGGTTCTCATCACTGAAAAGCTGAGGAGGTGGGAGTCTCTCGATGACATAGAGCGGCTGATAGTAATACATCATTCTCTTCATACCCTCTTCATCCACAGTAATATGATTCACCATTGCTTCTTCTTCTCCTTCCTTCTTGTCCTCCTCTTCCTTACCTTTCTCTTCACCCTTATTTTGTTCTTCTTTATCTTTCTTTTCTTCTGGCTTATCCTCACTTTTCTGCTCACCATTCTCTTCTTTCTTTTCCTCCGGTTTCAGTTCCTCTGCCGGCTTCTCAGCTTCCTTCTTCTCCTCTTTCTGTTCGGGCTCGGGTTCGGGTTGAGGAACTATTTGGGCGTGCTTTCTGGTCCTTCTGTAGACATAGTCAACGAGCTTTTCGGCATCCATGGTTCCCGTCACCGTGACCTTCCCAGCACTAAGTTCCGTCACAGCTGTTTGAACTCCTGTAAGCGTCACAAAAATTATAAATCAATTTCAATAGTAAAAGAAAAATGTACTTTAAGAATCCCGCCCAAAGGAGTATGTATGTAAAGGTAGCCTTTTCTTTTGTCAAAAACAAGATAGGGTCCACTGTGGTTGCTTTGTTATGATTGATTTTGTCCATGAAATCTATATTAGAGCAATGTGATGCAGTTAATTACAAGACAAAGGGAACGATATATACATCGTGTGCATGCAACGCATCTCTCTTTTTTAGGGTTTACAACCTCTCATTTTCAGGATCGTTCTTTTAAGTTGCTCGGCACAGGCATCGCAATGCATGTTCACATTCAGCTCCACAGTCGTCGGTCCACTAACCTGAATCAGCGAAGAGCATAGTCCATATTAGACATATATATAATTCGCTCTCTACAGTTGACATAATTAGCATAACCAGATTAAATTTGACAGTACAAAAGTACTAAAACAAGGTCAACGTCAATGAGGGGGCTGAGACCTGTGAATTGACAACTTGTGGAGCTGCTGCTTCACCTTCGGCCGCAGGTAATAAAGGAGATATAACTTTGACTCTCCGCTTGGTTCTCTTCATGATCATGTTGCAAACCGCTTGAGGATCGACTATGCCTTTCAATGTCACTTGGTTTTGAGCCATATCGATCACCACTCCTTCCACGCCTACAAATCATTATCATGCCGCGCACACCATTACTGAAATTTCCTAGTGGTTAATGTAAATGGCATTTACCACATCGGTCGTAGAATTTGTCTGTCTAATAATTTCGCGCACTCAGGATTGTGATTGTGGGGGCCTTAGTTAAGACAGAAGTATGTACCTCTTATTTTCATGATGCACTTCTCTATTTTCTTGGAACACCCAACACAATGCAGGTCAACATACAAGATGACCGGAGAGGGTGGCTGCGGTGGCTCTTCCTTCTTCTCCTCTGGCTTGGCCTCTGCCTTAACCTCTTCCTATATCATGAAAAATGCCGAAAAAAAGAGTCAGAAAAACATACCGATGAAAACTGCATCTAGTTTATCCATTCAAAATCAAAAACAAAAGGGCCATATTCAAAATCCCACATTACCTGTTTGGCCTCTTCCCCCATCTTCTTTTTGTGTCTCTCAGTCAACAAGAGCTAGCTTAGTTGATAACAGCAAAAGGGGCAAAGTTTCAAGAAAGAGGAGGGGGAGGACAAAAAGCAAGGCAGGGAATTGGAAAGGAGAGGACGGGTGAGAATACTTAGAAGTAAAGCTGTGAGCGATCTTTTTATTGCAGGACTGATGAGAAAAAGTGCCAAAGTGTATGGGCAGTCTTGTTTTAGGATTAATAAAAAAGCGAGTCTCTGATCTCAAAAGAGACCACATGCAATGCATTCTTTAGTTTAATATTGGTTTTTCTCAGTCTTCATGGTAGGGAGAAGTACCAGGGGATCAGGGCTTGCAGATTAACAGAGGAAAAGAGAGAGAGAGAGAGAGAGAGAGAGAGCTGGAGAATTTGTATTATTTTTCTTTTTCGGCTTTTGAGACATCAGGAGGATGAAACTTCAATCAACCACCGACCAGTTGATTTTTCATGACAAAAGGCCAAAGGGGTGGAGCGTCACGCAGGCGAGAGAATACTCTTCGAGAACTTATGAGAAAGTCCAGGGTTAAACTAGATTGTAAATTGATCTGAAGCATCGATTCTTGACATGAGAAAGGAACACGACACGAATTTATTGAGAGAAATCCGACTTCTATGTGACCCAAAGACACAACTTGCTCGAAGTTGATGTGGAGTATCACCACACACTAATTTTTTTTATAAAAATAAATAAATGAATTATCATCCAAACCGAGATATACTAGCAACAAGAAAAATGATACGTATTATTAGAATGTTCAACCTAAAAATTTAAATTTATAAGCAAAAAGAGACCCCACACACACACACACACATATATATACCCCGTAGATTAGCAATGTGGATATCTTAACATCTCCTTTTATGTGCAACCCGGAATAAAAAAAGACGCGTGCAATTTGACGAGCAGGGGGCCGCACACATATACCGTGTTAACACGTATCATACATACAATGGCCCAACAAAAATCAATAAGTCTGCTTTAATCACATATCTTAATAATGTCTACCACTTAAAAGTTTCAAATAACATACTTTGTAAACTGATTTGTTGTGAAACTTTCACCCTGACGAGTGATGACCTGGAGAAGTTATTCTACACTAATGTTAGTAAAATTATGAAAAGTAGATAGAATATAATAGCTCAATACCTGAATAGTAAACGAATTTTTTTTAGTAGTTTCTCAAAGTTATAACCCTAATCGGGACCGGTGAAGCATAGGGACCCTAATAATACTGTAAGGCTTTTGCGTGTGAAACACTACGAGGTACGAGAGAAATTGACATCGCACATGGACATGGTCCTTTCCCTTTCCTTCGACCGCAAAACTCTCTCTTTTTTACTCATCATCCTTCCTTTTGCTGCTCTTTAAGGTTATCTTAAAGCTCTGATTGGTGTTTTCAATCTCTCTTTGCTCACCCATAAATTCATTTGTCGAGTTACTTATTTAATAAGATTATAAGATCGATGTTGAAGTCCTTGATTGAGACAAGTGCGTGTGGATTACATCGTTCACGATATCTATCGCTTCTACAACAAAAGAGGTAACTGCATAGTAAGCTATATCATTTCATCAGGTTCTAAACTATTCCATCTTATCAAATTTAATTTAAGTTAGCTTACTGCTGCATGCAAGAAACAGTTGAACTAAGAGAAAACAGCCAAGAACAAAAGGCACGTCGCAGAGTACTTAGGTTAACCTAATTCGGTTGATCATTCCTTTGGTCTATTATGTTATCAATTAAGGAGATTCTAAAGAAAAGAGAATTGTGGGGTCCTTGTTCATTGCCAGACGAATGGAATATGGTGATTGCTTGGCTTAGGTATGTAAAAGCAACCTTTGTGCTCTTTCCACCTAGATGATTCGATCAGAACAACAATCATGCTCAATCGCTCCATTAGGACATTCAACCACTGATGACGATGGGTGTGTTATGCAATTGATGATTGCCTTATTATGGGATGATTTAGAAATTGAAACCTGGTAGTACATGAGGTGCTCATTAAAAGGACAAGTGTATGATTGTCGTGCGCACAAGAGAAGTGATTAATATGCCCCTCTTGTATTTGGGAGAATTACCAAAAAAATTCTAAATCTATTATAATTGTGTCAATTTAGTTTTAAACCTTTTTTTTTGCCAATTGAATTATAAATATTTTGTTTTTATGTAAATTCAGTCCATCCGACTAATTTTGATCAGAAATAGCTAACGTGGATACCGACAGTCCTATATGATGCAATTGGCACTGACGTAGACATATTTTAATATTTTTTCGATTTTTTATTAAATTTTAAATTCTTTTTTCTTTTTTTTGCCTTCCTCCATTTGTTTCCCATTGTGGCCACCGAGTTGTGGCCAGCAAGGGTCGCTGGAGCTCGCCAGCCTTGCCGACCACTAGTTGAGGACTGCAAAGCCCTCACCGGCCGCCGGCAAGAGTCGTGGCCCTTTCTCGGCCTCGCCTAGATTTGGGGAGGGAAGCCTTGCAATGGCTCTTCAAATTGTGGGATATCCGCAATTTGATTCTCATCTATCCTTAGTGCTCGCGACAGTCCTTGATTCAAACCTTTCTTTCATGATTTCTCATCTTAGTTGAATCAAGCCGAAGTATCATTCTCATGTCGAGCCTTAGGGGATCAAAATCGAAGCCCTAAAATTGACAGTCGTCCAATTGTTCCAAAGTCAAAGTTGATACTCAAAACTTCAATCTCAAGGGCTTAGAGGTTTCTTCAGATCATCACAAGGCGTAGCTACGAGCGAAGGTGGCCTTCACCTATGGTCAACGAGGGCATCGCGGCCCTTGCCTAATGGCCAGTGAGCTCTGGCAACTCTTGCCTGCCACAATGGGAAACATAAAAAGGAAGGGTAAAAAAAGAAAAAATTCAAAAAAATATTATTAAAATAGGTCCACGTAAGCGCCGACCGCGCCATGTAAGGTGCGTGGATGCGTAAGGTGCTTGGCATCCACATTAGCTATTTCTAATCAAAATTGGTCGAATTGACCGAATTGGCATAAAAACAAAAGATTTAAGACTCAAATAGCCAAAAAATAAGATTTAGAATTGAATTAGTACAATTACAATACATTTATAACTTTTTTGGTAATTCTCCCTATTGTCGTAAGGTTTAGCGTTTTCTAATCAAAATTGATCGAATGGACCGAAGTGATTAATGCCTCTCTTTTCTCTGGGGTACTCCTGATAATGGTACTGATGAACCTAGTGACTGGAATGATTGACAAAGAATATATATCTATTCAGTCAACGTAAATGAACATAATCGAGTTAGAGATTTCTCCTATGAATAGGCACTTGAATCATACATCAAATTAATGGGTTAACCAAAAACATCCTTGTAGATTAAGATTAAAAATTACAATTGAAATGCCGAGAAGTCGTGAGACACCAATTGATCATCCGCGGATTGAGCGACAAACTCGCGAAGGTAGCTTTCTATCTACTGTATGTTGTGAGGATGCCACTGTTTCTCCATAGATAGGAATTCGAGAGCTGTACTCTATACGTGAAGAGCGCATAAGCACAGAATACATCATTTCAGGGATGCTGCTTCTTCTGCTAGGCCCTACACCAAAAGAAAAGGAGGGGCGCGGGGGGGTGTGTGTGGGGTGTGGGGTGGCGGGGGTGGGAAGAGAAGCTTTTTCGCTTTAGGAGATCAATGAAACTCGAGGATGCATCATGGGTCGTTGATAAGGATCTCTTGACCGAAACAGAAGGTGGTGCGGGGATATTCGTTTGGTGTGGGGTGGGTCCATTCGTGCGAGGATCCGAGATTTGCAATCTCAAAATAGCTTTTTGGAGCACGTTAAGGAATCATTCCTTTGGCTCAATGTATGAATGCAGGGAGTCTCTCACTTGTGTCCCACTCTTCATATATAAAAGCAAATTCCTCCTCCTGTGCATCGTAGCCGAGCGAGCTTGAAGAAAGTATGGAGTCGTTTAACGCCATCTCTCTTCTCAGAGCAAATTATGATTGCACGTACCACGTTAACCATTTGCTTCATACACCAAACCACCGATCTCTGCTGTTGATCGAGAACTGTCGAAATAAGTATAGACCTCGCTTGAAAGCCACGACATCCGGCGGCTCAGTTGCTTTAACCAGGAATGGACCGAGAATCAACCTCCAAGACTATATTTTTAACCCAAAATAACATCACCATGACCCACAAAAAAGCTAAAGCTAGATCCAGCAGACTCATCTTCTTCAAGTTTCTGATTCCTCCAAGCGACAGAACTCCCGTGCTTTCCAAAGTCCTCGGGCTAAACTAGCTGCAAATGTATGGCTTCCTCACATAAAAGCTGAGCTTCCTTTTAACCTCTCACAATTTCCCCTCCTTCATGCACGGGCGTGGGGGGGCAGAAATGCCATTTGACATGTTGTGCAGAGTGCTAAGAAAATGCAGAAATAATCGACAGAAAACAGAACTTCAGGGCTGAATAAATTGAATGAATAGACGAATGAATAGAAACCCGTATGATTAGAGTATCCATTGATCAGATCAGCCTAAATACACAATATATTAGACAAGGGGAAATCTACTGAATCTCCTCCACCTATGAGGTTAACTAGTCTTATGAAAAACGTCAACTATAACAATACACACAGAGGAATGATTGCTCAAGGGCCTCACAGGCGAACATATCTCCACGCACTGATGGCACCCAGAGAAAAAACTAAGAAAAATAAAATGCTAAACCGATTAATATGTGGCCACACTGATCGAATAGCTGGTCCCTTTGTGAACAGAGAAGAGACTAGTAATCTGCTCCTAGAATATTGCTTATTCGATCTCGCATCCGGCGTCAAGTTACTGACTACTTCTCGAGAAACTTCACTCTCTTCATTGATATCAGAAAGAGTAAGCTTCTGGGACTCACTAGAACTACTACTAACAGATTCGTCACCAACCGAATCTTCACCACCCCCAACCAGCTTATTGAAAACTTTTTCCTCCTGCGCACAACACTTTGATAAGATTCACACAGCAAATACAAGGCAACCTATAGAGAACTATTCTGTCAAAAAGACTACTGGTGCTCATGAACTTCTTACCTCTGCATTAACGGACTTGGGTTTTTTAACTTCATCACCAGATATCAAATCACTCGACTTCCTACTGCAGCTTACTGGACCAATTTGAAGTTTACACTGTATACGTAACCTTCTTGGTGCGGAACCTTGTTTTCCATAATCAAACTGATTTTGCAAATTCTGTGAAGAACGAGGCCTTATCCTGATTCCAGTTCCAGAAGTGTCACCACTCTGAAAAGCGGTTGAACTAGTGCCTGGGCCTTGAAGGTGAATGCTATTCG
This sequence comes from Syzygium malaccense, assembly GCA_031216405.1. Lineage (NCBI taxonomy): Eukaryota > Viridiplantae > Streptophyta > Magnoliopsida > Myrtales > Myrtaceae > Syzygium > Syzygium malaccense. The sequence continues at coordinate 19,351,131 of CM062253.1, forward strand.
GATTCACATCAGATTGAAATGATAGTTCTTCCCCATAAGAGATTCCAAACATTGAAGCTTCTACAATATAGTCCTGACCAACATTAGACTCAGGGACCCCCATTTGTAAGTTTCCAGGAGCCATTCCCATTTGTAACGCGTCTCTACCATAATCGTTTGCATTAGCCCACTCCAATTGAGATCCAATCTGCAGTATACAAAAAATGGAAAAGATTAGACATACAGCAAATGTTAAAACTATCGCCTGCTTGGCAAACAAACATTTAATAGGAAGGCGCTCGTAAGGTCACATTTTGACCAGAAGCATTCAAAGGACAAGGTGGACAGAATTTAAATTCTGAGGTATTCTTAGGGAAAAGAGAAAGTTCAACTTCACAAGATCACCTGTCTTTCAGTCGCTTCGTTAAGTAGTTCATTGTATAACAAATTGTCCTCGCCTACAGGCCCGCTGCCAAAATCCAAATTATGCTGACCACTCTCATCACAAGAGCCGTCATAGTTGGCATTCAATATCGAGTCCAAGAAGTCGGATATTTCCTTGTCGGATATTTCCTTGTCATTCTGAAGCTGAGAACCAGTTTCGTTAATGCTAATATCATTCGTAACCTCAGGCATGTAGGGAGTTTCCAACTCTTCTTTCACCGGCCACGGTAATGGTGGGAGAGAAAGCTCCATCGTTGGATCTCCAAGCAAGTTCAAATCACTGCCTTGTGGCAAATCCACCTGAAGTAGGAGCATTAATGAAGAAACTGAGCATTACAAAAGTGAGACAACAGCACCATGAGTGATATTTAGTTGCATTCTCACCCCATTATTCTCTAAATGCACACACCGGCGTTGTTCTAAATCACGATCTTCATCTGGCGGTCCATCTTGTGTCGCAACAGATGGTCCATCTTGAGCTATCACTAACTCTGACTCAGTATCATCAGGTGAAGATCTGGCCGCTGGAGAAGTAACTGCTGGTTCTGCAGCATCACAAGCTGAGCCCTCAAGAGTCTCATCTTGCTTCTTGAACAGACGGCACAGAACAAATGCACCCTGCAATAGATGCCAATCAGATAAGGAAGTATACGACGAAATCGGGAGTTTAAAATTTGCTTATTTATTTTTCGAATAGCACGCTTTTTGCATCGATTTATTTAGAGGCCCACAAAATTCTCGTTTAGAATGATGGAGGTCACAAAAAGGAGATATCAACTATTCTTTCCTTACAGAACTGAATTAAGCAACAATGACTGCTACTACACATTTTTTATCTTACCTAGAAGGGTTAAACTAATACATGTAGCTGGTCAATGGGTTCACATTATAGTTCGGTAGCAGATAAGTGTAGGATTATCTGCCAATGACAATGCATGTTTATTTTAAAATGAACAATCCTCCTGCAAGAACTTACTAACTCTGCATGAGTTTAACATACAAAGCGTTGCACATGAACCTGCAGAAGAGGAGAAGACCATGACTAAACAAACTAACAGAGGAATCTACAATATAAATGCTACTTCATTTTGGGTAACACTACTAAATCACTACACATACAAAGCCACAGAATCCGTATCATTTCTCAATTCGTGTGCAGTCACACGCCATTGCGTAAATGCAATTGGAGGTGTTTGCCAATATCGAGACCGTTCTTGAGATCAGTGGGGGCAAAGTTATCAAATCGCTGCCTTTTGAATAAACCAGTTTTCTCTTAAAAAGAAAAAAAAAAAAAGAAGAAGAGAAAATCGGTCAAGTCCTTTCACTCACGAAAGAGAGTGCAAACAAGATAACATCAGTTTAAGGCCCAAACAGAATCCTGAGTGAACACACGCGGTACAATGAAACCCAAATGAAGATCAAGATCCAAAATTTAAGAGGCAGTCAATCTAACCTGTCCGGGATGAGTACCATCCAGCTCTTCTAAAGTTGTTCGGTATTCATGCATCACCCAAAAGGTCCTGCTCCCCCTGGGAGCACGGCCGGTGTAAAACACCAGAGTCTTCTTCATCCCAATCAAATTTCCTCCCAATTTTATCTTCCGGTCCTTCCCCGTCGCTTTCCAGTAACCAGCTGTTGTTGCGCGGTTAAGCCGATGACCATTCGGGTACTTCCTGTCCCTCGGACAGAAGAAGAACCATTCTAGATCCTTTGTCTGTATAGCCGAAAAACCTACACCACCATCACGAAACATGAACAGATTACTTTTGTGAACCAACATGTCAAAGAGATCATTTTTCGAAACAATCATCGATTGATCATAATAGCTACTCCACCACTAAAGAAATCATTTTGACTACGCAGGAGATGAACCCATTCCATCCAGAACGCGAAATCAAGCACAAGTTTCGTTCGCACATCAGAAAGAAAGAAAGAAAGCATTTTTAGAAAAATCAAGGAGAACCGCGAACCCATTCGTTGACTACGCAACAGGCGGAAGAACAGAAAACCCCACAATCACTCGTCAAAACAACAAATGCAGCAACAAAGCGCGCACAAACCAAAATGAAAGACGAGGCGAAAAATCAAACAGCACGAGCGACGCAAAATCAAGCGAAACCCAAGAAAACGATCAAGTTCAGCGGCATCCCCAGAACACGAGATGAACACGAAACACGCGAAACGGCCGGACGCAAGAGGAGAAAAGAAAGAGGAAAAAAAAAATTCACCGGGCAAGTCCCAGGGCTCCACTCTGCAGACGTCGATTTCTCTGATCACCCTAACCTCCCTGTCCCGCCCATTGATCTTCAGCCGCAGGTAGTGATCGACCAGCTCCTGGTCGGTGGGTCGGAACCTGAACCCCAGCGGGAGAGAATCCAGAGGCAAGACCGCCATCGCCAGAGCCCGAACCCGCCGCGCCCCCGACAAACCAGCGACACCGCGAAGGAAGCCGAACAGAGAGCGAGGGGAACAGGGGAAGGAACCCCCTCTATATGAATCCCTCCGGGGAAACCACCTACGAAAACGACGGAGGAGAATCGAGGGGATGATCAGAGGGCGGTGTCGCTGACACGGCCCATGGCTTTCGAGGGAGATCGCTCCCCCCGGAGGAAAGCGCGAAGAAAGGCGAAAGAAGACGAAGCAGCTGAAGAGAGAGAGAGAGAGAGAGACAGGGGAGGGCGCGAGCGAGCTGATTGCTACTTCGTCTGCCAAGTCGATTTCTCTCTTCTCTCTCTCTGTGTCTGTCCATCCGTCTCTCTCTCCGCGTTTTAAATTGCTTTGTATATTCCGCGTGGGTGCGTCCGCCCCTGCGCGTCGCCCTTATTACGCAAGGTGCCACTCGCCCCTACTGTGCTCTCGGGGGCAAATTGGGGAGAGCGCACGGGGGCAGAAGCGGGAGAAAGAGTGACCGTGTTAAGGAAGCTTCGGACGAGAGAGGCTGCCGAGTTGGCGGGCCAATGACGCGGCGACACGTCAGCCGGCCGGAGGGGGGAGGGTGTGGGGCCCGCCACGCCGGGGGTGACGTGGGCGGGCGGGGCGGGCGGACGGACGGTGACGGATTTTGCGCCGTCGCGTGTTCCCGGCGCTGTTCTTTTCACACTGGCCGGGGGGGCCGCGGCCTCCGTTAGTGGTCCATAACGGCGTTATGGAAGGACACGACCCGATTGGTGGTGGTTTCCGACGTGGATTCGGGTAGCGACCACGGGAGGAAAAAAAACAGGAGGAAAAAGAAAATGAGAGAAGGAATCTTCAGAGAATCTGCTTTGGTATTGTAATTTTGGGGGAACGCAATGCGAAACCCTAATGAAGTCCCGACATGGATTTTGATTGCTTGCATCCTAGCGAAGGAGGATTTTGCCTATGTCGATTTTATATATGACTGAGGACCTTAATAAGGAAAATAAACTTAATAGACGCGCGAAATGATAACCATTTTGAATTTACAATCGAACTTTAAGAAAAGGCGTATCTGATTTGTTTATGCACAGTGACTTGTGCTCGTCTTTTTAAGGAGCGCCAACCCCCAAAAATGCCATTTGACTATGTAAACTCGTACCTAGGTAAGCTGCGAATCATTGATAGTACGTTGGAAATACTAAAATTTATCACGAAAGTACAATTGAGTCTTGAAACTTTCAAATAGTGCGATCATATCCTAAAATTTATCACGAAAGTACAATCTAACCATAAAACTTTCAGATAGTGTAACCAAGTCCCACAACTTGACAAGAAAGTGCAATCGAGTCCTAAAACTTTTTAAAATTGCAATCAACAGAAGAATTTGATTGGACTAATTTGATAAATTTCACGATTTAGTTGCATTTTTTGAAAGTTTCTGGACTCAACTGCACTTTCGCAACAAGTGTTTACGACTTTATTGCACTTTTCAAAAGTGTTATGACTTAATTACATTTTCATTACGAGTTTTAGGACTTTTGATGCGTATTAACTCACAACACGATAATAGACAAGCCAAAAGCACTCCCTCTGCTGCAACTGAAGCTCAGCATGTGTTCCCATTGTATTTTCAACATGGCTTCGTAGATATAGCCATCAGAGTTAGGTGATCCAAGCGAGACGATGCCACGATCTCTATCAAGATCGAATTCCAAACCGGAATCGAGCGGTCTAAAGTGGGATTAGATACGACATGACACGGAAAAATTAAACAAAGAGCATTAGTCCATCAGAAAAACATTGCTCTTGTTCTTTGGATCTTGATACGGATTGATTGTTTGCATCTAACGAAGGTAGATTTTCCCTGTGTCAATCGTATGATCGACGCCTTTATAAGGAAACCATCTTCATAGACGTGTGAAATGACTAATTTCGAACTTTAAAAAATCGCATATCTAATTTATTCCTGTATAATGGCTCGTGCTTGTCTTTTTAAGGAATGTTGATCCATAACGCTACTTAACTAGCTAAACTCGTACCTAGGCAAGATTCGGATTATTGATATAAACTCGTAGGGATAAGTGCACCGAAAGTCCTAAAATTTGTCGTGAAAGTGTAATTGAATTATAAAACTCTAAAAAAATGTAATCAATTTCTAAAATTTTTCACAAGTACAATTGAGTCAAAAAACTTTCAAAAAGTGCAATCAAGTCTTACAACTTGATACGATAGTATAATCGATGTTGATTGTAATTTTTGAAAGTTTTAAGACTCAATTGTATTTTTGTAACGAGTGTTATGACTTAATTGAACTTTTTAATAATTTTAGAACTCGATTACATTTTTATTATAAGTTTTAGGATTTTCAATGCATTTATCCAAAATTCGTATTAGCTCGCAATTCGATAATAGACAAGCAAAAGCAAAAGCAAAAGCAAAGCATTCCCTCTGCGGCAATTTTGGGAATGCAAAGTGAAACCCTAATAAAGTCCCGACATGGATTGATTGTTTGCACCTAACGAAGGAGGATTTTGCCTATGTCGATTGTATGACCAACGCATTAATAAGGAAACAATCTCAATAGACGTGCAAAATAACTGCGATCAAATTTGCGTTCGAACTTTAAAAACGCGCATTTTTTTATTTTGTTTCTGCACAATGACTCGTGCGTGTCTGTCCTCTCAAGGAATGCCGATCCAAAACGCCATTGAACTAACTAAACTCGTACCTAGGTAAGATTTGGATCATTGATATAAAACTCGTATTAACTCGCGGTGCGACAATAGATAAGTCAGAGCATTCCCACTGCTGCAACTGAAGCTCAGCATGCGTTCCCATTGTATTTTCAAGATGACTTCCTAGATATTAATGCCATAGCGGGTTAGGTGGTCCACGCGAGATGATGCCATGAACGCTATCGAGATCGAATTCCAAAGTAGAATCAAGTGGTCTAAAGTGGGATTAGATACGACACGACGTGGAAAAAAATTAGCAAAGAGTAGCGTCAGTCCAACACACTGCTGTTGTTCTGGAGATCCTGCCGTGGCACAATGTGAACGCGAAGAAAAAGGATGGCTAAAGTCAATGTCTCTTTCCACTAGACCAATGAAAATTTGGTGTCTTTTCCACCATGGTGGGGGTGGGGTTGGGACGATAGTACAGCATGAATTAAACCAAACATATGTCCAAAGTCTAGAAAATTAAAAAGGAAGGCGGACCGTCGCTATCTTAACTTTGCGCTCTTACGTGGACCAATCGGAAGCGAAAGCGGCGACCCCTCTCCCAAGTTTCGCCGGTCGCGACGCTTTAGTTTTTGTTCATTTACCGCGTATTTTTCGCTTACGAAAGAGAGGAAAAGCTTTTGCGTACAGGCTTATAGTTAATGAATAGATTCGACGCTTTGCCTCGATGCTTATCAGAACACGAGACGACCCACTACGTAATTGCAATAAAGCGGGACGAAAAAGGACACGGTCTCAAAGTAACGTTCGTTTAGGACGACGGACGAACGACCATGAACTTTTCCAAAGGGGCAAAGGGAGAATTTCTGGTGATCCCTTCGAGCTACGAAGCGGTTTTTTTATTCGACCTTTAGGCATATTCCTGATTTCCTGTTTTGATTCTCAAATTGGAGGGCACGCGTCTTTTTATTAAAATAATGAAGCTAAAAAGGTTGCGAATTTAGAAAATTCATCTTCCTTTTCCTTACTTTAGTTGCCCCCGCCCCCCTCCCAAAAAGGCTGCGAATTTAGAATAACATTACATAAAAATCTAGATATTTTCAATTTATGTTCCGTTTGTTTCGCGGAAAATGAATGATTTGGAAAATGTTTTTTCAAAAATATTCGCTTGAATTTGTTATAAAAATGAAAGAACGAAAAATATTTTCATCGTCCAAGGAAATATTTGGACATAAATTATTGTTGATAATGAATATATTTTCTATTGACTAATTATTTTAAGCGATACGGGTGATCATTTTTAAGAAAATATTTTCTAAGTCATTTATTTTCCGCGAAATATACGGAGTCTTGATGGTACAAGGGATTCGATTCCATAAGTGAAAAGGCCAACCCACCATTTGCTCGAGCTCAACGACGATATATATTCAGTGAGATTGGGGCCCAGCAAAACCTTGGTGATATTCAATTAAAGCGAAATAAATAAAATCCAAATTCAATTTAAGTTTTGGCATTCCTTTGAAACTGAGAGGTTAGTGTAATTTATAAATAAAGTAATGACGCAGCAAAACTACTTGTTATGTGAGGAATCGCCTTTTTTTTTCCTTTATTTTTCCTCATATTTGACGAGTATGATCGGCCACATGTTGAGTTATCTTTTTCTTGCGAATAAACGTTTTCAAAGTATAACATGTGAAAGTAATTTTCATCAGGACCATTGATTTTATAAAGAGACAATGTCTTGTATAATACAAGATATGACATATATTCGAAGAATTTTTATTTGGACGCCGATTATATATATGAAAAAAGAAGGTTTTACACAAATCAGAATTAAATTTCATAACCGAATCTCCCACATGCCAATCTCCCAACTCGACCTTGTAGACTATTTTTGTTAGACTATCGGTGAATAAGACAAAGATCCATATTTTCATTATGGAAACACAAAGATTGAGCTAAGTTGCGCTATTCTAAATCTTGATTAGATAATACTTTTTTTTGGCCGTGAGATCAGTTTTGCATCTTATTGCTGCTCCAATGTCTGAAACTCCAGAGAGCCTAAATTTGTTTGTACATATTGTGACACTGCACATAAGTTGCATAAGGACTATTCTAACAACCGAACTCCATCGCTGTCCGGTGATATCTATAGCTAGTGAATCGCTTTGGCACGTCGCTTTTGGTGGCGGGATCGTCTGTAGATTCATCGGCCGCTGCCTCGACAGCCATAGCTGCTACGTTATTAACCGGGGCGTGGAATTCATCCTCAACTCCTTCCTTTGTCCACTTAAGGAGGAGTATATTGCCACTAGGATGAGAGAAGTTCCCACTAAACTGCAACAATAGCCATGAATTGGGGTTCATACTCAGTAGAAGTTCTGAAAATTTAGAATCAAACCTTAGCGGCTCATGAAAATCATGGAGGCGAAGAAAGGACTTAGGATAATGAGATTCGTTGTACGTTCCGAGGTGGATTGCCTCACCGAGTATGAGTGCTTCTAGCACGGTCACGAAGATCAGAGTCAAGGGGTTGAACATCGAAGGATAGGTAGGGCCTCGCTTTGCAATCACCCAAGAGATTAAGCAGAAAGTTGGAGCTGTCGCCGATGCTCCTTGCGTGAGGTGGCTAGTTCCGCTCGTCAGTCATGAGATTGTAACGTTTGTTGATGTAATCACGCGAACATTGACTATGATACTATTGCTGAAATAAAAAGTTGTTGGCGCATCATGTATGAGAGTTTCGCAGCTGCAGATTCCATCACCCAATTGATGGAAGTTTTCTGCTCATGACGGAAGTTTTCTTCGACAAATCGAGGACTAATAACCTTACCGAGTCGACAATGGTGACCAGCTGCAGATTCCATGCCAGGCTCCACAACTTCCTGCTACGATCAATACATAAGCCTAAAATCGTTGCTTGCCCGGATGTGATGATGCATGTCAACATCGTGCACGAATACTTCAAGGGGAAAACCTGTTTGGGAAAGCAATGTCCACAAGCATTGTGATCGGTGGACCATATCCTTAATTTCATAAAGGTTATTTGCAGAAAAAGTTGGAAGTTGGTGTGAAAAACTGCGCTACGAACCAGATACCGTACGATAGGCAGCTTCCAATCAGCATAAGCGCGCCTCTCGTCCAATTAGACGGAATATTCTTAGGGATGGCGTGAGGGCGAGAGGGTTGATGATTCACGCGGAATGATTTTCCTTGGTAGAATATAGTGGTTAGCGCGCGAGCGACGCAGAGTACTGCTCCTAGTGACTGCACTTTTCCAGATTTCCTGCCCAGGTGTTTAACCTCAATGACTCCACTCTGCCACGGTCCAAAATCCATGCCTTTTAGTAGCATGAAGCGACGTTGGGATCGACCAAGAAAGAAAGGCGCAATCCCATTCGAGAGTAGCTAATATAGTTGCTTTTTACCGAGAACGTTTCTATGGCAGCAACGGAACATATCATTTAGAAATAAAATCCAAGTATGCCCATTACATATATGTACCTGAAACTTTTGCATGTCATTATACCTTAGAATGATGGAAAAGACGAAGGTGACGACCGGGATCATGTTCAAGAAGTTGGTAGCGTATGTTGCTGTTGTTTCTCGGAGACCGTAGTGGTACAGCCCCATAGACAATGATATTCTGGGACATTATGAGCGATGCAACAATTAAAAATCTTTCTTTCTTTTCAAAATCTGTTTAGAAAGCGATATAGAAAAAGTCGAATTCTTTGTACTGTGGTATTTTTCTTTTGATAGACTCAATTTACATCTTAATTGTGATGGGATGAGAAAAATCAGTCCGAGGTCACCGTGGTTCTAGATTTTCAAATTTGACTGATTTTGATTCAGAACATGCTATATAAATATGCAAAGCTATAAAGATGAAAATTGTTAAATTAATTAACAATTTACATAATCTCTGTATCATCTATCAATATTCTATACACTATACATTGTTTGCCATAAAACTCAGATGTTCATTGTGCGTAAGAGTACATTTCCAAGCCCTTTTAGATTGCAGTTCTCATGAATCAGATTTTCCAAACTAAGTGAATATCAATCACCCAAAGGTATATGAAAAAAAAAACTACGCTACATATGATGCATTGTGATCTTAGTCAATTGCATATAATGCATTTCACCCAAAAAAAAATACACTTGTTTAAAAATTGAGGCAAGAGGATGCAGTGGAGAGGAAAAAGACAGAATTTAAAGAAAAGAAAGAAGAGCAATCTCACCCGGTCAATGCGTTCATGAAGAGCCAAATCCACACCTTCAAGCTTAGCTTTGTGGTGTTACCTCTGCAATGGTGACGCACCATTTTTTAGAGATTCTTTGACCCTGGTTCATACGATATTTTACCCATTTTTTATGGCTCAAACTCTCGAAAAGAAAAGGCGAAGATGATGAACATATGCCCAAGAAAGGGGTGGTGGGTGAGAACTCACAACGAGGAGAATCAAAGATTGAGATCAGAATCGAATCTTTCTAAGTCGAGAGAGAAGGGGTCAACACAAATCGCGCCGAGCACGTGACGATAAGCCATGAGAACGAAAACGAAGGTCCCATCATTTAAAATGACCTTAGAAAGAATTTGCAATCCGGTAGCGAACGCTTGCACCAGCAGCATACTCACCACAGCTTTTGACGACTCATAACATTTCTGGAGCTCCATCGTCGGCATCTCTCTCTCCCTCGATCTCTCTCTAGTCAAAGGTTACTAGATGGTCATCTAAAGGCAATATAAAAGGGCTGTGCACACACTCTTGCATTTATAATATCCACTTGTCCGAAGAATACCAAAGAGAACCCCGTCCAATATATGTACCGGTCAACGAGTTAGAGCGTGAGAGAATTTACCGCAGATTAGGGAAGTGCGTTTGGTGGTTTCAAATGCATCCTGACGGCAAACGAAGGTCTGTTCAAGCAAATTCTCAAACATCCCCATCACAAATTTTGGAAAGATTCGATCCAAAGTCGTTGGTCCCGTTTCTACGCACTTGTTGACCAAATTGTACTATGCTTTGGGCACGTAACGACAGTTCAAAAACCAAAGTAACCTCCGAAGTTACAAACACGAAATCGACGTAAACACACGGTCTAGTACCAGTAGGCATCTTTGCAGTGGTCAGCAATAACTCTCATGAAGTCCTCATCCACCTAAACCGTACCAAAGAAATTCGATAGCAACCTCTAAATGTTCACAAAAACTACGGCACGTTTTTCAGCTGGACATTGATTTTGCCTTCTGCGCTACTACCAACTCCTCAGTCCACGGATGGTATGTAAGAGCGACTTGCGTTCTTGACTTACTTTTGGAATCATAGATAATTGAAACGAAAAGGAAGGGCAAACGGTCAATACTTAAAATTAAATCAAATTACTTTCGAAAACGTTGCTTTTAGCCAGATGAAATCCCACTTAGTTTTTTTCTTTTTGGGGGCTTTCGAACAGAGTCTAATGAAGTTCAAAACTGCTCTTAATCTTAGCACATCAGCAAAATTTGTTAGGCTGTCCGAGCTATCTTTTGTCGTAGAATGAGGAGTTCCATTTGCTCCTCCCCTTTCATGATGACCTTTGAACATATTTGAAAAGATGCATTCTGATAAACCTAACTAATCGAAGCACCGACACATTTTAGTTCGATCATGATGCTATCATGTTGAGACCGTGTTTGATACAAATATAGGTAGATATTTCCATTTTAAAGGTGATCAGATAAGAATTTTTTGCATAGATGATCGCTATGATTAATAAGCACACATGTTACAAAAGCAATCTATAAGCATACAAAATGTTCACAACACATGTTACGCTGTCGGTTGTCGTGACCCTTCTTTTTCCGTCGTGGGAAAAAGGAACGAGTTTAGGTGGTATTGCCCAAAAAGGCGGACCGATGGCCCATCGATCTAGGTGCGAACTCTCCCCAAGCTCATAGCCCGCGCAACGTTGGATTTCGTTTTGAATTCTCGATAACTTAAGTACTTCTAGGAGTCGCTACTAGCCTATTGGGGTCGGCTAGAAACCAATCAAGACGTGGGAGTGTCGCATCGATTCCTACGCAACCAGAGGTTCTAGGGCCGGGGACTTGTTTACACTAACATTTCTATTAGCATCCTTTCGGTACCTAACTTGAGAGTGCATTATCTAAATGGTCACGCGATCTTAATCACCAATTATAATCCTATGATATCAAAGCCGCTAAGTGTCCTTGCAAATGTTTTTGTGGGATTGTTTTCTTCAATGTCTAGATTAATGCTAACCTAATTTAGGAAAGAAATTAACACTCAAATTATCGAAAATCAGAGCAATAAGTAAACATCCAAGAAATTGAAATAACTTGAAAGTAAACGCGGAAAGAGAAAATCCGATACAAGTCGGGCAAATAATATTACATGGCCTCGTTATCATGCCCCGGGACAAGACCCCCATGAGCGAAATGAGAATTTAAATATGCATGAAATTATTCTAGCTACACAAAACTATTCTAAGTAATTTTAGTCTATGCAAAACGGATTTTTTTTGTTGTAAAAATGGTAATAAAATACCATTTGTAGCATTAAATTAGGGAAATGACTTTATAAAATTAGGAAAATCTCATAAATGTCATTTTTTGCATAATTTGATACTATCCAACATTTTTCATTTTTTTTGAAAATTTCCGATTTTTTTATTTTCATTTTTTCGTTTTTTATTTAAAAAAATAATAATGCCCTAAATCGGCCTATGCTCGGTTTACGTGAACATGAAACAACTCAGAATATGAATATTACGAGAACCGGGCTCAAATCAACCGTTTCAAGATTGAAGCTTGGTTTGGGCATTTCGTCGAGCATTTGGTGTGCATTAAACTGCCCCAAATGGCTTCCTCGAGCCATATTCGTGGCTTTCAATCTCACTCCGTGTGTAATATCAAGTGGAACCAAAGTATCAAGGTTATATTATCACATGCAAAGAACAAGATTAGCTAGAAATCACAGCCTAAAACGCACAAGAACCAAGTTGGAATCGGCCTCCAATATGTGGGTTCGGGTTGCTTTTGCAAATCTGGGTTTAAACCCAGGTCAAGCAAACCTGTTGCATGCCCAGGTTTAAGCCCCGACACTCATCACGTGAAAGATCTATGGGAAACATAACTTCATCCGAAAGAATATACGTAACATCTACTTTTAAATGAAACAAACCTCACGGAGAATGATCAAGTGAACACGTCGAAACAATCCCTCCAAGAAGCATACACGCATGGTTCATAATGACTAGCCATGAAGCAGTGTGGGTTAGCTTGGCTTTTTACTCAAGTTGCAAGCCATCTCATGGTTCACACGGGGCTTCAAAGACCAAACCAAGTGGATCTCAGCATAATTTGTACACCCATATAACATTCATCAAGCTCATGAAGGTAGAAAATGCATGCAAAGAGGAGTAGCAAGTCAAACATATAGGGCTCATGAAGGGGCTCCAACACTTCACAAAAATTCCAGCCTCAGAATCAGTTCTCTGGGCTAGATTTCTCTTGACTTTTCATGACTAAAACATGTTCAAAATTGAACAAAAATACATGTAGGATACTCACCTTGCTTCCTAGTTTCTCTTTGAAGTATCCCTTGGCTGAGGGAACCAAAAACTTGTCTTCCAAGGGCGCGGGGAAATAGGCTTCTTCAAACTGGAAAATGAGATCTGCAAAGAAAGAACTGACAACGAAGGTTTTTGTTGGTCTCCAAAACCAGAATCAACGACCTCTTTTTCTGAATAATTTGACACCAACCCCAACTATATGTATTCTAGTTTACTTTCCAAGTCAAGGATATCCTCATATGTTCCTCATGTCTCTCAAAAACTCCCACTTTCCCTCACCAGTAACTGTCTGACTTCAACACAATTTCTGGGTCTCTTTTGACCCGAGAATGGGCTGCTTTTCGAGGAGATTTTGGGTGGCTTCCCGACATCCATTTGGGACGTGCGACCTATGGTTGGAAAGCTCTTCGAATGTTGTTCCACTCTCTAGTTGAAGGTTTTGGCTAATTTGGGCTCGAAGTTCACGAAAATCTCCCTTTTCTCTCTAAAAGCCAATCTGGAACTTTTTTTGGGTTGATTTTCTGTTTGAGTTGCGTCTGAGGGTGAGTTTTTGGAACAACCGTCAACTCCCCTCCTCTTGTCTCATCCCTTTCTTTTTACCCCCGAAAAGAACGTGCTTCAGAGATCCTATCCACCAAATCCAACCAGATTTTTAGCCCGTGATTGCCCACTTACCAAGCGTGCAAACTGAGTCTCTTCACCAACTCTCTGACCCCAAAATCATCATACTTTGCAGCTGTTGAGTGAGCAGGTTTGACTGAGATTATCACGTGCCTTCAGCAGCTTATCCCAAGCAAATTTTTGTCCATTTGCACTCTTAATGATGGTCTCACACCTCGGCCAGAGTTCATGCTGATCGGCTGGCTGAGTAGGATATGGTGGGGCCACAAATTTGGCTACTCAGCAGCCTCGAATTGAGACCAAATCGTGGACCGGTTTTTGGAAGCTGATTTAAGTGCTTTAATCCATTAATTTGGTCGGAATTTTTGATCACTTTGAAATTTGAAGTTTATTAGTTTAAGATGATAATCAGAATCTGAAATTTTCCATGCCCAATTTTGCAGGAAAGTCCCTCAAAATTAGCCATTTTCTTGCCCAAGAACGCCCGATTTGAGCCAATTTAGTCCTTTTGGCTTGATCTGATCAATTTTACCTTGCCCGTTTTCAATTTCAAGCTTGATTAGGGGTAAAAATGATGATGTAAGGGCTTGGGGGCAAATTCTACAAATTTTGCGATTTGGTCCCCCAACTTTTGAAAATTGCATTTTGGCCCCAACTTGCTGGTTCATTTGCAATTTGATCCCTCAGGTCTCGGCTAGCTACACTCTAATCCTTGGCCCTTGCTCTTCCGTTTTTTTTTAGTAGAATAATTCCAAAATATTTTTGTGGAAAAACAAGTTTCAATTTTTTGAAAATGATTTTTGGGCAAAAAATTTAGGTGTCAACATCGGTGAATTAAGTAAAAATCCATATTTTAATCATACAAACATAAAGATGGAGCTGTGTCTATTCTCAAATTTGATTAGAAACTACTCTTGAGTGTGAGATCAATTTTGCATGCTGTAATTGCTCCGAACTCTGAAACACTACAGAGCCTAAATTAATTTGCTTGTATATATTGTGCCACTGCACAGAAGCCGCATTAGGATCATTCCTGATTACCCAGATTGCATTGTTGCTGCATGGAAACCCATTGCTCCGGTGAATCGCTCGGCAAGATGATTGTCGCTTTTGGCGGCGGGATTGCTATGGGTTCAGTAACCATTGCCTCGACATCCATAGGCGCAGCGTTATTGACCGGAGGTTGCGGATTCATCAACAACTCCTTCCTTTTTCCACTTAAGAAGTAGTATATTCCCATTAGGATTAGAATAGTTCCCACTAAACTGCAACAATAGCCATGAATTAGGGTTCATACTCAGTAAAAGTTCGGGAAAATTACCAAAAAAGTTTTAAATTTTTTGCAATTGTGTCAATTCAGTCCTAAACTTTTTTTTTTGCCAATTCAATCCCAAACCTTTTGCAAACCAGCCAATTCAATCCATTTGGCCGGTCGGCGCTGATGTGGCCGCCGGCCGACGTCCACGTGGCAATATTTTAATATATATTTTTTTTATTATTTTCGAATTTTTTTCCTTTTTTCTTTTTTTTTCTTTTTCCTTCTCCCCCTGGCCGAACAGGCCAGGGGGGAGGCTCACCGGCGAGGGCGGAGCTCGCCCAGCGGTGGCGAGGGCGGAGCTCGCCCAGCCATGGTGAGCTGGGCCCTCGTCGCCGCTGGGCAAGGGCGCTCGCCCAGATCTGGCGAGGCGGAGCTCGCCCTGCCATGGCAAGCTCGCCCAACTCCGGCGAGGCGGAGCTCACCTTGGCTGGGCGAGCTTCGCCCTCGCCGAAGCTGGGCAAGCTCGCCCAGCGGCAACGAGGGCCCAGCTCGCCTTGTTGGAGCTGGGCCCTCGCCGGCAAGCCTTCCCCTTGGCTGGACAGGCAAGGGGGGAGAAGAAAAAGAAAAAAAAAGAAAAAAGGAAAAAAAATTCGAAAATATTAAAAAAATACTAAAATATTACCACGTGGACGTCGGTCGGCGGCCACGTCAGCGCTTGCCGGCCAAATGGACTGAATTGGCTGGTTTGCAAAGATTTAGGACTAAATTGGCAAAAAAAAAGGTTTAAGACTGAATTGGCACAATTGCAAAAGGTTTAGAACTTTTTTGGTAATTTTCCCGTAAAAGTTTCGAAAATTTAGAATCAAACTGTAGTGGCTAATGAAGATTACGAAGGCAAGAAAAGGATTTAGGATCACTAGATTCGTCGTACGTTCCGAGGTGGATTGCCTCGCCGAGTATGAACGCTTATAGCATATTGACAACAAGGGAATTCATGGGTTTCAGAGAATATTGAGTATTCTTTCTTTTTCCTTTGCCCTGTATACTTGATGCATTCATCTTTGTTATTGCAATCACTTGGCTTTTTTTACTTGGCCGCCACTTGGAAACTCTCCAACTCAAGACACTTGTATGGCCCTCTTCACTTGGACGCAGAAAAACAGTTCTTGTGCTCCGCAATACTGACTGATCTAGGACAGAAGGGGCAAAAGAAAAGAAGTTGAAAGTCTATGAGATGAGCCGGGTACATGGGCTCTTATATACATAAGCAGAACACAGAGAAATTAAAAGAGAAGGCCAAATCCTGAAAATGGTATCTCCGTCCTCCGGGGATCGCTCTGATTAGAAAAAGACCGTGAAGACGAGTGAGAAACACTTCTATTAGACTACAAATATTTGGACGACTTCATGAAATACTCTTGATAGAACAGTAAAAAAAACATTAAAAAAGTTTGATCGCTCCGCATATGAAAAAAAAATGCGTTAATTCTTTAGCAAGTCGATCAGAATAATCAATGCGTGCTGCGAGGTTTGAGGCACCAAAATAGGCAATTCATACTAACTTGACTGGAGAAGGATTAGGGATCTAGCTCGAGGGTGAATAATTTCACGGCCAAGAAAACGAATTATTAATATACCCGACGTAATTATCGAAGTATTAACCTTGAGGCATATGACTCACTAAATGACGTGCAATATATGACATGCAACTAAACCTATATTCAATCTATATGACACTTTCTATTTGATTATTATTTAATGAAAATATATAAACTATCCTAATAAGTCCTATATGAAAAAACATAAACTATCCTAGTCCAGCTCAAGTACATCATGTCACATGCGCACATGATAATAACACAGATAACTTAACTTTCCAATAGTAAAATGTTAAGCGAATATGTAGATCTGATCTAGACACGAGGGTCGAGACATGCTAAACAAAATATGAGATTCCTATCTGACTTGGTGCTCTTGCAGTTTTCAAATGCTATCGGTGTAACTTAATTTCTTCGCAACCAGCGTGGATCTGCCTATATGGACACGTGTACGGAGATTGAGGCGCTTGTGGTCCGAGAGTCTCTACTAGTCATTTTTCTTTCTTCTCAGCAACTTGCCGAGGATTCTTGGCAACAAGTCATTCATTGTTTTCTCCATCCCAGGTCTCCACCCCTAGTTCATAAGTACACTACAGTTGCAAATGTTACGAACGACGACTTTCAATGTTTCTTTGCGATGTTGTGGACCCTGATGTTGCCAATATTGTATGTTCTTGCCGCTACATGAAGCCGATGGGAAGGGATATAAGCAGCTGATTTTTGATACTGCAGCTTCTTCGAAGGTATTTTCTCGAGTATCCTTCTTTTATTTACTCATTTTTCTTATGTCTTTTCCCCTTTTGGCTGCTCGGACCTTGAGAAAACTTTTTTCGTGACCTGCCGGCCAGGCTAGCCGCGCCACCAAGAAATAAACTATAACAAAAGAATGACCCGATAACTTATTGACCATAAGGTCACCCAAACGAAAAGACTTGCTCCAAAAAAAGACAGAATTGGCTGCAGTATAATAGCTTTAGGACTAAATTGACACAATTAAAAAGTTCATAACTAAAGTGGCAAGTTGTCAATTTTCCTATCGAAAAGTTTAAGACTAAATTGGCACAATCGAAAGGTTTAAGACTAAATTGGCTACCGTATAATAAGTTTAGAATATTTTGGAAAATTTTCCCTCTATAAATGTGCATGCATGCACAAGGTGGAAATTCTAAGAGAACTTCTGTTAGGTACAAAAAGCAACTATCACGCAAGCAAAAAGTTTCTTTTGTACATGCATAGAGTATGAGTATGCAATCAACATTTCAAAGCAAACAAATAAAAAAATACAAAATCAATAGTCATATTGAGACGGTGTTCGATACAAATATAAGTAGATATTTCCATTTTAAAGCTGATTAGATAAGAATTTTTTACATAGATGATAGATATGATTAATTTCGGTTAACTAGAAGAGAATTATGTGAAAATCCATATTATTAGGTTATGACAGCTAATCTCTCTCAATTACGAAAACAGTCTATAAGCATACAAAATGTTCACAATACATGTTACACTGTCGGTGAATAAAGTCAAAAATCCATAGTTTAATCATACAAACATGAAGATTGAGCTGTGTTTATTCTCAAATTTGATTAGAGAATACTTTTGACTGCGAGATCAATTTTGCATGCTATAATTGCTCCGAAGTCTGAAAAACTTAAGAGCCTAAATCTGCTTGTATATACTGTGCCGCTGCACCGAAGCCGCATCATGACCATTCCTGATTACCCAGATTTCATTGTTGCCGTATGAAACCTATTGCTCTGTTGAATCGCTCAGCAAGACAATTGTCGCTTTTGGCGGCGGGATTGCTGTGGGTTCAGTAACCATTGCCTCACCATCCATAGGCACAATGATATTGACCGGAGGTTGCGGATTCGGCAACTCCTTCCTTTTTCCACTTAAGAAGGAGTATATTCCTACTAGGATCAATATGCTTCCCACTAAACTGCGATATAGCAATGAATTGGGGTTCATATTTGTTGACACCTTATTTTAATTTGCCCAAAATTAATTGCACAAAATTTAGGAATTAATTTTCTTTAATTCTTAAAATAAAAAAATATTTCTATTTAAATACATTGCATATAAAAATTAGACACATTTGTATTAATATGGTCTATTAGAACTTTTTTTTAAAAAAATTTCAAAAAAAAAATTCCGAGTTGGGCCGGGTCGGGGCCGGGTCGACCCGGCCCAACTCGGGTCGGTGAATAAAGTCAAAAAAAAAATTGCACATTTGTGTTATGCAATTGATGATTGCCTTATTATGGGATGATTTAGAAATTGAAACATAGGGCTGCGTTTGGTTGTCTGGATTTCTAAACAGGATAGGACTAGATAGCATAGGATAAGAAATATTGGGATTTTTTCATATTCTATCCACTGTTTGGTGGACTACGGATTTAAAGTCGGATAGGATAATTTTTTTTTTGCTATTCATGGGTCCGGAGGAGTTAGTGAAGGAAAAAAAGCCGAGAAATTTTTTTGGTGAACGCGCACAAGGTGTGGGGATGAAGATGACGGCGAGTAGAGCATAAGGTTTTTGGAAAAATAGGCATTAGAAATCCTATCCAGGTCTATCCCACCTCCTCCCTCGGATTTTTTTATCCGGGCTATATCCGGTTTATATTCGACCTTATCTTATCATGGACTACCACCAAACACAAGATAAGATAAAACATATCCTATCCTGATTTTTATCCGGTCGATCAAACGCAACTTAATAGTACATGGGGTGCTCATTATGAGGACAAGTGTACAATTGTCGTGGGCACAAGGGAAGTGATTGATATGCCTCTCTTTTATTTGGGAGAATTACCAAAAAAGTTCTAAACATATTGCAATTGTGTCAATTCAGTCTTAAATCTTTTTTTATTTATTTCAATTAAGTTATAAACATTTTGCTCCTATGCCAATTCAATCTATTCGACTACTTTTGATTGGAAATCACTTATGTGAACACTAACAATCCTATGTGGCGCTCCTTACAAAAAAAAAATACCTTACCAAAAAAACAATCCTATGTGGCGTAACCAGCATTGAAGTGAACATATTATTATTATTATTATTATTTTTATTTTTGCCTTCCTCCTTTTGTTTCCCATTGTGGTTGGCGAGCTGTGGCCAGCAAGGGTTGCCAAAGCTCGCCGACCACTAGGCGAGGGCCACAAAGCCCTCCCCAGCCACTAGCGAGGGTCACGGCCCTCGCCTGGCCTCACCCAGATCTGGGGGAGGGAAGCCTCGCAATGGCTCTTCAGCTTGTGGGATATTTGCTATTTGATTCTCGTCTATCCTTAGCGCTCGCGACAGTCCTTGATTCAAACCTTTTCTTTCATGATTTCTCTGCTTAGTCAAATCAAGCCAAAGTATCATTCTCGTGTGGAGCTTAGGGGATTGAAATCAAAGCCCTAAAATTGACAATCGTCTTATTGTTTGGGAGTCGGATTTGATACTCGAAGCTTCAGTCTCAAGGGCTCGAAAGTTTCTTCAAAGCATCGAGAGGCGCAGCCGTGGGTGAAGGTGGCCTTCGCCTATGGCCGATGAGAGCTTTGCGGCCCTTGCTCAATGGCCCGTGAGCTCTGGCAACCCTCACCGGCCATAGTGCGAAACAAAAGCAGGAAGGAAAAAAAAAAGAATAAAAAAATTAATTAAAAAAATCGAAAAAAATATAATGAAAATATGTCCCCCGTCAGTGCCGGCCACGCCACGTAGGATGCCCGACATCTAGTCATGGCCACGGGCCGGTTTTGGCCCGGTCAAACCCTGGCCCGACCCGTTGACAGGGCTCGCAATTCGGAACCGGAACCGGCCCGTGGCCTACGAGCCCGGTTCCGGTTCCAAATTATTTAAAAATAATAATAATAATAATGAATTTTTTTTAAAATTTCATTATTTAATTTTTTTTATAAAACAAATTGAACTCTAATTGCTACGCATTATAAGTGCATTGATCTCCAATTGCAATGCTTGGCTTAGGTGTATTGAACTCTAATTACAAGGCTTGATTTGGGTTTTATAAACAACCCCTTTGATGGTCTCTTCATTCCCATTCGATGTGGGACTCTCGGTTTGGCTTGAATGCCCTCAATATGAGACTCTTGGCTTGTCTTCATGCAAATGCCAAGAGTCCCACATCGAATGGGAATGAAGAGACCATCAAAGGGGTTGTTTATAAAATCCAAGCCAAACCATGAGAATGTGAATTGTATGTCTTTTGTGGCTACGATCCTTTGCTAGTTAAGAGCAAAGGGTTCTATTGGATTGCATAGAACCGGACCGGACCAATGGTCCGATTTCCGGTTCTATGGTTTGCCGGTCCGGTTCCTAGTTCTAAATTTGAAAGACCGGTCTTACCGGTTCGGTTCCCGGTCGAAACCGGGAACCGATCATCCCTACAATTTTTATTTTGATTATAATTTATATTGAATAATTCATTATTTCATATTTTTATAATTATTTATTTTTTTATTTCATAATTTATTTTTAAAATTTTAAAATTACGAATCAGAACCGGTTGGACCGAAACCGGAACCGGCCGGTTCACATGTGGCCACGAACCGGAACCGGCCGGTTCCGAACCGTGGCCATGACTACCGGCATCCAGCGATTTTCAACCAAAATTGATCGGATTGATTGAATTGGCACAAAAGTAAAAAGTTTAAGACTTAATTGGCCAAAAAATAAAATTTATGATTGAATTAGCACTATTACAATATATTTATAACTTTTTTGATAATTCTCCCTACTGTCTTGGGCACAAGGGGAGTGACTGATGTGCCTCTGTTTTCTTTGGGGTACGTACACCTGATAATGGTATTCATGAACCTAGTGATTGGGATAATTGACAAAGAGTATATATCTATTCAGTCAACGTAAATGAACATAATCGAGTTAGAGATTTCTCCTATGAAGCACTTACATCATACGTCAAATTGACGGGTTAACCAAAAACACTTCTAGATTAAGAGTAAATATTAGAATTGAAATGCCGAAAAGTCGAGAGACGCCAATTGATCAGCCGCGTATTGAGCGACAAACTCACGATGGTAGCTTTCTATCTACTGAATGTTGTGAGGATGCCAATGTTTCTCCATAGATAGGAAATAAAGAGCGGTATTCTACACGTTAAGAGCGCATAAGCACAGAATACATTATTTCAGGGCTTCTTCTTCTGCTAGGCCCCACACCAAAAGAAAAAAGGGGAAAAAAAGAAGCTTTTTTGCTTTAGGAGATCAATGAAAACCTAAGGATGCATCTTGAGTCATGTATAAGAATCTTGACTAGAATACAAGGGGGGGCAGGGATATTCGTTTGGCATGGGGTGGGTCCTTTCGTGCGAGGATACGAGATTTGCAATCTCAAAATGGCTTTCTGAGCACGTCGAGGAATCGTTCCTTTAGTTCAATGTATGAATGCAGGGGGGTCTCTCACTTGTGTCCCCACTCTTGCACATATAAAAGCTAACTTCTGTGCATCGTAGCCGAGTGAGCTTGAAGAAAGTATGGAGTCGTTTAACAGCATTTCTTCTCAGATCAAAATATGATTTCGCATACCATGTTAACCATTTGCTTCATACACCGGACCACCGAAAAAGGCTTCGCCTTTCTCTGTTGTCGATTGGGAACTGTCGAAATAAGTATAGACGTCGCTTGAAACCCACCACATCCGACAGCTCGGTTGCCTCAACCAGGAATGGACTGAGAATCAACCTCCAAGACTACTCCTTTTTTAACCAAAAATAACATCACCATGACCCACGCAATAAGCTAAATCCAGAAGACTCATCTTCTTCAAGTTTCTGATTCCTCCAAGCAATAGAACTCTCGTGCTTTCCAAAGTCCTGGGGCTAAAATAGCTGCAAATGTATGGCTTCCTCTCATAAATGCTGAGCTTCCTTTTAACCGCTCACAATTTCCTCTTCTTCACGCACGGGCGTTGGGGGCAGAAATGCCATTTGACATGTTGTGCAGAGTGCTAAGAAAATGCAGAAATGATAAACAGAAAAAAAGAATTTCAGGGCAAAATAAATTGAATGAATAGACGAATGAATAGAAAACCGTATGATTAGAGTATCCATTGATCAGATCAGCCTAAATACACGATATATTAGACATGGGGAAATCTACTGAATCTCCTCCACCTATGATATTAAAAATGGCAACTATAACAATACACAGAGGAATGATTCCTCAAGGGCCTCACAGGCGAACATATCTCCACGCACTGATCGCACCCAGAGAAAAAACTAAGAAAACAAAAAAGCTAAACCGATTAATGTGTGGCCACACTGATCCAATAGCAGGTCCCTTTGTGAACAGAGAAGAGACTAGTAATCTGCTCCTAGAATATTGCTTATTCGATCTTGCATCCGGCATCATGTTACTGACTATTTCTCGAGAAACTTCACTCTCGTCATCGACATCAGAAAGAGTAAGCTTCTGGGACTCACTAGAACTACTACTACCAGATTCGTCACCAACCGAATCTTCACCACCCCCAACCAGCTTATCGAAAACTTTTTCCTCCTGCGCACAACACTTTGATAAGATTCGCACAGCAAATACAAGGCAACCAATAGAGAACTATTCTGTCAAAAAGACTACTGGTGCTCATGAACTTCTTACCTCTGCATTAACGGACTTGGATTTTTTAACTTCATCACCAGACATAATATCACTTGACTTCCTACTGCAGCTTACTGGACCAATTTGAAGTTTACACTGTATACGTAACCTTCTTGGTGCAGAACCTTGTTTTCCATAATCAAACTGAGGTTGAGGTTGCAAATTTTGTGAAGAATGAGGCCTTATCCTGATTCCAGTTCCAGAAGTGTCACCTTTCTGAAAAGCGGGTGAACTAGTGCCCGGGCCTTGAAGGTGAATGCTATTCGGATTCACATCACGAGAGCCATCATGGTCGAAATTGAATATCGAGTCCACGAAGTCAGGGTGCACGAAGTCGGATGATTCCTTGTCATTCTGAAGCCGCAAACCAGTTCTATTAATGCTAATATCATTTGTATACACACAAGTTCAACATGAGTGATATTTAGTTGCATTCTCACCTCATTATTATTTAAATGCACACACTGGTGTTGTTCTAAATCATAATCTTCATCTGGCGGTTCATCTTGTGTCGCAACAGATGGCCCATCTTGAGCAATCACTAACTCTGACACAGTATCATCAGGTGAAGAATTGGCTGCTGGAGAAGCGACTACTGGTTCTGCAGCATCAAAAGTTGAGCCTCTAATAGTCTCATCTGACTTGTCGAACAGACGGCACAGAACAAATGCACCCTGCAATAGATCAGATAAGGAAGTATACGACAAAATTGGGAGTTTATATTTGCTTATTTATTTTTCGAATGGCATCATTTTGCATCGATTTCTTTAGAGGCCCACAAAATTCTCGTTTAGAATGATAGAGGTCACAAAAAGGAGATATCAACTATTCTTTCTTTACAGAACTGAATTAAGCAACAATGACTGCTGCTACACATTTTCGATCTTACCTAGAAGGGTTAAACTAATACATGTAACTGGTCAAAGGGTTCACATTATAGTTCGGTAGCAGATAAGTGTAGGATTATCTGCCAATGACAATGCATGTTTATTTTAAAATGAACAATCCTCCTGCAAGAACTTACTAACTCTGCATGAGTTTAACATACAAAGTGTTGCACATGAACCTGCAGAAGAGGAGAAGACTGACTAAACAAATTAACAGAGGAATCTACAATATAAATGCTACTTCATTTTGGGTAACACTACTAAAATCACTACACATACAAAGCTACAGAATCCATATCATTTCTCAATTCGTCTGCAGTCACACGTCCTAGCATAAATTCAAGTGGAGGCGTTTGCCAATATTGAGACCATTCTTGAGATCAGTGGAGGCAAAGTTATCAAATCGCTGCCTTTCGAAAAAACCAGTTTTCTCTGAAAAAGAAAAAAACGAAGAAGAAGAGAAAACCGGTCAAGTCCTTTCACTCACGAAAAAGGGTGCAAACAAAATAACATCGATTTAAGGCCCAAACAGAATCCTGAGTGAACACACACGGTACAATGAAACCCAAATGAAGATCAAGATCCAAATTTTAAGAGGCAGCAGTCAATCTAACCTGTCCAGGATGAGTACCACTGAGCTCTTCTAAAGTCGTTCGGTATTCGTGCATCACCCAATGGGTCCTGTTCCCCCTGGGAGCACGGCCGGTGTAAAAGACCAGAGTCTTCTTCATTCCAATCACATTTCCTCCCGATTTTATCTTCCGGTCGTTCCCCGTCGCTTTCCAGTATCCAGCTGTTGTTGCGCGGTTGAACCGCTGCCCATTCGGGTACTTTCTGTCCCTAGGACAGAAGAAGAACCATTCTGGATCCTTTGTCTGTATAACCGATGAACCTACACCGCCATCACGAAACATGAACAGATTACTTTTGTGAACCAACATGTCAGAGAGAGCATTTTTCGAAACAATCATCGATTGATCATAGCCACTCCACCACTAAAGAAATCATTTTGACTACGCAGGAGATGAATCCATTCCATCCAGAAAGCGAAATCAAGCACAAGTTTCGTTCTTACATCAGAAAGAAAGCATTTTTAGAAAAAAAATCAAGGAGAACCGCGAACCCATTCGTTGACTACGCAACAGGCGAAAGAACAGAAAACCCCACAATCACTCGTCAAAACAACAAATGCAGCCGAAAACGCGCGCACAAACCAAATGAAAGAACAGGCGAAAGATCAAACAGCACAAGAAACGCAAGAAACGGTCAGTTCAGCGGCATCCCCAATAAACACAAGAAGAAGACGAAACCCGCCAAACGGGTCCGATGCGAAGAAGAAAAATTTACCGGGCAAATCCCAGGGCTCCACTTTGTAGACGTCGATTTCTCTGATCACCGTCACCTCCCCGTCCCGCCCATTGATCTTCAGCCGCAGGAAGTGACCGACCAGCTCCTGATCGGTGGGTCGGAACCTGTACCCCAGCGGGGGAGAATCGAGAGACAAGCCCGCCGTCGCCGGAGCCGAGCCCATCGTCCGACACCAAAAGGAAGCCGAAGACAGAGCGAGCGAGCGAGCGAGCGAGAGCGAGAGAGAGAGAGGAACAGAGGAAAACCCCAAGGAAATGGCAGAGAATCGAGGGATGTTTGGACGGCAGTGTCGCTGATATGGCCCGTGGCTGTCGAGGGAGCTCACGCAGAGGAAAGGTCGGAGAAAGCGAAAGAAGACGAAGAAAAGCTGAAGAGCGAGCGAGCGAGCGAGCTGATGACCTCCGTCTGCGTTTTGAAATTATCCCGTAGGCCCCTGCACTTCCGAGTGGGGGATGTACGCCCCTGCACTTCGCCCTTATTACGCAAGGTGCCACTCGTCAGATGCGATTGCTGTGGGGGCAAAAAGGGGAAAGCGGCGGGGGCAGAAGCGGGAGAAAAAGTGACCGTGTTAAGGAAGCTTCGGATGAGAGAGGGTGCGGAGTCGGCAGGCCAATGAGGTGTCGACACGTCAGCAGGAGAGGAGGAGGAGGGCTCGGGTGGGGCCCCCTCCGCCCCGGTGACGTGGACGGGCGGCGGACAGTGACGGATTTGCGCCGTCGTGCTTCCCGCGATGTTCTCTTCGCACCGGCGGGGGGCCTCCGGTGTCCGCTAGCGGTCAATAACGGCGGTCAAGGAAAGACCCGCCCGATTGGTGGGGGTGGTCGGGACCGAAAAGAGGAACAAGAAAATGAAAAGGAGTCTCCAGAGACTTTGCTTTAGTGTTGCAAATTTTTGGGAATGCAATGTGATGCCCTTCCCTAATGAAGCCCCGACATGGATTTGATTGATCGTTTGCATCCTAACGGAGGAGGATTTTTGCCCATGTCCATTGCACGTACGACGCTTTGCTAAGGAAACGACTTTCATAAACGAGTGGAATGATTACGATTAAATTCGCATCCAAACTTTAAAAAAGTGCGTATCCGATTTGTTTCTACACGATGACCCGTGCCTGTCTTTTTTAAGGAATGCCGATCCAGTACGCCATTTGACTAGCGGAGGGCGTATCCAAGTAAGATTCAGATAATTGACATAAATCTGTATTAAAAGCGATGCGATGATAGGTAAGTAAAAGCAAGCTCACCGCTGCAATTGAAGCTCAGCATGTGTTCTCATTATATTTTCAACACGACTTCCTAAATATAGTCATCGGGGTTAGGTGATCCACACATCATCTCTCTCTGTCCACGGCGAAAAGATATCACGAACGCTATCGAGATCAAATCCTGAAGTAGAATCGAGTGGACTAAAGTGGGGTTAGATTCGACAGCATAGAAAAATTAACAAAGAGTATCAACCGTTGGGATTGCGATTAGTGCGGAGTAATTACGGTCGAATTCGAATATTTCGTAACGGGGCGGGGATTTCATCGATAAGTCGCCGGAAGGAGCGGCGAACTTCGGTTGTGCCTCTTCTCTACTATCTAGGAGTAAAAGCCAGACGAAGGCCCCGCGCCGGTCGGACCACCGCACTTTTTTCAGCTCTTTTCGCATGCCGACATGGACCGACGATTACGTATGCTGGCCTGGGACGCTCGCGTCATCGGCAGACCCGGCGCTTACGTATGCAGCACGTAGTGGCGCTTCGGCTGTCGCTCCACCCGGTTCTTCTTCATGGGGATCACTTGCCGAGGTTTTGAAAACACTCGATAAATAATGTTATATTCAGCATCGATTTCAAGGTCGAGGCAATGGTAGGAGCTCAAATTTTTCCAATAAATTAAGTAGAATTGCACTCCTTTCCATAAAGGCTATGACCTTTGGCGGGGAGCAAAAATCATAAATAATTTGTAACGAAATAATGGCGCCGATACTTTTCTGCTCTTTTTTTTTTTATTTCTACACTTTATCGATTCATAAAATTGATTTTTACGAAGGAACTTGACATTTTCTCATTGGGTACTAGAACACGTTCAAGCAATACATTTTCTCATTGGGTGCTAGAACACGTTCAGGCAATAGATGCTCGTTCAAGATCAACCATGTGAATCTTTGTTCGCCTCTTATCTGATTTGTGAGATTAATAACATATTTACTGAAATCGAGATTTATTTCTCGACCAAAAATGAAAAAGTCAAGATTTATTTGGCTAAGGCAAGTCATATCGCCCTTAAAAAGCTTATTTTATGGTTTATCGTGTCATTTTGTAAACTCGTTAATCATTTTGTCGTGACATCTTGCAATGCACAATTGTACATGACTTTTAAGACTTGCTTTTGGAATCACAGATAATTGAAACGAAAAGGATGGGCAAACGGCCAATACTAAAATTAAATTGAATTACTTTCGAAAATGGTTGCTTTTAGCCGGATGACATCCTACTTAATTTTTTTTTCTTTTCGGTGGTTTGCGAACAAAGTCTAATGAAGTTCAAAACTGCTCTTAATGTTGGCACATCATAAGAATTTGGTAGGCTGTCCAAGCTATCTTCTGTCCTGTCCTAGAATGAGGAGTTCCATTTGCTCTTCCCCTTTCACAATGACCTTTAAACATATCTGAAAAGATGCATTCTGATAAACCTAACTAATCAGAGTGCCGACACATTTTAGTTCGACCATGATGCTATCATGTTGAGACGGTTTTTGATACAAATATAGGTAGATATTTCTATTTTAAAGCTGATTGGATAAGAACTTTTTGCATAGATGATCGATATGATTAATAAGCATACATTTAACAAAAGCAATCTATAAGCATACAAAATGTTCACAATACATGTTACACTGTCGGTGAATTAAGTAAAAATCCATATTTTATTCATACAAACATAAACATTCGGATCATTGATATAAACTCGTATTAACTCCTGACGCAATAATAAACAAGTAAAAGCATTCCCGCTACTGCAACTGAAGCTTAGCAAGTGTTTTCATTGTATTTTCAACATGACTTCCTAGATATAGCCATCGCGGGTTAGGTGATCCCCACGAGACAAATGCCACGAACATTATCGAGATCGAATTCCAAAGTAGAGTCGACTGGTCTAAAGTGGGATTAGATGCGACACAACATAGAAAAATCAACAAAGACTAGCATCAGTCCATCAGAAACACACTGCTCTTGTTCTTCAGATGCTGTCGTGGCACGATGTGAACGCGAAGAAAAGGGATGGCTAAAGTCAATGGTCTCTTTCCACTCGACCAATGAAAATTTGGTGTCTTTTCCACTATGGTGGGGGTGGGGTTGGGACGATAGTACGGCACGAATTAAACCAAACATATGTCCAAAGTCTAGGAAAAAAAAAAAAAAGGAATGCGGACCGTCGCTATCTGAACTTTGCCCTCTGACGTGGACCAATCGGAAGCGAAAGCAGCGACCCCCCTCCCAAGTTTCGCCGGTCGCGACGCTTTAGTTTTGTTCATTACCCTGTATTTTTGGGTAACGAAAGCGAGGAAAAGCTTTTGCGTATAGGCTTATGGTTAATGAATAGATTCGACGCTTTGCCTCGATGCTTATCAGAACACGAGACGACCCACTTCGTAATTGCAATAAAGCAGGACGAAAAAGGACGTGGTCTCAAAGTAATGTTCGTTTAGGACGACGGACGAACGACCATGAACTTTTCCAAAGGGGCAAAGGGAGGATTTCTGGTGATCGCTTCGAGCTACGAAGCGTTTTTTTTATTCGACCTTTAGGCATATTCCTGATTTCCTCTTTTGATTTTCAAATTGGAGGGTACGCGTTTTTTATTAAAATAATGAAGCTAAAAAGGTTGCAAATTTAGAAAATTCATCTTCTTTTTCCTTACTTTAGTTGCCCCCGCCCCCCTCCCAAAAAGGTTGCGCATTTAGAATAGCATTACATAAAAATCTAGATATTTTCAATTTAGGTTTGTTTCACGGAAAATAAATTATTTAAAAAATATTTTCCTAAAAATGTTCGCTTGAATTTGTTATAAAAATGAAAGAACGAAAAATATTTTCATCGTTCAAGGAAATATTTGGACATAAATTATTGTCGATAATGAATATATTTTCTATTGACTAATTATTTTAAGCGATACGGATGATTATTTTTAAGAAAATATTTTCTAAGTCATTTATTTTCCGCGAAACACACGGATCCTTGATGGAATGAGGAATTCGATTCCATAAGTGAAAAGGCCGACCCGCCATTTGCCCGAGCTCAAGGATGATATATATTTAGTGAGATTGGGGCCCAGCAAAAACTTGATGATATTTAATTAAAGCGAAATAAATAAAATCCAAATTCAATTGGGTTAATTCAAAAAAAAAAGCACCAACTTTAGGTCGAGGGACAATTTTGTCCTGAACTTTTTTTTGTTCCATAAAAAAATATCAACTTTAAGTCAAGGGATAATTATGGCCTGAACTTTTTTTATCCCATAAAAAAACACCAACTTTAGGTCGATGGACAATTTTGGCCCGAACTTTTTTTTGTCTCGTAAAAAAGTACCAACTTTCACTTAAACCCAAAATCTAGCCCTTATTGACTTAAAATCATTAATTTTCCAAATTGACTATTCCACCTTAGCAATAAAACCATGTGATTTGCTGACTGGATTTAAAGCATTATTCATTGTCTTATTCTCTGAACCACAACTTGAAGAATAACGGTGAAACTGTTTGTCTCCTTCACTTCACCGGCAAGTCAAAAATATTTCCAGATTGAATCTTTCTGGCCAAACTTCGTCGTTTTGTCGTAATCTGAAGCTATAGACCACCTCACGTCGACAGACGCATTAATAGATTCGCCAGGCTCACCACCATAACTTTTTTTCTCAAACAATGGTAACTTTAGACAGAAAGTCAATGGGCAGCCAAATTAGGGATTTAAATGAAAGTTTGTATTTTTTTACGAAACAAAAAAAAGTTTGGGCCATAATTGCCCTTCGACCTAAAGTTGGTGCTTTTTTATGGGACAAAAAAAGTGGGCTAGAATTGTCCCTCGACCTAAAGTTGGTGCTTTTTTATGGAACAAAAAAAAGTTCGGATCATAATTGTTCCTTGACTTAGGCTCCGTTCGTTTGCCGGAAAATATTCACCTTTTGGAAAATATTTTTTCGAAAGTCATTTTCCTGAAAAATGTTTTCCTGGAACACAATTTTCTGGTGTTCAGCTAAAATTTGAAAAGGTTTCGGAAAATATTTTCTGGTGTTCGGCGATCGTTGATCTGGTGGCGTCCGGCGACTGGCGGCGGCCGGTGACCAGCTGCAGCCGGCCAACAGCTGGCGGCGGCCGGCGACCAGCTGCGGCCGGCCAATGGTCGGCGGTGGCGGCGGGCAGCGGCCGGCCGGCGGCCGGAACGGCGGCGGGCGACGGCTGGGCAGCGGCGAGGCGATGGCCGGCCGGCGGCGCGGGCGGCGGCGGGCGGCGACCGGTGACGGTTGGCGGCGGGTGGCGGCCAGCGACCGACAATCAACTTTCTCTCCCACGGAAAACATTTTCCCTCTCGTGGGCAATTTTGCCTTCACTTTGGGGAAAAATGATTTCCTTTTTGTGAAAAGAGGAAATCATTTTCCTCAAAACAATGAAGGATGCGGGGGTGGGGAAGGAAAATGTTTTCCCACGGAAAATGTTTTCCGCCCCCGAACACCGGAAAATGGGGAAAATGTTTTTCGGAAAAATATTTTTCCGGAAACGAACGGAGCCTTAAAGTGGGTGCTTTTTTTTTGGAATTAATCCAAATTCAATTTAAGTTTTGGCATTCCTTTAAAACCGAGAGGTTAGCATAATTTATAAATAAAGTAATGACGCGGCAAAACTACTTGTTATGTGAGGAATCGCCTTTTTTTTTCTTTTTTTTTCCTCATATTTGACGATTATGATATGTCACATGTTGAGTTATCTTTTTCTTGCGAATAAACATTTTTAAAGTATAACATTTGAAAGTAATTTTCATCAGGACCACTGGTTTTATAAAGAGATAATGTCTTGTACAATACAAGATATGACATATATTCGAAAATTTTTTATTTGGACACCGATTATATATATGAAAAAAGAAGGTTTTACACAAATCAGAATTAAATTACATAACCGAATCTCCCACATGCCAATCTCCCAACTCGACCTTATAGACTATTTTTGTTAGACTATCGGTGAATAGGACAAAGATCCATATTTTCATTATGGAAACATGAAGATTGAGCTAAGTTGCGCTATTCTAAAACTTGATTAGATAATACTTTTTTTTGGCCGTGAGATCAATTTTGCATCCTATTGCTGCTCCAACGTCTGAAACTCTAGAGAGCCTAAATTTGTTTGTCCATATTGTGACACTGCACATAAGTTGCATAAGGACTACTCTAGCAACCGAACTCCATCGCTGTCCGGTGATATCTATAGCTAGTGAATCGCTTTGGCACGTCGCTTTTGGTGGCGGGATCGTCTGTAGATTCATCGGCCGCTGCCTCGACAGCCATAGCTGCTACGTTATTGACCGGGGGCATGGAATTCATCCTCAACTCCTTCCTTTGTCCACTTAAGGAGTATATTCCCAGTTTCCCACTAGGATCAGAATGGATCCCACTAAAACTGCAACAGTAGCCATGAACATACCCAGTAAAAGTTCTGAAAATTTAGAATCAAACCTTAGCGGCTCATGAAAATTTTGAAGGCAAAGAAAGGACTTGGGATCACGAGATTCGTCGTACGTTCCGAGGTGGGTTGGCTCGCCAGGTATGAGTGCTTCTTGCACGGTCACGAAGATCAGAGTCAAGGGGTTGAACGTCGAAGGATAGGTAGGGCCTCGCTTTGCAATCACCCAAGAGATTAAGTGGAAAGTCGGAGCTGTCGCCGATGCTCCCTGCGTGAAGTGGCTAGTTCCGCTCATCAGTCATGAGATTGTAACGTTTGTTGATGTAACCACGCAAACATTGACTATGATACTATTGCTGAAATAAAAAGTTGTTGGCACATCATGTATGAGAGTTTCGCAGCTGCAGATTCCATCACGCAATTGATGGAAGTTTTCTGCTCATGATGGAAGTTTTCTTCAACAAATCGAGGACTAATAATCTTACCAAGTCGACAATGGTGACCAGCTGCAGATTCCATGCCAGGCTCCACAACTTCCTGCTACCGTCGATACATAAGCCTAAAATCGTTGCTTGCCCGGACACGGTGATGCATGTCCACATCATGCACGAATACTTCAAGGGGAAAACCTGTTTGGGAAAGCAATGTCGACAAGCATTGTGATCGGTGGACCATATCCTTAGTTTCATGAAGGTTATTTGCAGAAAAAGTTGGAAGTTGGTGTGAAAAACTGCGCTATGAACCAGATACCGTACGATAGGCAGCTTCCAATCAGCATAAGCGCGCCTCTCGTCCAATTAGACTTCTTAGGGATCGCGTGAGGGCGAGAGGGCTGATGATTCACGCGTAATGATTTTCCTCGGTAGAATATAGTGGTTAGCGCGCGAGCGACGAAGAGTACTGCTCCTAGTGACTTCACTTTTCCAGGTTTCCTGCCCAGGTGTTTAACCTCAATGACTCCACTCTGCCACGGTCCAAAATCCATGCCTTTTAGTAGCATGAAGCGACATTGGGATCGACCACGAAAGAAAGGCGCAATTCCATTCGAGAGTAGCTACTATAGTTGCTTTTTATCGAGAACGTTTCGATGGCAGCAACGGAACATATCATTTAGAAATAAAATCCAAGTATGCCCATTACATATATGTACCTGAAACTTTTGCATGTCATTATACCTTAGAATGATGGAAAAGACGAAGGTGACGACTGGGATCGTGTTCAAGAAGTTGGTCGCATATGTTGCCGTTGTTTCTCGGAGACTGTAGTAGTATAGCCCCATAAACAATGATATTCTACGACATTATGAGCGATGCAACAATTAGAAATCTCTCTTTCTTTTCAAAATCCATATAGAAGGCGATAAAGAAAAAGTCCAATTCTTTGTACTGTGGTATTTTTCTTTTCATAGACTCAATTTACATCTTAATTGTGATGGGATGAGAAAAATTAGTCCGAGGTAACTGTGGTTCTAGATTTTCAAATTTAACTGATTTTGAATCAGAACATGCTATACAAATATGCAAAGCTATAAAGATGAAAATCGTTAAATTAATTAACAATTTGCATAATCTCTGTATCATCTATCAATATTCTATACAGTATACATTTTTTGCCATAAAACTCAGATGTTCATTGTGCATAAGAGTACATTTCCAAGCCCTTTTAGATTGCAATTCTCATGAATCAGATTTTCCAAACTAAGTGAATATCAATCACCCGAAAGTATATGAAAAAAAACTATGCTACATATGATGCATTGTGATCTTAGTCAATTGCATATAATTCATTTCACCCAAAAAAAATACACTTGTTTAAAAATAGAGGCAAGAGGATGCGTTGGAGAGGAAAACGACAGAATTTAAAGAAAAGAAAGAAGCCATCTCACCCGGTCAGTGCGCTAATGAAGAGCCAAATCCACACCTTCAAGCTTAGCTTTGTGGTGTTACCTCTGCAGTGGTGACGCACCATTTTTTAGAGATTCTTTGACCCTGGTTCATACGATATTTTACCCATTTTTTATGGCTCAAACTCTCGAAAAGAAAAGGCGAAGATGAAGAACATATGCCCGAGAAAGGGGTGGTGAGTGAGAACTCATAACGAGGAGAATCAAAGATTGAGATCAGAATCGAATCTTTCTAAAGTCCAGAGAGAAGGGGGCAACACAAACCGCGCCGAGCACGTGACGATAAGCCATGAGAGCAAAAACGAAGGTCCCATCATTTAAAATGACCTTAGAAAGAACTTGCAATCCGGTAGCGAACGCTTGCACCAGCAGCATACTCACCACAGCTTTTGACGACTCACAACATTTCTCGAACTCCATCGTCAGCATCTCTCTCTCCCTCGATCTCTCTCTAGTCAAAGGTTACTAGATGGTCATCTAAAGGCAATATAAAAGGGCTGTTCACACACCCTTGCATTTATAATATCCACATGTTCGAAGAATACCAAAGAGAAGCCCATCCAATATATGTACCGGTCAATGAGTTAGAGCATGGGAGAATTTACCGCAGATTAGGGAAGTGCGTTTGGTGGTTTCAAATGCATTCTGACGGCAAACGAAGGTCTGTTCAAGCAAATTCTCAAACATCCCCATTACAAATTTTTGGAAAGATTCTATCCAAAGTCGTTGGTCCCAAGTGTGAGGAGAAGGGTTTTTCTTGTGCTGATTCTACGCGCTTGTTGACCAAATTGTACTATGCTTTCGGCACGTCTCGATAGTTCAAAAACCAAAGTAACCTCCGAAGTTACAAACACGAAATCGACAAAGACACACGGTCTAGTACCAGTAGGCATCTTTGCAGTGGTCAGCAATAACTCTCATGTAGTCCTCATTCACCTAAACCATACCAAAGAAATTCGATAGCAACCTCTAAATGTTCACAGAAACTAAGGCACATTTTCAGCTGGACATTGATTTTGCCCTCTGCGCTACTGCCTACTCCTCAGTCCACGGATGGTATGTAAGAGTGACTTGCGTTCTTGACTTACTTTTGGAATCATAGATAATTGAAACGAAAAGGATGGACAAACGGCCAATACTTAAAATTAAATCGAATTACTTTTGAAAACGTTGCTTTTAGCCAGATGAAATCCTACTTAGTTTTTTCCTTTTTGGGGGCTCTCGAACAGAGTCTATTGAAGTTCAAAACTGCTCGTAATCTTAGCACATCAGCAAAATTTGGTAGGCTGTCCGAGATATCTTTTGTCCTAGAATGAGGAGTTCCATTTGCTCCTTCCCTTTCACGATGACCTTTGAACATATCTGAAAAGATGCATTTTGATAAACCTAACTAATCGAAGCACTGACACATTTTAGTTCGATCATGATGCTATCATGTTGAGACCGTGTTTGATACAAATATCGGTAGATATTTCCATTTTAAAGGTGATCAGATAAGAATGTTTTGCATAGATGATCGCTATGATTAATAAGCACACATGTTACAAAAGCAATCTATAAACATACAAAATGTTCACAACACATGTTACGTTGTCGGTGAATCAAGTAAAAATCCATATTTTAATCATACAAACATAAAGATGGAGGTGCGTCTATTCTCAAATTTGATTAGAGACTACTCTTGAGTGTGAGATCTATTTTGCATGCTGTAATTGCTCCAAACTCTGAAACACTACAGAGCCTAAATTTGCTTGTACATATTGTGCCACTGCACAAAAGCCGCATTAGGATCATTCCTGATTACCCAGATTGCATTGTTGCTGTATGAAACCTATTGCTCTGGTGAATCGCTCAGCAAGACGATTGTCGCTTTGGGCGGCGGGATTGCTGTGGGTTCTGTAACCATTGCCTGGACATCCATAGGCGCAACATTATTGACCGGAGGTTGCGGATTTGATGTAGAACAGTTAGCCTGTGATTATCTTGAACAATGTGATCGCCGGAAATCTCGGCAGTTTTTCTGATTTTGGGGAAAACAACCATTTATGCAGTTTCCTATATTATCATTTAGGCAGCTTCCTATATTATCATTTAGGCAGTTTCCTATATTATCATTGAGGCAGTTTTCTATATTATCAGTCAGGCAGTTTCCTATATTACCATTCAGGCAGTTTCTATTAGTATTAGGAGTCCTATCTCTATATATAGGATGTCCGTCTTGTAATCAAAATCACAGTATTATTGAATAAAAATTTCGAGTTCTTTGGAGTTGTTCCAAATTTACGCTTTCTCTCTGCGTCATTTGGTATCAGAGTAGGATTCTCATGAGAATAATGTGAATGTCAATCTCCCCGCTGCTGAGGGCCGTGAGAATGAGCCTATTATGCGGGCTGAGTTCAATCAGTTCGTGGCTCAAACCGATCGGAGGTTTCAAGAGATCCTTGATGCCATCCAGCGTTTGTCCACAAACCATGCGCCTAGCGTTCTTCCAGCCGAGTGAAATCCTATCGCTCGTGATCCCGAAGATGCCATGGGGCGTGGAGGAATTCCCCGACAAAGGCGTCAAGACTATGTCGAGGATACGGAAGACGAAGACGATGATTTCCAGGAGATGCAGATTCATGGTGGTCGCCGATACAGGGGATTCCAGGATGAGCATGTTCGTGGGAATCGACGTCAGGGAGGATATCGACGAGATCCTGAGCAGTATCAACTAAAGGTAGATCTCCCTACTTTCAATGGGAATTTGGATATTGAAGATTTCCTTGATTGGCTTTGGGAGGTTGAAAAATTCTTCGACGCCATGGATATTGACGAGGATCGCCAAGTGAAACTTGTGGCATACAAGTTGAAGGGTGGCGCTTCAGCTTGGTGGGAACAAACTCAATTGACGCGACGTCGACAAGGCAAGGCTTCTATTCGATCTTGGGGTCAGATGAAACAGAAGTTGAAGAAGAGGTTCCTCCCAACGGACTATGAGCAACTGTTATTTCAGCAATTCCAAAATTGCCGACAATCAAATAGATCGGTCCAAGCTTATACGGAAGAATTTCTTCGACTTTCCGCTCGCAATAACCTGAATGAGTCCGAGGCACAACAAACTGCTAGGTACATTAATGATTTGTGACTTAATATCCAGGATCGGGTTTCTTTGCATCGACTATTCTCTGTCGAAGACGCCCAGGATATGACACGAAAAATTGAGATGCAATTGGAGAGGACTAGTCCTAGTACTCGTGGTAGAAATTATTTGAATCGTGAGTCATTCGCGAAAGGAAGACAGCTTGATGTTACGAGTTCTTCTAGTCAACAAACCCAAACCCCTGATTCAAGCCGAGTTCCAGGAAGTACTACGGGGACGCCTAAGGAAGCAGTTGCAGTAAGCAATCGCACTCCCAATCAGAATACCCAGAATCCATATGTCAAACCCCAACCGATCAAGTGCTACAAGTGTAATGAGTTGGGCCATCATTCCGGCGATTGTCCTCGTCGTAGAATGGTCAATATCATTGAACATGATGAAGATGTGTACGAGGAAGATTGGGAAAAGGAAGAAGAAGTGGGAGTGGAAGATGAAGTGGGTGAGCAGGTTAATTGTGTTGTGCATCGTCTATTGTTTGCTCCGCGGATAGAAAATACCCAGCGGAATTAGCTTTTCCGCACTCGCTGTACTGTCAACGGCAAAGTATGCGATATCATTATTGACAGCGGAAGTTGCGAGAATATAGTGTCAAAGGCCTTGGTGGATCACTTGCAACTAAAGACGGAGTCGCATCCCGCGCCCTACACAATCGGGTGGATACGCAAGGGAGCAGAACTTAAGGTAAATCAATTATGCCGTTTACCTATTTCGATCGGCAAATCATATCAAGATACTATTGTCTGTGATGTTGTGGAGATGGATGCGTGTCATGTTTTACTGGGTCGGCCATGGCAATATGATGTTGATGCTACACACCGAGTTAGGGAGAATACGTATTCTTTTGTGTGGAAAAGGACTAAAATTACTTTGAGACCAAAGAGTAATTCCCCTCAGATTGTGAAGAAGCAGAATGCAGGGATTATGATGAACATCCGAAAGCGTGAAGGGATGTATATGATTGTGGATAAGGGCGATCAGCAAGTTATGGTTCGTATTCCCGACATTCTTAAGCCCTTATTAAAGGTATTCAGTGATGTTATGCCTGAGGATTTACCTGACGGATTACCTCCTTTGAGGGATATCCAGCATGAGATTGATTTTCTTCCAGGAGCTAGTCTTCCTAATTTGCTGCATTATCGGATGAATCCGAAGGAGAATCAGATTATACAGGAGCAGGTGGGAGATCTCCTTCGAAAGGGCTTCTTGCGTGAAAGCAAAAGTCCATGTGCAGTCCCTGCGCTTCTCACGCCAAAGAAAGACGGCACCATGCGTATGTGTGTAGACAGTCGTGCCATTAACCGGATTACTGTCAGGTATAGGTTTCCGATTCCACGACTTGATGATATGCTAGATAGACTTACTGGATCACGAATTTTTACGAAGATCGACCTTCGAAGCGGATACCACCAAGTTCGCATTCGCCCTGGTAACGAATGGAAAACGGCCTTCAAGACAAGTGCGGGTTTGTACGAATGGTTTGTCATGCCGTTTAGACTCACTAATGTACCTAGTACTTTGTGGTGTTTATTTGGGACTGATTTACAGTATAGTAGTTCTTTCCATCCCCAAACGGATGGTCAGACGGAAGTTGTGAATCGTACTATGGCGGATATCATTCGCTGCCTCTGCAGTGATATGTCTAAGCAATGGGACCGGTATCTTGCTCCTGCTGAGTTCGCCTTCAACAACTTGGCTAACCGCTCTACCGGTACATCTACCGATACACCACAGCATACTCTGGATTTGGTTCCCTTGCCAAAGATTCCAGGCTATAGTGTCGCGGCAGAGAATTTGGCGACCAGAATTAATGAAGTCCAAGCTGCTGTGGCTAGTCAATTGTTTGCTTCTAATTCAAAGTATAAGGAGGATATTGACAAACGGTGATGTTCGAAAATTTTTGAGGTAGGCGATGAGGTAATGGTTTTCCTGCGAAAGGAGCATTTTCCTATAGGTACCTATAATAAACTGAAGCACAAGAAGATTGGTCCTTGTCGCATCCTGAAGAAGATCAACGATAATGCCTATGTAGTTGACCTTCCTGGTGATCTCAACAGTTCCCCTACATTTAATGTGGCAGACTTATTTGAGTATCATACTTCCGATACACCCCTCTATCCTGATCATAACTCGAGGGCGAGTTTTTCCGAAGAGGGAGGGAATGATGTAGAACAGTTAGCCTGTGATTATCTTGAACAATGTGATCGCCGGAAATCTCGGCAGTTTTTCTGATTTTGAGGAAAACAACCATTTAGGCAGTTTCCTATATTATCATTGAGGCAGTTTTCTATATTACCAGTCAGGCAGTTTCCTATATTACCATTCAGGCAGTTTCCATTAGTATTAGGAGTCCTATCTCTATATATAGGATGTCCGTCTTATAATCAAAATCACAGTATTATTGAATAGAAATTTCGAGTTCTTTGGAGTTGTTCCAAATTAACGCTTTCTGTCTGCGTCAGGATTCATCAACAACTCCTTCCTTTTTCCACTTAAGAAGGAGTATATTCCCACTAGGATCAGAATAGTTCCCACTAAACTGCAACAATAGCCATGAATTAGGTTTCATACTCAGTAAAAGTTCCGAAAATTTAGAATCAAACCTCAGTGGCTTATGAAAATTACAAAGGCAAAAAAAGGACTTAGGATCACTAGATTCGTCATACGTTCCGAGGTGGATTGCTTCGCCGAGCATGAGCACTTCTAGCACAGTAATGAAGAAGAGAGTCAAGGGGTAGACAATCGAAGGATAGGTAGGGCCTCGCTTTGCAATCACCCAAGAGATTAAGCAGAAAGTCGCAGCCGTCGCCAATGCTCCCTGCGTGAAGTAGCTAGTTTCGCTCATCAATCATGAAATTGTAACATTCATCGATGTATCCACACAACCATTGCCCTCTGATACGATTGCTGAAATAGAAAGTTGTTGGCACCTCAAGAGTTTCACAGTTAGAGGCTCGTAGCGATTCCTAAGTACGGATTATAGACCATTCGACCATGTATGCGTAGGATGGAAAATTAAGCCTATTTCACAAGCTTAAAAATTACTTTGTAATCGTCACCGAGGAAAGTTTTCTATTCCAAAAAGATGTACATCTTCCGCAGCATCACATGTTAAATGTTTGTTACGAAAAGATTTTTGAAATGCTTGCAATTGTTTAAAACGCACTAATCTCTCTCAAAGGACAGGACGATGGAAGCTCTTGATTATGCAATTGATGGAACTTTTCTGCTCATGATTGGTTAGATGCCACGTCAACAAATCGAGGACCGATGCAAAACGATTTAAGTAATCACGGTATAACTTGTGGATAAGAAATAACCTTACCGAGTAGGCAATGGTGATCAGCTGCAGATTCCATCCCAGACTCCACGACTTCCTGCTACGATCGATACATAAGCCTACGATTGTTGCTTGCCCGGACGCGATGATGCATGTCAACATCGTGGATCAATACTTCAACGGGAAGACTTTAATTACCTTAGCCTGTTCAAGAAAGCAATGTCCACAAGCATTATGATCGAGGGACCATATCCTTAATTTCATGAATGTTATATGCAAAAAGTGGGGACTTTCTCGACATACCTGTACTATGAACCAGATACCGTACGATAGGCAGCTTCCGACCAGCATAAGTGTGGCTCTCGTCCAATTAGATGGAATGATCTTAGTATGAGGGCGAGAGCGTTGATGATTGATGTGGAACGATTTTCCTTGGTAGAAGATTATGGTTAGTGCGCCAGCGACACAGACTATTGCTCCTGCCGTCTTCACTTTACCTGCTCTGGTGTTTAACCTCAATGAATCTACTCTGCCATAACAACATCCATGTGTTTTAGTAGCGTGAAGCGACATTTGGATCGACCCAAAAGAAATGCACAATTTCATTGAAGAGTCTACGAAAGATATGTTTTACCGAGAATGTTTCTATCAAACTAATGGAACATAAGATTCATAGACAAAATCTGAGTGTGCCCATGTATACCTGAAACTTTATCCGAATATCATGTACCTTAGAATGACGGAAAAGATGAAGGTGACAATGGGGGTTATGTTTAAGAAGTTAGTAGCATATGTTACGGTTGTATCCCGGAGACCGTAGTAGTATAGTCCCATAGTCAATGATACTCTACGACATCATGAGTGAAACAACAATAAGGAAAACCTTTTTTTCTTTTTTTCCAAAAACTGTTTACGACGTGATAAAGAAAAAGCGAAATCT
This sequence comes from Syzygium malaccense, assembly GCA_031216405.1. NCBI lineage: Eukaryota > Viridiplantae > Streptophyta > Magnoliopsida > Myrtales > Myrtaceae > Syzygium > Syzygium malaccense. The sequence continues at coordinate 19,392,488 of CM062253.1, forward strand.
TTATGGTGCTATATATATCTTTTTGTAGACTTAGTTTACATCTTAATTGTGATAAAACAGAGAAAAATTCATCAGAGGTCATCATGGTTCTAATTTTTCAGATATTTGATTTTGAATCATCAGGAGGACTTGTGCAGAACTTGCTATAAGAATATGAAAAGCTATAAAGATGGAAATTGTTATATATATATTTACATTTACATTATCTATTGTATCGTCTGTGAATATAGTATATGACATACATGTTTTGCTATCAAACTCGATGTTCAATGCAATGCAGAAGAACACATTTCCAAGCTGTCTCAGATTACAACCCTCAAGAATCATATTTTCTAAACTTATCGGGACATCGATCACTAAAAGATCTCAAAAATACACGGTACATAGATGCATTTTGATGTTAGTCGAGTGCATACGATAGATGTCTCCCTGAAAAGAGCACAAATGTTCATAAATGGCAAACAAATAGCCTGGTAAGATGATGCATTAAAAAGGAAAAAAATGAAGAAATTCAAGAAAAGAGAGAAGAGCCGTCTCACCCAGTTAACGCGTTAATGAAGAGCCAAAACCACACCTTTAAGCTTAGCTCTGTTGTGTTACGTCTGCAATGAAGACATACCCTTTTAAGAGTCATTCTTTGTACATATACCCCTTTTTAAGCTTAGCTCTAGTTCATAAAATTTTTATCCCTTTTTAATATCTCCAAAGCTCAAAAAGAAAAGGTGAAAATAAAGAACATATACCCAAGAAAGGGAAGAGAGAACTCAGAACAAGGAGAATCAAAATCTGCATCGAACCTTTCAAAGTAGAGAGCTAATGGGGCAACGCAAATCGTGCCAACCACTTGACGATAAGCCAAGAGAGCTAAAATGAAGGTCCCGTCAGTCAAGATGACCTTGAAAAGCAGTTGCAACCCGGTCACGAATGCTTGCACCAGCAACATACTCAGCAGAGCTTTTGACGACTCATAACAGTTCGTGAACCCTATCATCGCCATCTCTCTCTAGCCCAAGATAACTAAATGGACATCTAAAGGCAATGAAAACGGTCGCGCACAGACTCCTGCATTTATAAGAACTGCATGATTCGGAGAATGCAAAAGACATACAAATACATGGATATATAAGGGGTCAATGAGTTAGGACAAGAGGGAACTTAAGGCAGAGAGGGAAGTGCATATAGTGGGTTCAAATGCATATTGACAACAAGGGAATTCATGGGTTTCACAGAATATTGAGTATTCTTTCTTTTTCTTTTGCCCTATATACTTGATGCGTTCATCCTTGTTATTGCAATTACTTGGCTCTTTTGACTTGCCCGCCACTTGGAAACTCTCCAACTCAAGACACTTGTATGGCCCTCTTCGCTCGGGACGCAAAAACTGTTCTTGTGCTCTACAGTACTGACTGATCTAGGACAGTAGGGGCAAAAGAAGAGAAGATGGAAGTTTCTGAGATGATGAGCCGGGTGCATGCGCTCTATATACATAAGCAGAGCACAGAGAAATTAGAAGAGAAGGCCAAATCCTGAAGATGGTATCTCCGTGGATCGCTTGATTAGAAAAAGACCTTGAAGACCAGTGAGAAACACTTCTATTAGATTACAAATATTTGGATGACTTCGGGAAAGACTCTTGAGAGAACAGAAGAAATATTAGAAAATTTTGATCGTCCCGCATATGAAAAAAAAGAAGTTTTAATGCTTCGACAAGTCAATCAGAATAATCAATAGGTGCTGCGAGATTCGAGGCACCAAAATAGGCGATTCATACTAACTTGACCGGAGAAGGATTAGGGATCTAGCTCCAGGGTGAAATAATTCCATGGCCAAGAAAACTGAATTATTAATATAGATGACGTGATTATCAAAGTATTAGCCCAAAGCCTTATGACTCACTAAATGACATGCATATTATGAGATTAACTAAACCTATCTATATGACACTTTTTATTTGATTTTTATTCAATGAAAAAATACAAACTATCCTAATCCAGCTCAAGTACATCATGTCACATGCGCACATGATAATAACACGAATAACTAAACTTTCCAAAAGTCGAATGTTCAGCGAATATGTAGATCGAGATTTGGACACGAGGGTCGAGACATGCTAAACGAAGCAGGAGATTCCTAATCGAACTAGTGTTCTTGCACTTTTCAAACGCTGTCAGTGTAACTTAATTTCTTGGCAAAAGATCTGCCTATATGGACACATGCACAGAGATTGAGGCGCCTGTGGTTTGAGACGAGGTCTCTACAAATCTTTTTTTTTTTTAGCAACTTGCATAGGATTCTTGGCAACAAGTCATTCATTGTTTTCTCCATCCTATGTCTCCTTCCCCTAGTTCTTAAGTACACTACAGTTGTAAATGTTACAAACAACGACTTTCTATGTTTGTTTGCGATGTTGTTGACTTTCATGTTTCCAATATGGTATGTTCTTGCCGCTACATGAAGCCGATGGGAAGGAATATAACCAACTGATTTTTGATACTGCAGCTTCTTCCTGGGTATTTTCTCGACTACCCTTTTCTTTATTTACTCATTTTTCTTATCTTTTTTCCCCTTTTGGCTGCTTGGACCTTGAGAAACTTTTTCGTGACCTCCTATTCACATTGCAACAGTATGCCAATAATCATCTCGTAGCCGGAGTGACTAAATTGGCATATCGTTAAAAAGTTTCACAATAAATTAACAAGTTATTGAAAGGTTTAAGACTAAATTAGTACAATTGAAAAGTTTATGATTAAATTTGCCACCTTACAATATGTTTAGGATTTTTTTGGATAATTTTCCCTCTGGAAATGTACATGCACAAGGTGGAAATTCTAAAAGAACTTCTGTTATGTACATGGGTGGTACAAAAAGCAACTATCATGCAAGCAAAAACTTTCTTTTGTACATGCATAGAGTATGCAATCAATATTTCAAAAGCAAACAAATAAAAAAATTCTAAAATCTATAGTCATATCGAGACGGTGTTCACTACAAATATAGGTAGATATTTCCATTTTAAAGGTGATTACTTAAGAATTTTTTTACATAGATGATAGATACAATTAATTTCGGTTAACTGGAAGAGAATTATCTGAAAATTCATTTGATTAGATTATGACAGCTTATCTATCCCGGTTATGAAAACAATCTATAAGCATAAGTAAAAATCCATATTTTAATCATACAAACATAAAGATTGAGCTGTATTTATTCTCAAATTTGATTAGAGAACACTTATGACTGTGAGATCACTTTTGCATGCTGTAATTGCTCCAAAGTCTGAAACACTAAAGGGCCTAAATCTGCTTGTATGTATTGTGCCACTGCACAGAAGCCGCATCAGGACCATTCCTAATTACCCAGATTTCATTGTTGCTGTATGAAACCTATCGCTCTGTTGAATCGCTCAACAAGACAATTGTCGCTTTTGGTAGCGGGATCGCCGCAGGTTCAGTAACCATTGCCTCGACATCCATAGGCACAATGTTATTGACCGGAGGTTGCGGATTCATCATCAACCCCTTACTTTTTCCACTTAAGAAGGAGTACATTCCTACTAGGATCAGTATAGTTCCCACTAAACTGCAATATAGCAATGAATTGGGGTTCATATTCAGCAAAAGTTTTGAAAATTTTTTAATTGAACCTTAGTAGCTTATGAAAATTATGAAGGCAAAGAAAGGACTTACGATTATGAGATTCATCATACGTTCCGAGGTGGATTGCCTCGCCGAGTGCTAGTGCTTCTAGCACAGTCACGAAGATCAGAGTCAAGGGGTAGAACATCGAAGGATAGGTAGGGCCTCGCTTCACAATCACCCAAGAGACTAAGCATAAAGCGGTAGCTGTTACCAATGCCCCCTGTGAAGTAGGTAGTTTCGCTCATTAGTAATGAAATTGCAACTTTTGTTAATGTAAACCACACAAACATTGACTACGATACTATTGCAGAAATAAAAAGTTGTCAGCACATCAAGTATAAGAGTTTCACTGCTGCAGATTCCATCATGCAGTTGATGGAAGTTTTCCGCTCATGATTGGTTAGATACCACTTCAACAAATCGAGGGCCAACGCAAATTGATTAAGTAATTGCGCATAATTTGTGGATTAAAGATGACCTTACCGAGTAGACAATGGTGATCAGCTGCAGATTCCATCCCAGACTCCACGACTTCCTACTACGATCAATACAAAAGCCTACAATGGTTGCTTGCCCGGATGCGATGATGCATGTCAACATCGTGGACCAACACTTCAACGGGAAAACTTTAATCAGCTTAACCTGTCCAAGAAAGCAATGTCCACAAGCATTATGATCGGTGGACCATAAATCCTCATGAACATTATTTGCAGAAAAGTGGGAATTTGTTCTATAGACCTGCAGTATGAACCAGATACCATGATAGGCAGCTTCCAAGCAGCATAAGCGTGCCTCTTGTCCAATAAGATGGAATGTTCTTGGTGATAGCCTGAGCGCGAGAGCGTTGATGATTGATGTGGAATGATTTTCCTTGGTAGAAGATAGCGGTTAGGGCGCCTGCAACACATAGTATTGCTCCTGTTGTCTTCACTTTACCTGCTCTAGTGTTTAAACCCAGCGACTCTACGCCGCCATGATCCAACATCCATACGATTTAGTAGTGTGAAGCGATATTTGGATTGACCCAAAAGAAATGCACGATTTCATTTGAGAGTAGCTATGAAAGATATGTTTTCCAAGAACGTTTCTATCAAATTAACGGAACTCGTTGTTCAAAAAGAAAATATGATTGCGCCCATTATATGTACATGTACTTGAAACTTTATCTGAATATCATATACCTTAGGATGGTGGAAAAGACAAAGGTGACTACCGGGGTTATGCCCAAGAAGTTGGTAGCATATGTTGCAGTTGTATCCCGAAGACCGTAGTAGTATAATCCCATAGACAATGTTACTCTGCGACATTAAGAGCGATACAACAATTAGAAAAACCTTTTTTTTCCGAACACTGTTTACAAAATGATAAGGAAAAAGCAAAGTCAGTATGATGTTGTGTATTTCTTTTCGTAAATTCAGTTTACATCTTAATAGTCAATAAATTGGGAAAAATGAGTCCAAGGTCACCGAGGTTCTAACTTTTCAAATTTAATTAATTTTGAATCATCACGAGGACTTGCCTAGAACTTGCTCTAAGAATATGAAAAGCTATAAAGATGTTAATTATTAAATACATTCACGTTTTACATAATTTAGGGTATCATCTATCTATACTATATATATTACATTTTTTGCCATAAAACTCTATGTTTAACACATTTCCAAGCTGTTTCAGATTACAATACTCAAGAATCAGATTTTCAAAATTAAACGGGACATCAATCACTTAAAGTTATCAAAAAAATACACAGTAAGTATATGATGCTATTTGATCTTAGTCGATTGTATACGATAAATATCTTCCTGAAAAAAAGTACAAATGTTTAAAAATGGCAAACAAATAGCCTGGCAAGAAGATGCATTGAAGATGAGTTAATGAAGAGCCAAAACCACACCTTCAAGCTTAGCTTTGTTGTGTTGCGTCTGCAATGAAGACACGCCATTTTCAAGAGTCATTCTTTGTACTCTGGTTCATACAATCTTTACCCACTTTTAAGAGCTCAGAAGCCCAAAAACGATAGGTAAAACTGAAGAGCATATGCCCAAGAAAGGGAAGAGAGAACTCAGAACGAGGATAATCAAAAATCAAGATCAGCATCGGACCTTTCGAAGTAGAGAGCGAGTGGAACAACACAAACTGCGCCAACCACATGACGATAAGCCACGAGAGCGTAAAAATAAAGGTCCCGTCATTCAGGATGACCTTGGAAAGCAGTTGCGACCCGGTGGCGAATGCTTGCACCAGCAGCATACTCACCACAACTTTTGACGACTCATAACATTTCCTGAACCCTATCATCGCCATACTCTCTCTCTCTCTCTCTCTCTCTCTCTATCTCTCTCTCTCTAAAAGCTCTCTCAATTTCTCTCTCGTCCAAGATTACTAAATGGGCATCTGAAGGCAATCAAAGCGGTTGTGCACAGGCTCCTGCATTTTATAAGAATTGCATGATTCAAAAAATACAAAGGAGAAGCGCGCGCGCATATATATATATATATATATATATATAGGAGTCAATGAGTTAGGGCAAGCGAGAATTGAACGCAGAGAGAAAAGTGCATTCAGTGGGTTCAAATGATTCTTGTTCTTTTGCCCTATATACTTTATGCATTCATCGTTGTTATTGCAATTACTTGGCTCTTTTGATTTGCCCGCCACTCGAAAACTCTCCAACTCAAGACACTCGTACGGCCCTCTTCACTCGGGACGCAGAAAAACTGTTCTTGTGCTCCGCAATACTGACTGTTCTGAGGACAGAAGGGGCAAAAGAAGAGGAGATAAAAATGTTTATGGGATGATGAGCCGTGTACGTGCTAGAGGTGGCCACGGGCCGGTTTTGGCCCGGAACCGGCCAGGAACCGGCCCGGTCAAACCCGGGCCCGGCCCGTTGACCGGGCCAACGGTTCGGAACCGGAACCGGCCCGTGGCATACGGGCCCGGTTCCGGTTCCAGAAAAATTTGAACCGGCCCGGAACCGGCGGTTCCGGGCCGGTTCTACGAAAAAAAAAAAAAAAACGGGCCTACCGGCCCTACCGCTGCTGCTGCGCCCTGCAGGCTGCACGTGCACGCTGCAGCAGCAGCAGCCCGTTGGGCCGTTGCCAGGCCCCTCCCTGGCAACGGCCCAACGGCCAAAAATAAAAAAAAAAAAGAAAAACCGCAGCAGGGCCTGCAGACGTGCAGGCCCTGCTGCAGCGACCCGTTGGGGCAAGCAACGGCTACGCCGGACGCCCCAACGGGCGTTTGTAATTAAAAAAAAAAAGACATAACCGTTGCAATTTTGCAACGGTTATGTTTTATTTTTTTAATTCTAAATTTTCTTCTATTTTTTTCCTATAAATTCTCTCAATACACACACAATTCTCTCAAATTCTCTTCTCTCAAGTCTCAAATTTTCTCAATACTCAAAATTCTCTCAAATTCTCTGAAATTCTCTCAATTTTCTCAATCCACGCAATTTTTTCTTAATTCTCCCTATTAATCCGCTCAATTCTCTCAATCCATTCGAAAAATGGCAAGTGGAAGTCGAGTGTCAACTGACAAAGGTAAGAATATCGCGACAGAATCCCATCATTCTTTTGATCCTCGTGAATATACAGATTTTCAAGATGATGAAATCAACATTTTTCCTGATGTGGAGCACGTCCCGACGCAAGAAAGTTTTCATCCTCCTGCCGAAATATCTACAACAAAGGAAGCGGAACGGGAATTTACATCTGACATTTGGAATCACTTCACGAAAGTGGAAAGGTTTGATATCGGTCAAAAAAGGTATGATATAATTTGTAAATATTGTGGAAAAATATATAAACATACAGGTGGACAAGGATATGGAACATTTAAACGAAATCTTAGAAGCAAACATCCAACCGAAACGGGAATCGATATCGGGCAACAACAAATTTCCGGGTACGTCAATCCTAACACTTCCCCTTTATTTCGTTTTAATGAAAAAACTTATAAGGAAGAATTAGGCAAATTTATTTCCGTTGAGCATTTAGCATTTAATTTTGGAGAAAGATTTGGTTTTAATGAATTTGTACAAAAAGCATGTGCTCCACAAGCAAAACGTGTTCCTAGAAATTCAATTAAACGAGTAATTAAAGATCTTTACAAAAATGGAAAAAAAGATTTTAAAAACTTTTTTATGCAATTTAATGGATGCGTGCATATAGGTAGTGATATTTGGAGTGATCATTGGCAAAATCATTCTTACATGGGCATAACATGTCATTGGATAGATGACGAGTGGACTATTCAAAAAAGAATTATTGCATTTAGAGTTTTCGATGATCATCATACGGCAAATAATATTTATAGAATAATTAGGCAAGTTTTAGAAGAATATTATTTGCTTAACAAAACTTTTTCAATTGGTTTTGATAATGCCGCAGCAAATACCGCTTCAATTGCCGAGTTAGAAAATATTTGTAAACCTGCTTTTGGCAGAAAATTTTTTCACATTAGATGTGCTTGTCATGTTTTAAATTTATGTGTACAAGATGGTTTGAAAACTCTTGATATTTTTCTTCAACCAATAAAAACGGCGATTCAATTTTTATGGAAACATCCCAAAAAAATGAAAGAATGGGGTCAATTTTGTAGAGAAAATCAGGCAAAGCCAAAAAAATTTTCAAGAGATGTTCCAACTCGTTGGAATTCTACTTTCCACTTGCTTAATGAATCTTTACCATATAAAGATTTATTATGTGCATTCATTTCTAATAATATACCTCATATTAATTTATACCCACAAGAGTGGCATATTTGCCAAAAAATTTTAGATGTTTTAAAGGTTTTTAATGATGCAACTTATACTTTGTCCGGTGTTTATTATCCTACTACACATTTATTTTTAGTAGAGTGTACTAATATTGTTGGAACTTTTGATGAATATGAAAATGATGTTGAATTACAACATACTATAGTTGCAATGAAAATGAAATGGCTTCATTATTATAGTGAAATTCCCATGATTTATTTAGTTGCTTGTGTTTTTGATCCACGTTGCAAATTGGATGGCTTAAATGATTTTTTGCGTGTATATTATCAATGTTTACATTATGACGCGCCAAATATTACAACCATCGCACGTGAGGTTAAAAACGTAATAATAGAATTATATAATGAATTTTATACTAAATATAATTTAGGTGATATTGGATCTTCTCAATCTACGGAGATACAAAATGACAATACAGGTAAAATTAGTAGAGGGTACAAACTTTTATTACATAGACAAAAAAAACAAAAGGGAGTAATGGGAAATATTTCTGAATTAGAGAGTTATCTAACCATTTTATTTGAGTTTACTGAAGCCGAAGGTGGTACAGATTTTTTAATTTTGGATTGGTGGAAGAGGCACGCAAGCCAATACCCAATCCTTTCTCTTATTGCAAAACAGATTTTTTCAACCCCTTGTTCCACAGTTGCGGTCGAACAAGCATTCAGTGCCGGAGGTAATATTTTGAACGAACATCGTTCAAGATTAGATCCAGAATCAGTGGAGATGCAAGCTTGTGTTGCTGATTGGACGAAGGCTCAATACCGGCAACAAGAGATAGATCGGAATAATGAATCCGAATTCTTTAACGACGGAGATACTACCGCTACCAGTATCAGTACTGAAACGGGTAGTGACGATTGAGGGTAAAAGAACTATTGGAGTTGGCAAATATTTCGGGAACTCTTGTTTCTCATACCGGGTACGCCCACGTGAGCTTAGGGAAACCGAAATATAATCCGACGATATGTGACCTTTGGTCCCCTACGCACGGAATGCTTAGGTTTTGGGATAATTTTAGGGTATATATATTGTACTCCTTTTTTTTTAAGATCGTTGTAACGAATTGTAACGTGCTTAATGATAATTTATTAAGTTGAAACCCTCTCTTTCTCTCTTGTCTTTTTGTCATCAAATTTGAGTACAATTTGTATTTTAATCACAATTTATATTGAATAATGTTCTATCACAATTCACAAGAATAGTATTTTTTGAATTTTTTTTTATTTTCATTTCTGTTTTTCTTCTTTTTCTTTTCCTTTTCTGTTTTTCCTTTTTCTCTTTTGTCTTTTTTTCTTGTTTTTGTTTTTTAAAATTATAATTTATATTATAATTTTTTTTTCTTCCTCCGAGGCCGGCCATGGCCGGGGCCGGCGCGGAGGTCGCCGGCGTCGGGCGAGAGCCGCCCTCGCCGGCGTCGGGCGAGGGCGGCCCTCACCTGGGCTGGGCGAGGCCGGCCTCGCCCGACGCCGGCGAGGTCGAGCCTCGCCAGATCTAGCGAGGCTCGACCTCGCCGGCGTCGGGCGAGGCTCGACCTCGCGACGCCAGCGTCGGGCGAGGTCGGCCTCGCCCAGCCCCGGCGAGGGCCGGCCTCGCCCGACGCCGGCGAGGTCGAGCCTCGCCAGATCTAGCGAGGCTCGACCTCGCCGGCGTCGGGCGAGGCTCGACCTCGCCGGCGTCGGGCGAGGCTCGACCTCGCCGGCGTCGGGCGAGGTCGGCCTCGCCCAGCCCAGGCGAGGGCCGGCCTCGCCCGACGCCGGCGAGGGCCGCCTCGCCTGAGGCCGCCGACCTCCGCGCCGACCCCGGCTATGGCCGGCCGCGGAGGAAGAAAAAAAAAGAAAAGGAAAAGGAAAAGAAAAAAAATAGAAAAAAAATCGGAACCGGCCCGGAACCGGTTCCGAACCGGAACCGGCCCTGAACCGGACGGTTCAGACCCGGAACCGGAACCGCCAGGGGAGGTTCCGGTTCCGGTTCACACTTGGCCACGAACCGGAACCGCCGGTTCCGAACCGGAACCGGTCGGTTCCGAACCGTGGCCACCACTAGTACGTGCGCTCTCATATATATAAGCAGAACAACAGAGAAATTAATGGAGAAGGGCAAATCCTGAAAATGATATCTCCGTGGAAATCGTGGATACTCGTCTGGCGCCTGCCAACGTCGCTTGATTAGACCATGAAGACCAGTGAGAGACACTTTTATTAGATTACAAATTTTTTTGATGACTTGGACTCTTGAGAAAAAAAACAAGAAAATTAGAAATTTTTTATCGTCCCACACATGAAAATAAAATGTGTTAATTCTTCGGTCAGTCGATCGGACTCGCCGATATGTGTTACGAGATTTGAGGCACCAAAAAGGCAATTCATACAAACTTGACCGGAGAAAGATTAGGATCTAGCGCGAGGGTGAAATAATTTCGTGGCCAAGAAAACGGATTCTTACATTTATTTTACTTTCTTGATTCATAGGGCATATGAGAGTTTAGTTCGAGAGTTTGACCGCGTTTGATTTGTCACGCCCCGAACACCTATCGAGCACGCGACATCCCGCCTCCGGTCGAACAGTTGCGACGTCTTAGGTTATCGCCGACCTCAACTAAACATCAGAGATTTAATCGCGCAAACGGAAACCATAAACACCCTGACAAATTAAACTGGGGAGAATTGGGAGAATATACATTTCCATTTCTTGTTCAACTAGTTCCACCATATATACAATAAAATAAACCTCTGTCTACCAGTGCACACTTTACTGAAACTACCAAATAAAAAAGGAGTCGATCACCTGACGTTCAACCTCAAAAATGGTTCCCATCCAAGGCAAGCTTTCCTACTTCTACAAACACGGTCGTCGTGTGTCTTGTCCAAGTCATCCCGTCATCCATCGGAAACTCAGCTACCTCATACTCCGTATGCACTGGTACTCCGAAACGTTCTGGTGGTTGTGGCGGATTATTCACGGCTCAGGTCGGGGTTCTGAAATGTTTGGTTGAAAATAACCGTGAGACACTTCTCAGTAAGTACACCCATAAACCCAACCTAGGCTATCACGTACCTCCAGACAATTACAAAGCACATTCACACGTGTCAAATCTTCAAACAACATGCATATTACACACAATCACAAGCATATACAAATTTCCCACGTCATGCGTTCCTTTCGTTCTCATCATCACTTTCCACATTTCTCGCCAGTGACCCGCGTAAACGTACACGCCTCAGGTACACTGCGACCACTAATCACACTTTTCACATCACTCGTCAGTGACCCGCGTTGAAGTACACGCCTCAGGCACACTGCGATTATTCACCACATTCGGCCCGCGTACCCGTTCACGCCTCAGGCCCCAATCGCAACCTGAGCATCACACGCCCCAGGCCCGATCCCAACTCAGCTTGCGCCAAATGCGACAGGCCTACATGATTGGAACCCGAGCTTATAATGCCTCGGTCCAATTCCGATCTCACCCGAGCTGATCGTGCCTCGGACTGATTCTCATTCTTGCTTTTTCAAGCCTCAGCCTGTACCAAATGCAACAAACCTACGTGATCGCGGCTCGAGTTTATGATACTCGACCCGATCCCAAACTCGCACTTTCGCACTTTCGCACTTTCACACACTTTCCCACCATCACTTGCCACACCACAACTTCTCCTTACTCATGCACATACTCAACATGCATGTACAATACACAACTAGCCAATCACACGTGGCCCATGCACGCATCAATTACACACAACCCATGCTCACTCAGCATTCAACATGGCCAATGATAATAATTAAAATAATCTGGCCACGCGTGCACCCAACAAGCATAATTAAATCAACCAATTGCACAATCACACATTCAATTCCACTATCCCAACTCAATTATATTCCAAACGCACAATAAACACAAAAATGGCTATTTTTCTCTAACCAAACGACGTCAAATCGATTCCGGTCCTTCACGGGACTTTCTCACCATAACTTCTCGATTCTAAAAATCCAACTTGCGTCCCCATCACAGTCCCGTGAACAGTAATTCGCAGCTTATAAACACACATATACCCATCACAATCGCGAGTAATTTCAGTCACAAGGACCCTCACAATTCAGCCACGACATCACACAACAATCCGACACATATACACCACAAATCAAGCCATAAATACATTATTCCGAACCACAAATTTCAGCATGTATACTTCTCGTAGGTAGCCCTTATTTACTCTCTAATTAACCTCCAAACCATCATAATTCCAACCATAATTTCACCCAAGGTGAACTCGATAAATTCGTCCATGAAACAAACTCCAAAATTTGCCGAATACTAGTCCGTTAATACGGAAATCATTATTTTTCTTCCACCAAACGGCGTCGGATTAATTCCAATCCTTCACGGAACTCTCTCACCATTAAATACTAGTTGTAAAAATCCAACTTGCGTCCTGAACAAATCATCACAGCCCCATGAACAGTAAATCACAGCTCATGAACAGTAATTCGTAGCCCCTATTATTCTGAATTTTCCAATAAAAATTTTCTGATTTCAATTCTAAGGCCCGCCACCTAATCCCACTTCTAAATCATGCCATTCCGCACCTAATCTATTCCCGGTTTCACCCAAAATCGCATGTCGATACCCGAAATCCTAAATTGGGTTTAGATTGCGACTTACCCGCGTTCTAGACTATCGCGGCTAGAACGGAGAACGGCGGCACTAAATCGGGGACGGCGGCGACGGTGTACGGCTCCCGGCGGGCGGTGATCGGCTTGGGCGGCGACGGCGCGGCTTGGGCGGCAAGGAGAGAAAGAGAGAGAGAGAGAGTACGGTGAGGGGGGGGCTTCACGGCCAAAAGGGGGAAAATTCACGATGGAGAGGGGAAGAGAGAAGATAAGGTCTAGACTTGAATAGTAACTTTTGACCAAAAATATCCAAGGCACAAATGACCACAATGCCCCTTGCCCTAAAACTAATCCTTTATAAATCCTTAAGGGCAAAATCGTCACCTTCTCCATTTCTCGTCCAATTCGAGTTTTTTCGAAGGAATTGAGTGCACCAAAAATTGACACGTGTCACGTGCAACGTCGTCCTAACGTTCCGGCATGACTTCCTAATTTTCTAGTGTCCAATTTGGGCAAAAATTCAATAATTAAATTCTATTAAACGCAACTCGAGTGTTTCTCGAGCTAACGGGTGGCTTGCTGGGGAAATTCGCGAAATCGACTCATGACTGATACTAAATCGAGTCACGTGCAAGTCCGTTCGGTGCGTGACGACCTCGGTTGTCATTAAAATCGCGAAGATCAATCACTTGATCGGAGGGGTACAATCGTTCGGTATAATTTCAGAATTATTCGTCAAGTCGTTTCGTGGTCCAACGGAATCACCCGCGATCCACTACTAGGACAGTGGCGAACTGACCCCTAACTATCCTTGGATCGGCCAACAGTGGCTCAAAATATCACTTCCGCGATTTAATGGTCGAAATCCATTCACGATCAAATTTTCTTTAGTCGCACGAATTTAATTTCCCTATTAGCCTTTCCCTAATGGTTAGCATTCCCAGGAATGATCAGTTCCGGGCGAGAATTTACTGCGAGCACATTTCATAAAACTCAGTTATTCAATAAATTCCAATTGGTGGAATTTCGGAATGTCACATGACTTGTGGTCAAACCCTCATTTCCCTCTAATGGTTTATATACGTGGATCATCATGAAGTTCCATGTAAATCGCTGAAAATTAGCGTTATTGATGAAGTTTAGTAGGAGTTCAAAATTGAAGTTGTTCAAGCACATTCTCTTACAACTCTCTCTCCGCACTCCAAAGATGTCAGTATAAAGTGCTGCTACAAAGGGTCTTTCTCGTAGGGGTGTGCAAAACGGATCGTCCAAACTGGGAACCGCTCGGACCTGACCGAACTAGTTGGTTGGGTCCAGTTTCCGAAAGTGTTGGTTTGATTTTCGATTGCTAAAAATGGAACCGATATCCGGACGGTCCAGTGTTCCTGGTTCCAAGAGGAAACCGAACCGAACCGGACTGACTACATAAACTTTTTTTTATTTCTTCAAAATAATTAGTAAAATGTGAACTAAACCCACGTACAACGCTTTTTCATTATCGTCGCACCACAATGACTCTTCACTCATCGCTGCTTCCATCAATATCTTGAGATTTGTCACTCTCTCTCGTTGTGGTGGGAAAAAAACGAAAAAGTGATTGGAACCGGACCGGATCCAATCCTAGGACAAACCAATCCAGTCCCCGATCCCTGGTTCTACCTTAGATCCGGACCAAACCGGGAACGGATTACCCTTATTTTCTCGTGGTGATTCTATGGATTTGTTGGGAGAATCTTCTTATGCGTTGGCCGTATATCGATAATGAATAGATCCAAGAAACCTTGAAAATTACAAACACGAAGTTGACGAAGACGCATGGTCTGGTACAAGCTGGCATCTTCGTAATGGTCAAAGCAACAGTTGCTGAATGTTTGATTAAAGTCACACATTTCGTGCGAACAAATGACTTGTTTATGGTAGTTAGCAACTTGCCAGAGAGAAAACAAGATCTAGTAACGGGGCTAGGGTCAGCAATGATTATCATAGAGTCCTCATTCACATTCACCTAAAGGATATTTCAAAGAAGTTGAATACGCAACCTCTAAAAATATATAAAAATCAAGTATAGCACGGTCCATATTGTTGCGGAAACAAGCGATTAAACAATAAAATTGACAGGACAAGAAAATAAATCGAATACCAAATTTATGTGGT
This sequence comes from Syzygium malaccense, assembly GCA_031216405.1. Taxonomy (NCBI): domain Eukaryota; kingdom Viridiplantae; phylum Streptophyta; class Magnoliopsida; order Myrtales; family Myrtaceae; genus Syzygium; species Syzygium malaccense. The sequence goes on from CM062253.1 coordinate 19,407,671, forward strand.
TCGGTCGTCTACGTCCATGGGAGAACAACACAAAATTTCATTGTAGATCAAGCAATACAACGGAGATTACAAGCACACTCGAGTCACTCAAATACTCCTAGTATTTCCCAGCCTTTAATTACACCCAACAACTCACGCAATGTTTAGCTCCGTAATTCTTCACGAAATAATCTTTCAATTTCACGAAAGAATTATATACAAATCTTATCACAAGATTTAATCGGCTTGAACATTAAGTTTTTGGGATATAATTCACAAGTAAACCAAACGTGGATGTCACACCATTATCATCTGCTCGCAAGTAAACCTAGCATGAAGATCCATTGTGCATTTGTCTTGATGACAGACCATAACCCTTGAGATAGGAGTGAGCATGGTTTCAGGTTCTATCCTTAAACCTGAGAACCTGATCAATGGGAACTTATAGATTCCAGGTTTTAAGGTATGCAGGGTAGATTCTAAGTTCAAAAAATTGGGGAACCTGTTTCGATGGGTAGGTTCCATGTGTTACAATATCTTTGAGATTCTGTATATATTCTAGGACATTGTAGAATTATTCTTTGTATATTCTCTGGGATTGTTTCCCTAAAATATCTTATAGATTAGGTTGTATTGTACCTATTTATTCTCGCCTTGTGCCTTAATTCAATATATAGCTTTTTCATATTTTCTCTCTATCATGGTATCAGAGCAATTGCTCTGGGCTTTTGCTTCACCGGCAATCAAGTTCACCACGGTTTGATATTGTCATTGGAAGATTGGAACTCTTCGCCATTGTGTTCTCATGGTTTTATTGATTTGACGACACCTCGTTCATCGTCTCATCAGCGGTGACTTCTCACACTTCACCATCCGCTAAATTCTTGACACACGCACTCTCACGTGTCGTTGTTATCGCTACTCTTGAATTTTGGTTGTTTTCTGCGCTATTGGATTTGATATGGGTGATTCGGGTGACCGAATTAATGTCAAACTCGATGGCTCCAATTATGCTCTTTGGCAGCCATCGGCTATGGCTGCACTTGTTTATCGTGACTTATTTGAGCATGTTGAGGGTGTACGCATCTGTCCTGCCAAATTCAAGGACGTTAAGCAATCCAAATTCACTTCTCAGGAGATTGCTAAGTGTGAATCTGACATTCGGACTTGGACTGTTGCTGATCGAAGGGCTTGGGCCATTATATTTGGTTCTCTTGATCATGCCCTTTGTCCACGGTTTGCTCACATCACAGGTGTGAAGAATCTTTGGGATCAGCCCGCTGACATGTTTACTTAGACTGGCTCTATTCGCGTCTATCAATTACAGTAGGAGATTGCTGCTACTACTCAAGGCACTCGATCTATTCGTGAGTTTTATAATCATTTGAAGTCGCTTTGGAGTCAACTTGATGTTTTGTCTCCCACTTTATGTTCCACATGTTCTAGCTGTGCCACATGTCAGTCTTCTCGGCTACAGAGTCAGGATTGCTTGCGACTTTATAATTTTCTTATGAAGCTTCGACCTGCTTTTGAGGGTGTTTGTAGTCAGATTCTTTATCGGAATCCTCCACCCTCTCTTCTCGATGCTATCAAGAAACTTCAGTATGAGAAAACCCGGTTAGGTCTTCTCTCATCTTTTGCGGTGCCTGATCCCACTGCGATTCTTGCTGCTATTCCTCGACCTACATCATCATCTCCTGCTCTGACTCAGGGTTCTCAACGGTTTATTCAGTGTTTTTATTGTCATTGCCATCGTCATACCAAGTCCTGTTGCAATAAGAAGCAGCGCGATACCCAGCCCTCTTCTCGGACTCTATCCGCTCCTACTCCGGCTCAGCATGTTTCTCCCGCTTCTCCTTTTGTGGATGAGCGTTTTACTACACTTGAGGCTCAATTAGCCAGCTTAAATAAATTATAACTTAATTCTCAGTCATCTAATTCTGGCCTTTCGGTTGCTGTCACTCCTGCTGATTCTTCTGCAGCTACTGCTTCCTCATCAGGTGGCTCTTCTACTGCTTGGATTCTTGACTTAGGAGCTGCTAGACATATGTCTGCTTCTGCTGCTTGTCTTACTGAGCTTTCTGAGCTCAAGTCTCCAGCACGATTCTTTACCGTTGATGGTTGTCCTCTTATGGCTGCCCAACAGGAGACTCTTATCCGCCCTCGGGTTTTCTGTGTTTCTGATGTGTTGCATGTCCCTTCTCTGGCGCTCAATTTATTATCTGTCAGCTAGCTTACTGATGCTGGTTGTATTGTGAGTTTTACTGATCGCTCTTGTTTTAAGCAGGATTGTTCGAGTGGCAGGATGATTGGCAAGGGCAGTAGGAATGGCGGGTTATACACTATGCAGTCTCTCCACCTTTTATCCACCTCCACTTCCTCTCCTTATCCTGTGCTAGCGACTGTGGATCTTGCACGGTGGCATCAACGTCTAGGGCACGCTTCCTCTTCTCGCCTTTCTATCCTTCAACAACAAGGGGTTCTTGGCCCTGTAACATTATGAATTTTCGATTCTTTTCCCGAGATTTATGAAATGAATATTTTGGCCAAAGCACTTATAGTGAGATCTCACCCGGAATAGCGCATTCTCGGAATGCTAACCGTAGGCGTAAGGCCATTATGAGATTAAGTTCGCACGACCAAAGAACTTGGCCTGGGTTCGACCTTCAACCATAAGGATTGACGAGGGAATATTTTGGGCCAACAGAGACCGATCTAATTGATTGATCGTGTCCGAAGGGAACTAGCGATAGATCCTCGTAATTATATGACAATCGATGTCGTCCTGGGTAGAGTAAACTTCAACGTGATTTAACTTAGTGTCGGTCACGGATCGAGAGTACATAATCCCAATGAGCCACCCGTTAGCCAGAGATAAGCTAAAGTCGCGATTGTTCAATTTTAGTCATTTTTTGGAATTCGGGCCCGGGAATCGAGAATTTTGAAAGTGACAATTTTGAGCGGCCGATAACGTTTTTGGCATGGCCAACCTTGGGGCCACCCATTTCTGCAAAAAAAAAAGAATTTCGACCTAGAAGTGAAAATTTACGATTTTGCCCTCTGGACTTTGAAGTTGGTTTTCGAGAGCTTAAGAGACTATTTTTGAGAATCTGACGCCATATTATACTGGCCACACACATTTGGGGTTGGTACGGGCGAAAAATGAAATTTCGACCCGGGACCGGAAAAATGACCATTTTGCCCCTAGGCTATTTTGGGGTTCCGAATTTTTGGATAATTAGGGGGATTAAATTAAGGTTGTTTCAGCCCAATAATTCAGCCCTGGAAATGACCAAAGCGTCCCTCGATTATTGGATAGAGATTAATGTGGGCCAAGTGATCAAGGGCATTTTGGGAATTTTGAAATGTTGGTCAAATCTCTTTGACCCGTTAATATATTTGTTTTTCTCTCATTCATTCCCCCCCATTTCCCACGGCCACTTCTCCATTCTTCTCTCTCTCTCCCGAAAAAATTCTCTCGCTCTCTCTCTCCCTCTCTCGTTTCCTTGCCGTGATCGTCGCCGTCGGAGGAGCGCCGCCGGAGGAGCACCGCCGGCCGCCGTTCGCTACCGCTGCTGCTGCTGGTCCGGTCATTCTAGCCCCTTGTTCAGCCTGTTTGTCCGCCTTTTCAAAGTAAGTGACTTTGCCAAACGTTACCTAGGATCTCGGGTATTGTTAGACACGTTTAGGACTCGATTTAGGTGAACTTAGTGGCTGTTTTGGGACTGTGATGAGGGCTGAGTATTTGGTGATTGTGGACTGGTTTGTCGATGGAAAATGCGAGGTTTGGGAGGCTCGGATAGGGCCATGATGATATGGAACGATTACGGTTTGAATCCGTGAGGTTTGGTGTGATTCTTGGATTCGTGACTACTGTACCCGTTCGGCTTGCTATTTTTATGGAGAATTTTGTGAGCCGAATTTGAGGAAATTTTCCTCATGAAAGTTGCTCCCAACATCTTAAAGTATAATATTTTAAATTTGGAATTTTTGGAGGCCAGTTGGATTGTACGAAAACCCATTTTCAAACCGTCTTGAAACTGTCCGGAACACTGTTCATCCCAACCTTCTTGTCTTGCCGAATTTTTATAAAATTTTCCAGATCTATTTTCAATAAACTTCCTTCACAAAAGTTGTTGGCGACTCTCTTTTCTATGACATATAAGAATTTCAAAGCTTTTCAAGGTGATTTGGGTGTTGAAATAAATGTATTTTGAGGACAAAACAGTCTGTTAGAGCGAACTGATTTTGGTCTGATTTCGAGATACAAAAAGGCATGGTTGCAGATTAAACTGGATTTCGTGTTCTTCATAAGAAATGTTGATTAAGATGTGTTTTATGATATATCTAAATTTTAGAATTTTTAGAGTTCGTTTACTATTTATTTTGATGGGATTTCGGTCACTGTGTAAACTGCCCAGATTTACCCTGATTCTATAGTTGTTTATTTTTATGAGCGAGAAATTATGTGTGACCGCGTGCCAAGCATGTGTGGCCGTGTGACGTGATTGTGTGATGGTAATGTGTGTTGGTGTAAGGCATGTGTGGCGTGGGATTGTGCATGGCCGTGTGTATGTGTGGCCGTGTGGTACGTGTGGAATGTGTGGAACGAAGGAACGAGAATGTAGGATTGGTTGGAAAAGTGATACCATGAGGCGTATTCGTTTACGCAGGGTGAGTCCGTCTTGAGGCGTGTTCGTTTACGCGGAACAATGCCGTCCCTGACGAGGTGACGATGTCCGGCCCGACGGGGTGACGATGCCTGACGGGGTCAGAAGACCATTGGCCTGATGCGTTTTACGCGGGCACGATAGAAGGAAAGTTGAGTGTAGGATTCTGTCCTGAGGCATGTTCGTTTACGCGGGACAATGCCGTCCCTGACAAGGTGACGATGCTCGGCCCGACGGGGTGTCGATACCTGACGAGGTCAGAAGATCGTTGGCCTGATGCGTTTTATGTGAGCGCGGTAGTGGTGGAAAAGTTGAAAATGAGCGGGAATTGGCTTGAGGTGCGAGATTTGAGAAAGTGACGCATGGTATGAGTTAGTGTGCGAGTGTGTTTGTATCGCGTGATGTGATGCTTAATTATGGGGTAGAAACTGCTAGACACGGTATGGGACGTGCCCAAGTGATTTCTATCTTATAATTAAGGCACGCACGCGTCTGTGATTCCTTGCTGTGATGTGCTGGCCGTATTATGGTCTAATGTGCAGGAACGTGCATGATGGGTTTCAGGTAGGTTCGTGTGTGATTGTTAGATTGATTGATTGTCGTGTGAGATTAGTGTTCTGTCTGGCGGTACGTGAGTGCCTACGTGGGATTTGAGGTTGTACACTTATTGAGATTCGTCTCATAGTTGTATAATCCACAATTTCAGACCCCTAACCTTAGACCCGGAAAGCCCGCCTCCTCTTTTTGGAAGTCCGGAGAGCTACCTTTGATGCCCAGTGGAGCTGCAGGTGAGTTTCCGGAGGTTCAAGCTAGAGAAACAGGAGCGGAATGGAAAGCAAGGCGATCTTTAGGTTTTCCCTAAGGTATTTTAGGGATTGTGTAAATCGGGTTGACTCATAGGGAAGTTAAGTTAACCAAACCCTGATCTTTTTATTATAATGGTGATTTCAGATGCTAGCTTGCTGTATATGTTTGTCATAAAATGTTTGTATATTGGTGTGGCAATATGGTAGGAAAATGCTGATGATGTTATTTGATTGTTCTATTAGTTTACCCCGTCGTCGTCATTTTAGTCCGGGGTTTTTAATATCCATTTCCACATGTGGCTCTGACGTTTGGGTTGGGTCGGCGACATTCCTGGGACGTCGCAACTATTTCGACAGGAGAAGGGGATGTCGCGAGCTCGAGGGGGTTCGGGGCATGACAGGCCCTGTCCCATCTAGTGCTTTACCTCCTTGTTCTGTCTGTCCTTTAGCAAAGCAATTTGCTCTGCCTTTTCCTATGAGTACTTCTAGTTCTAGTGCTATTTTTGATCTTGTTCATTCTGATATATGGGGCCCTGCCCCTGTTCCATCCAAGAGTGGTTTCAAATATTATGTTTCATTTATTGATGATTATTCTCGCTATACTTGGGTCTATCTTATGCATCAGCGTAGTGATTTTCTTACAATTTATCAAACTTTTACTGCCATGATATCTACACAATTTCAAAAGAAAATCAAAGTTTTTCGCTCTGACTCTGGGGGGAATATCTTTCGGGTGCCTTTCGTTCTCTCTTAGTTAGTGATGGGACATTGCCACAGCTTTCTTGTCCTGGTGTCCCAACTCAAAATGGGTTTGCTGAACGTAATCATCGACATCTTCTTGAAATCACTCGTGCTCTTTTACTCTCTACTTCGGTTCCTACTGAGTTCTGGGCTGAGGCTCTTCTTACTATGGTTCATCTTATTAACCGCCTTCCCTCACCTGTTCTCCATCAAGATACACCTTTTCAGCAACTTCATTCTTATTCTCCTACCTATACACATTTTCGAGTTTTTGGGTGTATGTGTTTCATGCTTCTCCCTCCCACTGAACGTAAGAAGTTGATTGCTCAATCCATATCATGTGCATTCTTAGGCTGCAGCACCGAGTATAAGGAATATCGTTGTTACAATCCGATTATTCAGCACATACGTGTCTCTCGTAATGTCACTTTTCATGAGCATGTTCCTTACTTCTCTACTAACACCATGCCTTTGGTGTCTACTCCTATTTCTTTCATGTACTTTCCGACTGATCCATGTCCTGACCCACCTCCTACCTCTGCTTCTCCTCCTCTAAATATACATGAACCTCCTTCTCCGTCTAAACTACCTCCCCCTAGTGCCCCTCCTGTTCCCCCTGCCACCGACGATTCTACCCCTCTAGAGCTACATCGTAATCCTCCTTGGGATCATCGCCCCCTGCTCGATATGTTGCTGCTGCTTCTTATTCTGCCAAGTTTGGTTCCTTTTTGGCTACTGTCCATGATGTGTAGGAACCTACTAGTTATCGCGAGGCAGTTCAACATGCTAAGTGGCGTTAGGCCATGGTTGAGGAACTTTCTGCATTACAGAGTTTTGGTACTTGAGAACTTCTTCCTCTTCCACCGGGTCGATCCTTAATTTCTTGTCGTTAGATCTATAAAGTAAAGAATCGTTCTGATGGTAGTATTAAGCGCTACAAGGCACGTTTAGTTGCGCGAGGTTTCTCATAGGAATATGGCATTAACTATGAAGAGACTTTCGCTCCGGTAGCAAAGATAACTTATGTTCGTAATCTTTTAGCTGTTGCTTCTGTTCGCAACTGGCCTCTCTATCACCTCGATGTGAAAAATGCTTTTCTTCACAAGGATCTTTAGGAGGAAATCTTTATGCAACTACCACCTGGTCTTGCTCACGCCCCTGGTTAGGTTTGTTATCTTTGACGGGCTCTTTATGGCCTCAAGCAAGCACCATGTGCTTGGTTTGAGAAGTTTACCACTGCTATGCGTTCTGCGGACTTTGTTCAGAGTGAGGCTGATCATGCTATATTTGTTCATATTTCGTCTTCTAGCTATACTATCATTCTTTTTTATGTGGATGACATGGTTATTACCGGCAATGACTCTGATTGTATTGCACATACTAAGAGGCATCTTCAGCAACATTTTTCCATGAAGGATCTTGGTCCATTGGGTTATTTTCTCGGACTTGAGATTGCTCGCAGTTCTCGTGGTATTCTTCTCTCTCAGCAGAAGTATACCGCCGATATTCTTTCTAGGGTTGCTCTTTCTGATTCTCGTACTGCGGTCACTTCTATTGAGTTGAATCAGAAGCTTCGCCCTAACGATGGGGAGCCTCTTTCTGATGTGACTCGTTATCGGACTTTAGTCGGTAGCCTTGTGTATCTCATTATTTCGCGACAGTTCATATTGTCAATCAGTTGTTACTGCCCTTCGGTCTACTCATTATGTTGCTCTTTTGCGGATCCTGCGATATCTTCGGGGTACTTTGACATGGTCCTTGTTTTTGCCATCCTCTTCTCCTCTCGAGTTACGTGCTTATTCTGATGTTCACTGGGCTCTGATGTAACTGATCGTCGATCCATCACAAGATTCTGCATTTTCCTTGGCGATTCTCTCATTTCTTGGCGCGCCAAGAAACAACAGATTGTCTCGCGCTCCTCTACTGAGTCCGAGTATCGTGCTATGGCTGACACTACTGTTGAGATTGTCTGGCTTCATCGTTTACTTGTTGACATGGGCATCTCGCTTCAAGATTCCACTCCTCTGTATTGTGACAACAAAAGTGCCATTCATATTGGGGCTAATCCTGTTTTTCATGAACGCACCAAATATATTGAGATCGACTGCCATCTTACTTGTCGTCATCTCTAAGCTGGCACTATCTCTCTTCCTTTTATTGGGACTACAGATCAGTTAGCTGACGGTTTTACAAAGGCTCTTATAGCACCCCGCTTTGAGTATCTACTTTCCAAACTCTCGCTGTTTGATCTGCCTTGAGTTTGAGGGGGGGTGTTATAATATCTTTGGGATTCTATATATATTCTAGGACATTGTAGAATTATTCTTTGTATATTCTCTGGGATTGTTTCCCTAAAATATCTTATAGATTAGGTTTTATTGTACCTATTTATTCTAGCCTTGTGCCTTAATTCAATGTATAGCTTTTTCATATTTTCTCTCTATCACCAAGGTCTAGGTAAGTGGAACTTGAAACTTGAAACCTGAACCTATCTTCTCATGATCCTGTAATGTTTCATGGCATTAAATGATGAGTGTATGATCTGAGGCCACTAGTCTGAGCTTTCATTTTATGATTTGTTAATATTTTATATTTTTCATGTGTCCAAATATAAGTTGTGGTTAGTAGATCATAGCAGTAAGTGGTGATTATTAAAGTTGATATACTATAATTGTTCGATTAATAATACAGATGGAACTTGAGTAGACTCTGAAATCGACCTTCGAACTTATAATAGGGTATGTTTTAAGTTCCAAAAAATCAGGAACCTATTATCATGGGTGAAAATTATACCGAACATGCAACTGCTCACCTCTAGTATCAATTTATGCAATGACTTCTCATTTTAGTTTTTTTTATTTGAATCGTAGTGCCAGGAAAATTAGTCTTTTGTATTATCTTTGATGAATAATAAGCTTGTTCAATATTATTGCGTTCATTTTTGTTTTGTTTAACTAAAAATACAATAAAAAAAAAGAACCTGTTAGACCTTAAAACCTACCTTGAAATCTGTGATAGGGTAGGTTCTAGATTTCAAGTTCCGAGAGATGGGTTCTAGATTTCAAAAAATGGAGAACCTGTACCCGAAGGTAGGTTTCAGGTTTCACATGGAACCTGGAACTGCTCACCCCTATTTGAGAATATATATATTATATAAGCCATCGCCAAGGACAAAATCCAAGCCGGAATTCAGTCAACAAAAAAAAAGTCCCATTTTCCTCTTCACTTTTTGTTTTCTTTTTCATTTTTTTGTTCGACACATGTTAATTAAGTCCATGCGCAAGGCAAAGTTCTCGTTTAGACTATCCTATTTCGATGGCCAAACACTCCAACGCGAATTCGGATTTTAATTCGGAAGTTGATTTCCTTCTTTCTTTCTTTTTTATCTTCGAAATTGACCTTTTGGCTTCAAGCTCAAACTCGAGAGCTATCCCAACACACATGGTGTGTAAGAGACACTTTGGGGTATTGATTTACTGTTGGAATCGGTTGAATTGAACGTGAATATCTTATTGCATCAATACGTATTTATCACAAGCCCAAATGATTTAGAATATAATTAATAGGACAATGAAATTCAATGAATTAAACATTTCTAAGTCCAGATATATAATGGTAGGGGTGAGTGGTTCTAAGTTTCATACAAGTTTTACTTGAAACCCGGAATCTATCCATGAGAATAGGTTCTTCTTTTTTTAGAACCTGAAACCTATCTTACATATCTTGAAACCTAGAACCTAAAAATTTTCACATATGAGGTTCTAGGTTATACTCTGGAACCATGCTCACTCCTATATAATGGCGAGTGGCAACATTACTTGCCAAAGCTCTTGATGACTCTTAGCATTTCTTGAACCCTATCGTTGCCATCTCTCTCTAAAAGCTCTCTCAATCTCTCTCTGATCCAAGATTACTAAATGGGCATCTAAAGGCAATTAAAACGATTGTGCACAGACTCCTGCATTTATAAGAAATGCATGATTCAAATAATACAAAGCAGAAGCAAATGCCATCTGTTGCGGAAGGAAGCGATCGAACAATAAAATAGACAAAACAAAGAAAGAAATCGAACATATTTACGTGATTTGGTTGTAATGACCTATATCCACGGGAAAGCAGCATGAAATTTCACTATAGATCAAGCGATACAACGAAAATTATAACTACACTCGAGTCACTCAAATACTCTCAATGTTTTCTAAGCCCCAATTACACCCAATAACTCGCGTAGTATTTAGTCCCACAATTCTTTACAAAATAATATCTTAATCACAGAAAGAATTGTACACAAATCTTCAAGACCCACGCTACTCATGACATCAACAACGGCGAATGTATATACCTAGGAAGAGAACGCGGCCGACTTAGAATTGGAAGCCTAGATAATTCGATCAACCAAGCAAGGCTTGGACTTTTCCTTTGTGAAGCGTGACTCCCACAGGAATTAGGAAAGAATAATTTTATTCTTTCTACTTTCCTTTTTATTTCTCGCCGACTCTAATGGATGCAATTTCCACATTATGAATTCTTCAATTTCGGACGGCCGTAAAATATCCAATTTGAAATATTCAAACTTAAACAAATAACAATTAGTCTCGGATTGGGTTTCATCTATCGTGCTCAAACTCGAGACATATTTTAGTAACATCAATTTGGCCTTATGCATGGCTGCCCTATCGTTGTCTTACTTTTGGAATCATAGAAAATTTGACCGAATGCGATGGGTCATGGCCAACATTACGATCAAACTGATTGAATGTCAATATCTTCTTGCGTCTCACGTGTTAAAAACAGGTGAAAACTTTCACTCTTTCGTAAGTTGGTCCGACTAATCAAAAATATGTTGCTGAATAGCATTTCCACCATGTGGTTTATCCACAGGGATAATCGTGGAGTTTCCACGTAATTAGTTGCTAAGAATGAGTGTTATTGGCAAATTTCAGTAGGAGTCCATCAATTGGAGGGATTCATATGGCAATTAATATTTCTCATTTTCTCGCAATTGCGATGTAAACCGAGCCTATGAAAAGAAAAGCGTAGAATAACAAAGACATCGCCTTTTTCTTCGGTACTTCAGAAACATTTCTTTTTGTGAGAAAAAAGGGGTTTCTAATTATTGTATCGCTCATAATACTGTAGAATATTATTGCCTATGGGGTTTTACTACTACGGTCTCCGGGATACAACAACCAACATACCCTACCAACTTCTTGAACATAATCCCAACCATCACCAATCTCTTTTCCATCGTTCTGAGGTATATGATATGCGAATAAAGTTCCACGTACATATATGTAATCAGCGTGCTCAGATTTCATTTCTGAATGATATGTTCTGACAATTTGGTAGAAACGTTCTCGGTAAAACATATCTTTAGTAGCTACTCTCAAACGGAATTGTGCCTTTCTTTTGGAGTCAATCTGAATGTAGCTTCATGCAACTAAAAGGCATGGATATTGGACTATGGCAGAGTAGAGCCATTGAAATTAAGCACCAAGGTAAGTAAAGTGAAGACCACTAGGGCTTCATTTGTTTCAAAGAAAATGTGATTTCGCCTTTTTCTTCGTTACTTCATAAACATTTTTTGTGAGAAAAGGGGGTTTCTAATTGTTGATTTGATCATAATGCTCTAGAATACTATTGCCTATGGGGTTACAGTCTTCGGGATACAAGTACAACAACCAACATAAGCTACCAACTCTTTGACCATACTCCCGATCGTCACCTCCATCTTTTCCATCATTCTAAGGTATATGATATGCAAATAAAGTTTCACGTAGATATATGTAATGTGCGTGCTCAAATTTTATTTTGGAATGATATGTTCCGCTAATTTGATAGAAACGTTCTTGGTAAAACATATCTTTAGTAGCTACTCTCAAATGAAATTGTGCCTTTCTGTTAGGGTCGATCCAAATGTAGCTTCATGCTACTAAAAAGGCATGGATGTTGGACTATGGCAAAGTAAACCATTGAAATAAAGCATCAGGGTAGGTAAAGTGAAGACCACTCAGGTTCCATTTGATTTGCAGAAAAAATAACATTTTTCTGGAAAATGTTTTCTGAAAAGATATTTTTTTATAAAAATGACAATATTTTCTTATATTTGGCCAAGACTTGAAAATGAATTGGAAAATATTATCTGTTTTTTGGTAAGAAAAATCTCATTTGATTGGAAATTGCTGACGTAGAAGTCGACCATCTTACGTGGCTTAGCCACACTGACATGGACAATTTTTGCATTTTAATAAAAAAAATTCTAATTTCTTATTAATTCTTTTCTTTTCTTTCTTTTTCTTTTTTTCCTCCTCCGGTCACTGAGCCTTGGCGACGGCCGGCGACAAGCCGCAAGCAAGGGATGACCTCGCTAGTCTTAGGTGAGCTCGAGCACGTTGAATCTGGCGAGGTGGAGCCTTACCTGAGGCCCACAATGCTCAAGCTCGACCTCATCGGGATTTGGCGAGCTCAAGCCTTGCTCGAGGCTAGCGAGGTTGGCCCTCGCTGGCCCTCTCCAGTGGCCAGTGGCTGGTGGCCGCTAAGGCCCGGCGATCGACAGAGGAAAAAAGAAAAAGAAAAAAATCAAAATTTTTACAAAAAATTTGTAGAAACTGTTAATGTCATCACCTATCGTACCATGTAGGACGTCCAACATCCATATCAGCAATTTCTGGACCTAGTGTCCTAGGAAAATGTTGTTGAATTTAAGCTTTGATAGAATAACATTTTTCATTGACTCATTTTCTAAAGCAAACCAAATGCCAGAAAATGATAAAAATGTTTTTCTTGAAAATGTTTTCCACAAAACAAACGAATCCTAAAACTCATTGTGGCTCTTCATTTTTTTTCCATTTGGTTTTCCTTTATTTCCTTAAAGTTTAAATCATGTGTACACACCTTTTGTATCTTAAAATCACTTAAAGAAATCATCTCTAGAACTTTTTTTTTTTTGGTAAGGGAAATCATCTCTCGAACTTTTATTTCGGTAGAAAAAGGAAAACCCAAATTTGCTACGTAGATTTGTAGAGAAACTCCATTGCATATGTTTCTCAATGAGAGAGTGTTTATCATCCGAATCTGCCGCTACACCATGCCACGTAGGATGTTCGAGCCGGGGTCGGAGGAGGAGGGTCACTCTACAAATATGCACACAACACGGGGGCTATTTCGCAAATAAATGAAAGCCTAGGGGGCTAGCCTTGACTATTCTTCAATTTGGGCTCAAAAAGCCCAAACCTCTTTTGGGCCTTTCTCCTCACGCGGCCCATCATAGTCGCTTCGCATATAATCCCCACCTTCCTCGCTAGGGTTTTTCTGTCTCCCTCCTCCTCCTACTCCTCCTCCGTCGTTCCCGCTTCCTCTGCGGTTGCAGCTTACGCCGGCCGAGCCGACCGACGCCGGGGAGATGAAGACCATACTGTCGTCGGAGACGATGGACATCCCCGACGGGGTGAGCATCAAGATCAGCGCGAAGGTCATCGAGGTGGAGGGGCCCCGGGGCAAGCTCACCCGCAACTTCAAGCACCTCAACCTCGACTTCCAGCTCATCCGGGACGAGGCCACCGGCAAGCGGAAGCTCAAGATCGAGGCCTGGTTCGGCACCCGCAAGACCTCCGCCGCCATCCGCACCGCCCTCAGCCACGTCGAGAACCTCATCACCGGGGTCACCAAGGGCTACCGCTACAAGATGCGCTTCGTCTACGCCCATTTCCCCATCAACGCCAGCATCACCAACGCCAGCAAGTCCATCGAGATCCGCAACTTCCTCGGCGAGAAGAAGGTGCACACTGTCTGGATATCTCGTTTTTCCAGTTACTTCTGATTGTGTATACTTTCCTTGTGTAGCTATTGACTGGTCAGATTTTAGACTATTGTATATTGGTTGAAATATGGTCGCTTGGTTGCTGGTTGGGAACTTGCGTGGGTGGATGTGTTATGGGGATAAACTTCTGTGATGTGCACTGAGACTGGGAAGGTTTCTCAATGTTGGTATCGTGCCTCAATGCATTAGTAAGCGTTAAGCCTAGGAGCTGCAAGTTCTATTTTGTCGACCAACAATCTAATTAAAAAAGCCGAGAAGCCGTAGTAACCGTGTATTGTTCGAGTGGATTGCTAAACTATAATGTAGCTTGTTGCTTTAGTTGTGGTAAATTTGTTCTGAAAGGCCTATGTAAATACCGAATGTGGTAGCTCTCATGCTAAACTGTCTGTCAACTGCTAGTTGTGATGTAAGATGTTTTAATCTGGACCTTTGCAGGCATTTACTTCATACTGGTGTTATTCACTTCGAGCATTATGTCGAAATATGTGGTTAGATAAAACTGCATTTGACATGTCCTGTGTAGACTTTGCATACTAATTTTAAAGTATTGCCATGGTGTCCCTGCGTGGCCTTGATCTGTTGCCATTTGTGAGGACATCCAGCTTGTGAGCTGCTGAATGACTTGCTTGATTTTAACACTTACTGTTAGCTATATATTGTGTAATGGCCACTCATCGAGAATGGCTCGATTTGCCATTTTGAGTATGTTTGCTTGTAACTGTATTGTACTGTTGTAGACTCTGAGAGTGTGTGTTGAGAGATTTTAAAAACTATGTTCATGGAACTCTAGCTAAAGGCTTGATGCAAATACTCGAGCAGTTGATGTCTGCAACTGCCTTAACAGTTTGATCCTCACTGACTGGATACTAATGAAGTTCCTATTTGAATCAGGTGAGAAAGGTTGATATGCTTGAGGGAGTGACAGTTCTTCGTTCTGAAAAGGTCAAGGATGAGCTGGTTCTGGATGGAAATGATATTGAACTTGTTTCCCGATCATGTGCCCTGATAAATCAGGTATCGGCTGCCCCGTTTGCTCCTCTTTTAGATGCACTTGTGCTTATGCCTGCTTGCGATATTTTGGGGAGAGGAAGGAAGACTCCAGTAATATGCCTGTTTAACATTGTAGTTTAGTTTTTCATGTTGCAATGGTTCTCTGATGTTTGCCTATAAAACAGAATGAAACCCAACACGGGAAAACAATCTATTTGGCCCCTGCCCTGGCCCCATATTTCTGATTGCGGTTGATGCAATGCCTGTCACCACTTACTTTCTCCCCCCTTTCTGAAGAAACATACGCATGCATGTATGCATTGCTTAGCATTGCTAATCTAGCTTTTTGTTTTTTGGGGAACAGAAATGCCATGTCAAGAACAAAGATATCCGGAAGTTCCTCGATGGTATCTATGTTAGTGAGAAGGGAACAATTCTCGAGGAGGAGTGATTGGTGCAAGAATTGCATCTCATATTTGTTTCAAGAATTTGAGTTGATCTTGTTTCAAGCAGGTTGTTAGTTGGCCTTTTTTGTATTATGGGTAGCTAAACATTTGTGGGTCTAAAGTTTTTTACTCTTTTGCTTTTGTCCTTCTTTTCGGACCGTGGCCGGCAACTCAGCAAAGGGAAAACACATCATTATTGGATTAAAATTGATTATTTGAGCACGTTATCCTCTATGAAACAACTAAAAGTGATGACCTGTTGATTGAAGGCATGTGCAAGACGTTTCTCTTATCTTTGTTCAGTTTTTGCCATGCATGTTTCTCGACCTGTCTGCCCTGCAAGTGGAGTTTGTGAACTTTGTGCCAGTATTTGAGGAGGAAGAAGGTTCACCGATAATCTCAAGCTGGTTATATATTGACAAAGGTGAATGAAGAGTTGCTATTGATTTGTGTATTCCGTATCATTTGCCTTTGGTCGTCAATTGACATGAGGGCCGAGATGAATGATACGTCGTCTGTCTAATTGTCACAACCACAAAGGAGTATGTCTATACTTACTCCTTTGTGGTTCACTTGAAAGTATTGCTCCAAGAAAAGAAGGTGCATCATGCTTTATCTTTGTCTATTTCCAGCCCCGATCCTATATCCCTTTTCTGATGTTTCTTGCAATTCCCATTCTCGACATAGACTTTTAGTGAGTAGATACGTATTCTCAATCTCTCTGAGTCAAATGCTTATGAATCTCCTTCGTTCTCCTCTATATTGATAAATCGAACCCCACGTTCCCTATAGTAAAATCTGTGCTGGTGGCGGTGGCGGGGCAATGATTTTGAAGAACTCGAGGCATTTTATTGAGCAGATGCTTCTTTTACAAAGATTTGGCTAGAGAGATCTTCTCTGCTGATCTCTTGCAGCAAATCATGAAACTAATGTATCTCTACTGCTAAATTAAGCGTCAAACGACAGCATATGGATGCTGTGTTACTGATATTTATCCAAGCAGTTTTGCATGCAGGGTTTATTATGTCTGAAATTGCCGGGAATTTGCTGAGCCAAAAGGAAGAACAGTCCTTTGCGTTGCCTGCGTGTTGAACTCCCCATTGCTTATGTTTGCGGTCTTCGTTTGTGCCGTTTAATGATGATATCATCCCAAAATACGGATGACTCTACAAATTCGTGATGGACTACCATGTTTCAAAAGTTACCTACGCATTCGAGTATCTTAAAAATTACCAATTTTATCATTAGAATTCTGGGCGGAAATCCAGAATCCTGTCCATAAATTAAACAAAGAAGAACGGGATGCAATGAACCCACTCAAGGAGGTGGCCCATACATGATCAACTTCAATAAATTCGGGTTGAAATATGGGTTTGTGGCCTAATTTGATAGCCCTATCCAAATCAAAAAGTCCGGAAGGCCGCATCATCAGAATGCGAGTGCTGTTCCAAACCGATATAGCCATATGATTAAATCCGTTAAAATGGGTTATAAACCCTTTTCTTAATTCATATTTTATAGGCTAAGTTGTTATACGAATTAGTTTTATTTATTAAATGGGTTATGAATGGGTTTATAATAGTAAAACCCATCATATTTTGGTCACCTAGCCAATTGTCGGACCCAAAACCAACATCCACATGACACTTATGATTCACGTGGATGTGGTAATATCCGGAGCATATGACCGAGTGGCCAGAACATTTATAAAGTGCCAACATCAGTTTGCTTAGAAGAAGCATGTATACTATGATGTTGCTGGAGCACTGTGCCTCTGCTTCTTGTTCTAGAGCAGCCACTTGCAGAAGGGAAGAAGAGCCTTCTCATGAGTACCCACTAACAAAATAAGAATTCCCACGATGACGCTTAAATTAGGGTTCATAGAGTGACTAACATGTGCAGGCACCAAAATAGACAATTTGGTCGTTGGCTTAAAAATCGTCCCTGCCATCGTTCGCTATAACGAACTACTACTGATGGTGGTCGGGACGATTTGGAAGAACTCGAGGTGCTTGTTAGCAGATACTTCTCTTCAGAGCTTTGGTGGGAAATCTTGTCTACTGATCTGCGGCAGCAAATCACGAAACTAATCTGTCTCTATCGCTACATTAAGCGTCAGACGACAGCATATGTTCGTTGCGTTACTGATATTATCCAAGCAGCTTTGCACACGGGGAAATCGCTGAGCAAAAAGGGAAAACAGTCGTTTGCATTCCCTCTGGTTAACTCCTCATGGCTAAAATTTTGCGGTTTTTTTACTGTACGGATGAATAATGATATCATTCCGAAATACAGATAATTCTACAGACTCGTGATTGATTACTGTGTTTCGAAAGTTACCAACACATTTGCAAATTTACCGTCTCTTGAAACTTACCAATTTCATCTCTACAATCGTGGGCCAAAATACAGAATCTTGTTGATAATCCGCAAACAAAGACAGAACAGGGAGGCTATGAGCCCCCTCAAGGATGGCATGGCATCGAGACCATACATGTCCTCAAAAAATAATTGATAGAGCGATTCTGCTTTCAAACAAAAATCCATCCAAAGACTATGAAAACGAATTCTCGGGTATTGATGAACCTGCGGATGAGGTTGTTCGGATGGTGATGCCCGTCTTAAATGTAAGCGGGCATTGTCCGCGACAGGTTTCATTTGCCAGAGCTCGCAGTTGGTGTCTGTTAAGGATGTGGAGTCCATTCAAGGTAAATGCCAGAACCTTAAGCCCTCATCGTGTCCTTGCCATCCTGGTATGACATTTGATAATACTACATTATAAGAAAAATGTTGGCACGCATCTTGTGTAGATATTTCTTCAGATACCCACCAAACTTGCTCGCGCATCAGATTTACCAATTTGAGTTCTCCACGAAATTTCCAACTTCGAGTGGTGGCGCCATATCAATCCTACTCAGCGATGCACATTGATTTTAAGTCTCATACCTACCCTGCTGCAATCATCTGTGTAGAAGAATCTGGATCTGTACTGCTCACGTTCCGGAAAGAAGAGGACCAGAAAAATCTCAATTGTGACACGACACGGCCCGCCAGTCTTTCGTCTCGTATCGGGCAACGGATGGTCGGGTCGTGTTCTATGCAGAAGGACGAAACAGGTGTTCCGAAGCGGGACGGCTCAAGAACTACAATCCACCACACACCGTCTTGAAACATGCCCCACACACAAAAGTTGATAACAAGCGCATGATACTGGAAATCATTCCGTCGCTATCCTCTACTGGAACGCCACACAAAAATGAAAGATTCCCACTCGGGTGTGTCCCCCATGTTTGTCCTTCGCTCATGCTAGTGGAGTCACCTCATGCTTAGATATGTCCAAGTCTGGCCTCAATCACGATCGTCAGTCTATTAACAGACCGGTCAAGACACTGTCACGACATCCCCACATCAGCGTAATAAGTGCTCCATGTTCTTAGCATAATCTAGGAGCACCAAAAAGATATGCATTAGCTTGATTTCACAAAAGCGAAACCTGATCTCTCTGCTCTCCTCTATCTTCTGCTATCATGGCCTTCTCATGTTTTCCTCTTCTGCTTCTGCTCTTGGTAGAGAGCTCGCTCGGGGTTGATTCAGCCAATAAGGAGAAGCTTACGGGACCCGTGATCAACGTGACGAAGCACCTTTCTTTCCCCGATTTCAGCTTAGACAACCCCGGGATAGTTCATGATGTGAAGCTCTTGGGCAGTGCGAAGCTGTCCAAGGAAAAGAGTGCGGTCCAAATCCCCGACGTGTCCGAAGCCGCTGATCTTCGGCATCTCGCCGGCCGAGCCATCTACTCCTCTCCTGTCCGCTTGCTCGACCCCACCACCAGAACCCCGGCTTCCTTCGAGACCACCTTCGATTTCCAATTCGAGAACGACAGCTCGGTTGTTCCTTCCAAGAATGATGCCGGCTCTGCAGGTACAGGGGGCAGCCATGGCGGCAGCGGCTTAACTTTTATCATAGTACCAGATGAATTCACTGTGGGAAGATCAGGGCCGTGGCTAGGGATGCTTAATGATGCATGCGATGAGGAGTACAAAGCTGTAGCCGTGGAATTCGATACGCGCCACAATCCTGAATTTGGAGACCCGAACGACAACCATGTTGGCATCAACT
This sequence comes from Syzygium malaccense, assembly GCA_031216405.1. Taxonomy (NCBI): domain Eukaryota; kingdom Viridiplantae; phylum Streptophyta; class Magnoliopsida; order Myrtales; family Myrtaceae; genus Syzygium; species Syzygium malaccense. Next base: position 19,427,241 of record CM062253.1, read on the forward strand.
TGGGTAGCATTGTGTCCACAAGGACAATCAACTTGTCTGATATCGGGGTTTCTCTCAAGGACGGGTCCATTCACCGAGCTCGAATTAGATATGACGGTCCAAAAAGATGGATAGAAATCCATCTCGGATCAGAGGGGCAAGAATTCCCCTCAACTCCTGCATTTTCTGGATTCCTAGATCTCTCTCCTCATCTGAAGGAGTATATGTTTGTGGGGTTCTCGGCTTCCACAGGGAACTTTACCCAAATCCATAACATTCTCTCATGGAACTTCACATCGACAAGCCAAGCTTTTCTCCGGATCCCGTCAGAAGAGACCTGTGAGAGCAAGATCATTCTGGGAATTACTGAGACTCCTGGAGGAGCTAGATCAGAACCAATTAGCAATTTCTTGATTTTTGCAGCCGTCGTGGTGCTGGCTCTCACAGTTCTAGTCAGCTTGTACTATAATGGCAAGCGCAAAAGAGATAAACCGATCACCACCAGCTTGCCGGAGAAAATACAACGACCAAGGCCTCCTAACAAGCCCCGGAGCTTCACGGTCAATGAGATATCCTGTGCAACACGGGGTTTCGGCGAGTATGAGGTACTAGGAAGTGACTACAGAGGTACTTTCTACAGGGGAAAGCTACCGAATAGCTGCCAAGTAGCCGTGAAGCGGTTCTCAGCTCATTTTCTGAACTCAAATGGATTAGATGGGCGAAGAATTTTGAAAGAAATTTGCGCCATCAGTCGTATTCGTCACCCCAATTTGGTTCCCATAAGAGGGTGGTGTCGTGACAAAGGGGAACTCATGGTTATCTACGATTTCTTCCCGAATGGAGGTCTTGATAAATGGTTATTCGGAGTCGGTGTCTTGCCGTGGACAAGGCGGTTCAAGGTCGTCAAGGATGTGGCGGAAGCTTTGAGTTTTTTGCATTCAAAGAAACTTGCACACAAGAACATGAAGACGACCAGTGTCCTTCTTGACGTCACATTCCGTGCTGTACTAGGGGATTTTGGATTTGTGCTCTCCGGTTCGGGATCAAGAAAGTTCGAGTCAGCGGTGAGTCAAGCGGCCGATGTCTTTGAGTTCGGGGTATTTGCTCTGGAGGTCATTGCAGGTAGGAGCAGGAGCGACCCGGAGATGGAAAAAGAAGAAAAGGATTTGCTAGATTTCGCATGGAGAATGCATGAGAGAAACGAGAAGGTGAAGGTGTTTGATAGGAGGATGGGCTCGCTGGTCAACCTTGAACAAGCAATTCGAGTTTTGGAGATTGGTTTGCTTTGTACCCTGAACGAGAGTAAAGGAAGGCCCAGTATGGAGGAGGTGGTCGAATTCCTGGTCACAGATGGACCAATTCCTGAGCTACCGCCGAATCGACCTGTCGCTTTGTTCCCTTATAGCAGTGCTACAGCTCTCTGCGCCAGCTATTCTTGTGCACCTTTCCAGTGAGTAGCTGGCCAAACGGTAGCTGCTAGATTTGGTGTACTCCATACACAGACTGCAAGATATGGACTTCCTGAATTGTTATCTTAGGTCTTTGGTGTAACCGGCGTTATGATGATGAAAGACTGGACCACTGATAGTTAATGTTGAGCTAATGAAAATTTTCTTCTGGAATTTCAGACTCCGCCCTAGAGAACTGTGCTTCTAAATTGGACTGTCTGCATCACTTCATTTGTTTTCATGATCGCTTGAAAGAGACCCCAGGTAACATAAAGAGATCAAATGTCCAACGAAATTTCATGCCATACGTTTACAGCTGAAGTAATGTTTGTTCTAAATGTCCATAGTCAATGAAAACTTGTGAGGCCTCCTCAACTCTCAAAGGTGAATTAAAAAGAAGACAAACCACACGAGCCTTCGTTTTATGCTTCCACAGGTCATCAGAAAATGCAGAGAGAAGCAAGATATTACAAACAAAAGCAACCACTATCCATAGCGCAGCACCAAAGTCAGCACTGATATATCCGTTTTCTAAAGGATACACAAGGTGGAAACACGATAGCGAGACTCACATGTCATACCCAATACTAGTGGTAAGAATGCTTCTTATAAACTGGTGCAATTCACAATTTAGAGAAGACATTCCTTGACCGTGGCTGTCATTTTGTTGATCCTTATAATGGACTTTCGCCATGATTCTGAAGATGTGACTAGGCAAACAAGAGATTACATTATTGACAGAATTCTGATGACCATCAGCCTGTAACTTGGTCTATGAATTCCATCCAAAAGTGATAATAGCAAAGTCACATGACTTCTCTGTACAATATTTAAAGCTAAATCTGCTCGAACATTGATGTAGAGGTTGTAGGAAAAGCAAAACAGTTTCAGCTAGGAAAAAGCAAATACATGCTTCCAACTTCTATCGACTTAACCGGACACTGATTTAAGGCTCCTGCAGTGTGCTGTACATGCCCATTAATACTTCAACTTGTAGCAGCCAATTCGTAGCTTACCTTGCACATGTACTCTGTGACTACAAGTGGCCATAACTAAGGAGTTTACTATAGATACTAAAACCAGGGGAACAAATTATCACCCGATACTATTAAAAATTTAGGAGATACAAATTTTCAGCAGCTAAGGATAATATAGGTGTCCATTAACCACTCAGCTCGTGCCTCTAATTGTTCTGCCGCTCGATGGAGGCAAAAGAGGAGTGCAAGAAAGAACATTCTAAGACAGTCAGCATGCATGGTGTTCGGGAGGGGAGAGAGACAAAAATTTACTCCATTCTTTCAGCATGTGAAGTTGTACCCTGATCTAGAAGGCAACGCCTATGCTTTTCTCACTTGTTATTTGTACGTACCCCACTATTAACAATACCTTCCATTACCATACATAAAAGTTACAGACACAGTTTTTGTGCTCATATGCCGCCTTCGGTTAAACCTCACAGAAGAATAGTACAGATGATGTAGCTCCTCCTTGTATCCTCTGCTACTCTTTTATGTTTGTCTCAAAGTCTAAGAAAAACCTGCTCCTGTACCTAGTACAGATTTCGCCAAACTTTTTCCCCAGTAAGGCAGTAATTATATAGCTACCAAAAGCAATTTCCAATATAAAACCACATCATCACACCAAGTGGGAGTAACACTAACATATGCATTAGTTTCTCCATCAACGTTTGACAGCACAAGAACACAGTGAAACTCCTTTACAACCCAATCAACGAGCAGATAAGAGGCGGTCAAACCAAATACTTCAAGCTTCATTGTAAACTAAGACAGACATCATGGAAAACCGACATAAACTTCGGAATCTATGCCTCTCGCTCCTCGCACATGTCCAGAATTTGACAATTGAAAAGGCTTATAAGAAACTAGAGCACAGCGATCAATTTGTCCCCATCCGACAGTGCTAATTAAGGATTTCCAGCAGAATTTCATCGAATTTCTTTCTAACAATTAAAAAAGGAACGAAAACCGATCTCGTTATAAGAATTCAGCAATTTGCAACAGATCAATCACGAAACGTCGAGCTCCAAGACCAAACTTATGCACAACCAAGAACTCTACGAGCATTTCACAAGATCACACAGAAATGAATCGATATATCATCAATGATTAATTAATTCGACCAAAAGAATTAACTCCCATGGAATCATCCAACTCTTGCATCCACCAAAAGCAACCCCAGAAAGAGAGAAAATAAAAAACGCCAAAATTCAATTGGCCTCTCACATTATGCTCAGAAAAGCCCGAAAAGAACCGAGAACCCTAGCACAATCAACCAAACAATGTGGACCAAGAGCAGCGCCTGACCCGACAACGGACCCGACCCGCCGCTCCCGACCTCGCAGTAGCCCAATTTCGCGACTCCCACGCCGGAGCACGCGGCGTCGGCGCAGCCGCACCAGTAGGTCACCCCGTCCACGCCGCAGACCGGGTCGGCACGGAAGCACTTGACCGGGCACGAGCCGGGTCGGGCCGCCCCGGAGCAGGGGCCTCCGCCATCGCCCTCCTCGGTGGGCAACCTGATGACCGAACCGGAGACCCCCCGCGGCTCCTCCGACCTGACGGCGGAGGGGAAGGAGAGGAGGGCGGCGACGATCGCGAAGGCGACGACGAGACGGAGCTTGGGAACCGGGGGATCCCCCATGGATCAAGGCTTCCGGCGAGCTTTTCCCAAGGAAAAAGCTCGCACGCGCCCGGAACGGGGTGCCCAAGATCAAGAAAATTCAAGGGACCGCGGCGGAAATTCAGGAGCGAAGAAGAAGAAGAAGAAGAAGGGAACAACGCAATCTGGGTCAAGCGAACGATCGATTCTTAGGCTCGAACGCCAAGAATCCAACGCAAACCGAAACAAGAAATGGGAAAAGATGCGAATTGTTTTTCAGACGTTGGAAAGAACAAGAAAGTTCTACGTTTGTCGGCAGCGGTTGGACAACCTGCGCCAAACTGCGCCGCTTTACTTTTAGGTAAAATAACACAAACAGCTGGCTTTAATTTATTCAATATAATTCCTAAAATTTAATCTACGCTGAATATTTTTATATAATTCAGAGATTAAATTGAATATATATTAAAAATTCAAGGATAATATTAAATAAATTAAAAATTTAGGGACCACAATGCACATTGGATTAAATTTTAGGGACTACATCGAACAAATTAGAAGTTCAAAAATCAAATTACACATTAGGCCCAAGTTCAGAGATTATTTGTGTCATTTTCCCTACTTTTTAAACCACCTGTTTTTTTTTCTTTATTTCTTACCTTATATTTTCTTGGGAAAACGATGAAAACAAATCCTAAACTTTGGCTCTATATGTAAGGTGGTTTCTAAATTTTTAATTTGTTCAATGTAGTCCCTGAACTTAAACCCAATGTGTAATGTGATCCCTGAACTTTTAATTTGATGAACTTTTAGCACATGTTCAATTTTAGTCCCTCAATTATATAAAAATGTTCAACGTAGTCCTTTCATTAATTCAAGTTCAGGGATTACATTGAACATGTACCAAAAGTTCTGGGACCACATTGAACAAATTAAAAATTCATGGATCACATTGAACATTAGGGTAAAAGTTTATGGACTATATTGAACAAATTAAAAGAGCTAAAATTCATGGACTGTTTGTCTCATTATCCCTGTCATTAACTAGATAAGGGCTGTTAGTGCTATTAATCAATTTTACCTTCAATAGATGTGCCTTATCATGGTTAATTATTTTCTCTAGGAATGACAAAAATCCCTAATCGCCTTACCAAAAAAAAAAATCCCTAATCGCAGTCATCCGTCTTCACGGGGTAATCATAGAGATATTGAATGTGAAATCAAGCGACAGGAACATGGACCGGAGACCATACATTACTTGATCGAAACTCAAGAATTCAAGTGGCGAGACATTCGATTCGCCTTTTATCATGGGGGCATCTTGCCAACGAATCAGCTCGAAAGTAAGGTCGTGATGCGCGCGGTCAAGCACTCAATAATAGTAGTAGCATTCGCAGAATATGTGGCCGCTGATGTGCTCGGGCTTGCAGAGCGCTTCGTAGTAGACGAAGCCGCCATAGGTGTTCGTACATTTCGCCACGCAAGCCTCGTTGGCACACTGCGGGAAATCTGTAGAGTCGTGGCACAGCCCGCTTGCTTCTGCACGGGGCCACACGTACATGGGTGCATTTTTCCATCGGCCAAGACACGGTAGAAACAAAGCAAGTTTGCCGGTCACTTCACGTCATGCAAAGCAAGATCGCCACAGAAAAGCTCATGTGTCAAAAAAAAAACCTGAAAGAACGAGGGCCGCAATGAAGAATTGCATGAACGAAAGCTTGGCCATCTTAGCAAAGTGAGAGTCGGACGAAAGATATATAAGAAAGAGTAGGGTAATGTGGAGAAGACAATGCAATGTCCGGATGTGATCTGATCCCGGGGGCTGATTATATATATATATAGCTTGTACGAGGCAACATCAAAAGGACAGTGCCTATGTGAATCCAGAGATTTAGGAAAAGTTCATAAAGCTAATGCCCCTTTTTTTTCCCTTCCTAAACGCTTGATACTTTTTACTTGAAATCACTACCTTAATTTGATAAGTGCGCATGTGTTCATGTCCGTTTTAGGGATTCAATCATAGTTTTGGAAGCTTTTTTGGTAGGATATATGATGCCTCAGAACGTTACCTGCGATACTCATCTTTTTCAATTATTAATCATATTTTTTCTATAAACATGCGGAAGCAATAAGCATTCCTAACATTCCATACAATATAACCCGTCTCAATTAATTAAGGTACATATGCATCTTCTTTATATTAAATATAAGTATTATCACATTCATATATCGTCAATGAAAAATACAAAATTCCGAGGAGGGGGGTTTTTGGGTCATCTATCTCCAACACTACTCCTATGTCCAAAAACTGTGTACAAAAAGTTAAGACCGACGCTATGGGTCAACCACCTCGCCCATCGGTGTGTCGCGTCACCGTTGAAACCCCTCAACGAGCCAACCAACTCACCGTCAATGTTCAAGTACCAAGTGACAAATCGATGGAGAATCCACTATATAAAACCCACAACCCATATGATGGAACTACTCTAGTATGTACTGTCTCCGATTTGGGCATAAGCATACTTTCATAAACATGCTCGTAATGCATGGGACTCCAAAAAGCATTGGCAGTGAGCGATCTATCCTATACATCTGAAAAATAAAGAAGTAAGTCGAAATCCATTAAATAAAATCTCTAGATTTAAGTTAGATGATCACATTACCACTCAACCTGGTACGAAACAACATAAATACATAACATGCAAGCATATATGCCAAGTACGTGAAATAATGTTTTACATTTCCTATTATTATATGCCAAAGTATTCAAATAACAACATTGCACAACATTATTTCACTCATATGCATGCGGATGCGGATGACATAACATTTTCAGATGCAAGCTGACCTCCAATTAGTTTATTCATTGACATGAGTGCCTATATGCATTTATATATACATATACACATGCATTAGATTCTTTACTTCTCCCAAACATTCACATGGCATCTCGACTCCCAAGGCATCCTAAACACTCCCAGGGCATCCCGACACACGAGGCACCGTCACCATTAATATATGGGTGACGAAAACATATTGTTCTCATGCAAGCAATGATAAATAAATAATTACATGTATTTCAATACATATCTCCTCCTCCTTATTTCATCACACATTCATCAACGCAATGAAATGCATTAGTCAAACCATCAAGTGCAAAACAACATACTCAAGAACTGGAAATAAGCAGCAAGGGGTGATAATAAGGTGAATATGAGTAGCGGCTAATGTACATAACGTGAATATGAACAGTGGTACTGGTGTACATAGCGTGAATATGATCAGCTGGTGGTGTACATAACATAAATATGATCAGCGTGTGAGTGTACCTGGTAAGAGTCAATATTACGAAGATAACACTTTCAAGCCCGATTTCATCATTTTCACATACATGTTGCCACAACTCAAGAAAATCCATTAAACACATTGTAACATGTAAGAACTTATCAATGCAAATCAAATCATCACAACATCTCAACGCACTGCTATTAAACATGCTCACACTTATCACTAAAGTTAACTAAAACTAAAATTTATATACATCAACCAACCAAATCAAAAGTATATCAATCTAACTTGGCCCCTAAAGTTTTCACTTATCCTGAACAAAACTTGAACAATCAACAGCTCTAACCACCTTGTAACTCTAAAAAAAGATGAAATCTTGTCTTTCAATTCAAGGATCGGAAAGTGAGAATAGTAAAGGAAAAATTCTTTTGAAGTTTTAAGGTGTAGAAAGGTACGGCCAAGCTTTAAGGATTATTCTTAACTACGAAGACTATGTTGCTTTTATTTACATATTTTACATCGACCTCCACAGATAATATGATTAATTGATTGCTTGCTTGAAGTAAAACCACACATATCGGCAAGTGAAATATGTAGGTTTTTGGTTATACAGCCTCTGTAGCCAAATATTTATACATAGTTCATTGGAATACGGTCTACTTTCTAAGTTAGACTTGTTATTTTCTAGAATTATTGTAGCTAAGATTTGTTGAGAATTACACTGGAAATAATTGTATCGATTGCAAAGAAATCAAATTTTAGTATATTGAGTAATTAAGATTAAATTTAATTGCTTGGTCGCAAAATCCACTAAATTTAGTCTTCAATGACTCTGTATGAGATTTTACCCCAAAGTCTTCATATGTTCCTTCTTTGCTGTTGTTTGGAGAAACACTATTGGAGTGGATAATGTTGAAAGTTAGGTACGACATTGGCCTAACGAGACCCACGGCAAAAAAACACCGGAAGGGAAAGGAATTGTCATATTTTACTTCCAAAGCTCTCTTGGCTAGATGTGTTGAGAATTCTTACTATTATAATTAGCTTTCCGTGAATCCCTACTTGTAAAAAGCTTGGTTGGATTTAATTCTAACATAAGTTAATAAATTGAAATGGCAAATAATGAATTTGCAATCACGCCACGTGCCACAACCACATTAGCACCACTTTTATGCACGTTTAGATAGATATTAAAGGGGGATCAACCATCCAAGATAGACAATAAGGTGAACCTTGTATTATCGAAATAAACTCGAAAACATAAGAAATGCAAAGTAAAACCTAGAACGAACATCAATTGACTTTCCCGCAGTTCTTCCTAATCTGACCACTTGAGCCGGTGAGCGGGCTGAGATTACCCATCTTGACCATGGCATTAGTAAAATCTGTCATGAAAGTTGTCGAGTTACTGTTGTAAGCATTCGCTTGAGTGTCCGTGGAGCCATTACTAAACAATTGATGCTCTGAGTCAAGAAGACCCTTTTGGATATGCAAGTTCTTGTGTTAGAGATAATTAGAGATTTTGGATAATTTCCTATATCATAGATATTTGATAATTCTATTGATTATTTGTATTTCACAAGATTATACATATGTTGCAAGTATATTGCACGTATATCTCCTTTTAATTGTATATATCTTGATTGAGATATTATATTAGAGTTGTCATATAATGAAACTTATAAATAGGCCAATGTATTCTTCATTAATATATATTATTGAAACACACAGAAAATTTCACAATTCTCTCTTCCAATTTATTATTCTCAACCAAGTAAGCGTTGTCGAAGGACGTCGGGCTTGTGACGTCGAGAGGAGAGAGGTTTTTGTTACCTCCAGAGCTGGGGCTGTTTGCTTTTAGTGACGCTGTGTTGATGTTCTCGTTGTAAAGCTGGTCTCGAAAAATCAAGCATCGGGCTTGAACTATCGTGTGCAATCCTGTTAACAATAGAACAATTTTTGTAAATTGATTTCAATATATCAATGGAGCATTATTATAAATTATCTATTAAAAGGTGCAAAAAAAAAACATACAATGACCTAAGAGTGCCACCATTTCTTTGTGGTGGGAAAATTGTCCAAAAAATCCTAAACCTATTAAACTTTTGCCAATTCAATCCTAAATCTTTTAAATTTGTCAATTGAGTCCATCCGGCCAATTTTAGCCAACCGGTGCTGACATGGCCGCTAGCCGGTGCTGGTCGTTTGGCCAACGCTGACGATGCAATTTTTAAATATTTTTTTTCAAAATTTTTAATATTTTTTTCTTCCTTCTTCCCTTTGGCTAGCAACCGACCAGAGACACGGGCCGACAAGGTGAACCCAGCGACGGCGAGGTACCTCGCCGTCATTGGGTGAGGTGAAACTCGACCTCGTCGGATTTGGGCCAGGTGAACCCAGCGATGGCAAGGTCGGCCTCACCGTGGCTGGGTGAGGCTCAACCTCACCGGATCTGGGCGAGATGAACCTAGCGATGGCGAGGTCGGCCTTACCGTGGCTAGGCGAGGCTTGACCTATCCAGATCTGGGCAAGGTCGGCCTAGCAGAGGCGGGCAAGCTTTGTTAGAGGCCAGCGAGGTTGACCTCGCTGGCCCACGCCTCTGGCCGATCGCCGGACTGGCCAGAGGGAGGAAGGCAAAATATATATATATATTTTTAAAATTACCACGTCAGCTTTGACCGAACAGTGCCGGTGGCCACATCAGTACCGGCTGGTCAAAATTTGCCGGATGGACTCAATTAGCAAGAAATGAAAAGGTTTAGGATTGAATTGGCAAAAGTGTAATAGGTTTAGGACTTTTTGGACAATTTTTCCTTTCTTGGGCAGTGAAGCCTTTGTTTGAGAAGGCAGAGATGAGATCACTGAGGTTCAAACTTGGGGCAGGAATGTTGCTATTAGTAGCACTTCGGTTTGCGGTGGTTGAGTCTCTTCTTCCAAGTGAGACTATCCAATTTGGGCCACCTAACTAAAAAATAAGTACAACGACGGAATCTCATGCAGCGATTGCCAAGATGTCCGCTCAGGACACGACCCTAGCGCACTTGCTCTCTAGTTGGGACTTGATCGTGTCGGTCACCTCGATTCCCCATATGGAATTGGCGTTTGGGCGGGCGTTCTTCTCCCCGGTGAAGTTCGCGGTGTCGTCCAACAAAATCGACGCATCGCATCCCTATTTCATGTTTTGCGCCACACATTGTTAATCAGTCGTTCTAGATAGAAAACCGATCCGGTTGAATTCATTAGATTCGATGGTTGCAAACAGGTTAATGGCTACAATTTTTCCTGAAAATAGAGTATGGACATTGATTGTTTCCCTTATCATTTTCCCCCTTTCTTGTCCCCCATTATGAACGCCTAGAGAAACCAGTTTTGACGGGGGTGCCACTGAATAGGAAGCTCTCCAACTTTTCTCATGCCATAGTAGGAGCAAACCACAGTCTGTCAGGACAAAATGATTGTGCTCTTGCGTTCGAGAGAGAGATCCTTTGAAGTGTTCTTTAAATCAACACTACAAAAAAAACGGATTTTTGCCACGAAAATTTGCGACGAAAAAATTTTCGTCGCAAATTTGCGACAAATTTTCCAACGAAAAGTAAAATTCGTTGGAAATTCCTAACGAAAAATTTTCGTCGCAAAATTCCTTGGAAATTTCCAACCAAAAATTTTTCGTCGCAAATTTCCAACGAATTTTGCAACGAATTCAAAAAAACCCGGTATTAGTCGGCATTTTTTATATTCGTTGGAAAATTCGTTGGAAATTTCCAACGAATTTTCCAACGAATTTCAATTTTAAGGGGAATTTTTTTAGTGTGTACTATTTTCGTTGGAAAATTCGTTGGAAATTTCCAACGAATTTTTTTTCGTTGGAAATTTCCAACGAATTTTCCAACGAAAATAGTACACACTAAAAAAATTCCCCTTAAAATTGAAATTCGTTGGAAATTTCCAACGAATTTTCCAACGAATTTCAATTTTCCGGGAATTTTTTCCGTGTGTACTATTTTTGTTGGAAAATTTGTTGGAAATTTCCAACGAATTTTTTTTGTTGGAAATTTCCAACGAATTTTGCGACGAATTCAAAAAAAATCGATTTTTTTCGGCATTTTTGATATTTGTTGGAAAATTCGTTGGAAATTTCCAACGAATTTTCCAACGAATTTCAATTTTCCGGGAATTTTTTCCGTGTGTACTATTTTTGTTGGAAAATTCGTTGGAAATTTCCAACGAATTTTTTTGTTGGAAATTTCCAACGAATTTTGCGACGAATTCAAAAAAAAATCGATCTTTTTCGGCATTTTTGATATTCGTTGGAAAATTCGTTGGAAATTTCCAACGAATTTTCCAACGAATTTCAATTTTCCGGGAATTTTTTCCGTGTGTACTATTTTCGTTGGAAAATTCGTTGAAAATTGCAACGAATTTTCCAACGAAAATTGTACACGCTGAAAAATTAGAAATATTCGCGGGATTTTGAATTTGAATGTCTCTCTCTCTCCTCTCTCTTCTATTATCGCGTCCCTCACCTTCTTCACCACACACGTACACACGCACACATGCAGAGAAAGAGAAGCAGAAGCAGAAGCAGAAGAGCAGAGAGAGCAGACCACCGCTCCGCCCTCCTCCGGTCCATGAACTCCTCCGACGCTCGCGTTGCCGGCGACCACCGCTCTGCCCTCCTCCAGCTCGTCGGCATCGTCCCCACCCTCGCCGCCCCCGATGACCTCTGGCCACTTCGTCCACCTCGACCGCCTCCTCCTCGCCCCCGACTCCCCTGTCCCTCGCGCCTCCGGCCTCCGCCCCCTCCCCGGCCGCCACCCCTTCCTCGGCTCCCCCGAGCCCCTCGTCGCCCGCCTCTCCCCCTCCTTTTCTCGACCGCCTCCTCGTCGCCAGCCCGCGACGAGGCTGGGCCTCGCCGGCGACGAGCTCGAGCTCGCCCAGATCTGGGCGAGCTCGGCCCTCGCCGGCGACGAGCTCGAGCTCGCCCAGATCTGGGCGAGCTCGGCCCTCGCCGGCGACGAGGCTAGCCCTCGCCGGCGGCGAGGGCGATTTTTCGAAAAAAAAAATTTTGTTGGAAAAAAAATTTCCACGATTTTTCGACCAAAAAAAAATTGTAATTTTTCCAACGAAAAAGTTTTCGTTGGAAAAAAAATTTTCCACGATTTTTTGGCCAAAAAAAATTTGTAATTTTTCCAACGAAAAATTTTTCGTTGGAAAAAATTTTGCACGATTTTTCAACCAAAAAAAAATTTTGTAATTTTTCCAACGAATTTAGTTACGAGTTTTCCAACGAATTTTCCAACGAAATAAAATTCGTCGCAAATTTCCAACGAAAATTAAAATTTTTCGTTGGAAAAATTTCCAACGACCTATTACCAACGAATTTTTTTTCGTTGGAAAATTCGTTGGAAATTCATTTTCCAACGAATTTTTCCAAATTTTTCGTTGGAAATTTCGTCGGAAAAAATCAGTTTTTTTGTAGTGCAAGGTTTGTAGCAACACGGCATGTTCTTTGATATTTATGAGGGGGAGTTTAATGACCAAGTATATATCGATTAAATTGAAAATCTTGGCAATTTCCAATCTATACCAGAGAAAAAAAGAACAACCCGTTAATCTACTCGAGAAGTTATAAGCATGTCATATTTGTTATTAAAAAATCAATCGGGCTTTGAATATCAAGATCGAAATGGAGACGGCATGTTTGATGGAGAAAGGTAAAGAACATGAAGAGGATAACAAAGAAGGTACGCTAAATTGTTTAGTTAATTTAGATTGACACTCCAAATTTTGTGTGGAAGCAAACTAGTGAGGCCATATACAAGGCGCGATTCACTTGTTCAAAGATCTAATAAGATTTTAGAATACCATTTGATGAACAAATTTCCATTAAAAATTATAATTTACTATAAAATATCATCTTTAATGTAGAAAAGTATGGCAACCACAGTGACGGGGATCAAAATGTGATGAAAACCTAATGAAAAAGACTGATTGGTTTGCCAAATGCGATAAATGAAGTATGGTCAACCACCGACATAAAAAGCAAAGGCCCTCTTTCTCTCTCTTTCTTTTTGCCAGCTCCAACGTTTAGGACTTTGCATGATCTGATTCATCGAGTTGGTTGGATTTAATAGTTAATCACACAGACAAACACATATCTAATCAACATTGTTTTTGTAATAAGAGAAAATTAGAACATGCATTGTCGGTGTAAAGAAAACTTTACATAGCCATCCTAATCCACCTTCATTTGAGGATTCTTATTACCAACTCCCTCACTAACCGCAAAATTAAGGGTGGATAAGGCCGTTTGTGAAAAAAAATATATTTTTACGACGGCAGTGTATTGTAAGAATAGTCATGAAAAAGTTTTTATGAATTACCAAATATTCCTCTTTGTTGAACTAGTAAATATAAGATATGGTTTCCGTATATATAAGGATGAAATTTTGTACATAATGGACTCCAATGTCCTAAAGATAGCATCTTGTTCTAGCTGAGATTTACAAAAAAAAATTAGAAAATTGAATTAGAAATAGTGTAGTAAACTCTTCTAGGATACTTACACACGACCCAATTGTTTGTGTGTGTATGTATATATATCTTCTCACGGTCCACATCTTATTGTCAGTTAGTCATAATATCTTATTTCTTGTAACAAGTCATACTAAAATACTCCAGAGTCCTATAGTATTCTTTTTGGGTAAAGATGCGCAGACCCATCTTAGATAAATAAACTCCAGACCCCATGAAATACCCCACTAACCTCATGGACTCCATATAACAAGAGCCAAACTCTGGGGGATTGCTCAAACACAGAGCTTATTACCCTTAGTGGTCTAGAGATTTGAACTCTTCTCTGGCGCCCTAATTTGTATATGCATCAATCCCTTGGGTTAATCAGTGATATTCCTTTGCGTGCCTCATTTTGCAAACATTTCGAGTGATTACTAATTATACATATTCTCCTTTATAGTCCTTTTGATTAGCTTAAAAGCAAATTAATCAATTCGCCAGACCAAACAGAACCAACTAGCAATTTCTTGGATTTTTGCAGCTGTCGCGGTGCTGGCTCTTCGCAGTTCTAGTCAGCTTGTGCTATGATAGCAGGCGCATAGGAGATAAACCGAGCACCATCATCTTGCCGGAGAAAATGCAACGACCAAGGCTTCCTAACAAGCCACGGAGCTTCACTGTCAAGGATGTATCCAGTGCAACGCCGGGTTTGGCGAGTATGAAGCACTAGGAAGTGACTACAGAGGTTCTTTTCAAAAGGGGAAAGCTACAGAATGGCTGCCCCGTAGCTGTGAAGTGGTTCTCGGCTGATTTTTTTGAACTCAAATGGATTAGATGGGCGAAGAATTTTGAAAGGAATTTGCGCCATCAGTCGTATTCGTCACCATTTCTCCCCAAATGGAGGTCTTGATAGTTGGAGCCGGCATTTTGCCGTGGACAAGGCGGTTCAAGGTCGTCAAGGATATGGCGGAAGCTTTGAGTTTTTTGCATTCAAAGAAACTTGCACACGAGAACATGAAGACGACCAGTGTCCTTCTCAACGTCACTTTCCGTGCTGTATTAGGGGATTTTGGATTTGTGCTCTCCAATTCGGGATCAAGAAAGTTCGAGTCAGCAGCAAGTCAAGTGGCCGATGTCTTTGAGTTCGGGGTCTTTGCTATGGAGGTCAGTGCAGGTAGGAGGAGGAGCGACCCGCAGGTGGAAGAAGAAGAAGAGAAGGATTTGCTGGATTTTGCATGGAGAATGCATGAGAGAAAAGAGAAGGTGAAGGTGTTTGATAGGACCGATGGGCTCGTTGGTCAACCTTGAACAAGCAATTCGAGTTCTGGAGATTGGTTTGCCGTGTACCGTGAATGAGAGTAAAGGTAGGCCTAGCATGGAGGAGGCGGTCGATCTCCTGGCCACAGACAGACCGATTCCTGAGCTGCCACCAAGTCGACCTGTCGCTTTGTTCCCTTATAACAGCGCTACAGGTCTCTGCGCTGGCTATTCTTGTGCGCCTCTCCTGTGATTTCTGGCCCTATGGAAGCTGCTAGATTTGAAAGACCCCGTCTCCACGCATTGCAAGATATGGAGATTCTGAATTGATATCTTAAGACTTCGGTACAACCGGTGTTATGATGATTAGACACGATGTGTCGATGGGTCGGGTCGGGTCGAGTTCTACTAGTGTCCAACCTGACCCAAATCATACGTGTTCATGTTCTCTCTCACCCAAACCTGACCTGAATCGCATAGGACCCGTACTGAAATCCGGGTCGGTTCGGGTCGGGTTCGGGTCCGGGTTTCCGGTTATTTTTTCCTGTGGGTTTGCCAAACCAGCAAACCTTTTTTAATGCTTCTCGATGACATCATGAGTATTTAAACCTATCTTCCCTTATCAACACAGGCAGACACTCTTCAGATTGTGATATTAAATCCTTGGAGTAAGATTGCAATTTCACACTGCTATGTAATTTGTCAAGAGTCCTCCATGTAACCGCATCAGGAGCTAGACCATTCTTCTTCATTTCACCGAGGATTTGAGAAGCCTCTCTTTTCAATCCTAATTTACAGGCTTTATCAATCAAAATGTTGTAGCAAAAAATATTCGGAGAAACCCCAGAGTCTACCAGTTAATAAAGAAAATGACAAGCCCCGTCCAGATCACCTTATATACAAATTCCTTTGAGTAGGGCTGCATACACGTAGTTGTCACGCATTGGGGATGGCCAGATAACATCGTCCCATAAGCTCTTAGCTTTGTCTACTTGATTACGATTACATAGACCGGAAGGAGTGTTCTCTCAGAAGAGCCTAGGCGGACTGTGGCGAGCTCGTCGGATTGGAGCTTCCTCGGGGAGTGACAACCAAGATGGAGGCGGAATCAACCCGGCAACAAAGGGGGAGACCGAGATGGCCTCAATTGAGGGGGCGGTGAGGGTAGGAGATGATGGGCATGTGGAAGGAGACGAATTGTTCTGTGAGAGAGAGTGTATCACGAATTGATACTTAGGGTATCAACTCAGTTTTGGTAAAGTAACGTGTTTTGGTTCGGTTCGTGTTATGACCCGAACCAAACCGAAATAAGTCACAATACCCATTTTATAATTGTATACCCGAACATAGTAAAACCCAAACCGAAAATATCCTAAAATTTCGGGCCAGTGCGGGTCGGTTCGTGTTTCAGTTCGGGTACAATGTTTGGTTTTGACACCCCTAGACACGATCACTGATTGTTAATGTTGGGTGATTGAATATTCCCATCTAAAATTTAGACTCTGGTCCCGTGATCGTGCTAAAAAGAGATCGAATGTCCAAGGGAGTTTCATGCTTGAGCTGGCAGCTGAAGTAATGTTTGTGCTATATGTCCGTAGTCGATGAAAACTTGCGAGGCCTCCTCAACTCTCAAAAGAGATATGAAAAGATGACAAACCACATGAGCCTTCGTTTTATGCGTCCACAGGTCATCAGAAAATGCAGAGAGAAGCAAGATGTTACAAACAAAAGCAACGACTATCCACAGCACAGCACCAAAGTCAGCGTTGATAGGTCTGTTTTCTAATCGACACGCGAGGTGGAGACAGGATAGTGAGACTCCCATGTCATACCCAATACTAGCGGCAATAATGCTTCTTATCGACTGGTACGAATAATTTTCTGATGACCATCAGCCTGCAACTTGGTCAATGCATACTCATCCAAAAGTGACAATAGCAAAGTTGCATGACTTCTCTGTACAGTATTTACAGCTAAATCTGCTAGAACATTGATGCTGAGGCTGTAGGAAAAGCAAAACAGTTTCAGCTAGGAAAAAGCAAATACATGCTTCCAACTTCTATTGACTTAACCGGACAATGATTTAAAAGCTCCCGCAATATGCTGTACACGTACTCTGCGACAACATGGCCATAACTAAGGAGTTCACTATAGATACCAAAATCAGGGACCGAATTATGGACACGATATGATCAAACTTTTCGGATATATAAGTTTTCAGCAGCTAAGGATGATACAGGTGTCCATTAACCACTCAAATAGTGCCTCTAACTGTTCTGCCTCTTGATGGAGGCAAAGGAGCAGTGCAAGAAAGAACATTCTAAGAATGTTGGCATGCACGGTGTTCGGGACGGGAGAGAGACAAAAATTTACTCCATTCTTTCAGCATGTGAAGTTGTACCCTGATCTAGAAGGCAACACCTATGCTTTTCTCACTTGTTATTTGTACGAACTCCACAATTGACAGTACCTTTCATTTGCTCTTGAGCCACCTTATGGTCAAAGCTAGCCGAAGAATAGCACAGATACTGTAGCTCCTCCTTGCATCCTCTGCTGCTCTTTTATGTTCGCCTCAAAGTTCAAGGAAAACCTGCTCCTGTACCTAGTCTAGTACAGATTTTACTAAACAATTTCCCCAGTAAGGCAGTAATTATACATCCACCAAAAGCAATTTCCAAAATTAAACCTCATCATCACACCAAGTAGGAGTAACATATGCATTAGTTTCTCCATCAACATTTGACAGCCCAAGAACACAGCGATACTCCTCTACAACCCGATCAATGAGCAGATAAGAGGCGATTGAAGCAAATACTTCAAGCTTCACTGTAAACCAAGACGGACGTCATGAATTAACCGACATAAACTATGGATCTATGCTTCTCGCTCCTTGAAGATGGCCAGAATTTGACGATTGAAAAGGCTTACGAGAAACTAAAACACAGCAATCGATTTGTCCCTATCCAATGGTGCTAAATAAGTTTTTCCAGCAGAATTTCATCAAATTTCTTTCCATCAATGAAACAAGGAACTGAAACCGATCTCGTCATAAGAATTCTCAGTGATTTGCAACAGA
This sequence comes from Syzygium malaccense, assembly GCA_031216405.1. Lineage (NCBI taxonomy): Eukaryota > Viridiplantae > Streptophyta > Magnoliopsida > Myrtales > Myrtaceae > Syzygium > Syzygium malaccense. Next base: position 19,445,424 of record CM062253.1, read on the forward strand.
TCAATGACTAAACTTATGCACAACTAAGAACTTTACGAGTATTTCACAAGACGATACAGAAAACGAATGGATGCATCATCATCAATGATTAATATGAACAAAAGAATTTTAACTCCCATGGAATCATCCAACTCTTACATACACCAAAAGCACCCCCAGAAAGAGAGAAAATAAAAAACGCCAAAATTCAATTGGCCTCTCCCATTATGCTCAGAAAAGCCCGAAAAGAACCGAGAACCCTAGCACAATCAACCAAACAATGTGGACCAAGAGCAGCGCCTGACCCGACAACGGACCCGACCCGCCGCTCCCGACCTCGCAGTAGCCCAATTTCGCGACTCCCACGCCGGAGCACGCGGCGTCGGCGCAGCCGCACCAGTAGGTCACCCCGTCCACGCCGCAGACCGGGTCGGCACGGAAGCACTTGACCGGGCACGATCCGGGTCGGGCTTCCCCGGAGCAGAGGCCTCCGCCGTCGCCCTCCTCGGTGGGCAATCTGATGGCCGAACCGGAGATCCGCTGCTGCTCCTCCTCCGATCCGACGGCGGAGGAGAAGAAGAGGAGGGCGGCGACGACAACGAGATAGAACTTGGGAACCGGGGGATCACCCATGATCAAGGGCTCCGGCGAGCTCTCCAACGGAAAAGCTCGCGCCTTGAATGGGAGCCCAAGATCAAGAAAATTCAAAGGGGGGCGAAACAGTGGGAGGCTCCACGAGAGAGATTCGGAGGTGAAGAAGAAGGGAACGACGCGATCTGGGTCGAGCAAAACGGATCTATTCTCGGGCTCGAACGCGAAGGATCCAATGGAAAACGGAGTTCCAGGACGAACGTCGGAGAGACCAAGAAAAGGTCGTCGTCGTCGTTTGTTGGCGCGGCGGTTGGACAACCTGCGGCGCTTGACGTTCGAACGACCATCGTTGTTTTGCTTTTCTTTAATATACTTTTTTCCGTTCTGGACGGCGTCGTCGTCTTTGATTAATTCAATTTCTCTAGAAGCCTGGCCTTACGCGAAATCTAGGGTTTGTATTCCTAGCTTCCTTCTATGATAGTGACAGGGAGGAGAGAGTGCTTGATCGCTTGGTTGGCTTGGGATGGATTTGGATTGGTTCACTTAACAAAAATTACAATTTTTTCAAATACATATATATGTTATTACGAAAAAAATCATATGAATTCTTTTATTTTTGGTCAAAAACTCTATAAGGATATAAATTATTTATGAATTTTGGCCCGATGTGTAATGTAATCTATGAAATTTTCAATTGTTCAATATGCTCCATGAACTTTAACTCAATGTGTGCAATGTGGTCTCCGAACTTTTAATCTATTAAATCATGTTTAGTCTCTAGACCATACAAAAATGTTCAATATTGTCCCTGATCTTATATTAATGCAAGGATAATATTAAACATTTTCATATAATTCAAGGTCTACATGTCCAAGGATCATATTGAACAAATTAAAAGTCTAGAGACCATATTACATATCGTATTAAAGTTTAGGGATCACATTGAATAAATTAAAAGTTCAGGGACCACATTACATATTGGGTTAAATTTTAGGGACCATTTGTATCATTATCCCATATGAATTCACAGACATATATTATCATGTTTTGAAGGGTTTCAACTAATTCGAATACAAGTTAAATATTTCTTGGCTTTTAACAAGTAAGAACATGCCAATAAGTTCTAAAGCAATTAAGACATCTATCATAACTGGACTAAGTTTTTCCAAGGTTTTTTTCGAGACGAGAATATTTTGACGTATGCTCACCCAATAATGAACAGCATAGTTATGTCGATCTAGATGACAACAAAACCCCACATGTAGCATAGTCTGTCGTGTGTTGGACTACTATTCCTCTCTAGTGGAAAAAGAAAATCTTTAGAGTCTCGTATCGTTGCATTACGCTAAAGGTACTAGTTCGTCATTGCCAATCTCGCTATGAGGAGATGTAAAGTGTTGTCACCTTTCAAATTGACGCCTAATTCCCTAAAAAATCTTAAATTTTAGGCCAAGCCCCAAATCTATCCCGAACTTTTTTTCGTCTCAGAAAAAATCTTAAACTTTAGGTTCAATCTCAAATCTGCTCCAAAACATTTTTTTGTCTCAAAACCCCCCCCCAAACTTTAATTCTAGTCTTAAATATGTCCCGAATTTTGTTTTTTGTAAAAAAAAATCACCAAATCTCAATCTATTTACAAAAACCCAACCCGTGTGTTTTAGTCCAGACTTGATGTGTCATTTCCACATCAATAACAATCCACATTAGCAAAGTAATAGGGCGATAGGTATGGACCGACGTCACATTTCCACTTATATAACAAATCCAACCCAATAAAGATTGTTGAAATTCTCAAAAATAAAACCGTTCTAGGATATGAAAGTTATGGATGATAACAAATTCACCAAAAAATCTTTTTTGGTCTAAAAAAATCCAAAACTTTAGGTTCAGTCCAAATTTGTCCCAGACTTTTCGTTATCTAAAAAAAAGCCACATTACTTTGCTGAGTGTGGATTTGCTATCGGCATGAAAGCGCCACGTCAAATTATGACTGGATTATGGGGATAGATTTTTAAAAATAGATTGAAATTTGGTGATTTTTTTTACACAAAACAAAATTTGGGGTAGATTTGGGATTGAATTTAAAGTTCGGATTTTTTTTTCTAAGGCTAAAAGAATATCAGAGCAGATTTGAGACTAGACCTAAAGTTTATGATTTTTTTTTGAGATAAAAAAAATTCGAGGCAGATTTGGGACTTGACCATAAAGGTCTCGTGCCGACAAGAAAAAGGGGCGACGCTAGCTGCAAGTCATTAACTCGATTAGAGTTGTCGTTCTATTGATCAATTCTGACCGCGATAGACTACGACGTGCCTTATCATCATAGTTAATTTTTGTCTCCAGGAATGGCAAAAATCCCAACTTGCGGTCGACCGTCTTCACGAGGTAATCATGGAGATATTGTTGAATGGGGAAATCGAGAGCTAGGAACAAGGACCAGAGACCTAATATTACTCGACCAACTCAAGAATTCGAGTGAATCGCCTTGTTACGGGGCATCGCGCCAACAAAGCAGCTCGAACGGAGATCGTGACGCGCGCGCGCTCAAGCACTCAACAGCGATAGTAGCAATGACAGTCCTACTGGCCGGTGACGTACCTGCACCCGTAGAACGCATCCTAGAAGAGGTCTTCGCCGTGGTCGCTCTTGCATTTCGCCACAGGAGCCTGGTCAGTACACTTACGGAATTCTGTGAACTCATGGCACGAAATCGTGTCCAACCTCACTATTTTTCCGTGAGGCCTCACGTACATGGCTGCAATTTTCCATCAACCAAGAAACGTCGGTAAAAAAGCGAGTTTATAGTCACTTCACGTTTTGCAAAGCAAGATCGCCACATAAAAACTCAGACAAAAACCCGAAAAAAACAAGGGCCACGATGCAGAATTGCGCGAACGAAAAGCTTGGCCATCTTAGCAAAGTGACTGCTGAGTTGAAGTTAGATAGGAGAGCTGAGTGTAATGTGGAGAAGGCGATGCAATGTCTGGATGTGATTTGATCCAGGGGGCTGATAATATAGCTTGTACGAGGCAACATCGATAGGAAAGTGACTCTGTAAATCCAGAGATTTAGGGATGTATGCCTGTTGTTTCTAAATCCCCGCTTGATCCTTTTGCTTGAATTTACAACGTTAATTGGAAGAATATCTGCATTCCTATGATACGGTAGCAGGATCGCTTTCATGCATTGAATAGCTGACTACATTGAATTTCTCTCGACAGTGGTCATGTGTTCTTGTTCCTTTTAGGGATTCAATCACAGTTTCGGAAGCTTTCTTAGGCTTCGTTCGTTTCCGAAAAAATATTCTCCTTTTGGAAAATATTTTTTCGAAAATCATTTTCCTAGAAAATATTTTCCCAGAACATAATTTTCCGGTGTTCGGCGACCAATATGAAAAAGTTTTGGAAAATATTTTTCGCCGGCGGCCGGCGGGCGGCCGGCGGCGATCAGCGGCGGCCGGCCGGCGGCGGCGGCGGCCGGCGGCCGGCGACGGCCGGCGGCGGCGGCGGCCGGCGACCGGCGGCGGCCGGCGACCGGCGGCGGCCGGCGACCTTAGTGAAGAAGAAGCTTCGGAAAATGATTTCCGCTTTTGAAAAAGCGGAAGTCATTTTCCATAAACTTAGGCTATTTTGTGAGAAGGAGAAGGAAAATATTTTCCCACGGAAAACGTTTTCCACCCCCCGAATACCGGAAAACCCGGAAAATATTTTCCGGAAGAATATTTTCTGCCAAACGAATGGAGCCTAGTGTAGGATGTTCCCTGAAGGAAGTAAATCAGCATATTCACCTGGTGATTCCGAGTGAATCACAGGATCTGTAAAGGGTTCGACACGACCGGGCAATCGAAGTGAATTACGCGACATTAAATGATATCGGACATTAGACTTCGCAATCAGTTTTAGGTTGTATAATTACCCTTCAAGTGAGAGTGCACGTGCCAAAATTATGATTCAATTCCTCAAGCTCTAGCATGGAAAAATGTAGTTTCTCTAAAACTTCATATTAGGTGTTGTTTTTTAAGGGATAAGGTACGATGATATTAGAAGACGAGATTTCTCTGTATGAAAAAGGATTGCCAAATTTAGACTTTATGAATCAAAATTACAGGCTGAAAGCCCAATTCGTCCCGAGGCGATTTATCGAATCGAAGGACCCAATGGGGCCAATACCTCTATGGTACGAAAACCATGTTGTTTGAATTGGCTCGCTTTGGATTTGCCAACTCCTCGATGATTGTCAGGGGATTGATATGAGCGACTCGCGGGATTAACTGACTCAATGCGATTCTAGCGGTGTTTAAACAATTATTCGACAAACTCAAGTTCATTGGCCGCAATTATAATCGAATAATTTCTAACCGTCGGGCTACCGGCCTCAACCTCCTAAACACATCCCAACATAAAACCCTTTTCGAGAAAAGAGAAAACAAAGGGCATAATCCTGTTGTCTAAGAGTGAATTAAGATTCCTCAAAACAGCATCGAATTCCCCAAGGCCCAAAGTAATGGCACTAGAAAATAGATGGCGAGCTCTCAATTTGATCTTTACCCATGTCCAACTGAAAACCCTTGACCAGATCTTCAATAAAAACCCGCCAAATATCAGAAAGATGACTGCATCCGCTTTGCACCTATCCAATCCAAGTCCTTCCACTCTGTCAACGCATGATCCTTCCAAGGCAGACAGACACCCAAGAACACATCAACAGAAAGGGCCAAAGCCAACCTTGTTCTCGCAATAACGTGAGAGAGACAGAAGCATTAACTGTCAAAGACTAACCGTCCCTAACCGCCGAAACCCCATACGTACCACCATGAAAATCGCCAAACCCAGATACACACAATCTGTCCAAAACCACAAAAGGGGGGCCTCGACACAGCGCCAACCATCTCACGATCTCCGAAAAACCATCAGCTCCAATGTTCTAATATTAGCACCCTGTCTCCGTCTATAACTGTTTGCTCCTTCCCTTATTGAAAAAGCGCCGAGCTTTCTTCCCCAACTGCCCCCACCACAACTCATTCCCAAACAAGAGCCCCTTGCGCGTGAGTGACCATGGGAGGTTGTGCGAGCAAACCCAAGGAGATCGACGGAGTCCTCCCTGTGGAGACTCCCGCCACCGAGACCGTCCCTCAGGTAATATTAGTCGAAGCGTGCCGCCCCGCGAGGCCATTACTGAGTCATCGTCAATCCCCTATAGCTCGCTGATTCGAATTTCGATCACGTAATGATTGTTTCTGGCGTGTGGGTGATGATAATGGGTTGTAGGAAAACGGCAATGGAGAGGAGACTCAGAAGGAAGCCCCACTGGTGGATCTTTCCGAGCCCAAGCCCGACGAGACCGCGGAGGCTAAGAGTGCCGAGGCTGAAACCGTCACCGGGGAGCTCGGCACTTTGGCCTCGGAATCACCTGTCGAGCCAACAGAGACCAAGTTCGAAGCAGCTGAGGTCACGACGACCGAAGAGGGGAAGGAAGCCGCGGAAGCGAAGAGCTCCTGAGGTGAACGCCATGATGCTCCACTTGTTATAACAAGATTTAATTTGAAATTGAATTTGTTTCCTGTGTATCGATCAAAAAGAAAAAAACCGAATTGTGCTAGACGTTTTGATATCCAAATAATCTATTTCTTCTATACATCTTGAGTTGCATTTGCCAAGATTTCGGCGAAACCTTTGATATCGATTCGACAAAAAAGGTAAGAACATACATCACCACCACTTCATTCATTTGAACACTTTCCCTGGAGCTCCTGTCGACATTAGGAATCGCGGGCTTTATTGCTTATATCTTTAACCGGCATCTGCACAAACGGTCAGGTTTCGATTCCTTTCTCCTAAGTTCGCCATGGCCGAAAAGTTTCAGGACCCAAGTCTTACTTATCATCTCCAGATACAACGTCCTGTAATGAATCAATCAATCAGCAACAAAACGATCAATGCATAGTGGTAGAAACAAGAGAGCGACCATGCTACTTCGTTCTTTTCCCTAAACCGTCTGTTGAAGTTGAAGCCATTCAGCTTGAAAGCAATGGACAGGACGCTAATTCCTAGAGCCGTGAACCGCACACATATCTGCTGCGGGCCAAGTAGCTAGGATGATGTGTAAAATGCTGGGTATGGTCAAAACTGGCATGTTAGAACTCAACGGCAGGGCTTGTCTTGGATCGACCGTCTTTGTCCTCTTGCACAGATGGTTGAACTCCCAAAAAGTCGAAATTGAAGGTCCCTTTCGGATACGTTCTCAGTGAATTAGATTAGTGTAAGCTGACGCGCGTTCGTAGTGCGCATAAGGTCGTAAAAAAGATAATTTGCAAATAGATTTTCAAGATTTGACAAGTGCAACAAAACATGACAGTACAGCCGATCAAGGTGCTGATGGATCTTAAAATTCCTTGCTTCATATCCCATCAACTGTATGCGAATTGTTTTGGATCGAAACTATCCGGACTGATCTTAAGTCTGAGTTTGGCCAGTTCGGGGGATTTGTAGGGTGTTTCATAGCCTTTAGTAGTCGATCATCTATGTTGATGTCTCTAATTTAAAAAAAAAAATCTATGTTATCATCATAAGATGAAATAATTAAAGGGCTCGTGCTTAAACACTTGATCTTTTTTTATGAGATAATTACATAAACAATCCCTAAAATTTAGCCTCATTTGCAATGTCGTCCCTAGATTTTTAATTTATTCAATATGACCCTGATATTTAATTACAATATTGAACACTTTCATATAGTTCATAAACTAAATTGGACATTTGCTAAAATTTCAGGGATCATATTGAATAAATTAAAAGTTTGGAGACGACATTACATATTAAGCTTAAATTAAAAGATCATATTGAATAAATTAAAAATTTAAAAATAAAATCACATATTTAATTAAAATTTTGGAGGTGATTTATGTTATTTTTCCTTTATTTAGTGCAACGTAAGCTGTCTTTGACTTTGCTTCTCTGACATTAACTAGCTCTGGGGAAACTTTATGATTCGCATCAGATTTTGTCAGATTCTCCACTTAAAGGCAGCTTCGTGCCTTTCAACCAAGGCCCATTTCACTTGCTTCGATAACACGTTACGACAACAACCTGTTTTCCTAGGTAAAATATTCGAATTCGATTTTGTGAACGACAATTCAGCGACTCATTCGGCACAAAAATTGTTACAAAAGAAAAATATCAGATCTCGATGCATTAATTGTTTCGCATTAGATTAAAACATTTCTTACCGAAAAAAATGCTTAAGAAATTTCATAACGAGGCTAGCTAACAAAAGCCTATGTATCCTAATCATAAAATTTCTTTTGTATCGTTTGTGATTTTTCTTGTAAATCTGCGAATTGATGGCGATTTTCCCATTCTACTATTTTGATAGCCACTTAGGGGTGATCAGTTCTCGGGTGGGCCTGTATCCACCCAGGAATTGAGAACCAAACCGGAGGGAGCGGTTTCCCATTTTTGCAATCGGGAACCGGTCCACTTAATCCTAGAACTTCTTTTTTTTTAAAATATGTAATCCACAATTAATTACAGGATCTTTATTAGAAGGATGTTAAATCCCTTGTGGGAATTAGTATGAATTAATAGAAAATGCTAAGGAGCCGTTACGAGTGTTAACAGAACGATGAAGGCAAGGACTTGGAGTTCGACGGGGACGGGTAGTTCTGGGGTTTCGAGGTCATTGCCCCGTGGCCATTGTCACTTGGGTGATTGCATGAGTGACTCATTGGTTGTCTGCGTTTGTAAGTGTTTGATCACTTTTTCCTTTTGCTTGCGGTCTGCTTTGACTTGAGGTGCTTTTCGAAAGAACTGATTTTGAGATTGTGGGAGCTGGTTTTTGTTGTCGTGTTCAATCGTGCTGTTTCAGTGCAACTTCATCGGACGCGAGGCCATTCTTGTTTTCTTACTGCGTGGAGTTTCGACTGAAACTTCATAGGGTGACGAAGAAGTTGTGTTGTCATGTATTCAAAGAAGAGGTAATCTAGAGGAGAAATCAAAAGCTCTGAACCTTCCACTACCTCTTCAGCAGAGGAGGGTTGTTGAATCAAGTACGACGAACAAGTTGCATCCGAATCGCCTGTGGATCATCGCGTTCTGATTTCTTTGTTGCAATCTATGTTTCTCTCAATTGAATTGAACGAGTCTTGTGAGGAATTATGGCTTTTTACAGATTTGTAAAAAATATTAAAAAAAAAAACAAAAAAGAAATCGGTCCGAGTTCCACATAAGGAATCAGAAATCAGATTATCGAACCAAAAATCGGATTGGTGTCCCTCGGGAACCATCCAGAACCGACCGGTTCTATCCGATCCAAACAGCTCTTTTTGCTCGCCTCTAAAAGCCACTACATTATATTCGTGTAGTCCGAGTGAAATGACATTACAGAGGCATTCCTGACAAAATCACCTGCCGAAATGATTGGAACATTATGCGAAAGAAACGCAACAGCACAAGTCCAAATCCTTCTCTTTGCCACCGCAAGAGGAAAAGATACGCAGAATATGCTTGCTGCTACAGACAACAGAAGTAAAAAGCAACGACAAAGTATTGGGCAGCTCCATTTCAACTTGGATTGAAACCTACACTGCCCAATTTATTCTAAGGTATTTTTAATGCACTAAAATACTCGAAGATCGATCTATGAACTCGACACATGAAGGCGACACGACAGATTCTCATTGGGCGTCGAATCCATCGTATTAGCTCGAGTGTTTAATTTATAGACCGATCTTCGTCGCCACTAACGTTGTCATCTAACCACTTTCTTCGTCTCCATTGCCTCCGCCGCCGACGTGGTCGTCCTTCTCCCCGTTGTGCGGAACGACGGCCCATCCGAAGTCAACCGTCACGTCCAGGAAGTACAGCATGGCCACCAGCACCAAGCAGCTCACGAACATCGGGACCGGCCCGAAGATCCACAGGAACAGGGGCAGCGAGAAGTAGAACGCGCGGAGGCCGAGGGACCAGAAGTAGCTCCCCCGGTTCACGGTGGCGGCCACGTAGTCCGCCGTCACCTGGTGGTGCCGGTGGTGGGGCGACATCTTCTTGTAGGGCGCGTTCACGAGGATGCTGCCGTGGCTGTAGTAGCGGACGGACTGGACGTTGAAGAGGAAGGCAATCAGGAAGCAGACGAGGATGGCGAAGAACTTGACGGAGAAGCTGCGGGGGCTCTTGTCGCCCAAGACGAAGAAGAAGGTCCGGTGGCCATTGCCGCCGGTCATGAGGACGCCGATGAGGGAGGCGAGCATGATCGCTGTCGAGGCCAGGAGGGTCGACGCCATTATGTTGTTGCGCAGCGTCTGCACCGCGAGCATTCCGTTCTTGGGCGAGTCCTGCCATTTCCATCGCAACAAAACATGCAGAGTCACACGTTGATCAACAAAAGAAACGAGATAACCTATCTTTCGGGGGTGAAAGACGAGAACTTCATGGCATCGGGGAGCATCGATTCGGCCGCCCGAAATCGAAAGAAAAGGAAACCGCGGCAAGAACCGGGTGATCGGAAGGAACAGCAAAACAGACCTCCATCATGGCCTGAACCCAGAAGCGGCGGTTGATGGCGTTGACGCCGATGATGGTCTTGTTCGGGTACCTGACGACGCGGTGGAGCAGCCAGGCATGGTACGTCAGCAGCACGACCAGGCCCGCCGGGACCAGGACGTAATCGAGGACGCTACCCTCCATGGATGACGATCGAAGCCGAAGCTCGCCGCCCTTTTTTCCCTCCGAGCTTCGGTGGGAAGAGAAAGAGGACAAAGAAGACGGGGCGCAAAAGCTTAAGAGGGAGAGACACCGTGCGACTGCGGCACGCGATGTTAATTAAAGGCCGAGGCGGCGAGAGAAATTCGAGTTCGATGTTGCGGACCGCGCGTAGCGGCCTTTCCTCTCTCTCTCTCTCTCTCTCTCTCTCTCTCTCTCTCTCTCTCTCTCTCTGTTTTCTCGCGTTTTAGTAGAGAATAATTATTGTTGTATGGACCGGATGTACGTGGGTGTGGATTTAGGAAATGCATGCACTCGATTCTTTGGATTTCGGAAGAAAAGGAACGAGTTGTTTGGATCTTAATTTCGCGCATTTGAACTTTTGGATTTCGTTAACGGGTGTCCGTGGTGCATTGGTTAGTTTAATCGAGTATTGGGGAAGATGGCTATGTTTGTCTAGAGTTATCGGAAGTCAAGAGGGGATTCGTGCATTTCCGTTAAGATAAAAAATGTTGTATGGAACCACCCGCCTGGGTGGCGCTGCTGGAGATGGCACTCTTCCTCTCGCAAAAGATTGAGTGTTCGAATCCCGGGCGCCGCAAGCTGACTTAACCGGTGCACGTGTGTGGTGGCTAGCACGTGTCGCCCCCAGGGTTTACCTCCCGACTGTCGGCCGTGCGGGGGTTCCCTGGGTTATTAAAAAAAAAAATGTTGTATGAATCTTAAAACGGTTATTGTGTATGTTTTGTTAGTGCCCTTTAAACGCTCGTTAAGGACCCTCTTGAAGCAGGTCCGTAACCTTTAAAAAGAACGAGTTTCTACGGACATTGTTGATATCTATAAATCCGTTTAGGTCAATCAATTTAGTCAATGATCAGGAACACAAATTGTTCCGACCTTAACACGGTTTGTGAAATTCCCGTTCTGTTTTACCAAAAAGTGAAATGTCTCGAGAAAAATGATGAAATGGATGAGATTCGACGAAATTTGAGTTCTTTGTTGCTTTTGGACGGTAAGGCAAATAGATGTGAAAGTAGAAATATGAAGCGCGTTAGATATTAATGTTCCGTTCATTTGGCGGAAAATATTTTCCGAGAAGTTATTTTCCTGGAAAAAGGCATAATTTTCCGGTGTTCGGCTGAAATCTGAAAAAGTCTTGGAAAATATTTTCTGTTGTTTAGTATGGAAAAGATTTTCCTCTTTGCAATACTTTTCATATATTTTAAAAATATTTCTAATTTTCTTTTTTTTCTTTTTCTTTTTCTGCTTTTTCCTTCTTCTTCTTCTCCGGCAGGTCGCTGGCCACGGCCACGACCAATTAGTGGCCACAGGCAAGCTCGACTCCCGCCACAGGCCTGTCGCAACCTCCTTGATCCGGCCTCATCGTCTAGAGGGTTTAGCTAATGGATTACTAAGTTAAACTTAACTCGAGTTCTCCCAAGCCTATACCAATTCGCGACTTAAGATTTTAGTTGTTAACATGCAAATCAATTTCATCTAGGAGTCGCCACTAATCAGTTTTTGGTGAATCGATTAGATACCCAAGTAAAGTACGGGAGAAATGCCTTACTTCTACGAACCAAAAATTTAATGGGTACGGGGACTTGATTATACTAATTAACCAACTAGTGCCCTTTTGGTACCTAACCTTATTCAATCACCGCCTAACATATTTACACTAATTGAGAGTCTCAAAATTCCATCCGTAACCTAACTAAGGGAGGCAACAATCAATATGAACCTAACGTGCCTAATCAATTACATGCAAAGTTAAATTAAACGCATAATTTGAAATGTGTAAATCCAACAACGCGCAATCACACATGGCACTAATCACACAAAAAGGGCAAGAAAGGCAATTCCAAAACCCAAATACCAATTTTTTATTTTCGAATTTTTTTTAAAATATTGATTATTTTATTTTTTTCAAAAAAAATAATTTTTATATTAAAATATTAAAATAATATAAAATGGACCAGGTCGGATCTCCACACCCGACCCGGATCGAGACTGACTCGAGCACACCAACTCGAGTCCCCAACCGGACCAGGCTCATTTATTGAGCCCGGTCTAGCAAATTAAAAAAAAAAAAGAAAAGGGCTAGCCCGAATTTTTTTTTTTAAAAAAGGAACAATAGCCCAGAGCCCAACAGAAAATAAAGCCTCAAAACCTTAAATACACCGGCCCACTCAAACAAAGCCCTAGAGCCAAACCCTACCCGGTTGTGACCCGCTCGCTCAACTTGTGGCTGCCCGACGCCGCGCCTACTGCTCCGCCTTTTACGGCTGGCCCGAATGTCGGCTCCTCCGAGCCCCAGCCTCCACGGCCGATGCTTCGTCTTGGTCCTCGTGGCGGCGAGCATCCTCCACCTGGGTCACCGCTGTGGTGACCGGCGATCGACCGAGGTCATTCAATCCCCGACAAAGGGCTAGGCAGCCGCAAACCAGCCAGGTCCCAGCGAGGGACTGTTTGGCTGCTTCCTCCCACAGTCACGCCCGGATGGCGGCCCGAATCGTGAACCTCCTCCGCCACCCGAACCACAAGCCAGAGATTGAGCTGAGCCAACCAAGCCCCAACGAGAGGCTGGACGGCCACGAACTAGCCAAGTCTCGGTGAGGGACTGGTCAAATCGAGCCCCTACTTGTGTATCTACGAATGCGGACCGTCCTCGTTCGTTAGTGACACACCAAAACTTCTCAGCGAGCAATCAAGACACCACAAAGGAAGGGAGAGACACCAAGGTTCGAAAACGCATCACATGCAAAAGAAAACGACACACGGATCTCACTTAGGCAAAGCACCAAACAGTTGGAGCACATGGCGAAAACGAGAGATTTTCGACTCGGTCGAGGCTCAAACACGTCTGAAATTCACACATAAAAATGCATAGACAAGCAGGATCAAGCTCAAGGTGTCACGGGCCGGAACTCGTGCGAACCGGACAACTGCTACCTCCGGCCAGTGAGCCCGAAAAACAAGGGATGCATACCAGAATAGGGGAAGGAGAAGCGACAGTTTGCGGTGCTCCCTGTCCAGCTCAGCTAGGGCAAATGAGGGCTAACACGGTAGATCGGACTGTGTCCGACCGCCTTGCACTCATCCGAGTCGAAATCATCGAGAAATCAACTCAAGACTTTTGAAGGAAAAAAAAAACTGAGACCCATAGTGGGTGCGAAAGGGAGGCTGCAGGCTTGAGTGGCACAGCCAGATTGATGGGGTGCTCCAAGCTACGAAAGCTCACCGTGCAATTCTAAGGCTGTAAATATATCAAGAAAGAAGATTCAGAAATGGCCACTGCACATCTAACGGAATATGTTATAACAGGTGCCCTGGTAGGGAAAGCATACCAGGCGATAGGGGTGTCAAAACCAAACACAATACCCGAACTGAAACACGAACCGACCCGACCCGAACACGAAATTTTCTTATTGGGTTAGGTTGGATCTCAACTTGTTTGGGTAACAATAAAAAGAATTGGGTATTGTTTGGATCTAAACCCAAACAATAAGCCAACCCAAACAATAACCAAAACCCTTAAGATCGCTCCTTCTCCCAGGACCTTGCCGCTGACTTCTTCTTCCTCGGGTTCTGCTTCACCGCCGCCATCGGCAACATCACCCTCAGCGGCGTCGCCGAGATCGACTGCCGTGGCATCCTCAAGCTCACCAACGAGACGCGGTAAAACCCAGATTGAACCGATGACCATTTGAGCAGCCCAACGCAACATCATCGGCAAGAAGAAGACTTTCAGAGGCTTTGGACAGAAACTCATGCCCAACGCAACTCATGACCTCCTTCCTTTTCTAGTAAGCTGAATTTTTTTTTTTGCGCTAAGAGGTTAGGTATTATTAAAAGTTTTATTTGTCGAAGATGGAGTAGAGCGGAGGTGGTTGGCGTTTTGATGAGTTGACTACCAAAATGGACCTTCTTTCTCTTTTTTGTTCTCCCTTGTTTCCTCTTTGGGACATCGTGATCTATTCTGACTCTGCAAACTCTGCATTATCGTTACAACGTCATGCTTTTTCACTTCAAATTATACGACCCAAGATTAATCTTTCGAACAATGGAGTTGTAGGTAATTACGTACATGTCCGAACAAGGATCGCCTGTTTGAATTAAGTTATTGATTAAGAAGTACATGCATTTATGTTTCCCACATTAATTGCTATGGGGTAATAACATAGACTGGAAAAGCTTTATACCTTTCTAGAGCAGTTGATGATACATTTACTTACAATGCCAAGAACTGTATTGGAAAGTCATGTTAAATCCTGTAGTAGCACTAACTGCTGTTTCAGGCCGTGGCGAAAGATTACACAATGTAGATGCTCATTCTTCTTGTAAACACTACTTACCAACCGCCTCTTTTCGTGAAAAGTTGATCCAGCAAATATGGTGCCTTTTGCAAGTATTCGTGCTTTTATCTTAGAGGTGTTCTTTGTGAATGTCTTTTGGGGTCTATGTAACTGGAGTACTCTTTCATACGGCTTCTTTCATATCCTTCTTGCTTAGTTCTCATGGATACTGAACTTTTAAATGATTAGTAAATCTCTAAACACGAACCCGACCCGAACGGATCCGACCCGAACACGACCTGATTGTGTGGCTATATAATGTTCGGGTCTTGTTTCGGGTCGGGCCAACCACATATATTCATTATTTCGGATCGGGTTGGGTATCATGAAAACCCAACCCGACTCGACGCATTGACACCCCTATCAGACGAGATCATTATCATTCGAATGTCATGAAGGACATTATCAAAAGAAAATCATCATTGAGGAGGTGTTGATTATATAAGCAATTCAAGTTGATTTCAATTGTCTAGCAAACATTCGTTGAAGCAAATAGATGTGAAAGTAGAAACATGAAGTGCGTCAGATATTAAAGGTTGCAAGATTTATAAAGGAAAATGTACAAACAATTAAAAGCTTGGTGGTTTTGCCACTTCTTTGGAATGTATTTGTCTCCACAAGCAAAACTTTAGGCATTGTAATTGGGATGCAATTTAGCAAAACAATTTAGTTTTCACATGATCGTCATTGAGATTGACTCTAACTTGCTAGTCTAGAGCTTATAATTGATAATATTGGCCTTGCTTCACTTAAAGATATCATAAGACTATTGAGATCTCACTTTGAGTTTAAATGCAACGTAATGTTTTAGAAGGAAATCATCTTATTAACTGGCTTGTTAGTTCTGGAATTGATAAGCCTTTAGATACTATTAGGTGATTAAATAGGGATAGTAAATTCTAGATATTAATTTTTATTTTCGGCTTTATCCCTTTTTCATATCAAAATTAAAAAAAATCATATCAAAAATAAAAAAAAATCTGGGAAGAGTAAATTCGCAGGAAAATTAAAGACGAAAGTAAATGTGTATATATTAAAAGAAGTTCTGTGATTAAATGGTTTTATCCCTCAAATGATTATCATTATATTTTTTATATCCCACCACTAACAAATATTTACAAAAAGTAATGGAATTTGATTCCAAACAAAACTTTCTACACTTTCCGAGATTCTAACCACAATTCTCTATCATCTAACGGTGATTTTCCACAATTCTATACCATGTGCTTTTGCCAATCCATCGTCTTTGTTTTCGACTGAAGTGTTGGCAAATCTCTGCTTGGTTCATAAATGGCACCGTTTTAACACTTAGCAAAATCCACAATAATATGTTATAAATGACTTTGTCTGATACACGTCGATTTCTTTCAAATTGTTGACTAATGAAGGATCTTATCGACTAACCTCTGCAATATTTGTTGTCAGCGACTTTATTGGCGAATTATCGTTTATTTTGTATCATTGTTGACTTTTTCTTTGGCCAGACCTTACTTTCGTCAACCAAGCTTACTACTCATCAGTAATAACCAAAAGTTGGTCATTTTATTTGTGTCGCCACATTCCCTAATAGCTTCTAATGTTAATATATCCCGTGCACGAAATGAAGAAAATTAATTTTAAGTGATTATCAAGATTTTATAGCATATCGAGCAGCACAAACTACATTTATCCCACATATCAAAACATAATTAATTTCCACTCTCTTCATTAAGTAGTGTGATGTAGTGGCGTTGTCGGGTGTTTAGACGTGCTCACTAACTTAAATGATCAATTATAGAGTAACTCCTTACTTAGTAAAATCAATTTAGCAGATGAATTTTAGTATCTCTAGCACTGCAACAATAAGTAAAAAAAATCCATGGTTTCCCAAATAAAGGAAAACTAAAATAATAAAAAATATTTTTTAAAAAATATATAAATAAAAATAATTAAAATTTTGATTTTTAAAAAATATATAAATCTTTAAAAATTAGATTTTATTTTTTGCTTGAGATAAAGTAATGAGAATGAAATTATTTTCCAATGAGATCCAAACATCATGAAAACATTTTCGATCATATATCACCAAATAAAAAAAATTAATCGTATTTATGAAAAATACTCTATTGAAAAATAATTTTTTTATCGTTGAATTTTTCATGAAATAATTGCACTCTAATATTTCATCATGACGTGACTTTACGGCTCCGTTCGTTTGGCGGAAAATATTCTTCCGGAAAATATTTTCCGGGTTTTCCGGTGTTCGGGGGGCGGAAAACGTTTTCCGTGGGAAAATATTTTCCTGCCCCCTCTTACAAAATAGCCTAAGTCTATGGAAAATGACTTCCGCTTCTTCAAAAGCGGAAATTATTTTCCGGAACTTCTTCTTCTTCTTCACTAAGGTCGCCGGCCGCCGCCGCCATCGCCGGAAGCCCGCCGCCGGCCGCCGCCGCCAGACGCCCGCCGCCACCGCCGGTCGCCAGCCGCCGCCACCCGTCGCCGCCGCCGCCGCCGCCGCCGCCGCCGCCCGTCACCGCCGCCGCCGCCGCCGGCGTAAAACATTTTTCGAAACTTTTTCATATTGATTGTCGAACACCGGAAAATTATGTTTCGGAAAAATATTTTCCAGAAAAATGACTTTCGAAAAAATATTTTTCAAAAGAAAAATATTTTCCGTCAAACGAACGGAGCCTACAATTTGTTCTTTTCTCCTAAGCTAAACCTCTCTCTCCAAGTCAAATCCATGGAGAGATTGATTTTGACCGCCCCTGGTGTTCATGGCGTGGCGAATTATATTATTTTTTTTAAGAAAATAAGGTCGATGGCATCATAACGCAGGCGTTTACCTTACAAAATCTCAAATAGATCCTTGAGATATTCATTTTTTTTTACATCAATAGGGATTGGAGTAATTCTTTTTTTTTTCTTTTTGCAGTCACGTTAACGATTGTCTTTTGGTACATTTAGCAGCACGCAACCATTAATAACAGAATTTTTATATTTGAAGATATTAATTTTAGGATTTATACCACGATAAATTTTAAATTGATACACCCATAATAATTTTACCTAAAACTAATATTTTAACCACAAAAAATCCTAAACTAGTACACATGTGATAAATTCACCCCAAATTAATATTTTGACCACTAAAAACTCTATATTGGTACATTTGTGACAAATTTACCCTTAAAAAACTATTGGATTAATACTATAAAAAATTACAAACTAATACACCTGTGACAAATGGAAGATAAAACATAAAATCGGCACATCAATCAACTATTGAGTGTCATTTAATAAAGCAATTTGACAGTAAAATTTGACGAAAATAAAGTGAGGGTAAATTTATCATAGGTGTATCAGTTTGAGATTTTTCGTGGTATTAATCCTTAGTTTTATAATTTCATGCGCATGACAAAAATGAGCCTATTAGTGTTTAGATGTTCTTTTTAGTTGATTAAAATGGGTACTTATCTAAACCGTCCTAAACCTATAAAAGGCTATAGTTAGAGCGGCGCTGGTGATTTCGGAATCCCCGTTTCTCATCTCAAGATAAACTTTTCGAGTTCCTCGCCCATGATAATAAGATCTACCCTTTTATGGATACCCAGTATGATTTCACCGAAGCAAGTTGTTTATCAAATATACCATCGAATGGTATAATGACATTTATTTTCTATCTCTCACGAGTGATCGAGACAGTACCGCTGACGGAGACAATGACTGCCGTGGTGGTAGTCATTGGCTAGTCATAGGCTCGATCAATGTTATAATATAAATTAGTTAATTGATTCTTATTCAAGAAGAAATTTTATCTACGTCAACCAAACCAAACCAAACGCTATTGCAAAAGATAGCACTTGTATTATTTGGAAAATGACTCAAATGATTCCTGAACTTTGACCTAATGCATAATGTAATATCTAAATTTTTAATTTATTTAATTTAATTCCTGAACTTGAGCCTAATGTACAATATCATTCATGTCCTGTTAATTTATTCAATATGGTTTCTGAACTTTTGATAAATATTCAATCTTGTCCTTAAACTATAAGAAATTATTCAATATTTTCCCTGAACTTGAATTAATGGAAGGTTAACATTGATCATTTTCATATAGTCCATGAACTAACTTGAACATTACCAAAAGTTTATGACTATATTGAACATATTAAAAGTTCGAAAATCACATTATATATTGGACTATAGTTCGTGAGCTACATCGAACAAATTAAAATTTCAAAAATCATATTGCATATTGGGTCAAAATTCAAGACTGTTTCCGTCGTTATCCCGTATTGCCTCGAGAAAGAGGCGGGTCCGGTCGGACCGGAGGCAGAGGTTTAAACAAACGGACAATCCGAAAAAAGATCATTACAAAATCCGAATTTCTGCCGGACATACTCTCTCTCTCTCTCTCTCTCTCTCTCTAAAATCTATCCTCTTAACAGCAGTCGCCGAGCCAAAAAGACGCAGAGCACCACCATCCTCGGCGAAACCCTCGCGAGTTCGCCGCAAATGGAGCAGGGCAAGGAGGGGATGATGGTGTCCAAGCTCGCGCCTCCGCAGAACCCGGTCGAGCAGCTGCAGGCTCGCTTCAAGGAGCTGGAGGCCGGGTTCAAGGCGTGGCTGTCCAAGCAGTCCCTCCCCCTCGAGGCCGCCGTCGTCACTGCCACCGGCGGCCTCCAGGGCGCCGCCATCGGCGCCTTCATGGGGACCCTCACCAACGACGTCTCCTCCTCTTTCGCTCCCCCTCCCCAGGCCAATCTCAACCCGGAGGCCATGGCCTCGCTCAAGCAAGCTCAGGTCGGAACTTGTTTCGAGCTAATTCTGTGTTCCTCTCGTTTCCGTTTGGGACGAGTGCTTTTGGGTTGCTTCTTGTTTCTTCAATAGAATTCGTCGGGTTGGTTTGCTAGTGACAAGATACACATGAATTCGTGCAATTGATTTTTTTCTTTTTGCCTCGCGTTGGTGGAATGATGACGACCAAATTGTGAACTCTGAGAGTTCGCTGGGTCACATTGTGAGCTCAAGATGTTGTTATGTTGTCTCAATCAATTCTTTGACCTGTGTAATGTGGTTTTTTAAGGGATACATTGAGTACTGAGATTGTCAGGAATCGAATTCACGCATCTAGAGTGCAAATCTTGCTCAGGAGAAGAGATGTGTCAAACGACTTTTCAGATTTTGCCTTTAACTTTAGCCAGTTTCTTGGTCTGAGGGGGATCGTTCCGTTGACTTAATCAGTATACTGGCCGATGACGGGTAGGGATTCGTGAAAATGTGGTAAGCGTGTTCCTTTGCTGCAGGCTTTATCGGGAGGTCCCTTGGTACAAGCTCGCAACTTCGCTGTCATGACTGGTGTCAATGCAGGCTTATCTTGTGTCATGAAGAGGCTGAGAGGGAAGGAGGATGTTCAGTCCAGGTAATCATATTTACTAAATGTTTTTCTCTGGATCAAAATATCTGGTCGGGTTTTTACCTGGCACGCTTAATTTCCCTCCCTTTTGGGTTATTATCACCATTCATTTAAAAAGGAGTGTAATAGGTTCCGTATGATAGGATCTTACCTGCAAGTAAGTTCATTAGCTTTTTGCAAATTAGCTTTT
Organism: Syzygium malaccense; assembly: GCA_031216405.1. NCBI lineage: Eukaryota > Viridiplantae > Streptophyta > Magnoliopsida > Myrtales > Myrtaceae > Syzygium > Syzygium malaccense. Next base: position 19,465,635 of record CM062253.1, read on the forward strand.
TCTAATTTCATGCATGTTACCCTGCAGAAAATACTAATTGAAGTATGTAAGCAATCGGAGTATTCTGCTGCTCTTAGCAGACTCGCCTATAGGCTATCAGAACTATGGAGTTCTGGTTCGAATAATTTATCTAACCCTCTTATGTTTCTTGAGTTATCTCTACTTTGGATTGCTGATTGCTGGTTGTCATTATTGGAAACTTGATAAACATTTGGCTCATGGTTATAGACCTGAATGTTCTTGCCCTGAAGATTCATTTATAAAGAGAACAGTGAAAAATCAGTTGGTGTTTCTTATGAAGGTATCTTCTTGAAGATGATTATCATCTGCGGTTTTGGCCAAGATAATTTCCTATACAGCAAGTTCTAAGTAATATCTAGGTACACTTGCTTAAGATTTTACAAGAGACTCTGTATGGATTCCTTTTACGAGGTTATTCTTCCATTTGGTCGTTTATTACGGCAATACTCTAACTAAAATACCATTCAGCTGTGTCCGACATTTCTTTTTTTGGCCAACTGGTGAACGTGTGAACTAAGTTCATGTAACCTGTGATGTTAAAGTCTAGTGACAAATTGCTGGACCTTTTTTGCGCTTCCATTCTCCGTTAGACAGTTGTTTTTCTGCTCATAGCAGGAGAGTTTGGTCATGGAGGCTCTTTTTGTGATTGAGTGTCGCAGGTTAAATAAATACCATCTCATTTCATTGCAATTTTAGTTTCCAATTCTCATATTAATTCTGTTACAAGGAGGCTTCTTTCTGTCTAGATGTTAACAGAAGCTTCCTTTTTTGTGCGAAATATAGCTTTGCTTCAGCTGCTCAGTTTGCAGAAAGATTATTGTCAAATGAGATTATTTTAAGGAGTTCTTTTTCCTTTTCTCACTGTGGTTAGTATTAGCAATACTCTCACAAATTGTTTAATGAGCATAATTCTCTGTCGCAAATCATTAGATGGTCGTAAATGACAAACTTGGGGTGTGTTCTCAGTGAAGTTAACTCATACAACCCTGACAGGGTTGAAGGGAATTTCCTACTTCGTCATTCTTTCTCCACTCTGCTTGTCTTATTTGCTTTATCCAATCAATTTCTCTCCAATTTGTTTGTGCTTTTTGGGTTCTCAAATAGCTCAAGCTTCATTGAAGGCTGAGTTGTTCACTCTGAACTTCAAATCATTAGATACCTTATCTGTGCCTACATTCAGCAATGGTGCATGGAAATTAAACATTGTGTTAATTTCTTCTATCAAACTTCTTGTTTCTTCTTTTCTGAAGAAGCTTCACGAGACACTGTTGCAAATTCTTCTTTTGGTCTGACTGCTGTAGCTTCATTCTTAGCAGTAGGTTGAAGGCAATACTCGAAACTTTTCCTTTTATTTTGGCGTTCTGTTTTCTTTCCTCATCATCATGTGCTTGGTTGCCAGTTTATGTCTGAACTGTCAAGATCTTCTTTCTAGCTCCATGCTTGTGGTCCTTTAATAGGTTGGCAGATGACTGCTTGCTTGAAGTAGCCTGTTTCTCTCTCTCCCGTATCTGCTGATCCTCAGCTAATATGTAGTGATATTACTTTTACTTGTAATTGCAGTATGGTGGCAGCTTTTGGTTCTGGTGCCATGTTTTCATTGGTGAGTGGCATGGGTGGCCCAAACCAGGCAGCAAATGCTGTTACTTCAGGACTCTTTTTTGCTCTTGTCCAGGGTGGACTATTTAAGGTGAGATATTAATTTTAAGATTTGCAGTTATGAGTAGCAGAATTCCGGTCTGAGTTTCACCACAAATCATTGCACATAGTCAAACTGGGGATCTTGTACATTTTTGATTTGCGTTAAAAAGAATGGGATGATATGGTAAAGATTAGGACCCGGTGTTTCTTCTTGAAAAAGAGTCGAGAGTTTAAAAGTTTCGAAGGGATTTGACCCTTGTGAAACTCAGCATTTGAGCATGGTTGTTTATGTGATGTCATTGTGAAGCAGTCTAATGCTTGGTAAATCTATGTGGGCCTCTGCAGTTTGGGCAGAAGTTCTCCCAGCCACCAGAGGAAGATGTGCACTATGTTAGAACGAGAAATATGTTGACAAGGCTGGGTCTTCAGACATACGAGAAGAATTTCAAGAAAGGCCTTTTGACGGACAACACCTTGCCTCTGCTTAACGATAGGCAAGTTTTTGGTGAATTTCTTTCCGCATATACTTACGCGCATAGAAGATTTGTCGGACATTATTACCTGGGAAGTTTATTGTTACTTATCTTCTAAAGCTCATATCTCATCTTATAATGACTATGGACTGTCACTTCCGCAGTGCTCTTCAAGATGTGAAAATTCCTCCTGGACCGAGGCTACTCATTCTTGACCACATTAAGAGGTACGATCCATGACATGTTTCAACTATTGTTCCCTTTGTGATCTTCGTATCTGTTAACGTGGTAATGAAATTATATGCTTCCAGAGATCCGGAGCTGAAAGGAACGAGAAAGCGATAGATGCAGTTGGGTAGTGGCATTGAGAAATATTTGCCGGTTGAGATACACTTGTACGAATGTAATTTTTCTCTCGTCTTTGCTATAGTCTCTAGTACGTGGGTTAAATCAAATTGATGATCATCTTGAGATGCAAATGCCGAATGCAATTGATTTCCAGTGCGAGTGGCGTTTTTGCTCTGGTGGTTCGTCCATTGGGCTTCAAGAATGCAGCCGTGTCTTTGTCCTTTCAATACGCATTAACGGGCCGAAGTCCGAGCTTCAAGCATTCTATGACTTTAGAATCCTGATGGGAAGCAAAATACAGGGAGAATTATTGAAGCTTTGCAGTTCAGTTTTTGTCACCAGCGGCATCGCCATCATGTACCCTTGCCTGCGGGGACTAATCTCTCAGACGTTTCATTTGCGCCACGAAAATTATGCCCAAGACATTTGAGTCGGCGCTTTTCAATTTACCAATGTCAAGGTTTTACCCATCAAAGGTCGGTCCACGACCAGTTTGACAATCAGGAATTTAAGTGATTTTCATGGTGCATGAAATTTGCAACGTCGTGAAGCCAGAAGAAACGGAGACAGGAAAGGGAATTGGATTTGCTCTTATCAAACTCTTCGTCGTCTTCCTACACGTCGTGGGAGAAAGAATCTGCTAGCTACGTCCGAAATCTGCCTAACAAAAACAACTGCATTTGGATTACATCTCAGCCACAGGGCCCTAAAATCTAGCTACAATTGACGATGATCGTCCGCAAAACCGGACAATTACATATACATCTCGATCTCCTCTCCTACGGACAGGCGAGGAGACGTGGGAAAAATTGCGCGGCAAGGACCGACCGCATTTCACAACGGGGGAAGAACGGAGTCGACCTGGAGGAATTTCCGGGCCTGCGCGAGCTGGTCGGCAAGGCTGAGGATGCGGGCGTGGTAGGCGCGCGCCTGGAGGACGGCCTCGGCCTCGAGCTCGCCGAGCTGGGTGCAGAGCCTCTCCTCCGCCTCCTCCACCACCCTCAGCCTCTCCAACGTCCTCCGCAGCTCCTCCCTCGCCACCTCCTCCCTCTCCCGGCTCTCCCTCAGCTGCCTCTCCAGCTCCGCGTTCCTCCGCCTCAGCTTCTCCTGCTCGTCGCCGCCGCCCCCTGCTAGCGCGGCGCTTGCCGCCCGCGACAGGGCCTGCCTCGCCAGGGGATCCGACGCCGCCATTGCCGGAGCCATTGCAAATTAATGCGCTCTCTCTCTCTCGATCGAATCGAACGACCAATGAATGGATGATGAGATTTTTGGTTGGCTGTGGAAGCCATGGACGCGGACGACGTTCTTTATAGGGAGATTCGGGAATGTCCAGGTTCAATGAATCTGAAAGGGGTACGAGAAAACATGCTCACGTATGTGCTTGGCTATTTCGGTTGGATTCTATGGTTGAGGAGGCGTCATGGTTCATCCTATCTCAACCGTCGAAACTGAGATCCGTTGAACGACCGAGATCTATTATATTCGAATTAATAAAAACTTAGGCAAGGTGCATATTATGGTTTTATTCGTCATGTCTTTCACCGTCGAGGAACCGAAGTTACCGCATTATTTGACAAAAACAGAAAAATAATGGCCGAACCATTTATCGATGAAATCTTTTTCTAAGGTTCATAATCACGATATAACTTTTTGACTGCGAATCTACTCAGTCCTATCGCCCCTATTGTATTCGAAAAACTCGATTGAATCTCATCCCCGCTTTGTAAAAAGTTTCACAATAATTTCCGTTTTATTTTATTTTTATGTGTGTAGTGAACAACTGTTAGACAGTTGTTTTTCTGCTCATAGCAGCAGAGTTTGGTCGTGGGCTCTTTTTGTTATTGAGTGTCGCAGGTTAAATAAATACCATCTCATTTCATTGCAGTTTAAGTTTCCAATTCTCATATTAGTACTGTTTCAATTAGGCTTCCTTCAGTCTAGATAATGACAGAAGCTTCCTTTTTGGTGCGAAATATAGCTTTGCTTCAGCTACTCGGTTTGTAGAAAGATTATTGTCAAATGAGATTATTTTACAGAGTTCTTTTTCCTTTTCTTAATGTGGTTAGTATTAACAATACTCTCACAAATTGTTTAATGAGCATAAGTCTCTGTTGCAAATCATTAGATGGTCATAAATGACAAACTTGGGGTGTGTCTTCAGTGAGATTAACTAATACAACCCTGAAAGGGTTGAAGGGAAGTTGCTACGTCTTTCTTCTCCACTCTGCTTGTCTTATGTGCTTTATCTAATCAATTTCTCTCCGATTTGTTTGTGCTTATTGGGTTCTCCAATAGCCCAAGCTTTGTTGAAGGCTGAGTTGTTCACTCTGAACTTTAAATGATTAGACACCTTATCTGTGCCTACATTCAGCAATGGTGCATGGAAATTATACATCGTATTTATTTCTTCTATCAATCTTCTTGTTTCTTCTTTTCTGAAGAAGCTTCACAAGACACTGTTGCATATTCTTCTTTGGTCTGACTGGTGTAGCTTCATTCTTAGCATGTTGGTTGAAGACGATTAGACATGGCCACGGTTCGGAACCGGCTAGTTCCGGTTCGTGGCCATGTATGAACCGGCGCTTCCGAGCCGGTTCCGGTTTCGGCCCAATTCGGAACCAGCCGGTAAAAATTTTTTAAAAAAATTATGAAATAAAAAATAATGAATTATCTAATTATGAAATAATAAATTATTCAATATAAAATGTAATCAAAATGCACATTGTAATCAAATTTGGGAAAAAAAAGAGAGAAAGAGATGGGGCTTGAACTTAATGAATTATCATTAAGCGCCTTACATATCTTCTTAGGGATAGAAGAATCAAAATCCATGTAGTTCTTTTACCATTTTTCGAGTGGATTGAGAGAATTAAGCAAATTGATTAGGAGAATTAAGAGAGAATTGTACGGATTGAAAAAATTGAGAGAATTTGAGAGTATTGAGAGAATTTGAGAGAATTGAGAATTTGAGAGTATTGAGAAAATCTGAAAGAATTTATAAGAAAAAAATGAGAAGGAAATTTAGGGAAAAATAATAATAAATGGCTAAAGTGCAGATTTCTACATAGAAAGTTATTAAATAAATAAAACTAAATAAAAGCATGAACAATAAGAATAATAAAGAGACCGTACACAATATAAAGAACGAGAAGAAGAATAGCTAGAAATTCTAAACCAACCACATAGGTGGTATTACTAAGTAAGGATAGAAAGGGCAAAACGGTAAGAAGAAGTAAGGATATATAATAATTGCAGAGAACTGCTTTAAATTAAAGTACAGACCTTCCAAAGGCAGTTCAACCTGCCGTTTGTGGGGTATGTAAATGTAAATGCAAGGAAGAAATTAGAAATGACTATTATATAAACAATGGATTACAACAACAGTATTGAAATGTTACAGAATGTAGAAATTGAAATACAAGTGCAGAAGTAAGAAAATTTCGTTGGTAGAAATTCTCCCGTTATTCAGACTATTTGGTAGTCCATAATGATAACATTTCTATGCTATAAGAACTAGAAAAGATTTTGGAAGATCTTGAAAGTATGGGACAAGATCTGAAGAGGGTTTAGAAACTTACTGGCTATGGAAAGATAATAGAAAGGTTTGAGATGAAATCTCTTATTCCTTCGAAGAAGGTTTGGAGAGAAACTGGAAAGGTTTGGAACTCAGAGAAAGACTATGAAAGGTTTCGAAAAGTTCTACCTCTTCAAGCGAGTGAGGTCTGGTTTTATAAGCAAGCTGAGTTCCTGTAGAAATAGTTCACGGGTAATACCGTAGCAAATAGTAGTAAGTACACAGTGTTTACAGTGAACAGTACCCTGACATAATTATGAAAGTTTTGATAAAGAAAAAGACTGACAGACTCCTTTCGGCCTAAAAATGACGAAAATGGTTGGAGTCTTTCGGCGCCTGATATCATGGTTTGGACAAATCTTCCACCGCTTCTTCTTCTTCTTCCTGATCTGCTACATGTATAGGAATTTTTTTGAGAACATGTTATTAGCAAAAACATAAGGGTTTTCATCATAAAATCCGTTTTCAATATTACAAATGGTTTCAAAATTTGTTTTAGGAAAGAATTTTGATTTGAGTTCAGGAGGGGTTGTCTGGGTTGACTGAATAACCACCTCACTAGAAATTCTTTTTCCCATTTGCTTTTGGGTAGCAATGGGAGAAGGGTCAGGATTTACCAGTGCTGATGATGGTTGTGTCTGACTATTAAAGGCTTTTTGGAGGAGCTGTAAAGCTTCTTCATGAGAAATTTTAGTAATATCTAAAGGAGGTCTTAGAGACAATTCAAGGTCTGGTTTGACCTGAATAGAAATGGCAGTGGTATTCAAGGATGGCTGGGTAGTTGCCTGCAGCCATGTTTTTATGTTGGTTAGACCAGGTTTTCTCTCTGAGGAGGATTCGGCAATTTCTTTGCATTTATTTTTTCTGGTAGGCTTGTTAGGTGGCTTGGGAGGCATTTTCCCTGTAAAAATTCTCGTGTGAGAAAATTTGGGAGAGAATTTGAAGTTCCATTTATAAATTCTATGTCAAAATCAAAAACAGATAAAATGGCTTGCCATCTGGCGAAAATTTGTTTTGAAGCAATATTTTGAACATCTTTCTGCAAAACATCTTTTGCATACTTGCAATCAAAGCGTAATAGGAATTTTTGATTTAAAAGATCTCCTTGAAACTTAAAAATAGAAAGTACAATAGCAAGAATCTCTTTTTTAATCGTGGAGTAGTTCTTTTGACATGGATGGTGTTTCTGAGCAGAACCTCATAAATATTCTAACCCAGATGGTCATGCTTGCAAACACTTAGGTAACGAATGATAACCATTCTGTTCCGGAATAAGTTCCTGAACCAGAAATAGATTTTTCTATTTCTGGTTCCTGGATGAGTTTCTGAGAAAAAAAACCCGTTTGATAATGACAAAAAATTTCTATTTCTAGAACAGAAACCCGTTTGATAACAGCACAAAATTTCTATTTCCTGAAATAAAAACCTGTTTGATAAACAACAGAAAATTCTATTTCCAGTAACAAAAATCCATTTTTTTAGAAATGGAATAAAAATAATAAAAAATTCGAAAAATTCATAAAAATCTTTAAAAAAATTCAGAAAATCTCAAAATATTGAAAAATTCCAGAAAAAACCATCAAAATGTCGAGAAAATAATAAAAATTTAGATTTCGGGAAAATAGGAAATTTGTTGAATTTTTTCAAAAAAAATCAAGAAATCAAAAATTTCAAAATTTCACAGAATTGCTTAGAATACCTGTGGCCACCCACTTTTAGTGAAATTTAAATTTTTTTAGGTTCCCAAAAAAATCAAAAAATTAAAAATTTTAAAACTTCACAGAATAGTTTAGAATAAATGTGGCCACCCACTTTGAGTGAAATTTAAATTTTTTAAGGTGCCCAAAAAAATTCAAAAACTCAAAAATTTCAAAATTTTACAGAATGACTTAGAATACCTGTGGCCACCCACTTTGAGTGAAATTTTAATTTTTGGAGGTGAAAAAAAAGAAAAAAATCAAAAATTTCAAAATTTCACAAAATGACTTAGAATACATGTGGCCATTCACTTTGAGTGAAATTTAAATTTTTTTAGATAAAAAATCAAAAATTTCAAAACTTCACAGAATGACTTACAATACTTCTAGCCACCCACTTTGAGTAAAATTTAATTTTTTTTAGATGCCCAAATGGTATTTTTGATTTTTTTTATTTTTTTTGGTTCCTAAAGAAAATTAAATTTCACTCAAAGTGGATGGCCACATGTATTCTAAACCACTCTGTGAAGTTTTGAAAATTTTTCTTTTTTGCTTATTTTTATTTTTTTTCGACACCTAAAAAAATTAAATTTCACTCAAAATGGGTGGCCACAGGTATTCTAAGCAATTATGTGAAGTTTTTTTATTTTTTATTTTTTTATTTTTTTGGCACCTAAAAAAATTTAAATTTCGCGTAAAGTGGATGGCCACAAGTATTCTAAGGCATTTTGTGAAGTTTTGAAATTTTTTCTTTTTTTCTTTTTTTTTTAATTTTTTTCGGCACCTAAAAAATAAAATTTCGCTCAAAGTGGGTAGCCACAGGTATTTTAAGCCATTCTGTGAAGTTTTGAAATTTTTACTTTTTTGCTTATTTTTATTTTTTTGGCATATAAAAAAATTTAAATTTCACTCAAAGTGGGTGGCCACAGGTATTTTAAACTATTCTGTGAAGTTTTGAAATTTTTTATTTTTTTATTTTTTTCGGCACCTAAAAAAATTTAAATTTCACTCAAAGTGGATGGCCACAAGTATTCTAAGCCATTCTGTGAAGTTTTGAAATTTTTGATTTTTTGCTTTTTTTTATTTTTTCGGCACCTAAAAAAATAAAATTTTGCTCAAATTGGGTGCCCACAGGTATTCTAAGATATTCTGTGAAGTTTTTAAATTTTAGAATTTTTTATTATTTATTATTATTTTTTTGCAACTAAAAAAATTAAATTTTGCTCAAAGTGGGTGGCCATAGGTTTTCTAAGCCATTTTGTGAAAATTTGAAATTTTTTATTTTTATTTATTTTTTTCGGTACCTAAAAAAAATTTAAATTTCACTGAAAGTGGGTAGCCACGGATTCTAAACCGTTTTGTTAAGTTTTGAAATTTTTTATTTTTTGCTTTTTTTTCTCACCTCAAATATCGTGACTTCCATATGAATATGTGTGTTAAAGAAAATGAATTCCTCAGAAATGGTTCTCACTTTTGTTCCAGAAATGAAAAACCAACTTTTTTTTTGTTCTCATTTCTGGTTTCAGAATTAGTTTTGGAAGCAAACTTGTCCCGGAAATAGAAAAATGAAATTGCGTTACCAAACGGGTTTCTGGTCCAAAACTGATTCTGGGAACAAAAAATCAGTTCTGGACAAAACCAGAATGGTTTTCATGCAACACCTTATAAGACCATTCCAGATACTTCAGATCATTCTGTTGCATATCTTTTAATAGCAAGATTCACAGGCCAGCTCAAAGGATGGTGGGATAACTACCTAAATGAAGAGCAATATATATATATTAGCCGTTGCCAAGGCCAAGTGGCCAACGGCCACTTGCCGTGGGCCTGCAAGCTGCAGCAGGGCTTGCAGATGTGCACGCCCCGCTACAGTTTTTTTCTTTTGGAACCGGGCCCGGAACCGCCAATTCCAAAATTGTTGGAACTGGAACCGGGCCCGTAGGCCACGAGCCGGTTCCGGTTCCGAACCGCAGGCCCGGTCAACGGATCTGTCCCGGGTTTGACCTGAGCCGGTTCCGGGCCGAAATCGGCCCGTGGCCAAGTCTAAAGAAGATACTCGAAACTTTTCTTTCTAATTTTAGCGTTCTGTTTTCTTTCCTCATCATCACGTGCTTGGTTGACGGTTTACGTCTGAACTGTCAAATCTTCTCTCTAGCTCCATGCTTTCGGTCCTTTAATAGGTTGGCAGATGACTGCTTGCTTGAAGTGGCCTGTTTTCCACTCTCCTGTATCTGCTGATCCTCGGCTAATATGTAGTGATATTACTTTTACTTGTAATCGCAGCATGGTGGCCGCTTTTGGTTCTGGTGCCATGTTTTCATTGGTGAGTGGCATGGGTGGCCCAAACCAGGCAGCAAATGCTGTTACTTCGGGACTCTTTTTTGCTCTCGTCCAGGGTGGACTATTTAAGGTGAGATATATTAATTTTAAGCTTTGCAGTTATGAGTAGCAGAATTCCAGTCTGAGTTTCACCACAAATCATCACACATAGTCAAATTGGGGATCTTGTCCATTTTCGATTTTATTAAAACAGAATGGGATGATATGGTAAAGATTAGGACCCGGTGTTTCTTCTTGAAAAAGAGTCGAGAGTTTATGAGTTTCGAAGGGATTTGACCCTTGTGAAACTCAGCATTTGAGCATGGTTAGCAGTCTAATGCTCGGTACTTCTATGTGGGCCTCTGCAGTTTGGGCAGAAGTTCTCCCAACCACCAGAGGAAGATGTGCGCTATGTTAGAACGAGAAATATGTTGACAAGGCTGGGTCTTCAGACTTGCGAGAAGAATTTCAAGAAAGGCCTTTTTGACAGACAACACTTTGCCTCTGCTTAACGATAGGCAAGTTCTTGGTTAAATTCTTTCCGCGTGCACTTACGCGCATAGAAAATTCGTCGGAGTTTATTGTTAATTATCTTCTAAGGCTCATTTCTCATCTTGTGATGACTCTGGACTGTCACTTCCGCTGTGCTCTTCAAGATGTGAAAATTCCTCCTGGACCGAGGCTACTCATTCTTGACCACATTAAGAGGTACGATCCATGACACGTTCTGACTATTTGTTCCCTTTGTGATCTTCGTATCCGTTAACGTGGTCGTGAAATTATATGCTTCCAGGGACCCGGAGCTGAAAGGAACGAGAAAGCGATAGATGCAGTTGGTTAGCGGCCGTGAGAAATATTTGCCATTTGAGATACACTTGTACGAGTGTAATTTTCCCTCATCTTTGCTATAGTCTCTAGTACGTGGGTTAAATCAAATTGATGATCATCTTGAGATGCAAATGCCGAATGCAATTGATTTCCATTGCGTGTGGCGTTTTTGCTCTGACGGTTCTTCGGTTGGGCTTCAAGAATGCAGCCGTGTCTTTGTCCTTTCAATACGCATTAACAGGCTGAAGTCTGAGCTTCGAGTATTCTATGACTTTAGAATCCTGATGGGAAGCAAAATACAGGGAGAATTATTGAAGCTTTGCAGTTTCAGTTTTTGTCACCTGCGGCATCGCCATCATGTACCCTTGCCTGCGGGGACTAATCTCCCAGACGTTTCATTTGCGCCGCGAAAATTATGCCCAAGACATTCAAGTCGGCGCTTTTCAATTTACCCATGTCAAGGTTTTACCCATCAAAGGTCGGTCCACGACCAGTTCGACAATCAGGAATTTAAGTGATTTTCATGGTGCATGAAATTTGCAACGTCATGAAGCCAGAAGAAACGGAGACAAAGAAAGGGGAATTGGATTTGCTCTTTATCGAACTCTTCGTCGTCCTCCTACAAGTCGTGGGAGAAAGAATCTGCTAGCTACGTCCGAAATCTGCCTAACAAAAACAACTGCATTTGGATTACATCTCAGCCACAGGGCCCTAAAATCTAGCTACAATTAACGATGATCGTCCACAGAACCGGACAATTACATATACATCTCGATCTCCTCTCCTACGGACAGGCGAGGAGACGTGGGAAAAATTGCGCGGCAAGGACCGACCGCATTTCACAACGGGGGAAGAACGGAGTCGACCTGGAGGAATTTCCGGGCCTGTGCGAGCTGGTCGGCGAGGCTGAGGATGCGGGCGTGGTAGGCGCGCGCCTGGAGGACGGCCTCGGCCTCGAGCTCGCCGAGCTGGGTGCAGAGCCTCTCCTCTGCCTCCTCCACCACCCTCAGCCTCTCCAACGTCCTCCGCAGCTCCTCCCTCGCCGCCTCCTCCCTCTCCCGGCTCTCCCTCAGCTCCCTCTCCAGCTCCGCATTCCTCTGCCTCAGCTTCTCCTGCTCGTCGCCGCCGCCCCCTGCTAGCGCGGCGCTCGCCGCCCGCGATAGGGCCTGCCTTGCCAGGGGATCCGACGCCGCCATTGCCGGAGCCATTGCAAATTAATGCGCTCTCTCTCTCTCTCGATCGAATCGAACGACCAATGAATGGATGATGAGATTTTTGGTTGGCTGTGGAAGCCATGGATGCGGAGGACGTTCTTTATAGGGAGATTCGGGAATGCCCAGGTTCAATGAATCTGAAAGGGGCACGAGAAAACATGCTCACGTATGTGCTTGGCTATTTCGGTTGGATTCTCTGGTTGAGGAGGCGTCATGGTTCATCCTATCTCAACCGTCGAAACTGAGATCCGTTGAACGACCGAGATCTATTATATTCGAATTAATAAAAACTTAGGCAAGGTGCATATTATGTTTTTATTCGTCATGTCTTTGACCGTCGAGGAACCGAAGTTACCGCATTATTTGACAAAAACAGAAAAATAATGACCGAACCATTTATCGATGAAATCTTTTTCTAAGGTTCATAATCACGATATGACTTTTTGGCTGCGGATCTACTCAGTCCTATCGCACCTCTCGTATTCGAAAAACTTGATCCCGTCTCATCCCCCGCTTTGTAAAAAGTTCCACAATAATTTCCGTTTTATTTTATTTTTATGTGTGTAGTGAACAACTGTTAGTTGTTTTTCTGCTCATAGCAGGAGAGTTTGGTCATGGGCTCTTTTTGTTATTGAGTGTCGCAGGTTAAATAAATACCTTCTCATTTCATTGCAGTTTAAGTTAAATAAATACCATCTCATTTCATTGCAGTTTAAGTTTCCAATTCTCATATTAGTACTGTTTCAATTAGGCTTCCTTCAGTCTAGATAATGACAGAAGCTTCCTTTTTGGTGCGAAATATCGCTTTGCTTCAGCTACTCAGTTTGCAGAAAGATTATTGTCAAACGAGATTATTTTACACAGTTCTTTTTCCTTTTCTTAGTGTGGTTAGTCTTAACAATACTCTCACAAATTGTTTGATGAGCATAATTCTCTGTTGCAAATCGTTAGATGGTCGTAAATGACAAACTTGGGGTGTATCTTCAGTGAGATTAACTAATACGACCCTGAAAGGTTTGAAGGGAAGTTGCTACGTCATTCTTCTCCACTCTGCTTGTCTTTGTTTGCTTTATCTAAAAAATTTCTCTCCGATCTGTTTGTGCTAATTGGGTTCTCCAATAGCCCAAGCTTTGTTGAAGGCTGAGTTGTTCACTCTGAACTTTAAATCATTAGATACCTTATCTGCGCCTACATTCAGCAATGGTGCATGGAAATTAAACATCGTGTTTATTTCTTTTGTCAAACTTCTTGTTTCTTCTTTTCTGAAGAAGCTTCACAAGACACTGTTGCAAATTCTTCTTTTGGTCTGACTGGTGTAGCTTCATTCTTAGCATGTTGGTTGAAGATGATTTGACATGGCCATGGTTCGGAACCGGCCGGTAAAAATTAAAAAAATAAATTATGAAATAAAAAAATAATGAATTATCAAATTATGAAATAATGAATTATTCAATATAAAATGTAATCAAAATGTACATTGTAATCAAATTTGGGGAAAAAAAGAAAGAAAGAGATGGGGCTTGAACTTAATAAATTATCATTAAGCGCCTTACATATCTTCTTGAGGATAGAAGAATCAAAATCCATATAGTTCATTTACCATTTTTCGAGTGGATTGAGATAATTGAGCAAATTGATTGGGAGAATTAAGAGAGAAGAGAATTGCGTGGATTGAAAAAATTGAGAGAATTCGGATTGAGAAAATTGAGAGAATTTAAGAGAATTTGAGAGAATTGAAAGTATTGAGAGAATTTGAGAGAATTGATAATTTGAGAGTATTGAGAAAATTTGAGAGGATTTATAAAAAAAATGAGAAGGAAATTTAGGAAAAAATAATAATAAATGACTAAAGTAGCCGTTGTCAATTGCAACGGCTAATATATATATTAGCCGTTGCTAAGGCCAAGTGGCCGCCAAGTGGCCAACGGCCACTTGCCCTGGGCCTGTAGATGTGCGCGCCCTGCTGCAGTTTTTTTGGAACCGGGCTCGAAATCGCCAGTTCCAAAATTGTTGGAATCGGAACCGGGCCCGTAGGCCACGGGCCGGTTCCGCTTCCGAACCGCGGGCACGGTCAACGGGCCGGTCCCGGGTTTGACCCGGGCCCGTTCTGGGCCGAAACCGGCCCTTGGCCAAGTCTAAAGACGATACTCGAAACTTTTCTTTCTAATTTTAGCGTTCTGTTTTCTTTCCTCATCATCTCGTGCTTGGTTGACGGTTTACGTCTGAACTGTCAAGATCTTCTCCCTAGCTCCATGCTTTCGGTCCTTTAATAGGTTGGCAGATGACTGCTTGCTTGAAGTGGCCTGTTTTCCACTTTCCTGTATCTGCTGATCCTCGGCTAATATGTAGTGATATTACTTTTACTTGTAATCGCAGCATGGTGGCCGCTTTTGGTTCTGGTGCCATGTTTTCATTGGTGAGTGGCATGGGTGGCCCTAACCAGGCAGCAAATACTGTTACTTCGGGACTCTTTTTTGCTCTCGTCCAGGGTGGACTATTTAAGGTGAGATATATTAATTTTAAGCTTTGCAGTTATGAGTGGCAGAATTCCAGTCTGAGTTTCACCACAAATCATCACACAATAGGTAGCGAATGATAACCATTCTGTTCCGGAATGAGTTCCTGAATCAGAAATAGATTTTTCTATTTCTGGTTCCTGGATGAGTTTCTGAGAAAAAAAACCCGTTTGATAAACAACAGAAAATTCTATTTCCAGGAACAAAAATCCATTTTTTTAGAAATGGAATAAAAATAATAAAAAATCCGAAAAATTCATAAAAATTTTTAAAAAAATTCAGAAAATCCCAAAAAATTGAAAAATTCCAGAAAAAATCATCAAAATGTCGAGAAAATAAAAAAAATTTAGATTTCGGGAAAATAGGAAATTTGTTGAATTTTTTCAAAAAAATCAAGAAATCAAAAATTTCAAAACTTCACATAATTGCTTAGAATACCTGTGGTCACCCACTTTTAGTGAAATTTAAATTTTTGTAGGTGCCCAAAAAAAAAATCAAAAAATCAAAAATTTTAAAACTTCACAGAATAGTTTAGAATACATGTGGCCACCCACTTTGAGTGAAATTTAAATTTTTTAAGGTGCCTAAAAAAATTCAAAAACTCAAAAATTTCAAAACTTTACAGAATGGCTTAGAATACCTGTAGTCACCCACTTTGAGTGAAATTTTAATTTTTGGAGGTGAAAAAAAAGCAAAAAATCAAAAATTTTAAAACTTCACAGAATGACTTAGAATACATGTGGCCATCCACTTTAAGTGAAATTTAATTTTTTTTAGGTGAAAAAAAACACAAAAAATCAAAAATTTCAAAACTTCACAGAATGACTTACAATACCTCTAGCCACCCACTTTGAGTAAAATTTAATTTTTTTTAGATGCCCAAATGGTATTTTTTATTTTTTTATTTTTTTTATTCCTAAAGAAAATTAAATTTCACTCAAAGTGGATAGCCACATATATTCTAAGCCACTCTGTGAAGTTTTGAAAATTTTTCTTTTTTGCTTATTTTTATTTTTTTTGACACCTAAAAAAATTAAATTTCACTCAAAGTGGGTGGCCACAGGTATTCTAAGCAATTATGTGAAGTTTTTTATTTTTTGTTTTTTATTTTTTTCGGCACCTAAAAAAATTTAAATTTCGCTTAAAGTGGATGACCACAGGTATTCTAAGCCATTTTGTGAAGTTTTGAAATTTTTTTTATTTTTTTCGGCACCTAAAAAAATAAAATTTCGCTCAAAGTGGGTAGCCACGGGTATTTTAAGCCATTCTGTAAAGTTTTGAAATTTTTACTTTTTTGCTTATTTTTATTTTTTTTGGCATATAAAAAATTTAAATTTCACTCAAAGTGGGTGACCACAGGTATTTTAAGCTATTCTGTGAAGTTTTGAAATTTTTTATTTTTTAAATTTTTTTCGGCACCTAAATAAATTTAAATTTCACTCAAAGTGGATGGCCACAAGTATTCTAAGCCATTCTGTAAAGTTTTGAAATTTTTTATTTTTTGCTTTTTTTTATTTTTTTCGGCACCTAAAAAAATAAAATTTCACTCAAATTGGGTGGCCACAGGTATTCTAAGATATTCTGTGAAGTTTTTAAATTTTTAAATTTTTTATTATTTTTTGGTAACTAAAAAAATTAAATTTTTTGCTCAAAGTGGGTAACCATAGGTTTTCTAAGCCATTTTGTGAAATTATTTATTTATTTATTTATTTATTTTATTTTTTTCGGTACCTAAAAAAATTTAAATTTCACTGAAAGTGGGTAGCCACAGATTCTAAACCATTTTGTTAAGTTTTGAAATTTTTGATTTTTTGTTTTTTTTTCTCACCTCAAAGATCGTGACTTCCATATGAATATGTGTGTTGAAGAAAATGAATTCCTCAGAAATGGTTCTCGCTTTTGTTCCAAAAATGAAAAACCAACTTTTTTTTTGTTCTCATTTCTGGTTTCAGAATCAGTTTTGGAAGCAAACTTGTCCCGGAAATAAAAAAATGAAATTGCGTTACCTAATGGATTTCTGGTCCAAAACTGATTCTGGGAACAAAAAATCAATTTTGGACAGAACTAGAATGGTTTTCATGCAGCACCATAGTCAAACTGGGGATCTTGTTCATTTTCGATTTGATTAAAACAGAATGGGATGATATGGTAAAGATTAGGACCCGGTGTTTCTTCTTGAAAAAGAGTCGAGAGTTTATGAGTTTCGAAGGGATTTGACCCTTGTGAAACTCAGCATTTGAGCATGGTTAGCAGTCTAATGCTCGGTACTTCTATGTGGGCCTCTGCAGTTTGGGCAGAAGTTCTCCCAACCACCAGAGGAAGATGTGCGCTATGTTAGAACGAGAAATATGTTGACAAGGCTCGGTCTTCAGACTTGCGAGAAGAACTTCAAGAAAGGCCTTTTTGACAGACAACACTTTGCCTCTGCTTAACGATAGGCAAGTTCTTGGTTAAATTCTTTCCGCGTGCACTTACGCTCATAGAAAATTCGTCGGAGTTTATTGTTAATTATCTTCTAAGGCTCATTTCTCATCTTGTGATGACTCTGGACTGTCACTTCCGCTGTGCTCTTCAAGATGTGAAAATTCCTCCTGGACCGACGCTACTCATTCTTGACCACATTAAGAGGTACGATCCATGACACGTTCTGACTATTTGTTCCCTTTGTGATCTTCGTATCCGTTGACGTGGTTGTGAAATTATATGCTTCCAGGGATCCGGAGCTGAAAGGAACGAGAAAGCGATAGATGCAGTTGGTTAGCGGCCGTGAGAAATATTTGCCATTTGAGATACACTTGTACGAGTGTAATTTTCCCTCATCTTTGCTATAGTCTCTAGTACGTGGGTTAAATCAAATTGATGATCATCTTGAGATGCAAATGCCGAATGCAATTGATTTCCAATGCGTGTGGCGTTTTTGCTCTGACGGTTCTTCGGTTGGGCTTCAAGAATGCAGCCGTGTCTTTGTCCTTTCAATACGCATTAACGGGCTGAAGTCCGGGCTTCGAGTATTCTATGACTTTAGAATCCTGATGGGAAGCAAAATACAGGGAGAATTATCGAAGCTTTGCAGTTTCAGTTTTTGTCACCTGCGGCATCGCCATCATGTACCCTTGCCTGCGGGGACTAATCTCTCAGACGTTTCATTTGCGCCGCGAAAATTATGCCCAAGACATTCAAGTCGGCGCTTTTCTATTTACCCATGTCGAGGTTTTACCCATCGAAGGTCGGTCCACGACCAGTTCGACAATCAGGAATTTAAGTGATTTTCAGGGTGCGTGAAATTTGCAACGGCATGAAGCCAGAAGAAACGGAGACAAAGAAAGGGAAATTGGATTTGGTCTTATCAAGCTCTTCGTCGTCCTCCTACAAGTCGTGGGAGAAAGAATCTGCTAGCTACGTCCGAAATCTCCCTAACAAGAACAACTGCATTTGGATTACATCTCAGCCACAGGGCCCTAAAATCTAGCTACAATTAACGGTGATCGTCCGCAAAACCGGACAATTGCATATACATCTCGATCTCCTCTCCTACGGACAGGCGAGGAGACGTGGGAAAAATTGCGCAGCAAGGACCGACCGCATTTCACAACGGGGGAAGAACGGAGTCGACCTGGAGGAATTTCTGGGCCTGCGCGAGCTGGTCGGCGAGGCTGAGGATGCGGGCGTGGTAGGCGCGCGCCTGGAGGACGGCCTCGGCCTCGAGCTCGCCGAGCTGGGTGCAGAGCCTCTCCTCTGCCTCCTCCACCACCCTCAGCCTCTCCAACGTCCTCCGCAGCTCCTCCCTCGCCGCCTCCTCCCTCTCCCGGCTCTCCCTCAGCTCCCTCTCCAGCTCCGCATTCCTCCGCCTCAGCTTCTCCTGCTCGTCGCCGCCGCCCCCTGCTAGGGCAGCGCTCGCCGCCCGTGACAGGGCCTGCCTCGCCAGGGGATCCGACGCCGCCATTGCCGGAGCCATTGCAAATTAATGTGCTCTCTCTCTCTCTCTCTCTCGATCGAATCGAACGACCAATGAATGGATGATGAGATTTTTGGTTGGCTGTGGAAGCTATGGATGCGGACGACGTTCTTTATAAGGAGATTCGGGAATGTCCAGGTTCAATGAATCTGAAAGGGGTACGAGAAAACATGCTCACGTATGTGCTTGGCTATTTCGGTTGGATTCTATGGTTGAGGAGCCGTCATGGTTCATCCTATCTCAACCGTCGAAACTGAGATCCGTTGAACGACCGACATCTATTATATTCGAATTAATAAAAACTTAGGCAAGGTGCATATTATGTTTTTATTCGTCATGTCTTTGACCGTCGAGTAACCGAAGTTACCGCATTATTTGACAAAAACAGAAAAATAATGGCCGAACCATTTATCGATGAAATCTTTTTCTAAGGTTCATAATCACGATATGACTTTTTGGCTGCAAATCTACTCAGTCCTATTGCCCCTCTTGTATTCGAAAAACTCGATCCAGTCTCATCCCCCGCTTTGTAAAAAGTTTCACAATATAATTTCCGTTTTATTTTATTTTTATGTGTATAGATTGATTGTGTTTAATTTAATCAAATTATTTTTTTCCTTTTCCGGCTCCCATTTAACACGTGCGCCAATCGCTCATCCTCTCGATGCAAAAAACCATCGTTCTGTCCCCCGTTGAGACATAGATATCCTCATCATTTCGACACAACACAACATGAGGATCTCCGTTCATGGCGAGAGCTGAAAGAGGACGCAACATGAGTTTCATGTTTTAATGACGGCCCGCTTTTACAATGGCGATCATCTATTTTTACCAATGTGCGTGAAATTTCCCAAAGATTGACAATGAAAAAATAAGGTTGGTAGACGAATCAAACCAAAAGCAACGAGGGGGACCATGCTTCTTGAGTTTGTCCTTCTCGAGGCTAGGTAGGCTCCAAATAGTCAAGGAAGGAGGCCAAATCTTGTTCGAGGTACCATAATATTTCTTGTGAAAGGGAAATCACAAAAACACCAATTATGTATTTTGTTGCTTGCAATGAAACGCAAATTGGCAGTAAGCGCTTTCTCATCACTCTTGGAACCCCACTTCATAAAAAGGCAAATTGATTGGTGGGGGGTGGGGGTGGGGGGGCGGCTATAGAGATGATTAAAGCAACTCTAGAGCAGCCTTTTCCCCCTTCCAACAGGGTTACTTTGCATTAGGGTTTTGAAAGCATTGGTTGTGTACAGCAATCTGCATAATCAATTTTGGTACAGGAGTCACTGCAGTCGAGTTAGTCGGGGTCCGATTATTGACATTGCCTCTCAAAAGCATTGTCGTCTTGCCGGCGATTTCCGAGAGCAATAGGTTGTAAATTTGGGCCCCCCGCAAAAAAAAAAAACGAGAATAATAAAAGGGTCATTTTAGTGCGCAGAGTTAGATGAGCAACCCATGTGCGGGAGGAAGTCGGAAAATAATTAAATCATTTCGCGACTATACTATAATTGCGTGCCTCTCATTGATTCAGAGTAGAAACTGGTAATATAAGGAGAGTTCCAGATAGTAACGATCACTAAGGTTCTCTTTATTTACTTTTTCCCTCTTAATTAATTTGTGGAAGAAAGCGACTTCGATCTCGTCGCTATTAGGCCCCTCTTTAGGGCAATTTTAATAAGATGATGATAATCTTTTTGGCTTGTGTGCAAAGTAGAGAAAAGGGGTTAATGAACTCATATTTGTGAAATTAAGGCATAGTTTATCATGGGCAGTTGTTGGGCGTCTAGTGGGCCTCAAATGTTTAATGATTCGAGGCCAATTTCGAAAAGGCCGAGGATCTCCGTCAAGTAGCTTTTTGCCATAGAAAGACGAACGTGATTTGGGGTTTTGATTACTCCCTAAATCTGATCTTGGGGTCAGCCAACTTGTCTTTCTCGACCAGGCCACGCACTTGTCGTTTGTATCATACTTGCATGTTTGCGTTGCGATCTCGTGTTAAATCGGCATTCGTCGCGCTGTTTAGAGGAACAGGCGACTGATTTTACATGTGTTGTGCGACGTACGACTTGAGGACAGAGCTCAACGACGTGGATTTGTAACCGAATGAAGCATTAAAATGATCGAATGTTGTCAGTGCATTCGAGCAAATAAAATGGTGCTCGCACTAGAGCAAACAAAGTACTAGGGCATGATAGTGCCCATGCCGATGATGTCCATGTTCCACCAAAACTTTGATCGGTGTTAAGTATAATGATGTTATGATTCCGTACTTGATGTGCGCGGATCGGTCTTGAAATCCTTAAAATCCATACATGAATCGATGGCTTTAGCAACTTTAGCACGTTCCTTCTAATGACTGATACAATGGGGTCATGCACCTTCGGAATCACCATAGCACTTATGTTGTACATACAACGAGACATTATCTGAGTAAGAAAACTGCTACAGCTACGCTAGACATCGATGATACATGAAATGAGAAGAGGAAACCAGATCGACAATCATTTCCTTTCGTTGTTACTTATCCCATGTACCAAAATTAGGCATTGATTTCCAAATAAGTTGAGTCTTACCGGATCACTTAATTTATCGAATTTTGATACCAGTATTGCATCTTTGACAAAAAAAAAAACTGGTATTGCATGACCGACCAAAAAACCTAGTACTGCATCAAATCATTCTTAGAAAAAAAAAGCTTACTTTAAACTTACAAACTTGCATCTCAAGCTAAATGAAGGAAAGCCAACTTGACACGCTCATCGTCTTCCCCGACAGAGCTCGTGATCGTGCAGCCGAACCCCAGATAAGGACAGATCTCAAATTCCTCCGAGAACGCAAATCCATGCGTACAGAACAAACCACGGTTTCCTTCTTTTCTTTTCTTTTCTTTTCTTTTTCTTGAGTTTTCTGAGGAAGCGACACGAGGCTCGCACGTTAATGTATGAAAGAGATCTGGTCGCGAAACCGGTAATAATGACCTGCAACTTTTTTCTTTTTGGGGGGGCTCTCTTTCTCATCTCCGGGCACGTCATTGACGAGGGCGTGCAATGATTTGGCCTTAAAATAATGATCTTGCTTGTGCTATTTTACTAGCAAGAAAATCAAGAAAGCGGGTCACAGAGAGAGAGAGAGAGAGAGAGAGAGAGCGCGTTCGTTCTCTCCAATGGGAGAATGGGCAGTGAATTTCCGTGTGTTCTTGTCATTCGATGCTAAGACGGGTCGGAAGCCTCTTCACTCCGCGCCCGAGTTCGATCGACGGATCGATGATCTGATGATAGCCCGCTGCTCGAGTTGAATTGGGCTCGCGAATTTTGGGGAGCTTCTTGGGTTTGTCCCAATTTTCCTCCGATCGCGTCTGTTTCTGGTGCACGCAATCTTGCTGTTTCTCCGCTTTCAAATCCACCGTTTCTTCTCGGGTAAGTCTCTCTCTGTTTCTCTCGTCAGGATCTGCTCGAAAGTTTCGTTTTTTATTTTTTTTGACGTGGCGGGTCGATCTTTCTCTAGCAGGTTCGTCGATCTAGTTCCTTTGTGGGTTTGGTTTCTTGGTGTGGTTGGATCAAAAGTAAGGGACTTTTCTTGATGATTTTATGCTTGATCTGTTCGTCAGAATTATGTTAATCGTGGTTTTTATGAGGATGGACGATCCAGGGACTGTTTGATCAGGTCTCTGCTTGAACAACGCGTTTCGTAGAGCTTGTATCTTCTACTCATCTTGAGCTGATGATTGTCCCATTCAACTTAACTAATGCTTTTGAGAGGAACTTAGCATGGGAAAATGATGGAAGCATCTGGTGAAGATAATTTTTTTCCTAAAGTCCTGATAATATAAGTAGATTTTCATTCAAGCTTGTGGTGAGGGCGAGATTACTTCCCGTAGTGGTGGTGCTGGTGTGTTCATCTGGGTCCAGGACAATCTATAATCGTTCGGGATGTGTTGTGAGATTGATAGGACTACCTGCTGATAGTAGAATTGGTGCTGCAAATGGATCAGATAGTATCACAGTTTCTGTTAAAGAGTTTGCACATTATTTTGGATTCGAGGATTCCTTCTCTGCACCCAAATGACCAAAGAAGCGACCACCGTACAGTTTCTGGTGTGAGAAAGAATGACAAATGGTTTAACTTAGTATTGGGAGACCGCCCTGCTGCCCTGGAAAACTTGAACTTTTGGCACAGGAATCTAATGGACCCAATGATTATCGACATAATACTTGTTCACGAGGGGCCTAATTCATCATCTGTGGATGCTTACTCTGCTATAAAAGCATCCGTTGAGACGGTCATAGAAAGGTGGGTTGTTCATTATGAGTCTCCTAGAGTTACTCCTAATATCAATGATCCTTCTCTTCACAAGAAGATATACAAGAAGTTGATCATACTATTACGTTCTCTTTATTCGCAAATGAGACTCCTCCCAGCTTATAGGATATTTCGGCAGCTAAGTTCATCGGGCCAGGCATATAATTTGGATCTCATATACAAAGTATCTACCTTTAGTAATCCGTTCTCACGGGCAGAGGAGGAGATGATGAAAGAATATACTTTTGCTCCTGTGGAGGCCTCTTCAGGACGTTTTAGTGTAGCTGTTTCATATCGTAAAACATTGTCTGATTTCAACCTGGAGCCTGCAACTTCGTTGTTTCCGAGGATTATTACTGATTACGTCGGTAGTCCTGCCACTGACCCACTTAGGTCGTTCCCCTCTTTTGATAAGGGTGTTCGCCCTACATCTTTTCCTTTAAGAGGAGTAGGATCGCCTTCTTCAGCACCATTTCAACGCCCACACAGCTGGACAAGTGGATTTCACAGACCAGCTCCTTTTACACAAGGTCATTCCATTGGTGGATCCCCACCTACATACTGTGCTTATGGTTCTCCATCTCCTCCTACTGATAAGTATTCTCAACGAGCTCAAAGCTATAGATCCACATCTCAAAGAGTTAATAGCTATGAAGATTATCAACTGTCGCCACCTTTCTCTCCATCTCCTTCCCCATCTCCGCCAACATACTTTTCCAGCGGTAGTGTTGGCAAAAATCGTGTACGGTTGGAGACCGCTCCCATGGCCATTCCACATCCAACAGCAAGTGGAAATGCGAGATACTTATCTCCAAACTTTTCTGATCCAAATAGACATTCTCTTCCCCCTCTATCACCCAGGCACACAAGGCTTGACCCCTCATCCCAAGAGTCTCCCTCTGGAATCAGATCATTCCGGAAACAGGAATCTTTGAGATCTGGGGAGCTGCATAATCACTATGTTAATCAGAAGGTAATGTCTTTAAATCTAGTCACTTGTTGATCCATGCATTTTTATTTCTCAATACAAGAGTAACAATCTGTAGCATATTTGCTGAAGCCCAAATGTAATTCCTTTGGGTAGGTCACAAAAGATGGTCGAGATGATTCGGGGCGGTTTTCGGGCTTGTTATCTTCAAGTGGCTCTCCGCGCATAGGGTTTTCTCGAAGTTCTAGTAGATTGTCTTTCCAAGATGACATGGATGATTGTGACTTTTCATGCCCTTTCGATGTTGATGATGTTGATCCTCCACCCAGGTACTTTTTGGCCATTTGTTTCTCTTGATATCAATTGTACATTTGCCTGCATATGAATTTTTCTGTGTCTCTATAACCGGTTTGCTTTTGAGTGATAGCTTGGTATGAATGGGGTCTTAAATGTGATCGATGGAGTGGTGAATGGTTATGCTTTCAATTTGAGATTTATTTTAAGAGCACAAGTTTTCATCATATGTATCAAGGGGCCTTGGCCTGAATCATCATCCGTCTATCGTCTATCATATTATCATCTGATAAGAGTGGTCAGCCTCTTACTTGATAAAGGATAGAAGAAGACACTAACCATACTGATGGAACTATGGGGATCCTTTAGTATAGTACAGCCATTCCTATTTAGTCTAGAATGGCTGTTGCAAAAGCTGTTGTCGTTGGGGATGCAGCTGAGCATGGTTGAACCAGTAGCTTTCAAAGGGGATGATATAGCTTTAAGAAAACAAGGATTGCCTGTGCGATATGCTTTTAAATTAGAATTTGATGTACACAATTTTCATGCAAGTGCTGGTTAAAGTTTGCTTTCTGGCTTCACAGAGACCTTTTTTTTTTTTTTTTTTCTGTTTGAAGGTTCCCAGGGATCTTTCTGATAAACTACGGTATACAATCTGCTAATTGCTAAGCCAATGGATCCCTGTGCATGATGGGAGTTCGATTATCTATTGGACTGTATCTTGCACTATGCTTAGTTGCTCACTGCCCTGAGATATCTCGGTCATTACGACTGCCAGGTCTCATGTATTCCTCTCCAGAAAAGATTTAAAAAGTGAAAATACTTAAAGATTATGGTTCTTGTATGTTGTGATATGGGGAGAAATTAAACCTGGCTGTTGTGTAGACAAGCCCAAAATTCTTTGCTCTTAATTTTTGTGTTCATCTGTGAAGTGATACTGTTTTCTACAAGAGTTGTCATGCCCCATTTTCAGTCTCCAATTTTTGGGGCGTACTTTCTGCAATTATCAATCAGAGAATGTATGTCGTTGGGCCTGATCCCAGGGATAGCTTGGAGGTAGTTCATTCGCATGGTCCTTGTGAGATTTGTGTGACCTGAATCTTACCTTACCATCGTCAATCTTCGTTCTGTAGCAATACTGGTGATGGCAGAGAAGGTTCGGAGTTCACTTTGTCATCGTTACCGATGGGCGCAAAATCACCAAATGCCGCTGTTGGCATTCTCGTTCACCTGTTAAGAAGAGCGGCTCCACTTCAACAAGATTCCAGTTGTTACTCAGCCCAGTCCTTGAACACGGAACAAGAGGGAGGCGTTGCTACAGCCTCGGGATTCTTTATGCCGCGTAAGACCTCGGATGCACTAGAGGAGCTTCGGAGTTTCCGAGAAATGAAGAACCTCCTACTCTCGAAAAGCGGAGCTCGTGTCTTAACCAAAGAAGAATCTTGACCTCCACCTCGTGTTGTATATGAAGGGACCTTGTTCCCAAAGGACAAAGGGCGTCGCAAATACAAATTGCGGAGAGCAAGGTGTAGGAGCAGCTGAGGTGGTTGTACACTGGAAAGAATACAGACATTGGCGGAGATAAGAGTCTAGTTTGTGTACATAAATGACTGCGGAACTGGTTGTGAGCATTTATTTAGCCTTCCCTTTGTATTCCTCATGTATCATCAAATAGTACCAAGCTCATATAGCCAAAATTAGTCTATGATAGCTTTGGTTTCGTACATCTGCTTATTTGGAAATGACTCGTTATGGTGTTAGAATGCCGAGGTTTGTTGCAGACACAGAACAATTTGTGGGGAACGAGAAAACCTCGACTGTTCTGAAAAAATTCAGATATGATCCATCTGCATAAATGCTCCTTTTGCAGGATCACACTTAGAAAATCCGGTTGGAATGAAATGATCATGCGGCAATGCGCAATTAAAGCTGAAATGAACGATCACACGACGACGTACAGTTGCAGTGGTTAGATCACGGTTCATCGCGCAAGACACTGTAATATCGCCGCTTCTATCAGTCATTGATCAAATCACCCGTCTGGCCGAGCGTTTCATTCGATGGACGCCCGTCTTTACACATCTAAAAGGGTCAAATCGAAAGGAAAAGTAAAGGGTGGTTCTCCTTCTAACTTCCGGATTCGATCTCTTTTTCTGATCCATTGTATGATACGAAAGGGCTATCATCAAGCCAAGATGTGAAGGCATGTTAGCCTTGAAAAGAACTTTCAAGAACCCCAAACTAAAGTTGAGATTTTTGCTTCGTCACAGACTCACAGTTCATGGATCGAGAACATGTCTTTTTCTCCTGGGCCTATAGGCCCATCTTCGACCAAAAGCCGTCTCCTTCCTTTCTGCTCTGCTCTGCTCTCTCTTTCTCTCTCTCTCTGTGCAGTAAAGTCGAATGTCGCATCAGCGCTTCGATTTCCGAGTCTAGCTCGAGGATACGAGCGGCTTCAAGTTTTGAACTTTGACGGTCCTTTTGAGAGCACAGGAACGCGAAGAAGACGGGTCGCCATTGTTCCTTCCTGATCGAGTCATCGTCCCTCTGGTTTGCGCGGATTTTTCTTCTTTTGGCGCTGATATTTGAATTTTGTATGTGAAGCGGACCAAAACTGCCCCGCCCTCGACGCGCGCGGAAGAAAAGAAATGCGCCATGGATGATTTTTCCAGCTGCCCGTTCTGTAGCTTGAGCGTTCCTTACGGGGAACTTGAAAGGTAACGATTCTTTGCGTTCTTGATGGTATGTTAGCTGCTGAAGAAATCAATGCCGGCGGGGCTTTTTTGGTGTAGAGCGTTGATTTGGGTTTGAATCGTTCATGTAGGCATGCGAACGGTCACTTTGAGGATGAAGAGGCTGCCAAGGACATGGAGCTGGCGCGGCGAATTGCGATCGCCCCTCCGAGTCCGCCTCTTGCCATGGTAATCCTGTGGGTTCCCTCCTCGTATGTCTTCGCCGGTTTTTGTTTATATGGGATGATATATGCTCTCAATGTGCAGTTGCATGTAGCTGTCGAGTTTGTGTTGTGTGTTAGATAGCCTCATGCACAAATTGTACGATTTGTCCAACGAACAACATGGGATTTAGGCCATTATCTTGATAGCGAGAAGAAATTTAGAAAACATACAAATCCGATTATAGAAGAATAAGAACCGTTGTTAGCATAAAAAGCTGTTAACTTTTGTGCAACTTCCGACATACAGAGTGTGATCAGAAAGAAGGGAGTATGCTACAATAGATATGCGTGCTTCTTTTTTGTTTATGAACATGCCCGTAATGCTAATTTCAGTAACTTAATGTTTGTTTCATAGACCAATCAACTGGAAATAGATAAGTTGAAGGAAGTAATCTGTCATAAAGCTGCTGAAGTGGACGCAACAAGGTGTGATGGAAGGACTCGCAGTGATGTGGAGGATGAGATCTTCCATCTAGTCAGTTTGCAAACAATAAGTAGCTTCTACAAAGTTGAAGATGGTTTAATGGCCTCGTTAGAGAGATGTCTTGAATTAGAAGCTGAGCAGTCTACATGTATACTTTGTAGTTACATCGATCATTTTCAGAGCACTAAATCTGAGGATGTTGGCTGGGGCTGTGGTTGGCGTAATATCCAAATGCTCAGCTCTCACTTACTAGTGGAAAGGCAGGAAGCAAAAGAGGGGCTATTTGGTGGTTCAGGATTTGTTCCTGATATTGTGTCACTTCAGAGATGGCTTGAGATTGCTTGGAGAAGGGGCTTTGATGAAGTTGGATCAGAACATTTCAATCACAAAATCTATGGTTCTAGTAGTTGGATCGGAGCTACTGAATGTGCTACTCTTTTTCGTTCTTTTGGGCTTCGGGCAAGGATAGTGGATTTTGGTCCAAAGAACCTTGAATCACTCTTTCTATCTGTTCCTGGCTCTAGAATAGACTCACAAAGCGTAAGAGCAAGAGAAAAAGGTAATGCAGTTCAGATTCATGGCCCAATGGATAGATATTTGGCCAAGAGGAAACAGATTTCCCCTGAAGTTTGTTCCTCCGTAGGACACACTGGCTGTTCTTACATTCAGCACGATCAAGTTTCAGATAGCAGTAATGAGGATCTGCGCATAAGTTCTGCCAGATCTAGTAAGGGTCAGGAGGTCCTTACTGATTGGGTGTGGAGATACTTTTCAGATAAAAGCTTCATAAATAATTGTTTCAGTTGTGTCTCAATTAGCAGAAAGACGTAAGTGATTGCCTTGATATAATGTTATCCTGATCATATTACTAATGCCTGGATCTCTAGTGTCTGATAAATACTACATTTGAGTGCTTTTGTGAGCAGGCCTCTTTATTTTCAACATGACGGACATTCAAGAACCATTGTTGGGATTCAAGTCATACATCAACCAAAGGGGATGCAGAAATGCAATCTCTTAGTACTTGACCCTGGTCATGTAAGTATTCACTATCGCGTTAGTGAATTGTCCCTTATCTTTATTTTCAAAAGGTATAAACAAGGCAGGACATGTGTGTGATTTTGCTACTAATGCGTGAAGTACTGTTGGATGTGTCCTAGCCTCAGCCAAAAGTGGTGAGTGAACTATGTTTAAGTTAGGACTGGGAGCGATAGACTGTTGTGACGGGATACCAGAAAGCATTGGGAGGTCTTTGTTCCAAGATAGCAATATTGATAACCTAGTTAGATTTTGCAGTAGAAATTTCAGTTAGCTTTGGAGTAGAGGTGAGCAACTGACGGGTTCAACCCGGGAACTGCACCCAACCGGCCTTACCCAATTGGTTCCATGCCGGTTCACAAGGGGCACGAGTAGGTTCATGAGTAAAAAGTCAGAGAACTGGCCTTGACCGGTTTGGTTTCCGGTTTTATACTGTGATTATAACCTATTTTTACTTTGTGAAAAAATATAACAAATAAGTTAGACATGGGGATCGACTCTGGGTGGCCTAGGTACTCTATCGGTGCTTTAAGCAATTTACTTAAGGTCATTGACATGACATGTTATCCTTAATTAACAATTATATGGCTAAAATTTGTATAGAGTTGTAAAAAAAAGGGGGTAGAGCTAGTTCCAGGCCGGTTTCTAAGGGACCCTTTTCGGTTCTCAGTTCCAAATACAGGGAACCCCCCTGACAGGGTAAATTCTATGCTGCCAGTGTGGAACCTATGTAGCTTGGAGCCGATCACTCCTATTTTGGAGTGTTCTTAAGACAGCAATAAAGGGATCTAATAAAAAGCTATTTAGTATAAAGTTTTTCACTCAAAGCAGAAGTTTTATCATGCTATACCGATGTTTTTGACGGACAAAGGACACAGAATTGACTAATGAAGCTTGGGGAGGACGAACAAAAGATGCTTCTTATTAAAGTGAGAATTGAATAAGGAACTTTGGGTAGGTCGCAAGTGGAATGCCTCTTCTGAAACTTAAATTTGTTACGAGAGCCTTCTTAAAACATAGGTTGCCGAATGCTAGAACATGTATTAAGAAAAAGCACTCTCGCACTCTACCTGAATGTGTGAATACTGATGGTGAATATTATCGGCGAAAAAAATTTGAGAATGGGTAGAGGTCCTTGGAAGGAAAAAGATCTGAATAATAGTATCGGTTTGTCGTTTCTTTTAGCAAGTAATTATGAACCTAGGGTATTGATAAGATTAATCCACTTTAAACACCCCTTCCTCTCGCCCCTGCAAAGGAAAAAATTCACCTACACAGGAAAAAAAAAGAGAAAGAATCTCACAATTACAATGCGTATAGACAATATTTTGACCTTCGCGGTAGTTTGCAAAACTTTCAGTCGAGATTTCTTCTCTCAGTTAGAGTGCTTTTTTGTTGCCCGTTGGTTTAGGAAATTTGAAAGAAGTC
Source organism: Syzygium malaccense (assembly GCA_031216405.1). NCBI lineage: Eukaryota > Viridiplantae > Streptophyta > Magnoliopsida > Myrtales > Myrtaceae > Syzygium > Syzygium malaccense. The sequence continues at coordinate 19,495,582 of CM062253.1, forward strand.
TTACTTTTTGCTTCAGAGTAATTAAAAACTCTTACTCCTCGTAGAGTGGAGTGGTTGATATCTTTAAGTGTTTTGGATATTCAAGATCCACAATATCCAGTTATTCAGGCATTATCATACATTGTTTAATTGCCTGAAATATGATCACTTCATTGCACGATAGTCAAAGCCATAGTTTGGTGAGACTTGTGCTTGTTTATTTGCATACTTGCCAAATATTTTATGAGTTATCTTTGTGTTTATGTAGAGAACAGCTACGCTGGAAAGATCACTGAAAAGAAATGCCGGGTGGCAGAAGCTTATAAAAAGGGGCGTTCATACTCTGAAGAAGCCACAATACCAGGTTAGACTGTTTTCCTGGGATTTTTTTGTTAAATCCTGAGGTCATGACTATAGGCCTGAATTGCCTGATTCAATCATTTCTTTCAGTTGTGTTATATTGATCCTGGAATTGCAAGAGGAGAAGAGTTGGAGCAGCTCAAAACAATGGACAGTGTCTACTTCGAAATCTAGAGATGAATAGAAAGTTGATGAGCGCCTCTTTGAAGAATTACCAGGTATATTTAAGGTCATGGCGTTTTGGCTTTTGACTGCACATCGAACGAGTAATGATGTAATGTTGCACATAACAAGACCGATGCACTGCTGCCGAGGCGCCAAAAAGAAAAGTGTGGTGCTAGACTGTGAGACTGACATGTAAATTGTATATGTCTAAGTTGTCTTTAGAATTAATAGTGGTTGCAATACATTTCTGAAAGATTTTACTCTTAATAAGCTCTAACGCTGGAATGACCTGGAACGAGGCTGGAATGACCTGGAACGAGGATCGAACGGGGCAAGATCTACCTATTTCTCGCCCTATGCTCGAGAAGATAGTCTCTTCCTGGATTTGTGCAGGAAATTTTGGATCTGTCAGGATCCAGGAGCTTAAGTCGGGATCTTGAAATAGAAGTGTACAAATAAACAAACAAAAAAGAAGAAACTTTTCATTATAGTTTTCTTCCTAGGCGCGACTTTGGTGTCCCCAGTGTTTCTTAAATGCGCTCAACCTACCAGCGCAGCATGGGGTTAGGCATGAATGACCAAGAACTGCTTTGCGACTCAGGAGGACCATGATGTATGGACATAGGACGTGTGCTTGGTCCTAGTTTTGGGGCCCCCTCCAAGAAAAGAATGAAGCTTAGCATGTGTCTTAACTGGACCGCACTGATTAGTGTCTCGAGTTGGGCCATTTGTTCTAATTTGGCAGGAATATGAACATACTCAGGGCCGAATGAAGTACGAATCAGTTCTTGCATTTACACGATGACCTGACCTCAAGCAGTGCCTTTCAGTCTTCGTCCACGAGTTGGTTAGACAGATAGCCAACTTCCATTTATAAAGGGGGCGTAGTAGGCACGTTATTGATTGAGAACCTTGTTTCTGATTTGGCGGCATTGATTGACATAATCAATCAAAGTTTAAACGACATCGGGACCCAACTCACAGCTTGCAAAACGAAAGACGTGTCTTGTTGCACGTCTGGAAGTCCTACGTGTTGAGGGATTTTAATAGAGTCGATGGACTCTGATGCCGTGTCGAAGGATTCAGGTGAGTTTAGGTGCGTGCGTACTTTGCGATGTTTCATTGAGCATGCCTAGCTAGCCAGAAATTACTATCGATCCATTCCAAGATAAATTTTGCAATCATGCTGCTTTAGTACTTAAATTTATTTAAGTTGGACATGCATTGCCATTTACTTGCTATTCTAAAGGAGGAACAACAGACTGAATTTTATGTTTCGGTGCTGTTTCGGGTCGAATATAGACACAGTGGTCGCATAGTAGTATGAAGAAAATCGATCTTCTACATTTTGTAGGAGTTGAAGAGTCGGAAATTTCACTGACATATGATGAAAACTTAAAGAGCTTCAAACGCATCACAAATCTGGATTGAATTTGAGTGCATATGATCCAATTTTAAGCGTCAACATATTTACTGATTTCGAAATTTGTATGACTGCATCTTCCCTATCTAATTGTCGAAATGTAGACGACGCAAACCATTACCCTCCTCCATGGATGGAGTGCGCATTGGTGGAAACAAGGCGAATGATAATATTTCACCAAACACCACACGCGCAAGCATCCTCTCGTGATTTGAACTGATAGCTCCTGCAACGATGGCCTCGAAACCAACAATCCCATCCACTGCGGGTTGTTACGATGACATTAAGTTTTCTGAGCCAAAAAAAGAAAAGACCCGAACGAAGTCGAGCCTCGCGCATTAAATCACGGGTTGTCCTCATCTCGTGAAAACGTCGAGCGGGGACCAAGTTCTTTGGTCGTGTCTCCAATTGAGACAAGCTCAGTATCTTCAAACTTCCGATTGTCTCCGTAGCCATGGAAAATGAAAGAAACAACATGTGTTGCACGAGTGCGCATGTCCTTTCGAGAAAGAAAGGGGCGTGAAAAAGTTAGGTGGGAGAGTCAACTCTCGTTTGAGATCTCACCCTCCTCGTCGTACTTCGTCTAAACCTGAACCTGCTCACGCCAGCCCCGAGAGGATCACGTCTTGATACCACCACCACTCGAGCACTAAGAAAGAACAGATTACGTCTCGTTAATTACTGATTAAAGTGGCGCTTTCCTGCTCCGACGTGAGCTTGAATGCGATTGCGTTCGCGCCTGACACGCTCGGGCGATCGCATCCCATAAACAAATCTCCACTATCTCCTGACGGAAATATAAATAAAATGTAACTTTGACAGGCGAAGCAGCTTTTGATGAAGATGACGAGTCATTCAAAAGCCAGGGTTGTTCATCTCCTTCTCCCATGTGCATTGCTGTCATCATTATTCACGATCGTATTAATTAAATGCGAGAACCCAGGACTCACGTTTGGTTTTACTGCGAAAAAATCTCTAAAGAACCATTTTTTCCAAAGCATGGTCTTATTCCATTGTCATCAAGATGCCCCCCTCTAGGACTCTTGGAACATTCATCATTAATGCCCAGTTAATGTGACTTTCAAGGCGTTCGCATCACTGTGGTGTTTATGATTATTATAATCCGCACTAGGATTCTCTCTGCGTGTGATCCTGGAGTTCACACTTGAAGATACAGATCAAGCACATGCAACACATTCCAATTTCCAAACACTGCCGAACAACAATGTCCAATTTGTTTACCGGTAGTTGGGGAACGGATGAGATATGAAAGAGGAAAGAGAGAAAGGGATGGACGAGAGTCGCCGCGGTGTTATCAATGACTCGCAACGTTCGTTCCACACTCACACTCGCACCACACAGTCTGGTCTTAAGATGCATGTGAGCCGAATCAATACTTTGTTTCGTTTTTTGTTACTAGATTATCATTGACGTTGACCCAGATGGACGATAAATGGTGGAGGTGTGGACTAAACAAATCCTCGAAGCCTCTGCGCATTACCTGAAGCCTCCCTGTCATGTGTAGACAAAGGCAAACCTGAACAGTGGCTCTTTGGTGGGTCTATCTTCCTCGTATCTCGTATCTCTCTGTCTCTCTGTCTCGCTGTCAATGGAGGTTCAAGCTCAACTGCAACAAGAAGAAGAATATAATCTGAAAGTGGAATTGGAGGAAGAGGAAGTGAGTCTACTGAGAAGGCAGTCCACAACGCGAAAATGTGGTGTCGATGAAAGAGGTGTTTCTGGGAATGGTAATGGCAGTACAACCAGCGGTAGCACCAGCAACAATGGTACCCATGCAGAAGAAGAGCCAGAAGCAGAACAAGAATTGGTTGAAGAGGTGAATGTTGGGAAAAATGGTGTCGAAGAACAAGTACCAGAGACTGAAGCAGAGCAAGGACCAGGTGAAGAAGTGACGAACACAGAGACTACTGGCAGTTTTAAAGAAGAAAGGCCGGATGAAGAGCTTAAGGATGAGAATGACAATGGCGGTGAAGAACAAGAAGCTGCACCAGAGCCAGACGAAGTGGATGAGAATGGGAGCAATGGCGGTCAGAATGGAAAGAAAGATGTCCCATTTTTTGCGCAAGCGGCGAAGACAGAACTCGACAACGAAGATGGGGTCGAAGTGAAGGGGTCGACCTGGACCAACATCGTTCACTTCGACGATGAACGAGGTAAAGTAAACCCCCAGCAACTTCACTCAATTCAAGTAACTCGGGTAGCAGAGGCTTTTCAACTCGCACCATCATATTCGTTCTCGTCAATTTCACGCAGTGCAACAGTGAATGTGACACATCGGATGTTTGAAAGAGGAACTGCATTCTTTTTGACAAATTTTGCAAAATCTGGAGCTATACGTTGTCCTGCACAAATCGTTCCCGTCTTTCTATGCAAAGGATGGGACTTTCTTGCTTCTTACTTCTGACCCGTGCAATGATCTTTCTCTGTGAGCGTGCTCCATCTTGATTTGGTGATAAGGAAAAGGTGCCGCTTCGCATTTACCAAAACGGCCCGGGTCTTTATCTGGTCAGTGGAGTGTGAGAAATGGACCCTCTCTTCCTCTTTAACTCACTCACTCACTCACTCGACTCCATCAATCTTCTGTCTCTTCCATCGCTTAATCTGATCTGCTTTATTAGCACATTTGTTTTGGACTTAGCATTGGAGGATTAGTTCCATTGTACTCCGTTTAATCCGGCTGGACAAGGTTCCTCTTTGTCTGCGAACCTCCTTTGATTTCTGGGTGATTTTTTAGTTCTTTATTGGTTACACCATCTCGATCCATTTTCTGGGTAGTTCTAAAGTTGAACTCTCATCTCGTTCTTGACCCTATAGCTTCGTATGACTAGACATGGTTAGACGGATTCATTCTTTGTTTCTGGGAAACAAGAAAAAGAGTGGGGCTCGTATTAGACTATATAGGAATGTGGGTGACTATACAAACTGATTGCTAGGGCATAGATCTTATGGCATAGTAGTGGTTTCTGTCTGTGATTTCATTTGCACTGCACGTGAATGAGGGATATTCCCCTGGTGACTCTCGAGGGCTTGCGTTGGTTGATGTAATTTATAGCCTTTAATCCTTATGAGCTTCCGATTTGTGGAGCATTTTCTGATTAACTAATTCAAGTTAGCTTTTTCTTTGAGAGCTATATTTCTTTGTACGTGGGTTTTTCCAAGGTGAAAGATAGTCCAATCCGATGATTCATGGGTGTACCTGTAGATGGTCACACGATGCCGTTATATTTTGTATGAGCTACTTGCTCGTGATGGGGATTTGCACGCCACTGTGGATAAACAAATAATGACAATGCTTGTCTTCCGAACCATTGCAGGTACGGAATCCATCCAAACAATTGTCAAGACGGAATACAGCCATATTGAACAAGTTTCGTATGAAACAGGGACAGTGCATGTAACCTCGGATGTTGCAGCACAGAGGCTCAGCACTTTTCTAAGCTCTCAGGTTGATCATCAAGATATTGGAAATTCTGGAGATGAGAGATTTTTGGACTTGGCTTTGTTGTCTCCAAGAAAGTCGTCTGAAGAGAAAAACACGTATTCTAAGGAGAGTAAAGTAGTTGAAGAAGTAGATCTGATAGAAGAACTTAACCCTGAAGAGACAGAATTTGATGTCGAGCAGGTGCTAGAGAAGCAAAATACTCACGATTTGTACTGTCCCAATTGTCATTCTTGTATAACAAGAAAGGTAATCCTTCGGAGAAAGAAACAAAAGGTGCACAATGTGCGTTACAAAGTGAAACATGACAACATTGAAAAAACAACTACCTCTGAACTACACGCTCAACCTGTAACTGTGGTGGAGGAGGATCGTAGTGTTGATGCAATTCCTGTGACACCTAAAAAATAGGGAGTAACTGTTGATGCCACTTCTCCACTACTTTAGTGCGTACAATCACCCCTCTACATCTTTGGGAGTGTGTGAAGGAGAGAGAGACTGAGAGGGAACAGTTAAGAGTTAATGTGCTTTGAGTTATTCCTCTGTTTTTTTGTTTACGTTCTGGGTGAAATAGAACTTGGGGGTCTGGTATCTCTTGTAAGAGAATCTTAGGTGTGCAATATCTATGTGATTGTGAGAGTTATACTGAGAAAAGATTCACGGTTGAGAGTGCGACCCACTGTTTGGTGTTTGTCGGGTTGAGGGGTGTGTGTTATAATTTCTCCTGTTATACAAGTACACTCCTAGCCATTGCGACCCATCCCCCAAAAACATCACGCTTCATTGGTCCAAGTCATCGAAATTTGGACCATAGACTCGTTAGTGGTCATGCTGTTGTCGAGGCCAAGCCATCACCACATCACCACAATCCTAGGTCGCCGATGCCCTAGGCTTGCTTCACATAGGCCCCACAAGCTTATCGCAATTAATTTTGCTAAAATATAGTGCACCTGTTATTATAGTGACAAGGCACTATTACTTTAACTAAAATTAAGTCTCCGCTATCCCAGATTTATGGTATAACAAAATATACTGTTCAAACGAGCAATGTTTCTTTGGCTCGAAAACAAGCAATTAGTGTCTATAAGCACTACATAAATATATATATATGTTGAGACAAAATTATAGGTATAACTTAAAGTATTGAACGCTGTAAGATGTCTTCTATCTGCATGGGCTCGTCATTGGCAAGAGATAGTCGTTTATGGATAGTTCCTTTTTTTATTATTGCCATTAAGTAAATTTGACTTTAAGTTCTATGTAATTATCGATCGAATTATTTTAGTCATTACATTTTACTTACTTCTATTGTGTGAATTTCCTTATTTGGTGACATTATCTTTGTTCATAAAGGTTTTCACCGCATTCTAAGTAATCTGTCTATTTCAACTCAGGAAAAACTATATGTTAAAGCTCATTGACTTCTCTATTGTCAAAGTTTTAAGCTAATATTCTAAATATTGATGTACCTTGAAATAACCGAATTAGAAAGTTCTTTAAAAAAAGAAATTTACTCACAAGTTCAAATAAAAATAATATGCGGTGACTTGGTTAATTCGTCAACAATATCTTCTAATTATTATATGTATAATGAGTTTAATTAGGTGGTGTAGAAACACGTGTTTTTTTCTTTGGTCGAAAGAAAATTATGTGTTGCTCAAAGTTCGTACGAGCACCAATAACCTGCTTCTGCATTTCCACTCCGATTTGATCTTTCTTTTAAGTTTCCTACAGTTTAGTCAGTCAAATAATTCAGCCCAAAAGTCTACTTGAATGAGGGGGTCATCTTCTTCCTGTCTTCTTCCTGCCTTCTTTCCACTCATTTTCCCTCACTCTAACTTTTTGAATTTCTCACCATCTTTTTTCGTACCGGTCTGCATAAAGATTCCCTTACTAAAAATCTATAACGTGTTTCCTCATTTTGATCAAGAACAATTAGAGACGCCGCTTTATCTTTCCATCTTGTCAAAAGTATTCTTCACCCATCTGTTGGGGCAAAAAGTCATCTTCATGCGTTTGCTTCGGTGCTCACTCTCCTTTGAGCTTCAACATTTCTCGAGATGAGGGTCCATTAAGGGAAGATTCCTCTATGCCTTCTTTCTACCCTCTTGAACGTGAGTGAGATCCAACGGGATAGATCGATAATATTTTGTAATCCTTGAATCAAATCGAGCCAACATAGCCAACCTTCTTAATCTCTCTTTTTTGTTTTTGTTTTCTTTTCTTCTTCCTTTTGCCGATGGCCGGCCATCGACCATGGCCAAGCTAGCTGGCTTCGTTTGGGCGAGGGGAGCCCTCCCCCGGGCCTCCCCCAGGCGAGGCTAGCTCGCTCGACCATCAGTAATAAGACAGCACCGATTGTACTACTTAGGACAGCCAGCGTCCACATCAACGAATTTCGGCAAAAATCGCCTGTGGCTAGCCATTATTGTTGTGGCATGCTGTTGTCGAGGCCAAGCCATCACCACAATTCTAGGTTGCCAATACCCTGCCATGACCGTCGTTGGTTGAACCCTATGTAGGCTTGCTTCGCATAGGCCCACAAGCTTTTCGCAATTACTTTTGCTAAAATATGGTGCACCTATTTTTGTAGTGATGACACAGTATTACTTTAGCTAAATTTAAATCGTCACTATCCCGGATGTATGGTATAATAACATACACTGCTCAAACAAGCAATTAATTTCTGTAAGTACTACATCCAAAACAAAAAAGAAGTTGAGACCAAATCATAGGCATACCTTAAAGTCAAAAATCGAACATTGTAATATGTCTTCTATCTGCACGGGCTCTGACATTGGCAAGAGATAGTCGTTTATTGATAGTTTCTTTTTATTATTGCCATTAAGTAAATTTGATTTTTAAATTCTATGTATTTATCGATTGAACTATTTTAATAATTACATTTGACTTACTTTTATTATGTGAATTTCCTTATTTGGCGACATTATCTTTGTTCATTAAGGTTTCCTCCGCATTATTAGTAATCTATCTATTTCAACTCAGGAAAAACTATCCGTTAAAACTCATTGACTTTCCTATTGTCAATGTTTTGAACTAATATTCTAAATATTGATGTACCTGGAAATAACTGAATTAGAAAGTTCTTTGAAAAAAAATAATCTACTCGCAAGTTCAAATAAAAATAACACGTAGTGATTTGGTTAATTCAGCAACAATATCTTCTAATTATTATATGTATAAAGAGTCTGATAAGGTGGTGTAGAAACATTTGGTTTTTTTTTGCATCGAAAAAAATTGTATTCATTACTTGAAGTGGGTAGAAGCACCAAGGACCGACTTCTGCATTTCCGCTGCTATTTCGTCTTTCTTTAATTCTCCCCATAGTTCAGTCAAATAATTCAGCCCAAAAGTCTACTTAATGAGGGGGTCATCTTCCTGCCTTCTTCCCTCTCATTTTCTCTCACCCTAAACTTTTTTAGTTTTCAGCCTTTTTTTTCATGCCAGTTTGCATCGAGATTACCTTTACTAGAAGTCCACAAGGTGTTTTCCTAGGATGCACTGACACGCTATTTGAGCATCAGAAGCGGTGTCCGACACGTGTCGCGTGTCCGACACGTTCCGACACGCTCGGACACGCGGCCGACACTCTCGGACACGCGGTCAACGCGTGTCGGAGATACGGCACGCGGTCAATGCGCCGGACACGCCGGCGACACGCGTGTCCGGCGCCGAGGGTCGTGGGTCACAGAGGAGTTAGAGAGAGGAGTTGCAGGAAGGAGATGAGGACGGAGGCGGGGCCAACGAGCGGGGCCTCTTCGACGAGGCGGAGGCCGCCGCCGCCGCCATCGACTTGCGGGAGCCGCCGCCGACGGGGACGTTGCGGAGGGTGCCGCCCTGGGTCCAGTAGCGGCGGCGGGACTTGCAGAAGTGGCAGGGCTGGGAGAGGTGTTGGTGCAGTCGCAGCACGGGCAGGGCAGCGCCTCCGCCTGCGGCGGCGGAGGCGGATGGTGCAGGCTGGCTCCTCCCCCCGTGGCGGCAGCGGAGACCTGAGGCTGGGCCGGCCTACGCTTGCGCGTGTCCGAAGGCATGTCTTCTCCAGTTCTCCTTCGCGGGCGTTGAGAAGCGTGCAGACAAAGAGTGTTAAAAGTGAAGGCTTTGGAGGAGGGAGAGAGAGAACGTGGTGGAGAGTCTGGAGACGTGAAGGAGAAGTCTAGAAGGCAGCATTTGTACTTTCCTTTTTTTCAATTTTGATTATTTATTTTTAGTTTCTTAACTAATATATTTATTTATACATAATTATTTTTTAAAAACTTATGTGTATAATTTTTTTAGGGTAAATTCATTCTGGGATTTTTATTATTATTTATTTACTTATTTGAATCAAATTAAAAAATAATAATTTATTATGTATATATAAAAATATATATTTAATATACAACGTGTCCTAACGTGTCGGAATTCTCTATTTTTTGATAAATAACGTGTCGCGTGTCGTGTCGCGTGTCGATGCTACTTAGGTGTTTCCTCATCTTAATCAAGAATGATCAGTGACACCGCTTTATCTGTCCATCTTGTCTAAAATATTCCTCACACGTCTTTTTGGGCAAAAAGTCATCATCACGCTTTTGCTTCAGTGCTTACGCTCCTTCGAGCTTCAACATTCCTCGAGATAAGGGATCGACAAGGAAAGATTCCTCTGTGCGTTCTTTCTACCCTCATGAACGTGAGTGTGATCCAACGGGATAGACCAACAATATTTTGTAATCCTTGAATCAAATTGAGCCAAGAGAGCCATCCTTCTTCACCTCTCTTTTTTGTTTTTTTTTTCCTTTTTTCTTCCTTTTGCTAATGGCCAATCACCGACCATGGTCGAGCCGGTTGGCTTCGCCTGCGCGAGGGTGAGCCCTCGGTGAGGGAGCCCTGACCCAAGCAAGGGTCGGTCTTGCCCAAGCCAAGGCGGCCTTGCTAGGCATCGCCCAGGTGAAGGTGACATTGGGCACCAGATTTAGCCTGGGTGAGGCCGACCCTTGCTTGGCCTCGCTCGGGTGAGGGCTCTACTCGTCGGGGCTCACCCTCGCCTATGGCGGGTGATGCTGGCCCGCCAAGGCATTGCTAATGAGAAGAAGAAAGGGAAAAAAAGAACAAAAAATTCAAAAAAAAATATTAAATTATTATTAAAAATTATTCATGTTAGCATCGATTGTACCACTTAAGATGGTCAACGTCCACATAGCGAATTCCGGCCAAAATCACCTGTGATTGACCGTCATTGTTGTGGTCATGCTGTGGTCGAGGCCAAGGCATCACCACAATCCTAGGTCGCCATTGCCCCGCCGCAATAGTCATTGATTGAACCCTGTGTAGCCTTGCTTTGCATAGGCCCCACAAGCTTATCGCAATTAATTTTGCTAAAATATGGTGCACCTGTTATTATAGTGACGTGGCACTATTATTACTGTAGCTAAAATCAAGTCGTCGCTACCCTAGATGTATAGTAGAACAACATATACTGTTCAAACAAGCAATTAATTTCTATGAGTACTACATCATTAAGGTTTCCTCCACATTATAAGGAATCTATCGATTTCAACTCTAGAAAAGCTATTTGTGAAAGCTCATTGACTTCTCTATTGTCGAGGTTTTAAACTAATATTCTTAAGTACCTCGAATTAACTGAATATCGAAATAAAAAGTCCTTTGAAAAAAGTAATTTCCTCATAAGTTAAAAATAAAAATAACATGCAGTGATTTGGTTAATTCATCAATAATTATCTTCTAATGATAATATGTATAATGATATGACAAAAAAAAAATATATGTATAACGTGTTTGATTGGGTGGGGTAGAAACAGGTGCTTGAGCGCTGAAGCTGTTTCGGTTGATGTGACTAATAGCAGTCAAGGTTCCACACTTGCTATTTGATCTTTCTTGCAAATATCTTGGGCAACTTCCACAACAGTCGCATTGAGCCCAAAATTGTCCAGCAAAGTGGGTAGAATTAGCAAGAACCTACTTCTGCATTTCAGCTCCCGTTTCATCTTTCTTTTATTTCTTCCTCTAGTCTAGTCAAATAATTCACCCCAAAATTGTCCTTTAGTTAGGGGGTCATCTTCCCGCCTTCTTCCCTCTCATTTTCCCATCTTTTTTGTATCAGTTTGCGCAGAGATTCCCTTACTAAAAATGTACAAATATACCCTCATCCTAATAAAAAACAGTACAAGATCCCGCTTTATCTTTTCATCCCTCTTCTATCGACACAAACCCCACCCTGTCTGAAGTATTCTTCACACGTCTTTTGTAGGCAAAAAGCCATCCTTACGGTGCTCTTGCTCCTTTTGAGCTTCAACATTCTAGATATAAGGGATCCATTAAGAGAAGATCCCTCTACACCTTCTTTCTGGCCTCCTGAATGTGAGGGAGATCCAAAGGGATGGGTTGATAATATTTTGTAACCCCGGAATCAAATCGAGTCAACAGAGCCAACCTTCTTAATCTCTCGTTCTTGTTTTTGTCCCCAAGTTCCTGATATATGGCCTCTTCCAAAAGGATTTATCATGTGTTCCTTAGTTTTAGAGGCACATACGTCCGCAACAATTTCCTTAGTCATCTCTCCGCGGCTCTGGATCAAAACGGAATATACACTTTTGTGGACGACGAGGAGCTCGGGAAAGGAGAGCAAATATCGCCGACGCTTATGAGGGCGATCAAGGAATCGCGCATCGCGATCATCATTTTCTCCAAGGACTACGCTTCCTCGCGGTGGTGTTTGGAAGAGCTGGCGACGATCATGGAATGCGAGGCACGGAAGGAGCTGATTGTGCTGCCGGTGTTTTACAAAGTGGAACCAAGAGAAGTGAGAGAGGGGAGAGAGGCTTATGGGAGAGCTATGGCTAAGCATGAGTTCAAGTTCGGGAAGGATTCAGAAATAGTGAAGAGATGGAAGAAGGCTCTTTTCGATGCCGGTAACTTGTCTGGGTGGAATTTTAATGATGGATAAGTAAGTAATTGACGTGACACAATGCTTTGCCGTTGTTAGCTAGTGATTGTTTGTTATATTTCAAACCGTATGGAATAAACTACCACTTAAAGCTGATTGATATTGTCAAGTCGGTCTTTCGATTGAAGATACATAGCGGAGATATACTAGACAGCGGATTCAAAATTCGAATAACCAAAACTTCAAGCTAGCAGATTCTTTGAATTCGATTCTTGCCGTGCGGATAATGAGCACTTTTTGTCTTCGATGAAAGTGTAATTGATAGCTCCTTAGTCCTTATTGTCTTCAGGCGCAGGTTCATCTTAATTTTCCCTTGGGCAGAAGATGTTGGGGCAGGTTCACTAGATGTGTTAATTTCTTTTCATCTTATTATTTGCTCACCTTCTTATGTTATTTTCCTCTTGACGTTAGAGGTTGAATTCTTGCCATGTCTTTGAAATGCTAAAACATGTTTTTCTTTCTTTTGAGTGCTTATCAGAAATGAAGCGGAGCTCATACAACGCATTGTAAAGGAAGTATCAAGTCGTCTAGAGCGAAGACCCTTACATGTTGCTGATCATCTGGTCGGAATAGATTCCCGAGTTCAAGAAGTGATATCATTGTCGCAAAAAGAGTCGGATGATGATGATGTTCTCATGATAGGTATATGGGGACTTGGAGGCATAGGGAAGACGACGATGGCTAAAGAGATATATAATGCTATTGAGAGCCAGTTTCAGGGATCTAGTTTTTTGGCGCAAGTTAAAGAAACTTCAAACAAAAGTAGTGGTCTAGTTGGTTTGCAAGAAAAACTTCTATCCGAGATCTTATCTCCTAAGCATCTAACAGTCAATAGTGTCGATGGAGGAATTAGTTTGATAAAGGAAAGACTTTGTCGCAAGAAGGTTCTCCTAGTTCTTGATGATGTTGACCAATTGGATCAACTGAAGGCATTAGCTGGACGAGGCGATTGGTTTGGAAAAGGAAGTAGAATCTTTGTAACATCGAGGGATAAACATTTGCTAAATTCTCATGACACAAAGTGTGTGCATGAAGTTAAAGCTTTAGACAACGATGAGGCACTAGACCTTTTTGTTTGGCATGCCTTTAAAAACAGCAAAAAACCTGAAATAAGAAAGGATGTCATAGATGGAGCACTACATTATGCTAGCGGCCTTCCATTAGCCCTCGAAGTGTTGGGCTCATTATTATATGGAAGAAACGAACCAGCATGGGAAAGTGCACTGCGTAAACTCTCCAGGAGTCTCGACAAAGGTATCGATCGAGTTTTGAAGATAAGCGTCGATGGATTGGATGACAATGAGAGGGAGATTTTCCTCGACATTGCTTGTTTCTTTAAGGGAAAAAGAATAGAATACATCGAGGAAGTTCTCGACGGTTGTGACTTGGAGAGAGAGACAACTATAGGAATAGATATTCTCATCGAGAGGTCCTTGATAAGAAACGAGTATGGGACCCTGCAAATGCATGATTTGGTTCAGTTGATGGGGAAGAATATTGTTAAGCAGGAATGTCCCAATAATCCTGGGAAACGCAGTAGATTATGGCTTTTTGAAGATTTTCGGGACATTCTATGGGAAGATACGGTAAAAGTTGTTTATGCAAACACTGTTATATCTCATTTTTATGTTACTTTGATTTGGATAGTATATTATAAATCTCAACGGAAATTTTGTGCGAGAACTGAATTTGCTCCCTTATGGATAGGGAACGGATGCAGTACAGGCCATAGTATTGGACCTGCCCACACCAGAAGAGAGAAGTATGAGTCTCGAAGAGATAACCATAAAGGTGGATGCTTTTAGAAACATGAAAATGTTGAAAATGCTCATTCTGCCTGAAGTGCATATCTCTTCGGAAGGTCCCGTCCGTCTCCCCAATAATTTGAGATGGCTTAAATGGCCCAATGCCCCATTACTAGAATTTGGCTCTAAACTTATTAGAATTGATGTCCCAAAAAGTCATATCAGAGGTTTAGAAGGCAAAATTAAGGTTAGCGGTTGTGATGATTAGCTTTTCTCTTTTTATAATTACAAATATTTACGGAGCTTAATGACTGTACTGATATTTTTTTTTTGCAGCATTTTAGAAATTTGAAGTACATCAATTTCAGTCAATGCAAGTCGCTGGTTAGTGTTCCTGACTTTTCATCGGCTCCAAATTTGGAGAGCTTGTATCTTGATAGGTGCAAAAGCTTGGTGGAGGTTCACCAATCCGTCGCATATCTCGACAATTTAAAATTTTTATCACTACAATTTTGCTCTAACCTCAGTCTCTTTCCTAACACACTCGAGACAAAATCTCTTCAAGCCCTTGATCTCTTTGGTTGCTCTAAACTTGAGAAGTTCTCTGATGTACCGCGAAAGTTGGAACATCTAGAAGAGCTTGATCTAGGAAGGACAGCTATTAAAGAACTCCCTGCATCAGTTGAAAATCTTCTCTCTTTGAAGAAATTAAATTTAATAAAATGCAAAAAACTCGCAACGCTCCCATCAAGTGTTTATAAGTGGCAAAATCTTGAGCATTTGAATCTTTCAGGCTGCTCCAATTTTGTCACGTTTCCAGAGAACTTGGAGGATTCAAACAATCCTAATGGCAATATGGGATTCCAAAAATTAAAGCGGCTAGAACTTACAGGCTGCAATCTCTCAGAAGTAGAGTTCCTTAAGAGTTCTTCCAGTTTTCCCAAATTACGGCACCTAGGTCTTTCCAAAAACAAGTTTACTCATCTGCCGACATGCATCAACGAATACAAATGTTTGGAACACTTGTATGTGAACGATTGCAAACAGATACAAAAGATTCCTCAGCTTCCGCCAAATGTGCATGCTCTTTGGGCAAATCGTTGCAGATCTCTACGAGAATTCCCAAATTTGTCGAGTCTCTCCTCCAACTGCTGTTCTGTTGAATTGTCATCATGTCATAAATTATTCCGCGAAGGGGCAAATATGGCTCATGCGTTAT
This sequence comes from Syzygium malaccense, assembly GCA_031216405.1. Taxonomy (NCBI): domain Eukaryota; kingdom Viridiplantae; phylum Streptophyta; class Magnoliopsida; order Myrtales; family Myrtaceae; genus Syzygium; species Syzygium malaccense. Next base: position 19,510,894 of record CM062253.1, read on the forward strand.
CGCTCGAGGTTAGACTCTCTCTCTTTCTCTCTCTTTCTCTCTCTCGCACTAACTTCGAGTGCTTGATATGCGTACTATTTGTATGACAGGGGCTCCGGAAGATGAGAAATGTTGACATTTGCCTAATTGGGAAAGAGATGCCAGAATGGTTCTTTCCCGGTGAAGACAGTTCCATTGCTTTCACGGTTCCCCGGGACTTGTATGACAAGTTCTTAGGACTAGCACTCTGTTTTGTTCTCGGCCCAAAGGGAGGAAAAGCAGTTCGTGGTTTTGCTGAAGTCCGAATTCATGTTAACGGCCACATGCTGATTTCCTTTGGAAGAGGCGTGCGTTCAATGGACTCCGATCATGTGTGGATGGGATATTTCCCGCGCAGTACGCTGTGGGTAGGAAGGAAGCGTCTGCAAGCCGATGGCTGGCATATCCAAGTTAACTTTATACCAGAAACCGAAGTAGAATTGAAGAAGTGTGGATTCCGTCCAATATGCGAGCAACAGGAGGATGATAAGAGGATCGTGCTCCAACCCCATCAGCCGATGAAAACAAATTGGCTCTCGGAAAGTGACTCAGATGAAGACGATTGGATAGACACCGAGGAAGAAGAAAGTTCAAGTGAATCAGATGATGAACTTATCGAAGCAATCGACCGAGAAAAAGAAAAACAAGGACTTTTCAAAGCAGATAAGATCGGGCCTTCGGAGGAAAGAGAGTCAGAGGAAGACAATTGGATAGACACTGAGGAAGAAGAAAGTTCAAGTGAATCAGATGATGAACTTATCAAAGCAATCGACGAAGAAAAAGAAATCCGAGAACTTGTCAAAGCAGATAAGCTCGACATTGGTGGATCATATGAATGTGGAGCTACACGGGATCTCTGTCGAAGTTTAAAGACCATGACAATGGATCGATTCTTGCGGAGGGAGAGATACTGATTCCAATGCCTTTTGCATTTCCCTCTTTGTTTTTTTTTACGTCTCTACTGGAAGTTTTTGAATGTCTGCTCCTTCAATTCAATTTCAGAATCATTATGAAGTACAGGTTTCACGACATGCTACTGACATGGTTGAGGTTGAGGAGCTTCCTTTTTCCCTCTCTTTCTTTTATGATTTGTGATGCGGATTGCATTAATACAGAGTTAAGTGGATGCCTGTCGAATGGCCATGGTCTTTTCCAGTCGCTCTGCGAAGCTCATCGTATAGACCTCTGTCACCTCTCTTCATCCAATCAATGATGCCAACGCTTCATGCTCGATAATTCTGAGATCGCAAGTTTTGCTCATTCTAACGTGATCATCATCTTTAGGGACGTGTCGATCTGATTGTGTCAAAGATCAAAAGACTAGTTGATTCCTCTCTGTTATCACTAGGCAGATTGTATTTCCTCCCACTTCCATTACCATTAATCAGATACGTCACTTTAACATAGTTATCGCATCAAAGTATCTTACCATATTCGTGTTAATTCTCAAGCTTCGACAACAGCCTTTTTTTTTTTTGGACGGAGCGACAGAAGTTTTAAGTAGCTGAAATCTTATACGCCGAAAGACAACTCCATACAAATCTAAAGCAGCAATGTCACATACCAGTCCCTCTAGTGGAATATTGTTGCTGCAGAATACCAGAAAGTATATTTACGTCCTGGGCATTATTTTTTCGTTCCTTAAAGCCCGTTACTTTTCCTCATTTCTCTTCATTTTTATATTAATTATTGGAATGAATTTGTTAACGGGTGTCCTAAGAACTCTTGCTAAGTACCCAATCGACGAAATTTTACGGTATGTAATGCGCGGACCGTCCTCACCATGGGTCCATAACCCTGCCAAAAAAGGAAGTGACGAGACATGAGCAAACCCAGAAGAAGAAGAAGAAGGGAGGATTTGACTCGTTGACTCGAGCGGGGGGGCAAGGCAAGGCAGTGGAATTATCCTGTTCAAAGTTGCAATGCCACGTCATCTGCACGTCAGATGCAAATCCGAGCTCCCTCTATCCTCTCGGACGACGCGTCGCATAAAACCCATCATCCTCATCGCTACCCGTCCCAAGCCAGGCCAAGCCAAGACGCCGTTGACTCATCAGTCTCTCTTCTCTCCCCCTCTGACTAATCATGCCTTCTTCAATGGCGCTGCTGATCCGCCGTCGCAACCTCCATGGTCGAACCTCCTCGCTCCTCCAGGCGAGGCTCTTCTCCCGTTCGCCGGAGGCGGCGGCTGCTGCGAAGCGACGGGCGTCGGAGCCTAAGCCCGTCGACAAGATACTGGTGGCGAACCGAGGCGAGATAGCTTGCAGGATCTTACGGACGGCGAGGAAGCTGGGGGTTCGGACCGTCGCCGTCTATAGCGACGCCGGCGCCGGCGCTCTCCACATCAGGTCCTCCGACGAGGCCGTCCGCATCGGCCCCGCTCCGGCTCGCCTCAGTTACCTCAGTGGGGCGTCCATCATCGACGCACGCTTCGCACCGATGCTCACGTGAGGGTTTGAGAACTAACTAACCTGCTGGTTGAAACGCGTGTAATCGCTGGTGTTGGAGGACGCGGGATTTCGCATGTGGCATGGCGGCATGTTTGATACTGGTTTGTGAGCAATGATCGTGTTCGTTAGAGCAATGGTTGTCAGCTTGGAATGAATGGAATTGGTGACGGTGGAGGAAACTTGCGAGATTGTGAGTTTCAAGTATCGGAGCTCAGTAATTCCCATTTAGTTTTGCCTCGGTGAACTTAGTGCTACTCTACGACATCGTGAGCTTTGGACGGATGATGAAATTATACAGGGTCACGCTCGACCCGACCCGACCCAAGACCCTGTTCAGCATACACTCTAAGAATAGGGCCGGGTCAGGTCGGTCCGGGTCGGGTTTAGGGTCACAACTAATGCGCTTCTCCGCTCGACAGTCCCCTCCCAGTTTGCCCATCATCCACACCGAATCCCCCATCTCTCCTCGGGACAGGCTTAGACTTCACAGGCGGCGTACCGTGCCCTGGCGAAGGCGCATCACCCGGACGCAGCGGGGCGCGACGGCCGGGACTTCATCGAGATCCACGGCGCCTACTAGACGCTCTCCGACCCGACGGTGCGGGCCGTGTACGATCTATCCCTCGGTGGGGGGAGGGCCAGCAGCATCAGCCGGCGCCGGCCGCGGGGGTTTGGCGGGTTCTGCCCGACTCGGCGGTGGGAGACGAATCAGTGCTGGTGAAATGCGCATTGCCCCAAGACAATAATCCACGCGCGATCGTACCCAGAAAAGGGCAAAAAGACGAGATTTTTTTTGGCACTTTTTCCTCCTTCCATCTCCCTTCTTCTCCTGGCAAATTTCTGCGAATCCATCATCATCTTCTTGTTCTTCCTTCTTGGGTGTGTGCCCAGAATCAATCAGGAATTGTAAAGGGGATGTTCATACTAACGGGAACTGTGACGGAGACGGAGCAGGCGACGGAGGCAACGCCGCTCCAGCGCTCCTCGCGGCCAGCATCCTCTTCTCGGCCGTGGCGGCCATGAGCTCCATCTGCATCCGGCGGCCGTCCTCTAGCGACAAGCCCCCGGCGGCGGCGGCGGCAGCGTCCCTGGGCTTGCTCCGCTTGGGCTCCGGCGGCGAGTGTTGCATGCTGAGGCGCAGCGCCATCTTTAGGTCCTCCTCCTGATCCGCCGTCGGCGCTAGGGCTCCTCTGGAGTCCGGGTCGCGGGGCGAGACCCGCCGCCGGGGCCGTTGGCTGGAGCTGTCGCGGCGGTCGTCGTAGCGATCGTACGAGGGGCTAGGGCTGCGGCCGCGGCAATCGGGCTCGCGGCGGTCGTAGGAGTCGTAGGAGGGGCTACGGCAGCACTCGGCGGAGTGGTCCGATTCGGGGGTGTGGCGGCCGTTCTCGCCATGGGACCGGTCCCGGCGACCGGAGACGCTGCCGGAGTACAGACCTCCCATCTTCGGCTTCGGAGGAGGACGGGATTTGGAGCGGCGGCTTCGTGGCAAAGGAGGGGAGAGAGAAGAGATTCATGGCCGGCAGAGAGAGACGAGAGCAAGGGGGAGGGAAGAAGGTTATATTTGGTACTAGGTCAAAAAACCCCCCGGCCCGACCCAACCCGGCCCGGCCCGGCCCGATCCTAATAAATACCCACATCTAAAACTCATGTCCAGAGAAAATAAGACCTGATCCTAAAATGCCCTAAAATTTCGAGTCGAGTCGGGCCGGGTCAGGCCGGGCCGGGTCAGCTCTGGCTTTTTTGACACCCCTATGTGCGCTATCCTGATAAATGCTGAGGGAGCATTTCTCTTTCTCAAATTGTTTCCATGTGTCTGGACGAATTAACATTTCCCAATTGTTTCTTGCCTTTATGCGTGATGCTCTAAATCCCAAGTTAGGTGGCCTTCTGTTGGCTGAAAGAGCGGTTGAAGGGTTATGGATATCTGCTCTGTATTAACTTAATCTCTGTTAATTCGGTAGATTGCAATTGCCTAATTTTTTAGTACGTGTGGGGCATGCTTTCAGCATGGCTGTCTTTTTTGATAACTAGGTTATCCACCCAGGATATGGTTTTCTGTCAGAGTCAGCTGAATTTGCTCAGCTCTGTGAAGAAAATGGCCTCACTTTCATTGGTCCTCCTGCATCAGCTATTAGAGACGTGGGTGACAAAAGGTATGACAGAGGAACCTTCTGCCATCGTATGTTCACTGTTTCGATGCTAATTAGGTCTGCTTAATTGGTTCCATGTGGGAGACAAGAATTCTGTATCTTTATTCTTTGAACGATAGTATATGCTTATCCAGTGCATCAAAAAAAGATAATGGGTTCTGCTGGGGTTCCGCTTGTGCCTGGATATCATGGTGATGAACAGGACATTGATATTATGAGGTCGGAAGCAGAGAAGATCGGTTATCCCGTTTTGATAAAACCAACACATGGAGGTGGGGGGAAGGTATGTTTCTTTCTCTGTCAAAAAGATCACCGATGCATCTAATGTTTTTAGAGATTTAGAATTTGACATCATATTCAAATGCATTTAGCTTTCCTTTTCTTTTCTTTTTCCTCGAGGCTGTTACTATGTCACAACTTATTGTTCACACATATAGGGTGTGAGGATTGTTCAAAGTGCAAATGAATTTGTCGAGTCCTTCTAAGGAGCACAACGTGAGGCTGCTGCTCCTTTTGGCGTAGACAAGATCTTACTGGAGAAATATATCACAAGGCTGAGACATACAGAAGTCCAGTTACCTATAATGCTGATAAAACAAAAAGTATTCAACAGAATGCATTTGTTCTCTTTGTCGGTCATGTCCTTGAGCCTAAGTGGTCCCTTGTTCCTTTTCTTTTGTTTATCTGAAGTGTTATGTCCAGAGCAACATATCCATCTGTTTGAACTTGCCTGATCGATCTTTATGAATATGTTGTTTCCGGCTAAATTGTTTCTCTTATTGTTTTGGATATTTGGAGACAAGTACGGGAATGTACTCCACTTAAATGAGAGTGATTGCAGTGTACAAAGAAGACATCAGAAGATTATTGAAGAAGCTTCTGCTGTAAGAACTGCATTTTGATTCTAATCTTGGTTTTCGCGATTTGGAACTGCTAGACTGTAATAAGAGTGCCATTGGTGCAGCCAAATGTTACTAGCGACTTCCGCACCCACTTGGGTCAAGATGCTGTTTCCGCAGCCAAGGTACTCTATCCAAATTGAATAGAAGCTGTATTATATTGTAAAATCCGCACCATTAGATTGATTATATTAGCTTAGCAGGCTGTTTTCTCTCAATGCCCTTTTGCAAGCAAAGGACTACGATCGAGATAACTGTCCAGTTCAGAAAATAGTCTATAAAATATATATATTGTCAGAAGAATCACAAGTTGAATGAAATGGCAAGGTATGGAACACTTGATTGTGGATAATTGCAAACAGCTACAACAGATTCCTCAGCTTCCACCAAATGTGCATATGCTACGGGCACACTGTTGAAGATCTCTACAAGAATTTCCAGATTTGTCGGGTCTCTCCTCCCACTGCCTTCTGGTTCGTTTATCTTCATGTCGTGAATTATTCTGCAAAGAGGCAAACACGACTGATGTGTCACCACTCAAGGTTAGACTCTCTCTCTCTCTCTCTCTCTCTCTCTCTCTCTCTCTCTCTCTCTCTTTCTCTCTCTCTCGCACTCACTAACTTTGAATGCTTAAAATGTGAAATATTTGTATGACAGGAGCCCCCGAAGATGAGATCCGTTGACATTCTCCTTAGTGGGAGAGAGATGCCAGAATGGATTCTCCACTGCAAACACGGTTCCATATCTTTCATGGTTCCCGGGTACTCGTATGACAAGTTCTTAGGACTAGCACTCTGTTTTGTTCTTGGCCCGAAGAAAGGAATCGTGGTCTGTGGCGTCCATATTTTTGTCAATGGCCGACATGTGACTTTCTGGTTGAGAGGCTTATTTTCAATGAAATCCGATCGTGTGTGGCTTACATATTTCCCATGCAGTGCGATCTATAAGAAGTGTAAAGAAATGGAGCTTCTGTGAGACGATCGGAACCATTTCCAAGTTTACCTCAGAGTATCAGAAGGAAGATTGAAGAAGTGTGGATTCCGTCCCATATGCGAGCAACGGGAGGATGAGCTGAGGATTGAGCTCCAACACCATCAGCCGATGGAAACAAATTGGCCCTTGGAGGAAAGAGACTCAGAGGAAGACAATTGGATAGACACTGAGGAAGAAGAAAGTTCAAGTGAAACGGATGATGAACTTAACGAAGCAATCGAGGGACTAAAAGAAAGACGAGAACTTATCAAAGCAGATAAGATCTACTTTCGCGTAACAACAGAAGGTTGTTGCCCTGCAGAAAGTGGCTCCTGTCGAAGTGATAAGAACTGGTCAAGGAAGCGATTCTTGAGGAAGTAAATTCGGTCATCTTGATTCCAATGCCTTTGGCTTTTCCCTCTTTCTTCTGTCTCTACTGGAAGTTCTTGAATGTCTGCTCCTTCAATCCAAGTTCAAAATCATTATGAAATACATGTTTCATATCATGCTACTGACCAGGTTGAGGTTGAAGAAATTTCCTTTTTCCCCCTCTTTCTTTTCTTGTTGTGTACGTAATAGTGCCGGATGAATGGACATATTGCTACCCACGAAAGTACATTCATGTCCCACCGTGTTATCTTTTCATTCCTTAAAACCCAACCCTACCCGTGATTTCTCTTCATTTTTATATTAATTATTGGAAGGATAGTTTTTTGGTCGAAATTATTGGAAGGATTTTATTCATGAGTGCTTTGAAAGTACTTGCTAAGCGCCCAATCGAAATTTTACGATTTTTAATGTACAAACGGTTCTCGTGTCATGCGAAGTCAATATTAATTTGATTATGACGAATGGCTTATGTCGAATGAATATCCTCAAGGACACTTGTCACGAAGACCTCCATGGAATCGTCCGGTTGTTCAAAGTTGTAATGCCAGGTCATCTCCACGTCAGATGCAAATCCGGACTCCTCTATCCTCTCAAACGACGTCGCATAAAGGCATCATCCTCACCGCTGCCCGTCCCGACTCCTAAGACAAGACGCCGTTCGCTCGTCACTTTCTGTTTCCGACTAATGGCGTTGCTGATCCTCCATGGTCGAACCTCCTCGCTCCTCCAGGGGAGGCTCTTCTCCCATTCGCCGGAGGCAGCGTCGGGGAAGCGGCGGGCTTCGGAGCCGAAGCCCGTCGAGAAGATACTGGTGGCGAACGGAGGCGAGACAGCTTGCAGGACCATGAGGACGGTGAGGAGGCTGGGGATTCGGACCGTCGCCGTCTACAGCGACGCCGACGCCGGCGCTCTCCACGTCAGGTCCACCGACGAGGCCGCCCGCATCGGTCCCGCTCCGGCTCGCCTCAGTTACCTCTGCGGAGCGTCCATCATCGACGCCGCGCTTCGTGCCGGTGCTCAGGTGAGGAGGGGTCGAGAACTAACTACCTGCTCTTTGAAACGCGCGTGATCGCTGCGATTTGGAGGATGCGGGATTTGGCATGCGGCATGGCGGCGTGTTTGATTCTGGTTTGTGAGAAATGGTCGTGTTCGCTAGGGCAATGGCTGTTAGCTTGGAGTGAACGGATTGGGTGACGCAGAAGGAAACTTGTGAGAGTTTGGAAGTTTCCAGTACTGGAGCTCAGTAATTCCCATTTAGTGTTGCCTCGGTGAACTTTACTGCTACTCTACCACATTGTGAATTTTAGATGGGACGATGAAATTATATGCGCAATCTTGAGCACCGGTGTGAAGAAAGAGCGGTAGAAGTGAGTCGGGTTTAAGTAAGTTATGAACCCGTTAAATGCCTATATTATTTTGGGTTTTATCATTCTAAACTCATTTACTGAACATAATTAAGCCCATATAACAACTTGGCTCCTCATATATAGATTAAGAAATTGGTGTGTGTAACCCATATCGGCAGGTTCAACGGTGGGAGATAGGTAGATGTCAAGTCAATCGTTGATCACTTCTTGTCCTGATGTGCATTTGCAAAAGTTCATCATTTCAACTTTGATGTGATGTATTCAACATCTTTCCTTATACTACGAGATTTGCTCATTGAATCCCTTTTTATTTTGATCCAAATAATGAAGAAGTTATCAAATCCAATATTCAAGCAAAATAAAGCTCAGTCGTAATGAATTGATAGTAAGGAAGATAGTCGATACCACCTTTTGTAATTGGATCAATTCTTCGACCGGTCATGAAGTAACATTTCGTGCTATCTCAAATAATGTCAAATAAATATTTGAGAATTGCATTTTTTATACAACAATAACTAAAAAGAATATTTTTATGACTTTGGGCAGCTACACGATTTAACATATTATCGGTACATTCCCAACCATTGCGACCCAAACTCCATAAACATCACGCTTCATTAGTCCAAGTCACCGAAATTCGAACCACAGCCTCGTTAGCCATTGATGTGGTCATGTTGTTGTTGAGGCCGAGCCATCATCACAATCCTAGGTAGCCGATGCCATGCCACAATCGTCGTTGATTGAACCCTATATGGGCTTGCTTCACATAGGCCTCACATGCCTATCGCAATTAATTTTGCTAAAATATGGTGCACCTGTTATTATAGTGACGAGGCACTATTAATTTAACTAAAATTAAGTCTCCGCTACCCCAAATTTATGGTATAACAACATATACTATTCAAACGAGCAATATTTTTTTGGCTCGAAAACAAGCAATTAGTTTCTATAATCATTACATAAGATATATATATGTTGAGACAAAATCATAGGTATAACTTAAAGTATCGAACGTTGTAAGACGTCTTCTATCTGCACGGGCTCATCATTGGCAAGAGATAGTTGTTTATGGATAGTTCCTTTTTTATTATTGCCATTAAGTAAATTTGACTTTAAGCTCTATGTAATTATCGATCGAATTATTTTAATCATTACGTTTTACTTACTCATGTTGTGTGAATTTCTTTATTTGGTGACATTATCTTTGTTCATTAAGGTTTCCTCCGCAGTATAAGTAATCTATCTATTTCAACTCAGGAAAACTATATGTTAAAGCTCATTGACTTCTCTATTGTCAAGGTTTTAAGCTAATATTCTAAATATCGATGTACCTTGAAATAACCGAATTAGAAAGTTCTTTGAAAAAAGAAATCTACTCACAAGTTCACATAAAAATAATATGTAGTGATTTGGTTAATTCGTCAACAATATCTTCTAATTATTATATGCATAATGAGTTTAATTAGGTGGTGTAGAAACATGTGTTTTTTTTATATCGAAAGAAAATTATATGTATTGCTCAAAGTGGGTACAAGCACCAAGAACTTGCTTCTGCATTTCCACTCCTATTTGATCTTTCTTTAATTTTCCTACAGTTTAGTCGGTCAAATAATTCAGCCCAAAAGTCTACTTCAACTTCAACGAGGGGGTTCATCTTCTTCCCGTCTTCTTGCTGCCTTCTTTCCACTCATTTTCTCTCGCTCTAACTTTTTGAGTTGCTCAGCCATCTTTTTCGTACCAGTTTGCATCGAGATTCCCTTTACTAGAAGTCTAGAGGGTGTTTCCTCATCTTTATCAAGAACAATCAATGACATCGCTTTGTCTTTTCGTCTTGTCTAAAGTATTCTTCACACGTCTTTTTGGGCAAAAAGTCATCATCATGCGTTTGCTTCGGTGCTCACACTCCTTTGAGCTTCAACATTTCTCGAGATAAGGGATCAACAAGGGCAGATCCCTCTGTGCCTTCTTTCTACCCTCGTGAACGTGAGTGTGATCCAACGGGATAGACCGACAATATCTCGTAATACTCGAATCAAATCGAGCCGCCAGAGCCAACCTTCTCAATCTCTCTTTTTTGTTTTTTTTTTTCATTTCTTCTTCCTTTTGTCGATGGTCACCCACCGAACATGATTGAGTCGGTTGGCTTTCGCCTGGGTGAGGGTGAGCCCCTTGGTGAGGGGAGCCCTCACCTAGGCGAGCGTCAGCCTTGCCAAGTTAAGGCGGCCTCGCTGGGCGTCGCTCGAGTGAAGGTGATGTTGGGCACCAAATCTGGCCTGGGTGAGGCCGACCCTTGTCGAGCCTTGCTTGGGTGAGGGCTCTACTCGTCGAGGGTCGCCCTCGCCTGACCGGGCCTTGCCTGTGGCGGGTGACGCTAGCTCGCTTGGTCATCAGTAATGGGAAGAAGAAAGGGGAAAAAAAAAGAAAAAAAAATTCAAAAAAAAAATTAAAATATTATTAAAATTATCCATGCTAGCACTGATTGTGCCACTTAAGACGGTTGACATCCACATCAGCGAATTTCGACCAAAATCGACTATGATTGGCCATCGTTGCTGTGATCATGCTGTTGTCGAACCCGAGCCATCACCACATTCCTAGGTCGCCGATGCCCTGTCGCGATCATTGTTGATTGAACCCTATGTAGGCTTGCTTCGCATAGGCCCCGCAAGCTTATCACAATTAATTTTACTAAAATATGGTGCACTTGAAATTATAGTGACGAGGCACTATTACTTTAGCTAAAATTAAGTCGTCGCTCCCCTAGATGTATGGTAGAACAACATATACTGTTCAAACAAGCAATTTTTTTTTGGGTCGAAAACAAGCAATTGATTTCTGTAAGTACTACATCAAAAAAAGAAAAAGTTGAGACAAAATCATAGACATACCCTAAAGTCAAAAATCAAACGTGGTAAGACGTCTTCTATCTGCACGGGTTCATCATTGGCAAGAGAGAGTCGTTTATTGATCGCTCCTTTTTATCATAGTCATTAAGCAAATTTGACTTTAAATTCTATATATTTATTGATCGAATTATTTTAATCATTACATTTTACTTATTTTTGTTACGTGGATTTCCTTATTTGGCAGCATTATCTTTGTTCATTAAGCTTTCCTCCACATTATAAGGAATCTATCTATTTCAACTCTGGAAAAGCTATTTGTGAAAGCTCATTGACTTCTCTATTGTCAAGGTTTTAAACTAATATTCTAAGTATGGATGTATCTTGAAATAACTTAATATCGAAATAGAAAGTCCTTTGAAAAAAGTAATTTCCTCATAAGTTAAAAATAAAAATAATATGTAGTGATTTGGTTAATTCATCAATAATATCTTGTAATGATTATATGTATAATGATGTGACAAAAAAAAGATTATATTTATAATGAGTTTGATTAGGTGGGGTAGAATAAGGGTATGTTTAGTAACGTTTCTGTTTCTTTATTTTTCTGTTCTTTTGTTTCCCGGAACAAAAAAAGAACAGAAATCCGTTTAGTAAAAAAAATCTATTTTTTTGTTTCTGGAACAAAAAATTATTCCAGAAATAGATTTGGAACAGAAACAAGAAGCAAAAAAAATCTGCTTCTTGTTTCTGGAACAAGAAAAAAGAAACGATTTTTTTTCTAAAATTCTCTAAAAATAAGAAACAATCCATCGGCCGCAACCCGCCCACCGCCGCCTCTCACCGTCCTTCGCCGCCACCTACTGCCCGCCTTCCGCCGCCGCCCGCCGGCCGCCTCCCGCCCGTTGGCCGCCTCTAATCGTCGACCATCGTTCTCCACCGCTCGACGCTTGTCGCCACCCGCCACCGACCGCCGTCCTCCACTGCTGGCAGCCGTGCTCCATCGCCTGACGCTGGCTGCCACCCGGCGCTGGCCGCCTCCCCCCACCAACCACCCGGCGTCGGCAATCACCCACCATCGGTCGCTGTCCTTGGTGGCCGCCGGCCACCCACCACCGATCGCCATCCTCCGCCACCGGCCATTGTGCTCCATCGCTCAACGCCGGCCACCACCCGGCGCTAGCTGCCCTCGGCCGCCGGCCACCTCCTGCCTCTGGCCACCCGAAGCCAGTGGTCACCCACCATCGGCCGCCATCCTTTGCCACCGACCGCCGTGCTCCATCGACCGATAATGGCCACCCTCCGCCGCCAGCCACCTCCCGCCGCCGCCCCCCGCTGTCGTCACCATCGCCCGATGCCACTGTGCTCCACCGCTGACCGCCGTGCTCCATTGCCTCCCACTGCTGGCCGCCATCCTCTGCTGCTGCCGACCACCGTCCTCCGCCCCCCACCGCCACCCGCCGTCCTCCGCTGGTAGCCCAGAAGGGAGAAACTCGTCCATGGAATAGAAATGGATCATTCGCGCCCTAAACGCATTTCTATTCTTTTTCTATTTTAGGAATAGAAATTTTGTGTAGTTACTAAACGCTATTTTTTGTTCAGAAACTGTTCAAAGAAATAGAAATAGAAAAAACTATTTCTGATAAAAAATTATTTCTGGAAACAGAAACGTTGCTATGTAGACCCTAAGGTGCTTGCGTGCACGAGCTGTTTCCGTAGATATGACTAATGGCAGTCAAGGTTCCACACTTGCTATTTCATCTTTCTTGGAAATATCTTGGGCAACTTCCACGAAAGAAAGTCACATTGAACCCGAAATTGTCCAGCAAAGTGGGTAGAATTACCAAGAACCTGCTTCTGCATTTCAGCTCCTATTTCATCCTTCTTTTATTCTTCCTCCAGTCTAGTCAAATAATTCACCCCAAAATTGTCCTTCAGCGAAGGGGGTCATCTTCCTGCCTTCTTCCCTCTCATTTTCCCTCGCTCTTAACTTTTTTCGAGTTTCTCAACCATCTTTTTCGTACCGGTTTGCGCAAAGATTTCCTCATTGAAAGTCTACAAGGTCCATCCTCATCCTTATCAAGAACAGTGAGAGATCCCGCTTCATCTTTCCATCCCTCTTCCATTAACACAAACCCCACCTCGTCTAAAGTATTCTTCACACGTCTTTTGAGGCAAAAAGCCATCCTCACGCGTTTTTTTTCTTTGGTGCTCTTACTCCTTTTAAGCTTCGACATTCTCGATATAAGGGATCCATTAAGGGAAGATCCCTCTACACCTTCTTTCTAGCCTCCTGAATGTGAGCGAGATCCAAAGGGATAGGCTGATAATATTTCGTAACCCCGGAATCAAATCGAGTTAACAGAGCCAACCTTCTTAATCTCTCTTTCTTGTTTTTGTCCCCAAGTTCCTGATATATGGCCTCTTCCAAAAAGATTTACCATGTGTTCCTTAGTTTTAGAGGCACAGACGTCCGCAACAATTTCCTTAGTCATCTCTACGCGGCTCTGGATCAGAAAGGGATACACACTTTTGTGGATGACGAGGAGCTCGGGAAAGGAGAGCAAATATCGCCTACGCTTATGAGGGCAATCGAGGAATCGCGCATCGCCATCATCATTTTCTCCGAGGACTACGCTTCCTCGCGGTGGTGTTTGGAAGAGCTGGCGGCGATCATGGAATGCGAGGCACGGAAGGAGCTGGATGTGCTGCCGGTGTTTTACAAAGTGGAACCAAGAGAAGTGAGAAGGGCTTATAAGAGCGCTATGGCTAAGCATGAGACCAAGTTCGGGAAGGATTCAGAAATAGTGAAGAGATGGAAGAAGGCTCTCTTCGACGCGGGTAGCTTGTCTGGGTGGCATATTAATGATGAGTAAGTTAATTGATGCGACGCATTGCTTTGCCACTGTTAGCTGGTGATTGTTTGTTATATTTCCAGCCGCATGCAATAAACTACCGCTGAAAACTGATTGATATTGTCAAGTCGGACTTTTGAAATTTGATTGAAGATACAAAGCGGATATGTACTAGACAGCAGACTCAAAATCCGAATAACCAAAACTTCAAGCTAGCAGATTCTTTGAATTCGATTCTTGCTGTGAAAAATAAGAACTTTTTGTCTTCGATTGAAGTGTGGTTAATAGTTCCTTTGTCATTATAGTCTTGAGGCGCAGGTTGTTCGTAATTTCCCTTAGGCAGATGTTGGGGCAAGTTTATTAAATGTGTTAATTTCTTTTCATCTTATTATTTGCTGACCTTCTTATGTCATTTTCCTTATGACGTTAGAGGTTGGATATCTGCCATGGCTTTGAAATGCTAAAACATATTTCTCTTTCTTTTGAGTGCTCATCAGAGATGAAGCGAAGCTCATACGAGACATCGTCAAGAAAGTATCAAGTCATCTAGAGCGAACAACACCCTTACATGTTGCTGAGCATCAGGTCGGAATAGATTTCCGAGTTCAAGAAGTGATATCATTGTCGCAAAAAGAGTCGGATGATGATGATGATGTTCTCATGATAGGTATATGGGGACTTGGAGGCATAGGGAAGACGGCGATTGCTAAAGCGATATATAATGCTATTGAGAGCCAGTTTCAGGGATCTAGTTTTTTGGATCGAGTTAGAGAAACTTCGAACAAAAGCAATGGTCTAGTTGGTTTGCAAAAAAAACTTCTATCCGAGATCTTATCTCCTAGACATCTAACGGTCAATAGTGTCGATGGAGGAATTAGTTTGATAAGGGAAAGACTTTGTCGCAAGAAGGTTCTCCTAGTTCTTGATGATGTTGACAAATCAAATCAACTCGAGGCATTAGCTGGAGGAGGCGATTGGTTTGGAAAAGGAAGTAGAATCTTTGTAACAACAAGGGATCGACATTTGCTTACTTCTTCTAGGTGCAAAAGTTGGGTGTATGAGGTTAAAACTTTGAAGCATGATGAGGCACTAGAACTTTTTGTTTGGCATGCCTTTCCAAACAACAAGAAAGTTGAAATAAGACAGGATCTCATACATAGAGCACTGCTTTATGCTAGCGGCCTTCCATTAGCCCTCAAAGTGTTGGGCTCATTCTTATGCGGAAGAAACGAACCAACATGGGAAAGTGCGCTGAGTGAACTCTCCGGGAATCTCGACAAAGGTATCGATCGAGTTTTGAAGATAAGCTTCGATGGATTGAATGGCAATGCGAGGGAGATTTTCCTCGACATTGCCTGTTTCTTTAAGGGAAAAAGAATAGAATACATCAAGGAAGTTCTCAACGGCTGTGACTTGGAGACAACTATAGGAATAGATATTCTCATCAAGAGTTCCTTGATAAGAAACGAGTATGGGACCCTGCAAATGCATGATTTGGTTCAGTTGATGGGGAAGAATATTGTTAAGCGGGAATGTCCCAATAATCCTGGGAAACGCAGTAGATTATGGCTTTTTGAAAATGTTCTAGACATTCTATGGGAAGATACGGTAAAAGTTGTTTATGCAAACACTGTTATATCTCATTTTTATGTTACTTTGATTTGGATAGTATATTATAAATCTCAACGGAAATTTTGTGCGAGAACTGAATTTGATCTCTTATGGATAGGGAACGGATGCAGTACAGGCCATAGTATTGGACCTACCCACAGCAGAAGAGAGAAGTATGAGTCTTGACGAGATAACCATAAAGGTGGATGCTTTTAGAAACATGAAAATGTTGAAAATGCTCATTCTGCCTGAAGTGCATATCTCTTCGGAAGGTCCCGTCCGTCTCCCCAATAATCTGAGATGGCTTGAATGGCCCAATGCCCCATTACTAGAATTTGGCTCTAAACTTATTCGAATTGATGTCCAAAAAAGTCATATCAGAGATTTAGAAGGCAAAATTAAGGTTAGCGCTTGTGATGATTAGCTTTTCTCTTTTTATAACTACAAATATTTACGAAGCTTAATGATTGTACTGATATTTTTTTTTTGCAGCATTTTAGAAATTTGAAGTACATCAATTTCAGTCGATGCAAGTCGCTGGTTAGTGTTCCTGACTTTTCATCGGCTCCAAATTTGGAGAGGTTGTATCTTGATAGGTGCAAAAGCTTGGTGGAGGTTCACCAATCCGTCGCATATCTCGACAAGTTAATATTTTTGTCACTACAATTTTGCTCTAACCTCAGTCTCTTTCCTAACACACTTGAGACAAAATCTCTTCAAGCCCTTGATCTCTTTGGTTGCTCTAAACTCGAGAAGTTCTCTGATGTACCGCGAAAGTTGGAACGTCTAGAAGAGCTTGATCTAGGAAGGACAGCTATTAAAGAACTCCCTGCATCAGTTGAAAATCTTCTCTCTTTGAAGAAATTAAATTTAATAAAATGCAAAAAACTCGCAACGCTCCCATCAAGTGTTTATAAGTGCCAAAATCTTGAGCATTTGAATCTTTCAGGCTGCTCCAATTTTGTCACGTTTCCAGAGAACTTGGAGGATTCAAACAATCCTAATGGCAATATGGGATTCCAAAAATTAAAGCGGCTAGAACTTACAGGCTGCAATCTCTCAGAAGTAGAGTTCCTTAAGAGTTCTTCCAGTTTTCCCAAATTACGGCACCTAGGTCTTTCCAAAAACAAGTTTACTCATCTGCCGACATGCATCAACGAATACAAATGTTTGGAACACTTGTATGTGAACGATTGCAAACAGATACAAAAGATTCCTCAGCTTCCGCCAAATGTGCATGCTCTTTGGGCAAATCGTTGCAGATCTCTACGAGAATTCCCAAATTTGTCGAGTCTCTCCTCCAACTGCTGTTCTGTTGAATTGTCATCATGTCATAAATTATTCCGCGAAGGGGCAAATATGGCTCATGCGTTATCGCTCGAGGTTAGACTCTCTCTCTTTCTCTCTCTTTCTCTCTCTCGCACTAACTTCGAGTGCTTGATATGCGTACTATTTGTATGACAGGGGCTCCGGAAGATGAGAAATGTTGACATTTGCCTAATTGGGAAAGAGATGCCAGAATGGTTCTTTCCCGGTGAAGACAGTTCCATTGCTTTCACGGTTCCCCGGGACTTGTATGACAAGTTCTTAGGACTAGCACTCTGTTTTGTTCTCGGCCCAAAGGGAGGAAAAGCAGTTCGTGGTTTTGCTGAAGTCCGAATTCATGTTAACGGCCACATGCTGATTTCCTTTGGAAGAGGCGTGCGTTCAATGGACTCCGATCATGTGTGGATGGGATATTTCCCGCGCAGTACGCTGTGGGTAGGAAGGAAGCGTCTGCAAGCCGATGGCTGGCATATCCAAGTTAACTTTATACCAGAAACCGAAGTAGAATTGAAGAAGTGTGGATTCCGTCCAATATGCGAGCAACAGGAGGATGATAAGAGGATCGTGCTCCAACCCCATCAGCCGATGAAAACAAATTGGCTCTCGGAAAGTGACTCAGATGAAGACGATTGGATAGACACCGAGGAAGAAGAAAGTTCAAGTGAATCAGATGATGAACTTATCGAAGCAATCGACCGAGAAAAAGAAAAACAAGGACTTTTCAAAGCAGATAAGATCGGGCCTTCGGAGGAAAGAGAGTCAGAGGAAGACAATTGGATAGACACTGAGGAAGAAGAAAGTTCAAGTGAATCAGATGATGAACTTATCAAAGCAATCGACGAAGAAAAAGAAATCCGAGAACTTGTCAAAGCAGATAAGCTCGACATTGGTGGATCATATGAATGTGGAGCTACACGGGATCTCTGTCGAAGTTTAAAGACCATGACAATGGATCGATTCTTGCGGAGGGAGAGATACTGATTCCAATGCCTTTTGCATTTCCCTCTTTGTTTTTTTTTACGTCTCTACTGGAAGTTTTTGAATGTCTGCTCCTTCAATTCAATTTCAGAATCATTATGAAGTACAGGTTTCACGACATGCTACTGACATGGTTGAGGTTGAGGAGCTTCCTTTTTCCCTCTCTTTCTTTTATGATTTGTGATGCGGATTGCATTAATACAGAGTTAAGTGGATGCCTGTCGAATGGCCATGGTCTTTTCCAGTCGCTCTGCGAAGCTCATCGTATAGACCTCTGTCACCTCTCTTCATCCAATCAATGATGCCAACGCTTCATGCTCGATAATTCTGAGATCGCAAGTTTTGCTCATTCTAACGTGATCATCATCTTTAGGGACGTGTCGATCTGATTGTGTCAAAGATCAGAAGACTAGTTGATTCCTCTGTTGTCACTAGGCAGATTGCATTCCCTCCCACTTCCATTACCATTGATCAGACATGTCACTTTAACATAGTTGTCGCATCAAAGTATCTTACCATATCGGTGCTAATTCTCAAGCTTCAACAACAGCTTTTTTTTTTTGGATGGAGCGACAGAAGCTTTAACTAACCTGCTGGTTGAAACGCGTGTAATCGCTAGTGTTGGAGGACGCAGGATTTCTCTTCATATTTATATATTAATTATTGGAATGAATTTGTTAACGGATGTCCTAAGAACTCTTGTTAAGTACCCAATCGAAACCCATAGGTCCATAACCCTGCCAAAAAAGGAAGTGACGAGACATGAGCAAACCCAGAAGAAGAAGAAGAAGAGAGGATTTGACTTGTTGACTCGAGCGGGGGGGGCAAGGCAGTCGAATCATCCTGTTCAAAGTTGCAATGCCACGTCATCTGCACGTCAGATGCAAATCCGAGCTCCCTCTATCCTCTCGGACGACGTCGCATAAAACCCATCATCCTCATCGCTACCCGTCCCAAGCCAAGCCAAGCCAAGACGCCGTTGACTCATCAGTCTCTCTTCTCTCCCCCTCTGACTAATCATGCCTTCTTCAATGGCGCTGCTGATCCGCCGTCGCAACCTCCATGGTCGAACCTCCTCGCTCCTCCAGACGAGGCTCTTCTCCCGTTCGCCGGAGGCGGCGGCTGCTGCGAAGCGACGGGCCTCGGAGCCGAAGCCCGTCGAGAAGATACTGGTGGCGAACCGAGGCGAGATAGCTTGCAGGATCATGCGGACGGCGAGGAGGCTGGGGTTTCGGACCCTCGCCGTCTAAAGCGACGCCGACGCCGGCGCTCTCCACGTCAGGTCCGCCGACGAGGCCGTCCGCATCGGCCCCGCTGCGGCTCGCCTCAGTTACCTCAGTGGGGCGTCCATCATCGACGCCGCGCTTCGCACCGGTGCTCAGGTGAGGGTTTGAGAGCTAACTAACCTGCTGGTTGAAACGCGTGTAATCGCTGGTGTTGGAGGATGCGGGATTTCGCACGTGGCATGGCGGCATGTTTGATACTGGTTTGTGAGCAATGATCGTGTTCGTTAGAGCAATGGTTGTCAGCTTGGAATGAATGGAATTGGTGACGGTGGAGGAAACTTGCGAGATTGTGAGTTTCAAGTATCGGAGCTCAGTAATTCCCATTTAGTTTTGCCTCGGTGAACTTAGTGCTACTCTACGACATCGTGAGCTTTGGACGGATGATGAAATTATGTGCGCTATCCTGATGAATGCTGAGGGAGCATTTCTCTTTCTCAAATTGTTACCATGTGTCTGAACGAATTAACATTTCCCAATTGTTTCTTGCCTTTATGCGTGATGCTCTAAATCCCAAGTTAGGTGGCCTTCTGTTGGCTGAGAGAGCGGTTGAAGGGTTATGGATATCTGCTCTGTATTAACTTAATCTCTGTTAATTCAGTAGATTGCAATTGCCTAATTTTTTAGTACGTGTGGGGCATGCTTTCAGCATGGCTGTCTTTTTTGATAACTAGGCTATCCACCCAGGATATGGTTTTCTGTCAGAGTCAGCTGAATTTGCTCAGCTCTGTGAAGAAAATGGCCTCACTTTCATTGGTCCTCCTGCATCAGCTATTAGAGTCGTGGGTGACAAAAGGTATGAAAGAGGAACCTTCTGCCAACGTATGTTCACTGTTATGATGCTAATTTGGTCTGCTTAATTGGTTCCATGTGGGAGACAAGAATTCTGTATCTTTATTCTTTGAATGATAGTATATGCTTATCCAGTGCATCAAAAAAGATAATGGGTTCTGCTGGGGTTCCGCTTGTGCCTGGATATCATGGTGATGAACAGGACATTGATATTATGAGGTCGGAAGCAGAGAAGATCGGTGAATAATAATTTTAAAATATTATTAAAATTATCCATGCTAGCACTGATTGTGCCACTTAAGACGGTTGACATCCACATCAGCGAATTCCGACCAAAATCGACTATGATTGGCCATCGTTGCTGTGATCATGCTGTTGTCGAACCTGAGCCATCACCACATTCCTAGGTCGCCGATGCCCTGTCGCGATCATTGTTGATTGAACCCTATGTAGGCTTGCTTCGCATAGGCCCCGCAAGCTTATCACAATTAATTTTGCTAAAATATGGTGCACTTGAAATTATAGTGACGAGGCACTATTACTTTAGCTAAAATTAAGTCGTCGCTCCCCTAGATGTATGGTAGAACAACATATACTGTTCAAACAAGCAATTTTTTTTTGGGTCGAAAACAAGCAATTGATTTCTGTAAGTACTACATCAAAAAAAGAAAAAGTTGAGACAAAATCATAGACATACCCTAAAGTCAAAAATCGAACGTGGTAAGACGTCTTCTATCTGCACGGGTTCATCATTGGCAAGAGAGAGTCGTTTATTGATCGCTCCTTTTTATCATAGTCATTAAGCAAATTTGACTTTAAATTCTATATATTTATTGATCGAATTATTTTAATCATTACATTTTACTTATTTTTGTTACGTGGATTTCCTTATTTGGCAGCATTATCTTTGTTCATTAAGCTTTCCTCCACATTATAAGGAATCTATCTATTTCAACTCTGGAAAAGCTATTTGTGAAAGCTCATTGACTTCTCTATTGTCAAGGTTTTAAACTAATATTCTAAGTATGGATGTATCTTGAAATAACTTAATATCGAAATAGAAAGTCCTTTGAAAAAAGTAATTTCCTCATAAGTTAAAAATAAAAATAATATGTAGTGATTTGGTTAATTCATCAATAATATCTTGTAATGATTATATGTATAATGATGTGACAAAAAAAAGATTATATTTATAATGAGTTTGATTAGGTGGGGTAGAATAAGGGTATGTTTAGTAACGTTTCTGTTTCTTTATTTTTCTGTTCTTTTGTTTCCCGGAACAAAAAAAGAACAGAAATCCATTTAGTAAAAGAAATCTATTTTTTTGTTTCTGGAACAAAAAATTATTCCAGAAATAGATTTGGAACAGAAACAAGAAGCAAAAAAAATCTGCTTCTTGTTTCTGGAACAAGAAAAAAGAAACGATTTTTTTTCTAAAATTCTCTAAAAATAAGAAACAATCCATCGGCCGCAACCCGCCCACCGCCGCCTCTCACCGTCCTTCGCCGCCACCTACTGCCCGCCTTCCGCCGCCGCCCGCCGGCCGCCTCCCGCCCGTTGGCCGCCTCTAATCGTCGACCATCGTTCTCCACCGCTCGACGCTTATCGCCACCCGCCACCGACCGCCGTCCTCCACCGCTGGCAGCCGTGCTCCATTGCCTGACGCCGGCTGCCACCCGGCGCTGGCCGCCTCCCCCCACCAACCACCCGGCGTCGGCGATCACCCACCATCGGTCGCTGTCCTTGGCCGCCGCCGGCCACCCACCATCGGCCGCCATCCTCCGCCACCGGCCATTGTGCTCCATCGCTCGATGCCGGCCACCACCCGGCACTAGCTGCCCTCGGCCGCCGGCCACCTCCTGCCTCTGGCCACCCGAAGCCAGTGGTCACCCACCATCGGCCGCCATCCTTTGCCACCGACCGCCGTGCTCCATCGACCGATAATGGCCACCCTCCGCCGCCAGCCACCTCCCGCCGCCACCCCCCGCTGCCGTCACCATCGCCCGATGCCACTGTGCTCCACCGCTGACCGCCGTGCTCCATTGCCTCCCACTGCTGGCTGCCATCCTCTGCTGCTGCCGACCACCGTGCTCCGCCCCCCACCGCCACCCGCCGTCCTCCGCTGGTAGCCCAGAAGGGAGAAACTCGTCCATGGAATAGAAATGGATCATTCGCGCCCTAAACGCATTTCTATTCTTTTTCTATTCTAGGAATAGAAATTTTGTGTAGTTACTAAACGCTATTTTTTGTTCAGAAACTGTTCAAAGAAATAGAAATAGAAAAAACTATTTCTGATAAAAAATTATTTCTGGGAACAGAAACGTTGCTATGCAGACCCTAAGGTGCTTGCGTGCACGAGCTGTTTCCGTAGATATGACTAATGGCAGTCAAGGTTCCACACTTGCTATTTCATCTTTCTTGGAAATATCTTGGGCAACTTCCACGAAAGAAAGTCACATTGAACCCGAAATTGTCCAGCAAAGTGGGTAGAATTACCAAGAACCTGCTTCTGCATTTCAGCTCCTATTTCATCCTTCTTTTATTCTTCCTCCAGTCTAGTCAAATAATTCACCCCAAAATTGTCCTTCAGCGAAGGGGGTCATCTTCCTGCCTTCTTCCCTCTCATTTTCCCTCGCTCTTAACTTTTTTCGAGTTTCTCAACCATCTTTTTCGTACCGGTTTGCGCAAAGATTTCCTCATTGAAAGTCTACAAGGTCCATCCTCATCCTTATCAAGAACAGTGAGAGATCCCGCTTCATCTTTCCATCCCTCTTCCATTAACACAAACCCCACCTCGTCTAAAGTATTCTTCACACGTCTTTTGAGGCAAAAAGCCATCCTCACGCGTTTTTTTTCTTTGGTGCTCTTACTCCTTTTAAGCTACGACATTCTCGATATAAGGGATCCATTAAGGGAAGATCCCTCTACACCTTCTTTCTGGCCTCCTGAATGTGAGCGAGATCCAAAGGGATAGGCTGATAATATTTCGTAACCCCGGAATCAAATCGAGTCAACAGAGCCAATCTTCTTAATCTCTCTTTCTTGTTTTTGTCCCCAAGTTCCTGATATATGGCCTCTTCGAAAGGGATTTACCATGTGTTCCTTAGTTTTAGAGGCACAGACGTCCGCAACAATTTCCTTAGTCATCTCTACGCGGCTCTAGTTCAGAAAGGGATACACACTTTTGTGGATGACGAGGAGCTCGGGAAAGGAGAGCAAATATCGCCTACGCTTATGAGGGCGATCGAGGAATCGCGCATCGCCATCATCATTTTCTCCGAGGACTACGCTTCCTCGCGGTGGTGTTTGGAAGAGCTGGCGACGATCATGGAATGCGAGGCACGGAAGGAGCTGATTGTGCTGCCGGTGTTTTACAAAGTGGAACCAAGAGAAGTGAGAAGGGCTTATGAGAGCGCTATGGCTAAGCATGAGACCAAGTTCGGGAAGGATTCAGAAATAGTGAAGAGATGGAAGAAGGCTCTCTTCGACGCGGGTAACTTATCTGGGTGGCATATTAATGATGAGTAAGTTAATTGATGCGACGCATTGCTTTGCCACTGTTAGCTGGTGATTGTTTGTTATATTTCAAGCCGCATGCAATAAACTACCACTGAAAACTGATTGATATTGTCAAGTCGGACTTTTGAAATTTGATTGAAGATACAAAGCGGATATGTACTAGACAGCAGACTCAAAATTCGAATAACCAAAACTTCAAGCTAGCAGATTCTTTGAATTCGATTCTTACTGTGAAAAATAAGGAGAACTTTTTGTCTTCGATGAAAGTGTAATTAATAGCTCCTTAGTCATTATTGTCTTCAGGCGCAGGTTCATCTTAATTTTCCCTTGGGCGGAAGATGTTGGGGCAGGTTCACTAGATGTGTTAATTTCTTTTCGTCTTATTATTTGCTCACCTTCTTATGTCATTTTCCTCTTGACGTTAGAGGTTGAATTCTTGCCATGGCTTTGAAATGCTAAAACATGTTTTCTCTTTCTTTTGAGTGCTTATCAGAGATGAAGCGAAGCTCATACTAGACATCGTCGAGAAAGTATCAAGTCATCTAGAGCGAACAACACCCTTACATGTTGCTGATCATCCGGTCGGAATAGATTCCCAAGTTCAAGAAGTGATATCATTGTCGCAAAAAGAGTCGGATGATGATGATGTTCTCATGATAGGTATATGGGGACTTGGAGGCATAGGGAAGACGACGATTGCTAAAGCGATATATAATGCTATTGAGAGCCAGTTTCAGGGATCTAGTTTTTTGGATCGAGTTAGAGAAACTTGGAACAAATGCAATGGTCCAGTTGATTTGCAACGACAACTTCTATCTCAGATCTTATCTCCTAGACATCCTATGGTCTATACTAAAGATGGAGGAATTAGTTTGATAAGGAAAAGAATTTGTCGCAAGAAGGTTCTCCTAGTTCTTGATGATGTTGACCACTTGGATCAGCTGGAGGCATTAGCTGGAGGAGGCGACTGGTTTGGAAAAGGAAGTAGAATCTTTGTAACAACAAGGGATCAACATTTGCTTACTTATTCTCGGTGCAAAAGTTGGGTGTATGAGGTTAAAACTTTGAAGCATGATGAGGCACTAGAACTTTTTGTTTGGCATGCCTTTCCAAACAGCAAAAAACCTGAAATAAGACAGGATCTCATAGATGGAGCACTACATTATGCTGGTGACCTTCCATTAGCCCTCAAAGTGTTGGGCTCATTATTAAATGGAAGAAACGAACCAGCATGGGAAAGTGCGCTGCGTAAACTCTCCAAGAGTCTTGACAAAGGTATTGATCGAGTTTTGAAGATAAGCTTCGATGGATTGGAGGACAATGAGAGGGAGATTTTCCTCGACATTGCTTGTTTCTTTAAGGGAAAAAGTATAGAATACATCAAGGAAGTTCTCGACGGCCGTGACTTTGAGACAACTATAGGAATAGATATTCTTATCGAGAGGTCCTTGATAAGAAATGAGTATGGGACCCTGCAAATGCATGATTTGGTTCAGTTGATGGGGAAGAAAATTGTTAAGCAGGAATGTCTCGATAATCCTAGGAAACGCAGTAGATTATGGCTTTTTGAAGACGTCCTGGACATTCTATGTGAAGATACGGTAAAAGATGTTTATTTAAGTTTTGCTAGATCTCAGTTTTTATATTACTTTGATTTGAACGGTATCATGTAAATCTCAACAGAAATTTTTTGTGACGACTGAATTTGCTGTGTTATGGACAGGGAACGAATGCAATAAAGGCCATAGTTTTGGACTTGCCCGCACCAGAAGAGATATCTATAAGTCCCGATGCTTTCACAAACATGAAAATGTTGAGATTGCTCGTTTTGCTTGGAGTGCATATCTCTTCACAAGACCCTGTACGTCTCCCTAATAATCTAAGATGGCTTGAATGGCCCAATGCCCCGTATCTAGAATTTGGCTCTGGTCGAAAGAAACTTGTTGGACTTGATGTCCAGTTTGGTCATATTAGACATATTAGACACTTAGGAGGCAAATTTAAGGTAAGCGATTGCGATGATTAGCTTTCCCTTTTTCGTAGCTATAAAAATCTGTAGAGCTTAATGACTGTACTGGTATTCTTTTTTTTGCAGGATTTTGTAAAGTTGAAGTACATCGATTTCAGTCATTGCGAGTCCATGGTGAGTGCTCCTGACCTTTCATGGACTCCAAGTCTGGAGAGCTTGAATCTTGAAGGGTGTAACAGTTTGGTGGAGGTTCACCATTCCATCGCAAATCTCGGCAAGTTAAAATTTTTGTCACTACGCTTTTGCTCTAACCTTAGTATCTTTCCTGACACACTCAATCCAACATCTCTTCAAACCCTTGATCTCTTTGGTTGCTCTAAACTCGAGAAGTTTCCTGATATACCAAGAAAGATGAAACATCTAGAAGGACTTAATCTAGGAAGGACGGCTATTAAAGAACTCCCTACATCCATTGAAAATCTTGTCTATGTGAAGAAAATGCATTTAAGAAATTGCAAAAACCTCGTAAAGCTCCCGTCAAGCGTTTATAAGTTGCAAAATCTAGAGCATCTAAGTCTTCGAGGCTGCTCCAATTTGGCCATGTTTCCAAAGAACTTTGAGGATTCAACCGATCCTAATGGCAATCCGGGATTCTCAAATTTACACCACCTAGAACTTGATGACTGCAATCTCTCTGAAGTAGAGTTCCTTGAGAGTCCTTCCAGTTTTCCCAAATTGGTGAACCTAAATCTTTCCAAAAACAAGTTTACTCATCTGCCAACATGCATAAACAAATACGGTGATTTGGAACACTTGTTTGTGGATAATTGCAAACAGCTACTAAAGATTCCTCGGCTTCCGCCAAATGTGCATATGCTACGTGCAAATAGTTGCAGATCTCTACAAGAATTCCCAGATATGTCGAGTCTCTCCTCCGATGGCCGTCGTGTTGACTTTTCATCATGTCGTGAATTATTATGCAAAGGGGGAAAAACGGCTGATGTGTTATCTCTCAAGGTTAGACTCTCTCTCTCTCTCTCTCTCTCTCTCTCTCTCTCTCTCTCTCTCTCTCTCTCTCTAACTTTGAATGCTTGACATGCGAACTATTTGTATGACAGGAGCTCCCGACGATGACAGACGCTGACATTCTCCTGAGCGGAAGAGAGATGCCAGAATGGTTTCTCCCCTGTAAAGACGGTTCCATATCTTTCATGGTTCCCGGAGACTTGTCTAACAAGTTCTTAGGAGTAGCACTCTGTGTTGTTCTTCGCCCGAAGGAAGGAAAAGCGGTCGATGCTTTTTATGACATCCATATTCGTATCAATAATGGCCAATGGCAGTTTTTAATGCGAGGACTGAAACGTGCATCTAAATACGATCTTGTGTGGATTAAATATATCCCGCGCAGAATGCTGCGTATAAAAAGGGAGCTTCCGCGAGACAATTGGAGCCATTTTCAAGTTCGCCTTGGGGTAACAAAAGAAAGATTGATTAAGTGTGGATTCCGTCTTATAAACGAGCAACAGGACGATGATATGAGGGTCGTACTCCAACACCATGAGGAAAGTGACACGAAAGAAGACACAAGGGTGAACGAGGTGGAAAAAAAATTTCCATGGGAAAAAGAGCATGACTTGTGGGAAGAAAATGTTTTTCTACCTGGATCGAGAACTTCTTGTGGGTCTTCTTCACAATGTCGAAGTCACGACTTGACGAGGAAGCTATTCTTGGGGACATCCTACAGAATAAAAAAAAAACAATAACTACTGGGTCGTCTCTCTCGATTTTCCCCTTCTTCCGACCCTACTGGATGATCTTTCTGCTCCTTCAATTCAGGTTCAAAATCATTATGAAATGCAGGTTGCACATCATGCTACTGACATGGTTGAGGATTTCTCTTTTTTCCCTCTCTTTCTTTTATGATATGTGATGCGGAGTGCATTAATGCAGAATTAAGTGGATGCTTGCTGAATGACCATGGTCTTCCAAGTTGCTCTGTGAAGTTCATCACATAGACCTCTGTGGCCTCTCTTCATCCAATCAATGATGCCAATACTTCATGCTCGATAAGTTTTGCTCAATCTAATATGATCTTCATCTTTTCCGAAGGGCCAATCTGATTGTGCCAAAGATCATAAGACTAGTTGATTCCTCTGTTGTTACTAGGCAGATTGCATTTCCTCCCACTTCCTTTAACGTTAGTCAGACACATCACTTTAATCCTCTCTATGTCATCAACAACGCTTGGGATTCAATAATCTCCCTTCCTGTCGGAACAAAAGAGCGAGGGAGAGAGAGAGATGCAGATGATCATGGAATATAGCTATCAACTGGCATGAAGCGAACTTGCACAATCCGGTTAGAGGAGCCAAAAGGTTTCCGATTCAGCTCGTTTTTTTTTTTTTATGGAAGTAATATTGCTGGATGAAAGACAAATCGTTGCTGCAGAATACATGAAAGTACATTTACGTCGTAGCGTATTATTTTTTCGTTTTTTAAAACCTCAATCCCCTA
Source organism: Syzygium malaccense (assembly GCA_031216405.1). Taxonomy (NCBI): domain Eukaryota; kingdom Viridiplantae; phylum Streptophyta; class Magnoliopsida; order Myrtales; family Myrtaceae; genus Syzygium; species Syzygium malaccense. Next base: position 19,538,830 of record CM062253.1, read on the forward strand.
GCTCATTTCTCTTCATTTTTATATTAATTACTGAAAGGATTTTGTTAACGAACATCCGAAGAGCGCTTATTAAGCACCCAATCGATGAAATTTTATGGTATTTAATGCGCGGACCATCCTTGCCATAACCCTGTTAAATACGATGTGAACAGGCCAAAAGCAGACGAAAGGATTTGACTTGTTGACTCGAGCGGGGGGCAAGGCGGTGGAATTTTCTGGTTCAAAGTTGCAATGCCACGTCATCTGCACTTCAGATGCAAATCCGAGCTCCCTCTATCCTATCGGACGACGTCGCATAAAACCATCATCCTCACCGCTGCCCGTCCCGACTCCCAAGACAAGAAGACGCCGTTGACTCCTCTCTCTCTCTCTCTCCCCCTCTGACTAATCATCATGCCTTCTTCAATGGCGCTGCTGATCCTCCGTCGCAACCTCCATGGTCGAACCTCCTCGCTCCTCCAGGCGAGGCTCTTCTCCCGTTCGCCGGAGGCGGCGGCTGCTGCGAAGCGACGGGCCTCGGAGCCGGAGCCCGTCGACAAGATACTGGTGGCGAACCGAGGCGAGATAGCTTGCAGGATCTTGCGGACGGCGAGGAGGCTGGGAGTTCGGACTGTCGCCGTCTACAGCGACGCCGACGCCGGCGCTCTCCACATCAGGTCCTCCGTCGAGGCCGTCCGCATCGGCCCCGCTCCGGCTCGCCTCAGTTACCTCAGTGGGGCGTCCATCATCGACGCCACGCTTCGCACCGATGCTCACGTGAGGGTTTGAGAACTAACTAACCTGCTGGTTGAAACGCGTGTAATCGCTGGTGTTGGAGGACGCGGGATTTCGCACGTGGCATGGCGGCATGTTTGATACTGGTTTGTGAGCAATGATCGTGTTCGTTAGAGCAATGATTGTTAGCTTGGAATGAATGGAATTGGTGACGGTGGAGGAAACTTGCGAGATTGTGAGTTTCAAGTATCGGAGCTCAGTAATTCTCATTTAGTTTTGCCTCGGTGAACTTAGTGCTACTCTACGACATTGTGAGTTTTAGACGGATGATGAAATTATGTGCGCTATCCTGATGAATGCTGAGGGAGCATTTCTCTTTCTCAAATTGTTTCCATGTGTCTGGACGAATTAACATTTCCCAATTGTTTCTTGCCTTTATGCGTGATGCTCTAAATCCCAAGTTAGGTGGCCTTCTGTTGGCTGAGAGAGCGGTTGAAGGGTTATGGATATCTGCTCTGTATTAACTTAATCTCTGTTAATTCAGTAGATTGCAATTGCCTAATTTTTTAGTACGTGTGGGGCATGCTTTCAGCATGGCTGTCTTTTTTGATAACTAGGCTATCCACCCAGGATATGGTTTTTCTGTCAGAGTCAGCTGAATTTGCTCAGCTCTGTGAAGAAAATGGCCTCACTTTCATTGGTCCTCCTGCATCAGCTATTAGAGACGTGGGTGACAAAAGGTATGAAAGAGGAACCTTCTGCCATCGTATGTTCACTGTTTCGATGCTAATTAGGTCTGCTTAATTGGTTCCATATGGGAGACAAGAATTCTGTATCTTTATTCTTTGAATGATAGTATATGCTTATCCAGAAGATGATGGGTTCTGCTGGGGTTCCGCTTGTGCCTGGATATCATGGTGATGAACAGGACATTGACTTTATGAGGTCGGAAGCAGAGAAGATCGGTTATCCCGTTTTGATAAAACCAACACATGGAGGTGGTTTGAAGGTATGTTTCTCTCTCTGTCAAAAACATACAAATCCAATTTTATAAGAATAAGAACCATTGTTAGCAGAAAAAGCTGTTGACTTTTTGTGCAACTTCCAACATACAGAGTGTGATCAGAAAGAAGGGAGTATGCTACAATAGATATGCGTGCTTCTTTTTTGTTTATGAACATGCCCGTAATGCTAATTTCAGTAACTTAATGTTTGTTTCATAGACCAATCAACTGGAAATAGATAAGTTGAAGGAAGTAATCTGTCATAAAGCTGCTGAAATGGATGCAACAAGGTGTGATGGAAGGACTCCCAGTGATTTGGAGGGTGAGATCTTCCATCTAGTCAGTTTGCAAACAATAAGTAGCTTCCACAAAGTTGAAGATGGTTTAATGGCCTTGTTAAAGAGATGTCTTGAGTTAGAAGCTGAGCAGTCTACATGTATACTTTGTAGTTACATCGATCATTTTCAGAGCACTAAATCTGAGGATGTTGGCTGGGGCTGTGGTTGGCGTAATATCCAAATGCTCAGTTCTCACTTACTAGCGGAAAGGCAGGAAGCGAAAGAGGGGCTATTTGGTGGTTCAGGATTTGTTCCTGATATCGTGTCGCTTCAGAGATGGCTCGAGATTTCTTGGAGGAGGGCTTTGATGAAGTTGGATCAGAACGGACCTACTGAATGTGCTGCTCTTTTTCGTTCTTTTGGGCTTCGGGCAAGGATAGTGGATTTTGGTCCAAAGAACCTAGAATCACTCTTTCTATCTGTTCCTGGTTCTAGAATAGACTCACAAAGCATAAGAGCAAGAGAAAAAGGGAATGCAGTTCAGATTCATGGCCCAATGGATAGATATTTGGCCAAGAGGAAACAGATTTCCCCTGAAGTTTGTTCCTCCGTAGGACACACTGGCTGTTCTTACATTCAGCACGATCAAGTTTCAGATAGCAGTAATGAGGATCTGGGCATAAGTGCTGCCAGATCTAGTAAGGGTCAGGTGGTCCTTACTGATTGGGTGTGGAGATACTTTTCAGACAAAAGCTTCATAAATAATTTTTTGAGTTGTGTCCCAATTAGCAGAAAGACGTAAGTGATTGCCTTGATATAATGTTATCCTGATCATATTACTAATGCCTGGATCTTTTTTTTTTTTTTTTGGTAAGACTAATGCCTGGATCTTTAGTGTCTGATAAATACTACATCTGAGTGCTTTTGTGAGCGGGCCTCTTTATTTTGAACATGATGGACATTCAAGAAACATCGTTGGGATTCAAGTCATACATCAACGAAAGGGGATGCAGAAATGCAATCTCTTAGTACTTGACCCTGGTCATGTAAGTATCCACTATCGTGTTAGTGAATTGTTCCTTATCTTTATTTTCAAAAGGTATAAACAAGGCAGGACATGTGTGTGATTTTGCTACTAATACATAATATACTGTTGGATGTGTCCTAGCCTCAGCCAAAAGTGGTGAGTGAACTATGTTTAAGTTAGGACTGGGAGCAATAGACTGTTGTGATGGGATATCAGAAAGCATTGGGAGGTCTTTGTTCCAAGATAGCAATATTGATAGCCTAGTTAGATTTTGCAGTAGAAATTTCAGTTAGCTTTGGAGTAAAGGTGAGCAACCGGCAGGTTCAACCTGGGAACTGCACCCAACCAGCCTCACCCAATTGGTTCCATGCTGGTTCACAAGGGGCACGAGTAGGTTCATGAGTAAAAAGTCAGAGAACTGGCCTTGACCGGTTTGGTTTCTGGTTTTATGCTGTGATTATAACCTATTTTTACTTCGTAAAAAAATATAACAAATAAGTTAGATATGGGGATCGAATCTGGGTGGCCTAGGTACTCTATCAGTGCTTTAAGCAATTTGCTTAAAGTTGTTGACATGACATGTTATCCTTAATTCACAATTATATGGCTAAAATTTTATAGAGTTGTAAAAAAAAAGGGGGCAGAACCGGTTCCAGGCCGGTTTCTAAGGGACCCTTTTCGGTTCTCAGTTCCAAATACAGGGAACCAGCTCTGACAAGGTAAGTTCTATGTTCCCAGTCTGGAACCTATGTAGCTTGGAGCCAATCACTCCTATTTTGGAGCGTTCTTACGACAGCAATGTAGGGATCGAATAAAAAGCTATTTCGTATAAAGTTCCTCACTCAAAGCAGAAGTTTTATCATGCTATACCGATGTTTTTGACGGACAAAGGACATAGAATTGACCAATGAAGCTTGGGGAGGACGAACAAAAGATGCTTCTTATTAAAGTGAGAATTGAATAAGGAACTTTGGGTAGGTCGCAAGTGGAATGCCTCTTCTGAAACTTAAATTTGTTACGAGAGCCTTCTTAAAACATAGGTTGCTGATATGCTAGAACATGTATTAAGAAAAGGCACTCTCGCACTCTACCTGAATGTGTGAATACTGATCATGAATATTACCGGCAAAAAAAATTTGAGAATGGGTAGAGGTACTTGGAAGGAAAAAGATCTGAATAATACTATTGGTTTGTCGTTTCTGTTAGCAAGTAATTATGAACCTAGGGTATTGATAAGATTAATCCACTTTAAACACCCCCTCCTCTCGCCCCTGCAAAGGAAAAAATTCACCTACATAAAGGAAGAAAAAAAAGAGAGAATCTCACAATTACAATGCGTGTAGATAATATTTTGACCTTTCCAGTAGTTTTCAAAACTTTCAGTCGAGATTTCTTTTCTCAGTCAGAGAGAGATATTGTTGCCCGTTGGTTTAGGAAATTTGAAAGAAGTCTTACTTTTTGCTTCAGAGTAATTAAAAACTCATACTCCTCGTAGAGTGGAGTGGTTGATATCTTTCAATGTTTTGGATATTCAAGATCCACAATATCCAGTTATTCAGGCGTTATCATACATTGTTTAATTGCCTGAACTACGATCACTTCATTGCACGATGGTCAAAGCCATAGTTCGGTGAGACTTGTGCTTGTTTATTTGCATACTTGCCAAATATTTTATGAGTTAACTGTGTGTTTATGTAGAGAACAGCTACGCTGGAAAGATCACTGAAAAGAAATGTCGGGTGGCAGAAGCTTATAAAAAGGGGCGTTCATACTCTGAAGAAGCCACAATACCAGGTTAGACTGTTTTTCTGGGATTTTTTTGTTAAATCCTGAGGTCATGACTATGGTCCTGAATTGCCTGAATCAATCATTTGTTTCAGTTGTGTTATATTGATCCTGGAATTGCAAGAGGAGAAGAGTTGGAGCAGCTCAAAACAATGGACAGTGTCTACTTCGAAATCTAGAGATGAATAGAAAGTTGATGTGCGCCTCTTTGAAGCAGTACCAACTATATTTAAGGTCATGGCGTTTTGGCTTTTGACTGCACATTGAACGAGTAATGATGTAATGTTGCACATAACAAGACCGACGCACTGCTGCCGAGGCGCCAAAAAGAAAAGTGTGGTGCTAGACTGTGAGACTGACGTGTAAATTGTATATGTCTAAGTTGTCTTTAGAATTAATAGTGGTTGCAATACATTTCTGAAAGATTTTACTTTTAATAAGCTCCAACGCTGGAATGACCTTGAACGAGGATCAAACGGGGCAAGATCTACCTATTTCTCGCCCTATGCTCGAGAAGATAATCTCTTCCTGGATTTGTGCAGGAAATTTTGGATCTGTCAGGATCCAGGAGCTTAAGTTGGGATCGTGAAATAGATGTGTACATATAAACAAACAAAAAAGAAGAAACTTTGCATTATAGTTTTCTTCCTTGGCGCGACTTTGGTGTCCCCAGTGTTTCTTAAATGCCCTCAACCTACCAGCGCAGCATGGGGTTAGGCATGAATGACCAAGAACTGCTTTGCGACTCAGGTGGACCATGATGTACGGACATAGGACGTGTGCTTGTTCCTAGTTTTGGGCCCCCTCCAAGAAAAGAATGAAGCTTAGCATGTGTCTTAAGTGGACCACACTGATTAGTGTCTCGAGTTAGGCCATTTTTTCTAATTTGGCAAGACTATAAACATACTCGGGGCCAAATGAAGTACGAATCAGTTCTTGCATTTACTCGATGACCTAACCTCATGCGGTGCCTTTCAGTCTTCGTCCACGAGTTGGTTAGACAGATAGCCAACTTCCATTTATGAAGGGAGCGTAGTAGGCACGTTATTGGTTGAGAACCTTGTTTTCTGGTTTGGCATTGATTGACATAATCAATCACAGTTTAAACGACATCGGGACCCAACTCACAGGCTGCAAAACGAAAGAGAGGTGTCTTGTTGCACGTCTGGAAGTCCTACGTGTCGAGGGATTTTAATAGAGTCGATGGACTCTGATGCCGCATCGAAGGATTCAGGCGAGTTTAGGTGCGTGCGTACTTTGGGATGTTTCATTGAGCATGCCTAGCTAGCCAGAAATTACTATCGATACATTCCAACATAAATTTTGCAATCATGCTGCTTTAGTACTTAAAATTTATTTAAGTTGGACATGCATTGCCATTTACTTGCTATTCTGAAAGAGGAACAACAGACTGAATTTAGGTTTCGGTGCTATTTCGGATCAAATATAGGCACAGTGGTTGCACATTAATATAAAGAAAATCAATCTTCTACGTTCCGATGGAGTTGAAAAGTTGGAAATTTTGCCGACATACGATAAAAACTTAAAAAAGCTTCAAACGCATCACAGATCTGGATTGAATTTGAGTGCATACGATCCAATTTTAAGCACCAACATATTTACTGATTCCGGAATTGGTATGACCGCATCTTCTCTATCCAATTGTCGGAAACTCGGTGGACAACGCAAGCCAATACCCTCCTCCATGGATGGAGTGCGCATTGGTTGAGACAAGGCGAATGATATTTCACCAAACACCACACGTACAAGCATCCTCTGTCGTGATTTGAACTGATAGCCGCTGCACCAATGGCCTCGAAACCACCAATCCCATCCACTGCAGGTAGTTGCGATGACATTAACTTTTCTGAGCCAAAAAAATAAATGACCCTAACGAAGTCGGGCCTCGCACATTAAATCACGGGTTGCCCTCATCTCGTGAAAGCGTAGAGCCGGGACCAAGTTCTTTGGTCGTGTCTCCCAACCGAGACAAGCTCAGTATATGCAAACTTGCGATCGTCTCCGTGGCCATGGAAAATGAAAGAAACAACATGTGTTGCGCGAGTGTGTGTGTCCTTTCGAGAAAGAAAAGGGCGTGAAAAAGTTAGGTGGGAGACTCAACTCGCGCTTGGGATCTCACCCTCCTCGTCGTACTTCGTCCTAAACCTGAACCTGCTCGCGCCCGGCCCGAGAGGATCATGTCTTGATACCACCACCACTCGAGCACTAAGAAAGAACAGATCACGTCTCGTTAATTACTGATTAAAGCGGCACTTTCCTGCTCCGACGTGAGCTTGAATGCGATTGCGTTTGCGCCTGACACGCTCGGGCGATCGCATGCCATAAACAAATCTCCACTATCTCCTGACGGAAATATTAAATGTAACTTTGACAGGCGAAACAAATACAGCTTTTGACGAAGATGACGAGTCATTCAAAAGCCAGGGATATTCATTTCCTTCTCCCATGTGCATTGCTTCGCACTTCTGTCATCGTTATTCACGGTCGTATTAATTGAATGCGAGAACCCAGGACTCACTTTTGGTTTTCCTGCGAAAAAATCTCTAAAGAACCATATTTTCCAAAGCATGGTCTTAGTCCATTGTCATCAAAGTGCGCCCTCCATGGGACTCTTGCAACATTCATCATTAATGCCCAGTTAATGTGACTTTCAAGGCGTTCCCATCACTGTGGTGTTTATGATTATTATAATCCGCACTAGGATTCCCTCTGCGTGTGATCCTGGAGTTCACACTTGAAGACACAGATCAAGCATATGCATCACATTCCAATTCCCAAACACTGCCGAACAATAATGTCCGATTTGTTTACTGGTAGTTGGGGAACGGATGAGATATGAAAGAGGAAAGAGAGAGAGATGGACGAGAGTCGCCGTGGTGTTATCAATAACTCCCAACGTTCGTTCCGCACTCACACTCGCACCACACAGTCTGGTCGTGTGACCCGAATCAATACTTTGTTTCGTTTTTTGTTACTATATTATCATTGACGTTGACCCAGATGGACGATAAATGGTGGAGGTGTGGACTAAACGAATCCTTGAAGCCTCAGCACATTACCTGAAGCCTCCCTGTTATGTGTAGACAAAGGCAAATCTGAACAGTGGCTCTTTGGTGGGTCTATCTTCCTCTCATCTCGCATCTCTCTCTGTCTCTCTGTCTTGCTGTCAATGGAGGTTCAAGCTCAACTGCAACAAGAAGAAGAACATAATCTGAAAGCGGAAGTGGAGGAAGAGGAAGTGAGTCTACTGAGAAGGCAGTCCACAACGCGAAATTATGGTGTCGAAGAAAGGCCGGATGAAGAGCTTAAGGATGAGAATGACAATGGCGGTGAAGAACAAGAAGCTGCACCAGAGCCAGACAAAGTGGATGAGAATGGGAACAATGGCGGTCAGAATGGAAAGGGAGATGTCCCATTTTTTGCACAAGCGGCGATGACAGAACTCGACAACGAAAATGTGGTCGAAGCGAAGGGGTCGACCTGGACCAACATCGTTCACTTCGACGATGAACAAGGTAAGTAAACCCCCAGCAACTTCACTCAATTCAAGTAACTCATGCAGCAGAGGCTTTTCAACTCGCACCATCATATTCGTTCTCATCAATTTCACGCAATGCGACAGTGAATGTGACCCTTCGGATGTTTAGAAGAAGAACTGCCATCTTTTTGTTAAATTTTGCAAAATCTGGAGCTGTACGGCCTCCCGCACCCATCGTTCCCATCTTTCTATGTAAAGGATGGGACTTTCATGCTCCTTTACTTCGGACCCGTGCAATGATCTTTCTCTGTAAGCGTGCTCCATCTTGATTTGGTGATAAGGAAAAGGTGCCGCTTCGCATTTACCAAAACGGCCCGGGTCTTTATCTGGTCAGTGGAAAGTGAGAAATGGACCCTCTCTTCCTCTTTAACTCACCCACTCACTCACTCGACTCCATCAGTCTTTTGTCTTTTCCATCGCTTAATCTGATCTGCTTTATTAGCATATTTGTTTTGGACTTAGCATTGGAGGATTAGTTCCATTGAACTCCGTTTAATCCAGCTGGACAAGGTTCCTCTGTCTGCGAACCTCCTTTGATTTCCGGGTGATTTTTTAGTTCTTTATTGGTTACACCATCTCGAACCATTTTCTGGGTAGTTCTAAAGTTAAACACTCATCTCGGTTTTTACTCTATAGCTTCGTATGACTAGACATGGTTAGACGGATGCATTCTTTGTTTCTGGTAAACGAGAAAAAGAGCGGGGCTCGTATTAGACTATATAGGAATGTGTGTGATTATACAAACTGATTGCTAGGGCATAGATCTTATGGCATAGTGGTGGTTTCTGTCTGTGATTTCATTTGCACTGCACTTGAATAAGGGATATTCCCCTCGTGACTCTCGAGGGCTTGCGTTGGTTGATGTAATTTATAGCCTTTAATCCTTATGAGCTTCCGATTTGTGGAGCATTTTCTGATTAACTAATTCAAGTTAGCTTTTTTCTTGAGAGCTATATTTCTTTGTACGTGGGTTTTTCCAAGGTGAAAGATAGTCCAATCCGATGATTCATGGGTGTACCTGTTGATGGTCACACGATGCCGTTATATTTTGTATGAGCTACTTGCTCGTGATGGGGACTTGCATGCCACTCTGGATAAACAAATAATGACAATGCTCGTCTTCCGAACCATTGCAGGTACGGAATCCATCCAAACAATTGTCAAGACGGAATACAGCCATATTGAACAAGTTTCGTATGAAACAGAGACAGTGCATGTAACCTCGGATGTTGCAGCACAGAGGCTCAGCAATTTTCTAAGCTCTCAGGTTGATCATCAAGATATTGGAAATTCTGGAGATGAGAGATTTTTGGACTTGGCTTTGTTGTCTCCAAGAAAGTCATCTGAAGAGAAAAACACGTATTCTAAGGAGAGTGAAGTAGTTGAAGAAGTAGATCTGATAGAAGAACTTAACCCTGAAGAGACAGAATTTGATGTCGAGAATGTGCTAGAGAAGCAAAATACTCACGATTTGTACTGTCCCAATTGTCATTCTTGTATAACAAGAAAGGTAATCCTTCGTAGAAAGAAACGTCACAGAGAGGAACATGACAACATCGAAGAAACAACTATCTCTGAACTACATTTTCAACCTGTAACTGGGGTGGAGTATCGCAGTGTTGATGCAATTTCTAGCATTGATGAGACTCCAACTCCTGCAGTCATAGATAATATTCCAACGCCTGAAGTCCATGGTTACCATAATGATAGAGAGCGAGAAGCTTTTAGATGTCTGTCGTGTTTCAGTATTTTCTTTCGCCCAGGTGCTTTTCTATTTCTCATTGCTATGGAAGCTCACCATTTGTGCTGAATAGTTATTTATTTTAGGCACCTTCTAATTCTGTGTTTCTTACAACTTGGTTTGTCACAGATATGTTTCTTACAAAAAGTAATGCATTCTTGCGCATTTTTGCACCAAGTGAGGGGATAACAGTTATTCAGCCAGGTAATCTGTTTCCCTGCAGTCCATGATTTAGCAATTCCATCATGAGCATTTGCCAGAAAAGTTTATTTCTTGTAACCAAGAAAAAACCTTCTTACAACTTCACAGCTTTGAAACTGTGCGTGCCTATACGAGCTTTGTTAAGGACCAATAGTCGCTGTCATTTTCATATTTGTGTGTCCTTCTGACATTGCAAATTCCATCCATCTAAGGCATAGAATTTATCATCCTTAATTAGTAAAAGCTCTTTGACAACAACATGATATAGATTTTTTCGATTTGCTTTTCAATATAGATAGGGACTCAATTGGTTGTCTTGGAAAGAGTTCTTTCAATCTACGAAAGAGAGACGGCGGCGTGCTCTTACGCTCGCTAGAAAAGTATGGCTGTGGTGTCTATTATTCACCCAGTTTTTAGGGCATCATGAGATTGTAATTGTTCGCATCAATTTTAACAGAAGATATTGAGAATGCACACTAAATCTTCTTGACATAATCATATGTTCGGTACACCTTTCTATCTTATTCGTTCATTTTTTTGTAAGCATGTTAAATCAACAGCAACATTCTAATGATGGACTGTGTTATAAACATTTTTTGGGCAATGTAAATTAATGGAGTAAATTTCTTACGGGTGTACCAGTTTGGGGTTTTTTGTGGCATTAACCCTTATTCGATGGATGGATTTGGTGCATGATGAACCAGATAGAGACTACCTCGGTGCTCCTGGAAATCTTTTCGTCTTATCCATGGGAGAAAGAAAGTGAACGACCATTAGAACAGTTCAATGGGACTTACAGCTCAATATTCTCCCCTTCCCTCTAAACTCAAGCAATCGGGGCTTGTCAGCAAGTTCTCAGATATTGATCCCCTACTCTGAATAGTCATTATCCTCAAAAAGAAAAGGGTGAAAAAAGAAGAAAAGATCAGAACAATCATCCTGGACAGAATTTAATGAGTCAAACATACTAGTCTTTGTTAAAATCAGAACATTCTCTATAGTGTTAACCATATAGCAAGAAATCACCATACGCCCAGGATCCAAGAGCATTAGCGTCTAAATTATGCTTCAATATAGCGATATGTGCAGTGCATGATTTTCTTGATAAAATGCTGTAAAGTAATGCTGTGTAGTATCAATTGAATCTAGTTTAGTTTAGTTTAAGAAGTGAATCTCATTATGTCCCTTGTACATTGTGCAATTGAAATGCGGGAGCTTTTGACGAAATCAATTGCAGGTGAAACTCTGGCAGCTGGTGGACAATCTCTTGAAGATCCATATACAAAACCTCAGACCGATCAAGTGACACCACCTTCAACGCCTATTCCGTTAGTGGTCGGGCCAACTTTAATAAAGATTGACCAGAAACCCGTTGAGGAAACAGCAAAAGAATTGCCTGCTGTGAGTGCTCCTTCTGCAATTACAGAGGTTTTACCATCCCCAGCTCAACCTTCTCTATCTGAATCGCAGAAAGTTGCGGACTCTGCAATTAACATCCAACAGGCGATTAATGTTGGAAAGGAATTAAGAGATGCTGTCAAAAAGACCACTGGTATGTGAAATTCATGCCTGCTTGGTCTCTGTAGCATGTAATTGGAGAATGCACACACAAACATGTCCACACAACGCATGCACCGCTGTTGACGTACTAACGAACTTGGTTTGTCTTCTCTCAGACTTACTGCTGGCCTAATCACCGTTCTATTCCAATATGTCGTGTGTGCGTGTTTCTCTGTATGCATCTCTCTGTTGATAAGCCACGCACATGTTGTGCATTCATCCGCTTTCCAAGCGTGCTGCTTGAATATTGGGATACTTTTGCTGGTTCTACTGAATGCCATTCATAATCCATTCAATTTCTCTGTAGCTGGAATCCGTATAAGTTCTCATTTAGGAGCTCCTGTTCCTGAAAGGATAACTCCTGTAAACTTTTATGGCTCCTTCACTAACAGAGAAAGTTACATGAGACAGTAGTACATCTCATTGACAGAATATTCATGCTTTCTGGTCTTTAACCTCGCCAGAGCTGATTGCGAAAACTATTTTCGCAAGAGATATTCATTTAAGGTGCAAGACACCACTCATCGACTTTTCTGGGTTTCTGCTCACTCTTTCTCCTGTGAACATAGACTTCTTACAGCAATGTTTCTGCACCTATTTATAGATCAAGTATCTAGTCATGACTCTGTTGATCACAAATGCAGAAGATGATGTCATAGTTGACATTGATAGAGGGCCGGCAAAAGTGGCAGCTCCCAAAACAACACGGACAAGTGATATTGTAGCACAAGTGGAAGTACCACAACAAACTGGAACTTCGACACTAGCTGAAGAGCCACTAGTTGCTGAAGTCCGTCAACCTCGTGAATGGGATATTTTAAAGAGCATTGTCTACGGTGGCTTGATAGAATCAACAACAAGTCTAGCTGTCGTGTCATCTGCAGCGGGAGCTGGTGCCGCCACATGTATGTACCCAAATTTCGTCCATTGAATAATGTGCTGTAAACTGCTTATCCTTCACGCGTATTCCAGCTTTACACAAATCTGAAATACATTTGGGTTCAATTCAAAATTTGGCTTATTTTTTTTTATAATAATTTCTAACATATTTAGTGTGAAAAGCTGCATACATATGATGCTTGATTTCACTGATCAAAATTACTGATTTGATTGCTTAGTACCCTACAAGTTTTCTCTGTCCTTGTGTAAGTGTTTTGTTTGGCTCACATTACTTCCACCTTTTTATTCTTTGGCGCCTAACCGTACTGTTAGATATCAATGATGTTGCCTTACAGACATTCTGTGTTTACTTTTCTTTTAAATAGTTCTGCTATAAATACGTTTACTGCATTTCGGTTCTCATGGTTTCTTATTGTTCTTTAAACCTTTTTATATACGAATGCAGTGAACACCTTAGGTTTGGGATTGGCTAATCTGTTTGGAGGACTTTTCGTCATCGCCCATAACGTGAGTAATTCTCTTTTATCCATGTCAGGCATCTCATTAGTGATCTTTATGTCTTCCCACATAATTTTTATCACATCGCCGATTTCTTTTAAAGTTTACTAGATTGCTTTGCCAATAGAAACTTTGTCCAAACAGGACTTGAGGATGAGTTAGTTAGCACAGAACCATACCTTCTTGTGATAAAGCCAATCTATTCGAGGATGTGAGAACTTGTCATTGTTAGCTCCGGCTAACTTTTGTCCAGCTCTTGTTGTAATAAAGGTAAGTTTTTGCAGCTTAGAGAGTTGAAGAATGAGCAGCCCAGTCAAGGTACCGAGCAAGTAGACCGGTACCAAGAGGTGCTAGGAAAGAGACAGCACTTTCCCCTGCACGCAACAGTAGCCATTTTATCCTTCATAATCTTTGGCTGTGTGGCTCCGATCACTTATGCATTCTCATTTAGGGAGAGTGACAATAGGGATTACAAGCTCGCTGCTGTTGCGGGCGCTTCTCTGTTTTGCATTTTCCTACTTGCCATAGGGAAAGCCCATGTCGGGAAGCCACCTAAAACTTACTTCAAGACAGTGCTATACTATGTCATTATGGGGTTCATGGCATCAGGAGTCTCTTTCTTAATCGGTGAACTGATTGACAAGCTTCTCACCAAGCTCGGCTGGTTCGATTCAACCTCATCTCTGTCTGGGACCCGGCCTTTGGAGAATGGAACGATGCAGTCTGGATGGGCATCCTACTGAAGTCATGGGATCCTGAAGAGCGCTTCTGTAGCAGAATGCATGAAAACAGTTTTGTTCTCGACGTAGTTGCTTCATTCATGTTATGCCAAGGCACGACTCTTTCCCTTTCCAAGAGTAGAGAAACTAGTAGAAACCGGCTTTGCCTTAACATCTCTTCCACATTCTCATGTTATGTCTTAGACGAGTCATTTCTAGTCCGAAGAGAATGCCTCGCAATACGTACTAGGAAAATGTACTATTTCTCTTCCCCGTCTCAATAGCGGGAAATAAACCATGAACGACATGGCCCTTCTGTGAACTTTCTGTACTGATCCTTCGTCGATGATAAATTTGTTCTCTGCTCAAGGCAATTGCCAAGGACATATTGTGGTGCTCGCTTTCCTCTTACTGTATCATTGTATCCATGAAAGCAACTGCCACGCTCTAGGCATGTTGCCCTGTATTTCTTCTGCACAAGCGCAAGTCGATGGGTTTTCTTCTTTTTTCCCCCTTTTTCAGTTGAGTGCGAGATGGGCAACATTTGAAACAGTCAATACATAATCCAGCACGCAAACGAATTTGGATAGATGATCTGGTACGCATGTTTCGAGCGTCATCTTCATTTACAAGGTATTTTGATCCGTGATGGGATGATCTACACGTAATCGAAAAATCCAGCATTTCGATGGATCTAGAACTATGCGCGCATGCATTGCAACGGAATCGCAGGCACATGTGTTTTTAGTGTTACTATAATTAACGTGATTAATCCGATCGTAGCTTTATTTTTTCCTTTACGGGTGAAAAGAAAGTAGGGTTTTGGTGAAATGCTTGGACTGACTCCTCGTGGCATTGAGTGAACCGCCGGAAAAGAAGCATTTAGTTTAGTACCTTCTTCATTTCCATGCATTGCAGATGTAACCTAACCTCAGACAAAAGCATTAAAATTGCAAAAGTTCGGCCCTTAGTCGACAGACACCAGGTTTTGAAGCACTGTACCTGCACATATTTGTTTATTTTTCGGCCATAAGAGCACGGATTTACTTCACTGTCTGTACATCCATCAATGAGGTGACACACTGCTCGACGATAAGATGATGCGTGTTGCTGTCTTCGAGGTTCCAGTAATTGGAGTTGGTGAGTGGCGTCATTAGAGCCTCATGTGCCCAGGCTAAGATTCCAAAGTCACGTCCAAGGACAATGTTTTTGCGCAAAGGTAATATAGTCAAACCTTTGCCAGGGTATTATTCTCTTGTTTTGTTCTCCAAATCATATGGAGCAAGACATGAACTTCTCAATCTTATCGAGGCAATCATGTTTGCTTAGGTAAATATGCTCTTTAGGCACTTGAACTTGCTTGGATCACATCTAGACAAAAAGAAGCAAGACAATGAGCAATGACAAGAAATGTGTGTTGCGGTGGAAAAATATAAGTACGTATATTTCCAAACAAATCAATTATGGTAAGACCTACGAATACATGTATAGGTTCGGTTACCCATCTTTTTTGGTTAATATAATATTAATATATAAGAGTGGACTCTAAGTAAAGTAGATGCAAAGAATTCAAATCGAAATTACCTTTAAAATAAATTATCTACCCGTGAAAAATAAGAAGATTGAGGAAACGAAACCAATGGCAAAAACTTTGGTCCCCGAAGAGAAAAGCGAGTTAATTACACGAAAGAATGATCGGTTTCATTGGGTTTTGTTAGATGTGGTTTGGATCTTAAAGATCCGCAAAATCAATACCATCATCGGGGCACGATTTGTATTTCACGGAGAACTAATCAGGGTGATAGGTCAGCGTACCGTTCGTTTGCATATTCCCTCAAACAAAATCAAGAAGAGAGGAATTGCATGGCAAGAAGACGAAACAAGAACATGTTTGCGCCCTGTTCCGACCACAAGAGGAACAGAGAAGATAAACGAGAAATTTATAGGAAATTTATCTTGGGAAAATGATTGGCACTTGTAATAAGGCAATTGGTCCCTACAAAATATCCATCTGCCGTGACGAATCGCCCGATCGGGTTGCTTTGATGTCAGTTCGAGTTGAATAATCTGCGCAAAAAAACCGAGAAAAGCCTCTCTCTCTTTCTCTCTCTCTCTCTTTCTCGGGGAATCTTGCTTTCTTCGTCATCTTGCGGTCTGAATCTGTCCGACCCTCCCTGCTCAAGGGGGGAAAGTGCATAAATTTCCACTTGCCCATCTGCAGTTCCGATCCGCGGCCATCTTCCTCTCGCTCCTCTTCTTCTTGAAATCTTGATCAAAGAGGGAGGAGAGAGAGAGAGTGGAAGAGAGAGAGAGGGAGGGAGAGATGGCCGCCAGCTATCTGGGTCTGGTGAAGTTCTTGTTTTTCCTGGCGACCGCCTCCGTCTTCCTCGCGCAGGTAATCGGAAGACGAGGCGTTGTCCCTTCTGCTGCTGCTTCTTTTTTCTTAGTCTCATCTTGGGTTTGCTGATGGATGATCTTAATTTGAGCTCGTTTCTCTAGCTTAGCTTTTGGTGACCGATCATTCTTGAAGAGAACGAAGGACTCTTAAGAATTGCTATAGAAATTGGAGATAATATTCGGTTTATTTTTTGACGCCACCCGCAAAGATGGAGATTTTCAAGTGAAGATTTGCTTTTTTGCAAGTCTGAATTTCAATTGATTTCGTGCCGATCATGATCTTTTAGCTGGTGTTATTACCTGCTATCGTTATGGGTCGAGCTTTAGTTTGATTTTTTGAACTTTAGCTTGTTTTCGGTCCTTGAGAATTTCGGTTTGAGCCTGTTCATCATTCTCCCATTTGCTTCTGTGTTGCTCTCTTGGTATGTACGTTTTGCATCATACACTTTCGATTACGGAAGTTGCAAACTTGCTGCTTTGAATTGATGATTGGATGATATCGTCTTTACTATTTTATCCAAAGAAAGTGGTGTTTTGCTTTTGAAAAGATGGGACTGGTCTAATAATGGGAAACTCGAACGAGGGCAAGAAACCTGATGATCATGATTGGCTTTTCAATGAAAGCTGCAGGTTATCATGTCTTGGTTCTTTATTATGTTGCCTTAGTAAGGTTGTGACTCTCTTTAACCGTGTCTCGGCAGATCAATGCGGAGAAGGCACTTTCCCAGCTCAAGCTCAACTCTCATATCCTCCAGGTAATACACTCCTTGGAGGACAGAGATCGAAGCTCGTATCCGTCATCCTTTATTTTTAGTTTCAACAATATGTCCTGAGCTTCAATATTATTGTGCAGGACTCTATAATCAAAGAGATAAATGAGAACCCCAATGCTGGATGGCAAGCTGCCATGAATCCTAGATTCTCAAACCTCACTGTAAGTCTCCAAGGCATTATAATGATAAGTCCATTCTATTTGCACAAAGCATTTTGTGTTTTAGTTGTTGTCCTGCAAGTTCTAGTTGATAGCTTGATATATATTTTTGGTGTTTCCCAGGTTGGCCAATTTAAGCATCTCCTTGGAGTTAAGCCAACACCTCAAGGGGAGCTGAGACAGGTTCCTGTCAAAACTCATCCAAAATCCTTGAAGTTGCCAGAAAAGTTTGATGCTAGAACTGCTTGGTCCCAGTGCAGCACTATTGGAAGAATTTTAGGTCAGTTTGTTTGCCTGGTCTTTTGTTTGATTTCTTCTAGATATTATGCTGATGCTTTCTCTTTGTTGTGTCTAATGCCGGATTACCTACCAAATGGCAGATCAGGTAATCAAGCTCAAGCTTCTACACCTTCATTACAACTTGTATACTGCCCTAAAAATGCTTACGAATGTTACCTTTATTGAATCAGGGTCATTGTGGTTCATGCTGGGCATTTGGTGCTGTTGAGTCACTGTCAGATCGTTTCTGTATCCATTTTGGAATGGTAGCTAATCTCTGACAGATTATTCTTAAATGCTATTATCCTGTATAAAATTGCATTCATTTCGTACATGTCCTGTTTCAGAATATTTCTCTGTCCGTCAATGATCTTTTAGCCTGCTGTGGCTTTCTGTGTGGAGCCGGTTGCAATGGAGGTTATCCCATGTTTGCATGGCGCTACTTTATGCACCACGGCGTTGTCACTGAAGAGGTGCGAATCTTTGTTTTTGCCATTTTGATGAGCATTTGTCTAAATCCAAAGGAGTTCAACAGATCGTTCTTTCGAAACTTTTTTTGCCTTTTCTTATATATCCTGATTTATACACCTAATGCATTCCCGTCCTAAATTAACAGTGCTATCCATACTTCGACGATATCGGCTGTTCCCACCCTGGTTGTGAGCCTGAATATCCTACTCCGAAGTGCGTGAGGAAGTGTGTGAACGGGAACCAGATGTGGAAGTCCTCAAAACACTACAGCGTCAGTGCATACAGAGTTGATTCTGATCCGCACAGCATAATGGCTGAAGTTTACAAGAATGGACCTGTCGAGGTGTCTTTCACTGTTTATGAGGTAATGCCAGAAGACTTGGTTTGGACTTCATAGTGAGAGTATCCTGTGGCATGGTCAATGGAGGCAAAAGGCTGTGGTTGATTGCATACTCTCGCTTATCTGACCGTGGCCGAGCATATCAATACATCACGCATTTTTCCTCTGCTGTCATGACACAGTGACCAAGATTTAGGGACTGCGAAGCTCATCAACACCATTCTTTTATGTGTCTGTAATGTCATTTAATTGCAGGATTTCGCTCATTACAAGTCAGGAGTTTACAAGCACATTACCGGCGATGTGTTGGGTGGTCACGCTGTTAAGTTGATTGGCTGGGGAACTACTGACGATGGCGAGGATTATTGGGTATATAATCCTCTGGGCATCTTCTTTCTTTATAACAGTTACTAAATCAGTTCTTATGGCTGATCTTCACTCTCTTTTCCTTGTTGCAGCTTATGGCAAATCAGTGGAACCGAAGCTGGGGCGATGTATATCTCTGCTTAACCTTTTGACATCACATTAAGAAAAGTTGGCAATCGTGTGTATTAATGTTCTCTCTTCTTGGACTAAAGATTTTTCCCCTTTTTGTCTCTGAATTGCAGGATGGTTATTTCTTGATCAGAAGGGGCACGAATGAGTGTGGTATTGAAGAGGATGCAGTTACTGGTTTGCCCTCAACCAAGAACCTTGTCAAAAAGGTTGCGAGTGTGGATGATTCCGAGGATGCTTCCCTGTGAAGGGTATGAAATTCTGCGTCGTATTATGTGTTGTTCGTACGCCAGTCCCCGTGGAAGATGATAGTTTGGACTCCATTCAAGCAAAGTACTTCCCCGGTTGTTAGTCCTGTCACGGCAGTGATGCTATCATGCTGTTTTCCTCCTTGTATCAATAGACTCCTTTTCCGAAAGAACACTCGAAATCTTGATCTATACAAGCTGTACTCATATTTTATCACCACCAATTGCAATTATACTTGCTGCAGAATTGAACCTCCACCTGTTAGCGAGAACAACGGTGCCAAGGGTTCACTCTACCACGTGTCGGGACATTAGAAAAGTCCATTTATGATACATAAATAAGGACCCTCTATATCCATGCAGTACTTGAGCTTGCGCATGTAGGTTTCCGCTTTCGTTTGCAAGGCATGTCACGTTTAATCTCCCATTTTCTTGCGAAACCTCCCCCTCTCCTGTGAACAAAATTGCTCGAGAAACGTGAGGCAGTTATCTGGAAGGCTCCAGTGTACAAAGGAAACCTCATGGTCTGAATTTCCCTTGATGTGATGAGGTAAACAGAACTCAGAATCCTGTCACCCTACAAACATGAGTAGGACCAAGGCTGTGCATGGAAACTTGTCAGATAGTGTTTGATTCTGTTCTTTTATTTCCAGAATCAGTTTGGGAATAGAAATCCGTTTGTTTAATTTTTTGATTCAGGGCATAAATTCTTGCAAATTTGTGCCCAGAATCAGTTTTGGAGCAAAATCAAGAATAAAAAAAAAGTAGCTTCTTCATTTTGGGAACGAAAATGAGAATTAGTTTTTTTTTCTTCTTTTTCTTGATTTTTAATATAGTTTTTAATGTCCGGCGCGAAAGTCACCCTCGCCGTATCTGGCGAGATTAAAATATTTTAATAAAAAATATTATTAATAAAAAAATTTTACCGGCCAAGCCATGGCGAAAAAAGTAAAAAAAATATTTTCAATAAAATATTTTTTATTAATATTTTAATAAAATTTATTATTAAAAATTATTTATAAAAAAATATTTTACCGGTCATGACCAGTGACCAGGCCATGGCAAAAAAAATAAAAATAATAATTTCAATAAAAATATTTTTTATTAAAATATTATTAATAAAAAAATATTTTACCAGCCATGGCCAATGACAAGGCCATGGCGAAAAAAAAGAAAAAAATATTTTCAATAAAAATACTTTTTAGTAAAATATTTTAAAAAAATTATTAATAAAAAAAATTTTATAAGAAAATTTTTTACAGGCTATGGCCAAAAAAATAAAAAAAATTATTTTTAATAAAAGTATTATTAATTAAAAAATATTTTACCAGCCATGGCCAGCGACCAGGCCATGGGGAAAAAAAAGGAAAAAATATTTTCAATAAAAAATTTTTTTAGTAAAATATTTTTAAAAAAATTATTTATAAGAAAATTTTTTACCGGCCATGGCCAAAAAAATAAAAGAATTTATTTTTAATAAAAGTATTATTAATTAAAAAATATTTTACTAGCCATGGCCAAGGAGGAGAAGAAAAAAAGAAAAGAAAAAAATATTAAAATATTTAAAATGTTATTAAAATATTATTAATAAAAAGAAATTTTATGTCATTACCGAACGCATTTCTGTTCTTTTACTATTTCAGGAATAGAAATTTTGAGCCGTTACCAAACGCCTTCAAATACTCAGAATTAATTCCCGGGCACAGAATAAAAAGAATCATTTCTAACCAGAATCTATTTCCGGGCACAGAATAATTGCAATGCCCAGCTCAAGTGTCAAATTCGATGTCTTTTCACTCATAAACGAAGGTAATTCATTCATTCCATAGTACCAGCATTTCTCAAACTGTTCCTCAATTGGTAAACTTTATTAGCCAAATATGCCCACAACCAAGCGGATTGACAAATAACATTACCAAGAAGATTCTCACAAATGATATTTTTCCAGTTTCTTGGATCCAGTTCCTTGCAGTTGTTGGCAAAGAGGATAGATGGTCCTTAAATTATGTTGTTTACAGATGAAACAAATTGGAATTCAATCTGCCCGAATGGGATATTCATATATTGCTGTTGATATCATATGGACTTTCTTCGGCCAGCCAAGATCTTGTCTATAGTGCTGCAACCTGCAAACAAGGTCCGTCTCTTTCCCACACGAACCATTAGTACAAGGCACCAATCTTGAAGTGAGATGACTCAATAGTTCTTCAAGGTAGATAACCATAACCAACGTAAGTATGTCATCTGGCCAATGCAGTAAGATCCCATTAAATCATTATAATGTTCATGCATTAAAAGGGCCGGTGGTGATCTGAGAATTGTTCAGGTTAGTGTAAAACGTACCTTAAAGTAGTTGCATCAAGGACGTCGAAGTCCAGTATGCAAGAAACAGCTTTCTGAAACTTCTACTGACCACTCCAATCAGAACAGACACTGGTTCCCAGAAGAACAACATCCCCACCTCCTAACAGATAACAGAAGCTGTACATCTAGCAAATATCCAAGAGAGAAAGAGATGCATTCAACGCATCACTTAATTCTCTCTGGATACACTTTGCCACATCACTTCGAGTACCAGTATGCAGACCTAGCATCTTCCTTCAAATTGAAAATAGCATAAACTGAAAAAGAATGATATGTTTACCGCTCTTCATTTTGTGTGGTAATGATGGAATGACAATTAGTGGAATGGGCATTCCAATTAATCAACTGCTACATGTGAAAGTGGAAAAACACATGGTAACAAAATATCAAATATGTCCTCATAATAAATCACGAGGAAGGGGAAAAAAACAGGAACCACTTTGTATAGAAGGAAAAATTTACTAAGAATCATTTCCTTTCAATACGCATGAAGCAGCTAGCATCAATTAAGAGTTTCCAAACATGGAAGTACAAGGTGGAGCTTACCACAATATGATGACTTACGGATCATCTAATAACCAGGAGTATCCACCCATGCCATCATATATTCCTGAAACAGGAACTGATGCGTGGAAAGAGAATATAGAATTCTGTGAAAAGGGATGACCAAAGCACAACCCCTCAACAGAGTCACATTTATAACAAACACCCAGTGAGTCCATACATGGAATATTCGAGACTAGGCATTTTTTTAAATGGATAACGATTAATGCTATTTTCTAAACTGAGAATTGGTTTATATCGATGTCTGAAAATTCAGACTGGATATACAGAACTTCTGTGGTAGTCGGTAAGCTGTGATAAAGATGGGTACCAAAAGAAGAACAGAATTTGTTCCGGCTAGAATTAAGATACGAAAAAATGTGTAAGGCTTAATCAGGTGGCTATAATTGCTCGCTACCCCATCTTTGATGATTTTTACTACCCAGTGTATGTTTCGGGACACTTCCTAGACCTCTGAAAAGGAATCACAAAAGTATGGTTTCTCCCGCACTTTCAACATGCTTATCCTAGTTTGAGAATTTCATTTTTCTTTAGGAAGCCTATGGCAAATGAACTATTCTTTTCAGAAATGCCTTCTATGCTATAGGTACAAGAGAGGCAGTGTCGCGCTACTAAAGCATCTAAAATTATCGGTCTCTAGTTCTGCGAAATAAGACGTGACATCATGTTCTATTCAACTGATACACACTGGATTAATGATAAGCATGTGTGGAATGATGGAGCAGAAGAATTGAGCAAGAATAGATCTGGTTAGGTAAAACGCACATGAGAATATCAGCAAACAAAAAACGGCATACAAAACTCAGCCAGCACCATTTTCTATTTTTTAGTCTCAATTCAAAATACATGACTGAATGGGATACATGCCAAACTCCTAACTCGTGATGGTACATTCATAGAGGGAGAGGAACCATCTATAAAATGCTAAAAGTCTGAGTTCACTGGGAAGAAAGTTTGACAACCATTCTCTAGTCTATAAGAGCTTCGTGCATATCAAGATGAAATAACAATCGTAACAAACGGCCCGAATGGCATGGTCAGCAAAAATTAAGCACATTGGCCTCTACGGCACACATGCCACGGACCGGTGTTTGGCATGGGAGTGACTGCAAATATGTGACAAACAATGTGAAGCAAAACAGTTTCTCTCAGCAAACGTACAATTCCACCACATTTGTGGCCATCTCATCATTAGCCTACCACATCTTCTTTCACTAAGGAGCTCTGGTTATCATTAATCATGTCCAAATTTATTAGCCGTCTTACTTTGACAATGAGCCTTTATTTGTTACAAATTTTTACAAAATGAACAGAGAGCACGTCAGCCAGGTCACTAGGATAAGGAAAAAGACACAAATATGGAGCTGTCATAATGGCTATATTCAATTTGGGAATTTGACAACCGGATACTGCCCCAAAAGGAAAAAGAGAAAAGATCAGCTGTTTCCTTTTTACAAGATATGTGACTGAATAAATGATAAACCAATGGCCAATTACAGGTCTCTATCCCAACATTTTTCCAACTTACAGAAGAGCTATGTTGACCAAACCTCCACTAGCCAGTTGAGGGCTGAATGTGCTTCAGGCTTTGAGCAACTTGCTTCATAGAAGGCCTTGCAGAAAGATGTTCACCCGTGCACGTGACAGCCAAGTGAAGCATCGCGACGAGATCATCATGTGGCCCAGAGTCCCATAGGCCAGTTGTGAAAAATTCGTCAGCTTTTCCCTGTCGGAGAAGCATGCTAGCCCACTGCACAATATTGAAGCCGTTTCCAAAGGAAGAGAAGGATGGATCCAGCGCCTTCTTATCAGATATCAACTCTAAAAGGACAACACCGTAACTGTACACATCTGCCTTATCAGAGACACGGCAAGTCATTGCATATTCAGGAGCGACATATCCGAAAGTCCCGGCTACATCAGTGGTGGCATGAGTCTCAGAAGTACCCAAGAGCCTGGCCAGCCCGAAATCAGAAAGATATGCGTTGAAGTTATTGTCTAGCAAAATGTTGCTCGGTTTGATGTCTCGATGCAGCACTCTTGGAACGCATTCATTGTGCAAGTAGGCAAGAGCACGTGCAATATCCAGAGCGATCTTGTGAAGAACGCTCCACTGCACAGTCCTCCTTGGCCTATCCTGGATAAACTTCTCAAGGTTGCCACCAGGCAAGTAATTATAGATGAGGAACATTTCAGACTCACTCACATGATATCCAATCAGTGTCACGAGGTTAGGATGCTGAACTCTTCCTAAAGTTCTGATCTCAGCAGAAAATTGTTGCACACCTTGAAATCTTCCAACCGAGAGCCGCTTCACGGCCACTACCACTCCAGGTACAATCTCAGCCTTGTAAGTGGCACCAAATCCTCCACTGCCAATGCAATTTTGGATATTGAAACCACCAGTAGCCCTAACAACATTTTCATAAGTCAGCTCAACACCAATGCTATTGAAAGTCACGACTTCTTTTCTTTCTGATCCTTGACACAAGACCGATTTGCATCCGAATCTCTTCATACACAAAAGCAGGACCACCAGCGATATTAGGACACAAACGATGATTGAAGCTGAAGTGATGGAAGCAATTTCTATAGGCTTGAATCCATTGCCTCCTCCCGGTGAGCTTCTGGTAGGAGAATAAGCTGCCTGTTGGGAACCATTACCAGAGTGCTGCTGCTCCCATTCGGAGGAAGATGAAATAGGGATACAAGGTTGGAGATACGGATTACCTTGTACATTTTCACACTTTATGAACTCTGAGTTAAGAGGGACGGACCCAGAAAGATTGTTGAAAGACACATTGAACACTGAGAGAGAAGTCATGTTACTGAAGCCATCAGGTATCTGTCCAGATAGTCTGTTATGATCCAACCTTAAAACACCTAGATGCTGGAGTTTTGCAAAAGCAGCCGGTATTTCCCCTGAGAGAGTGTTCGAGGAAAGTTCCAAGACCTCCAAGGAAGCCAGCTGAGCTAGGTCCAGAGGAATTGTACCAGTGAAGTTATTAGTTGACAGAGATAGCGACCTCATATTCATCATCTGGCCAATATAAGATGGTATGGACCCTTGAATCTTGTTTCTGCTGAGATTAAGGTTCACCAGAGCAACCAAATTGGCAAAAGTATTTGGAAATGGGCCCACTAGTTCGTTACCCGCCATATTCAGAAGTTTCATGCAGCTGCACATGCTCCCCATGTCTACAGGAAGTTCTCCCGTTATCTTGTTGCCACCAATGTCAAAAGCTAGACCGGCCAAGTAACGGCAGAAGAGAAACGAGTATGCCGAAATATTGCCCTCGAGGTTATTCTCATTCAACCATAATCCATAGAAAGGGCGTGCAGATAAACGGTCGGAAGCAATAAGTAAGGAAGGGATGGGGCCAGAGAACATATTTCTGCTGAAATCATGCAATATAGCCACATCATTGGCATTGAGTGAAAACGAAGAAACGCCCGTGCCAGAATATTGATAGAAATAGTCGGTGTAGAAATCAACCATGTTGACACGCGGCGCTCTTGAATTGACGGACTTTTGAGAACAGTCACGAGTAAAACTTGGAATATGTCCCGACAAAAAGTTTCGGCTGACATTAAAGACGATCATGCAAGGAATAGGAATTTCCCTTGGAAGTGATCCAGTGAAATTATTAGAGCTCAAATCGAGAAAGTACAAGTTCTTACAGCTGCCAAGCGTCACAGGTACTTGTCCCTCAAAGTAATTGTGAGCTACATTTAGAATCTCCAAGTTGGAACAAGATCCCCATTCACGAGGGAAACTCCCCCCTAGGTTTGAATTTGGCGCCCAAAGTACCCGCAAGTTGGGAAGTTTTGCAATACTCTCAGGCAATTGACCCTCAAAAAAGTCGAAGTCGTCGTCACCGTTCTCCTCTTGAGGGTCCACTGTGCGGAAAACTTTTCTGGAAAACAAAGGTCCATAGTTATTCTTGAACACGAGAACCTTGAGCTGATTGCAATTACCCAATTCAGGTGGTATAATGCCGCTCAAGAAGTTCCTAGACACATCGAGAACTTCGAGCATTCCAAGATTGCCGAGAGTCGAAGGTATATGATCTTGTAACAAATTCGACGACAATATCAATGACCGTAACCTACTGCAATTCCCCAAGCTTGAAGGGATCGAACTCGAAAGCAAATTCCCGGCGAGGTTGAGATGCTCAAGCGCACCACACTTCTCACCCAGTACAGGTGGAATAGGCCCAGTGAACACGTTAAATGACAATGAAACTACTTCTAGACTGCGAAGCACGGCTAAGAATGAAGGAAGTGTGCCGTTTAGCTGATTCCCAGAAAGATCAACCACTCGAAGCGCAGTACAATTCTGAAAACCAAAGGGTACGGGTCCTCGGAAATCGTTGAAACTCAAATCAAGAACCTCCAGAAAGCGAAGTTGGCCGATTTCTTGAGGAAGCTCGCCGAAAAACCCATTAAACCCAAGAGACAAGACCTTGAGCTGAGAAAGCCGCCCTATCGCGGGCGATAATCGACCCCTTAACTTCGCCGAAAATGGCAAACTTTGCTTGCCGCCCGCAAAGTCCGAGCAAGGAAACAGCAAGGAGAAGTTACCTCGCGCGTCCACGGCGTCGAACTCGGAGCATGCAGAGCTGAAGTTCGGAGAAATGCGAAGAGCAGTGACTCTCCGAGAGAGAGAGTCGCATGTGACTCCATTCCAAGCGCACCCGTCCTCGTCATCCGGGTTCCAATCCGAAAGAACCCCTAACGGGTCTTCACCGACGGCGGATTTGAGCTCCAGCAATGCACGCTTGTCGCCGCCTCCGTCGGACACGCCGGAACCCACTGACCCGGCCGCAGCAGCCCAGAAGAGAACGATCCAGCAAGAAACGACGACCGGCCCGAAAGGACGGAACTTGCCGGGACGCGCCCGTTGCATCTCGCAAGTCCTGAGGGGGGGGGTTGCTCCAATGGTCCAAACACTCGGCCGACGGAGGCAAGAAAAGGGGGAAAGGGGGGAAGACGAACCCTACCCACTTTCGAAAAGCGGCAGGAGCAACACGAGGCGCTGCATGGAAGACGACGGTTGCGGCTGGAGGCAGATCGGGTCCGGCCGGTCGATCTGGGGACGCCGCTGGAGCTGCGGGGGGAAGCTGCGCCGAGCTCAGCTGCCTCCGCCCACTGTTTCGGTCTCGGTGGGTACTTTGGTTTCGGGTGTGTGTGAACGAGCTTGAGCAGGAGCGGTGTGCGGGCGAGTGTGAAAAAGGGCTTCACCGAACAGTGAACCGTCGAAGAGGAGAGACAAGAGAGAGTGAGAGAGTAGAGAGACGACAAATCTGAGGAGAGGAGGGGAGGAAAAAAAGTCGTGCGAATTGAGGGCGAGAGGCCGCGAAAAGGTCCCGCCTGTAGCAGGTGCGCGAAGCGTGTGTGCGTCGCGTTTCGTGTCCGTCCATGCGCGTCCTCCTCCTCCGCCTCCTCCTCCTCCTCCTCCTCCATGTCGAAAAAAGATTAAAGCGAAGCAAGAAAGAAAGAGAGAGAAGGAACAAGGACCATCGCAACGTGTCTTCCGTCGCTCGACACGTCCGTCCTCTCCTTTCTTTGCCCTCCCCTCCTCCTCCCGTGGACGACTGCTTTATGGCGTTTTATCGGGCATGATGAATGGGGAAAAAGGAGGAGGAGGAGGAGGAGGAGAGGAAGAAGGGACGAACGTATTTAATGAGAGATTTTTAAGTATTGATTACAGATAACACGAAAATAGGAGCATGCTGAAAAATGGAAAGTTTTTTCTTTAATCGATTGGTTAGCAAAATGTCCTAGGGCGCTCGCTCGAAGAACCGGGACGTGAGTGGAATTATTTAAGATATTTATGGATGCTTAAGCGCATCGGAAAGTCCTAAAACTTATTAATAAAATGTAATTGAATTTTAAAATTTTTAAAAAATCAAATTAAATCATGGAACTTTCAGAAAGTGCGATTAAGTCCTAATTATTTATCAATTTGGTCCAATCAAATCCTTACGTGAATTCCACTTTTTGGAAGTTTAAGGTTTCAATTACACTTTCGTGACAAGTTTTAGAATTTGATTACACTTTTTAAAATTTTTAGGATTTAATTATACTTTCGTGGTAAGTTTTAGGACCATCGATGCACTTATCTTGAATATTTAATTGCACGAATTTTTTTCACCGCTGTTTAAAACTATCTAGTGCTTCCAAATGTCAACAAAAAAAAAACTCATTTATTTTTTTATTGTTTTTTATGTGGCCTGCTCTTTGTTTAATTAATCAGTGTTGAAATCGTAGATTTGATCACTAGGCGCCGCCCGTGGTGGTGGGGTCGTTGTCTAAATTGATCCAGTCAATGCGCTAGACATCAACAAAACAAACGAGCATGCCCTGCCCACGCGGCCTTTTGCCCTGGCCAGGTCGTCTTCGGCCGATCTGAATTTGCGGCTTCTCGGCGCCGATCTCCAAACGAACGACGAGTCTCCTCCTGTTGACGCATTTACATTGGTTTCGTCGGTCGTTCTCAACCCTCCCCCCCTGTCATTTCCCATTTTTCGATTTGCATTTCTGACTACGATCAGGTCGGCCTCACGAAAAATTTCAAATCAGTATGCTTATAATAAATTTATCTTAAAATTAATTTTTTGATCATTAAAAATTTTAAATCGATACACTTGCGATAAATTTACCGTCCGTCGAATTGGATTAAGACCATGAAAAGTTACAGACCAGTAAATATGATATAAACAGAGGGATAAAATCCTAAATTGGTATCCCGTCAGCTGTCACGTGTCATCTAACTCAATAATTTGACAATAAAATTTAACGAAAACTAACATAGAGCAAAATTATCACAGGTGTACCGGTTTAAAGTTTTTTGTGGTCAAAAAATTCGTTTATGGTAAATTTATCATAGGCATACTGATTTTGGGGCTTTTGATAGTATTAGCCCTTATGATAATTTATGGGTGTAATTACGTGAAGGATTGTGTCAATTAAGGTTCTCGATAGAGCCAATATGGTGTTGAGGTGAATCGACGGAACAAGTTAGCTTATCAAAACATGTTGATGCGGTTTGATGGACGAAGAACGTATTTTTTAAAAGACGTGCGCCTCCTTATAGTTACGGTTCTCGTCGGTTCTCCTACCAAAGCCAACCCTCTCGTTAGAATATCGAAGTATTAAATTACGTATTCATTTAACAACCTAAGCTTTTAAAACAATTGGAGATATTGAGTTCGAATTCTTCCTGGCCTTATTTGCCTCTCCAATTGCATATTTCCATGCATGTCACCTAGTGCGATTGAGTTTAACAAACCCCATTTCGTTCCGAAGACAAGAATCGGATCATGCATGAAGATCATCTATTGCGATATGAAATTCCTTGTTGCGAACCAATGTCTTACTCTCTTTTGTTCGATTTCTTCGAGCGAACCGGTAGGAATCCCGTATTTGTACAAACTCACGGGGTACGCAAAAACCCTCTTGAGAATTGTACTTGATGAATGAATAAGTTTCAATGGGTCGAGATGGATGCTAGTAGGGGACCGCTCCTTTCAAATCCTGTGAGAATTGTTAAAGCGTTTGATGTAGGAATTTCACGAGCTTCTAAGGTCGCAGAGAGGACAAGTTTGAAGTCACGTAAGATGCGACACATGGGTGCGATGGGATCCACTCCTAAATGGTCGGGTCAAACTTAACACGAGTAAGGCTTCAAAGGGACAGCCCGGGATGCGCAGCATGTGATGCGTATCGTTTAGAAATTCATTAGACCGTTGGATCTGAAGGTTTTGCATGATTTACCAATGTTTTCATTCCGCTTACGAAGTAGAGCCGAGCATTAGCGGAATTGCCTAACGAGATTAAAGATAACCAAGATGCGGTGATTAGTCTACCAATGCAGATGCCGGGACTCCTCCGGCAATGTCGGGACATGCCGGTAAAGGCATATATCCCGAGAAGGTAACGCATGTGTGCTGACCGGTCATCGAATCTTGTCGTATCTATAAAAAAAAAAGCCCTACCTTTCGAATACAACACATTTATTGACCAAAAAAAATAACTAACACGTACGTGCTAACATCACGTAACAATCAATTATTGAAGCTTTTGGGACCACCGTTTTTCAAAAAAAATAAATAAAGAAAGAGAGAAAAATTTGCAAAAAAAAAAGGGGGGGGGGGGAGGGGTGGGAGAATGTAAAGGCGATTTCGCGCGCGCGCTCGTGACCCCTATTTAAACCTAAATCGTCCCTCGTTCGTCATCTCTTCGAACGGTGGAGGCCTTGGCGCGAAGAGATCTCCTCCAGGTAACTCGCTCGAACCTTCGATTGGCGAATCCGATTCGCTCGTGCTTCACCTCGCGATCGCCGCCGTTCGCTTCTTCCGATTCGAACTGGTCGATGATCTCGGCGCGTGTCGCGAGGAGGAGGGAGGAGGAAGAAGAAGAAGAACAACTGAGGATCGGAAGGAGACGCGACGGCGTCTCTTTCGAGATCGGAGACCGCCGCTCCGGCGCGCGATTCCGTTCTTCCTTCGCGCGCCGGCCCGCTCGAACGATCACCGCGATCCGGCAGCATTTGCGCTCTCTTTCGCGACAGCTCGCTAGCTAGCCTGCTCGCCGGATCGTGATTTGACCGATGCGGGGCCTCTTCTGTGCTTGTGCTCGCGATTGATCGTTGCCGGACTTTGTCGGATGAATCTCCGATTCTAGTAGCTCTGAGAGGCGGAACTGTTGCCGGAGTGTCGGCGTAGCTAAAACCTAACTGGCATCAGCAATTTCCGGCGAGGCTAAGTTCGTTTTGTTAGGACCGCCGCTGTGCTTTGGTAGCTTGGATTCGAAACTTGCGCATGAGTGAGCTCGTAAATGCTTCTCTTCAGCAACGTGACGATGGGAATTGGCGCTGCGGATTAGACCTGCGACAATTGAATTTTGATCTCCACATTGCCGTTCTCAGAGAATTTCGCTTTCGCGGCGGTCATTATTTTCATTGAGCTGTGCAGCGTAGTGCTGGGCTTTTTTCTAATTGTATCGTTACGGATCGTGTGTTGTTGCCATAAAGTATGTTCAGGCCTGTATAGCATAGCCGTCACGGTTTCCTCTTTTCCATTTCGCAGGCCGTGACTTGCTCGAGAAGAAATCGCT
Source organism: Syzygium malaccense (assembly GCA_031216405.1). Classification (NCBI taxonomy): domain Eukaryota; kingdom Viridiplantae; phylum Streptophyta; class Magnoliopsida; order Myrtales; family Myrtaceae; genus Syzygium; species Syzygium malaccense. Next base: position 19,570,025 of record CM062253.1, read on the forward strand.
TACACTAGATACGGTGTTTGCCGTAATGGAATTGGCGATGCTAGGGAAGGGGGCAGAGTCTCTGAGGAAACGCATGAAACCAGATGTATACTAGTTTGTGTCCGACTATTCCAGCGAGGGCAAACAAAATTTTGCCGCAAAATGTAGTTCGTTTAAGATTATGCTATGTATTTGTCAGGTCGAAGAGAAGGAAGAGGACCCAGGACATAATGCTATCGCAGAGATGGTAGAAAAGGAAGAGACCGAGACAAACATCGGGGGATCTGAAGAGATGGAGCTTCATATCACTCACATTCTTGATAAGATTGAAAGCTTCACCCAGCTGGTAATGGCCGTGCCGGAAAAACCACGCTTATTACCGGTCATTGCAGCCAAATTCAGTCCACATTAAGTGGTCGAGGTTTTGATCTTAGGGAAATGATGATATTCTGGAGGATAAGTGCTCTTCTTGTGTGTTCACTTATTTTAGCCTCTTCTTTTGGTAATGGCATCCGATCATCTGCCTGCTTGAATTGTCAGACCTTAGAACCGGCATGTTTAGGTTGCTTCTAGATGACTTCGCGACAGGCAGTTATTTTCTGGATCTTTTTTTTTCATAACAATTGCCATGGCTGCGCTGCTACTTTACCTCTTTTTAATCAAAATTGGTCACTGCAGGTGTCAGAGCTGCTGGAATCAGGTAAAACGATGTTCAAGGAACTAAGTGATGAATTTGAAGAGCGGTTGATTATGTGAGTTGTGAAGAAAGCGGAGGTCAAAAGACAAGTCACGTGATGAACTGAAATTTGATTTCACATTCTAAAGGCGCGAATTTGTTTTCTGCAGGATACACAAGGAACAAATGGAGAAGTGGCAGGATGAAATTAAGGAAATACGGCTGCTTGATGCCTCAAATGAAGAAGTGAATGCTACTTTACATAATGCTCGATATTTACTTCAGAACCCTCATGTAGACTCCTGAAAGGTGACTCTCAGTATATTTTCAAATATTAGTATCAATCTACATTTACTATAAGCTAGGGAACTTTACAAGGCCTTGTTTGGAGCTGTAGATTGTATTCTTGCACTCTGGGAACTGATTTTGTCTCTCGCAGAGACCAACTTGGTCTGCAGTCATGCTAAAGGAACTAATATGAAGAGCAATGTTCTCTTTCAACTCTCAAGCAAATGCACAAGTTGCAAAGAACTTCAAAACAGATCGTTATATCTAGCATTTAAAGTCAATTGAGCCACCTCAGAAGTTGTCTGCAATGATCATCTTAGCAGCTTGGGTGCATTTGTTTTGAAGTATGATGCCATTTCTAATTCAGGATGTTAGACCTATTTTCGTCTAATTTGGCATCTATAAGGTCTTTTTTTAACTGCTTTAACCCAGGTTGGAGTGCCTCATGAGTACTTGCTGATTATCACAGGAGTCACTCTATCACCTGATCATAATATTTCTAGTTACTCAATAAATGGCGGATAAGCTCTCGAAAACTGCAAAAGAAATGCCCTTTCTTTAGGTTCAGACATTGTTGATGTTTCCGAGTAACTCTGCATCGAGAGAATGAGCAAGTCGATATGATAAATGCACTACTGGAGAATTCCAGCAGTGATCGTTTGAATGTTTGATCAGTTTTGTAAATTTGTAGCTGCATATTCTGTTACAGCTCCTACATTGCCAGTGAAGAAGAATAAGTGGTCATGGAAATATCAATTTACAAGCACTTGGCAGTTGGAACCTCAAAAGTTCCTGCTAACCATCTCATACATCCTAAACAGATACGTGAAATCCAAAAATTAGCAAGATCTCTCAAGATCTGAGGTTCCTATCAGACCAGTCCAAAATTGAAAATGGTCGGTTACTTATGCAAAGTGTCTTGCCCAAACCTACTTGCGAAAACAAACACTAAACCTGTGGCCATGCAGCTATCTTGAACTTTAAATTCAACGATGTCTTTATCTTAATTTGGGAACTAGATGCAGAATCTAAGGTAGCATCGGCAATGATAGAGAGAGAGAGAGAGAGAGAGAGAGATCACTTGCAGTATCACCCCATGTGCTAACTACGTGGAAGCTCCACAAAACGTGGCTCGATTCATGGCACGCGAATGATTCATGACTTGTACATGGCCGTACATCAAGCGTACAGATTTGACCTTGATCTTTGCTTCTTGCTCCCTTTCATTGTACTTCACATCTCATATTCTTTCTATGCTGCCATCCTTCATAAACAAGGAATTGCAGCTCCACATGCAAGGCCCTGATAATATGGTGGAAATAGCTTATTTATACCCATTGACTTTGGCTTTCGGTTATGGAGCTTGAATATCTGTACCATCCATCTTCACCAGAGAATATAATAGTCTGAGCCAACAGGAGCAGAAAGGATTATAAAATAGAACTCTCTGTGCTCGATCAGGTTGCAGACCAAAGACAACTTGCCATATGACATTATCCCCCTTCCTTTCAGTTTATCGTGCTGTTGACAACTTGGACCTCAACTGTACGACTAACGTACCGCGGATTCTCCGACTAAATGCGCAAACATGAAACTTCCGATGGTGGATTTACAAACTGCGCCTCAGCTGTCTAAATTCCATGAACTTAGACGGCTTGGGGATTTTAAATTGTTAGATGTATTGTATCTTTACACTTTCTTTGCATACACCGAAGGTTGGGTAATTCCTTTTCAATCACAAGATTTGAAAACAGTTATATATGTACAGATCATGCCGCTAACGACGACAATGTTTCTTAATAAATCTTGCATTTCTTCTTTATGTTACTAAGCGCAGGAGATTTAATGAACAGCGAGAGCTAAATTTCAAGCAAGATGGGACTCAAAAGAGCCATGACTACCGATCTTCTAATTTAAGCAGCCAAAACAATCGAATGTGACGGAAGATTGTACAGCTGCTGATTATTTCCAGGAAAAATTTGACAGTTTCTCTTAAAGTTTCTCGGTGTGGTCTTTGTCACACTCCATGTGAACATGGAACATGTGTTTTTGCTACACCTTACATTTTAAATACATCATGGTATGTCATGGATCATCATTGAGTGAATGATACATCATTTCGAGGAACATGGTTAAGTCAACTTATTTCTTATGATATCATGCAAAGTTTGGAAATGTGAGAACTTCCGGCGGTTATCTCTATCTCCGTCCCACCAGTATAACTTATTAGCTCATTATAAATAGCTCTGCAGTCGGCCATCTTCAGCAATAACAAGGAGAGAGAGAGAGAGAGAATGGAAAAGGTGTCCATGCATGGTGGTCTTATACTAAGTCTTGGACTGGTGTTGATGATCACCGTGCAACCAAATGGAGCAGCGGGTGCTTGGCTTAAAGCCCATGCAACTTTCTATGGTGGAAGCGATGCTTCAGGAACAATGGGTGAGTAGGAGTACTCCCTCTTTTCCTTCCCTTTATATTCACCTAATTATGCTCAAGCGACAATCATGTCCAATATTTGAAATGCATAAATGACCTGCAACTACTTTCACAAAGCCTCATTCTTCTCCTGCAGCATTTATGACCGTCTGTATAGTTACTACAGATGCTAGATATGTATTGCCGATCCGTCTTTTCGCAGCTTTAGTTTTTAACTGTCGATGGTTGTCTGACTATGTGAAGTCCTTTTATAAGTCATATTTCATGATGTGGATGTTGTTTCAATACTAAGATTGAAGCATTAGAACTTGCTCTAGGGAATAATCTTTCATATACCCCTTATCGGAGCATGCAAAATCTCTCTCTGAAGAGATGTAAACTGAAAGGTGACCTTTTTGACTTGCAGGAGGAGCATGTGGATATGGGAATCTGTACACAGACGGCTATGGAATCAAAACGGCGGCGCTGAGTATGGCTTTGTTCAATGATGGCAAGTCGTGTGGCGGATGCTATCAGATAGTCTGTGATGCCACGCAGGTTCCTCAGTGGTGTCTCAAGGGCACTTCTATTACCATCACTGCCACCAATTTCTGCCCGCCAAACTATGCTCTCCCCAATGACAATGGTGGGTGGTGCAATCCCCCAAGGCCTCACTTTGACATGTCTCAACCTGCATTTGAGACCATTGCCAAGTACAGGGCCGGAATTGTTCCTATTTTTTACAGGAAGTATGTTCTATCCATACGCACTTGTACATTCTCTTGGTCTTTTCTGAATTTAGTATATCTAGTCTGCGACATGATTTGAGGAAGTTTAGCAGGTTGACTAGTTTTCCTGGGCCATAGTGTTAGACAAAGAAATTCCGGTGAAACCAGACCAAACCGATCATTTCTTTACGTGTTCTCTGGCTTCTGGCTATATTTTAAATTGCAAGTAGGGTTGCTTAAACACAGGAGCTGCTTCTGCATTTGGCCTGCTGCATACCATTTGGCCTGCTTGAACGTATCCTCAGTCTTCTGACAAGGATATGTAGACTGAAGACTCCCAACCTCTAGTTTCGGGGCAAATTTGGCACTAGGAAAATCCGACAAACTCGCCTAAAAACTAGATTATATTACATTAAACTGATTACAGATTTTACTTCAGCCACAAAAACAGAAAGAAGAGGAAGGTTTTCTATGAGATTTAACTTCTTTTTCTCCCCTGTATCCTTTACTAGGGTTGGATGCAAGAGAAGTGGGGGCATCAGATTTACCATCAATGGAAGGGACTATTTCGAGCTCGTCCTCATATCGAACGTAGGGGGAGTCGGAGATATCTCGAATGTATGGATCAAAGGGTCCAAGACGAACAAGTGGGAAGCCATGTCGAGAAACTGGGGGGCGAATTGGCAAAGCCTGAGCTATCTCAACGGCCAGAGCCTGTCCTTCAGAGTCCAGGCCAGCAACGGCCGCACCGTCACGGCCCTCGACGTGGCGCCTTCAAATTGGAATTTTGGCCAGTCCTTTTCCAGCAGCACCCAATTTTAAGAAGACGGGTGCAGACACTGCTATTGATGCAGCCTCATTAATCAATTACAGAAAAGTCGCTTATCTACCTTTGCCGTACGTATATTTTTACTTTTACACCTCATTTTACAATTGTATTAATGGGGTTGTGCCGAGTATCTTCAAGGACCATCCCAGAACTTTTTGAAGCTGGAGCTCTTAGCTGATGCTCAAAAGTTCAAGCAAGCAAAAGAATGACGTGAAGAATAAAAATATCTACTTGCTACGTTCTCTTAATATACATCGGCAAAAGCCAAAAAGGTAGCAACATAAAGGAATTGCCTGAATGAACTCCCGAGCCATCAATTAGATCTTTCCCTCGAAGAAAAATAGACAAATTCTAGATTTGATCATGAGGTTCTTACATGAATCATTCAGAAAAAAATGATACATTAGAGAATGAACTTTCCATCAGGACTAAAAGGCTCACGATTCCACAAAACGGAAATCCATGTCCAGTTAATGATGAACAAGAGGCGGCCCTCCGTTGAATAACTCAAAAGTAACTGATCAGAGAAAGTCGGCTTTGCCCAAAGTTTCTGTTCTTGGAGCCAACGTCTTTCTAGTTTTAGATGCATAACATAACTGTCCATACAAATGCAGCTCCGTGAAGCAAAACACCAATCATATTTTATCTCCTCATACCCCGGTGGCGCTCCCGTCTTCGAAAACGCTCTAGCATAAATTCATCTGTTGCAGCTTGCCTTTGTCCAGGTGCATCAGCGTTATCATCAGCTGGTTTTGATCCAGCACCATCATCCTGGGAACTACGGTCCTTGTACAGCTCAGGATGATCTGTAATTTTTTCCATCAACAAATATTTTATCAGAACTGGCATTAACATGAAAACTCTCCACATGATGCAATCAACATATTATTGGAAACAGAAATTTGCATCAAATCTGGCTAAAGAATCCAGTTAATCCAAACAAATCCATGTATACACACACTACTGACCAGCCAGCCATAATCCAAGCCAAAGTCTAATGGCCTGTTTCTGGGGTGGCTTAGATTTTTCAGCCAAGGCTTTTTCACTTTATACCTTGAGGCCCATGATTATTCACTTGCAGCTTTAGATATGATGTTTTTTGATGTTGGATCTTTGAAGTTTTAATTTTTGTGTTTCACTAAAAAAATTACTCAGCCTACACAATTTCACCATATATTTCGCATTTGAAAAGATTAATTGCCAAAAGCTAAAAGCCAAAAGTAGATGTAGGAGGTCACCGGCTCCAATTCACTCATCATGAGATGAAGAAAGGGAGGAAAAAGAACCTCTTCTAAGTTTTTCAGCATAATCTCTGCCACGGTGAAAATAATCTGCACTGTAACTTGCTGGGATATTAAAGTCGGATTTTGTCCTTCCCATGAGCCTCTTCTCCTGCAGAAGCTTTTTAGCAGCCTCTGTCTCCTCAATGTTTCTTAACTTGTATCTGCAGAATGAAAGATGCACTCATAGAAAGCAATAAGAATACGCCTTCTTAATGTTGGAAAGAATACAATTAGATTGCTGGAGAACACGTCTGACATTATGGTGGAAGTGCAATGACTCTAATCTTAAACACAATCGCGAAATTGAAATCAAAGCTAAGGACGTACTCAATAGGAAGCTGAACCTCAGCAATCCCAGTTGTCCACTGGGTAGAGCCTTCGTCTGAAGTTCGCTTCTTCACCTGTGACGACCGATATGAACATAATTGGAGTTATCAGCTCATGCATGAAAACCCTAAGTAGCATTCCAAATCAAAGGGCATGCTCCTTGGCCTGTTCATGGATTTATTGACCAAAAAAATTCATCGTACTGGATAGAAATAATAGAGATCAAGTTAACAATTGAAAAGGTCAAAAGCTAGAAACTTTGCCATTTCCGCATGGGAGGAAGAATAACACCGAGAAACTTCATTTGAAAAGAATACAGTTATTTTCAAGCAACTCACTTTAAGATGCTCTGGAATCTTGTACAATTCATCTTCCGCATTCTTTACATCACTCTCAACTTGATCACTTTCATTAACGCTCCTGCCCCTTTTCTTCGCCAATTCTTGCTCAACATACTTCACCCTGTTACAGCAGATATAACCATAGCAATTATAACAAGTGAAACAATTGAAGCTAACAGGTGCAATATTTTAAAAAGAGTAAATAGCTAAACATAACAACACATGTGGACATGGTAAGTGTTTTACTTTTGGACCCTCGAGGAGTAAAACTACTTATGTAAAGAAATAGTTCCATTTATTTAATCTTGATAGCAGCCAAAATGTCAGAACAAATTGAAGGAACCTCCAGTTTAGAACTTTTAAAGCCTAACAACACATAAGGGCTTTGGTAAGCATTGAAAAGCTGTAGAAGCATAAGGTTTTTCTAACCCCAGTTTGTCAAATCAATGATGGTCATGAATATGACCATTGCAAAATCCTCTTTTTCTGAAAAACATTTTGAGAGGTTTTACATCTTGTCAAAGGTAGAAGCATCTTTCCGTGACAGATGAGAAAATATAATTCTTTCTACATCTCACTTAAAATGTACATTGAAAGACTAAGTTTGGAGCATGTTCAGGAACAGTGATTCTATAATGTTGAGTGGAATCACGTTACCACCAGCTAGTGCTAGAGACCTAGAACGATTACTCTTAAAGTAGATGAGGAGCATAGCATAACTTCAAACTACAAATTCCAGCTCCAGAAAAAATTCATGATAGAAATGCCAAATCAAGTCAAGCTATCAGCATTTCTTAGTAGAATAATATAAGAGAGTACCATCTTAAGTGAGAAGGAAATGCTAATACCGCTCCAAGTAACAATTTTAAGTTTATAACCTAACATTTTCAAAGACTATTGCATCCCATCTTCTTGACATGGTTCAAAAACCGTTCACCCAAAGTGTTGCTATAACACGTGCAGTTCCAACACACACAAACTTCTAAAACCTACCGATTCGATTCTCAGTTCAAGTTCCCGAGGCAGATGAACATCCTCCTTGCACGGTATACATCAAATTAAACTAACTACCACCATCAACAGAAATACATAGCACGCAGTAAAAATGAAAGAAAAGAAAAAGGAGACATATTGCTCGGGCTCCTTGTGAGACAGCTTATTGGGTTCTTTATCTCTGCTTTCTTCTGTACCATCCAATGTAAGCCCAGCTGTTGTTCCTAGAGATGTAGTAATCGACTATGCCTAGCAGTGACATTTCAAGGCAAGATTGATACTTCATCTTCTTTTTTCCAGTTTCCATAACCCCAAGCGGTCGGTGGGTGCTCACGGGTGCAAAAAAACCAAAACAAAACCCTGCGACCAAGGTGGTCTTCAGCGACCGACTTACATGTTAGGATCTTCGACCATGACCGCCGTCTCCTGCGCAAACGTGTCCTGGAGAACCAAGTCCTCCTTCTCGCCGTCGACCTCGCTCTTCTCGACCGGCTTCGCCGCCAAGCCCACGCGCGCCCCGACGCCGCTCTTCTGAGGCGCCAGGACGGCGGGGATCCCGGATCTCCTCTCCCTCTGCTTCTGCAGGAACTTCACCTCCTCCAACGCCAATCTGATTCGACGGCGACGACAACCAAAAGAACCGAACCGCGTCACTCACCGCCAACACCGCACGAAGCACCCTAAAAAGAAGAAGACGAAAACCAAGAAATTTTGCTCGTTCGTTCGGTCGAGCGTGATCGCACCTCCGTTCTTCTTCGTCATCGGAGCGGCTGCTTTCCGGCTTGTTCTCCCCTCCTGGTTCGCCGTCTTCCTCGTCGAGAGACCGCTTCCTGAAGTTCTTCTTGCGATGCTGCATCGGGATTCGATCGATCGATCGATGTTCCTCGTTCGAATTCGAAGCAGGGGTGGATCAGCAGCTGCTGCTGCTCGTGGAATTCGCGAAAGAACACCGAAGCGCTCCGCTCGATTTTGCGGCCTCCTCTGTTCTTTGAGGTCCCCGTGCGATACGACCCCCCCGTTTTTGAGCGATCCATGAAGCGACGCGCGACGCATGTCGTTTTTTAAGTTGAGCCGAAACTCTCAAGGCGCGAAATAATAACAATTACGTTCCCGGGCCCAATTTCTAGCTATATTTTTTTTATTTTTATTCCTAAAAAAAAGTAGTGCTCGCCTAGAAGAATTGTTTTTTCTATTTCCAAAAGTAGAAATATAGAAAATTTTTATTTCACATTTACGTTCCACGTTTATTTCTGAAATAAAAATTTATTTCAAAAATAAAAAAATGAAATTGTATTATCAAACAAATTTTTCTTACGAATCTCTTTCCAATAACAGAAAAATAAAAGGATAGAAAACGGAATGATTATCTTTCCCAGGGTAATTCCGACCTGGACACAATGGCAGTGGGGTAATTTCGAGCTGAGACGAGGGCATTTTATTTTACTTGCGAGTCAGTCGGAACGGGTCGGCTTCTTTACTGTCGGAACGAATATCTTATCCAGTCCGAACATTTAAGATTAAAGAGATAAGGCTTTGATCTCACCAGAAGTTAATGCATTGCTTCGTGCTTCAGATTTCGATTATTTGTCTATCGTTTTACATAAGTTATTTGCGCGAAGATCGAATTACATTTTATTTCTCTAAATGTGTAGCCGTAGAAAGTTCGACGAAATCAAACTCGAACAAAGATTGAAGTAACTTTTACAGCAGAAATCGAAAAGCTCGAATGGGATGGATTCTCTTTGTGCTGCTGCACAGTGCAGTTCACGTCTCTCATGACTTCTTCGGCGCAAGCTTGTCCTTGATCTTGTTGATCTCTTTAGTGCCGACCTGGAACGCCTTGGTCAGCACGTCGTCCGGGACCGCCGGCGTCGCGGCGAACAGCGTTAATGGGATGGACTGCGTTCCGGGCAGCTGGCTGTTGAATGCCGCGAGAGCCGAGGCGGCCTTGTCGCCGTTGTTCTTCTGGAAGTGGACGAGGCCCCTCGGGAACACGAACACCTCGCCCTTCTTGACGGTCTTGGAGATCAGGGTGTTGGCGGTCGTGATGAAGCCGACGTCCAGGTCGCCCTCCAGGACGAACACGATCTCGGTCGCGCGTGGGTGGGTGTGCGGCGGGTTCACGCCGCCCGGGGCGTAGTCCACGCGGGACATAGAGATGCCTAAAGTGTTGAGGCCCGGGATTTTCTCCACGTTGGCGGTCGTGACCAGGGATCCCACCGAGCTGGTGATTTTTCCCGGTTTCGCCAGGCCTTCAAAGGCGAAATCAGAGGCCGTGATGTTTGCTTCGCTCTTGCATGCGAAGCCATTGACCTCTACACCTGCAAGGAATAGCAAGTTAAGAATTTAACTTCATGTGGCGGATCGTGTTAGTAGGAGAATGCAGTTCGCATTGATTTTGAGTTAAAATCAATGGGATGAGCACCATCATGCTAAATCTCTCTCTAGGACAAATCCAGAATACTTCGGTTCAAACAACTGTGATTGTCAAAGCAATCCGTTTAAGATTACAGCAAAGCAAGCTCAGAAAAATTTGAGATCCTAGTGTAAATAGTATCTGGAAGTACATGAACAATTGAAAGACGAAGTAAAAGAAGGGAAGATACCTGAGGAAGGACTGGCCACGCAGATATCCTGAAGCATGTCAGGGTCAGAAGCAAGGGTGCCAGACAACACAGCAGAAATGACTAGATACACGAAAACCGCCGGCATTTTGCGAAGCGGAGGAGGGATCGATCCGAGAACGTGGAGACGAACAAGAAGAAACCCGGTTATAAAAACTGGTCAGCAAGAGACTGGGCAACCGATATGTGAACAAATTGGTCCGAGATGGATGGCTGATAGGGAGAGGAACTGATGTGATGCGAAAAGCATGTAATGGGAAGAGTTCTTCAACTTTAATACAAAGCAATCAGATCTGAAAAGGGCTCTTTAGTTTGACCCCAAATCTACCTTTGAGATCATCATCCGGTGGCGCTGAGGAGATTTCATGTATTAAAAGTGACGATTAAGCTAAGAAAACCTTCACCAGATAAAGGAAAAGAGGCAAAGGGAAAGACGAGGACATGGGGCTATGGCTAAAGCGAGTAGTTGGTGAATGAGGCAAGGATGAGTGTTAAGCGCATCTTGGAGTTCCCAAAGAGTAGTTACACAACTAACAGCAGCACTTTGAGTTTGGTGGGAGAGACTTAGTCATCAGGGTATTGGAATGAACGATGATCTGTCAACGGAAATGTAAAAAGTAAAAGTTGGTGCTTTCCAGGGAAGAGAGAGAGAGAGAGAGAGAGAGAGAGAGAGAGAGAGAAGATTACGTAAGAGGAACAGTTCGCATCGCCAACCATTGAGCCAGATCAGATTGGGGGCAAAATGGGCCCTGGAAATGGGACTGGACTTCTTACTCCGCACCCATCTTTTAGTTTGGTGCAGACAAGTTTCCAACTTCCTCTTTTACATTTACCATATGATGGTGTGACCTTTCACATAAACAAGGCAAATGTGGGCTTGGTTAACCAGCCCCTGTTGCAGTAGTTGGGATGGTCCTGTCCGTTCGATTACAAGCAGTCTTTCAGGTCTTGCGAAATGCAAGATGCTTAGCCAGAAATCTTTGAAAACAGAAAAAGATTCACGCAGGAGCTCAACTTTATGAAGCTTTTATTTCAGGTGAGGCCAAATGCTTGGCCTTGTTTGGTTTCTATCAGCATTTGCACCTGTTTTGTAGGTTGAGTATGCAGTCATGCCACATCACTTGCTTGCTGTAATTGCCACAGAGATGAGAACATGGGAAAGAGTTGGCAAACTAATTATTTGCTAACAGTAACTCGGTACTCTTTCTGACCTTTGTCAGCATTATTTGGATTATGTTTTGCTTCGATGCTGTAAGCCATTGACTTATAAATTATACCGATCTCAAAGGATCATCTGGGTCAAATCACCGTTGAGATGCGAGCAATGTTCACCTAATTATTGTAGCAGCAAAAACATAGTTTCCTGGCTTCTTCCACTGATCATGTCAAGATAGGGATCAAAGTGGAAGCATGTTTCACTCTTTTCGATGTCCAGAAGTTGAAATTATTGATTGAGCATTAATTGGCCTTTGCTATGATGATGGAGGCAAACGTTCCATCACAGAAGATTGACGAGAAAAGAGCAATTTTCTATGTCAAAAGATCTTGAGGCTTTGAGCTTTTTGATCGCTGAATGAAAGAAAAGGTGAACCCCAAACTGGGAAAAAAATTGATACAACGTTGGGGTAAAATGAAAATGTGAAGAATCATCTCAACCGGACGATCTCCAAATCCTTCCTTCCAAGGAAACCACCATAACCGAAACATCATCATGGTATTTACGTCTGTCTCCTTGAGGAATGTCAAGGAGCTGATGAAAATCCATTCCTGCAATGGAAAAATACCGACCCCAGCTATAAAATGACAGCAGTAATTGCAAAATACAGGATTCAAAATAAATGTTCCTCGGAAAAGAAGTTTGACAGTGAGATAGGATAAGCATCAAACGACTGCTTATGCTAGTACCAAGAAGATTATCGAAATCTTCAATCTGGTTTTCTGATAATGTAACACAAACAGGTTGTCGGCTGCCGGACACAACAAATTATGAAATAGACATGATGAGATCAGTCAGTTTACTAGTTGAGTGCAAGATTTTTAATAATGCCCATCACAGAATAGGTGACAACCATTCTTGCAGCAACTAGCAACTCCACGTATAACATATTACTAAGTTATGCACAAACTCCAAAGAATATCGTCTCATGATGGTTTGTATTAGGTGTCTATGTAATATCGACAATAGGAAACTATGAGCCTCCGAGTATTTTAGGACAAACATGTGGAATTGCATTACTTCTAAAACTAGATGAACTGAACGGGTTAATATCATCCATCCAGCCAGGACAAGAGAAAAAGAATGAAAGACACAGAGTTCTGACAACTGACCATTCTTTTTAGCAGCACGGAAAAGCAGCTCAGCAATGAGGTATTGAGCAGGATCGCCTTCAGGGACATTTTCCATGAACCATGTGACATGCGCAACCACCTCTTCATTGCTAAAGTATTGATAGAGCCCATCGGAGGAGAGTACCAAGAAACGATCACTCGAGGAAAGTCGGTGATGGGCAAGAGATGGTACGCAGCTAACATAGGGAGAAGTTCCCAGGTAATCAACTCGAAACATCTCCAGTAGAGCCTCATTCAATGTTGGCTGCAACCAAAAAGTTATACATCCCGGTCAAGTTTACCAAACGGAAAGAAGATAGCAAAGAGCTATTGCACAAAACAACTGGCAATATGAAATGAAGAAAGTGCTCTCTTTCACTTTGAACAAAGAAGTTGAGATTTACGAACAGAAACACGTCTCTTTTTATGCAACAAAAAATTACACACAGAAGTATCTCGAACAGCTCACTTTCACAACCCTTCATCTGACAGTCTAAAAACTGACCATCTGTGTACAGCCACTTTCTAACCCATGTGTGCGTACCTCCGACAAAAAATAGCTCCACTTCTCAGGGGCTAAGATGCCATTTCCTTACAAGATCATGAACATGGAATCAACAGTGACCAAAGAAGCTAAAGCCACTTTAGAGGCTGTTACACTCATCATATTCATCTCCAACAAGCTATAGGGCGTGAACTTAGCTCACTAAATTTCAGAATGAACCATCCTACACCTACCACACCCTCTCATTTTAACACTAGAGACAGACTTCGGCCGCTAGATGTGCTCTAAAATTTAGCGTGTGAAAATTTTCATGTGCATCTGCTACTACAACAACAAAAAACAGAAAATCCTTATTTGGAATCCTCAAGTTTTGTTACAATGCTCACTGATAAGCATTACATCATTCTCAAGTTCTCTGTTAACCGTTACATTATTCTCAAGTTCTCTGTTACTCTTTCTAGAATTATATAATTCTTGCACAGTCATGTGCACTATTATCACTTGAGAACTTCTGTTTATCTCTTTATAAGCAAACTGATTCATTTCAAAGCTCTCTCTTATTTTCTCGTTACGATACTCAGAGAATACGCATCTACACAGAACATCTCAGAAACAAAATCAATTCATCTTGGACATTCACATATCTTCAAGACTTAAATTTTCCTTTCTTGTTCAAATTCTTGGGGAAGTACATAAGTACATTTTTAAAGTGAGTAGTGCAATACGACAACATATACGATGAGAGCCCATGCTTCATCAACCAGGAGAGAAAACATAGGCTCTGTAGGCACAGGAATCATAGATAGAGGTGGTAGAGCAAAAGTAGCTAAGAACTATCTGCAGTGAAGCAGATGATTGCTACTGGCCCAAAAGAAGAAGATGATTGCTTTTTTTCCGAATTTCTGAGTTGCCAAGCAATTTTCTTTATTACGCATCCTTTCTACCCGAAACATGCTGAACCGTTTATTGACTATTGTCCTCTCGTGCATGCAATCAATGGAATCCCAACATTACAAGCTGTGGCCAAGCCTGCCCAACCCCAAACAGTCGCCTCCTCCAAAGAGAATTGTCAGACCAGAATTCCGCAGCCAAAAGGCAAACTTCAATAAAAGTTATAAGACTGACCAACCTTCTTGAGGAAGCCAGCCCCAAATGCCCTAGTTACTTTCAACTGCCCCTTAACACGACCATTCATAATGGCTTGGTTATCATCCGGATGTTCAGATTTTATCCTCAAAACCTCCTGCAACAGAATAGAGAGATCATACGTCATTACTGTTGCCATTGATCTTGAACCTAGTTAAGAAACATTACAGAAAACATGCTGTGACGATAAGTACCCTCGATGATATAAGTTGGGTGGCTGGGTACAATACTCATTCCGTTTCTTTTTATATGGACAAATTCAGGGAAACATTTTCACAGGCAGCACTTATGCTCGTAGATAGCAGCTGCACCACATCTGGAAATTACAGTCTTCACTTTTGAAAAGTTAAGGAGCCACAGCTTCGGTCACTTAATGAATTGTAACCATACGGAGCGCAGTTCTCAAAGACGTTATTAGGTTCCCCTATTGACAGCCAAATGACGGTCCTACTAAAATTGGGTTTCATTACTAGGTTCTCCTAATTCAAAACATGCTGGCTATATAGATGTACCAACACAGATGGACACACACAAAAAAAAGAGGCACTCTGCCAACAACAAATCACTGACGAACATACTCCTTGCTTCATAAAACCCATACACAACAGTGCTGCTCTGATATAAGGAGAAATAGTTGCAACAATGGCCCAACAAACCCTAGTTAACATGCATTCACCAGAAGAAAATTAGAGTTTCAAATCATACTTCAGAAACCACTGACCACTAATAAACTCAAGTGGTTCAATTGATGATGAATATTCAAATTGTCAGATTATATATAGCATGCAAAATGGAAGGACAAAGGAAAAAAACACTTCCAAGAGGGACATACTTCTTCAATGCTTGTGCTATGGTCAGTTGAAAGCTGAAGTGCCCTCATCCTTAATCTGCAGATGGAAATCTCTCTGTTCTTGTTTACCTTGTTTATCTGATTGCTCTGATTATGCATTGGAGACTCCTCCGATATTCTGTCTAGCTCCATACGCACTAAAGACTCCCTTGATCTGTTCCGATGCCGCAGATCATCCTTCAGAGAAATTGAATTAGGAATGCGATCGCTCGGCCTCTCCTGTGCCAAAATGACGCGGCTGTCACCAAGGTTCATGACGTACACATCCTGATCCTTCATCAACATCACTAATACACAGGATCCCATTAAAGCAAGCTCTGCATTTTTGTCCAAAGACTTCTCCACCATTTCCATGTATGCCTCTTCAGTCTTTTGAAGTGCGCATGCCATTGCCCTTAAGATGGCATCATGATCCACAGTTCCTGATATGCATTTCCTGATCGGTCCGGACTGTTCCATTATTCTCTCGTCAACAAAGTTATCTTCTCTATGCCAATCATAGCTCCAAGGAAATAGTTTCTTGTGTAGTGACTTTTGCTTCCTGTACATCTTTACAATCTTTGAACTTATGAGGGATCTTCTTGTATTTTGCCACTTTCCAGAAAACAAAAGTGCAGGGATAGTGCCTTTTTTGCTCGAATTATCTCCAGCCCCACCATTTTCTCCTGAAGTAGTGGGATCGTCACCGTGGTTAATCGGATTATTCCCTTTCAAATTCAACGAGTGAGATCTTAGCTGCTCCTTTCTCAAGGCTTCCTTGGGAATCAGAGCGCCTGAAATTTGTTGAGAATCCCATGAGCCCCTTCTTCGGCTCCCGGCATCAGATGGCAAGACTGTTTGTCCATCCCTTGATTCCAGCTGGAGCAATTCATAAAGCCGCATACTCTTTCTGCCTTGGCCACTTGAAATTCCAGTTGAAGTGGAAAGAGGAGCACAATTAGAGATGCCGGGCTCCAAACTCCCCTTTTTTCCATTTTCTTCCTCAACTATCTCGCAATTAGATGACTGAACACCAGTAGCACTCAAAGTACAAGAATCTTCCAAGACGCTAGAACTTACTGGAGCCGAATTAGACAGCGGTCGGTCATCAATACTGCATCCTGAAACAGCCTTAGCATTTTCACTTTTCTGAGGCTGACCTTTTGGCTGATCATCTGATGATTTGCATTCATAATCCCATAGCAGACCCTCTAGTTCCTTGTCCACAGCTTTATAAAGATGGGTCATAAGAAAATCCGGCGCATCTGGCCCGCTAAAGCCATCGTATATACCAATATATAGCCACCCTTGCTCTTCAGAAAGCACAACATGAACCCTATCTTCACCAGCCTTCCCATGAGCCCATTGCAAATTGTTGGCATTTCCATATTCCCCTTCAGACACCCCCATTTCAAGACTATTTCGGGAGGCATCCGATCGAAACTTTGCATCCTTACTATGCCAGGCCAGTTGGGTCACTGGGTGCAAGAAAAACCTTTGCATCCAATTAGACCCCATGGAATGTCTAGAAAAGGTTCGAGTAATAGTACTTTTCATGGGCCCGCTGACGCTCCTCATGAGACTCTGGAGACCACGTCTTCGACGCCCCCGCGAAAGAGGTGCCGAGAAGTTGGATTTATCTGTACCATCCAGAGGTCCAGACATTACCCCCCTCTCGATCGGCCCGGACATAAAACCACCTCCTTTATCCAAAGGCCCTGATGCAAAACCCCTTTCCAAGGGTCCGGACATGAAAATATTTAATGGTCCGGAGCCACGAGCTATGGGCTGCAAAGGGATCGCAGCAAAGGAGGCTGTGCTCTCAAATGAGGCAGCAGGCTCTAGAACGTCACTGGCAAGCAATGCATTCTGGTTACCGGTCCTAGCAGTGGAAACATTGGCACTGACTGAGGCACCCGAAATAGTCTTGAATGTGGTTTCGGTGAAATTCTTGTTGGATTTGTTCAAATTCGACGGATCATCTACATTCTCATGCCTGAATGACCCACTTAACGTCTCGGAATCGAGAGTGCTCGAATCAACTGTAAACCGCTCAGAGTTCGATGGCGTGATCGCCGGGGAGTCAAAAACAGTTGGCCTCACATAGCAAAACGAATGGCCCAATCCCTCATCCAAGGGCTCCGAGAACTCCAAATCGACTCCGCCTTTCCCATTGGGAACGAAGCACCCCACAACGCGAGAAGTACTGTTGCCCATCACTACACTGGCAATGAACCTCACAAATGACACCTCTGATGTGGAGGGGTCGTATGACTTTGTACCATGAGCAAATACAGGGCAAAAGAACTCGAGCAAAGACGAGAAAACTCGACAAACCCAACCACCCCACGGTTGCCCAGGTCACTATGCATCGTCAAATTTTCATGCTCAACGAAAAACATATACCAAATATAGAAAACCAGTGCAATCCTACTCTCCGGGCCCGTTTTTGCTGTCTATCATATCCCCTTGGTCAATTCCAAAGAGCGGGCAGAATAAACAGAGAAAAAGACTAAGCAATGATCCGACCTCGGGAGCACTGCTTGAGCAGACACATAAAAGCGGAGCGAATCGAGCAAACCTGGAAACAGATCTACGAGGAGCAAGGACGGCAAATGGAACACGTCAGAACCAAACAAGGGACGCCCGGAAACCCATTCGGCTCTTTCGGGTTCGTGCAATCTGACGAGGTACCCAAATAAGGAACCGGGCTCATGCTGATTCGACCCGGTCGATTGAATCATGCAGACACGGACAACCGTTCAGCAGAGCAACACAGCACCGGCGTGTCCCGACAAAAACAAGAGGAAAAAAAAAAAACAGGGGCCGAATAAATGAAAGAAAGAGAGAAAGAAGGAAGGGAGGCCCGGCGGAGGAATCAGACAGGAGCGCGAGAAAAAATTGGCTACAGCGGTGATTGCAGATGGGAGAGACGCGGAGGAGGAAGGGAAACAAGGAGGGAGGGGGGTCAGCAGGAAATGCAAAGGAGGGAGGGGAAGGGGGGTGGTGGGTTTTATGTGGGGCGCGCAGCATAAACAATTGGGATTGGGTGAGATGATGCAGAATCAAAGTTGAGTTCATCAAGGAGGGGGTCTCTTTCTTGGGGTTTTCAAATGGTTTGGGAGGAGGGTAAAAAAAAAAGAAAAAGAGAAGAAAAACAAGAGAGAGAGAGAGAGAGAGAGGGGAGGCTCAAGAAAAAACAAAAGGGCATGAGGAATCGGACATTTCAATTCGCGTTGAAAAGTTGAGAGACCTCTCTGTCGCTGTTGTGCTGCTCCAAGGACAGACTTTCAGCTCCAAATTTTTGCAGCTCTTTTTCACTCCCCTTTCTCTCTCTCCCTCTCTCTCTCTCTCCTGTTCTTCGTTTCTTGCAATTCTTGAAAAAACAAAAAGATTTTTTTGCCTCTTTTTGCTGGCGAATGATTGATATCTGATAGTGTATTTGGTGCCGCGGGAGTCAATACAGAGATGCCACTGTCCATCATCATGGTCATCGGTGAATTTGGAGATGGGAGGCCCATAGTGGGGCTCCACCCCCCCACCCCCCTTCCAATTTTTGACCCACCTCCCCCTTCCCCTTTTTGTTTCTCTGAATTGGGTGAAAACGGCCCCTCTTCAAGCCAGACACTCCTGCAAGATTTATCAGACATCAAGAAAGTAATCTCTGGTCAGTCCCCGAATTGGATTTGTTCAAGAGGGGTGTCGAGATATGTTTTAAATGCAAAGAACGGCCATGTCGGCACGACTCCTCGATTATCTACGTGAGTCAAATATTTCCCGTATCGTCACTCGTTAATTTTCCTCCGCCTTTATATAGTTCTTCGATCGAAGGGCTTTCGAACGCCCTCTCACATGGCCACGAATTATCTCTCGCTTCATACAGTCTCTCCTACTGCAAACCTGTACGTTACTGTTCAACAGCTCCATCGAGAACTTCTTCGAATAGGACATGCCCGTGCGATTGCATGTGGACAGATGATAAATAGTGATTGCGCGCGAATAGTTAGATGTTTGCTAGACCGAGGATTTCGATCGAGACAGCTTGTTGGAAGTGTTAACAACTTTGAGGCAGGAATTGCGAAATTTCGCAGCTTTCTTTGTTTCCTTCTGACCAATTTGGCCCCCAACAGTTGAAATTGGCCGAAAAAGCGATGGAAAAATTGATGGATGGGCTCAACATCATTGAAAAAGGGCAAGATGGAGTCCTGACTCCAGACAATTATCGGAGCTAATCATTTTTGGTTCAATCATTAAAGCAAAAAGGCCCCTTTTATGAAATTATATCCCCCCCCCCTGGAAAAAGGGCAAAGATAAAAAGGAAAAAAAGAAAAGAAAAAAGAAAAAAGAAATGCTAATTCGAGTTGCTCAGAGGAAGCATCATTCACACACTGTTGATGACCACGAGTTCACTCTGCTCGCTCTCTATGGTGAGAAAAAATGGGTGCTCACTAGTACTTAGAAAGTCAATCTTTTCGGGTTATTTCGCCGGGCGATTGCACCGGAATCACGGTCTCGAATTGAGAATGTTGGAATGGTGGAAACCGCTTTATACTAATACCGGCGAGTCATACCTCCGATCAATTTTCACAGTAAAACGTCAATTTTCTAATTGGGATCGACAGAGATTGCAATATTCGCGGACTTTTTTACTTTCTTTTCTCCTTCTTCACATTCGGGCTCGTACCGTTACGCGCTCATCAGAACGTCTAAAGCGGGATTTTAGCCCTTTGTTGCTTCAAAGGGGGGGTGAGAGAGAGATTTGGAGGACAAAAATTGACCCAAAGATGGCGAGCCATGAATGGACACGAAGAGCATCAACCACCCCCATATTTCTATAGATGGAAATGGAACTAGTATGTGACCAAAGCTGCACATGAGAGATGGCAAAAGTGGCCAATCTTTGCCAGATGCAAAAGAAGCACCCACTCCTCTGACGCTGTTGACCAAAAACCAAACCCACCCGCAAGAATTCAACTCCACAAAATCATGTAGCTCGCATCTTTTTTTGTCAGATCCCTCCTGCACAAACGGTGTTAAATTAATCAAATCCGATTTAATTAATTAGCCGCGAAGACTCGAGATTAAATATAACCCGTGGATCGGGAAAAGGGAGAGAGAGAAGAGAGAGAGAAAAAAAAAACAACGCGAATGGGCATCCCCGACCAAAGTCTAAATCTCGAGATTAAAATAGTACATTAGAAAAATCTCGCGTGAGTTGGAATACCCGAGGTTCCGCTCATGAAAACCCAACCCTTCCTGACCCGAAACGAAACGAAACCACGAGTCCGGGATGGGCGCCGGGAGAAATGTTAAAATAATGGGTGAGGGGTCGATAAAATAAAACGCGAGCCCCTGGAAGTCCAAATCGATTCCCACGTCGTTTCAAAACCACTCATCATTTTTAATTATACTCAACTTTAAAAAATTGGGTATTTTTTTTTAGGCCCTTCGGCAGCAGGCAGATGGGGTTAAAAAGAAAAAGAGATATGGACGAGGACTCCCGCCAAAAGTGGTCAATTGTAAAAAAAATTATATTATTTGAGAACTTATTAAAAAAAAGGATTAATATTACGAAAAATTCTAAATTAGTACACCTATGATAAATTTATCCCAAACTATTTTTTTTACCACAAAAAATTCTAAATTGGTATACCTGTGACAATTTTAACCCGAACTAATTTTTTGACGATCAAAAATCCCAAACCAGTACACCTGTGACGAATTTATCCTTCGTTAATTTCCGTTAAATTTTGTTGTCAAATTGATAAGTTTGATGACACGTAGTAGTTGACGGATATACCAGTTTGGGGTTTTACCCCTCTATTTGTCACAAGTTTACCAATTTATAATTTTTCGTGATATTAATCCAATTTAACGGATACTAACGGAGGGTAAATTTGTCACACATATATAAGTTTGGGATTTTTAGTGGTCAAAAAATTAGTTTTGGGTAAAATTGTCACAAATGTACCAATTTGGGGTTTTTAGTGGTCAAAAAATTAGTTTTTGGTAAAATTATCACGGGTGTACCGATATGGGACTTTTGATGGTCAAAAAATTAATTCGTGGTCAAATTGTCACAAGTGTATTAGTGTGGGAATTTTGATGGTCAAAAAAATAACTCATGGTCAAATTGTCATAGGTGTACCAATTTGAGGTTTTTTATGGTTTAAAAAATTAGTTCGGAATAAAATTGTCACAGGTGTACCAATTTAGAATTTTTCGTGATATTAACCCTAAAAAAAAAGTGGAGGGGAGAAAAAAGAATAATCCCCTTTTTGCCCCCCCCAGAATCCACTAATCGTATTTAAGTTGATTATTGCTTGCCAAAAGGTCGTAGGTCTTGGACAATTATGCGGCGTAGAATCATGATTAATTACTATTATTCGTGTCTTAAAAAGGCCCCCTCTTCGTGATGATGATCGGCTCCATTTTATCGGGTGCTCTTTTTCACGGGATGCACGCCCGAGATCGTTACTTAATCACGATCCGACACGATGATCGCGGAAAAGCATCTGGTTAAATTTAGCTCTAACGAAGCCTCGCAGGTGTTCATGTTCTTATTCCAAACTTTTGCGCGGTTGGGGGGGTGGAGAGAAATCAACCATTAATTAAAGGTGGTTCAGAAGGATATAAGCTGTTGCCACTCGATCGAAGCAATGGAGGCAGCCCTTTAGTAGGGCCTAATTGGGTCAGATTTAGAAATGAATAAATGCATTCGAAGTCATAAAATTTGGTAATTACTAAAGTGCAATTGAGTTCTAAAACTTTCAAAAAGTAATTAATTACTAAAACTTGTCATGAAAGGTCAAATGGGTTCTGAAACTTTCAAAAAGTACAATCAAGTCCTAAAAACATATCGAATTAATCCATTCGAGCCTTTCCGTCGATTACACGTTTTGAAAGTTTGAGGGCTCGATTGCACTTTCATTGCAAGTTTTAAGATTCAAATTGCTCTTTTTGAAAATTTTAGGACTTGATTGTACTTTGAGAAGTTTTAAGACTCAATTACACTTTCGTGACAAATTTTAAGACTTCATATACACTTATCCCATTAAGAATAAGAGCTTATAAGCGAAATGGATTAGAGCAAGTAATTGTGGATTAAGAAAGGAGGAGACGATCTTCTCCACGTTTGCTGAGTTTCTTAGTTGTACCGACTCCACAGGACAAGAACAGAGCCCGTTCACGTGTTCGTTTAAGTCAAACCCACGTGGGAACTAGTCAATCGTTTCTTGTCTCAACCCATGAACATGTGATTGATACCTTAAGCCGCATTGAAAAGCGGGAACAAATCTGCAATAGATTCACGACCGTGATGTGTGCGCATGTGTCCCAGCTGCAATTAGTTCGGCAGCGCAACGATCTTGTAATATGAACAGTTGCCCTCTATTGCATGTTCCAAAAGAATTGTCAAAGATTTCTACAACGAGTTGGTTCGCCAATTTAGGGACAGACCCGTATTTTGTTTTTGCTTCTTTTTTTTTTTAATTATTGATCTCAATTTGAATCCGATAACATATATGAAATTTCGATAATTATGAACCATTAAAGGTATCTTAAAAGGGCGGTAAGAAAAAACTCATCATGTGGGGTCTTTAGTCAGGTCTAACTCGTTAACGGCGGCCCGTCGTTGCACGTGATGAGAGTGCTCGCGACAAGATTCAAGGAGATTCGTGGGACATGATGTTAGGGGAGCGGGGCCGGCGGCGGCGGCGGCACTGGAGGGGCTAGAACATTGGGTCTTTCGTCTCTCCCTTCCCCTATAACCATTGTGATCAATCCTGCAAGACTGGCTAGAGATCTAAGACGCAAAACTCCAAAACCCATTCGAAACCTTGCACGGTAGTACGGTGGCACTGGGCAAAGACAAAGGAAACTTCAGACGAACACGGGTATATTGCGAAACCCGATCGACAATGCGAAAAACACCTTCGCTTGTCGAATCCAAACAGCGATCCGAATCCAAAAGTATTTGGCTTTTGTCCCCCTCCCCCGCCCGCAATTGCTCGATGGGATAGGAGGGAGGGGAGGGAGCGAGCGGGGGGGGCCCCTCCCCATCTCGGAGCGCATTTGCTGGCATTAATTGGCAAAGCCGTGTGCCAATAATAGGGGAGATCTTCAAATAAACAAAAACAAAACGCGATGATGATAATGATGAGGATGATGATGATTCCCCTTATCCTCATGTGGTGGAGGACTTTCGTCTCCGTTTGTTGCCCCTTTCAGACCGCCCGATTCCAGACACGGACTGCCATTTTTCCGAAGAATGTCAACGCCGCGGGTTTTCAGGATCAGAACAACGAGAGCGGCGGCTGATGATTGGAACGAAGACGAGGGATCGCTGCGAATTCGCTCGTGCGAAGTTGGGCCCCGTCCTTTCGCTTGGGCCTCCGCCTCCTGCATCGTCGGCTGTTGTCTTGTGCTGTCGTCTCTCTTTTGACGCGAGCTCCCGTGCCCGAGAAACTATTCTTGTATTCTTCTTAGATCGTATCGACGTTCTTTTGTGTCACGTGAGTTTCGGGGTTCCTCTGTTGCTGTCGCTAGCGTTTTCGCCGCGCGCAGAGCCGAGGATTCGAGTCCCGGATGCCGCCTCGAAACGACGAGGAGGCGTGTCGTGGGCGACGAGTATTAAGGCGGTACTCGTCGTGTCGAGAAAGTATACACCGCGGTGGTATCTCGTGACTCGTGAGTGGCGATGGGAAACGCTCGAGAAGTCCAGATAGGCGGGGTTCGAGGGTCGGCCGGGTTCCGGGCCCGGCCGAATGCCCCCGCTACGGGGAGCACCGGGGGCGTTCCCGGGCCATGGATCGCGGGCGGGTTTCTGAGTTGGGCCGGCGGAAGCGGAGCACGAAACCTCAAATGGTCCCCAGGAAAATGGGCCCAATTCGTCAACCCTCCGGAAAGAAAAAAGATCAAAAAGAACGTACAAAAAAAAACGAACACCCCGTGGAAAAGGAGAAACACGTTGCCTACAATTGGTAAATCGTCCGGTTCGGATTGGCCGGGACCCACGTGAGAACCGCGCGATGAACGAGAGCAGCTGTATCCGGCACGCGATCATCTAAGCTTCCTTTCTGTTTTTCTCGCACGCTTTTGGTACGCAGATGCACATTTGATTTGTCGTTTCGAAAGCCTCAAATTTTAGCGACAGCACGGTTGTCCAAACGAGATTCGAATCCATCGACGACGCTCACAAGCTTCTAACGGCTGAAAAAAACGATCGGCAGTTGGACGGGGACGGGGACGGGGACGGGGACGGAAACTCCGAAGCCAGCGTCTGAGATTCCGAGGGGGGGGGGGGTGGCGGTACCGGTGCGCACGATGCGCACGTTAACCACCAGCCCCCCTCATTTTTTTTTTTTTTACCGGGGGGAAAAATAAAAAAAATGGAAAAAGAAAATGGGAAAAAACGGATGGAGAATATGCCGTGCGAAAAATCCCCGGGAGCCTTCTTCGTAGTCGGCGTCGTCCTCGTCCTTTCCACCCGGATAACTGCGTCTTATCTCCGAACCGCGAGCGAGAATCTTCCCTCCGTTTCAATGGCGTCCGCGATCTCCGTGCACGGCCCTGGCCCCCACCTCCTCCTCCGCCTCCCCTCTCAGGTCCGTCCTCTTCGTCTCCGCCGTGCTCGCTCTCTCTCTCTCCGCATTTCAATATCGGGAGCCGGTGCTCGTACGAATGGCTGCTTCCTGACTTGACTGGAACTGCGGGATTCGAGCTTCCGAGCGCCGACTCTCGGTGGAATCGCTGCCTCGGCTCTCGGAGATCATCGTGTCCGACTAGTCGGCGAGCTGGATTGACGTTGCATTTCGGGCTGTGTCTCCCTGCGATCGGAAGTTAGAAGCGCTAGCTCGGTCGTTACGATTTCGGTATTTTTTAGAGATGGACGGTCGAGACCCCGCGATGACCTTCCTAAATTGGGAGCGCCTGTGGTTTCCCTACTCAAAAAGCGCTTGCTAAAATCTGCTAGGAAGGATGGGTCCGTGCTCGTTGTGTCGTCGGGAACTGTTTTGGTGCTCTGGTGTTAGTTGCTTCCGATTTCGAAATGTGGTTGTCCGCATTGTCGCTCCTGTTAGTTTCGTTCGACGATAAGGTTTGTTGATGGGCTGTTCCACTATGTTAAATGTTCCGGTCTGAGCAAAGAGTGATGGATATTCGTCCCCATGTAGTTAGAATTAGGTGGGAGAGGTGAATGAAACCAAATATGCATACCGACTCAGCGTGTGCGGAGTTGGTATATGTTTAGTGCATAGATTTTTTCGGGGACATTGTACGGTTGGCGTTCGTGCGAGATGATGTAGGTTCGATACTTACAAGGTCCATGTGTTTGATGCTTAGTGCATAGTTCTAGCACTCACGCTTCATTTAATTAACGTGAACGGAACCATCATGTGGTCTTGCAGGGTACAAGCAGTAAAGATGTTACCGAAATGGGTAAGGCGCCTACGAGCTTTCAAGTTGCTAGCACGCAGCAAAGGAAGTATGGGGCGACATGCTGTGCAGCCAGAGGATTAACATCTAGATCTCACTATGCCTCCAGCTTGGCATTCAAACAATTTTCTAAAACCCCCTCCATCAAATATGACGGGATGGTTGAGATCAAGTCTATGGCCACGGTCAGTTTCGCAATCTTAGTTTCTAACTATAATTTTCATATGCATTTGGACTATTTGCATTTTCAAATGAAATTAAGTACGTAAAACTGTGGAAACTTTTAGAAACCGAAGGGAGCATAGATTTTCAGGTGGCCGAATTTAGCTTCTATGTTAATAAACATGCCGCAATCTCTTGTTGTTGTTGTTGCTTCTTTTGAAATACCATCTTTGCGATTTTATTGATGCGCTTTCATTTTGATTGTAACAAACATGTTCTGTTGCTTTAGGACTTGGGTCTGCAGGCGAAAGTAACAAACAAATGCTTCTTTGACGTGGAAATTGGGGGAGAACCTGCTGGTAGAATAGTAATGGGCCTCTTTGGAGATGATGTTCCAAAAACTGTTGAGAACTTCCGTGCTTTATGCACAGGCAAGCTTTCTTTGTATGGTTCAGTATAAAGAGGCGCTATTTTCTGGAACAAGACTTTTTGGTAGGGTGCATTCCACTCTTTAACTTGTGAAATTCTCGTGCAGGTGAAAAGGGATATGGCTACAAAGGATGCTCCTTCCATCGTATCATTAAGGACTTTATGATCCAGGGAGGGGATTTCACTAGAGGAAATGTGGGTCCTCTTGCTCTCTGTGTGTGAAAGAGGAGGGGGTAGGGGTTGGGGTTGGGGTCGGGGTCGGGGGTGGGGGTGGGTGGTTGCGGGGATAATATTTCAGTGCTTTTGTGTGGCAAAGCGTTACTCTCATGAAAGTTAATTTTCTGGTTTTGGTTGGCTTGCAGGGAACTGGAGGAAAGAGCATCTATGGTTCAAGTTTTGAAGATGAGAACTTTGCATGTATGCTCCCTTCATTTTACCCAAGAAGTAGCTGTGATAGTTCAAGCATTTCAAAATTCATTTCCTTGTGGTTTGACCTTGGTTGCATTTGTCTGATAGATAGGTGACGAGTGAGGTTGAGAAGCATTTGTTATATACTGTCTTGTTCTATTCGCAGTGAAGCATGTCGGACCTGGAGTATTGAGCATGGCAAACGCTGGCCCTAACACTAACGGGAGCCAATTTTTCATATGCACTGTAAAGGTGATATTGCTCAACTGATGACTGGTATTTCCATTAGCAAAGTCTTTACCCACGTATTCAGAACGTAGTAATACCACACGGCCACATTTCTGACACAGTCCCTCTGACTTTTGCCACTTCATCCAAAGTGCAAGGAAGGATACTTTTGGATGTCCATATTTTGTGGCTTTAGTGCTGACTGCCTTGTTTCATTATAAGTTTTGTGAACAAGACTACTTGAACTTTTTGGGCTCTTCTTGCACTGCTCTATCCCATCTGTCCTTCAATATTATAGCTTGATGGTTGTTATCAAAGTTCGACTTTGAGGTTAGATGATTATCCAAGCAGACTTTGGTTAAAGTATGCAGAGTTGTAGTTATACCGAGTGTTCCCCTTATCTAACAATTTTTCATTTCCTGTATTCTTGTTAGACTCCATGGTTGGACAATCGCCACGTTGTGTTCGGACAGGTTGTCGACGGGATAGATGTTGTGCAGAAACTTGAATCTCAGGAGACAAGTCGATCGGATGTGCCTCGGCAGCCATGCAGAATTGTGAACTGTGGGGAACTTCCCCTAGACGGTTGATTCACAGGAGCTGGCTTGTTGCAATGCGGAGCACAAATTTTGGTAACGTGTTCCGGTTTCGTCAAGTTTCATATGACAGCTCTTCGTCGGGTCAGGATTTTTTTAACTGGACGTTCATGTTTGCTTGGAGACTGCATCGGTGGTTCTGACTTCAATGGTAGCCCATGAAATTTGGGTTCTGTGTTAGAATTTTTCCTTGAGGAAAGTGAATTTTCAAATGACCCGTCATTTTACTCGTACGCTACTCTGATACTGCAAAGCGCGAAGTCTTTTGAGGCTCTATTGCAAATACAATTTCTCAATTGCTCGGACACTTCTCATTGGCTTGTCAGCAGAAATGTTTGCACTGGTATATGTTGACATAGCAGATGGTCATCGATTTTGATCCTAAATATGGCGAATATGTTGTGTTGATCGAAATATTTAGTTGAGCTATAATTATTGCTCATTTTGAGTGAACTAGTGATTGAAATGTTTAGTTTGAGCTATTGCTATTGCTAAATTTGAGCGAGCCCGTCAAGGGTTGGACTAAAGTCAGAGCGATTTCTATGTTAAGTACACAAATCGAGCTTATACCATACACGAAATTGGATTTTCTGGAATTAAGGAGCGATTGAGTGATTCGAATTTATGATCAGGAGGAGCTCCAAAGCTCCAAATCACTCCGGAGGAAGTTTTAACCAACTCAACCAATGATTTCCAGTGGTTAGAATGCATTAATCTAGAAAGCGTTAGCAATTGCAAAAAGTGCAAATAGATGGCGGTAATTAAAGAGGTGGCGAGCTTAATTTGCATTTGGTAAATTGGTTTGATTGGTTGGATTTCCGTTTCGTTCTTTCTTCTCATTTTCTGCGAGTTTCATAATCTGATGTAGTTTTCATTCACTTTGGAGCATTCAAAATTAAATCATATAATACACAACCCTCGATGGGTGCATTTTTCGCGTGATTTTTGTAATGTTAACTTTTTTGAGTTTTGGTCAAAAAAGTTAGACAATACAAATCGTGAGAGACCGAGATTCCGCACGAAACCGGACCGGTCAATATCCAAAAGAGAATTGAATTCTGGTCTCTCTTTTAATCGCCAAAAAAAAACAAAAAGAGAGAAAACAAAATAAAATAACTGAAAATGCAAAACTCGAGTCGGGTCCCCGACCCGACCCGAGCCCCCGGTCGCCGGTTCCCGGTTCTCAAACTGTCAAAAAACCTACAACTGTGGCTGGCTTCAGCGTGCGTTGTCTGCTCGCTCACCTCCAACTTTCATGGCGGAGGCATGCTCCACGTAGCTCCTTCATGCTCGGACGCCTGATTCGGAAGCCGCCCCTCGAGCACCGCCGCCGCCGTCGCCGCCGCCGCCCACGTTTGGCGCCCGCCGGTTCGTTCGCAGCTCGGCTGGATTTTCCCCTCGCGGCTCCATCGTCTCTCCCTATATTTCGCGCCAAGAGGGACGTCCGTCGTCCGTGGATGGTGGTGGAATGGCGCGGCTGAAGGACCTCAACCGGCTCGTGAACGGCCTGTCTCTCGTCGCCAAGGAGATCGCCAAGCGCTCGCCGGTCTTCGAGACCGCTCGGAACGGCGACGTCGAAGGGCTGATCCGATCCGCCGCCAAGCAGGCCCTCGTCTCGGCGACGGACTTGTCAGGCCTCACCAAGGGCAAGGTCCGCGACTTCTCTGGGCCTCGGCCGAGGGAATCCGTCGTGTACTTCGACCGTTCGGCTGAAGCGGCCCAATCCGGCGGCGATTCGGAGCAAAAGCATCCGGCTGGTGATGATGGGGGAATTGATGATGCGGAGGTCGTGCGAGCGAATGATGCTGGTTCTCAAAATCTGGCGGATGGGAATGCGGAGAAAACGGGCAGTTCGCAGGAGGAATTAGATGATCAAGGTGTTGCGGAAGGGAATAAGTCTCACAGCTTGGCTGAGGAGGTGAATGCGGTGGATGTAGGAGGTGGAGAGATGGTGGCGGCGCCACCGCCGCCAAAAAGGCGGAAGCCAAGGGAGAGGAGAGTCCCTGCGACGCCGTTCTCGAGAGCGCTTGGGTGAGTGTAATTATCGCTGTTCGATGAATTTTACAACTTAAGGGGGCTGAAGATAGTTTTGACATAAAACAATTTAAACAGAGGTGAACTGCAGTGCTGTTGCTTGCAGGACAAAGGCAGTTAGGCAATTCAGATTATGTGGTGATTGATGTTTACTTAAGTGTGAAATTCGGGGTATGAGGTCCTGCGAAAAATGTGTCATGACATAATTTGTCTTTCTTTCAGATGAAATCTACAATTCACCGGAACAAATAGATAGGTTGGGCTCTTAAACGTTGTAGAAAGCATTGCCATCTATGTCTGGAGCAAACTGGACTAAACAACTTTTAACACTTTACAGAATTGTATTGGCATATATTGCATGTCCCTCTGAGATATACCGATGCATGATCCTAGCAATTCTGACACGTCGATTATGTTTTACTTATGACCAGGGTTGGGGTTATAGATGCATCTCTTTTAAGATTTGAATGTTAACTTTTTAATTGTGCGAAATTAGTCTTTTGAGTCCTAACTTAAATCCTATAATTGCTTAAGGTTTGCTGGTTTAGGTGCTGGTCTCGCATGGGGTACCATTCAGGAATCTACCAAGAGGCTCGTCTATGGTACACCGAAAGAACAAGACAAGCAATCTGCTCTCTCTCCTTTTTTAACCGAAAGCAATGCGGAACGCTTGGCTATTGCTCTATGTAGGATGCGTGGGGCCGCTCTCAAATTGGGACAGATGTTGAGCATACAAGATGAGTCTCTTGTGCCTGCCCCGGTACCATAGCTCTCCATTATGCTTGGCTGTTGCGTTGTCGTTTCTTATAACAAACTCATGTGCTATGCACTCAGACCAAAATAGTTTTTCATTTTGTTCGTGCATAGATTTTGGCGGCTCTGGACATTGTTCGTCAAGGAGCAGATGTGATGCCGAGAAGTCAGCTCAATCAAGTCTTGGATGCTGAATTAGGTCCTAATTGGTCATCAAAATTGAGTAGTTTTGATTATGAACCAATAGCTGCAGCTAGCATTGGCCAGGTCATCAAAATTGAGTAGTTTTGATTATGTCTAATTTGATTAGCAACTTTCTTTCCATATGCCGTCTCTAAGTTTGAAACTTCTGCCGCCTTTATGTTATTGTTATTTTGTTTCTGAATCTCTAGATGGTCAAGGGTGAGCTTCCCCTCCCAGAAATTATGCGAACTTCATATTTCACTTAGCAACATATTTTTTTTGTTGAGACACCTTCTATTGGATGTTTTTTGCTCTCTTCTGTCTTCTTTATAGTTGGTCTTGTGTTTAGTCCCCTTTTCGAATGCCATGTTGAATTGTTCTCTTCATAATTTTCATGTGCATATATTTCCACTTGTCCTCTAATACTTGTATATATCCTATGAAGATTTGTCTAATCTAAAACCAGACTGCTCTAATCTTGCGCGATGTATTCCACAAGATGGCTAGCCCTCATATGGCAGCTCTGTATAATCTCGCTTGGGCTTGTTAATCTCGTGCTTACAGTTCTTAGAATGATTTCAGGTTCACCGAGCCGTCACGAAGGATGGCCAGCATGTTGCAATGAAAATTCAATATCCTGGTGTTGCAAATAGTATCGAGAGTGACATTGAGAATGTAAAACTTCTTTTGGATTATACAAATTTGATTCCAAAAGGACTTTATCTTGACAGGGCCATGAAGGTAACTAAATGTTTGCTTTTATTTACTTAGTATCCATATCCCTATACTGCTGGGAGTGATTGGGAGGACCTTTGTTCTCCTGCACCACTGCTAGAACAAATCATTATCTTTATTTTAATTGTTTTTGTTTACCTAAGGATAAACCGCGAGATGTTGAATTGAATGGAGTCTGCAGACTCTTCTTTTTATTCTTAGTAAACCCACTACTCTAGGTCACCTAGAAGGTTGACTATCAACATATAGGAGTGGATTTGCAAAATCAGTGGGTAAATTTATTCCCTATACTTCTCGTAGGTGGCTAAAGAGGAATTGTCTCGTGAATGTGACTATGAACTAGAGGCAAGTAATCAAAAAAGGTTCCGAGACCTTCTATCTGGCATGAAAGGGTTTTATGTGCCAATGGTGTTGGATAACATTTCAAGCAAGAGAGTTTTGACTACGGAGCTTGTTCAAGGTACTATACTTATTATGAATGACTACTCTGATGGTATACCGTAGCAGTTCAGCAGTTATGTACTTCTATTGTTGATGGATACAACCTTCTTGGCCGATTGTTCAATTTTCCTGAAAATGGGAGCAAAATCATTGTGAACAGAACGGGGAACATAAAACGATGAAACCTGAGTTTTGAATGCACCGGTAAAACCCAAGATATGGAAAATATGGGAAGGGAACTAGATGAAATTTTTTCAGCATTATTTTTGTCTGCACCCTTATGTTCTCACTGATATGGAGTATGCAGCAAACTAGAATGCTTGATTGTGAGGATTTAAGAAATGGATGGAACTGATGCTTAAAGAGCTTGATCCAAGGTTTTTGAAGCTCTATATTTCCATGCTTAGTACTAGAAGACAATGTGGAATGGGAAGGACAGACCTTAAAATCTTGTCTGTGGAGATGATTAGCTGATTTTTAAGGTAATTTTGATCGAATACAGTGAGCTTCGACTAGTATTTGAAGAAACTTATAGAGTAGATTCTTCATATTCTTATTACCATCTTCATGAAAAGTACTTGGAAAAATTTTGCCAATGATGAAAACTGCTGCTGATGTAACTGCTACTGCACAATATCGCAGAGCAGCAGAATATTAAAATCAGTGATTCGAGGTGTCAATCATTTTAGACTTGTCTTTAGTTGAAGTTCCTTGCACTGTGTTGTTGCTTTTCCGCTGAAGCCAAAAGCTTCTACCAGGTCGTACCGCTATAGTGGCTGCGCAATTTAAATTTCAAGTCAATGTGGTCATTGTATAGAGCGTCGTTAAGGCTAAATCTTGAATTTCAGGGTATTATTGGAATGTAATTTACAAAATATGCTGCATATGCTGTCCCAACTGTACTATAAATCATAGTACTTCCTTTTGCTGGACTAGTATCGGATTTTTTCTCTTTTTCACATTTGGTTGTTGATTGTCATTAGAAAGGTCTAGCTTGATTGGGGAAGTAGTGGAAGTAAACACTGTCAATGACATAATGATGAGTTTCTTATTGGGCAGGTGTTCCGATTGATAAGGTGGCATTTCTTGACCAAGAAACTCGTAATTATGTTGGGAAGAAATTGCTCGAAATCACCTTAATGGAGCTATTTGTCTTCCGTTTCATGCAGGCAAGCTGTTCTTTAATAACCTCTTTTGTTTCATCCTCGACATATGTTCAAACCTAGGTTCACCCAGATACTTTCCCTAAACACACACACAATTGAGTTTGTTGGCTTTGAGGCTAGAACTTAGTGCATTGTGCCTGGCTGATAAAGACTATTTCATTGGTAAGTTAGAAATTAGCTTAAAGAGCGCCATTGATGATGGGAGAGAATATTGGTGTGCCTTTTCACTTGGTTAAGTTCATTCCTTATGAAGCCCTACTTCTGTCTGGCCTTCTCATGACAATTACCTCCACTATAAAACTTGGCTACTGGCAAATTCATGTACAAAGCTTATGTTGCAGGAGGGGCCATCAGAGTTGGATCAAGCAGTTGCTTGGTTTTCAGTAACTTTTGGATAGTCTGCTGTTTGTAGTTAATTAAAACATATCTATTCTGTTCTTCAGCCAGCCCGGCAGAAACTTTCTGTGGTTGTTCATAGAGCAATCCCTCCATACGGTCCTTTTTTGAGAGTCACCCTACCCAGTGATGAGGGAGAGAGCTCCACCATATCAGGAGTTTCATTGAAGAACTTTCTGTTAATGATTTGCTCTTGTCATCCTTTGCTTATAACATGCTCACCTGATGCAGACTGATCCTAACTGGAGCAACTTTTTGTATGATGAGGCTACAAGAACAATTAATCTCATAGACTTCGGAGCAGCTCGTGATTACCCCAAGAGTTTCGTGGATGACTATCTACGCATGGTGAATTTGTTGTTTCTCTCTTGACTTTTCCTTTGTTCCTGAAATTATATGCTGCATGACTTATACTAGAAAATCCACAATCGTCGTCCGTTGCTGTCAAAGGTCCAAGTAAACCTTGGCATCATCATGCGGCTTGAAGTGATTTTTACTCATGTTATGAGCTTTCAACGAGAGTCATTAAAATGTGCTTGCTGTTAATGCCAGTGTTTTCAAGTGGGATGAGATCTATTCAATTGAGTTTTGAGATTCATTCAAACTACTTTGAGGAATGCTACTCCACTTGCGAAACGCTGCTAGAACTGCTGCATTGATTTGTAGGAACAATCTTCTTGAGGGTGCGTGAAATAAGCGACTTTCTCTTGATGCTTAATTAGGTTGTTGCCTGCGCAAATCAAGATAGAGATTCAGTCATTGAGCTGTCCCAGAGACTCGGGTTTCTCACAGGAGAGGAGTCAATTGTCATGTTAGATGCTCATGTTCAGGGTGGCTTTGTAGTTGGATTGCCCTTCTCGAATCCTGGCGGTTATGACTTCCGTTCCACTAATATCACTCAAAGCATTTCAAACTTGGGGGCGACCATGTTGAGGCACAGGCTTACACCGCCACCTGATGAGGCCTACAGTCTCCATCGCAAGCTTTCAGGCGCTTTCTTGGCTTGCATCAAGCTTGGGGCTGTCGTGCCCTGCAGAGAGTTGTTATTTAAAGTGTATGAACGCCACCAGTTTGGCCATGAAGACGATGGTAACGCGATGTTGTCGAGTGGCTCGGTCTTTTGAAGCACAATTCTTTTAGATTCTTACATTTCTGTATTGATTCTTTTTGTGCAATAATTTTGGGATGCAATCCTGTCCCAGATCTTGTATTAGGAGATAGTTTTCCTCTTTTGAGCAAAGTCGACAATCGCAGACTCAGAGTTTGCTGCAATAAATTTTTTCGGCTAATCATGTCAGGTATGGTCTTCCTCCCATTCATTTTTCAAGGGTGAAAGATGTTATTTAGTGTCAACTACACAGGAATAGAGTTCCTCCTATGTTCCCAAGTTCCATTTGATTTTGGTCGATGTCTTTGTTGGGCATATTGAGGAAGGAAAATTTGGTTAAAAGAGAAGAAAATGCTACTGACATATTGTATTGAATAATGACAGATCTGCAGATCCGAACGCACAAGAGTTTCAGGGATCTAAACGGTAGTTGTTCGATTTTAAGCGCTTGATCGGCATGCGATTTTAGGGTGCGCGTAGATCAGTTGGGTCCCCTATAGAAGAAAAGGTTTGGACGTGCAAATTACAGGAATGTTTAGGTTATATAGATGCGGCTGTGGAAGGGGAACGCATCCGAGAACAGAGAGAGCTTTCATTCTGTTACCTCCCCATGCTACTACTTCAGGACCGAGAGCGACAGGTCTTTGCACCCACCGAACCGGCGCTGGCTTGATTTGTCTGGGATTAAATTTGAACAAGAAGCATTTCTTCTTTCCCATCAAAAAAATATATGTGAATCTCCGTATTTACATTTGCACGTGAGGAAAGGAACATCTTCAGTTTTTAGGATTAGAAAGAGTCAAAGTGTAGGCATCGCAACATTTATATCAAGGAAAACTGAAAATAGAAAAGAAAAAAAGAAAAAAAGCCGGTCCAAACACGGCAGTAACTACTTGGATCGCAAGATCACGGAGCGAACGGCTAAAAAGGCATCAACTCACTCTAGGCTTCATACCCTAACGAAAAAATTGCGACGCTGTAGTTGATATTTGTTGCCGGAGCGAAAGAGGGAAAGAGAAAGCTAAAAACGGTTAAATCGAGGAAGTCGTTTGTATACATGCTAAATTGAATTTCGATTGGATAGAAACGGCGAATCAAAATGTGAACCGATACGAGTCATCACATCCGACGACTCAAATACAATTCAGCACATTTATGGTGCAAAACATCCATTGCCCACATTCGATTCCTGCGAGTTTCAGGCATATGGCGGATCTGGTTTCCCATGCGTCGGTGGCGCATGCAATAAGGATCACAAGGTTAACGGGGAGAGAGAGAGAGAGAGAGAAATTATAAAGAAATGAATCCGGAGAAGACGACAACATTCTCTGTGCATACGCGATTCTTGTTCACACACAAAGAAATGTTTTTTAATCCTTTTTCCAGTTGCGTTGCACTCTGACGAACAACAGCAACGCCCCTCGCCGTCACATTAGCATTAAAAAAAAGGATCAGAAATTTCTCTTGTCAGCGTTGGAAGCTGATAAAGCTTTCGAGTTTTCTTGCTTGTTTTGTTCGGTTTCGTCTGGAGGTAAAGATCCTGCCTTTCTTGAGGTCCGCGTTATGGCGTGAATTTTCACGGCCTCCTAGTTAGGAAAACAGCATCCGGGAAGATATGGCCAGCTGCAAAGTTGTGGAAATATAGCCTGCATTTTCAAGACTTCTCCTGTCGCCTTCCGAATAAAAAAGGCAAAAGGAGATCTACCCGTGATGAAAGTATCGAAGTAGCGACGACCGCGGCCTCGGGCTCGTGATTTCTTTACTCCCCATATAATAATACGCCGAGGAATGATTGTGTCCCGTGTGCGAGGGAAGGAGGTGCTGGCAGTGAACAGTGCCCCCGGGAAAAGGAAAGGAGGGTTCTTGAGCGAACCTGCGCCGGAAAGGGACGCGAAAAGCAAGAGAATGGAGCTGAACCCGAGAGTGGTGGTGTTGGGATGGTGCCTGTGTTTCGCTTTTGGGTTTGCGCTGTGCAGATCTGAGGTGGGTCTTGAGGATCTGAGGGAAGGGGAGGGTCTTTTCTCTTACTTGGAGAGCGATGCGGTCTCGCCCTCCGCTTCGCAGCCGCTCATGGTTGGCCTCACTCTCATTGACGGTGCTGCTGCCAAAGGAGCTGGTACTTTCTCAGACTTTTCTTAACAGCCCCCCATTTTTTTAATGACTTTCTGCTCGTAAGTGGTGTAGGATTCATAGTTAAGAAGGTTGGTGTTTCTCTGTATGTAGTAGTGTCTGGGTTCGCTTCATTCGTAGGCAACTTATGGATTTACAAGATCTTGGTCTTTCTTGTTTATTAAGCTGCGTTATTTTGTGTCCCCGGTTAGAATTCTGTTCTCGCTTTTCCAGATATTGATTATTGTGCACGTAACTAAGACGGTCTCGCGTCTTATTTCTTGGAGATTTTCTTTTGGTTGATCCACTGTTCTGCTCCTAACGTCCTCGTGCCATTGGTTGTTTTGCCTTTTTCGTTTGAGCTCACGGTAGAATGACAAGGTTTTTCTTTTTTTTTTTGGGTGGTTTTTGAGAATATTCAGAGCTGAAAAATTGATGTTTGAGGTTCTTATTTAATGTCGTTCTACAATGTTCAGTCTGCTTAGATGGTACATTGCCCGGTTATCATCTTCACAATGGCTCTGGATCTGGTGCAAACAGTTGGGTCGTCCATTTAGAGGTTTGTTGAATGGACTTTATGTTATATGATTTAAAAGAGCATACTTAAGCTAGTTAATTTTGCAAACTTATGTTATTTCTTCTCTTCTGCATGGTTTTCTTGCTCAGTTCTTCATGGCACTCCAATTCTTGATTCTTTTTCTGTCTGCATTTTCTATAAGCCATTTGATGTTGTTTTACATTATTGTAGGGTGGGGGATGGTGCAATACAGTGAGGGATTGCGTTTACAGGAAAACTACTCGTCGTGGTTCATCAAAGTTTATGGACAAGGAAGTAGCTTTCACAGGAATATTGAGTAATAAAGCTGAAGAAAACCCTGGTATTTAAAATCTATTAACGATTCAATCTGTCTTGAAACGATTCTTTGCCATAGTTTATTCAAATTGGAACTGTCATACGAGCGATTGTGCTTTGGTGGCAGATTTTTTCAATTGGAACAGAGTAAGGATACGGTACTGTGATGGGGCTTCTTTCAATGGAGCAGGCCAGGATGAGGTTGGTTGGAAGATTCTAAGCTTTTGTATTCTCTATTGTTACGTAGAAATGATTACTGTTGTGGTCTTTGTATACAATCATAAGAGTCTACATCATAGGCCAGCCAAATATTTAAATGATTCATGAAACACACCTGCTTCTGTGTGGCACACGGGCACATTCCCTGATAATGGTACTTTCAATCATCTTCCCGTATTCATGACCTCTTTTAGCTGCATTCCAATCCTTAGATAGCAAGTCATTGATAACCACTTCAACTTGTGTGTGCATGGCACACTCACAGGAGGGTGCATTTGCTCATGCATGTGTGTTTTCGAAGTCGAAGCGTAAAAGCAATACAACTTTTTGGGAGTTTACCCGAACTTTTTTTTTTCATTTCAGGCTGCGCAGCTCTACTTTCGAGGACAGCAAATCTGGTTGGCAGCAATCGATGAGTTGATGTCCAAGGGAATGAAGAATGCTGATCAGGTTTTTGAGACTTTCTCCAATTGCTTTCAGCCTTTCTCAGCTTCAGTCAATTCATCATCAGATTTTCGCAGGCTCTTCTTTCTGGATGCTCTGCCGGCGGTCTAGCATCTATATTGCACTGCGACGAGTTTGCCAAATTTTTCCCAAAGACCACCAAAGTGAAATGCTTAAGTGATGCGGGGATGTTCCTTGATGCGTATGAAGCTCTCTTTTGGGTTCTTGATGTCTTCATCAAATGGCTTAGAGTTTTTGTTTTGACTGAGAATTTTCTTTCGCAATGCAGAGTAGATGTTTCTGGGGGCCGTGCTCTCCGGAATATGTACAATGGTGTAGTCACCTTGCAGGTTGCATTTCACCACCTATTGACATTTATAGTAGCTTTCCTTCATGTTTTCTAATTTTTATTTGATGCTAATGGATTTTACAAGAATTCTTCATTTGGGCCTAGTCTATGTGTTAACTTAATGGGTGTGGTAATTTATGCTAGTAACTCTGTTCTCTAGATCAAGTTGGGTGGTGAATAATTGAATAACTTTGTCATCTTTGCATGTCTCAGTTTTCCAATTTTATAATTCCGGTTTACTGTTTTAGGATGTGAAAGAAAATCTGCCTAGTACCTGTACCAGCCATCTGGATCCTACTACGGTACTCTTCTCTTAATTTCTTTACTCACTATGGAAAATTTCAGCATTTTTGCAGATTAACCCTTCCTCTCTCTTTCTCTCAGTGCTTCTTCCCACAGAATTTGGTTGCAAACATTAAGACTCCAATGTTCCTATTAAATGCTGCGTATGACGTGTGGCAGGTAAGCTTTTCTTGTTTTGTTTGTTCTTCCCTGTGGTAACTGTCCTTGGTAAACCTGTTTTTAGTACTGCGTTTAGTTTTGAGAGGGCCATCATATGGTTCAGACGGTGATGCTGTCAATGAAGCCGAACCATTATTGCTCCTCTGCTACCTCGAACATTCAAGAAGCAGAGATATATCAAAAATATATTAAAAAAGAAACAAGTTAGTGATTGAAGATGCACGGTTTCAACTGTTATTTATAATGGTAAAACTAAAACTGGGTTACTGCGTAATGGAACTGTTATTGAACTTCTCGTAAAATTAAACGCTGCCTACTCTTTTCGAGTGTAAAATCCATGTCTTGGCACGGTTGCCCTCTTCGGACCCTTTGGTGCTGAAAAAGTCTCATCTCTTGAAATGCTTTTAACAGATCCATGAAAGTTTGGCTCCACGATCAGCCGATCCTAATGGCACTTGGACTGATTGCAAAATGAACCATGCACGTTGTAATTCGTCACAGATACAGTTCTTACAAGGTGATTCGATTTGTTTATGCGGTCTATTATATGGAGGCAGCCTCCAAATACTTAATGGGGTCTTCCCTTTTGTCCATATGATAATGCAGATTTCAGGAACCAAATGCTCGAAGCAATAAACACTTTCTCGAGGTCTGATCAAAATGGTTTATTTATCAATTCCTGTTTTGCTCACTGCCAGTCCGAGAGACAGGACACATGGTTTGCCAGTGATTCTCCTCTTATTGGAAATAAGGTATGATAAACAAGCGAACATCTTTAGGAATGTAACAATATGCCCTAATTAGTATGCAGAAGGTGCCGTGAAGACTTGAGATTTTCCTTTTTTACTTTATGGTAGGATTGTTAGTTCTCATGCGAATGTTGCCGAGAGGCTGTAGCTTCCAAATGCATTTAATTAAATTTTATGCACGTTCATATTCCTATTCTCTTCTCGTGCAGGGGGTTGCAGAATCTGTAGGAGACTGGTTTTTCGATAGAGCGACTGTTAAAGCCATCGATTGTGCTTACCCCTGTGATAAGACCTGTCACAATCTGGAGTCTACTCGCTAACTTATTAGGGCTCTCTCTGATTGATTCTCCCTATCAGCAATTTTTGAGGGCTGTAAGATTGGCTTGTAAAATAAGGTGTTCCTGCTAAATTGGCAGAGCAACATCATTATATATATCAGAAATATAGAAGGAATTACAAAGGACAACGAGACGAAAAGGCATTTTTTGCTGGAATCAACTATACCCGTGACCCCTTTGCGACCAAGTTTGTCGCGAGTTCTCCCTGAATTGTTTCTGTCAAGCTTGAGAACTCGGAACAAAGTGATGTGCGATTCGATCCTTGTGTGTATCAGCAAGATTTATCTCTTCTAAAGATCTCACTGATGCTTTGTGCTTGTTTTGCTTGGTTTTCCACAAGTAGCCTTTTGAGGATCCAAACAGAGGAATTCGATTCACATTCCGTCTGCTCATGCAACTCTTGAGGAGCGGTATGGCCTTAGATATATAGGTATGGATTATTGTCTTCTCTCTTACATGATTTGGCAGGTTCCAAGTCCCACCCAACTCGGTGTGGAGGGTTTATGCGACCAAGATAACGGGCATCATTCGTCGCAACTGATTTCGCAATCGAGATGGGAGTATATGGACCAATATTTGTTTGCACACCACGAAGCTACACATCCCGACTAGAGGATGATGCGGAGATCCTGAACCTAATGGGAGCCAAAAAAAAAGAAGCTTCACTGGGTCAAGGATTGGTTCGGCATTACGCATCTGTTCCTAACGGTCCGTATGAATCATCGAATCCACGGGCAGCCACCAATTGATAAGAAAGTCCTTGTGACCAGAGCGTCTCCCGTGGCAGTGGTTCGCTTTTACTGTTTAACAAATGCCCAGTTCCTTGTCTGTTCCAATGGCTTTTTCCCGAGACAGGAATTCGTCAGCTGGCGGCGATTCAGTTTTTCCTAGGAATACCGTCTACGTGCTTTATATCTTTAATCTTTAGCAATCATTTTAGGTTATCGTCTCGTCTCTTCTTCGTTAGCCTCGCAAGCCAGTCAGACAACAACACCTAACGAAAACAGTTCTTCCACCAGCCGACAGCCTTCCGTAGATTTTCCAGAAATTGGTTCAGTGCTGTCACACCCCCGAGAACCCAACCGAGAATCGCGACGCCTGTCGTCTTTTTCTTCCAAAGTTCCACCACATCAGCAGATCTCCCCCGACATTGCTCCCACCCAAACAAACGAGCAAAGCTTCCGATTCTCTTGGGTCTCCGGAAAAAAAAAGAACACGATACCCCCGATGAAGTTCGAGTTCCCATGACAGACAAGACCACGCTTCTTCGCTTCGCTCTTTCCGAGATCCCAGTCAACGTGCCCAAAAAACCAAAAAGGGGGAAGAGAAGAGGCGAAACGCAATCAGGGGCCGTGTGGTTTTTTTTCTCGGTCCTCCCCACGATCGCTGGAATCACCCCCACCCACCCACCCACCAGTCTATGATGGCCCAAGACCCCAAAA
The DNA here is from genome assembly GCA_031216405.1 of Syzygium malaccense. Taxonomy (NCBI): domain Eukaryota; kingdom Viridiplantae; phylum Streptophyta; class Magnoliopsida; order Myrtales; family Myrtaceae; genus Syzygium; species Syzygium malaccense. The sequence continues at coordinate 19,611,354 of CM062253.1, forward strand.
AGATCGTTCTTTTTCCCCTGCACGAATTCCTTATTGTATTCACAGCTGATGACGATGACGATGATATATATATATATATATATATATATATGTACAGAAAGCGATGAACAGTAAGGAGGAGCGATGATCGAGAACAGGATCACCAAACACCCCCCCTGAAGACCACACGCCAGTCCCTGAAACCAATCCAGGGACTGCTGAGAAAAAGAACGCCAAAGCTCTGACGAAATTCAGTCCCTAGAAAAAGCGAAAAAGATGCTCTTCCTGCTGCAGGGTGGAGAGATCGAAGAACCCTCTCCCTCAATCTCGGCCCCCCGATTAAAAAAAAACACGACAAAACACCGAGAAATTCGACAAGAGGAGGACAGTTTCAAGGCCGGAAAACAGAAAACTATAGGCAGAGAAGATCGGCCTGAAAGAAACGAAAACTCAGTTGCTGTGGCGAGACGTGGACACGAGCGCCACCGCCTGCGCCCAGACCTTGAGCCGCGCCTTCACGTCGCGCGGATCGTCACCTGCAAAGCGCGCGCATCCAAATTTCGACGGGCCATCAGAGTTTCGCTCCCTTCAATTCGTATCAAGAGAGAACAAGTTTCAACTGACGTCGTGCGCTTACCGGGGCTCGAAATGCGCCAGTTGGCGATCGGAGAATTCCCGCCGCTGCTCGTGTCGAGCGTGGACCCGGAGATCGAGAGCCGGCTCGGCATCTCCACCATCCGCTCGTGCTCCAACTCGAACCCCAGGTCCCTGCACGCCTTCACCTCCTCCAAGCCCATGCACAGGCTCCTCCTCCCTCCCTTGGGCCTGGTTATCACCATCAGCCCGCCCCCTCCTCCTCCTCCTTCGCTCTCCCCGCTGAAGCTGTTGTTGCAGCAATGCTCGTCTCTCTTGAGCTTGTCGCTCTCCCCCCCGCCGCCGCCGCCGCTCGCGAATCTCTCCCTTATGATCCTCCTCCTCGCGTACTTCCTCACCCTAACGGACGTCCGCCCCTCGCTCTCGCTCGCGTACTCCTTCAGCCCCGCCGAACCCCGCTTCGCCGGCCCCCCGCGGCTCCTCCGCCGCGACGGCGTCGCCGGGAGCGAGTAGCACTCCGGCTCCCCGCCGGAGTCCGACGTCAGCTCGGCCGCCCCCTCGCCCGGCAGCCGCTCCTTCTCGTCCGACAGCTCCTCGTCGGCGTCCCCGTCGAAGCTCTCCACGGACAGCCTCGACAGGTAGCTCGACACCACGGCCGCGGCCCCGGCCCCGGCCCCGACCCCGCCAGTAGCGTCGCCCGCCGCTCCTCCGCCGGTGGCGCCGCCGTAGAAATCCGCGAACGCGTACTCCTCGTCGTCGTCGTCGTCGTCGTCGTCGGCGCAGGAGAAGCTGCTGTTGCACATGGACAGCCGCGAAAGGTTGGCGCGGGCCTGGGGGTGGTGCTGGCCGTCGAGGTAGGGGTCGTCGGCGCCGTCGGAGGACTCGACGTCGTCCTCCGGCACGGACGAGGAGAGGATGCTCGAGGCGGTCTGCCCGGAAGCCATGATGATCAGAGAGCGATCGGAGCTCCGATCGGCGAGAATCGATCGATGGATCGACGGAATATATGCAGAGATCGCGAAAGTTCTAGAGAGAGAGAGAGAGAGAGAGTGAACTAGCAGCAGCAGCAGCAGCAGCAGATGAAAAGAGTTGTAGAGTGAGAAGTGGAAGTAGATATGAACAGCTTCTATTCCTTGGCGAGCGAGCAGTTCAAAACAGAGAAGTGTTATCTTCGGAGCGCAACGGGCTCCGTTCCCATCCAACGGCCTTATTTATACGGGATCCCGTCTGGAGACTTTCGGGTTTCCGGTTCTGCCCCCCGCCACCTGTCCTGTTTGCGCTGCCCTTTGGAATCATTATTTTAATTGGTCTCCCTTTTTATTCTTTCTTTTTTTTGGGGGCCTTTTCGTCTCGTGGATATGGATTCGGAGATGTGCGATAAGGACTAGGGAAGATGGGTTCGGTAGGACTATTCAAATCGAGCCTACGGCCATAATAATCGTTGTGTTTAAACTCCAACATCATTTGGTAACCCGACATTTTAGGTACGTAGGTAGATCCCCGGCTCCCGTTCGCAGAGCAGGGCATTTTGAATTTGGTTTGATCGGATGAGGAGTGGGTCGATCGATCTATCCAAGTCTACCCTAATTTGAGTCCATCTGAATATTCCCTTTCATTCGAATTTGCATATAGATCTCGAGATGGCTGATTCAATCGGGAGTTTACAAATTATGCACGGACGGAGACATGACTATCTAAAGTTGATGGATTGATGAGAGTATTAGAATATTTAATTACGGTTTGAACTTTTATAACAGTTATAGCTGCAGGTTTTACAAAATTGGACGTCGTATTTGTGCGTGCGAGCAAGCCATGCGAGGCTGAACCGTGGACACTTACCTAGGGAATTTTGCTGCTGAGAATGGGACGGGGAGGCTCGGAGGGGCAGCACGGCCGAGCACGGGGACGAAGAGAAAAAGGTGACGGGGACGTGCGCGCACGAGCTCGCAGGAACAGTGCCGAACGAACGACAATTATTTGCCTCGCATGCGCACACGCCCTCGTCCGCTCTTTTTGGGGTTTTGGTCTCTCTGCCTGCCGATATTTCTTGTGACTCCTCCTAGTGCTTACGAGGATGGCAACCAAAACCAGGAAAACCCGAAAAAAGAAAAATTGAACAGTAGGGAATTCTTCGCGAGGATGAAAATGGAGGGAGAAAGGATTCTCTTGTCCGGCGTTAATGGCTTTCAACTTGGACAAAGGGAATCTCGAGTCATGTTTATCGAATATCTCGAATTGGACGAGGCGTTTCATGCCGTCGATTTTACAACGGTTGTGCATTGCAGTCATGCAATCCAATCAATCGTGCTCTTTAAATATTGAAATACTCCGCGCATCACTGTAACGCAATGCAATGTATCCTCAAGTACCTCTTTCCCCTCATACGCGTACCTCTATCTGCGACTCCAGCATGTCAAATTTTAAAATCCTTGCTCCGAAAACTTTAAGGAATAAGCATGTTTGGTGATCTTGAGTTTCTCACACCCCGAAAGCTAAGTCAAACCTTCTACATTCAATGTGGGACAATGTAACTCTCCTGCCTGACTGTTGGGTCCATACTTATTGGCTATCTGGACTCTGATACCAGTGTATGGTGCTCTTGGGTCTCTTTCATCCTAAAAGCTAACTTAAAGGTTAAGACTTTCCTCTGCGCTTATAAACCGACCAGCCCTTTTCACATCCAAATGCAGTACAACCTCAAAATTGGCAAAATGATGGGGAGTGTTAGAATAATTAAATATTAAATCACGTTTTCATCTGACAGCTTAAATTTTTAGAAAAGTTGGCTGTAAAATCTCATCAGAGTTGAAGGTCTTGAGTTCAAATTTTTCCAAACCCCATTTGCTTCTCTAATTAAATATGCCCACGGTTAATACTAGGCAAAATGACCCAAAAAAAAAAGGATCTCTTTACTCGTGTGACCTCTATATATTCACAATACGTTGAGCCCGCTATTATTTGGCAATATATTTATAATTTTTGTTAACGTCGACAAAAAATGCATAATTAGGTAATTTAATTTTTCGCTAATTTGAGGAGGCATGTTATCAAGTAAAATCGAAAAAATTCGCATCCGAATGGATACAAGCCGTCCTCCAAGTGAACGCACACATCCCTATTCATCACAAACGATTTTCACGCGCTCGATAAAGCGGAAGAAGAGAAATCGGCACGTGGCGCATTTTCATTGCGCGGAATTCAAGGTCGCAGTACCAAAATTGCCCCTCCAGTTCCACGGACGGCAGGGCCAGTTTCGGCAGCAGATAAGATGGCCCGCGCCCGCCCCCGCCCCCAAGTCCCAGTGTCCGCGCGGCACGAGCCCCACGCGCCGTCTTACGCCCCCGGTGACGTCAGCGAAACCGCGTTTTTTTACTGTGGGGGGGGGGGCGCGTGCGGGGGTACAGGTGTCCGCGCGTCTCTCTCTTCCGGCTCGTCCGATCCCCCTCGGGGCGTTGGGGGGGGTGGGAGAATGCGACACGTCATGGCCCACCGGGGCCCACGCCACCCGGTCCTCCCGCGCGCCACGTCACGCCCGTCCTCCTATCCCCCTCTCCCCTCCCCTCCCCACCCCACCACACGTACTGTGCTTATCGGACGCTCCGGGGGTCGGTCCCTCCAGAAGGGACCAGCTGTAGGCTCTGGAGGCTGTAGGAGGCTGTAGGCCCGTAGCTTTCTCATCCCCCCACACGTTTTTGGATATTTTGATGAAAAAAGTGTGCGTCCCTTGTCTGGTCGGAAGATGAAAAAGCGCCTTCGAAAGTCACCCCGTAGGATATAAAAAAAAAATTAATACCGAGAAAAACAAATCCCAAATTAATATATCCGTAATGATTTTATTTAAAATTAATTTTTCGATAAATGAAATCTCAAATTTGTACACTTATCAATTGTCTCGTGTCATTTAATTCGGAAATTTAACGGATAGTAAAATTATCACGAGTATGTCAGTTTGGAGTTTTTGATTGTCAAAAAATTAATTAACAGATATGGGCGTGGGAACCGATATCGTATTAGAGAATTCGGGTTTAACTGATAAGTGGAAAGAGACTATTACGTGTGTATGTAAATAGCATATGAACTTCATTATCGAGCTGTGTGCCTGGTATTTCAACAAAGTGAATTGAAAACCAAGGGCGCGTTTGTTTAGCCGGAAATGAGTGATTTGGAAAATATTATCCTAAAAAATGATCATTTGTATCAATTATAAAAATGAATGAACGAAAAATATTTGCATCGTCAATTGCGAAAAAAAAAACTGTTCTTGTTGACTAATTATTTCAAACGATACAATCGATTATTTTAAAAAAATGTTTTGTATATCATTTATTTTTCGCTAAATAAATGAAGCCCAAATCTCTACTAACTTTATCTTTGTTTGAGATAAGTTTCAAATCGGACTCAAATCATCTATGTTAGAATATTTAAATAATAAACTATGCTTTCATTTAACAGCTTAAACTTTTAGAATAGTTCGCAATGAGATCTTACAAAATCAATGTGAATTTTGAATAATGATCCGAGATAATTTCCATTTTTAAACCAAACTAATGCGTGGGTTTTGTGCCTTATTGAGCTGATCAAGTCCGATGTAATCTGTCCAAGGTGGACTTCGGTGTTATTTAAAAAAAAAAGTGTTGACATTCAAAAAAATGACCGACTTTTGATTTTAATAGAGCGACTAACAAGCTTAGTCGATAATAGTAGTTTGATTAATATCGATAAAAAGAACAGTCGATAACTTGAGAAGTATCGATGACGTAAGAAGTCATCGAAACCAAACATCGATTAGCTGGTGATGAAGTCATCGACATCGACATGTAATGGCCAAAGTATCGATATTTTTGAATATGTAAGCTCTTTTAGATTTCGAAAAAAAAAGAGAGGCTTTTTTAGATAAGTATTGCTACATAATAGAAAATTGCGGATAATATAATTTCTTGCAACCACATATAATATTAGGAAGTTATTTGTTTTGAATGTATGATTAGAAGTTATCTCTTGTAAATTCAATAATCGCCAGTAAGCATCGATTATAGGGTTTAAATAACCACGTCATACTCTTTGTTAACCATGAACAAATAACAAAAACCTTATATCACCTTTCAATTCCTATGTCCTAGTTGTAGTTTCCGGATATTTCGTCATCATCGATCAAACTCCGAAGTGTATCTTAGTCCTGACTTTCATATCTTTATCGTCAATTACATTCCGACGTTACATCTCTATGTTAGTGATTAAATTCCGTTGAAGCATACCCGTTTTTTTGTACTCCATTGATAAATCTCATGTTCGGAATTGCCACGGAACACTTCTCTTCTTAATAAGATCGAGGAGCGAATATGTTGGTGGGTCAAATTCCGGCGAAACAATAAGGAATTAATTATATTATTTCGCAAGACGGGCAAATAGAAAAAATAATATATAATATATAAATCGAGAGACCCAGGAATGCGGCTATGGTAAACGAATGAATTATAAACTTTATTGAATTTTTTTTTTAAAACTCGTGAACAGCAGCTTAACAGGTGTCTTTGGAACGACCTAAATAAACGTCAATACTTTTTTAGTTGGGAGATTTGATGGGCTTTTAGTAAAGCGCAGCCGGTCGCCGACCGCGGTATGACATTGACCCAGTCGCGACGACCCAAGCCGGGGCCAGCTTTTGTCGAGGGCCCGGCGGAAAGGGACGGCTGAGGAGCGGTCGCATCGCTTATTTTGCTCGCTCGTCTCCGCTTCCCCCGTCGTAGAATTTTCCCCAGCCGAGCGGTTCATATAGTATTTCCTCGACATTAATTTCGCCGGACCCATTTACGCCGGTGCGCTGGCGTCCCGAGTCCCGGCCTCGGGGGAACCCGGCCCTTGCATCGAGGACCTGAGGCTGGCCTCGGGGGGGGGGGGGACTCGGGCTCAAGACCTTAGGAGAGTCCTTAGGATCCCAGCCTAGCCTCGACGGACCTGGGCACTGGCACCGAGTAGGGGTGAGCACGGTCCGAGCGGGCGGTTCCCAACACGGAACCGGATTACCGTCCACTGAGGACCGGTTCCAAGAAATTTGAATTGAAAATCGCCCCGTTGATTCCATAGATCCACCTGGAATGGGACCGCCGGTCCAGTCCGATTCCCGGTGGGTCCGTTGAACCGGTCCCACCAAGTTTCGCGCCGATGGAGGTGATCGAGAGTGAGAGGGGAAGGCAATGATCGACTGGAGGCGCAGCCGCGAGTTGATAGAAGTTAAGAGTCGAGCTTCAAATTAAGGATTTTACGGATTTCATTTTTTTAAAATTGTTTTCTTTTTTTTTTGGTTGAAATTTTTCTTAAAAATTATATATATGTATATACATATTACTAGTCCGGTTCGGGTGGGCAATTCCATGCCTAGGATCGGGAACTGGACCGGCACTCACCGGTTCTAATAAATTAGAACTGGAAACCGGATCAATCCCCACGGAAACCGCCGATTTGAGCTCAAGCGTAATCAAGACACTTGACCCACAAGGCGCATCGATGTATACCAAATAAGCTCGTCCACGAGTTTCTAATCGGCAAAATCCAAGCGAAGTAACACGGCACATGACGATGGTCCATCGATCGAAGCATGTAACAATAGAGTCGAAGAAGATTTAGCGGCCGAGAACCGTTACTAAGAAATCAAAGATCAGCTGTAAACCATTCCTAAAGTAGCACCCACGTCAAGATGGTTAGACATTCTTTACGGAAGAAGATGGGTATGTTTAAAGATTGGTCCATTTAAAGACACAAGGAGAATGAACGAGCTCATCCCAAAATGACGACAGCACCTCGGGATTCGATTACGAAGAAACGAAGACGAGAGGATCATTTATAACAAAGCGGATTCAATTAGATTTTGCCCCGAGTTTGCATTTGAACTTCGAATTAGATTAGATTTCTGGTTCGAATGTTCAATTTTGTTCATGAAAGCATTTCAGTCGTATCTTGCAAGTCTTTTACTTTCTCTAAGCATTTTATCCATCCCCATTAGCAGCTCGTGTTTATATTCAGTCATCGAGCAAGCACGGCCTCAGAGAACGTAAGCCGCGTTTGGATTCAACAAAATTTCACGCACTTTCTCCGTCGTTATCGATAATTCGAATCGTGCAAGGTTCTCGGGACTTCAGGTCAAACTTTGACAATTCGAGTGGGGGGCCGTCAACCGCTCTTGACCGGACCTCAATTATCGAAACCATCGAACTTCCGGCGACCAGGGGCCTTTCAGAAATTCACACAACATCTGGGCACGGTTTCATTAATTCGATCGCGATCCCGGCATCTGCGGAAAAACAGCATGTTTCTCCAACGACGCAAATCGAAATTTTCCAGCCTACAAATGCAACCTGGAGATTCGACGGGAACCTAGAATCGATCGTACCGCTATTTTCACCAATGCGTCATTCAATATCTCAATCTTTCGGGTATGCCCGAGTTTACCATCGACAGGGTCCATCACGGAAAAGCAAAAAAAGCTCTTCGAACGCGGAATTCGCCGACGTCAACATCTCGTGGCGACCGTCGACTGTTCGAACACGCGGAAGAAATCGTCTTAATTTTAGCGAGATTAATTTATCCGCTCCCCCCGCCCGGCCCCCAGACCGGACTTACTTCGCGGTCTCGGGGATCGTATTATAATATTTCACAAATAGAGGGGCCGATAGGGGAGGAAAAAAAAGAAGAAAAAAACAAATTTAGTCGAGGGGGCCCCACGAGATCTTCTTCTTCTTCCGATTGGCCGATCGGCTGGGTAACGTGGGGACGGTCGAGGTGTCGGCAAGCGCTTAAATGCCGTCGCTTGGCGGGATGGAATTATAATACGAAATTCCTCCCGATAATCTTTTTTAGGGGGGGGGGTGAAACGGGTAATTCGATTGTGGGATCAGCCACGTGTCGAGCGGCGATTGGGCCGTTGACGATGCGGTGTTGGTTTTTGGGGACGGAGTGGCTTTTGCTTCGCGAGGAAGGCAGTAGTAGCGCCGACGACGACGTATGACTTTGGAGATCCGGATTGGACCGCGTCAAGAGGGGATTTTTGTTTTGCATTGGAATTCCGTGGCGAAAATTTGGCTTTGGAATTTCGTTCCACTCCGCGGCAAAAAAAAAAAACCATATCTAACATTGGAAACAAGAAAAAGGGAAAACGACGCAAGCGATTCTTGGATTTTGACTTAAGTGCGACGTTGTTCGTGAACTTTTCGGTTCGATGTGTAATTGCGCCAAAATAATATCCGATTTGACTTGAGCAATCGACATCGTCAAGGAATCGACAAAAGTGGAATCTATAATCTCGGATGCAACCGTCGACGTAGTGAAGTCGAAGAAATCATCGATAGCCGTTTGGTTACCATTCGTAACTTCAGTTTGTAACTTTCTTTCGTAACCTATCTTCGTAATTTCTCCTAATAGCTAGGAAGTTTTTTTTTTTTGCAGTAACCGTTTGTAACCTCCATTGATAATTGTTGATTATAAACTTTATATAGCCAGATCGTACCCTTCGGAGAGGCTCCCGACAAATCAATCAAATGTTATCTTTCAATTATCTTTACTTTCCTGTACTGCACTTTATTTTTACTTGGCTATAGCTTTGCGATTCGCATCGTCAATTAAATTTCGGCATGTATCTCTATCCTGGATATTGCGTCGTCAATTAAATCCTGGCGTTACATCTTTGCACATTCTCAAGCTTTATCGTCAATTACAAGGACGGCGCTACGTGGAAATAAGCCAAACTTCGAGCATTTGTTTTGAAGTAATCGTTCGATTACCTAACACAAGATAGGCGTAAAACATTAAATAAGACGAGATCCTAGAATTTGTGCCTAGGTCCCCTACGATTGAGCTCCCGTCCCTCGAGTATGGGCTCAGATCATTGGCACCCGGGCTCAGGACCCCGGCGCTCGAGTCAAGATCCAATGCCGCGGGAGCACGAGCCCTCGATGCCCTAACTCATCTGGTGTTGTATTCTAGACTTTTTCTCAAATGTGTATTTCATAATTTTCCTTTAACAAAAATCATAAAACAAAATTTTCTATTATTTGCAAAATACGGTCAAACATAGAATAACGAAATTACTTTCTTTGAAAATAAGTTTCCAAAATTCATTTTCTGTTAAACAAATGTAGCCTTCAGCATGTTTTGAAGAAGAATCAAGAGTCCAAATTACCATGGTAAAAGAGTAAGAGTAGGTCCTAAAATATGACTACAACCTATACTGCTTTCCAAGATTAATGTTCACATGGGTGATTTTGGGAAGTGGCTAAATCAAGAAAAGAACTCAAACGAGCGAGTTCACGGTCCTCAGGACGCACCGCGCCTCCCGCATTTCTTACCGTTGGATCGGAAAGCAAAGAAGTCACAACCGTCCAGATTGAGATCGGTTGAGCAGTCGAGATGTGTTACATTGCAATCCAACAATGGAAGATTATGATTGCCGATTCTCTGTTGCTGCTGCTGTTGCTGCTGCTGCTGCTGCCCGGATGATTGTAACTAGGCCAGGACCTTAGAATGTGATTTGTATTGGGCTGCAAAATTTTTGGCCCATCACCACCATCATATTGACAGGAACAGAATGATGGGTTTTGAACTCATGCGGCTCTCCATCCTTGTCAGAATCGAGAAACCATTCAAGGGACACGATCCATTTGACTCTGTGATTCGAGAAAAGAGCTGTCTTGGCAAAACGGGCAATGGTTACAACGTGGCTCACTGTCTTCTATTTGCATAGGCAATTGGGGGGAGTGGGAGTTGATGAGCAGCTGTTCACGAGTCAGATGTTGAAGTGGGTCCTCGATGCAAGTTGGGGTTCTTTCAAATGTTATTTCCAAGGTTGTTTATGGCTGAAGATTCAACCGGTGAAGTGTGATTAGCTGCTTCGTTTTGACAAAACCAAACCCAAGTTTTGTCATGTTCGAGCTCGGCAAAGGATCCAAAGATTATGTGAGGGAGGTTGCTTTCTCGCAGTCAGCCTCTCAGTCTCGCTCGCCCATCACGTTCCATGCATTTGTCACTCTCCCTTCCTTCGAATCTGTTCTTTCAAACTTTGTGGATTAAAGAAAGATTTTGCGCTAGTTAAACTGTAGTTAATCTGAAATCGTGTCAAGATGGATATCATACTGTGTGCTCAGAATCCAGGTGATGACAAAAGAGTCGGCTTAAAATAGTCCTCACTTGCATCTGATGCTGAGTTGAGAAGGGGGTGCCAAGTGCATGGTCGTGATTATCTCTTCGTTTCGGCGCGTACGGTCGACGCTCGTAGATCTTTCGACGAGTGTGTATGTTTCAGTAATAGAGCATCACCGGTTCTTTAACCATCTACTTTGAGTTGCGAATGAAGTCGATCGGTATGGACTGAGAGCATTTTTCTTCATATGGGCGACCTTCTACTCTACCTCTGCTGATTTTTTTCCCTTCATCTTCTTCTGTGGTTGCTTCTTGACGACGAATAACGTTGATGTCGGTGCTTCTTGACTGGTACAGGTCACACATGGTCCTCATCTCACGTAAATGGAGGTCGCTATCTCCACGTACGGACTCATAAAGATTCAAGAAAGCAAGAGAGCATCTCTACCTTCCCTCGTACGGGCGGCAACCTCGACTCCTTTTGCACGTCGTTTACCTCTCGTCGTCTGCAGGAGCCTTCGCGTGCGTAAGCAGCAAGCCGACATACACGCACGCACAGACATATCCATGAACTGATGAACACACAGCATTGATTTCTGGGGTTATGCCGCCGCTTTTTTTTATCGGATGATTCAGTATAATCAGTTCATTATAAATCTTACTCGTGGTCCACGAACTTATCGGCAAATTGAATGCTGCATCAGAGGCGAGCCGAAAGGACGACCGGGTTTCTTGAGAAGTCATCTCTGAAAGTGGAGGGATCGAAAGTGACCGCTGTGATAAAGGTTGATAAGGTCTACTGTCCCATGGAGACAGTGATAGAATAGTGGTAGACAGCCATTTCTTTTGCTTAATTATTCTCTTTCTTGGCAAAAAAAAAAGGTGTCCTTAAGAAGAGAAATTAAGTACAGATATTATTTCTTGAAAAGGGTGCTAAGTTAATTAACTAACATTGATAAAACAAAAAAATCACTTTCTAGCTAGATGTCAAACTATTGAAATCGCCGCGCTCTTATTTGTTTCTTCTTAATACTGTGAAATTCTACACGGTCGATAAATTATTTAAGTTCTTCGATTTCAATTTACAGTTCCTATAATGATACAGAGCATGGGCTTGGATGGAAATCCTTGCAGGGAAATTAGCATTGCTGTTGATGTCACCCCAAAGAGAGCAAAAATGAAATAACGTAGGTCTAACAATAAAAAGGTCAGCAAATGACACGAAATGAAGAACCTCTTCCACTTTTTATTTGGCTCCGATGATGACTGAGGCACAAGCAGTCAAGCAGATGCAAAACACCATAAATTCAAAAACCCAGGAATAATGCTACATCTATTGTCCTGTTTTCAACAGCAATGAAGCCGAAACAGAGCAAGGCCTCCGAATCTTAAAGCATATAGGGGTCAAAGACAAAGGATGCAAATGTTTGTATTAGAACTATGTACATTGAAAGAGGGAAAAGGGGAAAAAATTATAGTCCACACCTGTAATAAATAACAATCTGCAAACTTTCAAGTCGCCACCAATCAAATAGCCAGTCTTCAAATGATCCCCTCTAGCTTCAATAGTGAGGCTTCATCAACCTAACATAATTCTCTAGCTAAATGTGTGTCCGAACAGCGCCGTTAATCTCTGGATATCCTTAAAGCAAGTATCTGAAGAATTGTCCAAGGATTCGTGTCCCGGAAGATGATCCCATACGGAAGAACTCGAACTGTCTGGAACAAACTGGGTCTCTGGCTTTATCTGATTGTACAAATTGGATTGTTGCTGGGCTTGATTCTGCAGCGCGGCTGCCATGAACAGAGGGTTCTGGAGATATTCGGCACCCCACTTGAAGCCTCCCGGTTGATGAGCTTCAAATGGAAGGATTGAGGTCGATCCCTCCTTGTCTGGTGAGCCACAATCTGCTAATAATCCCCAAGAAACTAGGCTGTTCCCGAAGTAGGAGCCACTGTTGTGCATATCTGCAGTTCCTGTGCTAGCGCTTGAAGTCGAATTCGCCGAAGGAACAGCATCAGATGGCTTAAAGTTGAAGCCCATTGTAGCAGTAGAGATAAAGGAGTTGGTCGAAGGAGGAGAAATGGTAGATGATACGTTGGAATTGAAGTCGGGAAAGATGGTGTTTCCAAGTGCTTTGCCCGTTTGGGCGAACCAGAGGTTAGAAAATCTGGAATCACTTGATGAGAAGTTCAACTGTTGCAGAGAGAAATTGTCAACAAAGTCTGAGCTGCAACTGTTTATCATTGAGTTCTCTTGGTGATTGCTCACAAACCCATCTGCAACTGTGTCCTTGCTCAATGTGGGAGTCATCAAGTTGCTGTTTTTACTGCTTCTTGCCGTGTTGGAGCTTGAGATTTGTGGATTGAGCTGGCTCAGCAATTCAGCTGACCCTCGAGAGACCTTATCTTGGGTCTGCCCTGATGTCGCGTCTTTGTCATCACTGTTTTCCACCTCAGAGAGAGGCTTGTGGGTCACAGGGTCAATGCCTCTCTGCCTGAGCTTTTTCTTCAGGCAAGAATTCCACAGGTTCTTTATCTCATTGTCTGTTCTGCCTGGCAATCGTGCTGCAATCTGCGACCACCTGTGAATTACCCGCAAAAGAATCAGTAAAAACCAACCGAAAAGAGAGATTGAACAAGAAAAAAGAAAGGGCGAAACAGTTAATCAGGAAAAGAGCAGGACTTGTTCCCAAGAACAGCGTGGAGCTCAATAATGAGCTGCTCTTCCTCTTGTGAGAATGCCCCTCTTTTCAAATCAGGCCTCAAGTAATTAATCCACCTCAATCTGCAGCTCTTGCCACATCTCTGTAGACCTGCCAATTCCAACGCATTGAAATAATTACATCAAGAATCATTTGTTTTGCAACTGCACAGTTGACCCAAAAGCTCGACTTTTCAAAAGTGAAAAAGCAGCGGAAGGAGCTCAATGTACCGGCTTGCTTTGGGACAGAGCTCCAACAACCATGGCCATACTGAGTGACATGCCTCAAAAGCTTCTCATCCTCTTCAGGTGACCATAATCCTTTCCTGAGTTTCTGCTTGAAACAGCAAGAATGCCTCCCCATTCAGAGATTAGATTCTCTCTCTCTTTCTCTTTCTCTCTCTCTCTCTCTCTCTGTCTCTCTCTGCGTGTGTTTCCTCAAAATCTTTCCTTAAATAGTAACAACAAAGTTTTTGTAACTTCTAGGTGAAATGTCAGGCGGCACCAGATGAGGCGGCTTCTAGCAGAATTTCAGAGGGGGTGTGATAGAAAAAGATGTGAGCACCGACAAACAGAACAGAGAAGAAAAAGAGAGGGCGAGAGAGAGAGAGAGAGAGAGAGAGAGAAAATGAAGCAGCAGCTGTGAAAGGGAGTTGAATTTAACACCACGAGGAGCCCCTTCAGACGATGGCGAGAGTCGCAGTCAAAACGGGCACAAAACTTTCTTGGTTTTCCATTTAAATTTGCCTCCTTTCTCCCTCCTATAGTTAAAAATGGAGAAAAAGAAGGGACTTGGCTAAAGATATTATCTCTTTCTTGGAATGCTGCGGAACGTGAGAATCAGGGTAAATAGGCATTTCCTTGCAAAGTGTTCCGTTGAGGGGGCCTGAGGATTAAATGTCAGCTTGCGCTGGTGGGTCCTGATCCAAAATGATACTTATTATTCTAATGTTCTTTTGCAGAGGAGATCGAAAGATGCTTATGCTTGTGAGCTAAGTTTGAATCATGATATTAATGGCGTTTTATAGACTTTGACAAATCTGTACAGACACGGTGTTAAAAGCAAGCACAGACCAAAAGCAGTGTCTGCGCATTCTAAGCCAACCCCTCGCCATCATTCAAGTGAAAACCCGATTGGTCAAAGGGCAGAATTCCCATTTCCAGTTGGGAATATCTTGCTGGCTTCTTCGCTCTGCCTTTTCCCCTCTTTGCTCACCTACTAAAACTGTAAATAGATGCGAAACAGAAGCTATGCCGTATAGACAACTACACACCCAACACTCGAGATGGTTAGAAATGCGTCGAATTCAATCCGTCACATCCGCTTTAAGACGTTCGGAGCGCAGTGCACATGCCGGACGAAATTCAGGGAATGAATTGGGATGAAAAAAGAGTTTGCATGTAAACGACGGGTCGGAACCAAACTGGAAGGGAAACGAATGTTACCGATCAATTGTTCATCGATCCTCGTAAAACTATAGCTCGCGAAAGAGATGCTTCCTTACGTAAGCTAATCAACAAGTTTTGCCATGAAATTTCCAGGGCTATCTCTCTCTCTCTGCCGTTTTTTACTCTTTGAGCGCTTCGGGTAACTCTTGCAAATCATGATCGCTTAGGAAAGTTACTTGGAGGGAAAAAGATCGCAAGGAAAGTTCCATCATTGCGTGCGAAAAGCAGAGATTCTTCTACAATTTTTTTGTTCAAATTATACTTCCCCTTTGGTGATGTAATGCACTCGATGCTGCCCACTTCTTCAATCCATCACGTTTTCCATTTTGACTTTAGGAAAGGAAAAATCTCTCCTTTTCGGATTCATCCTCGAAAAGCAGGGCGCGATCCATGAGAAGGCGAGACAGAGTTTGATGTAATACAAAGTGCAGTCGGAAGGCGACTACGAGATCTTTGGGTTGACGACGTCGGTGTACGTACGTGCAGTCTCTTTTCGTAGATCTCATTCGCGTCTTATTCGTGAGGGATGATGATGATTCAAGATACGAGGGCTGCGCTTAGGCCGACCAACCGATAAGGGACACCCTTTTTGACTGGGGATGTACAGGGCAGGAACGAAAAGCAGAGAGCCAAGGAAACTTTGTCCGATGCTGAGCACGACTACTTTCGAGGGGGGAATGCCGGCGTCCATCCAGCGAATCACAATCGTTGATCTTGTAGGAATCTGCTTGTGAGGCCAATGCACCGGTGCCTTGGACTCGAGTCCGGGCAAGAGAATTCCCCATTTCGAGATACTCACTAGAGATTCCTCTATCCAGTCTTTATGCAAAAGAACGTGTGAAATATGGTGGTTTGAGACCGAGATACTGAACGACGAAGACAAACACACTTATCCCTCCCTCCCTCCCTCTTCATATACGGGCAATCGATGCACACGTGAAGACACGTTCGCTCTAGGGTTAACCCGGTCACGAAAACTCGGCGCAATCAACAATTGGATTGTGCATCATATACTTAAGGGTAAATATCACCAAAAAACACAAACTGGTATGCTTATAACAAATTTACCTAAAACTAATTTTTTGACTACGAAAAAATCCAAACTGGTATACCAATGACAATTTTACTCTCCGTAAGTTTTCATTAAATTTTACCGTCAAATTATTGAGTTGGATGACCCATGGTAGTTAATGGGTGTATCAGTTTAGGGTTTTACCCTCCGTTTATCACAGGTGTGCCGATCTATGATTTTTCGTGGTGGTAATCTAATTTAACGAAAACTAACAGAGAATAAATTTGTCACAAATGTATAAGTATGAGGCTTTTGATGGGTAAAGTTGTCACAATTATACCGGATTGAGTGTTTTGGTGGTCAAATAATTAATTTGGGGTAAATTTATCACCGGCGTATTAACTTAGGATTTTCGTGGTATTAACGCTATATTTAATTGAAAGGACCATTAGTTTGATCTCTGCAACGGCAGTGCGTGTCCTTCTCTCACCTCCCCCACCACACGCTTCCAAAACAGTTTTCCTCCTCTCACTCATGTCTGCAATTAGCAAGATGCTTGCATGGTGTATATCATCGCGTCAACGACTTGGAAGATCGAGAGCCATGAATTTCGTAAGAAGGTGTTGAGCAAAACTGAGTGAGGGAAAGTTTGAAACGGAAGCAAAATGCAGCTGCTTCATACCATTTCCGTAACATTTGCTGTGCATGATCCGGGCGAACGCAGATTCAATGCCCTTTCTTTCTCAGGTTTCCTTGCGTCGGATTTAGGTCATTTCTCGTGGAGGACGACGAAAGACCCTTGATCTAGAAAAATTTGTGGATGAAGAATCTGAATAGCGCATGCCCCAACATTTCAAAGCGACCCTCGAGTTGTTGCTCATTGCCACCGTGTGAATTTACATCTAGTTCATCAATAAAGATAGCCCAACGTTTGGGTTCATCTAAATAAAAGTATAGGTACCTATTTATAGAAATGGGTCTCACCCATGCCCCGGTAAATTCATTAAAGAAATTAGAGACATAATACTTATATTCAGATGCCTTAATCCTCTTCCACACCAGAAGATATAAAACTATACAATTAATATATATATAGAACCTTGATTTAAAAATTAGGACGGGAAACGATATAGAAATTGGGGATGGGGTGGTCCTACTGTTGTGGCTGACAGAAAGAATATTGATTATAAAATTAGGATTCCTCGAAGGACACGCAATCGGAAAATCATCTTTTTATTATGGACATAGTGATAAATTTGTATATTTTTTTTTTCGACATCGTGTGCGTATTTCCTCGATGAATAACGGAGACGCGAATGACGTGGGTGGGGGGGGGAAATCGAGCCTTCAATCATTGAATTTTCATTATTTTCGTGTACGATGTGCCGTCTAGATTTATGTCCTCCTGGCCCTTTCCGGGCCAGCCAATTTTCATTCATGTACTGGCTCGTTCAGGGCTAACGTACTTTTATTTTATTTTATTTCAAGAACACATCACTTTCCCTACCCCAGCAAATCAAGAAAACCCAACAAAAAAAGAAACGAAAGAAAGAGGGTCGAGGCAAATGTCATTGATTTTGCCCAATGTCTTCTACACATGATCGAGACACCCGGGTCGTGAGGGCTTCGCCGCGCTTAGGTAAAACCCGAGGACGATTCATGAACATCTCTCGCGTGAGGTTTTTCCCCACCGTTGGGAAGGCGCTTCGTGCACGAGCGGCACCGCATTGACATCATCGATCTAATGATGTCAATTCCGCGAGGGATTTTTTTAACAAAGCCAATTGCCTGAAGGAAGGGCAAAAGAGCTCTTGGCTATTGACAAGAAGTGCTCGCGTTCACATACAACCAAAGCATCGGTCAATACTCTCTCTCGTGAGCGTTTTCTTGATCGAAAGAAGCTCGAGTGCAAGATCGGAAAAATATCTGTCTCGTTTGTACCTTACTATAATTTTGTCTGCACGTAAGAATTATTGCGGGACACTGCACGACCTGCAACCTTTGAATATGGCATCGTCCCTGTTTTCTTTCACACATTCAATAAGAACACAAACAGGACAATCACGACATCAAAACAATACCGAAATCACTTAAAGATTCTCTCTGTCCTCTCGTCAACCATTGTTTGTCTCTAGGGTTTTGATGACCCTTATTTTCAATGCAAAAAACTGGTATTGAAAGCGCCTACTTGTTCTCAGCTTGTTGTAAAGTAGGCATTTTCTCCTCGTCGTATGCCGACGAAGCAAACCCGTTCTTGGTTCTCCGTTCGCATAAGGTGTGGACTTATGCTGCCTGATAAACTGAACTCGATTTACCGACACTTCCCCCGGCGCAGCTTCGGCCAGTTTCACTTCCAACTTCGCTCGTCCATCGCCACCGGCCCTCTGTTGTGGCCACCGTCGGCTCCTCTGATTGCCGCCACCATATTAAGACATTGGAGATTCTTTCCTACCATTTGTTTGAGTGCCATGTTAAAATGTCGCAAGATGGTGTATTTCTTGATTAATTACGTCATGTGATTTATTGATCTTAGATCCGTTAAAATAATGCACCTTGCCCTATATAATATCAACCATATCAAAGCTGTTTACAAGTTTGCTTGGGCTATCCAATGCGGGCTAGAGCCAATCAAGAATCAATCAGGACTCAGCAATCAAGTTCGATTAGCCAACCTCATCGTCTGGTCTGGATTCCCAAACCCATCTACTTAGAATATAAGAAATTGTTTGTTATGTTACCTTAATTTTCTTTTTCGGAAGAAGCCCTAAAATGTGATTAATGAGTTCGAAACAAGAAAAGTTGACGCAAATGAATGCAAGGGTTAAAGAATGAAGGGAATATGACACAAATGATTCATGAATTTTGATTCGATGTGTAGTGTCATCCCTGGATTTTTGATTTGTTCAATGCGGTTCATCAATTATTGGTAAATGTTCAATGTAATCTTTCCGTTTGCTCAAATAAAAAATCAATCGTTATCTGACGAAGTGAAATATTATACACCGAGTTGGATTTTTTTAAAAAAATAGATGAGTTGGCCTGTCCATCTTTTTATCCATTTACTTTAGAAAAGGGGAAAAAATTAGGTCGTTAATATGTCCAATGGATTACTGTATCCTAATTGGAGATGGATTTTTTATTTAGGTATATAATCCACGTGCAACTTCTTTTTGTTGCCTAATATTCAAATTTAAGGATCATATCGAGCATTTACTAATAGCCCAACGATTGCATTGAATAAATCAAAAGTTCAGAGAATGCAACACACATTGAATTAAAGTTCAAAGATCGTTCATGTCTATCTTCCCGAAGAATAAAGACCCAAAATAGGCCGACCCGGGGCATCGGTGCGCCGATTTTTTCTCTTTTTCTTTTTCGTTCATTTCCTCTAATTCAGTGATTAAGTAAAAGGGAGACAGCAAAGGCATGACATCATCGCACAGCAGCTGTCGGCAGCTCCCACTTTAACCAAAGACACTTGATTATGGATGCACTGTTCGGTCTGGAGTTTCCGCGGGAACGAACCCACTCGAGCCTTGTCGACCATTATGACCGCCATTTCCACAGAAAAGTTAACGAAGAGAATCGAGAACGAAATCTCCCCGCTTTGCTTTTCTACTAATGAAGGGTTTTGACTTTTGTCAGCATCTTTTTCGGGCCCCTGATGATGCCTCCTCGCGAAAGGTCGAACCTTTTCCCCCCCGCTCCTTTCTCGTCGCCGCTGCTGCATGAAACCCTAGGCAACGAGGGTTGGAGGAGGAGGGAAGGAGGGAAGGAAGGAAGGAGGGGATGATGATGAAGATCTAGAAGCCTTTAATCTCTCCCTCGTTTGACTTGCGACGTTGGGGGAATGATTCCCGCATCCTGCCTTATGATGGCGCCTTTGCATGCACCTCTCCTCTCCATGATTCGTTCGAATATCGCGACGCGTACGCGAGCCAATGATCCGATCTCTCCCGCCCTAGTAGCTAGCTGTATCGGAAGGAGGATACGCGCTGGATGGAATGCCGGATGCATCGGGCCTCGTGGTCTCTATTCGAGCCTCGTTAAAGTGCCGCGGGAGCAGGATGCCGAATGTGTCGGGCCGATGCGAGGGAGCGCGCCCCTAAGATCGATCGCCCGGGGAAACGAGCCCGGCGATGCGCGCCAAAACTGGCCGGTCACCATCTTACCCCGATCTGAAGCCGGGAGCCGGGAAAATTTTACAAGAAATTTCATAATATGTTATACTTATACTAACAACGCATCAACTACCGAGTAGCCGAGGATGAAGAGCTGTGCAAAAGCCGATTTAAGAATAGAAGTAAATTCCTCGCAATGCATCTTATTAACTCGGCTCGATTCGATTGCCTTTGAGCGGATCGAGGAGTTAAAAGATCTGATCATTCTTAACAGGGAAAAAGACGGATGTCCAGTCTCCATAAGCCCTGCCGAAAATTTGCTCTTTTTCAAGTGGCCGACCAAAATTTCGCGAGATGAATATGCTTTTGAAGTGGGGAAGGCTTGGTCCCTGAGAATTTGGAAAAAAAAATGGCGGAAGGCACGAATCCTACGAGGGATGAATCTTGGGAAATCGGATGTGTGATTATATGGATCGCCGGATTAGAAAAGGAGAAAAAGGAGGGGAGCAAAAAAAAGGGCGATTTGGAAATCGCGGACGGCAGCCGGATTTGAATTTTTTTGGAGAAGCGAACCAAGAAAAGCTTCGGACATTGACAAGGGGGCGGTGGGGGCCCGATGAAGACACCTGAGGGATTTGTCGTGTCGTCTTAACGGTTCAATGATTGCCCCTAAGATGGGCAGTTCCGTTATTTCTCCACGCTCGCTACTTTCTGAAAAAAAAAACGAAGGAGCAATTGGCTTCGACTCAACATGAAATTCAAATAAAATCTAGAAAAAATAAAGGAACGTATGTAACGGTCGGTCCGATGAGGGCGGGGAGTGATCGCTGGGGCCATGAGCGGCTCCCGACAAGCTTTTAGGATGGTGAAAGGGGCAGGAATGAACCGAATTGCGTACCAAGTAAGGGGAAATCGATTCTAAAGTATGTGTGTGTGAACTGAAATTAACTTGTAGAAATTTCTTTTGACGTAACAGTGTGCGTGCTTGGGTGATAGCACTCACAAGATAGGTGACCTGGGAAGATACCTACCTATTCGTTAAAGGAAGAAAAAAACGTGAGATTTGGTATGGGACGAGTCAAAAACGGACAATACCTCATTGAATTAATTTAGGGATGTCACGGCATGGTGCAAAGAAAACTTTACACTGTTGATTCAATTCAATTCATCCTTAACTCGAGGATCATGACCGCTAATTTCTCCGATCGATGTCTCATAAACCTGTTCGTGCACAACACCTTTTTTCTCCCGTGTGTTTTATTTTTTGTTTACTTCGACAGGAAATGCTTTAATTACTATGAAATCAAACGATGTTCATCTGAAGTCGGAGTGAATAAAAATGGTATCGCGTTCATATTTTGGCAACAAAAATAGAAAGTTTAACTTCCATTATTAAGGGAAAGCTTTTCATCTTCGCTCACCAAACAAGTTTTCAATTGAAAAAACATAATCCCTAAAACAAAATTAACACTAGAAAAATATCACCCTAGCCTCAATTGCCCTTTCAATATATATATATATATATGCATAATTCATTGTAATTACCAATTCGGAGCTGAGGATCACGAAGATTCCAATGAACAAAGCATGTTTGAAACGGGAAGCAATCGCCGTCTTCATGTCCTTGAAGACAATAAGGGGCTTCGCTACACTTTCCATCATCAAGGAAGAAAATGACAACCCAATTGACAAGAAGTATCAACCATCCCCCCCAAAAATAATAATAACAATAATAATTTATCAATATTCTAATTCTAATTCTAATTCTAATAAAAAAATGGAGGATAATAGGGCTTAGACGTCGCCAATCATGTTTAAAGGAGAGCTTCGATGTCAATGGGGAGGGAGGGAAAGAGAACGACGACGCTCGATGAGACCCCCTCCCCCCCCCCCCCCCCACGTCGCTCTTAATGAGCACGGATCACACGTGTCATGTTCTAGGCGACAAGTTAGTGCGTCTTCCCCGCTAAATAATGTCAATTGCACCGTTGGGGGATTTGTGTACGTAACGATAAACATCTCTTTAATATCCTATTATTGTGTGTTTTTTTGTCAAAGCAATGAGCTCCACAAGTTAGAAATTCCACAGAGAGAGAGAGAGAGATGGAGAGAGCAGTAGCAGCAGGAGTGGTAATAGTACGCATTTTAGTCGAGAAAGAGAAGGAGTGATTTGACCGATGGAGAGCGGCAGAAGGGTTTTGAAAAGTCGACGCACCTAATCCGCCTGCACCTACCCGTTGTATTTTCGTTTTCCCGGACTTTCAAACGATCCGGCTGATGCGCGACTTCTTTGATTAAGCACGGCGTCGTGAGATCTTGATGCGCGGATAGAGCTCGATGCGTTCAACAGTCGAGAAACTACCCGGATAAAGACCCGACGTCCCCCTTTTCACCGCGCGTGCTTGGAAACGAACTTCCTTTACTTTGACATCTTCGATGTCGATGAACATGTCGAGTCTGCGCAAACCCTTAACCGAGTTCATCGCGAAACCATAGAAGAGGTGGTCCGAATCGAGCCGCAGTTCAGGGTTCGTGTGCTCGCCGCTTGGCTGCTCGAGGCTTATTGTCCTTGGTTCTTCGTGTTACGCTTCTAAAGACAGACGATGCTCGCAAAATATAGCAATGGGGGCTAGGCTAAGCTTGGGTTTGAATCGAACGCCAACTTGCCAAGAGGGGGGGAAGGAGATTCACCCTTCGAATGATGACGTGTCAAATCAAAGCTTTAAAAAAATTTGCATTGGGGGGGGAGGCGACCAAAGGAATGATGATATCCTCTCGTGGCTTTATGGGGAGGCACTTTTGATCTCGGTCGCTTATAATTATTATTATAAATGAGGATTTTTGTCGAGATTAATTCGTTGGTTATTGTCGAGTCGGACATTCGATTTGTCCCCCTAATCCCTCTCATAATTACGGTTTTAACTTTACGTCTTAGTGGGAAATGACAGTCAATTTCATCACACATTGCATCATGGACCTCTCCCCCCGGGGCTAATGAGGCCCCCCTAAATTAGACATTTTCACCACTGTATCGATCCCGGGAGACGTGTCGCGACGGCATTGGAGGTGGGCAGCTCGAAGTCAACCAATGATTCTGCTCTAGTTCCTCCCTCCCCCCTTCTCTTGCTCTCGCTCTCTCACTTGAATTATTTAATTTATATCGACCGTTGGGTTGGCTCCGTCCTCACATTTTGCGAATCCATCATTCCTTAAATGTATTCTTGAAATCATGGCTTGTCACTGTAGATAAATTCGAAAGTTCGAAGGGAAACGTTACCTGATCAGTTCTGAGCCTATGTTACGGGATGCTAATTCAGTTCTGAACTTTTTAATTTTGTCAGTTTGACCTCAAACTTTTGCGCAGAATTCCAATGTTTCGGTCTAGTTATTGTTCGAATTTGCTGATGTTGTGGTTCAGTTATCGTTGGTTGTCTTGTATGACACACCGCCACGTCAGTGATTTTCAATGAAAATTGACCAAGAGAATTATATTGGACTTTCGCACAAATATTTAGGACGGAATTAAAAAATTTAGGACTAAATTGGTATCAGAACAATAGATTCGTGACCGATTGTACAATTTCCCCAGCGTTCGAAACTATAGTTATTGTGATCACTAGTCATCGCATCCTCATTCGTGAGTAAGATAATAAATTTATCATTCCTAAAATGGATGAGATATAAAATCCTCAGGTATCTATTACAAGCCCAAAGTAGAGCTAGAATGTAAAATGGTAAGGCGCTTCAGGACCATTTTCTTTTCTTCGTTTTTTTTACTTTTTTTTGTTGATAATGAGAAAGGATAGGTAAATTGAAACTCGCAAGTACCTTACTAACCTTATAGATTAGGTAAGGTACCGGTCGAAGAAGTCCGGATAAGTAGTTCGATCACGAAATTATTTGCATTCAATGATCCGAGGAATCGAACGTGCGCCGTGCACCAAACCCACGTACACCCGTCCTTCAGCTTCTTCATCGTAACGATCGCGTTCAATACGATCAGCTCAAGCTATAAATCAAACCGTTTGACGGTGCTCGATTATCACCTCATTACTTGAATAGGAGAATGAGCTGTCAAATGAAATCTTGGGAGCTTCTGGAATTGGGAATGCTAATTAATTACATGTCGACCATATACTAATCTCATTAAGCCTAATATTATCTCCACCCCACCCCCCCAAAAAAAATGGAAAAAGCCAAAAGGCAAGAATATCCTTATTTGGTGCAAAAATGGCCGTTGCTATCAAGTCAAAGCTGTGTCCAATTAAGATTAGATTAGGACCCATTAATGGCAGTCACCTGCTAAATCAGCCTCTTAATACTCACTGTCAGTCAATTAATCGAAGGTTCTTTTAGTCTTTTTAGGGCATATTAGACAAAATTTATTAAAAAAAAAGAAAGAGAAAAGGTAAAAGAAAAAAGAAAAACGGTTGTCTCGTTGACCACAGTATGTCCAAATTGGGCTACCTTGGTATGGTCAAGTGGGCTAGGCCCAATCCCTAATTTAATTAAAAGTATAATAGAGTTTGATAAAGCATGTAATAATGTTTGATTTAGTTTCGAGATAGTTGAGACCAGAGCCATACCGTGAAGAACAATTTTGTTTTCGAATCGCTTTTTGCTCGCTCTAGTTTCATAGCTCAACAGCTTTTTTATCTAGGTCAACATTCCATATCAGGCTATCGCTGACTTTTTGCCGCGACATCATAACATGTAGAGCCATTAGGTTATTATGATAAATGAAAAGCGATAGAGGAAAAAAGTTGTCAAGTTAAATGAACTTATAAGGTATCACAATCTAGAGACAAAGTTAGTTGACTTTTCTTTTAATATAAACCTAGGTATTATGAAACCAGTCGTCGAGTCTTTTCTATCATTAAATGTGTTTGTTTTTTAATCTCGTCGTGTCGCGGAAGTAGAGACGGTATGTTCAACAGTTTTTAACGGTTTTCAAACAAAAAAAAAAGATTTTTAACGATTGTTTTGGACTCATAGAAGCAAAGACGGTATCTTCAGCACGTCTTTTCTTTCACTAAACGTGCTTGTTATTGGTTTTGCCGTGTCGCGGAAGCACAAACGATATGTTCAACGGGTTTTAACGGTTTAATTGGACTCGTAGAAGCAAAGACGGTATGTTCAATGGTTTTTAATGGTTGTTTTGCTCGTAAAAGCAAAGACAGTATGTTCAACGGTTGTTTTGCTCTTAAAAGCAAAGACAATATATTCAATGGTTTTTAACGATTATAAAGCAGGATGTTATCTTTTCTGTTTTCTAAGTTAGACGGTTATATATTCGAAGTATTCATAATAGCACCGATAACTATTCTGAAGTACGGTCGACTCGATCTATCGAAACCGAGTATGATATGAAGGTTGTTCCTTCGATATGCAGCCTCAATCTACAATGCCCTATAGTTGCAACACTAGAGCTATTAGGCATTAGCCAACCGAGGTTTAGCTGTCATATATGGACCGACCTTTATAAGGAAATATTATGGTGGATGAGATTATGCCCTATAACTTGCGAATTTGCATCTTATGGAAAATAATTAAGTGGCGACACATTCCTTAAAAAGAAGACATAATGACACAAGGAGTCCCTAAACTTTTGTCCAATGTGTGATGTGGTCCATGAACTTTTAATTTGTTCAATGTAGTCCTTGAATTTTAGCCTAACGTTTAATGTGGTCCCTAAAATTTTAATTTGTTCAATGTGGTCCATGAACTTTTAATTTATTTAATGTTTAATATAGTCACTGAACTATATAAAAATGTTCAATCATATCCCTGAACTTGAATGAATATGTTCAAAGGGAAATATTATCCGGTTAGTTATGAACCTATGTTACGGGATGCCGATTAGTTATTAACTTTTTAATTTTGTCAGTTTAGTCCTAAATTTTTGCGCGGAACTTCAATGTCGCGGTCCAGTTATTGCTGGTCGTCCCATTTGGCACACCATCACGTCAGTAATTTCCAGCGAGAATTGGCTGAAAGGATTACAATGGAATTTTACGCAAATGCTTAGGACTAAATTGGTGAAATTAAAAAGTTTAGAATTGAATTAGCATTCATACGTTATGTTTGGGACCGATTGGACTATTTCCCTTATGTTTTATATTTATGTTGACTCGCATCTCAACTGGCAATTTCTTTTCTAATGACCCCTCGTTGTCCCTTCTCATCTGTGAATATTTGTCATTCCCAAATTGGACTTGATAAATATTCCTAGGTATCTATTTCAAGCCCTAAGTAGAGCTAGAATGTGAAATGGTAAGGCGCTTCAGCAAATTTTTCTTTTCTTTTCCTTTCTTTTTGTTGATAGTGATGAAGGAGAGGTAAATTGAAACTTACGAAGTACCTTACTAACCGTATACATTAGGTAAGGTACCAATTGAAGTCCGGATAAGTAGTTCAAACAGGAAATTATTTGCATTAAATAATGTAAGAAATCGAACGTGCGCCGAACCCACGTACATTCGTCTCCGTACCTCGATCTCCACCAGATCGCCCTTCAACTTTTTCATCGTAACGATCGTGTTCGATACGATTAGCTCAAGCTATAATCGAACTATTTAACCATGCTCAATCGCCTTATTACTTGAATAGCAGAATGAGCTATCAAAGAAATTATGGGAGCTTCTTGAATTGTGAATGCTAATTAATTACATGTCAAACATATCCAAATCTTGTCAAGCCTACATTATCTCCACCCCACCCCCTAAGAAAAAAAAGGGCAAAAGCGAGAATAATGTTTTTTTTTATCTGTCTTACTCTAACTTTTAATTTACTCTCAAACTTTTGCCCTACCTTTTTACAAAATATGAGAGTCATAACCCACACATGAAACTAAACATCTATACTCTTAGTCCCTTCAAAAAGGTAGAGTATCGAATTCTCCGCATCCTCCTTTCCAAATAGGAAGTCAAAGAAGTGTCCAATTAAGATCCCATTAGGACCCATTAATGGCATTAGGGCCAATTAGACAAAATTTAATAAAAAAAGAAAAAAGAAAAAGTGTTGTCTCGTTTACCATAGTATGTCCAAATTGAGCCACCTTGGCATGGTTAAGGTGGGCTAGGCCCAATTTCTAATTTAATATAAGTTATAATAAATTTTAATAAAACATGTAATAATGTTTGATTTTACGATTTGATTTAGTTTCGAAATAGTTGACACCCGAACCATACCATGAAAAATGATTTAGTTTTTGAATCGCTTTTTGCTCACTTTAGTTGCATGACTCAACGGCTTTCGTATCTAGACTTGCATTGACATTCCATATCAGACTACTACTAACTTGTCACCGCGATATCATACCATGTAACACATCAGGTTATTATGGTAAATGAAAAGCGATAGAGGAAAAAAGCTGTTAAGTGAACTTTTAAGGTATTGCAATTTAGCGACAAAGTTAGTTGACTTTTTAATATAAACCTAGCTATTACAAAATCGGTTGCCGATCATTAAATGTGCTTGTTAATCTCACCATGTCGCTGAAGCAAAGACGGTATGTTCAACGGTTTTCAACCAAAAAAAAAAAAGATTTTTTAACGGTTGTTTTGGACTCGTCGAAGCAAAGACAATATATTTAGCATGTCTTTTCTTTCATTTAATGTGTTTGTTATTGGTTTTGCCGTGTCGCAGAAGCACAAATGATATGTTCAACGGTTTTTAACGGTTGTTTTGGACTCATAGAAGTAAAGATGGTATGTTTAATGGTTGTTTTGGACTCATAGTTCTTTAAGCCGAGTGATTGCGTAATGCATAGCAATCGAAACTAAACCATAAAGTCGTCTTTTCCCTTTCCGAGTCAGACGGTTATGAATTTGAAGTATTCAAAGTAGCACCGGTGACTATTCAGAAGCACGATCAACTCGATTTATCAAAATTAAGTATGATACGAAGGTCGTTCCTCCAGTATTCAGCCTCAATCTACAATGCCCCTATAGCTGCAATTCTAGAGCCATTAAGCATTTAGACAACCGAGATTTAGCTGTCATATATGGACCGACCTTTATAATGAAATAATTTGATGGATAAGATTAAGCCCTATAGCTTGCAAATTTGCATCTTATGGTAATAATTCAAATTTCAACAGATTCAATAAAAAGAAGGGATAATGACACAAATAGTCCATGAATTTTGGCTCAATATACAATATGATCTCTAAACTTTTAATTTGTTCAATGTAATTCCTAAACTTTAGTCTAATGGTTAATGTGATCCCTGAAATTTGAATTTGTTTCATGTGATCCTTGAACTTTTAATTTGTTCAATGTCGTCTTTGAATTATATGAAAATGTTCAATATAGTCCTTGAACTCGAATTAATGGTAGGATTGACTATATTGAATATTTTCATATACTTCATGGACTAAATTGAGCATGTACCAAATGTTCAGGAACGGTACTGAACAAATTAAAAATTCAGGGACTATATCGACCAAATTAAAAGTTCAGGAATCACATTACAAATTGAGTTAAAGTTCAGAGACTGTTTTGTGTCATTTTCCCTGAAAAGAACTTGCAACGACTACGCGCAAGAACATCGGAATGAAGAACACGAGAGGCCCTTCGACTCATCGTCCTTCACATGCATGGCACGGAAACAGAGTCTCCAGGAGAGAAAGATCAACCGTATGTCCAAATTGGCCCACTCGTTGCGGGCCGGTCCGAATCACGCCAATGCCAGGTTAACATGGACTTTTGCTAAGCTACAACTTGCCAATACCATCTATTTGCTCTTTCACCTTTGTTATTTACCTTTATCTAGCGGCAAAAATTTGGAGGATTCCAGCAATTATTTCCAAAGAATGCGCTAAATGCAGTTTAGAAGCAGATAGGAATTGAATAGATTGGGGATTGGGGCTAGCCCACTTAACCATACCAAGGCGGCCCAATTTAGATATACTATGGTAAGTGAGACAGCATTGTTTTATTAAATTTTATTTTGTCTAGTTGGCCCTAAGAGGATTAATCTCTTGTGTACATTACTAAAAGAACCTTCTATTAAACAAGGGTCGGCTCGAAAGTACGGTATTAACTAAAAGCACGAGATGAAGGCACGATGCATCCGAACGTTTCCACAAGGATCATGTTTTTCGTTGCATGAATGTAGAGAAGTTCTCCTTTGTCTTTGCTTCCGTGGTCGGGGACGGGACAGGTGGTGACTTTGAATGGTAAAGAGTAAAAAGTAAGAACGGCGTTCCTTTAAAGAGCCTATAAACTTTGATCCAATGTATAATTTCGTCCCTGAATTTTCAATTTGTTTAATGTGATGCTTCAACTTCAACCAAATGTGTAATGTCGTCTCTGAACTTCTAATCTGTTCAATATGGTCCCTAAATTTTTGATATATGTTCAATTCAGTCCCGAAAAATATTATCATTCCATTAGTTCAAGTTCAGGGGCAACATTAAACACTTTGATCTAGTCCAAGGGACTAAATTGAACAAGTGCCAAAAGTTCAGGGATCGCATTGAAAAAATTAAAAGTTCAGGGACGATATTGCACATTATGCTAAAATTCAGGGATCATATTGAATATATTGAAAGTCGAGGGACGAGATTGCACATTGACCCTAAGTTCGAGGACCATATGAGTAATTGATGCCTTCCTTTTAAGGTTTCATAACCGCCTAAACTATCCTCGCGCGATGCTGGATTGGGATTGTGATTCAAGTCTCTTTTTGGCTTTCGACCCATTTGGGTAGGTAATTAATGGCTGAATGCAAAGGAAAGGGTATTACCGAAAAGGTCGCAGCACTTGGCTTCGCAGAGAAGACATTTAGAAAAAATGAGTGCCAAGACACCAATAATTAACCTAATTAAAAAGTAAAAAAGACAATTATCTTTCCAAAGAAATTTCGAAGAATAATAGTAAAAGTCGTATAATTTCTGTGAAATTGCTGCTTCAGATGTTGAATTATTTTTTTTTGTTGTTTTGAAATTTTAGGGATATTATTTTATCGAAGCTTAAATAAGAGCCTAAAGAGGGAATTCTCAACATTCTCAAGAATAAAACTGGAAAGGGCCAAGCTAGCGTCTTAAGTCGCCCCGGCCAATCAAGAACTCCTCTCTCCTCTCTCTCTCTCTCTCTCTCTCTCTCTCTCTCTCTCCTCCCCTTTCTCTCTCAGTTCAGACCTCGCAGCAGCAGCAGCAGCAGCAGCAGCAGCCATGGTCGGTCCTCCTTCCCAAGCTTCAGGAACCGGAAGCAGCCCCCCAAACCTTTCTCCTTCTTCGTCTTCGTTGTCTTCCGCCGCTTCTTCGAGTACCCCGAAGGCCGTCATCGACAACCTCTGCACCCATGTGGCCGACACCACCCTCACCAGCGACGACGTCCAGCACGACCACGGCCCCTCCATGCAAAGCCAGGACACTGCCAAACCGGTGCAGGCTCGACCCCCCGTGACCCGCCGTTCTCCCGCCCTCCCGCCTCTCCTCTCCCTCGCGGCGGCGGCTGGCGACAGCCCCATGGAACTGTGCCCGAGCGATGGCGTCGGGGGCGGCTTGCTGCTGCCACTGGAGGGGGCGGAGGACGAGTGCAAGACGCCCAGGGGCGAGGAGTACAGGATCCCGGAGCTGCTGACGTGCCCGCCGGCGCCGAAGCGGAGCCGCAGGCACTGGTCGGAGAGGCGGGCGTGCGCCGCGGGGAGGGAGGATGGGGAGGAGGAGGAGGAGGAGGAGGAGGAGGACGGGGAGGAGTCCGTGGATTCTTCGGAAGTGGAGGAGGCGCTCAAGAAGATGCGCTAAAGGAATAACGATGGAGCAGCCATTCCGGATCTCTCTTTAGGGTTTTTCTTCTTTACAGATAAACGGAACCGTAGCCTGCGTGATAAGGATTCAAGGGGTTTGTTTGATCTTTCTCTCGGGAGACTTGTGTGTGCGCGTGTGTTTTCGTTCCATGCATGTGGAGGACGATGAGCCGAAGGTCCTCTCGCGTTCTTCGTTCAGGCGTCCTTCGCGCGCGGTCGTGGCAAACTTCTCTTTTAAGGAATGTGTCGAAACTTTGAATTATTTACCATAAGATGCAAATTTGCATGCTATAGGGCTTAATCTTATCCACCGTTCTATTTCCTTATAAGGGTCGGTCCATATATGACAGCTGAATCTCGGTTGGCTCAATGCCCTTATGGCTCTAGACTTGCGACTCTAGGGCACCGTGGATCGAGGCTGAGTACTGGAGGGACGACCTTTGTATCATGCTCGGTTTCGATAGATCGAGTCGATCGTGGTTCGGAATGGTCGCCGGTGCTGTTCCGAATGCTTCTTGTTCGTAACCGTCGGGGGCTCGAAAGAGGAAGAGACGACTTTATGGTTTAGTTTTCGATCGTTGTGCGTTGCGCAATTATTCGGCTTAAAGATCCACGAGTCCAAAACAACCGTTAAAAAAACCGTTAGAACATATCGTCTTTGCTTCTACGATTCAAAATCCAAAACAACCGTTAAAAACTATTGAATATACTGTTTTTGCTTCCGCAACGTGGCGAAACAAAAAACGACCACATTTAATAAAGAAAAAGACGGCGTTCAAAATATTATCTTTGCTTCTACGGTTCCAAAACGACCGTTAAAAATTGCTGAACGGTGTCTTTGCTTCCGCGACACGGCGAAACAAAAAAACAAGCACATTTAATAAAAGAAAAGTCAACTAATTTTGTTGCTAGATTGCAATTCCTTATAAGTTCATTTAACAACTTTTTTCCTCTACCGCTTTTCATTTACTATAATGATACTTTATTCGTTACGATGTCGTGGCGACAAGTCAGTAATAGGATGATATGGAATATCAATGCAAGTTTAGATATAAAACACATTCAGCCGTGCAATTAGATAATCGCTATAAATCGATATGGCTCGGATGTCAACTATTTCGAAAGTAAATCAAACCGTAAAATCATACATTATTACATGTTTTATTAAATTTTATTATAATTTATATTTGAATAACAAGTAGCCTATTTTTAAAAAAATTGAAATAGGTTGAACTATTTTTGACCAAAAAAAAAAAGAGTAGGCTGAACTTTCATTCCGTACAATATGTGAATTTTTTTAATTTGAAACATAAAGTGTTGTTTTGATTCTTTTCCTTTTATTCAAATGAATTGCTTTTGAGAGCAAACACGAGCGCACGCGAGACGACGACGCTGCGCCCTGCGGATCGTGTGGGAGCTCCGTCGATCGAACCAGAAGATGGATGGCGGCGGCGACTCCCTAGCCCAATTCATACGCCGGGAAGTCCCCGACTGGGACGATGAAGTGGTGGCGGCGGCGCGGTTCAAGGCCTTCAGCGGCCAGAGGTCCGACTGGGAGCCCAGGTACCGGTTCTGGAGGGACTTGATTCTCCGGATCGCTCGCCGCTTCGGCCTCCTCATCGTCGACCCTTCTCAGGTTTCTTTCGATTACGTCTATTGGGTTGTCTAGTTTGGGGGAAAAATCGCATCTTGCGATGCTCCTCCATGTGGGTTTTCTCTCTTTTGGTTGGGGGGGGGGGAATTGCTGGACTGGAATTGATGCGTCCCTTTGTTTGTTCAAGGTGACGAAGGAATGGTTTAACCGCGGCGGTTTGACTCCTCTGTGCATCGATCATGTTCTGGTAAGCTTACTGGTGATGGTTTGCTTTGTGGCATAGCTATGGTGCTCCATGATATGGCTTTCGTGAACGCCGGCTATCGGTTTGGTATCGTGCTACTCCGAGCCATCAATCGAATAGTTTATGGAATTGCTGAACCAATTTGGGAAATTTCCGATGCAAGCATTCTAGTTTTGCTGGGACTTATTAGGCATTGAGTTGCTTTAGTGAAATTATGCTCGATACTTAGTGTATTGTGGCCCAGATGCTGGGGGCAATTATGCTGTTGTGCTTCGCTTTAGTAGATTCAGCATGGGTTCCTGCATCTTCTGCGGTGTGCCTTTTGGAATTTTTTTTGGGATAGAGTTACTAACTACTTGTCCCCGTGAGCTTGTGGGTTGTCTTTATTCTTCATTTTTCAGTCTTTGATGTATGATGAAGGTGATATTCTCCGAAAAGCTGATCTTGGAGACCCAAGTAGCGGACGGCTTTCCCAGATTTTGAGGAAAGTAAGACTTTTGGTGGTTAGACCGTCGAGTAGCGAAGCATTACTGGAAGATAGTGTCATTCTTGCAGCTCTCCTCAAGGTGTGTATGTTGACAGCCACTTTTAAAAAACCTTAAGCACAGTTTTGGTCTATGAGATCTGTCTTGTTGAAATTGCATTTTGCGGGATGGAGCGGAGGGGAGGTTTTTTTGCTTTGGAGTGTATTCAGTCACACATCTTTTCTTTGTAAAGGAATTTATACTGTAGATCGATATTTTTTATGCCTTTATTTGTTTTTCATAATCCACAAGAACCTGAATCTGCTACAAGAACCTGAATCTGCTATTAGTTACTTTCACCTGACAACTACAGAATAGGCAGTGGTCTTCATAAAGCGATCTTGTGACGGAATCTCAAATATGTCACGTGCTGGTTATCTCATTTTTCTAGGAGAAAGCATGCGAAGTTGTCAATGTCTTATCTGAGAGCAGTTGGACATCTTCATGCATTGTAACAAGGAGAAGGTTCGGGGAGATTTGTGGAGGACCTGATGAAGAATCTATCATTTTGAGCTATTTGTCAGGATGCAGAAAAGCACAA
This sequence comes from Syzygium malaccense, assembly GCA_031216405.1. NCBI lineage: Eukaryota > Viridiplantae > Streptophyta > Magnoliopsida > Myrtales > Myrtaceae > Syzygium > Syzygium malaccense. The sequence goes on from CM062253.1 coordinate 19,644,999, forward strand.
TACTTGTCCATTCGCAAGAAGGAACATATAGAGGTATTCTATGTCTTATCCTTTTTATTTCTCTACCATTACTGATTGTGTTTCCCTGATAGCCCTTGGCATGGTTAATTACTGAACTTTTTAGAGGGTAGAACAGGATATGTTTTTGTCTCGGTGCCATCCATAAAGTCTATAGAGGTACCGACATTGAATTTAGTTTTTTAAGGTACAAATGAAGGGAAATTGTGTTATTTCTTATCAAGTCGGCCTTTAATCTTTTAAATACCTTCACTACAAGCTACCTTGCCGGTGTCTGAGTTTTGATCAACAAAGACAAGAAGGAAGAATTGTTATCTCAAATGATTGTTATGTTGATGTCGCGCTTCTTGCAGGGTTAATTATGTTTTATGAGTTTCCACTTTGCAGGGTGTTAAAGTTTCTCTTACGGCCGCTGCAGTTTCCACTATCACAAGTCTAGATCATGACGTTTTGCACTTAATTTGGACGACGGAAAAGCTTCAACAACAACTCGACTTGATTGATCGACGCTATGAGAAGTAATTACTCCTGTATTGTGTCTAGTTGAAATGTTGAATAATCTCATATATTTTCATGCTCACCAAGTAAATGTTGGAGTAAACTCTAAGTATCTGAACTGATGCGTGACTGGCATCATTTAAATACATGGAACGTGAACATTTTTCATTTGCATTCCTATTATAGGAGCTTGCTCTATGTGCAACTCATTAATGTTTCTGTAACTTAATGTTATTTTCTGATATCTATTTGCAGGACCAGAAGTTTAGCTGCCGCTTCTCTGAAAGCTGGAAACAAGAAAGTTGCGCTCAGGTATGCAAGGGAGTTGAAGCTGGCCTCTGAGAGCAGAGAAAAATGTGCAACACTCTTGAACAGAGTGGAGGAAGTTCTTCAGATTATTTCTGATGCTGAATCTACAAAAAAGGTATCTGAATATTTAGGTGATGCCGAACCATTGACTAATATCGAGGATATATGCAGATCATCCTGCTTCCTTAATATTTAGGTGATTCTAAAAATACTAACTTGTAATAGCTGATTATAGGTTTCAGAAGCGATCCAGATTGGAGCTCGGGCAATTAAGGAAAACAAGATCAGTGTAGGGGAAGTTGAACTTTGTCTGGAAGAAATTGATGAGAGCATTGATTTCCAAAAGCAAGTTGAAAGGGCTCTAGGTATATGATATCCCTTTTCCCACTTATGGTCTGTGTCTTTTCAAGTTTTGCTTTTCTGACTCGTCTTCTTTCCTGCTCACAGAATCAACATCATCTGGCAGATTTGAGGATGAGGATGTCGCCGATGAGTTTAGGAAGTTAGAGTTGGAAGTTGGGAAAGAACACTCTCAGATAGGTGATCAGATAGATAATGCTGCAAAAGAAGCAGGGGAATTGGAATCTGTGGCCTCTCTAAGTGATGCCTTTTCGAATCTAAAACTTGCAGTTGGTGCATCCGAGGAACCTGGCCACGATGGTGCACCTCGAGCAAGTGAGGAGGAACATAAATATTCAAAGTTTGAAGCTGAAGCTGCTTAGCGCGAATGCTTACAGAGATTTCATCAATGATAAATTTGCAAGATGTTTCGGCTCACTTGATGGTGACCTGAGATTTTTGTAATTATTCTCTTTAGCGCAATGCATTTGGTCTGACATTCGATAGTAACTTGAAATGTGGAACGGTGTAATATGATATACAGTTTCTCTGATAATGTACCTTCATGTATATGGGGCAACTTGGATGTGTCTTAAGCAATGTACCGTATGCAGCTCCATTATGACGATGTATAGCAAAGATCTGTAGCTTTTGATTGTTTTCCTTTTCGGGAAGAGCTATTGTTTACATGAAAGTTTTCCTTCTGTCAGACCGTTAAACAAGCTAACCGGTAGACAGCTCCATTTTTTGCAGTCCAGTACAATGCACGAGTGGTGAATGATCATTTTGGAAAAAGAATGCTGTCAATGCTACTTTTTTGAAATTCTCCCCTCCTCCATACTCCAAAGTAGGCATCCTCATTGGGAACAAAATTGGCAGAGTCTTGCTTTTGACAGACCTCTTATTTCCCGCATGTACAATGTTGCTTAGAGGGAATCAAGACATTGTCCACAGGGTAAATGCCTATTGAACAAGTATTTACTGGCACGCACGATATGACCTCCAGCTTCTCAGAATTCCTTGTTCTGGATTACATCGCAATTGCCAGATCGGGCTGCAGATTCCCCATGTTCAACTGCAGTGGTTGTTCCAGAAACATCCGCAGCTGAAACTGGTCGCGTTAGGGTCGGAATGAAAGGCAAATATGGAATTGGCTGGACTCCAAACATAGGTATGCCGGTTCCATTACTTCGAGGCAAAGTGGGGGCTCCAGAGATAGGCGGGATTGGGAACTGAAATGTGCTGCAATCAGCTCCTGCGCCTATTCTCATACCCATTCCTAGTGGGAATTGACTCATATGCGGTGTGTGCATATTATGGACGCCTGTGGGAAACATCATCGGAGACATGAAAAGCGGCGACCTAGTCGACATAATCTGCATCAAGTTACAGGTTCAGGATATATCGTTGCTCGTGTTATTTCTAATGCATTAGCATGCAGCGTCAGAAGAATTCCTTTTTACCTGTAATTGATGCTGAAGGGTCTTTAGATGGTCGATCACCTCATCCAGAACTGAAGCTTTTTTCACCTTATTTTCAGAGAAAGAAAGAATGAGCTGGAAGGAAGACGTGCACAGTGATCATCAAGTATTGCTAAGAGCTACAGTTCCTTTGTTATGCAGGGGGATCATGTGGTAGGTTGCTTTATTTTATTCATCCGAATCGAAATTAATACCAACCTTGTCACAATTTGGCAGAAGTTCCTGCAAGGCGCGCAATCTCTTATTGATTCTGTCTCTGCGTCTCTGTTATAACATGCGACGGTTAGATCATTTATTGGTTTGCTCTATTAATTCTATGCGTTCACGGTACCTACTCTTTCTGATAGATTGTGAATTGTTGCTCTGCTTCGAGTCCGTACTTTTCGCTTCACCTCTTCTGTTTCATCATCATCATCCTCATCCTGCATCAAAATGGCAATTGAATATCACGGTCACATAAGTTGTGTGGGATGGTCGGAGAAACACACATGAAGGAGAGAGAATTCCAGTTGCGTCACTTACATCACCTGGATATATCGATTCGGAGTCTTCGTGCTTCCTCTTCAATGTACCTACTGGATAGTTGGAGGCTTCTCGCGAGCACACAGAAGAAGATGCAACAGGTGTTGGGTCACAAGGTCGTCGCTCACCGGGCATTGTTTTATCTATAGCCGTCGCTGCTATGGTCGACAACGGATCCCGGCATTGATCTTTAGATTTTCTGTTTCTAAGGGAATTGTCTTTTCCGCCGAGGACTACAGAGTGTTCATCAGGAAAAGCCTTTCCTGAAGTCTTATCATCTGTGAACATTGGCTTCGCCTTATCATCCACTAAATCCGCTCGTCTTCCATTTCCTGAAGTCTTATCATCTGTGAACATTGGCTTCGCCTTATCATCCACTAAATCGGCTCGTCTTCCAAAAGCCGCTGCCGGCTCAGTCAATGGCACCTCTCGGGCATCTCCGATGCCTGATCTCTTGTCAGTTTCTGTCTCCGCGCGGGGGAGATCTTCAACGGTTGGTAATCTCATTGGCAATTCGGTTGTCTCTCTATTCTTAGCCCCGACGACGACAGACGGCCGTAAGAAGAGGGAAAAGTTCGTGTTTTTGGGCTTGCGGAGAGAATTTGACTCCCTCAACACCATCGCCTTGGGCGAGTAGTGATTGACCGACCACATATGGGGGTTTCGACATAATCCTGATCCCACCAACTGAGCCGAATCTTGGCCTTGCTGCATGGGAGACTGATACGGCCAACGGTGACCGTCGTCGCAAGTCTTGGTAGGGGGAGAGGATTTCCCGATGAACAAGGACTCGTTTCTTGATGACACTGGATGATCTGCATCTCCATGTTTGGGAGCAGCGTCCAACACATATGTCCGATTCTTATCATCGGGAGAAGTTACTACATCATCATCATGAGCATTGCCTTGAGCAGAAGAGTCCATGCCATTGTGGTGTGCAACGCCCCGAATATAGAAGTCACCAGGGAAGGGATTTTTCACTTTGCCGTCAGGAGCTTTGTAAGCCACTTTGCCGTCATTAGAGCGGCTGGAGACGACGCGTCTGCTAGGCGGAGTGCTTCCTCTCATCACAATCCCGCCATTTTCCCACACCAGCTCCACAAACTCATGGTCAGGCCTGCACAGCCTCATGAACCACGAAAATTAAATCAAGAGCGCTATGGAAAGAAAAAGGAGGAGAGCATCTTGATCAAGGCGTGAAGATGGGTCGCGACGTCTCAAGAACACGAAGCAACTCACATGGAAGCAGCTGCTAGGTTTGCTAAAACCCTCGTCCCGGTCAACGTCGATCTTCCTTGATGGCCTCTGTATTCCTCCTGCATCTGCGTGCGAAAGGAAAGAGGAGGAGAGATGCCAACTGGAGGCAGAGGCTGCGGTCGATGATGGTTCCGAGCAACTCGCCAGTCACTCCACACAACACCAAACGCAAGGAAGGGAAGAGAAGGTGTCCACGGGGCTGGAAGATACTGAAGCGAGCCTATCAGGATTTAATATATGGTGGCAAGCAGTGAAGCGTGAGCGTGAGCGTGACATACCACTTAGGGTTTGAGTTGGTCCCCACACGCGGATGCTACAAACCAAAAGACACTCCCCGTTTCCATCCAAATCCAATGTCCCCCCTGATACTTTGGAGGTGGGGGGCTGGATCGGGAGCTTCAAACTTTTAATCCTCCCACTTCATTTCTGGGGCCCATCTCCCACCCATCTGTGTGATCTGAGGATGCACGTAACCCCACCTCTTTGATTTCAACAGCGTGTCTCTCTGTTCACTCCTCTTGAGAAATCTTTACCAGTTTCTTGGTTGGTGGAGATATTGGACGCTTTGGATTCAACGTGCCTTTGTCAACATGCGGTGCAAACCCAACCCGAGTAGCATTAATGTCCACTCACTTTGGAGGTGGGGTGGGTTCTTGAAAGAAATTTGGATACTTGATGGCCAGAAACAAATCAAAGCGGATATCAGTTGGTGCTGGACGTAAGCCATCACTGCATATCTTTGGAGATTCATTCCGGGTTTAATGAGGCGGGAACCTGTTCCATCCAAGAGATCACTTTCCATCTCCCTCGCCACGTTCGAGCAGCACCAGACCAGAAGAGAAGAAGTGACATGAAAGTTGGGGGGGGAGGGGGGGGGGAGTGGCCGTCGCTTTCGGGGTTTCATTTTCCTCCAGATGTGATGAATCATGATAATGTCGCCCTCCCACGTTGCCGTGCGCTGGCGAAGGAACCCCCACGATCCTGCGACACGGAACGAACCTCAAAGGCGCGCAAAACGACAAACCGGAGTTTCGGAAGGACTGCGATGAGAAAAGGCCCCACGTGGAGGGCGATGGATAAGGGGTGGGGGGAGGTGGTGGCAGCGGGACGTTGCGTGGGGGCGGCGTCGGCCTGTCAGATCGGTCGCTGGAGGAAAAAGCTCCGTGGTAGTGGTGGTGGTGGTGGGGAGAGCAAAAGGTAGGGGTATGGGGGGGGGTGTCCTTCACGTGATCCGGGCGTGGTCCACGTGACCGTGTTTTTGCTCCGTCTCCTCCTCCTCCTACGGGGCTTGTCCTGCCCGAACAGTACACTTGTACGATGCTGCTGCTGCCAGAGAGAGAGAGAGAGAGAGAGAGAGAGAGAGTGACGAAGCGAAACCTGGCCAATCATAATTGCATCCCCACCGTCGGATTAGATGGCGATGTTCCGTCGCGGGGGCCCCGCCGCAGTGACATCCTCGTTCGATTGACCGCTCGTTCGATGACGGTGATGAAGATGTGTCTCGTCGATGGCAATGAGGGAAAAACCCCCCGACAGCACCAAATGCGCGGAGCTTTCTTGGGGCCCACCAACCTGTGTTTTATTTTTCCCCTCCTCGGGGCCCACCGACCTATATCAGAGGACGACACGTGATATCACGAAAAATCTTAATGAGGTCGAGCCTCGCCAGCGACGATGAGGACGACCTCTGGCCGGCAATTGGCGACGTCGAACCTCGCCAAGGGTGGGGCAAGGCCGACCTCGCCGATTGTCGGTGAGGTCGACCCAGCCCTCGCTAGGGGTGGGCAAGGCCGATCTCGCCAGTTGCTGGTGAGGGGTCATCCTCGCCGTCGCTGGCGAAGTCAGCCTAGCCCAGAAGCAGCGAGGTCGAGCCTCGCCAGCGACGGCAAGGACAACCCCTTGCTAGGGATGGGGCAAGGCTGACTTTGCCAGTTGCCGGCGAGGTCGGCCTTGCCCAACAACGGCGAGGTTGGCCTCGCCAGCGGCCGGTGGGACCGACCTTGTCGACCCCGCGAAGATAAAGAAGAAAAATAAAAGAAACAAAAAATATAAAAATTCGAAAAAATAATAGTAAAAAATTAGTTCGGGGTAAAATTGTCATAGATATACTGGTTTGGAGTTTTTGATAATAAAAAAAATAGTTCGCTGTAAAATTGTCATAGATGTACCAGTTTGAGATTTTTTGTGGTTAAAAAAATAGTTTGGGGTAAATCTATCACAGGTGTACGAGTTTATGGTTTTTCATGGTACTAACCCTAATTTTTTAAATATTTTTTTCAGAATTTTTTTTATTATTTTTTTTAAATTTACTCCTTTTTCTTTTCTTTCTTTTTTTTTCCTTTTCTTTACACTGTGGGCCAACAACTCTCGTTGGTCACAGGTAAGGACTGCTAAGTCGTCACCCAAATCCAAGCGAGGGCCTTCGCACCCTCGTCAGCCATAGACGAGGGTGCGGAGGCCCTTGCTCATTGTGGGTGAGGGCATAGTGGCCCTCGCCCAAACTAGCCTGTGGCTGGCGTTGGTTGGCCGGTGAGGGTAAAAGAAAAAAAAAGAAAAAAGGTATTTAAAAATTATAAATTTTATCCACATTAATGCCGACCATGTCACGTGGAATCGTTAGTGTCTAAGTTAATAATTTCCAACTTAAATTAACCGGATAAACTGTTAGTACCAATATAATATATTTATAACTTTTTTGGCACTTTCCCGTTTCTTTGGTGATTGATGAGCAGTTTTTTACAATCTTGAGAAAGAGAGAGGACCAAGTAGGGGAGTACTTAAAGGTCGGGAGCTCCACGTGTCGATCACTAAGTGGTGTGAGACTACGCCAAAGTAGTAGAACAGGACTAACTTTACTATCGAACATTGGGGAAACCAATACCCTTTAGGCTAAAATTGTTTGCATTTCTAAAAAAACTTTTCCTAAATGCTTTCCGAAACGCATATGTGCATTCAAAGTTCATTTACACATGGTGGCATTCGCGCTCTCTCTCGACACTACTTCTAAAATAAAAACTCGTGTATTATCGTAATCACTTAGCATGCGAGTCGGCAAGACCAAGATAGAACGCGTTTGATGAGGTTAGTAGAGTATTCCAACGATTTAGAATATTTATTGTAAGCCCCAAAAGAAAAGACCAATCAAATTGAGATTCATCGCTAACGAAGTGCTGAGTGTGAATCACGACCTATATATATCCTAAGTCGAATTTGAGCCAGATAGGCAAGAAATTAAGGAAGAGTTCACCGATTGTCCGATCGTGATGAAGTAACTATTGCACTGCCCTTCAACTAAATATTTCATGATTGAACTTCAACATGTGCACCCCCTTCCAGCCCGATTGGCATGACTACGGCACAAACCTACATGCAACTTGAACCCCGATCGCATTTGAAGTCCTGATCTGACTCAAAACGACACAAACCTGAAACTTAATCGGAATATGTAATAAAATTGAGTGAATTAGGATTCATGTAATTCATGGAAATTTCCTAATTTCTTTTTTGCTGGTGTTCTTTTTCGTCTTTGAAAGAAAGGGGTATTTCTTATCGTTATGGAAGCATTCTCTGCTGAAAACAAAGCCTGCTATTTCGTTTAATAAGTCGATAAGTATAAACCATAGCTTTGTTCCATTCATATGGGAAACGGTCCAACTCCAAAAGCCCAATCTGGTGATGCTAATTGCCATGCCCATTTAGGGGCCAGCTCTTCTCGATTTTCATTCCAGGGCTGATTCCCTAAGAAAAATCCTCCACTTTAGACCCAATTTTAATGGGAAAAGTGCATTAAAAATCTTAAAACTTGTTACGGAAGCGCAATTGAGTTTTCAAACTATCAAAAAGTGCAATCAAATCAAAAAACTTGTCAAGTTAAATAGAGTTAATGAAAGGACTTGATTTCCTCAACTTGACAAATTTTAAGATTTGATTGTACTTTTTGAAAGTTTTAGGACTCAATTATATTTTCGTGACAAGTTTTAGAACTCGATTGTACTTTTTGAAAATTTTAAAACTCAATTGTACTTTCATGACAAATTTTTAGAATTTTCAACGTACTTATCATTTCTTTATGTCCCGAACTCTATTCCCAAATCTACCTATGCGCCCAAAAATCGCCTTTGGCTTCTTCAAAATTACCAACATCATAAGGTTATTGTTATTTCATATGAAGGTGAGGGTATTGACAAACATGTAGGTTCTAATAATGAATCTCTAATTAACCCATATTCGATAATTTTGAAAAAATTAATGGTGATTTTTTAACGTGTAGGCAGATTTGAGATTAGAGCGAAAGTTTGGAATTTTTCTTTAGGCAAAAGAAAAGTTCGAGGCAAAATTGGGATCGAACCTTAACTTGGGGTATTTTAGGAAATTGAGCCTTGGTTCGGTCATGATTTCTCTGGTTAGTCATTAGAAATTTTTTGTTGTTGGTGGGCTCGGACATTAGACTTGTATCCAAACTTGAATTTAATGAATTATGTCTCCATCCATCACGGTGGATAGAATTAATAACAGCTAAAAGATGGAATCAGACCAGGGACAAAAAGATCAGGACCAAGTAGAATCCAAATCGTGATGCAAACTTTGTCAGCTCCCATGCAGCTCAATTCTCTTGGAATTTACCATTTGTCCCGACAAGGACCATTCCGCAAATTTTATTCTAAGACACGACACCATGGTTCCTAATTAACTGCAATCTTCATCATCTTTTCAATCTTCTTTTTGTTTTTTTCTTGACTAGAAGGGCTTTTGATTTTGGCAATCCAAGTTGGGTCCGGTGTCCACCCCGAACAGCTTGGCGTATCTCTGGAAGAAGCCGATCCGGTTGTTGACCCTCGCGTCGCCGGGGATGCCGCACTCGAGGCCGCCGTTGATTATGTTGGTGACGAGCCCAAACCCGGCTGTCCAGTTCGCTGCGAGGTCGGCCTTGGATGGCCGGTACTTCCCGACCATGACGGCGTGGCAGGAGGGCTTGGGCTTCCTCTCCGTCGTCCAGAACCACAGCGCCGTCTTGAATGCGACCAGCGAGTTGTTGGACACCGTCTCTGGGTTCCTCAGGCCGTCGAAGCCGAGCGCTTTCCCGGCCGGTCCGTAGTTGAAGTTCCTGCCACGTGGCAAATCCTTGTTATCTTTAACTACACGAATGCAGCACAACTCTTCGCCAATGCTCGCTATTCCAATGACCAGAGCTTCCTAAATTTTGACGATATGTATGAGATATAGTTATGGAGGGTCGGGGTTCTTACCAAGATAGTTGGATGGGTCCTCTTCCTTTGTAAGACTTGCCCGGATAACAGGGCCATTCCTTGTTGCTCGGATCGCAGTAGTCGCTCTGCGGGCTCACCTCCTCCTTGAAGCACAACCCCCACGCATACGGTCCGTCCGGCGCCGTCGCCCACCCGCCGGTCGTCTCGTGTGACACCTGGGCAAGGAAGGCTGCGATCTCGCGCTTGCGCGTGCTCACACTCCCAGTGTGGCCAAACTTCGGGAAGCAGCTTGCGGCTCGCACGAACGAGTCGTAAGTGTAGAAGTCCTTGGCTGGGCACGCACTATCGTCCTTGTGAAGGAAGATGCCGTCGAAGAGCTGTTCAGGGATCAGGGAGGTGATGGACGCCTCACCGCGCGCCTCGCTCACCGGCAGGGATAGGGCTAAGAGAGCGGAAGCAAGGGCGAGTAAGAGAAAGACGAGGGATCTAGCCATGGCTCGCTGGGGTTTTGTCCCAGTATAATGCTTGTGATGGGTGAAGGTAAGGCTTATTTATCATGCCAATGTCAGAGAGAGGGAGAGTGATGTGCACCATGTGCTTGCTAAGTCAGTGGTCAAACACTTTGACTCTGCTGCGATCATTGAATTGGCCAATACTTGGCCAATGGCCATTGAATGACAACTCTCTTATGACCAGACATATGATCCAAGAACCTAAGCCGTAGCCTCGGCCATATCTGCATATTTTAATTAATCTCCAGTCGTTGTTTATGCCATAATACATATAAATACGTCCAATCCTACGCCTGCCATCGTTGCAGCGAACGACGTTAACTTCGCGTATTTCCTATTTCACATGCATTCACAAGGAGGAAGGGAAAACGGAAAAGGGTGAGCGTCACATGCAGTCTTTCTCGAGAACGCGGAAAAACTCTAAAGAGATGTCAGAGTCGACTGTAGTTAGTTTAATTCTATATTGATATATTCATGTTGGAAAAACAAAATTTGAAATTGATGTTAAAATATGTCTCGAAGGATTAGATAATAGTTATAGACCCTTTATATAACTAGAACAATTAAAAACTATCTTGAAAACAAGCAACAGTAAGTAAATATTAATTTCCTCGATAATAATTTTCAAGACTTCAAGTCTCTAGATAATAATTATAAGAATCTAATTCACGAGATGAGTTTGGATTACGAAAATCCTTTTTTTATTTCCAACAGCATCCCTTAAACCGAGCTCATCTTGACCATGCCGATCATTCTCTTGAGTTGAAGAAAGGAGTCCGTCTTTAACAGCTTAGTAAACATGTCAGCCACTTGGTCTTCCGACTTGCAAAACTGTAACACAACATCCTCGGACTTCACTAGGTCTTGAATAAAATGATACTTTATATCAATATGCTTGCTTCTTCCATGAAAGACTGGATTCTTTGCAAGGGCAGTTGCTGACTTATTGTCATAATTAATCACTGTCGGATGCTCCTGCTTATGACATAATTCAGCAAACATCAAACGTAGCCAAACTGCTTGAGTAGCACAATAAGCCGTTTCTATGTATTTCGCTTCCGCATTGGACAAAGCAACCACCTATTGCTTCTTCGAGGACCAAGAAAAAATTTCATTTCCTAAAGAGAAAACATAACCGGAAGTACTCTTCCTTTCTCCAATATTACCTCCCCAATCACTATCTGTATATTCCATAAACTGAAAATCATTAGAAACAGTGTAGAATATACCATCATCCACAGTACATTTAATGTATCGTAGAATTCTTTTCACCGCCTGCAAGTGTGATTGTCTACGAGTCTCTATAAATCTACTTATCATCCCAACACTATAAACAAGATCTGGCCGAGTATAAGTCAAATATCGTAGACTCTCGACTAGCCTCTTGAAATATGTGGGATCGACTTCGGAGCCACTTCCATCTTTTATTAACTTCAGTATTTCCTCCATTGGAGTGCTAATTGGTTTACAAGTAGCCATCTTGAAACACTTAGGCTCCGTTCGTTTGGCGAAAAATATTCTCCCGAAAATATTTTCCGGGTTTTCCGGTGTTCGGGGGGCGGAAAACGTTTTCCGTGGAAAAATATTTTCCTTCCCCCCTCACAAAATAGCTTAAATTTATGGAAAATAACTTCCACTTCTTCAAAAGCGGAAATCATTTTCTGGAGCTTCTTCTTCTTCTTCTTCACTAAGGTTGCGGGCTGCCGGCGGCCGCCGCCACCGCCCGCTGGCCGCCGGTCGCCCGCCGCGGCCGCCGGTCGCCCGCCGCGGCCGCCGGTCGCCCGCCGCGGCCGCCGGTCGCCCGCATCGCCCGCCGCCGGTCACCCGCCGCCCGCCGCCGCCGATCGTCGGTCCCCCCCGCCGCCGCCGATCGTCGGTCCCCCGCCGCCGCCGCCGGCCGCCGGTCGCCCGTCGCCCGCCGCCGGTCGCCCGCTGCCGGTCGCTCGTCGTCGACCGCCGCAGCCGATCACCGCCGTCCGTCGCCGGCCGCCATCGCAGGCCGCCGCCGCCGCCGGTTGCAGGCCGCCGGCGAAAAATATTTCCCGAAACTTTTTCATATTGATCGCCGAACACCGGAAAATTATGTTCCTGGAAAAATATTTTTAAGGAAAATGACTTCCGGGAAAATATTTTCCAAAAGGAGAATATTTTTCGCCAAACGAACGGAGCCTTAAGAATGTCCTTGACATACTTTTGTTGACAAATAAAAATACTGTCCTTCGATTGTGTAACTTCAAGGCCGAGAAAATAATACATGAAACCCATGTCCGCCATCTCAAACCCATGAGTCATGGCCTCCCTGAAGTCAGAAATCATCTCTGAACAATTTCCGGTAAATATGAGATCAATATATAGGCAAACAATGGACATCTCACCGTTCATGCCAATCTTCACATATAAAGCATGCTCATAAGAGCATCGGTTAAAACCATGATTCATGAAATAAGAATCAATTCTGGTATACCATGCTCGCGGTGCTTACTTGAGACCGTAAAGAGCTTTCTTTAATTTGTAGACGAAACCCTCTTGTCCTTTCTTGACTTACCCCTCGGCTTGATCTACATACACCTCCTCCTCAAGTATGCCATTGAGAAATGCGGACTTGACATCCATTTGGTGTATTTTCCAACATCTTTGAGCAGCCAAAGCAAAGATCACGCGAATAGTTTTCATTCTTGCAACCGGAGCAAATACCTCAAAATAGTCAATCTCGGATTTTTGTTTGTAACCCTTGACTACAAGACGAGCCTTCAATCGATCAACATCACCATCAGGCTTCTACTTGGTCTTATAGACCCATTTCATATCGATGGACTTCTTGCCTTTTGGAAGAGAAGTGAGTTTCTATGTATCATTTTTCTCAATCGCATATATCTCATCATCCATAGCGCGAACCCAACCATCATCTTGGGAAGCCTCCTTAAAGTTTGTCGGATCACAATCTGCAAAGAGAGCAAAATTAATAATTTCTTCCTCAGAGGTATCATCATCATTGGACAAAACACAATCCCTCAAACGAGCCAATAAAACTCATTCTCGCCGTGGACGTGAGGACGTTTCAGCAGAATCCGACCGAGTCTCTGCTACCGGATCAGGTTGCATCGATGCCGCTACTAGTTCGGATTAACTATCTGAATCAGGTTGAATTGATTTCTCTTCGTCTAGGACAAAGTGAAATTGCTTCTTCTCCTTCGTGCTCCAAGTCGACTCACCTTCCTCATCAAAGGTGACATCTCGACTGATAACCACCTTCTTTGTTACCGGATTATACAACCGATAACCCTTGGTCTCATTACTGTAATCAAGAAAGATGCACTTCTTGCTCTTCTCATCAAGTTTCTTGCGAAGCTCATTTGGCACATGGGCATAAGCAGTACCCCCGAACATGCGAAGATGCTGAACTAAAGGGGTTTGACCACTCCACATCTTCGCTGGAGTCTTGAACTCAAGACCTTTAGTAGGACACTGATTCAACAAGTAAATAGCACAAGCAATCGCCTTCGCCCAGAAATGCTGAGGCGATTGTTTGGAACGAAGCATGGTGCGAACCAATAGTGTTGTTTCTTCTCTCTGCTACTCCGTTCTGTTGAGGAGTATACCGTGCTGTCAATTGATGCTTGATGTCACACTGTTTAAAGAAGCCATCACCAACCAAATATTCAATGCCATGATCAGTTCGAAGAATCCGAATTTGGTGCCCACATTGTTTTTCGACATAGGCTTTGAACTCCTTGAAAGCATCAATAGCGTCGGACTCGTGCTTCAAGAAATAAACCCATGTTTTCTGGCTAAAGTCGTCGATGAAGGTAACAAAATACTTGTACCCCCGATTTGACGATTCACCGAGCAGTCCATAGAAGTCGGAGTGCACTAACTCCAACGGCTTTGAAGCTCTCCATGATTGTCCTGAAGGGAAGCTTTCTTTGCACTTTTTTCCAATAACACATGGTTCACATATCTCCTTCGAAGAAGAAATTTCGGCTAGTCCACACACCATCTTCTTTCGAGACAACAGCTTCAAGCTGTCAAAATTCACATGCTCGAACCGCTTGTGCCAAAGCCATGAAGAATCTTGCATTGAGGCACTAAAACACGAGGTAGCATAATTAATATACAAAGGAAAAAGTTGATTTCGAGCCATTTTTACCTTCGCAATCAACCCTCCTTTGCCATCATGAATCGTGCAAAGCTCATCCTTAATGGTCATGTGATAGCCTCGCTCGGACAATTGTCCCATGCTTAGGAGATTTTCTTGAAGACTGGGAACATAATGAACATCGGAAATGCTTTGAACCAACCCATCCTTCGCCTTGATTTTAATTGTCCCCTTTCCCATGATAGGAACTTTGGCACTATTCCCTCACCTCACCTCCGAATGAAAGATGTCATCAAGTTTTGAGAATAATTTCTTCTCGCCGCACATGTGATTGCTACATCCGGTGTCTAAGTACTAAATGTTCTTCTAGTTATCCACCGCAGCATCACACGTGAATAAAAGACCATTGTCATGCTCATCGTCGCTGTCAACAAATCTTGCTACCTTGGCATGAAACTTTTGACCACCAATCTTCTTGCTTCGATAATCATATTGGTAATGCCCATACTTTTTATAATTAAAACACTGAATATGGAACTTATCTTTTCGTTGTCCAGACTGCTTCTCTTGCCACTTTTTTTCTTTCCTTTGATTAGAAAGTTTCTTCTTTTCATCGGGCAACACCAACTGGCTTTGTAGTGCTTCCTATATCGTCTTGGATTTCTCCTTGAGTCGCTGCTCGTGCATTTGTAGAGAGCCCATCAACTCATCAATGATCAAAATAGAGAGATCCCGAGACTTTTCAATGGAAGTCATAATATATTCGAACTGCAAAATTAGTGTCCGAAGAATCTTTTCAACGATCTGTTGGTCACCAATAGTCTCACCATTGGCCTTCATTAGATTGACAAGAGCCAACGTCCGTGAGAAATAGTTGGAAATGGACTCCGACTTTTCTATTTGAAGGAGCTTGAATTGTCAACGAAGAGTATGAAGCTGAATCTTCTGGATCTTCTCAACGCCTTTGTATATTTTGATGAGAGAATCCCAAGCTTCTTTTGCCGTCTTCAAATTTGTCACTTTTTCAACTATTGATGAATCTATAGCTTGAAAGATGTAAAAGAGAGCCTTACGATCTTTTTTGCGATTTTCTTTTATCGTCCTCTGCTCCTCCGTTGTCAAATTTGTCGGCGTTTCTGGCTCCCCGAATCCTTCTTCCACAATCTCGATTAGCTCTTGAAACCTGAATAGCACCTCCATTTGGACCTTCCAATGCTCAAATTCTTTGCGTTGAACCATGGGAGTTGAGGTTGGATCGTCCCGGCACCATTCACAGAGGTCATATGACACAAGATTTTCTAAGCCGAATTCACAAAACTCAGCCAAAACTGGCTCTGATACCAAATGTTGAAAAAATAAAATTTGGAATTGATGTTCAAATATGTCTTGAAGGATTACATAATATTTATAGACCTTTTAGATAACTAGAACAATTAAAAACTATCTTGAAAATAAGCAACAATAAGTAAACATTAATAATAATTTTCAAGACTCCAAGTCTCTAGATAATAATTGTAAGAGTCCAATTTATGAGATGAGCTTGGATTAAGAAAAGCATTTTTTATTTCCAATAATGCACGAAGTCTCCACCAACCATAGCCACCGTTTGTGAGCGTGAATACCTAAATATATGTGTTATATACTATTAGGGTTATAGTCGCGGTCAACGGAAGTGGGAGTGGCGGGCCAGTTCAGACAGGCGTGCTCATGCCGTGTGGAATAGGGGTGTAAATGGTTCGGTTTGGTTCGATTTTTCAACAAAATCGAACCGAACCGAACCATTAATGGTACACTCTTGAACCGAACCGAATCTCGTTTTAACCGATTATGAACCAAACTGAAAAACCGGTTTGGTTCGATTTGTTTCGGTTCGCTTTTTGATTTCTTCTTTTTTTTTTCTTTTTTTTTTGCTTTTTATTCACGGCTCGGTTTATTCTGTTCCCAGAGCTTGGCTGAGCCGGCGATTCCAAAAACGATGTGCCGGAGCTCCGTCCTTTGCTCCGATTCTACAAGGGCCATGCTGTTGCAGAGCTCAATCTATCGATTAGAGCTGGAAAATTTCTCACAGAAGAGAGAGAGAGAGGAGGAACGAGAGGGTTTCTTCTTCAGGAGTTCGAGAATGGCGCCGATTTTGCAGAGCTCAACCTTGGGTCGAGAAATAGTAGAAATTCCCTTCCTTTTCCTTCTCCCATTTCGTGGGTTTCATGTTTCACTTCGTTGAAGTTCCGTTGCTGCTTGGTCAAAATACCATTTGTGTTTTTTTATCTTTCGGTCTCTTGCAATCACTAGTCAAACGAAGCAAGTGAAGGACGTGGCTCACCAGGACGAGGTGATAAAGATGAGCAAGCAAAATAAAATGGAGGATTCGAGTGACAGCCAAGGAAGAAGAGAGTTGCAGAAATAGAGAGAGAAAGAGACTATAAAAGAGATGCGTTAGAGAGAGAAATGATGGCCCATTCTGGTTTTAGTTTTAGCCCTTTTAGCTTTAGGGTAAACGAAAGGTTATTTTCAGTTCGGTTCGGAATTCGGTTCGATCCGAATCGAATCGAAATAAACTGAATTGAAAAAAAATAATGGTTAGCTTTGATTATCCGAACCGAAAATCGAACCGAACCGAAATGCACAAAATTTTCAATTCGATTCAATTCGTATCTCGACTCGATTTTTCAGTTCGGTTTTGACACTCTAATGTGGATGTGGGAGTGTCAACACACCGCATGAAACGATGGTGGGTTGGTCCAGTCTCCGGGACATCTTCAAGCTCATGATGAGCCGTGATAAACACGATGGATATCGCATAACAACCGTGTACTTCCATGATTAGTCAAACTATGCGAAGTTTCAGGTCTGGTTGAGCTCTGTGGAACATGTTTTTACTCTGGCAGTGGCGCATGATTCAGTTAATTTCCACTGTTATAGGTCAAGATAACAAGAACAGATGCTCATCGCAAGGACTAATGTCGGTAGATTTCAGGCATGCGGTCTCATCGCGAGAATCATATCGGAAAATGGAAATTAATCAACGTGCTGGAAGCCCGAGCATTATACAGTACTAATGTGTGCGCTTGCTTTCCTCATCTACAGCTTCCACTGTAAAGGCCAAGCAACAGCTTCTCCCTCTCTTCGACTCTCGTTTCCGCAGCCTTCTCCCTCGCTTTAGGTGTCGCTTCTGCCTCCTCTGTTATAACCTCCGGCTTCTCCTCCTGCCTCTTCTTTCGTTGATGGCGAAAGGCGAGACGGTTCCTTTTGACTACTCTCGCCTGAGATTCAAGGATCCAGAAACAACTGGCCCTGGTGCTGGCGCATCTTCGGATTTGGCAGGATCTAGTTTCTCCAAAACTCGACTTCCCTTTGAAGATGGCACTATCTTGTCGGAAATGGGTTTCCAGCATTTGAAATTACTCGAAACTTGGACTGTGTTATACGCCTCTTCTCGTGTAACACACTTCCCTGCCAAATAAGAAAGCAAAGTTGTAACATTGCTAAGCCGACGATCACTCATAGTCGGAATTTATCTTCTTAAGCCGTCATTCGCTACCTATAGCATCATAATGGTGGAAGCCAGAGCTAGGATCATAGTAAAGTGCAGTGCTCTGGCTATGGAAATAACCCGAACTGCTGTCAAACCCTCATTCTTACGAGTTTAGATAGGTTAATGTCATGGAGAGAGATCAATGTCTTGATTGGACGATATTAAGATCAGATGAAGGGCAAAGGGTGGATTGGAGATTCGTGTACGGCAAGAATCTGGCATCATCAGATGCTCGAATTGCCTAGAGGGTTGGCATGAGAATGGAGATGCGACATTAACCAAAAGGACACGTAATAAACATTACCGGGTTGCCAAATCATGGAAAGCATGATCACTTGTGTCAAGATAGTGAATCTTCTCCACGGACAGACTCTGAAGAAGTTCAAGTGGACTAAAGATAGTCTGAGAGAAGGAATTCTTCACAAAAGATCAGAAATTGTTAAAGCGGACTCCTCCAAGACAAAGGCGCAATGGTCTTCGGGAACTCAAATAGATCGCTCCATCTATCTATGCCTCAATCAAACAACGAAAATTTACAAAATAACATAGGAAAGCATTTTTCATGCGAGGAGTACAGCTCCATGAACCTATCGCATCTAATTTTTCATGCTTAGTCAGAATCCCAACAAACATGGCGGCACAGGCTAGAGTCTCATTTGCATCGCGTCACCGCAGAGCAACACTAACGAGAAACTAAGTGATAGCCCTTTACCAGATCAAAGTCAAAGTTTAATCTCCTGTTTGGTCGCGTGGCAGAGAAGTCTTACTTACAAACTAACGCTCAGTGCTTCAATTTGTTGAAAGGCACGACCCGCTTCCGCTTCCTTCTGCTCCTCCTTCTCGGCAGCCTTCTCCTCCCTCGCGTCATGGAGCCTCGTGCACAAATGCCCGGGCGTTCGCTATGAAGATTTTTGCAGAATTCGGACCACACGACCCCGAATCACCCAATACTGATGAATGAGTCAACAATTAAATGAACCCACAAGAGAAAAATACATGTTGTGGAACAATCTTCCGCAAAATGAAATATTTTTTACTTGGCCAAATCGATCTCCAACGTTAGAGACAAAAAGACTCGGTAACTAGCAATCAAATGCTGCATAAACTTAAAAAGGGCAGTAAAAGAAACTCAAAGGACGTGGTCATGAGAATTCCATAATGCAAAAGAACATGGAAAGAAAATGGATTTCCGATATACGCATCTCCAAAAGCATTCGGGCAATGCATGATAACACAATCTACAGAAATTCAAATGGGTATCGCTTAAAAGAACTCGCTGAATCCAAAATGGGTGCATCAGTTTCCAACGAATTGTCAACCCCAATAGCTACCTGGTGATGTCTCCATCTGTCACCTAATCGAACAGAGCCGGATTAACGGATCGTACGATGCGACGAAGCCATGACCCATCAGGCGATCTTCCCAGATGACAATCCAGACGAATCGTAACTTCGACTCAACTTGACGATCGTTGTCGCCCAAAGAAGAACACGTGAACGAACATACAAACAGAGGAGGGTTTCTCAAGATTACCTCGGCCATTGCCGGGATTGGGGAGCTTCTGAGATTCCCGATGAATGCGAAATCTTTCAAAGAATTGCAAATCGCTTTTGACGAACTGGGGACGACACTACTGAATCCGAATTGAGCTCCGAGTTGGAGGTCCGATGAGCTCGCGGGACCCGTTCCGTTTTCTATCGGGCACGGGTCGGTCCAGAACCCGCTCCGATCGAGCCTGGGCTGGGTCTGGTGGGCCGGCCTTTCTTCTACCAATCGTTTTAGCCCAAGCAAATCTCATCGTCTTCGGAATGAGAAACCAAATGAAATAAAATACACTCATAACCTTTTTGCGTAACGTTCTTCATAGATGTTTTGAATCCCCGAGATCAACAAATTTTTCCGGTCGAATTATTGATTTTTATTGGATTGTCGGAACTTGCTAAACATCGGCGCGCTATTATTATTCATCACCGGCAATTTCTATGGCGTATAGTAAAAGGTACCCGATGCGTGCATCTGCCGATATTGGGGTCCTTGAAACACCTTAGACTAACAGTCCGCGTTAACGAATCGTCTTACGGAATGGATAATACCAACAAGCAATAATGTCATGGGCGTGACAGTCTTTTGCTTGGTCAATTTGTCTCTCCGGTGTTTGGAATTCTACTTCTTATGTACTTGGAATATGGAGGTATCGCCAAAGGGTGCAAACCGACAATGTGGAGTGGTCCTAACGAAGGCGATGGAACGTGAATTAAGGAACGAGCAACGACTCCCAAGTGGTCGTGTGGGGATATGAAAGGGGAGTTTGACGGATGTTCTTAGGTCCTTAAACAGATCGGAACATGGAGTTGTTGCGGCTGTTTCCGGGCTGTCTCCGCTCGTTCTAGATCAATCTTTGTTAGGAAGTAAAGCACATATGATATCATGTTAGAAAGCCAAACCCAAGAGCTTAAGTTAATAGGTTGAGGAAAATCACATGAATATATGAAACATTTAGGGCCTATTGTTGAACGATGTGGAACAATACTTCAACAATCTCATAGTATCGATTGAAGTCCACATTTTCCTTGCATGCATTAATGATTCTATGCACTTTGTATCTCTCATAGAGTGCACTGTTAATCTATATCACGATGCCTTCACCATATGAGCATCCATCACTACTGTACCTGCTCTGAGTCTCTCTTATGTCATTGATGTGTTCTTCGTTTCCGTGGAAGAACGTGATTGAAGTTTTGCCACCGAGAGGGAGATTGAACGGGGTTATAGTAGGCTGCTAAGAAAATTGGTCTTGTGCGAAGTAAGATCGACGAGTGGGTGACTAAACGCGCCCATTATGTGCCTTCTCAATATATATGGTTCACAACCAAAATATATGAATATACGTTTAAGTTTCATGCCATGATTTAAGGTCGTACCCAAAAAACATGCTTCAAGGGTAAGTGTTACGGAATTTAACTTTGAAATCACACCCGACGCCATCTCGGCTTTGGTATCATGAGGCAATTAGAGAGTCGATCTAAGGCTGCATTTGATTTAGCTTTCCCAAGGGAGCCCCCTAAGGAAAATTTAGAGTGTTTGGCAAGTTTTCTCGAGGGCTTTGGACCAAATACTGGCTTTGGAAAAGCTAAAAGTTCAAGGCTGCTTTGAGCTTAGAATTTTCGGAATGCTTAATGAAATTTGGCCAGTTTTCTCTTTAGCACTCAAAAGCTTATTAGAATTCCAAATTTGCCCCTCAAAAGCTTTCAATTTGACTAGTTTCATTTCTTTTTCTTTTTTTTTTAAACCAATTTCCTGTCTTAACCTCCAAGAAATTAACACTTTTGTGTAAAACGTGGGGGGTACTACAAAGAATTTTAATGCGTATTCTTTTGCAGCTTGCTGCAAAATACGTGAGCTCAAGCCAAGAGCCCAAACTTATTGGATAGGACAAACCGGGAGTGGGTGAAGACTTACGTGTCTTCATCCATTTCATTGTCCGGGAGGCCCATATGCAGATGCAAGTGGAGGACGACAGCGTTGTAAAGGAGGAAGACTCCACGTGAGCTTTCGATGACTTGAATCCCTCAACACCCCTGTCCCTCCTAATCAAACCCTCAATAATATCATCCCCCAAAGTCTCTCCATTGTCAAACTCCTCGAGAAGGGATTGGTCCACCTGACAGATGACCCCCCCGCAAGTGGGGGCGGATGAAAGAATTAATGAGAAAAGAGTCGCTGGCTGGACCAAGAAAAGGACGAGAGAGAGAGAGAGAGAGAGACAGAGAGAGAGAGAGAGGGAGGGAGAGACCTATCTCTATTCTGAAATGGACCGACATAGATAACAAGTTAAACGTACAAACAATCGATGAAATGGAACCAGGGAATATGTCCGCGTCTCTCTTTCTTTGTCAGTCATCCATCGCCGTTGGACGAGTTCAACACGGAACGCGATCGCAGCTTTCTGGTATGTGCCTTAAGCTTTGCATGTGTGCAGCTTTCGATCTACATAGAGGGTTTTGTTTGGTGCGTTTTTGTGTCCCTTACCAGGGGGGAACCACGTGCCATCGGTGCATGCAAACTTAGTCGCTCTTCCACCTCTTCAAGTCTTAAACTCAAAAGGGTCCCCAGCGGTAGGTCATAACCAGATGATGATAACCCTTTGGTACTGCAGATTAAATTCCTTACGAATTACGTTAGAGTCACGAGAAAGTAAAAAGTTACAGGAGAGAGAGAGAGAGAGAGAGAGAGGTCTTTCGAAGATGCTCTTAATGAGAAAAGGAGGACCTTCCATGGACGCCGACGCCGAATCTAAGTGCACAGTCCAACTCGGAGGTTGGTCCAGAGCCACGAAACCCCACTCCACTGACGGTGAATCTAAGAAAGGCCACATTAAGGACTCGAGTCGACGCTATGTCCGATCTGTGGCACGTTGAGGGCACACGTCAAGCCAAACTAAATTGACCTAATCTCGTAGGGAGACGCCAAACCCACAAAGAGAGAGAGAGAGAGAGAGAGAGAATATATAGAGCTATCTCTTTTTGCGAACAAATATGGGGCTGAGCCTATTTTGTCTTTTGCAGGTAGCTGACATTTTAGCTTAGGCTCAGTCAGAAGAAAAGAACGCAAATAAAGGGTAGCTGAGATTTTAGGGTGGATTCATTTCTGCTCAGAGGCGTCACAGAGAGAGATAGAGTGATATAGAGAGAGAGAGAGGCTTAATGAGAACGAGCCTAAGCTTCACGGAAAGCTTGCTTTTGTGGCGGCTTGGTGGGAGCAAAATTCAACTTCATATCGACGGGCGCTTGTATTTACGCGTGTCTATGTATGTGTGTACATATATTATATATATGTGAATAATTGAATATACCTAACTGAGTAACTTTGTCTTTTATGCGTGCTCTATTATTACGGCACATAAGATCGGAACGATATCATTGGCATGCAAAGTTTCGCATGACATGTTTCCATCCGTTCGTTTTGATGAAGTAATTTTGAGATCTTTGTGAAACACGACAATTCATTTTAAAAGTTTAAATTATTAAATGAATACATATTTTTTAGTGTTAAAAAGGTTTAACACTCCCCGTCACACGCGTATTACAACTTGACCTGATATCGAAGATCGAAAGTATGTAATTAGGGGAGAAAATTAGGAGGTTAGAAATATTTGAATTTCGAGGCTTCAATTTGACACTAGTGAGAAATTTCATGAGACCACAGTCAATTGTTATGAACTATTGAACTATTGGATGGAATTGTTTTAATATGTAAGATGATTAATGACGTATATTTTAATGACTAAGATCACCTCATTGGATTATCCAAAACTGATTTCGGATGGTCGATTGTGGATCTCATTGCAAAAGTCCTATCCTGTGCTTTATGATCGTTGCTCGCCTGGAGGTGGAGTGACCATTGCCGCAACCTAGGCCATGTTGTGTTGGGCAGGTTCACTCCCATGTGGAGGAAGCCCAATGAAATGCAAACTCAAAGGCTTGAGCTCATGTGATAATCCATACGGAGAAATTAATATAAGGCTATATTTGACTTAAATCAATAGGGTTTTCTATCTATTAAAGTGGTAGCTGGAGAGAATCATTAACGTGAGGCGGTAGTAAGAGAGCGCAAAAAATCTAAAAAGAGGGTGTTGTTCGGTTTTCATCAAGCTGATGATTAGAGGTTGATTCGTGCTACCCTCATTAGGTTTTTTGTGGGTTGAACCGAACTTGTGCTTTAGTGAGAATTGTTATTGATCTCTTGTGAAGTTGACGTGTATTGCCAAGAATGGCATTCTTGGTGTTGTTGCTACTATGTACGTCTCTTATTAGCTAGAAAAGAACTTTGTTCACCCAATTTTGCTGATAATGAAGATTTTGAATGGACTCCAGTTTCGAGGTTTTTGATCTCCTCATACCAGGGAGATTTTCCAAGTAAATTTGCCTTGTGTTTGTGGATACTTGATATTTATGTTGTTATTTATATTGTTTCCTATTATGTCTGCGTAAGTGGGGAAGATTGTTTTGTTCTGTTGCATCAATCCAATATTATTCGGGTTGTTATTGTTCTCCCAACATATTGCGCATCCTTGGAGACCATTGTCGCTGCAGTTTCCTCAACTACAAATGAAGGGCGAGAAAATTGTCCAAAAAGTCATAAACCAATTGCACTTTTGCAATCAATTCTAAACCTTAATTGTACCAATTGAGTCCTCAATATTTTCATATTTTGCTAATTGAGTTTATCCGGTCAATTTTGGTTGAAATCACTGACGTAAATGCCAGTCATCCTACATGACACAGTCGACGCTAACGTAGACGATATTTTAATATATATTTTTTTGATTTTTTATTAATTTTTTTTATTTTTCCCTTTATTTCCTATTCTTCTCATTTCCTTCTTTACTTTTTTCCCTTTTTTAATTCTCTTCTTTTTTTAATTTTTTCCTTTTTCATTAAATAAAATAAAAATAAAAAATAAAAAATTTATTAAAAATTGTTCACATTAGCTCCGGCCGTTCCACATCAGACGGCCGGTGTCCACGCCAGCGATTTCCGATCAAAATTAGCCAAATAGACTTAATTGGCAAAACGTAAAAGGATTTAGGATTCAATTGGCATAATTAAGATTCACGACTGAATTGGCAGAAGCGCAATAAATTTATAATTTTTTCGGACTTATTTCTTACACGGCCTTACGTGCCTAACCATGTTGTTCCGGGCCATTTGACTGATGTGCCCCATATATCTTTTATATACTTGTTTGATTACGTTTATGATCATATATAGTTAGTATCTACCGAGCGAAGATGGCACCACGTCGCGTGCTATAAACGTCTAGACTTTCTCAGCTAGGTGGGGGGCCACCTCCGCCGCATTTGGAGAGCTCATTCTATCTTTCTTTTCTCCGGGGGAGCCGCTTTCCTTTACTTGGCAAACCCCCCTTTTGATCTTCTTCGGTTGTCTTCATCCGAAAGGAAAACAAGGTGCGTTTGTATGTTGCGTCCTTAATTGCGCGCGACTTGCGCGCGACCTCAATTTAATGCGCTGGAGGTGAAGCTTCTCCTACCCTCCCTCCTCCGTCAGCAACCGCCAACAAGCCTAATCTCCCATATATGGCAGACCTAAATTGGCTCTTTCAGCGACTGAGATAAGTCTTGTTAGGACCCTACATCGTTCTAGGGTTTTTCTGCGGGGGACATGACCCCCTATATAGTTTTACATAGATTCTAATCTTGATTGGGGTGCACATAGAGCCTAGAGGAGTGGAGTAGCTCCAATATTAACGCTACTTTAATCTTGGAGGCCCTAGAATCTAATCTACGTCGAGGAATCTTTTTGGAAGTGGGATAGAGTTCGAGTTGAATCTAAAAGGGGAAAGAAAGTTAAGGTAAAGTTACTACTATTGAAAAACCCTCGGCAGGATTTGGGATACTATGAGCTGAAGAGTCGCCCACAACGAAGCATAACGAAACTAATAAAGTGTATATGATTCCGTCGGTGTGATTTAATTAGTCGCGAGAATTAGCGAGAGACAAAAACGACTACGAACGTGTAAATGTCTCTGAATTAAACATGGCGCTGACTAGAGTTCTGTCAGAATGAGTCGCGGTGCGGGGTGTTACCCTTCCCGGCATACAATTGAAATCATCTAATCAAAAGAAAATATAACTAAAATGAGACATAACTTCTCTCCAATTTAAAGAATATATATATATATATATATATATATATATATATATATATGTAGTCAAATGATCGAGGAAAAGAAGAGTCTACATTCATGTCTCGGATTCATGGTTTATAGTTCTCTCGATCGTATGTACCGAACTGGCTACGGTAGTCGACCCGCAATTCGCTTCCATCATAGATGCAACCTTTATGCTTATCATGAAAGAAGGCACTCTTTTTTCACTCATCAATCTCCATCCGCCAGATTTATAGTATTCCAATATACCGTAAGAATGGGCACTAGCTTTCCTTGACTAAACTCACACATCGATTGCCGTAAATCCTTCGCTTCCCCACTCTTCTCGGGGGCTCGAGAGAGAGCGATAAATGCCGACGAAAACGACAAGAGAAAAGAAAAATCAAACAAGAGAAGGTAAACAAAAAAAGAGAGCTGCTGAAATCACCATCCATCCAAAATACGTACGTGAACCGAAGGAGGAGGGTAGCGTGCAAACTCGTTGAAGCTGTGCTCCGGGGCGCGGTCTCTTTCGCCCTCGTTTTCGTCCGTTGCATCACGAAGAGGACAACAGAAAAATTTCGGGCATGCAGAAAGGTCAATGGTTTTTCCAGTAAATGACAAGATTGTTTCTGTCCATGGCAAAGCCCTGCAAGAAAAACAATCGCAGATTTGGACAAAGGAGGTCGACGATTGATGCCGCTGCCCCCCCACCCCCCCCCCCCCCCCAACGTTGAATACTCCCATTATCATCATGGAGGCCACTGTTTTTCCAAATCCATGGACAGAGAAAGCGGAAATTTTCGTTTCTTACCTTGAAAAATTCAAGATTCACCGCTGGAAAAATGTTCGGCTTTCATGACTGAGTAATCCGTAACCGAGGGCCTGCCTTTGATCCCTAGCGGTGGTTATCGAGGATATCTCACCAGAACAGGGGAAGCTTAAGCTTTCGACTGGACCGCCCCAGCATTTCGTTTCTTATTTTGACATGTTGAGGTCCGGAAAAAGTTTTTCTACTCTTACCTCAGGAAATACTCCCGAATTTTACGTCCCAAGATTCAGACGAAGCATTTCGAGGACATACTCCGGCCCGAAAAAAAATAAAACCGAGATTCATTATTGGAGAAATGCTCGATTAAACCCGCTTTAATTGGGATTAATCAAATTATAATTTTGGTGAAGTTGGGCCAATATCATTCTCGATGCCTTGTATTTTAATGGGGTCGGACAAGGACCCTCCAGCTGTCTCGGTGTCCAATGGGGAGTGCCCTGCCCTCATCTTCTTCCGTTGATCAGAAGGCCGTCTTCTTCTCTTTCTTTTTTTCTTGAATCTTGACCCATTAAAACTGAGATTTTCTGTGCATTAAAAATATTGCGGTGGTTACGACTCTGATGTGTTAGGGTTTTTTTTTTTGTTTATTGATTCTTATTATCCGTCTCGATTATTTTTATGTCGATATCGGCAAGACGTAGGGCTGGGTGGGTGATTGGTATTTTTCAATCGTGTTTATTGGGAAAATATAGCTATGCACATTTAATGCGTGGAGAATTAAAATATAGTATTTTTTCGGAGGGATCGAAAAATATATATTGTCGGGCTGCCGATACATGTAAATGCACGACTTCCCGATCAAAAAAAAAGAAATAGTATCTTTTAGTTAAACATGAAAAGAAAACGAGTATAAGCAATCCATCTGTTTTGATGGATAATCTGGTGGAAACTTTGTGGAAATACATTGAATTGGGTCCTGTTAACAAGCACCGGGAGCACTATTTAATACTATTACTATTAGTACGACCACGTATCGACATATTTTGAAAATAAAAAAATATCGTACTTCGAAAAATGGCATTTTTCCAATAGATATAGCGCTTAATCACCATAAAATTAGTGCATTAGAGGCACTCGATCTTTACCGTTTTCCTTTCATTGAATTTTCTCAACTCCTAGTAATAAGAAATAATACTCAATTACATTCTTTTTCCATAAAGAACCTCCTAATAAATAGAAAATTTCGTGTAGTGATTAATGATTTTATAATTTTTTCCAAAAATCGGAGCCCTCCACTATATATAATTTGATTATTATCTAGACATGGACGGAGCAAACTTGTTCAGTGAGAATGCACCATCATGCCCTCATAATATAAAATGAATTAAAGCCTAAATAGTGAAAATATCGACCTAACATTTTGTAATCGCGATATCTAGATATCTTTTCTTTTTTTTTAAAAAAAATTTCTTGGAGCTGGTCATACGCGAATTGATGACTCAACCGACAGTCATCAACAAGAAATTAGTGGCTAAACATCAATCTAATCTTTTTAATGCCCGTGACCAAACATTAGATTAATAATGACTTGGATCATACTTGGTGACTTTTGTCAAAGCTAAGTAGAGAGACCGATGAAACTTGAATGAGACTTGAGTTTTAGGATCGTGATACTTTAGTAATGTACGCTATGGACTGCCTATTATTAAATATGTTGAGCAGTCCAAGTTCCAATATTTTAACATAATTAAGCTTCGCTGTGGTCCTCATCATTTGGGATTTTACAAACTATATATGTCTGCGTATCGAGCTTATCTTTCTTCCTGTTCAAATGCTGCGGGTGAATTTCTATACGTTAGGATGATGTAAGGCTGTTGCAAGTGATATCCGATTTGACTACAGTTTGCCTCCCCGGAGCTGGTGCCGATTGACTAGCGCGTCGAGGGATTTTCAATTCAAAACCTGAAAACCGCTTATTCGAATCCTATCAGTTTTGTGCGAAGGTTATCTAGACTTAACGAGTTCATATAACTATGAGAATAAGCTCAAAATTCGTCTCTTATATCCGGGATTCTCTGCAGGATCACACAAACGCGCTTTTTGTAAAACCTTTTTTAGTGAAACGTTTTAACTGTGAGAATCGGTGAATTTGTTGTCTTCTAAAAAGAAAAAAAACGCGATCATTTGAAATGTTTCAAACATCGTATTTTGAATGGGGAGAAAGTACCAAAGAAGTCCTATACTATTTCCATTGGTACTAATTTAGTTTTAAATATTTCAATTTGATCAATTTGTCATAAATATTTTCATATTATTATTAATTGAGTCTATCTAGCCAATTTATATTAGAAATTACTGACGTGGTTATCGACCATCCTACGTGATATGATTGTTGCTAATGTTGACATATTATTTGATTTCTAATTTTGTTTGAAATTTTTTATTAATTTTATTTTCTTTTTTTCTTCTCTTTTCCTTGTTTCTTTTTTTTTCATTCCCTTTTTCCTTTTTCTTTATTTCCCTTTGCTAGTCGCCAGCCTCCGTGATGCTGGCCGTAGACGAGGGCAAGGGCCGAGACTTCTTTTTCGAGATTGTGGTTTATTATAGAAAAATAATGGAAGCTTTAGGAAATGCATAAATGATTACTCATAAATGTAGATCGTTATTTAAGAGATTAGAGAAGGCCATTCTATAAGTCTAGATGAACTGTTCCTCAAAGTTGATGGCCATTGGATCACAAAAAATAAATCTAGTTATTTATTTAATAGATTTCATATGTTCATGCAATCCACACTTAATACTTAGATCCGATAAATTTTGGCTCCCATTAGCAAGTGTTCTCGTGCCACTTAATATTGAATGAGGAACAATTCGATCCTTCAAAATAAGTGATTACGCATAATGGTAAATCGTCGATACATTGAAGCCACGATGTTTCCTCAGCAAGCCACACAATAGATGCTCCTAGGATATTCGCTAACGAAATTCGTTTAATTCAGTTCACGATAGGAAAATAGTTTCTAGAAGAACTATAAAATGACGCCCTATTGGAAAGACCGTTTCCATGCTTTCGGTTTAGGAGCCGAAAGTTGTGGGTTCGATTCATACTCTGGAAAGCTCAAAATTAACCGGGGGTTATAGGGGTGTGAGTTGCTACGATAATTTCCTCCATGCAGCCGACTAATTAAATACGTTCCATAAGTTATAAAATAAAATGTAGTAATAATAATAATAATAATAATAATAATATGATGCGGGAAAGGAGCTAATGTAATGAGGCGCACAACGGACCAGGATTTGGGAGGGGGGCCCGACGCGGACAGAAGCGAAAAGTGACGTGGCGGTGGGGGCTATTTTCTCGGTGGGATTAGGTGTCTTCCCCACGTGGTCCCCACCAACCCCTACCCTTTGTTTTGGTCCCCACCCCACCCCACCCCACCCCGCCCCGCCCTTCACTTCACATGACATGACAGCCTCCCTTTGGACCGGACAGAGCCGTGCCGTCAACTCCGTTGACCCAATAATACGGCCCGGCCCACGTGGACTCCCCTCGCGCGGACCCCCCGTTATCCTTAACGGCGTTCCCAACTAGAGCATCCAACCGTCAGTTCGTTCCTGACATGACTTTAGGGAACACCGTCGCGTTTTCAACCGGTGGATCAAATTGGATCATCGACGTCGGCCCCTACTTATGTATCAATCAATAAAAGTAAATAAAAACTAGACGGGGGTATCAAATATCAATGGATTGCCCCAAAAAAAAAATTTACGAGAATATAATATAATTTTCACTTTCATTGACCGAAG
The DNA here is from genome assembly GCA_031216405.1 of Syzygium malaccense. NCBI lineage: Eukaryota > Viridiplantae > Streptophyta > Magnoliopsida > Myrtales > Myrtaceae > Syzygium > Syzygium malaccense. The sequence continues at coordinate 19,675,017 of CM062253.1, forward strand.
GCCGGAAAATAAATATCGGGAACAATATCCAAGATTTCATAATTTCTTTTGATATTTGTATTCAAGACAAATAAAGATTTTATATTTATTTTTTCACATAGTAATATGATATATCGGGATGGAACGTAGAAATTCGATTTGCTGATTAGCGTTTTAATGATTAAAATCGGTACGCTGTGAAGTGTTAAAGTAGGTTTCAAGCTTAATACCAAGCCGAAAAACACGCGCGCTAGTCTCTAGAGGCTCGTGCAGAGTCGCGTATGTACACGATACGATATCGTAATTTTCGCTCGGTCGATCCTCGCGGGGGGCGCGCCTCTCCTGCCCGGCTCCGGAGGGAGCCACGTGGATCCCGCGCCAGCGACAAAAGCGGCTGGTCGTCTCGCTTTCTCTTTCCCCAGCTCCATCTCCGGGCCTTTTATTATCGCTCGGACCCCCAGAAGCGACTTTGCCAGCGACATCCTCTCGTTCCTTTTGAAAAAGCTCTTTGCACAACCACCCTCTCTCTCTCTCTCTCTCTCTCTCTCTCGCCCCCAAGTCCTTGATTTTTTCTCGGTCATGGATAGGCAGCGCCGGGAGCTGACGTTCTTGCACTCCCGCGACTTCCTCCAGCAGAGCCCCGCCCCGCCCCCCGACCGAGCCGCCGCCGACGAGGGCTCCTACGGTGCCGGCGACGCCAAGCCTCCCATCAGAGTGGTCGATTTCTTCTCACCGGAGAATTGCTCCAGGTTCGGCGGCGACGAGGAGGAAGAGAGCATGAGCTGCAATGGACGATCGAGATCGACCCTATCCGATCCCGGCGTAAGCCTAATGTTGGCCTTGTTTTTTATATGGATCACTCACGGTTCATTGACATGCAGTTTTGATGGCAGACTGGACTGAACCTGCTCTCTTTGAATTCCGGGACGACGGCCGCTTTAGAAGACGATCATAGTAACAAGGATGCTGAGGTGAGTTTTTTCGTGATGTTTTTCGATCGCCGGTCGCCGGGATTCCTCAATCTCGATTCTCGAAGTTCCCGAGAGCCCTAAGAAAGGTTTGAGTTTTTGATTGGTTTGTGATCAGATGAGGATGCTCCGGGTGGAGCTGGAGAGGCTGCACGAGGAGAACCACAAGCTGAGAAGCATGCTGGATCAGATCTCCAAGAACTATGGTAATCTCCACGCTCAGCTCTTGATGGCCATGCAGAAACAGGCCCATCTTAATCTGCGCGAGCAGCAGGTACTATAACCAGGTTTCGAATCGAATCGATCGTCTGTCGATTTCTTTTATCTCGATAAGATCTGACGGAGACTGCAGTTACACATAGCTCGCATCGCTGTTCATCGATTGGTAGACCATACAGGCAAAAGTTAATCCAATCTCTTCCTGAATGTCAAATATAATAATGAGCAACCCGTGCATCACCTCGCTTTAAACTGGAAAGTGTATTCTCGATCCGTTATCGCCTTTTTCTCCGATATCTTACTCAAAACCGAGAGTTTTGCGGTTTCAATCCCCGTTGTTAAGCAAGTTATAGAACTGGACCACCTAGGGATTGGAAAGTTTTCCTTACTTAATGTTCTGAGAATCTGTTCCACCCATTATTTTTTCTTTATTTTCCTTTCCCATGTATTTGAGTTTTCTTCCTTTTCTTCCCCCTTATGCAAGTTCTCATCTCATCAAGATCTTAAGTTCCTCAGGGAAGCTGTACATGGTTATAAAGAAAATCAACAAAACTGAAACCAGATGTATCTTCAATGCATGACCTTTTCTTTTTGAGCTATATAAAGCTCTCTCTCTCTCTCTCTCTCTCTCTCTCTCTCTCTCTCTCTAGACTCAACTGAACTTGCTTACCTTTTTCTTCTTATTCTCTCTCGCTCTTTCTTTTTTCTGCACTGACGATTGACTTGTTGACTAACGGGGCTCTTAATTTGCCAGAGGGACGAGATGACCAGCATGTCAAGCCCCGCAAAGTCAGCGCAACAGCTCATGGACCTTCGGCCAACATGTGCGGCCATAGACGACGCGAATGATGAAGAGAAGACCCGCGAAGTGTCAGTCTCTCCAACCACTACCCTGGAGGTCATGTCCAAGGAAAGCGACCACATTCACACTCCTCCACTCAATAGCACCAATAATAATAATAATCCCAGCATCGAGGACGGCTACCGGACCTCGCAGAGCTGGGGCTCCCCCAAGAGCCTGAGGCTCGAGCCCCCAAAAGGCGGGGATGAGCCAATGGCCGACACGCCGTTCAGGAAGGCGCGAGTGTCGGTGAGAGCAAGATCGGAAGCGCCATCGGTAAATAATCCAAGAAAAGGCGGATTTATATGACTATACGTTGATTTGGGATGTAAAATCAAGCTGATGGGTGATTTCTGTCGTTAATTCTCTATTGATTATATTTCAGATTAGCGATGGATGTCAATGGAGGAAGTATGGTCAAAAGATGGCCAAGGGAAATCCTTGTCCACGGGCCTACTATCGTTGTACGATGGCCGTTGGATGTCCAGTTCGCAAGCAGGTAAACGACTTTAATTAAGAAATGGTGACCCCTTTTCTGGAACCATGCGGGAGTGACTTTGCTTTCGCTAGGCCATGTTGGCGGGTCGATTCATGCATTCCTTTAATCAGAGATCGCACTCTATCGCCAAGGATACCCGTCGATTCTTTTTCTCACGCTCATGTTGATCAATATCGGTCGTAGGAAACCACATGTACTTTGTTTTATCTTCTTGATGATTTTTGGATTTGGTTGGTATTCGGAATTTTGCATCTCCTCTCCTAATTTCTCGAATTTGTGATTACTGTTGTTGATGTCAAAGACACGAAACCATTCGTTCACTGAGGAATGTGAACATCATAAACATGACCTTTTGAGATTCTTCTGCTAAAACTTCTTTCTTTTAGCTAAGCTTCTCTACCATAATCTCACGTAAATAAATCCATGCATTTCCATTGTCGTGTAATTTTGGGTAATTCAAGTGGAAATGATAATAAGAGTTCTTCATTTATAACCAGAGCGAACTTCTAATGGACCCATCAAACCACCATTGCATGTTAGTTAAATTCGTTATTGGATTAAGAGATGATTCTACTTTTTTTTTTCTGGGAAGTGTAAACTTGGCCTTCTTGTCCAACACAGGTGCAAAGATGTGCGGACGACAAGACCATACTCATCACCACCTACGAAGGCAACCACAACCACCCGCTTCCTCCGGCGGCCACTGCCATGGCCAACACGACATCTGCTGCTGCCGCCATGCTACTATCCGGCTCCACCACCAGCAAGGAAACCCTAGGCTCCACCAACCCTGGCTACTTCCCCTCGCTCCCTTACCCCTCCACCATGGCCACTCTATCCGCCTCTGCACCGTTCCCCACCATCACCCTCGACTTGACCCAAAACCATAACCACATGCAACTCTTCCCCCGCGCACTGCCTCCAGCCTCGACCACATTCCCTCTTCCCTTGCATGGCCATACAGCTCAGATGATGGGGCAAGTGCAACACTCCATGAAATTACCATCGATGCCTTTGGTGCAACTAGGACTAGGGCAAAGGCATGCGTCCTTGGTGGAGAGCGTCAGTGCTGCCATCGCCTCCAACCCCAACTTTACTGCCGCACTGGCAGCCGCTCTTTCAACAGTGATGGGCGGTGTGCCACCGCGGAATGGCCCAGATGGCAATATCAATGCTAATAACAACAATAGTGGGAATAATCACTTCCTTCCTGCTGGGGTTGGTGTGCTTCCTGGGTCCCCACAGCTTCCTCAATCCTGCACCACTTTCTCCACCAACTGAGCTTAGTTTTTTGCAGACTCGCTCTATATGCCTAACGGGAAAAGATGCTACTAGGTCGGGGAACAAAACGGAATAATTACTGTCAAGAAAGTTATACACCTACACGGAAGGATATGAAAGGCTGATGGAGATCAGGGAAGTGCACTCACATCTCCCTTTTCAGAGATGAAGGTCATAGAGACTCAGTTTGTTGATCATGTTTGGATGCTGCAACCGGTGCTTTGATGGATGATTTTGGGTTAGAGATTAGTCAGCTTCTAACATCTTGGAGACATGCATGTGTTGCGCGCGCTAAGCCCATTTGCCCTTAGTTGGCATTTTCTTTCCTCTTAATCCATCGGCCTTTTCTTGTCTTGTAATTCTTGGTGATGATCTTTCTTTTTCTTTTTACTTTTTTCCTGCGGAAGGTATGTTTTTCGTCTGTACAATGGCTTCATATATGGGGGGTTTTGCAACTTTTAAAAGCTTAGAAGTGGGGTATAATTTAAGGTAGAAATTTTAGGAAGGACAAGTATATGTAGAGAAACATATATATACCTGGTCTTGTACATAAAGTAATAAAGATCAGAGCCTCACAGGGTTAAAAACAGATGGAAAGCTTCTTATCTTTCAAATAATATTTCTTCAGCCTCGGCCTTACTTGATCTCGTCTCTTTGCATTTTCATTCCACTTGTCGTAAGTTTACATGATTTCTACTTACGGGAATCGCTGGCTTGTACTTGTGATAATTTAGTAGGAAGGATGCCACTCTTCATATCTGAAGAATTTAGAATTAAGTCTGGAGCGTCTCGGCCGCGTAGAAAATATGCGAGGCAGTTGTCTTGCGTGTGGGTTATGTCTGAAGTAAGTCCTTTCATTTTCTTTGGAATATAAAATGCGAGGTATGCTATAATTAAATTACAATTCGGGTATAATATTAACTGAAATGATCAAGAAAATCACAAGTGGATGTCTAAAACTTGTTCAATACCTCATAAGAATCGGTCAGTATATCGCGTAGGCTATGGTCAAGCATCATGTCTTTACTTGGATTATAGGGTGAGTTGCATTTTAATTAAGAAACAGAACTTCGGGCATATATATGCTGTGTACGAAGGATTCTCTCAGCATCTATCCCAATGTTGCATTACGGTTTGTTTAATTAGTATTTGCCAGTGTCTGGTTTCGCTTGCTCACCAAGTTATAGCAAGGATAGATAGTCAGCTAACAAATTGCAAAGCAATTGAGGAGCAGCCACAACAATCACAATATAACTGATGAAATGAAAGGTTTAAGACTAGTATTCTTTTCGACATTTATTCTTGCAGCTATATAGCCTCTCGATTATATATATGCAATATCATGGTTCAATTTGACACATCTGAGTTGTTTTTTCCTCAATATTGCATACTAGACCATGGAATGCTGTAGCTGTAAATCTCCAAGTGGCTTGGGGTTAGGGAAATAAGCGACGCCAATGTTATAGATATAGCATTAGGTTCAGGCAGAGCACATTAACAAAAATTAGGGTTTTATGAACCCTACTTTATCACGTACCAAACTCCCTCGGCCTTGTTCCAGCAGCTAAATATATACAACGCCATATTTCAATTTGAACATAGTCTCAGCTCCCTAGCTAGAGCCACTAGATAAAAGAGTTACATATAACGCTTAGAAAATTAACTCCTAGGATTAGGAAGTGGTATCATTACAGCTTTATGGCCCATCTGACATATTTCATGGACTCGTGCTTAGGAGAACTCTAAATTCTGGTTTACAAAATTTATTACGCAGAAAGTACAGTGGCGAATTTCAAATGGATCTTCGGTGCACATTCTATCCCAAAGTACAGTGGCGAATTTCAAATGGATCTTCGGTGCACATTCTATCCCTTTCTCAAGCAATTAATCAGAGAGCATTGCATCACTTCTTGTGAAAGGGCTTTTGAACACCCTCTTTGTACTCTGCACAGTGTGCACACCTAATATTGAGAGATGTAGAGTTCAAGCTGTTCGAGAAACGATTTACACATTCATGCTATCCTTCTTTCCCTGCAAGACCATAATGTAGTGCTGCATTTCTCGTTTTGTGGATAAGGAGTGTATGCAGATTTTTCAGTTCACTCCTTGCTGAAGGGTTTGGAGGAACTCTCGGTGCAGCCAAACATCTGTATAACATGGAGACTGTTTCTAGATGGATGATGTAATCAATTTTCACAAACATTCGACAGAAGAAAAACATAACTTTGCAAATCCGGGTGATAATCAAACAGGTGATAATCTGGAATTGGGATCATATCATCAAAATAATAATACTTGTGGTTGGTTGGTAATTCGTCAAGTAACACTAACATCATGAGATGTGTAGCTTTTCGTACCTTTAATTGCAGCTCACAGGGAGAAGGTCCGCCATGATTTTCGATCTTGTAGCCATCGGTTGGTGAAGTCGCCGACCGATAAACTTCAATACATGGGATTAACAATTCTTATTAGTGAATTGTTAACTTACATTTCAATTTATCGTCTAATCATGACTTCCATTTAATTTTATCACTAGGCTTTTAACATTTATAAATATCATCCATATCAAGTCATTGTAAAATTTGGTAATGTTACGAACATACATTCAACTTTTGTTCATTGTCTAGTGAATCAGTATATTGTCAACTTAATTGCAATTTTTCGTTTACTAACTTCCATTTGAATTTTCCCATTGGCCTTCAGTAACTATTCAAATATATGCAAAATTACCGACCTATATTTGAATTTTACCAACAACTATAGTCGATCAGCAAGTCATCAACTGACATTCGATATTTACCAGTGGCTTTCAAAGTTTACTAATATTATTGATATCAAGCGACTTCAGTACTTTTTACAAGATTACCGACTTTATTTCTAATAGACCAATATATGGTTGGTTAGCAACTCCCCCACTTTCATTTCAATGTTATCCTTTGGTATCAAAGTTCACCATCATTATTGTCGTCAAAATGTTAACATATTTCAGATTGTTATCGAATTACCTATGGATTTACCAATGTTGATGTTGTGATACTAAATAATGCAGAAGCTAAACCCTGGATCTTGCAATTTATGTCAACGTGAATATAGCTAGAGAAATAACGATGAACGATAAAGGACACGAGATATTTACATGGTTTGGTCCGACGTATCGAAACCTATATCTACGGGGCGAGCCGACACCATATAATCTATTATAATCGGAGAATCCAAGTTTATAACAAATGCTCACAACACTCGAGTGCTTCTTGCACCTAGAGTAAACCCAAACGCCAAGTGTTTAGTAATAAACAACTCAAATGGATGTATAACTTACAGCAAAATTTTTGAAGGTTCAAGACTAAGCTGGAAACAAGAAAGTCTTCACATTCTTTCTTCTTCTTCTTGCGGTCGCTTATGTTCTTTGCCGAAGAAACCCACAAATTTTCTTCACAGTGCGGCTCCTATTCAAGAAGGAAGGAGGCGGCTACTATGTTCTCTCCTTGGGAAACGACACCCTAATTGCCTTTCTTCTTTTATTTTCTCTTCTTTTATAGGGTTAGCAATTTTACTTATTTTGACATGGACCCACCACATGGGCTATTTTATATATATATATATATATGCCCATTACTTTTGTCTTGTAGTGCATGAGAGCTTTCCTTTTCTTTTTCTTCTCTCTCACGTCCAACTTTAAGCAAAGGTGAGTCTAACTCTTGATTTCATTTTTGCTATCAAACTTGGATATTCATTCAATCGGATCGGGTTTCATAAATGGCTCAAACTCGAGATATAATTCAATAATTTTCCACCTTGGCTCGACGTTGAAGCCAAATCACATGCTCGTCATCCATATTGCTCTCCCAACGCCCCGATGGACGCTCATCCATCACAGACATCTATCAAGCCCAAGTAAAATTTCAACTTGACTAGAGAAATGAAGTTGGTCCACATGTCAGTACGATTCACCACCGTAAGAACCTTCTTCACGATCACTTCCTCTCCTGACATGCTATATCTAACGCAGAAATTTCGGTCACCAATGAACTCAATACTCCAGTGATATTTCTGACTTCTACTGAACAACACATCAACCGGATGTCCCACGCCAACATCACTAACCAAGTCATTAGATCACATCACCTCTTCAGTTCCTATGGTAGTCATAATGTCTCTTAACCACATCTTCCAAAACACAACACCACTAATAGAAGTAGAGGCATAACTGTTTAGTAATCAATCATCTTTCAAGCTCCATGCATGACCTGGGTTCACAAACCTAATTACTGCCACACTACCTAGACTACATCCTCTGTAACATATCTCAACGTTTGTTGTCCCTAACAAAATCAGGAGGATCCACTTCACAACATCACAATGTATACCTGGATTAATCATACACTTTTTTCCTAACTGCATGTGATGGATCAAGCCTAATACTGTCCATGAGATAATTCAAGTAACCAACAGTACTAGCATATAAAGCACGGGACAATTGCTCCACCTCCATTCAAGTACATGGTGACAGTCTAGACATTTATGATGTGTAGTAAGTAGGGTACTTACAAAATTTCTCAATTGCATGTTGAAGCGCTTTAACGCTTTCCCAACGTAACTCCTCCAAGTCACTCACACCATTCCAATAGCCTCTCTGTGCATCTCAATATCCGAAGCTATCTTTACTGCACCCAAATTATCTATTTCAATATCTGCATATAATTATCGTTCTATCTCATCCACCTCCGCTGACCATCTCGAAGCTTCATCAACTCTGACCTCGGAACAACTATCAATTGCTATGGAATCTAGCGACTCTACATAAGCTGTCACATCTATTGTACTCTGAACATCTTTAGGCTCTCTCTGAAGGTCCACCTATTTCTGAACACCGTCCAGATCTTTCTTTCCAATTGATCCCTCGCTCCTCTTCTAAAACAGAGCAGATTCGTCAAAAGTAACATCTCTGCTGAACATAAAACCGAATGAATCTTCCTTAGTGCACCACAACCTATATCCTTTCACCCCATGTGCATAGCCTAAGAATATGTAGCTCCTTGCCCTCGGCTTCGATGTGCCATCACTCACATGAGCATAAGCAAGACAACCGAACACTCTCAATCCAATGTAATTAGCAAACTTACCTGACCACGTTTCTTCAGGAGTTTTCCAATCAATTGTTGGCGATGGTAATCTATTCACTAACCAACAAGCTGTATTCACGGTTTCAGCCCAAAAATCTTCATCTAATCCAGCATTGGAGAGTAAAGAGCAAGCTCTCTCCAATATAATTCTGTTCATTAGTTTTGCAACTCCGCTTAGCTGTGGTGAATCGGCAATAGTGCGCTGTCTCACTATGCCTTCCTCTATACAAAACTGGCCAAGCTCTTCAGAACGAAATTCCAATCCTTTATCAGTTCTCAGGCACATGATCTTTCTTCCTATTTGCTTTTCGATCATCACCTTCCACGACTTGAACCTACTAAGCACCTCGCTCCTACGCTTAAGAAAACAAATCCACACTTTCCTTGAAACGTCATCAACAAAAGACAATACATACCTAGCACCACCCTCAGACGAAACTTAAGAAGGTCCCCATAAGTCTAAATGTATGTAATCTACAATCTCCGAGATACGCTGAACTGCCGCACTGAACTTTACTCTTCGCTGACTACCCATGTCACAGTGATCACAGAAATTTAGCTTCTCGATTCGATGACCTCCTCCCAGTAGACCCTTCTGACTCATAACAATCATCTCCCTCTCACTTATGTGTCCAAGTCTCATATGCCATGACCGTGATGTGTCCTCACCTGAAACCTCAGAGAATTGAGCAGACGAGCCAATCATTGTCTTTCCTTAAAGGAGATACAACCCGCAATCTATATTCCTTCGCATCACCATAAGCACACCTCGAGAGATCTTTAAAACTCCACCTTTAGCAGAAATCCGGTATCCAAACTTGTCAAGAGAACTGAACGAGATAACGTTTTTTTTCAGCTCCGGTACAGGCCTTACACCTGTCAATGTTTGCACCTTAATTTGAACTGTTTCTATCTCTACCACTTCACAAGCAACACTGTTCCCCATAAGCACCTTACCACTCTCTATGCACTGATAGGTACTAAACCAGTGTCTATGAGAAGTCACATGATAAGAACATCTAAAGTCAAGTACCCAATCATCACCTGATGAACTCGTGGTGACTGCTAACACGTCATTAGCATCGCTAGAACAATCATCTGCTGCGGTAACAATATTACCATCGCCTGCATACTCCACCTTAACTGTTTTACTCTTGTACTTCAGACATTCTCTCTTGTAGTGCCCTACCTCGTTGTAGTGATAACATCGACGGTTCCGAATATTACACCTCAATTTAGAACGGCTCTTCTATCTATTACCTCCAGACTCTCTTCGTCCGTCTCTACTCCGGATAACTAAACCTTACACCGTATTTTGCGCTAAGTTATCTTCTCGCAACTTCTTTTGCCACTCCCTAGAAAACAATGCGAACTTTACCTCTTCTAAGGTAATCGTAGTACGCCTCTATAGCAATGAATCTATAAAGTGCTTAAAAGAATCCAGTAGAAATGCCAATAAAATCATACATTGTTTTCATCAAGCAAGGCTTCATTGACATTTTTCAAGTCCATCATAAGTTTGTTAAACTCATCTAAGTGGGCTCTAATGGATGTGCCTTCAACCATCCGAAAATCGAAACATCATTTTCAGTATATATAAGCAATTGTTCAAATCCTTTATCAGATAAAGTGCCTTAAGTTTTGCCCACAATACTGTGTCATCATTCTCTCCGGCCACTTCAATCAATACTTCATCCAACAAATTTAACAGGATTATACTCCTCGCCTTCCTCATTAGCACATCATTTTTGGCATCTTTCATTGATTCAGGCAACTTATCCTTGCCCTCAAATGCTTCAGCCAAATCTTGAGTTATTAATAGAGCCTCCATCTTAATACTCTATAACCCAAAGTTGTTCCTCCTGTTAAACTTCTTAATTTCAACTTTCGGTCCAGACATAATTGCAACGACAAAATTTCTAGATAATAATCAGATAAACAAAAGCCCCAAATCATAATCCAGAAAACCCTATCCTCAAGCTCCGATAACAATTGTTCTCTCCTTGGGACCCAACGTCCTAATTGCCCTTCTTTTATAGGGGCAACAATTTTACTTACTTTGACCTGAACCCATCACATGGGCTATTATATATATTATAGAATATGTCTGCCAACTACTTTTGTCTTGTAGTGCATGAGAGATTTCCTTTTATTTTTCTTCTCTCTCACATCCAATTTTAAGCAAAGTTGGTTCCGTAAACGGTTCAAACTCGAGACATAATTCAACAGATGAGATGATTAGCAAATTAGTGTTAGTTTTAAGTGTGAGACAATAAATGCATAACGGTAAACTATACATTGAATTTCACAATGAATTCCTTGAATTACATAGATTTCTTTGTGTGACCGAGTGCTCTTATGGGTATGACTTTTAACAAGTCACTCTCATCGTAATAAAAAAATGTATTGGTAACGAGTGTCCTAGTATATTTGTTAAGTATATTTTGTCCAAAATTATTCAATTTTCAAGTTGCTAATTATGCACTACATTAGGGCAAGCAGTGCATTTAATTTGTAAAATTTTGTTGATTGGTTGTTTAATAAGTGCCCCTGTGGCACTTTTGAACAAAGTCCATGACAAATAGCATTTTAATATTTAAGAAATTATGAAATGGTTCACCGAAATTTAAATGATTGTGAAAGTCAACATATACTTTAGGCGATAATGTTGGAAATAAACTTGACTATTAAACGGAAAAATCAAAGTCAAAGCGCAATTTATATATCAAGGTCTTGCTATACACGCTTCGGAGTTTGCATTCTCTTAAAAAATCTCTTGCTTTTTTCTCAAATTTTGGAGAAGAAGATATTTTGACTTTTAAAACTTCACGAAAGAATTATATTTGAATCTGCACGTCAACATTCGTAAATTTCAAAACATTTTTACATACTTTGCATTGAAAAAACGGGTAGGCGCGAGTTGTAAGATTCGCAAAAAACTCAAAACAAAAAATACCTTAATACGTTGGAGGTAGAACCCCTTTCTTGCTAGAGAGAGAGATAGAGACTTTATCATGGGCCCAGCGAGCGACCCGCAAGCCCGAGCCGGTCCACATGGGCCCAAGGGCACTTTCTGATGGGCCCGGAAAATGGCCCAATGGGCCGATCTAGACCTGGATCGCCCGGGCCCGGCATGCAGATTTCGTTAGGCTTTTCATAAGTCGCGCAATACAAATCTTTCGGTCAACTCCACGTAAAGACAAAAATTTGCCCGGCCCACTCCGATCACGAGCTCACAGCCGTCCGATCCCCCCCCCCACAAGGAGAGCAGATCGTCGTCCGGGCGCGTTCAAAATTTGAAGATAAAATCTATCCTCCTCCTTCCGTCAAGTCGTACTCGACCGTTGCGAAGTGTTTCCTTTTCTTCTTATTTGGCTCTTTTCATTTCGAGCTCCGAGTCCGCGAGCGCAAGCCTTTGGAAGCTCCGGGAAGGGAGAACCGGCTCGGCATCGATGGAATCTCTCGCTCGCCGTTAGCCGCCGCCGCCGCAGTTCCGGAGGCCGAGGATCGGAGCGGATCGTTCGACGCCGCGCACCTCCGACCGCGCAGGGCAGGGCAGGGCAAGGCAGGGCCGTCGCGACGAGGATGGCGGCGGCGGCGGCGGCGGCGACCAGACGCCACGGCTGGCAGCGTCCTCTCCATCCGCTGCAGGTAAACGCGCGCTCCTCGAGCATTTTCCCTGCGGTCTCTCGCTTCGCTTTCGTCTTCGGCCCCGGTCGGGCCGCGTTGCTCCGGCGCGCGAGCTCATCGCCGGTTTGTTTCGTAGTAAGTAGCGACCGCCGTTTGTCGGAATTTGGTGAAATCCGTCGAGTTGCTTGGGTTTGACCGAGGTCACGAGCTTAGGTTTGCTGTTTTGAGGCTGAGGCTTGCAGCACGTACTGTTTAGTCGATTCCTGCATCGGCGTTGTCGTGAAAGCTCCAAATCGGCGGCGACGAGCTTATCGCCGGTTGTTTCGTAGTAAGTAGCTAGCTAGCGCGGTAGTTTGGCAATTGGTAGGCGGTGGGAGCTGAAAGTCGCGCCGGCTGTGAAGGTTTGTCGAGATTTGGTGAAATCCGTCGAGTGGCTTGAGTTTGACCGAGGTCGCGAGCTTAGGTTTGCTGTTTTTGAGCTGAGGCTAGCAGCGCGTGCTGTTTAGTCGGTTCCTGCATCGGTGTTATTGCGAAAGCTCCAAATCGGCGGCGACGAGTGGAAGCGTAGGGCATGGATGCGGATAATCGATCACGTTTGAAGTTTAGAATCGATCAGTCTCTTGACGTGAATTTTTGCAATTTGCAGATAGTTGGGATGGCGGTGTTCAGTTTCCTGGTTGTGGACTTCTACGTCTTCCTGGGACTGTTGCTTGGGAGCAGAGCTGCTGAAATCACCGTGACAACAATATTCTCGTTTGTGGTAAACTACTCCTTATCGTTTACTTGTGCCGAGACATTGATTGCTTTTCTTTCTGTCAGTTTTCTGGGAGTTTGATGGGGTTTTCCATGTTTCCCCGATTTTTCAGGTTTTCTCGGCGATGTTTCTGTTCGTCTGGTGTACTGCGATTGATCCGACAGATAAAACCGGTTATAGAAAGAAGAAAAGAGGCAAATCTAAGGGCTTGCTTAAGCTAAATTATGGCTTTGTTTTGGCTCAGATCGTTACTAGATTTTTTAGGAGGTTGGAGAGGAAGATTCTACGGAAAATCATTAGAAGAAAGTACCTGGACCCGATGAACACTAGCGCGCATTTAGAGCCCCTGCTTCCATTTCCCCTGGTGATGAAGGATGATGCCATTGCACCAGATCTTAAAGCAGATGACATTACTTTCTGTAGCCTCTGTAACCTTGAGGTTGGTCACTTTCCGAAGTTTAGATATGACTGCAATGGTAACCCATGGATAATGCCTGCATAGCCTTTCGCCTGCATAATTGGGTTTCATCTTGATCTTCAAATTGACATGGAGAACTCCCCAAACCATTTGCAGGTAAAGAAGCACAGCAAGCACTGCAGGAGTTGCAACAGGTGTGTAGAAGGGTTTGATCATCATTGCAGGGTGAGAATTGCTGTTACCTGTCTAATTGTTATGGGAATGACCTGCATTTACTGACATGAATGATTTGGGTTCTTTATTCCAGTGGTTGAACAATTGCATCGGGAAAAAGAACTACACGATTTTCATTCTTCTCATGGCTTCTGTCTTATTGATGGTCAGTTTCTTTTTGACATGGAATTATTTCCCATTAATGCTAGCATTGACCAATCTAGCTTACTACAATCTCTAGTTTCTTTACTTACTACTGCCAGTTGATAATATTACAGTTAATTATAGAAGGAGGAACTGCTGTTGCGATATTCGTCAGATGCTTTGTGGATAAGGAAGGAATAGAACATGAGTTGAGGAGGAGGCTCTACGTAAAGTTTCCTAGGGAAGTTCTTGCCACAATTTCTGTGAGTATCTTTTGGTTTCCTACTAATTAATCACTTGATGGTCTTCATATGGATGCATCTTGTATTGTTGATAGCACATTAACTAACAGAATGTCACAGGTTTTGTTGGTTTTACTAACAGCTTATAGCTCAGCAGCGCTAGGACAACTTTTCTTCTTTCACATGGTGCTCATCCGGAAGGTAACTCTGTCCAATGGCTGTCTTTATATTGCTCTTTCTGTTGGGTGATTCCCAACCATTGTTCCCTGGAAGCTCTCTCCCTTTCTGACATGAAAGCATGTCATTACTCGCTCCAGGGAATGAGAACTTATGATTACATACTGGCTATGAGAGAGAACCAAACTATAGGATTTGATGTATTCGATGATTCGGATTCGGATGACAGTACTGACTACGATTCACCTGAAAAGTCAACTTTCATGTCTCGGTTTGTTTGCAGCGGACACAGAGGAGATCAGGTAAAGTCTGGAAATTCTCCTTTTAAAATTACCATGTAAGTTAGAAAAAATACTTTGTAGTGACAACTAGTTTTTGAATGGCCAGAATCACACGAGATTGTCGATAAGGATTGATGAGGATCCCAGATCTTCTCCTTTAACCAAGAAACAAGGATTCAATGCAAGTATTAACCCATGGAAGCTGATAAAATTAAGCACAGACAAGGCTCTTTTAGCAGCAGATAAGGCCAGAGAGAGGCTCTTGAGACAGAGGGCAACAGTGGAAGGCGAATTACATCCATTGCCACTCGAGAAAAAACGTGGGCCGCTAGTCAACACAGACAAGAACATGGCAACTGTCCTCACAGGCTTAACGCCCCTTGTTGCCAAAGGCGTGCTTCCAGGATCACCCAGGAGGTTTTCAAGTCCGAGAAGACGATTCTCTGGCTCTCCCACCATGGTCTCAGGCGTCATGGCATCGCCGAAGCAAAAGTATAGAAGCAATTTTGACCTGAAGTTGACAGAGGTCTCGAAAGAGCTCGAAACCTATATATCGAGGCAGGTTTTAAGTCCTGTCATACGAAAGGACGGGAGCGAAGCATCTCCGGGACATATTTAGCGCTAGAAAATTCGAATTCTCGGCCTCAGAGATAATTCTTTGATTGATCTCTCTCTCTGCCTTTCTAATGTGTATTTCAGAACTAAGAGTTTTCCTCCTACCTCTTTGTACCCTTTTTTGTTTCACCATCCTTTAGTTAACGGCTTTCAACTACGATTCGAAAATTCTGACTCATGCTCCGTCAGCTCAAACTTGTCGGCGATAGGATCGGATGCTGATGATATGAGTAACCAGAGTTATGCCTAGCTACGAGCATCAACAAAGCTCAAGAGCAGATCTTTGTGAACCAGCAATTTGACAGTGTCGTCTTTTGAGATGAGGCTTTTAATCTGTTCCATCACATATCAAGACTGGGCTTCACTATGCAAATCCAGCCCCTGAAAGTCCTAAGCCCTGCTCGGATTAGCTTTTTTGTCTATGTTTCGATCATGTTACTGTCTGCTCTTACTAATTACTGTGCATGAAGTTTTGTGTGCGTATTGAATTGTAAGTCTTAAATGGCCCGTCTCATGAAAAAATCGAACAATTTTTACACTGGGCCTGACACGCATGAGATTTTGTAGTAATGGTGCTAAGAATTATAACGCTTTTGATACAGCCTAATTCCTTAAAGAAAAAACAACCTCAACTTTAAGTCTAATTTTAATTTTGCACCGAATATTTTTTTTTGTCTAAAGAAAAATTCATCGATTTTTACTCTAGTTTCAAATTTGCCTCACTTAACCCTTCGTCAAAAAATAATTATTGGTTTATTCAAAATTATCAATATCAAGAGGCTATTGTTCCATGCAAATGTTAGGGTGTTGATGAAGATGTGGGTTCTAATAATGAACCTCTAAGTGGTACTGATGTTGATACTTTTGAAGAAATCAATGACCATGTTTTAACGTGTCAGCAGAGATTCGGGACTAAAGTGAAAGTTGATAATTTTTTTTAGATAAAAAGTAAAAAGTTCGGGACTAAATTGAAATTTTAACCTAAAATTAAGGATTTTCTTTTGGGTTAATACCACGAAAAACCCAAAACTGGTACACTTGTGATAAATTTACCCCAAACTAATTTTTCGATCACCAAAAATCGCAAAACTAATACCCTCATGACAAATTTAAATTGTTATGCCCATGACAAATAAAGAGATAAAATCCTAAACCGGTACATTCATCAATTGTCATGTATTATATAACTCAGCAATTTGATAGTAAAATTTAACAAAAAACTAACATAGAAGAAATTTATCATAGGTATATCAGTTTGGGATTTTTGATGATCAAAAAATTAATTTGAAGTAAATTCATCGTAAATATATCAGTTTGAGGTTTTTCATGATATTAATTTTTTTTTTCGAGGGGGAGTGAGCATGAAACTTCATGTGTTCGATCATGAAATGCGGAGGTGGGGGGATTTCTGCTTTTCTGTTCCTTTCTAAAGCCCTCGCCAATTGCCCGTCGGAACGAAACGCAAGCATCTTTCCATTCAACAGTTTCAAGGGCGGCGAAGTTGCAACCGCGCTCGCTCAGTGACCACCCCCCCCCCCCCCCCTCTCAGTTCGTCGCCCCCAGATTTCGGAATACGCACGCTCGGGACCGCCGTCTATTCTTCCCCTCTGCTCCGAGGATTCCGCCGAGAAAGAGAAGCTTCTCGCCTTCCCTCTTTTGTGACTCGGAGCTTCGCCGCCATGCGAAACCGGAACAGAGCTTCGAAGAGGGCTCCTCCCGAACCCGCCAAGGCCAGTTCCGGTCCCCCGGAACAGGAGTGAGTGGCGTCAATCCGCTATCTCTGTCTCCAAACATGGGCCCGTCGTTCGTTTTTTGTTTTCGTGCTTTCCACCGCTCGCGTTTCCTTCTGTCGTTTTATGAATTTCTCTTGCGGCTGCAGCGCCTTTGAAGGAGAAAGTCTCGGCCTTCTGCTCGAATCGATTCGAGGGTAAGGGATGCATCTCTCTGTCTGTGGTTTCTGGTGCGTTGCTTGGTTGTTTTTATTCGAGTTTCTCTGCTGGGCAGCAAGATTAAGGTAGCTAGGAGTTTGGATGGAGAGGCCTTACCAGAGAAAATATGGCTCAAGGTTGTTGAAATTTTGGGTAACTAGCTTTTGCTCTGTAATCATGGCCTTGTATCATGTACTGATTGGAGAGGTTTTTCCTGGAATTTTCTTAGCAACAATTTGCAATTGGGGTCAATGAAGTTACTCGCGTGCTCGAACGAATGCCTCCATCTCATGGTGCAGCAGATGACTGTCCTCAGAAGTCACTTACGTCCGGCAACAATGATGCATCCTATCCCCGGCTTCAGGTTTGTTCGGCTACCTACTTTCCCATCGCTTGCATCAGTGGAAACCTTTGCCTTTTACCACTTACTATTACTACTGGTGTTCCACTGTGGCGTGCCGGGGTGTACTGGCTCACTGCCATGTCTTCCACACCGTTAATGAATCAACTAGTCCCTCCTGGGGTCAATAAATTTTGTGGGAATCACCTGTTTTAGTGGTTCTTGAAAACTGGAAAAATCATACTTGAGAAACTCGCAATCAGGCCTGACCTCTCTGTGAGATAATGTGAGATGCCATCTACTGTTCAGGAGCAAATCAGGCGTTGTGCAGCTGCTCTACTTCTGTTGTTCTTTAAGGTTGTCATCTATTTATTCGAGTTTCTCTGTTATAGTGGCTAAGGGAGTTCAATACACATCTATACGCAGGCTATTCTATTGGCGTCCGATTGCAACCCCCGATGGTTGACCAGACATCTGCCAAGTCTAGCCTCATCGAGGAAGGTGCCGCTGATCTTTGTCAAAGATAAGAAGAGGGGATCTTTAAGGCTCGGAGAACTCGTCAACTTAAAAACTGCAATTGCAATCGGAATAAAGGTAGCAAACATAATGACCTTTCGGATGGTATACCACACTCAATTTTAGACAATCCCCAGGCATCATTAGTTCTCTATCATTTCTCCATGAATGACAATTGATTACCTTAACAGGCTAAAGGAAATGCTGTCAATCATATCGTTGAGAAGATTCTTTGCAACAGCGACTTAAATATTGAAAGCAAGAGCACGGGGCAGAGTCTGCTAAACGGAGAAACTAATGGGAATCTGGATCGAGTGGGATGAGAAACAATTTTGCCTTTTCACAAGCTGGAAAAAAAGGACAACTTGGGAATCATTACCAGCCATATGTAAAACTGGCTTCACAGGGCTCGTCTTTTATTCCTGATCCTGATTTGATGGAACTAACATCCTCTCCGCAACAAGTACATACTCTCGGCTTCATCTTCAAGCAGATGTTTCGCGAGGCTTCTTGACCATGCTCAAGAGCCGACAATTGGAATACATCAGTTTGGAGAGCGCATGGATGTGTTATGAAAAGATTTTAAGAGATTAAATATGTGGATTCGTCCCTGTTCTTAATTGTGACTGATGTGGAACTCATTACAATCAAGTTAATGGACAAATGGTTTACGATAAGAAGCTTGCTTGTGTTACACCGTCCAGCTTTTGTTTGTTATACAGAGATGCCTGGAGTCAGTATCATTGAATTTTTTATGTTCAAGCTTTACAATCACTCCCTTCATCTGCAAAAATTATTCCTTTACAAATAAATACAGCAGGCTCTTGTATTTTACAAGGAGAACAAAGACAGAAGCTCGTATATTGTTCCCATCCAAATGAATCGTGGCCAAAATTGTCACGGTACGCATCTATGCACTTGCCTGAGGACTGGCAGCCGGTGAAGATGACTCCACGCTAACTGGATCAGGCTTGCCGCCGCTTCTACCGTTTGTAGTAGGTTTCCCTGGTGTTCCATTCCGATCCTCATCCTTTTTTACCAGCACTGGCTGAAACTGTAACAACGAAAAGATAGGAAAAAGCAAACGTGATGATACCTCTATTGTGGTTTGAGTGAAGTTTTCTGAGTAGAATGTAAACCTGATATATGGAATATATGACATTTCTTCTGATCTGTGCCATCATGTCCAAAAACAAATTGTATCCTTCGAGCTTATACTCAATGAGAGGGTCCCTCTGAGCATATCCCCGCAAGCCCACTGCTTGCTGAACAAACTTGAGTGCTTGCAAGTGCTCCTTCCATAAACGGTCGATGTTGCTCAGTATTAAGAACTTCTCAGCTTCTGTCATCAACCCTGGTGCTTGTTTCTCGACGATCTCCTATTTGCAGTTCAAAAGGAAAATTAAAACGGTAAAGAAATTTATGCAACTAATATTTCACTCTTAACATAATTCTATATCTTGATGAAACTTTTAAACAGGCAGCTATTATGAAACTTGTATCATTACATCAGCAAAAATTTATAATGCCAGTATGCCTTTACCTGTGCGGGCTCTATGGGGTAGCATACAAAGATGAAGCATCATGTGTATTGTCGTGGGCTAACTTTAAACACTTGAAGGAAGCAGAATGTCTCACTCTCTAAGCTAATGAGATGATATACTGACCCTTTTCTGCATATATGCTTCCCGACCTCGAAGACGTAAGTAACCCTGCAATTCCTCATAACTTGAACCCTTGCTCCTCAGCAGATCTGGAGTCAAATCATTCAGCAGATAGCAATACCTGGAAATGAGCTTATCAGTTTAAATCTGAGAAGAAAGAATAAATGACGAATATCTCTTTGCGCCAGACAACATGCAAAGTATTACCCGAAGCAAAACGTAAACATTCAAATCTAGACACCCACAAGAAATATAACAGAGGTTGTAAGGAAGAAAAGGATTGGAGCACTGCTCCACTTTGTCTCATGTGGTGCATTTGAAGGAAATTAAAGATTATTCAAGGGAACTAAATCTTCACCTTATTCTGTTTTGTGCAATTAAAATGCTTATGGACTTCATGATCTGATCTTACTTTGACTTAGAGTGAGTATCGACACTAAGCTGTTTTTGTTGGTGTTCTTCTATATTTCTAATGCAAGTGAACAATTTTATATCTGTCTCATAAAAAAAAGAAGCATTACCAAAGGGTGAAGAGCATACAAAGCTGGCTTCTTTCGAACAATCACTATATAAAATCAATAAAATCAACTTGAGGAGAAACTCAGGGAAAAAAAGAAAGCGAGTGACTGTCAGTTTTCCCATGTTTAAACTATTTTAAGGATAAAGATGGTCAATTTTTTTGTAATCGGGGAAATGAAAAACATAAGGAACTTACTGTTGAAGCTTCGCTATTAGTTTCTCGAGATCCCAACTTTCCGCTGGAGCATCAGGACCCACATTAGCCTATAAATGATAAGCAGTCTTAGAAGCAATATATAATAAGACAAATAACACGAAATGAATGAAGGTATTCGCAGGGTGCAAATGGTTCAAACAGTTCACCTCCAAGATGTCATCCATAGTCAACTCAGCATACTCAATAATGAGAGATTGAAGATCATCTGATTCAAGGGCTCTTCTTCTTTCTGCATATACACGGTCTCTTTGGCTATTTAGCACTTCATCATACTCAAACAATTGCTTCCTGATATCAAAGAAGTAGTTCTCCACTTTCCGTTGAGCTTCATCGAGTGCTTTTGTTAGCATTTTTGACTCGATCGGTAAGTCTTCAACTCTGAAAGCTCTCATCAAACCCTACACAATACGAGAATGCTTCAACAAGCATACTTTGTCGTAGAAAATATATCAGGACTCATTTACACTGCTTTTTTAAACCTGAATTCTATCTCCTCCGAAAATCCGGAAGATATTGTCTTCTAGACTGAGGAAGAATCGAGAACTTCCAGGATCCCCTTGTCGTCCACTTCGACCACGCAGCTGTCAGAAAAATTTAACTTATTTTATTGTGGCAAAAGAAACTACAAAAGAGTATAATACAATTAAAGTATTTTTGCGAATATGACCTGATTATCAATTCGTCGTGATTCATGCCGTTCTGTTCCTACCACATGAAGGCCTCCAGCTTGCACTACCTACAAACCAATCAAGTGGAAACAGACTAATGAAGCAGAGAAAAAGTACAGCATACGAAACTTATATTTCAGAGGAGCTAAAAGACCTTTTTTCTTTCTTCCTCAGTGTAGACCTTGAATTCTTTTGCAATTTCCAGAAAAGCACTCCTTAGCTTCATTATGACTTCATCCTGTGCAGGACCCTATAAAGCAGAACAAAAGGATGATCTTGTTAATGATTCTCTGATTGTTAAAGTGCTGACTGAAAGGAAAGTAAGAATCTCACTGACTAAAAAAGAAAAAACAAAGGAAGAAAAATGATATGGTTAAATGAAAGGTCTCCAGATTGACATCTAGCACAGGAAATTTCATTGCTCTTTTGGTCAGAGGGTTCTAATCCAGCTGCTAATCATCTTGAGTCCCAAAGAAATGGTAACAAGTCACGACAGGTTGTATCTCGAAGCAAACAAATATCTTGTATACAAACAACCAGAACAAGATCGGGCAATTAAGGAAAGGAGGTTAGAAAATGTTAGTAGGTATCATATGTTAAATTTCCGTGATTGCTACAGTGCATCTAACCTAAAATGATGATTCCCTATAGGTTGACAGTCCTCTGGATGGTTTTGCAAGGAAGAAGAGAGCATCTGAAGTGCAAGGAAATCGGCCATAACAAGGTTTTCAGAAGCTTTAGCTGCATAATAGAATTCATAGCCTAACTATTACGAGCACCCCCATTATATTCAATCAACCGATAGACTATTGGTTAAGATCATATTTCATGAACTTCACCTTTTCACAAGCATAAGATAGCCGCTCTTCTGCCTCAAGCTCTATTAATGATCTCTGACCCCATGTTTTCATTGCTGATTGCACAGCTTCCTCAGCCAGTTGGGTATTTCCACTGGATAGCTTGCAAGGGAAAATGTCTTCATTGACCTGGAAAATTAAAGTTTGCCAAGAAATATCTTACAATGACATATCACAATGAAACTTCAAGAGTTCATCATCTAAATTCAAGATTAACATCACAGAAAAATACCAACCTTCCATGTCTTTTTTGAAGGTGCCTTCTTCACTGATACAAAAACTCCCTCAACCGGTTTGACAACTCTGTACAATTTTCCATTCATCATTCAGAGGGACACCTGTCTGAGAATGTAGTGCAGGATTGACTGATAGTAGAATGCATCTATATTGGATAGCATCCCTCATGCTGTGCAAGTGAAGAGAACAAGTGCTGGAAACCTCAAAACGCCAGGCAACGCTCTTCCACACCAAGATTATGCATGTCACAAGCATATTAAAATTCAGAGAGCTACAGCTAGAACTGCCTCTCATAAATTTCGAAATTGGTATAAAAATGCAATACCTCACATGAAACTCCTAGGACATATATAAACGTGATCTGAGATAAAACGCCCAGACAAAAGAACTGGATGATTTCCAGCATTTTCGGTTTGGACCATGTCTTCTACACCAAACAAGTGTAGACCTGGATGATTTCTAGCAGAGGCATCTAGAGCGAGCCCATTGGATGTGCAGAAGAATAGAAATAAAACCACAAAAAAGTGGATCTAATATTGTAATATAATTTACCGATGCTCAGGAAATACCTAGGCATAAGCATTTCACGTAGCTTCAATCTTGCCATAAACTCAGCATTACCACCAAGGATTATATCTGTTCCACGACCAGCCATATTGGTGGCAATAGTAACTGCTCCGAAGCGACCACTTTGTGCAACAATTTCCGCTTCTCTTTCCACATTCTCTGGCTTTGCATTAAGGACCTTTCACAGACGAAATAGACACTAATATCAACAGAACTTGCACATCAAACTTAGAGGTCAAGTTTCAACATTTAAAAAGAGAACTATAATGTAAAGTTAAAAAAAGAAGAATTTCAATTGAACAAAAATATTGAATAGGTGTGTGCCTTGTGTGCTTAATTGTTTGAAATCACAACTTCGTATATTTCAAACTGCCACATGGATAAAAAGCAAAGATGAAAGACCATTTCACACTACAGATAAAGTAAAATAGTTTATTTCCATGTAAGTTAGAGAAGTTAAGGTTGCAGAAAAACAGGTATATAAGCCAATAATTGCCAGACTAAGAGACGTTAGGTACCCAAAAGCAGCTTTGCCAGCAATTGAGTTCAAGCCAGTTTACTCTGACTGACTTTCTTAGGTGCGAAATTGAAGTCAATGCACAATTTTGTGCTAGAAGTGTCCTGAAATAAACTTCGCCCAGCTAAATCACAGTGATGTGGTGAGTGCAGAGCTCTAAAAACCCAAAAATGGACCTGAATAGGCTTCAGTATATCCTCTATTCTAGTGTAGTAAAGTAAAAGTTGATGTTAGTTCTCTTCACATAAGGAGAGTTTTCAATCAATGTAGAATGATTTCCCAGGAAAATTAAAATAAAAAAGATACTGAAAAAGTATCTACACATGGAGGATAACCCCAATCAATTTAACAAATCAGATCTACAGTACTTGCTGGAGATGTTACTCATGTTGTTTCAATCTCTAGATGCGTTTTTCAAATTTGGACAGGAGCTAAGGTTTCTAGAGCACAAAAGATGGAAGTTTAGTTCATCTTTTACCCCAGAGAACATACTAGTCCTAAATAAACCATTCATAGTCAGCGGGAAAAATAGACTTCGGTTATTCCTTAAAGCACAGAACGCCCCACCTCATGAGGAATCCCGACTTCTTGCAACTGCTCTGATAACGAATCACTTTGCTCAACACTGGTTGTCCCAACAAGTACAGGACGTCCTGTCTTATGCATTCTGGAAATTTCTACAACAACCGCTTGCCATTTTCCTGTAGTTGCCCTGAAAACAACATCAGACTCATCCTGAAGATGAAGCAAAAAGAAGGGGTAAGGTAAGGAATTTCATAAATACACTAACAGTGGAAATCCAGACAAATGGCTTTCATCCAAATGATCTACAGGAACCTAAGACTGATCTTATTCCTTCTTAACATACAAATGCACACTTGAATTCTATATCGACCCTCTTCTTCTACAGAAGTTAAGCAATATATTGCCATCATGAACAAGCGTCACTCTAAAAAGTAGCACAAATGCGTCACTATAACTAACCTTCCTAATCATTGGCTTGTTTGTCGGTACTATTGTAACTTTTAGCTTGTATATGCTCTCAAATTCTGCACTTTCAGTTGCTGCAGTCCCAGTCATTCCACAAAGCTTTGGAAACTGAAGCAGTAGAGAAGAAGCGCTTGAATTTGATGGAGAAAAAGGGTTTAGAGAGCTACCTATACTGATCAAAGACTACCTGAAGAAAGAAGTTCTGGTAACTAATTGAAGCCAATGTAATAGTTTCATTTTGAATTGGCATCCCTTCTTTGGCTTCGACTGCTTGATGAAGTCCATCACTCCATCGCCGCCCCTAATAAAACAGAATAAGGCACCTATAGACAGTTAGAGATCAGGAAAGTAAGAACTGAGTGATTCTGCAATCGGCCTTGATTTTTCTGCGAACTAACATTTTCCTTAATTATCCTTTTACATAAATCATGAAGGTCAATATTTTTTTCTCTTTAAACATCTGTCCCCATGATACTTCAAAGAAATGACCATGGCAGTAAGGTCACTCCAAATCGTTACCTCAAGTGAAATAAGAAGGGTTAATTCTTTTCTAAACCAAAATTCAGGAACTTTCAAAATTACACCAGCAAAATGACATTCCATTCTGTCGCATCCAAGCCACATACATGTCAAGATACTTGAAAGCTAATTGCTTCTGTATAACAAGAGGTTACATGATGCCAAGAGATTTAAAAAAGAATAAGAAGCACTTGTTTAATTACTCATGGACCATAATGTCCAAATATCTTAAGAAATGTCCAATGCGAACACATATAGATCCTATATCACATGACTTTCAACTGGGAAGAAGCCATGAGTACTCAATGACGTAACACTGAGAATGACAGTCTCTCTGAGAAATTCCTTATCCAAGATTGAGAAGAAAATAACTCATTTGCTCAGCCAAAGAGGAACCTCAATCAAAACATTACCTGCATGACCCGACCAGTAAACTCATCCACTATGAGCACCTCCTTGCCACGGATAATATAGTTCACATCTCTAAGAAACAGCTCTTTAGCCTTTATTGCATTTAGAATGTAGAGTGCCCACTGTTCCCGTGGGTCATATAAATCTTTCACTTCTAAAATTTCTTCAGCGTCCTCATAACCCTGCTCTGTCAAAAGGACAGTCTTTTGCTTCTCATCGACCTGTATTACTAAGCTTCATAAGAGAAGGGCTTGAAAGGCTATCATCCTCTCAACAAAGAAAAAAAGAGGGGAAAACACTGGTTGTCCTTCATTAAAACTCGCTTCCATTTATTATTTTAGCTTCATAATAATTACAAAGCCATGGCTGACAGACTTCCTGCAAGTTCACTTATTACTAGGCATAAAGGGCTGCCAAGTCCAGAAATCAGACTCATATGGACATAAAAGGCTTAGCCAGATCAATTCACACCATTACAAATACTGTTGAGAAGTCTTAGCATCTTACAGTGTAGTGTATATCACGTTCCAAAGCTGCTGCAATCTTTGCAGCTTTATAATAACGATCACTAGGTTTTTCAGCAGATCCTGATATGATGAGAGGAGTTCTTGCTTCATCAATGAGGATGGAATCTACCTCATCAATTACACAGTAATTGAAACCCCTAAGCACAAGCTCCTCAATACTCTGTTTTCACCACAAAGCACAATCAGCTTCCGCATAAGTGATCCCACATCAAAATATCTCAATGGAAATGAGAGATTGTAGTATCATTGGAAAACTATAAATAGAGAAAGAATTACTTTCCGTGGCAAGGTTGTCTCTCAGATAATCAAACCCAAGCTCAC
Organism: Syzygium malaccense; assembly: GCA_031216405.1. Classification (NCBI taxonomy): domain Eukaryota; kingdom Viridiplantae; phylum Streptophyta; class Magnoliopsida; order Myrtales; family Myrtaceae; genus Syzygium; species Syzygium malaccense. Next base: position 19,701,199 of record CM062253.1, read on the forward strand.
TGTTGGTGACATATGTTATGTCACATAAATAACTTTCCCTCCTTTGCTCGCTTGTCATATTCTCTGCCAGCATCAATGTCCAAATGATACACTTATGCAGTAATGTAAGCTCCACAATAAAATTTCTTCAAGCAAACAGTAAGGGTGGATAATTGACCAAATATATTTAGAGAAGTCACGGAAAAAGTCACATCAAACTACCAACGTGACTTATTAGCATAATTAATAGGCAAAATGACACAAACAGTCCCTGAACTTTGGCCTAATGTGCAATTTGGTCCATGAACTTTTAATTTGTTCAATGCAGTCCCCGAGCTTTAACCGATATACAATATGGTCCCTAAAATTTTAATTTGTTCAATGTCATCCCTGAACTTTTTTGTACATGTTCAATTCAGCCCCTGAACTATATGAAAATGTTCAATGCAGTCTTTTCCATTAATTCAAGTTCAGGAACTTCATTGAACATTTTCATATAGTTCAGGGACTAAATTGAATATATACCAAAAGTTCAGGGATGACATTTAACAAATTAAAAGTTCAGGGACCACATTGAACATTAACCTAAAGTTCAGGGACTACATTTAACAAATTAAAAGTTCAGGGACCAAATTGCACATTGAGTCAAAGTTCATGGACCGTTTGTGTCATTATTCCTAATTAATATAAGAGGCAATTCATATCCCGCCATCATTAGATATTTGTAGGAATTCCCCAAAGTTTCAAACCTATACTATCGCTCCATGTTAAAATTGCATGAGCTAAAAAACATTTGTAATTTGGACAATGCCATCATAGATAGACCCCCCCCCCCTTTATCATAATTATTCCACACTGGATCCATGCGAAGCATCATTCCCCTAGAAAGTCAAATATCCGATCGACCATAATAACTCTTAAACTTGCAGATACATTTAAACTTTTGACTAAAGAGAGAGAAAGAATCACAGACAACCAATAGTGCCCTAACGCCACTACCATTTTGCCAAAGGCTAGCTAACCAGAATCAGTGAATAAAACAGAAAGTTGGGCATCTGGAAATGAAAAGTAGCATAGCATGAAGTGGTAAAAAATCCATATGCACCTTCAAAAGCTTTAGAATGAAAGATTTCCTCATGCCAGTCATTGCCCTTATCATAAAAGACAACAAACAATGGAGTCTAGCTCATACAGAAGAATGAGACATACGTTGGATTAGGCCAACCTTCAATCCAAGAAAGCGGGGAACTTGGCCAACCCACTCACAATCACGTCGAGCCAGATAATCATTCACTGTGACAACATGGACTCCTTTTCCACTAAGAGCGTTTAGATAAGCTGGCAATATTGCAACAAGTGTCTTGCCTTCTCCAGTTCTCATTTCAGCTATCTCGCCCTTATGAAGTACCATGCCACCTACAAAATAAAAGTCAATTAGAATTCCATGATAAGTGCATTGCTATCAATGAAAATAATAAAAGCAGGTGTGAATCCATTAATTCTGCAGATAAATTCCTAGAAACCAATCCATCCAATAATGTATACGAAATCAAGCGCTCAATAACACCCAGTTCTATGATAGTATCGAGCATATACACCCTTGATTGAAGGAAAAAGATCATGTTACAAGAGACTTAAACAAGTATCTTCAGTGCATTTAAGTTGATGAGCACTTCCTCTCTCAATCATGTTAGGAGGACATATTTACGTGTTAATACAAGAATCCAATGAATGAGCACGTGCAGTTACCTATTAGTTGAACATCAAAGGGACGAAGTCCCAGGACTCTTTTAGAAGCCTCTCTTACAACAGCAAATGCTTCCTGCAATCACACAGATTTATTGACCACGATCCATTAATCAACCAAAGAAATCGATGAATAGAGAACCATAAAAAGAGTAAATTTAAGCTAATGCAAGGGTTCAACCAAAATTCCTACAGTTCAACTTTGCTAAACTTAATCCTGCCCTCGTAATTTCACAGCTATTTCTCATAACTTAAAAACTGCATTTCGGTTTCACTAAGAACAAGACAACAATTCCAACACGTCAAAAAGAGCAAGCGAGACGCTAGAATCGATTTCAAACAAAGAGGTGAGCAATTGAACTTCAGAATGAGGATCAATTCGGGATGCCAATACTGACAGGTAAAAGAGAATCCAGAGATTCGCCTTGCTGAGCTCGCTGCCTCAGAACCGAAGTCCTGTCTCTCAATCCCGAGTCCGACAACGCCGACATCTCCGCCTCGAGCCCGTTGATCACGCTCACGGTTCCCGCGCACTGCTGCCGGGTGGACTCGCCGGTGTCGCTCCCTCTAAAAATCCCGCCGAGCAAGCCTCCCAAGGAAGCCATGGCGCGCACCTGCCTCCTCCCCCCGCCGGAGCTCGAGCCCGACGCCCTGGTTTCGAGCTTGAGCCTCCGGAGCGCCGTTCGCCCGAGGAACAACGGCGAGACCGCCGGGGGTCTCAGGTCGCCGCCCCGCGGGCCGCGGGGGAGGAGGAGGGACTTGGAGGGGGGAGAGAGAGGCGGAGCAGAAGGGCGGCGGGCGGCGAGCGGCGGCGGCGGCGGCTCGCACAGCGAAGTCGCCATGAGAAAGAAGAGGCGGTTGCGGTCGTCGGAGGAGTTAGTTACTTGGAGCGGACTGTGGCTTCTTCCGGCGCTCTGCTTTCGCGTCCATGGAAGGTGAAGAAGATGAGACGTTGAGAATGGGGGGATAAGGTGTGGTCGACTAGCCCCCTCGCACGTGCTTCTCGAATTAGTATTGTGTGTGTTTTTTTTACTTTCCTTTTTTTTTTGTTTTTGGAACGAAAAAAAGAAAACATTGTCTTTAATTAGGATTTGGAGTGATGTTAATCTAATATCTCATCTAATTACTAGGTAAGTACCCAACATTTTCTAATGCCCATTCACTATACCCACTCACTTAATTAATTACTAGGTCAGCACCCGGCTTTTCAAAATAAGCTTTTTTTTTCTTCTTAAAACGACAATCCGGCATCTCATGCAGATAGCCTGTGCTTAAATATTTGCATGTGAAAAAAAAAACAATAAAAAATGCCAAGGTGAAGTCTGTTTCCTATTCCTAAATGGAAACTTGTATACATACCTGATTTCGAGCCAAAAAGGAAAAATTCACGAATATAATTACTAGTTACATTATTAGTAGTGACTAATAGGGTAGATACAGTTGGTTTGACCCGTTTTAGTGTTGGGCACGATGCTTGCTATTAATGGAGGAACAACACCTATTGGTGACATACCATCTAAATAAGGCCAGTCGTGCTAGCTCATCCAAAAACACGATGCTATTTCGACATTATAGTGCACTTCTAAATAATATATCCAATGTGATTTTTTTTTCAAAATTTTCATTGCCATCATAGAGTTCTTTGTTTCAATTGAGCGGCATTAGATATATCAAGACTAGTCATATATATATATAATAATCGATGTGATGGATTAAGAATGGATCGTGGATTAAATACATGATATTGATAGGTATCGATTTCATAAACTAGTAATATCAGCTCAGTTTGTTTCGCAAAAAATAAACTATTTAAACAATAATTTCTAAAAAATAATTGCTTGTATTCTTTGAAATAATTAATTAATGAAAAATGTATATGTTATTGATAATAATTTAGGCCTCAATTCCTTAAGAAAACTCCCTACATTAGGTTTAGACCCAATTTCGCCTCGAACTTTTTTTGTTTCAGAAAAAACCCTAAACTTTAAATCCACTATCAAATCTGCCTCGGATTTTTTTTTTGTCTCAGAAAAAACCCCAAACTTTAAATACAATTCTAAATTAACTTCGAATTTTGTTTTATTTTAAAAAAAATCACCAACTTTTAATTTATTCTCAAATCTATCTGTTGCCTGCTCCCAACTCGATGTGATATTTTCACGTCGATAACAAATTCACATCAGTAAGGTGTCATGAAAAATTATTTCCAAAATGAAACCGTTTTAAGATTAGAGTAAAAGCTGATGATTTTTCTCTTAGACAAAAAAAAAAGTTCGAAATAGATTTGGGATCGGATATAAAATTGGGCTTTTTTTCTAGACAAAGAAAAGTTCGAGTCAACTTTGGACTAGACCTAAAGTTTGGGGTTTTATTTTTACACAAAAAAAATTTGAGTTAGAATTAGGACTACACCTAAAGTTGAAGGTTTTTAGAGAATTAAGCCCAACAGTTTGTGTTTATGCATTTTTGTGAACGATAATTACTTTTAAGAATTTTTTTCTAAATAATCCATTTTTTGGAAAAAAAAAAAAAGCACAACCCTTGACATTCCTCCCTGTTTTTTTATTTTTTCCAAACATGTTTTCGGTAACGAGAATTTATTATTTTTTTTTCGGTCGAAACGGTAACGAGAAGGTAAAGAACAAGTGGCGATGGGGAAAAGACTAAAACAGATGGGCCCATCCATCATCAAAACCCAAAGGATGTTGAGGCCCAATCGGGCGCTCCCGCGAACACCGGTGAATAAACCGCTCGACCAATCACCATCGGTCACCACCACCCACCCGGCTGCGTAGCCCCCTGCTGATCCGACATTTTACCCAGCAAAATTTGCCGCGCCTTTGGATTCGCACCCGCGGCAGCAACGAGCTGGATTCGAATTCATGGAGGAGGAATCCGCACGACCGGTCAGGTTGATGAACTTCGTCTCCGAGGAGCAGGTGACGAGTCTCGTAAACCCTAGAAGCCGCGGCTTACGTCGCACAACCAGCGTTTCGAGAATCTTGGTCGCTCCGTCTGATGTTTCTTGCTCTCTCGAATTTGAATTTTGCAGTTGGAGGAATCGAAGAAATCGAGGGGCGAGAGGGTTGAGGATGGCACTGCCCAGAGAGATAGGCCGCTCTATGAGGTTTTCTTCTGGTACCCTTTTGCGTTACGGGGAACTCAAACCGCGAACAACAAATTGTTTGAGGTTAAGGTAGCGGAGACATTTTCGGTGTGGGCGCTACGTTTCTAGCTGCTCCTCTGTGGGGGGTTAAGCCGAAAGTTTTCTCTGCTGAGGTTTAGTAGTTACCGAGAAACTTCAAGTTCGTGTTGCCCTTTCAGTACATGCAATTTCACCTGGAAATGCAATTTGTTACCACGTAGAGCTGAATCAAGTGGACTTGACGGGGCTTTGCACGGTAACTGTCTGGTGGTTCGGTACCTGGGCTGTGGCAGTCACGAATGAGCAGACGATGTAGATTGGAGTTCCCTTTTGAAACTGAACATGCCTCTTCCTAAAGCATATGGATGTTGTTTTTCTAAAGTTGCGATGATTCGTGGCGATGGATTTTGCATTTGAAAGACATTGCATACTCATTCGTTGCATATTGATTTTATTCTCACTCGTAGTTTGAGTTTGGGGACACATCAGTCTTCTTTTGTGGCCACGACTACTTATTAATTTTTTGTGCTTTGTCAATCTTTCTTAAAACCGAGCTGTTCTCCTCTGTGATACAGATTTTGAAAGAGAACAAAGACAAGCGTGATGCAGAATTCAATGAGCGCTTCAAGCATAGTAAGTGCCCGTGTTTATATTCTTAGTCTTCATTTAAATTGGTCGTAAAAGCAGCTCGCCTTTAACAGAGTCTAAGGAATCAACTGGAGGCAGACTATAATATATGTTTTCTTCATTACATTATTGGTGGAAACTGTCTTGCTGTTGCACACACCTAGTGTGGGTTAGGGGTGATCGGTTCCCGGTCCGGTCCGGTCCAATGGAACTGATCAATTTTTTTTTCCACTGCTTGATGCTATCTCTGTGTTCCCCACTACTTTTTTTAGAAAAAGATCTTAGTAAAAGGACCCTAAGTTTTGTAACCATGAATGATCAAATATCAATAATGATCCTCAAATTGAAAAGACGAACCAAAAAATGTAGGTTTAATTCACATTTTACTAATTTTCTTGAAGAAATAAAACATAAAAGTATATATGTAGTCGGTCTGGTTCCCTTTGGAACCGGGAACCGGACCACCCGGACACCGGTTTCACTTTGAGGAACCGGGAACCGGACCGACACTCCCGAGAACAGGACCCAACCGGCCGGTCTAGTCCAGTTCGGGCAGTTCTCGGTTTTGGCGGTCCATTTTACACACCCCTAGTGTGGGTTATAGACTTTACTCGGACGTGAATATGAATCTTTTCATAATCGTTTTTTCAATTTTTCATTATGGCCTGATGTGTTAATACCGTACATGATATAAGTAGACAGTAGCAATTAAGTTCTTGAAATTGTCTGATAATACTTCCTTTTTCAGGACCGCCCAAAGCTTTGGATGAAGATGAAACTGAATTTCTTGATAAATTGGAGATGGTGAGATTACTCACTAGATCATCACAGAATGTGGTGCTAGTCATAGCGAATCATTTCAACGACCATCTATAACTTATAAGTCTGAATAGTTAGGTAATCACAAATGTGGTAACTAAAGCCCTCAGATGTGATATTTGCTTTTACATGGGTTAAATTTAAACCATTTGCAAATTTTGATATCTGGAACATCAGGCATTTAGTTAAAGATGTTAGAAGAGTAGTATTAGTAAATCTTTGAACCAAGCATGATTTATACAATCATTTAAGTTGGCACTATGTTTTCAGCCTAAATTTCTTGGAGTGTTGAGGCAATATTCCCAAATGTTACATTGTTAGATTTTCTTGTCAGACATGCGTACGCATTTTTAGTTGCGATCTATCCACGTGCTTTAGTTAATGAAATGATGTCTCATCTTCTGTTATTTTAATTTATAGTCGAAGAGGGAATATGAGAGGCAGATGGCAGATGAGGAAGCTCAACAACTACAAAGGTTCCAGGTATTGAGGAGTATGTCTATACACCTTTATACGACTGCAATTCATGGATGCTGAAGTGGCAGTATTATGTTTAATTTGAACACTTATAAGATGATGCTCATCTTGTCACTATCGTTATGTATCAATGGAAAACCATACTTGTGATCTGGCATGATTATGCAAGCTCATCTCTCCACCAATTTCAGAGATTTAAGAGAATGGTAATGAACAAGAGTCAGGTTTTTGTCCAGTGTCTTGCTTCTTCTGGTCTCTTTGCAACTGTAATAATTAATTCTGAAATGAAAAAATTTGTCAAAGAGCTTCTGAACTTTCTGTTGGTATATGGTACATGATAAATTCTAATGCCCATAATCATATGGCAGGATAATCTGACTCCAATACACGTGTTCTTTTTCAGGCTGCTGTGGCAGCACAATCAAATGTTGTGCATGAGCTTACAGAACTGCCGACTCTTCCTGTGGTTAGTTTCATTGTTGAATTACATGTTTCATATGCAGAGCTTTTTGTCTCTGTATTTTACTTGAATTGGTGCTATGGATATATATTTCTCTGGAAAGAATGTTCATATCATGCTCAAATTAAAATATAAGCTGCAAAACACATTCACTTCTGGTAATGAGGGGCGTGAAGTACGATTCCAGGGAGGGGAATTGATCCTGTCAAACTGAATCACATTATCGTAGCTAGAGAAAATTTCTTGAAGTGGCACTCATTATTCAGGACCCTCATGTATGTCACAAATTGATTGCAATACTGAATAACCTATCTGAATTAGAGCGCCAAATAGCTTGTAAGACCCTGAGGTCCTCTAAATTATGTTCTATGCTTTTTTTAGACAGGTAGGTATTGTTTCTACGACCTTAGTTTAAGCCACCTTAGTGAAAAACTAAAACCAACAGAATAAGTGCTAGCTATCACTTGTTTTGGCACTTTACAATCCGGGAGCCTTTAGGACTTGAAGAATATCAAATAAAACTAAAATATCATCTGTATGTGAGGGGTCTGTCCTTCCAATGATGTAGTTGTATAATGGTTGATCGTTTTGGGGTTTATAACATACTAGAGGAGATTATTTTGGATCCATCATCTTTGTGCCGGAAACTGAACTAGTGCAAAACAATAGCTTAGATACTGGACGGCCCTACAGACAGTTTGCTTCTATACTGAGGAAGAACTAAAGATGCACTCGAGTTTGTGGGTTTCAAATTTCAATCAATGGTGACTTCTATGCTCATTGTTGACGTTGTGATCCTACTCTTCTTTCAGGTTCTTTGTGGCTATTGATATTATACCTTTTGGTCTGAAGTTTCTTCTTCTTCTTCTCTTTCTTCTTTTTGGAATTGAGAGGGAGGCGTTTTGGGATGATTACCAAAAAAAAATCCTAAACCTACTGTATGGATGCAAATTCAGTTATAAATTTTTCAATTCGGCCAATCTAATCCAAAACCTTTTGAAAATTTGCCAATGCAGCACTTCCGGTCAATTTTGATTGAAAATTACTGACGTGGACGTCAGCCATCCTACATGGCATAATCGGCGCCGACATAGACAATTTTTGTAATTTTATTAAAATTTTCTGATTTTTTTAAAATTCTTTTATATTTTTCTTCCTTTCTTTTCCTTTGTTTTTTTTTCTACTAGGTAAAATGAAAATAATTAATAAAAAGATTAAGAGAATTATTGCAAAAAATGTCCACGTTAGCATCGAATGTGTCACGTAGAACGGTCAACGTCCACGTTAGCGATTTCTTTTTTGCCGGAAGGACTACATTAGAAATTGTGGTTTGGGACTAATTTGACCAAATTGAAAAGTTTAGGACTGAATTGGCATTCGTACAATATGTTTATGATTTTTTTGGTAATTTTTCTGGTGATTTTGTCTGTCACATAAGTCAGTCATTGCTTGTTTTCCATTGAATGTGGATTGTTAAACTTGGTCGCTGGAATAAATGCACTAATTCAAACGCGTTCTGTTTACAAGCTCCTCGTCTATAGTTTGGTGATTCAGCTCTTCCTATGTACAGGAAGATAAAAAAGTTGGAAGGAAGAATCCACCAGCTCGCCCATTGGGTGTCCTGATAAAAGTCAAACCGCCGGCAAAGAAAGCAAAGATTGATTGTCAGAGTTCTGAAGAATATACAGACACAAGGAAAACCTCCGGTGACATTGGTGGAAAAACTCCAGACCTTGTAAAAAAACGTAACAGTGATGGTGCTAATGAGACCCATGGCCTCCCTATGTCTTGTCTTGTTTCATATAGTGATGAAAGCGAAGAAGAAACAGACTAGCTGGCCAAAACAAAGGAAGCGACGAAATGATTTAGTTTCATCTCTTATAGTTCTAATGCGCAGTTTTATCCAACTCGTGTAGACATTCTTTTTGGATGATATTTATGATAAGGTCTGTGGCAACATGTTCATCTGATTCCAGCTGAGACCGTATGACTATCTCAACTTTCAAACGGGAAAATTATCAAAAAAGTCTTGAACCTATTGCATTTTTGTCAATTTAGTTCTAAATCTTTTAAGTTTGTCAATTCAGTCTTAGATTTTTTTACTTCTTTCCAATTGAGTCTATTTGGCCGGCCGGCGTTGACGTGACCGCTGATTGTCCAGCTAATACTGACTTGATAATTTTTAAATACTTTATTCAAATTTTTTAATATTTTTTTTCTGCTTTTCCCTTTGGCTGGTCTGGCGACTGGTGACCGCCCAGAGGGAAAAGGTAGGAAAAAAAAAAAAGAAAAAAAGTATTAAAAAATTCGAAAAAAATATTTAAAAATTATCACGTCAGCGTTGGCTGGATGGCCGGCAGTCATATTAGCACCGGTCGGCCAAATGGACTCAATTGACAAGAAGTGAAATGATTTAGGATTAAATTGGCAAGGAGTGAAAAAGTTTAGGACTGAATTGACAAACTTAAAAGGTTTAGGACTGAATTGATAAAAGTGCAATGGGTTTGAAACTTTTTTGATAATTTTCCCCCTTTCAAACATTGTGGATTGAACATCTTATCACGTCATCAAGCTCCGTTCGAAATTGCGAAGATCCCTTGAGGGTTTAGCAGCTGGCAAGGCATTCCCCTTGCAGGTCAAGACGAAGGGGCTAGCGTTATGAAGATTATGATGGTGATGTTTAGACACCATTCTTAGCCATGCAAATCCAGAATCGAAGCATGGACGTTCTGCTCTGCCGTGTATTTGTCTTCTTATTTTTCTGTTTCTGAAATGCCCCGCAAGTCTCTTCGCGGTGGTTGGGCTGGTTCTTTCATTGACTGAGCAACCATCTCAACCTTAATGGGCAAGAGGAGCAAATACGAAGGTCGACATCGTTTTGTCGATAGCCTGAACCCCCGACTTTCACAAGTAGAACGGTCTGAACAGGCCTGTTGAATTATTCATAGTAGGCCTCTTTTGTTTTCTCTGTTCGGAATCCCATTAGGGAGCTTTCTAAAGTTGAGTGTTTACGGAGATCTTTTTTGACGTGGTCATTGCTGGCAGGAGATGTCTTCAAATTGGCTCAATAAAGTTGTGATTCGGTTTTGACTCCGTACCGTAGAAATTTTTCTACTCTAGGTGTGGCCTGGCTTTTTGATTACGGTGGTCCAAGAACTGCGTCGCCCTCGAAAGATTTGACTAATTGAAAGCGCATTACACTCTCAATAAAGTTGTGATTCGGTTTTGTCGCTGTAGCGTAGAAATTTGTCTACTCTAGGCGTCACCCGAATTTTTGCTTAATGTAATCCAAGAACTGTGTCACCCTCGAAAGATTTGACTAGTTGAAAACTCATTATGCTTTCCCTTTCATGCAGTTGCACGTATTGTCTCGTACCATTTAAGTGTGAAAGAATAATGTCACATGTTGTACAGGCTTCTAGATCGTGTCCTTATCAAAGAGGCTATGCATCAAGTCGTTTTCATAATCTCGATGGGTAGGATTCCGGCTTTTGCATCATTGGCAGTTTTCAAGACTTTCATATTAAAGAATGTTCCTTAAGATTCCGACGCCAAGCCATGATTTCGTCGTACCACGCAATCACATAATGGGATTTGGCATAATGGGTCATCCAACCATGTTCCATCTCGAGAACCCAACATTTCTTAGGAATTGAATATACATAGATCAGAAACCGTCATGCATGACGTTTTTGCATCCACCCACGATTCTTTCCCCTTGATCAAACAGTTCGGCAAAATTATTGGAGTCGGAACAGCAGATCTTGTCGAGTTCAGAGCTCACAACAAGCGAGAGAATCCAAGACTAGTGTCCAATTCAATAAGAAAACAAAAACTGTGCAGCACTGACTGTCAGGCTATTACTCCAAACTTGAGCCAACGAGAGAAAGAGAAGAAGAGAAACAGTGGCCGGGGAATATAAATCGAAGGCATTTCCATTTCTTTAGCATCGACTTGCTGTAGCTGTAGAATTGCATACGACATCTAATTGCATGAGAGTATTTACAAACATGCGACTGTTTTTCTCATTTCTTTTGTCAAGCAAAGTGGCAAGAATGTACTCCTGTAGAATTATTAGCTACATGGGAAGCGAAAGTTACAAAAAGGCTCATACAGTAGAAGCACTAGTGTGTAGGGCAACCAAAGATGCATAGAAACCGTCCTTGATGTTGATCAGAGTCTCGTGCTTTCCTTTCTCGACGATGACTCCGTTTTTAACCACTGCGATCACGTCCGCGTTCTTGATCGTGGACAACCTATGCGCCACCACGACTGTGGTTCGGTTCACCACGACTCGGTCCAATGCATCTTGAACCACTTTCTCGGATTCTGCATCCAATGCACTCGTAGCCTCGTCAAGAAGAAGGATTTTGGGACTCTTTACTATAGCTCGAGCGATAGCCACTCGTTGCTTCTGACCACCGGACAACTGGACCCCTCTTTCACCAACCATAGTATCATATCCCTGAACATCAAAATTGTACAGAGAAATCAGAAAAGCTCATTCGAAAGCAAATGGTGAGTCAAATACACAGAACAAGTAACGACTGTCAAACCTGTTGCAGTCCACTAATGAACTTGTGAGCATTTGCTAATTCTGATGCGGCTAGTATTTCTTGCTCGGTCGCATCTCCATCCTTTCCATAAGCTATGTTGGCACGAATTGTCTCATTGAATAAAACCGGTTCTTGGCTGACCAGACCCATTTGCTGCCTTAAACACTTGAGTTGCAGCTGCTTAATATCCACTCCGTCGAGCGTAATGTGACCTGAATCAGGATCATAAAAGCGTTGCAGCAACGCTATCACTGTCGATTTTCCACTCCCGCTTTCTCCAACCAAAGCAACAGTCTGAGAGGAAGCATCAATTGTCAAACTTTTATTCCTCGTGTTGGACAATACTTTAGTGCTGTTCTTGCAATTTAATGCTCAATTGTGAAATTCATGTTGAAGTTAGGCATCAGATAAAGTCCAAAGTTTTACCTTTCCAGAGTGAATGGCCAGGCTGAGATCACGGAAAATTTGAATGTCTGGCCTAGAGGGATATTTGAAGCTGACATGGCGAAGCTCAATCTCTCCCTTCACATTGTCTAATTTTGTCCCTGACTCATCACTTGGGTCTATCTTGGATTTGCGGTCTATTATTGCGAAAATGGAAGCAGCAGCGCCTTTGGCTTTGGTGGAATCGGGAGTGAAGGAACTTGATTGTGTAATTCCAATGGCTGCCATGGTCAGAGCAAAGAAAACCTGCGAAGAAAATGACTCAGAACCATTAACAGAAACCAGTTCCAATAGCAATCCTCCAGCCAAATAAGAAAAAGGGAATCATAATTCTGAGAATTTCTTGAGGAAAAACTACTTAGCGTTCAAAGAAAATGCATCGTACCCTGAAGACATCTGAAAAGGTTATTTTGCCATCCTGAACGAGTCGAGCTCCAGCATAGAAACTTGTTGCATACACACAGAACAAGAGGAAGAAGGACAAGCCGAACCCAATTCCGCTAATTAGTCCTTGTCGAATCCCTGTCCTCATGGGGCCTTCACATTTCTTTTTGTAAAGCTGCATTATCTTCTCTTCAGCACAGAAAGAAGCAACAGTCCTTATACTTCCGACCGCATCAGTAGCTACTTGGCTTGCTTCCTCGTACATCATCTGTAAACATATAGATTAATACCGTCAAGAAATATCGAGATTATTTGCATGATAACAGAAACCGTGGTGCAAACCTTTTATGGTCTCGAAGATTATTACAAGCAACGTGAATCAGAAAATTAAGAGATGGCTTTTTCCGTTTCAAAGCTTTGAACCTAGGACTCAAAATTATGAATTGGGGATATATAAGGACCTCCCAAGCTATTATATTTAGTGAGCAGTAAAAGAAAAAAGCACTATAATAATGCTTACCTTTGCATCTGCACTGAATCCTTTCATGAACTTCACTTGTACGTATCCGTTGGCACCAATTAGAGGGATTAAGGCAAGGATGATCAGCGCCAGTTGCCAACTTGCAGTAAAAGCAATGACCAAACCGGCAACAGCACACGCAATGTTCTGCACAATCTGAGCTAACGCATCTCCAACCAGGGCTCGCACTGACGCCGCGTCTGCTGAGAGCCTTGCCCCAATGGCACCGCTTGAGTGATCAGGTTCATCAAACCAGCCAACCTCCATGTGGACCACCTTTTCGAAACACATCAGCCTTATTCTCTCGATTAACTTACAACCAGCCACGGAGAACAAGTATGTACGAGCTGGATATGCCAGAAATGATGCAATGCCAAGGACCAGAAACATCAGTGCCCAAAACTTAGAATCCTTTCTAAGTTCATGTGGTGGTTCATAAAATGTCTTGATAACACTGGATATAAGTATGCCGAAAATCGGAAGTATCACGCCGTTAACAACTGCAGCGGCAGTTCCAATTAGCAAGACAGGAACTTCTGGTTTGTTGAGACGAGCAAGCCGGCCTAGGGAGACCTTTGGCGGTTTTTCTGTGCTCCCAGGAGCAGGGGATTGTCGTCCAGCCATGGTATCATCGGCAATGTTGAGTCCAGTGGGAAGACCAAAGGAGACTGAGAGCGAGTTGCGGCTGCTATTCCCTATAGATGATCCCCGACTAATGGATCGTTTGTACGACATTCTTTGACTGGACTGTCTGTTATATTCAGTAATCTCTGACCTGTTTTGGTCATCTGGTGCTTGTTCGGACTCTCTGTTCACTTCCTGCAAGCGTATTAGCTGAGAATATGCACCGTCTGGATCTTTGAGCAGTTCAGAGTGTGAACCTGGACAGTTTTGGAGAGGCGTAAATCGTCAATCATATAGTTGCACAAGCTAGGAAATCATAGCTCCTTTCGCTCAATTCACAGTTTCATTGTTCAATTCAAGTTAGATTGCAAACCTACCTTTCTCCACCATTTTTCCACGATGAATAACAGCAATCATATCGGCATTCCTAACCGTACTCAAACGGTGGGCAACAATGACAGTTGTCCGGTTGCCCATAATCCTGTCCAAGGCCTCTTGGACTACTCTTTCAGATTCTGCGTCGAGTGCACTGGTGGCTTCATCCAGGAGCAAAATACGAGGATCTTTAAGAATCGCTCTCGCTATGGCTACTCTTTGCTTCTGCCCGCCAGACAGCTGAGTCCCATGTTCGCCAACCATAGTGTCCAAGCCCTAAATGTCAAAAGTTCAAAAATCATCAACTAGTAAGATCGAGAAGGTGAGAACAAAATTATTGTTTGGCCAGAGAAAAGAAGAAAGCCGGTTCATCGATCATGGAGTTGCATAATCCTTATACCTGCGGCAACTTGTCTATAAACTTGGCTGCGTTTGCAAGTTCTGCAGCAGCCTTGATCTCTTCAAGCGTGGCACCTTCCTTTCCATATGCAATATTTTCCTTGATGCTGCACGCGAATAACACAGGCTCCTGGCTGACAAGCCCAATTTTGCTCCTGATCCATTTAAGCTGAAACTCTTTAAGGTTGATCCCATCGATAAGTACTTCACCGGGTTGTGGATCGTAGAATCTCTCTATCAGACTGATCACCGTGGACTTCCCACTTCCGCTTTGTCCCACCAAAGCGGCAGTTGTACCACTCGGGATGCTAAGAGAGAACCCATTGAATATTTGCTCATCGGGCCTGGCTGGGTAACTGAAATAAACATCCCTCAACTCTATATCTCCGCGAATGTCGTCCAGTTTCTTACCTTTGGTATCAAAAGAATCGATCTCCGGGTTCCTGTGGATGGTCTCGAACATCTTATATGCAGCAGCTTGACCAGCAGCAAATGCACTTATGCATGGAGAAGCCTGCCCAAGAGACCTAATGAACATCCGCACCGTGCCCAAAAAAACGAGGGAAAGAAGAAAGAAAATCCATGATTAGCCTTTCTAAATTTCTCTAGGGTAAATAAGGAATTGAACCCAAGAGAACGAAGATTAAAAAGAAAAAGGACAGCTTGAGTGCAACTCACATGGAACCAGTCAAGACTGCCATGATCACATTAATCACTTTGCCCCCATTATATCCCTTGTCTATTATCAACTTCCCACCGTACCATATCGCCAAAGCATAACCGCCGAAGATGATGAGCATGACTGTTCCAAGACCTAATCCAGCCGCCAGGCCTTCGTGGACACCTGATCCGTATGCATGCACAAGGAATTTGCTGTAATTTGCAATTGCTCGCTTCTCTCCGGTAAACGATGCAACCTACCATAAAAGATTAGAGTTATGGATGAATATGAGTTTTAGAGCAAAGACATCAAGACATCTGTTTTGTTCTTGGAAGTATGTCGATTTGGTTGGCACACATGCGCAATTATGGTATTCAGCTACGTCATGCAACATACCGTCCTGATCGAACCAATTGTCTGTTCAACAACATTTGCTGCCTTTGCATACGCACTTTGCCCGCGAGATGCCGTCTTTGAGATGATGAGTGACATAACTCCACCAGCAGTCACTAGCAGAGGAATCATGGTTAGCATGACCAGGGTCAATAGCCACCCCTTGATAAATGCTATCACGAAGCCTCCAACAAATGTTGACACGAGCTGTATGAACTTCCCCACCTGCACGAATCTAGCAATCCGTTAAAATCCAGGACGAAGAGTGTCTACTGAGTACACCAGACAAAATGCTCATTCTTTTCACAATTGTTATGCCGGTACAAGGAAAGTATGACCTTTTCACCCATGGCATCCTGGATGAGAACTGTGTCGCCCGACATTCTCCCGACGACCTCTCCGGTGTTGGTCTCTTTGTCAAAGAAGGCAACATCTTGTCTCAATATAGTTTGCAAATACAGGCCCCTTATTCTCGCAGCCTGTCGCTCGCCGGTGACCATCCAGCAAGACACCTCTGACCAAATGCAAGGAAGAACGAAGATCAAATTTTCTCATTTCCTAAGACGAAGAGTTTGACTGCAAACTAAAAGTAAATCAAGACTCAAGATGCACTCACGAAGAAACGCAGCTGCACCACACCCAAACGCCAGGTAGACAAACTTCAGAGCTATCTGAAGATTTCACAAACAATCTATTCAGTTGATTCGCTATCTCAACACAAGCACTTTAAAAGAAATTTCGCTTTCGAGAAAAGGGTTTCTCTGTAACAATCCGCCAAGTCCATATTTGCAAGGCATTTACCTTGGACACAAGATCTACAACATCAGTGTTAGCCTGGTTCTCGCCGAACGTATCAATCAGCTGTCCAAACAAAACGGTCATAAGGGGCAGGGAAAGGCCATTCCCGACCGCTCCTATCGACCCAACAACCATCAATAGCATATCCGTAGAATCTGCAAATGAGAACAGCTTGTGGAATGGAACCGAGTTTGCTTCTTCTCCCTTGCTCTTGTTGGAGTCCTGCTCATTCTCATTCACGGCAGGGCTCTTTGCCGCCGCCACCTCGAGGCTCCTCGATGTGGTGGCTTCATTGGTTCCTGAATCTTCGGTTGCTCCATTTTCAATAGCCATGCTACCGTGCCAAGGACAGATCTGTTATGCAACTTCTTTATTCTGTATATATACACAGAATTGTCTTGGAGGGCTGCATCATTAAACATCTAGAAATTACAGAGTATCTTCTCGTGGGATTTGAATGGGTTAGCTATTAAGCAATCAAGATGCGAGACATTCTTTCAACCATAAGAGTCAAAACTACAGAGATCAAAGACCGCTGATCTACGGGACTGTACTTTGAAAAGAGTTTTGATCTCATTAGTTGAGTACCCTTAAAAAAATCAATTAGAATAATGAATCATTAGCCTGATGAGTCGTGAAACTGGAAAATTTAATGTGGGTGTGCGAGTGTGAACGCAAATGGGACTCAAAAAACTGAAGGGTGCACAAGAAGCCTCCCAAAGCAGAAGCTGTCCAAAAAAAAAAAAATCCCACGGGAGAAGTTAGCCAATGGACAACCATGTCTAAATACCATCCACGAGAAACAGAGTAAAGCAAGGTTGATATGATGAATTCATCAGATTCGTGCCAAAACCACCTTTGATCTGAACCAGCACAAAAGAGCCAAATCAACTCTCTGTTCCTTCCTTTCTTTTTGTGCTCTACCTCCTGTTTTGCGAGAATCTGCCCGCAAAAGGAGGCGAAAATACGGACCTTTTGCTCTGCCTCTACCTCAGGCAGAGTCATGAATCATTCACCAACTCCGACAGTGTTCTCCAGATAAGCCAGAGCACAACAAGACGCAAGCAGCCAAAGGCAGACTGGCACAGAGGGAGACAGAGAGGGAGAGAGAGGGACGCATTATCTCACCTGAAGCTTCTCAAGAAATAGTCAGCTCACAAAAGTGAGCACTGTTGTCTTCCGGGATCCCGAGAAAAGAATTATGGCAGGCACTTTCGTGACTTCTTTCCTGATCTGCAGCTTCCAACAACGGCTCCTTCTCCATTATATGCACTTCCAGATTGCTTGTCCAGCAAGCATAGCATGGCACCTCCGGGTCGCTCTCTCTCTCTCTGTCTCGGCGGTCAAAGACTCCCGCGGCCCAACATTTTCTTGTCAACCCCACTTACGGATCTTTCGCTTAAATTTCAATGTTTTACTTTTCTTTTCTTGGTTGTCAAACCCAGATTTCATTTTGTCCCATGCATCTCTGTTATTTCGGGATAGAATCAGGGCATGAAAACTTCTCAGAACCCAAGAAGATCTCTTTGCTCATCACAACCCAAGATCTCTCGTTTCTCGGAAAGTGGTTACCTTGTTTCCTTCGGGGCAGCAATATAGGAGTCGCGTGAAATCCTCTTTTCTTGAAATAGGGTTTATGCCGTTTCACTAGCGCACCCATCTAGAACTTTGACCTTCATACATGCTCTCACGTATCATCTGTGACCCCCGTGACATGACAAGTAAATTTGCACTTCTCCTCTCCTTTTTATCCCTCCCACTTGGAGAAGTTTTCTACGCAGGAATATGATTCTGGTCTAGACGCTCCCTCCTTTCTTCTGGCCTGGACCTGCAGGCATCATTTTGCCTGGTTGGCTTTTCATAAAGCGCAAATTTGACTTTGCACGAGTGATATTTTTCTTTTCGAGCAATAGATTTTCGCGATAAACCGATCATATAATAATTCATGTAGTTCTTATCAATAGGGTGCTTTCGAGGTGCTTTCGGGGCGCTGATTAAGTTAATCGAACGTGAAAGTTACGTCTATTAATTATACTTTGAAAATTGGGGAATCACGCGTTTTAATTGGTCCGCTTACTTCATATATTTCGATTTTCAAATTCCGAATTATCCAACTGGTAATAGCTGCAATGCATTGACAAATGAAGCAACTGCAAGGAAAAAATCATCATCTCTATTTTTACTGTAGGGGCTGGTGGTTGATTATTGGTAATAAGTCAAGTCCAAGTTGTATTTTCTATACATTAATTGCAAGAAGACTAGCCACCAACCTTGCTTGGCGTGAGTACGAAAATTTGGCACGAGTATAGTGTGTAAAGGGTTTTTCCAAATTCCTTGTCACTTAAGCAAAGATTAGGTGCGGATAAATTTCGTTTTAAATAGTATAATTACTGTTGAAAGAAGGGGGAAACAAATATAGATAATGCGGACAAAGGAATGGGCGGAGCGCCAGCATTGCAGAGTTTATTGAAAAGGATCGAGAGGCTGAGTTAATGGTGGGACAAGTAAGAGCCGCATCACCCCTCTTGGACGATTTTGACGCACAACGTGCATACATGATAGGAAAATAGTAACATGCACCAGATCCACGTGGACCGAGCGAATTGCAATAAATCGAGTGGTACATGCTCCATGTGAGACTCACCTGATCGATGGCTAAAATTCACTCGTTTTACTGATTATGGAAAGGTTCGGATCACAATTTGCTCGCTCAGAAAGTGCAATTGCATCTCATTAAACATGTTTTACGCGACGCACGAGCAACAGACGACAACACCCGACCTTTTTGCTAGAAGCAATGATGCATGAATAAAGTGGAGCATTCCAATGATGTTGGACAGAAATAACTTGACCACTAATTGCACAACACAATGAGAATTTAGGCGTTCGAAATTAGAAAAAGTGCTAGTGTGACGTGCCCTACATGCATCATCTGCATAGACATGATCCATGAGCCGACCAAGCCTGCTATCGAGCTTAAATTTCAATTTTCAAACGTTCTTCACCTCAATTTTCTCTCTTTTTTTCCTTACAAGGTCTCAATAAATTTGATCGAGCATGATGATCCCGAGCAAGTCAAGGTTCGCAGGTCGGATCCAAGAAGGAGTTGGTCGATCAAGACTGCCCATCGTTATCTTTCGAGGTGACAAGGCTTGAACTCCTCGGAGGGCCACCCAATTCCCGATCACCTCTACATGCGATTACTCATTTGTTATTTAGTTCGCTTTCTCAGAGAAAAAATGAAAATCGTTAATTGTAAGAGAAATTGATTTAAAATTTTACCCTTTGCCCAAATATTTCATAATTTTAAAGTGGATTACCTAATTGGTAAACCATCAAAGCATACGGGACATTTTCCACTTCCAAATAATTGATAATATCCTCCATGAAAAAAAGCTCGGCGAAAAAGGGTTGGTTATAAGAACCCTCAGAATTAATAGTTGCTAATAGGACAATTGAAAGACTTTATGTAGTTTGATATGTGAATTTTAATTTTAATTTTTAATTTTTTTCCTAATCTATTTTTTTAATATCTAAAATCTCTATATGTTTAATACAAATTATCAGTTGATTATGGTCAAAATGGAATTTGCATTGTCTTTTTTGTGAAAATGCTGTAAGAAACTCCAAACTAAGCCCACTATGACAGAGTTACCCTTAACCTTTTTTGTTGTGATATTAAAAACACCAAACTATGCGCACCGTGACACATTCACTCTAAACTTTTTCTTATGACATAAAAAACTCCCAAATTGTACTTATGTGACATATTTACCCTCTGGCAATGTTTCATTATATAAATTTTCAGCCAAGTCATTTAATTTACTTAAGTCACGTGAGTGCTATGTCAACACTGTTTACTTTCTGACATCCCTGTAAGTGAATTTTTAACGGTTCTCATTGATAGAACTTTGACGGAGGGTATTCGTGTCACACATGTATGAGTTTAGGACTTTTGGTGTCATAGATATGAAATTTAGGATAAACGTGTCCCAGTTTATATAATTTAGGGTTTTTAATGGTTTTTACTTCTTCTTTTTTCACTAGCAAAACAAAGAGAAACCTAGAAATCCTCTTTGATAAAAAAAAATGAAGGAAAGGAGCGTGTGTGGCGGAGTGCAACAACAGCACAGAAAGAGACTGCGGAACTAAGGGCGCCGTCCCACATGAGCGGCCGGCGCGTGAAGGCCACTCCCCTCTAGGTCGGCTTTCAGATGGGCGGTGAAAGCAGAAGGTCCAAGGCGGCGCGTGGGCAGCACGGCGACAACCTCAGCGTTCGGGACCGGGTTTCGTTCTGGATACCGGTGGTTCAGATGGGCACCAACAAAGGCGGGGGGGAAGCCGCCCTCTTCCCTTGAATGATGCATGACACACCTCAGCAACTAAGCTCAACCACCACCTCAGCATCATAAAATCGTTGACTATTTTCACGTTCTTCTTCTTGTCGCCCGTCAATGTGCTCTCGCGGCGCTACAAAGACAACACGCGAAATCTTGTCACGCAAGGCACAAGAGATAAGTGCAATATTTGCCCTTTGATCACGTCTATGTAGATGGCCAAAACTACATAGGGGCGGGTGTCAGGACTCTTCGACTGCCCGATGAATCTGCACCGGCTCGAGAGTCCCCCCCCCCTTCTCACCGACCGGTAATCATTGAGGATGTGCACGCGAAAATGCTAGACTATTAAAATCGAATCGAATCGAAAATTGAAAAGGACAGAAAGATAAAACTCCAAGGAGAATTCTACGATGGTTTTTGTCGCCACAGCATTATTGGAAACTCCTTTAAGGTACTTTTGATATTGAAAATGAAAGGATAATACCATCAACAATTAAAAAAGGGCCCCCTTACCTACTCCCTCCAAATGGACAGAAAAGAATGGATTGGGCAAAATTTTCTAGAAAGGCGGCATATCTTTCCCTATTCATCACTCGATCGCCTACTTGTTAAATGTTGAAAGGAAAGTCACGAAAACTTATAATTGTAAAAAAAAAATTAATGTAAACAGCAACGTGTCCTATTTCTATAGTTTATTGAATTTTTTTTTTATCAATTTATACATTAATCCCCTGCAAATCCAAATGTTTTTTTTACATGACATAGGAGAAACGTCGCAATCATTCAAATGCTCCTTCGAGGCACCGCTCAGTAAAAATTTCGGCATATCAATTTACAGTTTATCAGAACTTCAACAAAACAAATCGTTAAAGAATGCTTCTAGGACTTTTCTTAGGCAAGTAAATCCAAAAAAGTACACGACCAAAAACAAATTCAAAAAAGTATGCGGTCTTCAATATATCATCGTTATTCAACCATACATATATATATGGTCATTAAGGAGCCTGTTTGAATTGACTTTCGCTCCAATTTGATGCTTTCAAAATTCGAAGCAACTAAAATTTTCACAACCATGTAAATTCATTTATATTTCCTTTCGTAATTACCTAAAACGTGATTAATATACTAGATTTTTGGATAGCATGCCGAGCACCAATCTTTTTCGGTTTATTGATTTATATATGCCCAAAAAATGTTATCCATGTAAATCTATTTTTTTTTATAGCCCGCCAAGCACTAGTATCTTTGGAAACGATCACTCGGCCAAAAGTAGGCCCGTGGCCCATACCTCGACATTCACTTCCATTTATTATGACTCGTCAAATCGTGCAGTTGGGTATTGAATATTTGATAAAAACAGTTCTATGCACCAAATAGATTTTTCCTGATTATAAAGTTCCCACCTAATAAAGTTTGCCCCAATTAAACTCGAATGATAATGACTCTAAGCCCGGCAGATGACTACGGTTTTCGGCTCGCTAATCGGACCGGTGTGTTGAGCTCGGTAAGAAGAAAACAATCTTTTGCCCACACGCATCTCGTGATTATCCGTAAAAAAGCCCATCTCAGCATGTATGTATCTCTCGAATGTTTTTTTTCTTCACTTGATAAATGATCTATCTCCGGCATCTATGTTCGCCTTTGATGTGGACGGACATCGTTTAGCCCAAAACGATGTATTCTCGAGAATTACGCAACCAAAATGTCTAAAAATTGGCTTATAAAATGTGTGGGTTTAATTTCACGGATATAGGAAGTTAAAATTCCGTTTATTTCGTGGAAAATGAATGATTTGGAAAATATTTTCCAAAAAACGATCTCTTGTATCGCTTACGAAAATGAATTAACGCAAAATATTTTCATCATCTGCTAAAATATTTAGATATAAATTATCATCTATAGCGATAACATTTTTTATTATTTAATTATTTTAAGTGATATCAACGATCATTTTTCGAAAAATATTTTTTAAATCGTTTATTTTCTGTAAAATAAACGGAACGCATGTAATTGTAAGTGTTTTTGGATGCGATTTTCATCCCTAGTTGCTTTTACAAAGTTCCTCTGGACTTTGAGAATTAGATAAAAACATTAAAATATCTCAAATGGACCGATCCCGCGGTTCGCAACTTGCAAGATTCTAACGCACGACAAAACTCACACTTATTACATGTCAGAGCGCACTAGCCGCGCCGCCATGACGAAGGATCTTTCTTTACCTTGCAACAACTTTTTAAGTTATTCATGATTCGTTTAGCAACTTGGGTTTTCTATTCACGTACTTGGAACATGGGCCTCCCATTAAATGAAACTATCTTTCTTAAGGTATATCTATAACTTCTACAAAAAAATTTATTTAAAGTCAATTATTTCTTGTGAAAGATAATATTACTCCACAGCTTCATTTGCTTTGCGGAGAATGATTCATTCGAAAAATATTTTCTTAAAAGGATTAATATCACGAAAAATTTTAGACTTATACATCCGTGATAAATTTATCACAAACTAATTTTTTAATCATCGAAAATCTCAAATTAGTACATCAGTGACAAATTTACTCCAAACTAATTTTTTATCGTCAAAAATCCCAAATTGGTACATTTGTGACAAGTATACACTCTGTTAGTTTCCGTTAAATTAGATTAATACTACAAAAATCACAAACCGGTACAACTGTGACAAACTGAGGGTAAAACTCAAAATTGGTACGTCCGTAAACTGTCGCGCGTCACTTAACAAAGTAATTTGACACTAAAATTTAACAAAAATTAACAAAGTAAATTTGTCACAAGCGTACCAATTTAGAGTTTTTTGTGATTAAAAAATTAGTTTTGGGTAAATTTATTATAGATATATCAGTTTAAGATTTTTTGTGGTATTAACCCTTTTTAAAAATGATCGCTTATATCACTTGAAATAATCAGCCAATAAAAAATATTTTCATTATCAACATCAATTTATGTCTAAATATATTCGTGGATAATGGAAGCATTTTTCGTTCAATCATTTTTATAAGCGATCAATTTCTGAAAAATATTTTTTAAATTATTTATTTTTTGCGAAATAAACGGAACCTACCTCTCTTGATCATCTTGACTAATTTTAGCTATTGTCTTTTAGTCGCTGAACACGACACTCCATGGCTGCATTATTTAAGTATTTTTTTCACCATCATTAGCGGTAGGGTGCTAGGGAAGATTGGCCATAAACCTCGGTATAATTTTATGCGTAATATAATACTAGCAAGACGCCTGCGCGTTGCACGGTTCTAAGATTGTATCTATTATATAATTCTAAATGTCCGTATCGATGTGAATTTTTTGCAAGAGAAATAACATGTAGAAAATTACAACAAAATTAATATTTACATCAATCAAGTTATCCTGTCGAAAGCTAAAAGTGTACCTGAACTCCAGCGTGCACGCTTATTTTCTGATAAAAAGAACAAGAGACATAATATTGCAACACATATCGGATCATAATATGATCACATGAAATATTTTGATCGCATTAAATATAATGAATCACTTAGAATCATGAATATATAAAATGATACCTTATTTCTATTTCTTGGAATCTTCACCTAAGTGATGTGGGAAAATATATCAAGCTAATTTGTGTGAGATCTTTCTTAGATTCTTTTCTCGTGTCCATTTACTCCTTCTATTTATAGAAAGTTAGATGTAACTTTGTCGAGATCATTTTCCGATTTCATGTATTTCGGTTTACTTTTCAATCTAAACATAAACCTATTTATCTAATATTTCTTAGAGAACCGACACCTATGATGAAAATTAATATGAAGTCTTAGTTTGCATTACCGAAAGTAGCTAGGTTTTTTAATGCCAAATCTCATATCAATCTATCTCATCTTCCTTGGTGAAAAAAATACCTAGGCGCATGTTTTCTTTCATAGCCTTTTTTGACATCGTAGGTAACTTTCTTTTGTTAATCTTCAATTCATTTCAATCACTCTAAAACATAAATTTATAGGTAAAAACACGTGCTTACTAAAGTGTGCACTTCATTCCGAGAATTTTGTTGAGGATATCGAATTCCATGTAATACTTAAACTCCTTCAAAAGTTTATTTAAAAGCTTATCGTAATCTTTAATTCAAAGTTTATTCTCATCAACTAAACAACGACAACAATTATCCCGTAATTTCAGGGCCTCTTTGACCTTGTGAACAAGGGATAAATGCTGTCATTACTACTACTACTATCATCCCAACTCCTCAACGTCGTTTTGTCTATGTCCAAATCTTGGACGTATGACTTTTTCTTTTTGACCTTCTAGGCACTCTTTTTTTTTTTGTTGAACTTGTTTTTATTTGCTTTTTGCTGACATTTAGGAGGTTGAAGGAGGACCGCCGCCAATGTAGGATAGGACCAAACGTCTCGTAATCGTATCAAACTCTGTCGTTCTCGCTTATTAGTTGGAGATCATTTTCGTTCAATTAATACGGCTCCAGGTTTATAAATCAATGCTCAAATCACGATCAATCCCCTCAATCAGAAATCAGTCACGCTCACACGACGAGAAATGGGCCCTCGACCTAATCGGGAATCCTTACCAAATTTTGGTGGCCTAGAGTTCCGGCCCACGGACGAAATTATGTTTGTTTTTTCGGGTAGTAAAAATGTACATATCAAGGGTGCACTTCGATGCCTCCCGATGGATCGGATAGAACATGACAAGATTATCGATTTTGTTATATAGAACCCGCTTAGCCAGTAAATTCTATGTCCAATTTGTTTCTTCTTGTTACTTGTTTTGTTTCGACCAGTTTGCAGTCAAATCACGATTGTACTTTCACCGCTTGAGGCCAAGCAATAATGCATACCGACCCTCGCGATTGGGTTGTTAAAACCGGTCATGAAAAATACTTGCGTTGAGATGCAATTCTTCGTGGAAGGTGTGATTAGTATATGTTTCGGTTACTTCATCAGTATCACCAAGTCGATCATTTGGAAACCTTTAATTAGACATAACACATGTTTTCATTGCCAACTGAGCTTTGAGCTTTCCTATCTTGAGCTGTTTCGCAGGCCCAGATCTAGAGCGTCACCATGACAAACCTCTGGCCCAAAAAAGGAACAGAACGATGTTTCAAATATGGAGGGGTAAAAACATTTGCAGATAGATAAATTTTTGTTTATTGACAGTCCTATCCTCGATCATACCCGGAGAACCACTAGAAGAGCTTCGCCATCTGATCTAGCAGGGGTCGGCGATGCGCCTCCTCGATGCACCATGTCATCAGCCGCACGCCTTTTCTCGGTAGAGGCAGAGACCCCGCGATACTAGCAGGCACGATGCTTGATCCTTGTATAGGAACAATGTGCATTGGAGGCCCCCAACAGACCCAACCATAGTCGACCTGGTTGAACCCAAGTCGACCCCATTCCGATAGAAACAAAGTGGTGGTCTAAGCGAGTGGCGGCGCGAATGGGCCGGCACCATGTTCCAGAGGGTCTTTCTCGAACTTTTCGAACTCTGAGGGCAGCTTTTCCTTGGCTTCTTGAATGATCTTCACTGCATCAGCGAAAGATGCCTCCTGAAGCAGCTCGCTGGAGGCTTTTACTGTGACAGAGAAGCAGTTTCCCGTAGAACCCGGCAGGCAACGGAGGGTCTAGGAGTTGACAGCAGTTGGCGAAGAAGACGAGGCAACCCTCCATCCTGGGGTTCAAGCCTATCGACTGCATCTGGGAGCTCCACAAAACTTGTAGCCGCGGCCTTGAGGGTGGAGCTATTGCGGCCTGTAGATTCGCGAAAGATTCGCTTGAGCTTGTTGATGTCTTCCAGGGGAATGTCTATGTTGGCATGTTGAAGTTGGTAATTCGGCAATGGAGGCGGTGGGATTGGCAATGGAGGAGGCGAGACATTATCGCTTTTAGATTGAGGGTTGAAAGCAGGGAAGAATTGCCTCTACCGCACCGGTTCAAAGACGGGATGCATTCAGGAATCGAGTAGCTCCCAGTCCGTTGCAAATGCCGTGGCAACCCCATCATGAAATCGCCGCAAGCAAATTGAGTTACTTAAAATTATAGGCTCTGTTTGTTTTGCGAAACATGAATAATTTGAAAAATATTTTTTTCTGAAAATAGTTGCTTGCATCACTCGAAATAATTAATCAATGAAAAATGTTTTCATTATCAATAATAATTTAAATCTAAATATTTTTGCGGAAGATAAAAAAAATGTTTTGTTCATTCATGTTTATAAGATAGATATAAGCCATCATTATTAAAAAAATATTTTGCAAATCATTCATTTTCTGCAAAATATTATAAATTCAATTAAGGTGCGTTTGTTTTGGGGAAAATTTCATGATAAAAGAAAATGCTTTTCGGAAAATTATTTTACCCCCTCTTCAGATTAGGGAATTTGTTTTCCTAATTTTAAGTATACATATTTTCTTTAATCGTAAATAATTTTCCATTAATTATTCTTTTTTTTTCAACTAACCAAATACATGAAAACTCATAAAACTAATTTACAGAAAATTCTTTCATTCAATCAACTCGCATCATGTTGACTTTCCCACCTTGGCTCGTCTCTTTCACTACAGGAGGCCTTGGATTGGGTGACACTTTCAACGAGGTTATTGCCCACATCGTGGTGATTCCTTTTTCTCAGCATTGTTATTGCTCATAATAAATCACACGTTATCTCACCGAGCATGCAAAAAAGATATTTCACTAGAATTTGTCTTGATGACGAAATATAATCAACGTTAAAGTACGTCGGAATTAAATTGACGACAAAGATCTAAAAGTTATAGCTGAAATACGCGCTGAAATTTAATTGAGAACAAGATATCTAGAAGTGGAAACTACAATTACGATACATGAATTAAAGGATAACTTTGTTTGTGTATTGGAGGCTACAAAGAGTATGGTGTGGCTCTTTAAAGCTTACAAATGATTACAAATGGAGGTTGCAAATGGTTTACTAAAGAAGAAATAACTTCCTAATGGCACTTACAAGAAATTACATTGTCCACTAACTCCGATAATCTAAACACGTATCTATAAGAAGTCACAACAATCCAAAAATAGTGGCAATAGATGTAACCACCCAACGGTTATCCTCACGGCATCTGCTCGTTGTTGATATCGATGACTTCGTCAATCAACTTCAAGGTTCTTGTCGATAGCTTTCAGTTATATCATCAATGACTTCACTAGCGAGCTGACAAAGTGGCTAAACTTTGTTTTACACTGACTAAGTTTATCATTTGTCGATAAAAACCATATTTTTTGGTGTAAACATACTCTTAGTATCAAAAACATGTTTTTTGAGAACAAATTTCGAATGACAAGTTGAAATGGGCTACAATTAACTAGAACCCAATATCTTGACTTGCATTTGAACCAGTGGTTCTCTCCTTTCAGGGTCTTGAAGCTTGCAAGGAAAAAGCTCGTCATTCTGGATCGACGTGACATCCTCGAAATAATAGAGAAAATTGAGTTTACAATCCGCCTTAGCCACGATAATCGCCAGATCTGGTTGCCCTTGGTCAATTTAGGTGAGACCCATGACCGTTGCCTCAATTTTTTTTAATTTAGTTTATTCTTTAATCTAATCTAAATAAAATTTAGGTTAAAAAATCAGATTTGGGTAAAAACGAGATCCTTATAGCTCATGCTTCATGGTTTAGCCACATAAGCGCCACATAGGAAAGAGAAAAAAAAAGTCAACGTTAGCACTTTTCGTTAATCAAATTAGACGGAGGAGTTAATGAAAGTACTTAATAGCACCAATTTGACAAGTTTAGGACTTAATTGCACATTTTCAAAAAGTTGAGACTCAATTGCACCTTTCGCAACAAGTTTTAATACTTTCGGTACATTTATCCTAAAATGAAAAGAAAAGAGCCAGTGGCCACGAAATATATAGCAAAGGCATTTGCATTTCTTCAGCATCAATTGTTGCTGCTGTAAACTTACGTACGACATCTAATTGTATACGAGTTTCAACAAACTCGAGACTGTATTTCCCATCTCTTTTGTCAAGCAAAGTATCAAGAATATACTCCAAAAGAAGAATGACCTATACGGGAAGTCAAAGCTACAAAAGGCTCATACAGTAGAAGCACTGGTGTGTAGGGCAATTAAAGATGCATAGAAACCATCCTTGATGTTGATCAAAGCATCGTGCTTTCCTTTCTCGACAATGACTCCATTTTTAATCACCATGATCATGTCCGCATTCTTGATTGTGGACAACCTATGAGCCACCACGACTGTTGTTCGGTTCATCATGACTCGGTCTAACGCATCTTGAACCACTTTCTCGGATTCTGCATCCAGTGCACTCGTAGCCTCATCAAGCTGAAGGATTTTGGGACTCTTTACTAAAGCTCGAGCGATAGCTACTCGTTGCTTCTGACCACTGGACAACTGGACCCCTCTTTCACCAACCATAGTATCATATCCCTGAACATCAAATTTGTATAGAGAAAACAAAAAAATAAATTCGAAAGCAAATGATTTAGTAAAATACACAGAACAAGCAACGACTGTCAAACCTGTTGCAGCCCACTAATGAACTAGTGAGCATTTGCTAATTCTGATGCGGTGAGTATTTCTTGCTCAGTCGCATCTCCATCCTTTCCATAAGCTATGTTGGCACGAATTGTCTCATTGAATAAAACCGGTTCTTGGCTGACCAGACCCGTTTGCTGCCTTAACCACTTGAGTTGCAGCTGTTTAATATCCATTCCGTCGAGCGTAATGTGACCTAAATCAGGATCATAAAAGCATTGCAGCAACGCTATCACTGTTGATTTTCCACTCCCGCTTTCTCCAACCAAATCAACAGTCTGAGAGGAAGAATCAATTGTTAGACTTTTATTCCTCATGTTCGACAATACTTTAGTGCTGTTCTTGTAATTCAATACTCAATTATGAAATTCATGTTTGAAGTTAGGCATCAGATAAAGTCCAAAGTTTTACCTTTCCTGAGTGAATGGCCAGGCTGAGATCACGAAAAATTTGAATGTCAGGCCTAGAGGGATATTTGAAGCTGACATGGCAAAGCTCAATCTCTCCCTTCACATTGTCTAATTTTGTCCCCGACTCATCACTTGGGTCTATCTTGGATTTGCGGTCTGTTGAGCGTCAGAGGCGCGGCAACAATATTGATTTGATGGAAGAAATTTTTTGAAGGTGAAACGATCACAATTCGCGCCTTTCTATTGCATGTATCAATTACAAGAGAAATAGACTATATATAGACCATAGTTTGATTCGAAATAGGAAACCTCTTTCTAGGAAACCTATTCTAATTAGGAAACCTACTTGACTTAGGAAACTTTCCTAAAATATAACTAGAAATAATATCTCACAATATCTTATCTTATCTCTTAATATCTCACCGTATATATGAAAAATCAAAATATGGAAATACGAACATACTCAAAAAGGAAATAAGTACTAATAAATTTGGTTTAATTTCTAACACTCCCCCTTAAATCAAATTCTCTTCCATCGATCATTCCAAGCAGGCTCTTGAACTTTCGAAAAGTATCGATCTTGAGAGGTTTAGTAAAAATATCTGCTACTTGATCTCCGGTCTTCACATGCAATACTTCAACTTCATTCTCTTTAACCTGTTCTCGGATGAAGTGATATCGAACATCGATATGTTTATTTCGTTCATGAAAAACTGGATTTTTCGCCAAAGCAATAGCAGAAATATTATCAACAAAAATCTCCGTTACTTTCTTCTGCTCCATAAGAATATCTTTGAGTAGTCTTCTCAACCATATTACATGACAAACACATGAAGATGCAGCTACATATTCAGCTTCACATGTCGATAGAGTAACACTTGATTGCTTCTTTGATGACCACGTAAAAGTAGTGTCGCACAAGAAAAATACAAATCCGGTGGTGCTTTTTCGATCGTCGATATCTCCACCATAATCACTATCCGAATAAGCTCTAAGTTTGAAAGATTCAGAGCAATAATAGTGTAAATCATGAGAAATAGTACCTTTGATGTACCGAAATATTCTCTTTGCAGCTTTAAGATGAGATGATTTCGGCTTCTCCATGTATCGACTAACAATTCCAACACTATACATAATATCCGGTCTCGTGCATGTCAAGTATCTCAAACTCCCAATCAAGCTTCTATAATATGTCGAATCAACATCGGCACTATCATCAAACTTCGAAAGTTTGGTTCCACACTCCATTGGTGTATTGACCGACATACAGTTTTTCATGTTGAATTTTTCAAGGATATTTTCTGCATATCCTTTTTGGGAAATAAAAATCCCATCGGCACTTTGCTTCACTTCGATACCAAGAAAATAATTCATGAGACTATTATCGGTCATCTCAAATTCTTTCACCATCGATGCCTTAAAAGCATCAATCATAACCGAATTATTTCCTGTAAAAACAAGATCATCAACATATAAACAGGCGAGCAAAATATCACCTTTTTCTTGCTTCAAATAGAGTGCATGCTCGTATGGACATTGAGAGAATCCATTCGCCTTGAAATATGTATCAATTCTGGAATTCCATGCTCTCGGTGCTTGTTTAAGCCCATATAGAGCTTTCTTCAACCTCAGTACTTTATCTTCATGACTTTTCACAATAAACCCCTCGGGTTGTTTGACATAAATTTCTTCTTCAAGGATGTCATTCAAGAATGCTGATTTGACATCCATTTGATAAATTCACCAATTATTTTGAGCAGCAATGGAAATAATCAATCAAATCGTTTCCATGCGGATGACGGGGGCAAAAACTTCATCATAGTCAATTCCGGCTTTTTGCTTGTACCCCTTCGCGACTAATCTAGCTTTGTTACCTTGTCACTTCACCTTTCTCATTCTTCTTGGCCTTGTACACCCATTTAACACCAATTGATTTCTTGTCCTTCGGAAGATTAGTAAGCTCCCATGTTTGATTTTTCTCGATGGCTTCAATTTCTTCGTTCATGGCTTTCCTCCACTTTTCTTCTTTGGCCGCATCATCATAAGCAAGTGGTTCATAATCTGCAAGAAGATATATAAGATGAAGCTCTTCGGTAACTTCGTAAATTTCAGACAATCTTCTTGATCTGGGCAATAGCGATTCATCGACACTATTTGAAGAGGATGGTGTTGATGAACTTGAATAAGATGTTGGAAAAGAAGGTGAAGATTGATCTTTCAACTCCATTTGATTGGAATCACCACGAACATTCGCTTCTTCTTTTGGATTTTCTTCCCACGTTCCATCTTCATCGAACTTGACATCTCTACTTACATATACTTTCAAAGTGTTAGGATCAAATAATCGATAGGCTTTGGATGATGAGTCATACCCGATAAAGATGAGCTTTTTGCTCTTGTCTTCAAGTTTCGATCTTTTTTGATCCGGGACATGTTGACACCTAAATTTTAACTAATCATTTAGTGATTAATTGCACAGAAAATTAGGGATTGAATTTTAGTCCCTCACAAAAATATTAAAGTTAAATTACATAGCATTTAGTTTTAAGAGCATTTATTAAGTAGTTGCATTTGCATCGGACTGGTGGCGGATGGGCTTAATAAAATTTAATTGAACTAGAGTTAATGGACTCAAGTATAGAGGTTCTGAACCCAATGGAATTAATCGGATCAAGCCCGTGTGAATTAAAGATTCGCCCCAACTCGTTATTCCCTCAAGTGGTCAAGATTGACATGTGCGTTGCGCGTGTGGCACATTGAATTAGGAAATATTGAGAAAATATCATGAAAATCTTTAGGTCAAGAAACAATTGGAAAGCAAAGTGTTATCGTAGCAAGAATTAAGGAAAGAGGATTCACTCAAGCTGGTGGATACAAACTTGCGGACAAAGGGATTAAAGAAAGGAAAGAAAGGATTGGTAAGTGGATTCTGGAGAAATAACAAAAGAAGGAAAAGAATAAATATATATATTTCAATGCATCCACAATTGGAAGCTGCATCACATTCTTTCCTTGGGGCTCTATGTTGTTTTACATATAAAAAGGGAGGCCACACAATTACAGAGGGACAATTACATAGACAGCAAAAAAGAATTGTCAGAGGACGGTCACGATATGAGAGGAGAAAACAAAAATCGTGAGTGAGAGCATAGAGAAAGGAGGTGCAGCACGTCCAAAAGAAGAAAAGAACAGAGGAGAATGCATGCACTAGTGAAGAACAGTGACTTTGTGACAGCTTGCCCCTGTTCTAGGCAACTTCAAGCAGCGTTTTGTGTCTAGCTCGTGTCCACGCCACGCCGCTTGCTACTACTCCTACACGAATCGGTTTGTCTTGCTGCCACGATACTAACTTTGGCAAGGGTAGCCCTGTTCCATCACGTCCAGTAAACCAACGACTCCTGCTGTTGTTGCGCCGCATGATCGTCATTGCTTCTAGCCCTACACTAACAACTTCAGCGAGTCTGAGAAGCCCTGCACAGCCGCCACGTCCTTCCAGTCCTTACCATCGCTGATCGAGAGTCCAAGCCACCGTGACAACGCCGAGACCAGCAACTTCTGCGAACGGTCCCAGCAAACTTACCGGTCCCGACGAAATCCCGCCGGTCGCTGTTGCGTTACTCTATATCTTCACCAAACTGGGACTCTCCCTTGTTTTGTAGGTTTCACAAGAACTCCCAAGCACCGCCAAGACACCACATGCCCGAGTTCACCGTGAGTAGCCAAACCGCGGCTATCCTCACCACCGCCGGTCACTGAGCTCAAGCCATCCGTCGATCAAATTCGGAAACGTCACCCGTGCAATATTTCGAATTAGGTAATACATTATTCGATTCAATTTCGATATATTAAATTGCCTAACTTGAGTTTATTGTGATCTCAATTATATGCTGTGTCGATATTGTCATATCCAAAAATCTTTTCGGAGTCCGTAAATTGGGATATTTTCCTAATTTCACAACATGCATATGATTGACAGTCCGATTTCATGCCCGAAATATGATTCGCGATCGCACGGAAAATCGTCAATCCGATCTCCCGCCTGAGATATGATTCGCGATTGCGTGAAAATATTGGCCAATCCGATCCTCATGCCCGAGATACGATTTGTCAATCTATTGTTTCTAAATTTAAATGGATGTCGGTAATATTTTGTGATATGGTGTCGTTTGATTTTTTTTTAAATAAAGAAAATCCAAAAATATGTTAGTTAGGATTTAAATTAGAAGTTTTGCATGTTTAGGGAATCCTAAATTTATCTAGAAGATAGGATAATTATTTAATTTAAATTAGGACTTAAGATAATTTATTTCCTAGTTTAAATTAGGTGTTATTCTAATCCTAATAGATTATTTAGGTTATTTTTAGATTCCGAATTTCCATGAAAATCCCAAAAAGAATGAGTTTCCTTAGGATAGATTAGAATAGACTGCATTCTTAATTTGAGTAATTTTTAATTTCGAATTTTAATAAAAAAACATCAAAAAAAGAAGTTGTTAGATTGCATGTTAATTTAGGCATTTTTAATTTCGAATTTCATTAAAAAAATAAAATACCAAAAAAAAAAATAAATCATTTGTCCGTCATTAGAATTAGGTCATGTCGTCGCATGACATATAGGTCGCATGCTAGGTTGCATTAATCGCATGTCATTTTTTGCACGTCATTACATATAGGTTAGTTTGCATTTTAATAAAGCGCAAACCCTAAAGAATACCTCGAGTGCCTTGTTTTGTTAATTAGAAATCATATTAGGATTGTCTGTATGATTCTCTACTAACAATGCAGATGCTTTCGTTGCTCTAAGGTAAGTATTTTCTATCCATCCTTGCAATTTATTTATTGCTTTCTTGGGTATTAAATTGGTGGTTTGCGCACCCGCATGAACACCTCACATGTTAGAGATTAGGCAATAAAATGGATCTAGACTGCTGCATAAATATTTTTGAAAAGAAAAGGTACCGAAAGGGCGTTAGACTAGATCTAGCGTAATCAAGTCCCCGAGCTTAGAATCTCTGGTTCGTAGGAATAAAACATATCTCCCTATGTTTTATTTAGGTTTCTAATCGACTTACCACAAATAGATTAGTGGCGACTCCGAGCATGAAAAATTTTGCATGTTAAAAACTTAAACCCTAAGTTGCGAATTGGTAGGGCTTGGGAGGGCCCGAGTTAAGCTTAGTCCTAATAATCCATTAGCCTGAGAAAATTTTAGGTCGCGACAGGACATGAGCATAGGCAATGCTCCCGAAAATTCTCAAGTGCGAAACACTTGGTGTTCTCCCGGTCCATGCCTCTTGTGGAGTTACGCCTTCAAGTCCATATGTTGGACATCTATTTTGAAGATAGACGGCACACGAAACAGCTTCAGCCCAAAGTTCCTTAGACAAATTTTTGCTTTTCAACATGCTTCGAACCATATCGAGAATGGTTCTATTTTTCCGTTCAGCCACACCGTTTTGTTGAGGAGAATACGGGGCCGTCAAGAAACGCCGAATACCATGATTTTCACAGAATTTGTTGAATATGGCTGAGGTGAATTCTCCACCACGATCAGTCCTTAAAGCCTTGATAAAATAGCTACTTTCCTTTTCAGCCAGATTCTTGAATTGTTTGAAAGTATCAAACACTTCTGTCTTTTCTTTTAAAAAATATACCCAAGTTTTTCGAGTAAAATCATCAATAAAAGTAACAAAATATCGATGATTACCATATGAGTGAGGATTGATCGGGCCACACAAATCAGAATGAATTAACTCAAGCGGCTTCTTCGCTCGATAAGTCGTCTCCTTCGGAAAGCTAGTTCTAGAATGCTTGTCGATAATACACCCTTCACATAATTGATCGGGATGATCAATATATGGTAAGCCATAAACCATTTTCTTGCGAGAAAGCAAATTGAGTTCGACAAAAATTGAGATGGCCGAACCTCAAATGCCACAACCATAAAGGATCATCTACGCACGCCTTTAGACATCGAAACATCTCACTCTTTATATTAAGAATAAACATCCTATTCTTCAATATCTTCACATTTACAATCAGTTTATTATTTCGATCTTTCAACATAAGATTAAGATCTCTCATATGAACAGTACAACCTTTCTCTAGAAGTTGTCCCAAACTCAATATATTGCTTGACATTTTTGGAACATAATAAACATTAGTAATAAACTGACGTGCACCATTCTTTAAGCGAATCAAAATTGTACCTTTTCCTTCAACAAGAATTTTAGAGTTATCACCGAATGTGACATTCCCTTTAATTGTCTCATCTAACTTGGCAAACATCTCATTTCTCCCACACATGTGATTACTTGCACCGGTATCCAAATACCATGTATCACTTTGACATTCTTCATATTTTTTTAATGCCAATAAGAGAACTTGATCAGCATTATTCACCAAGTTCGCCTTTTCGTCTGCTCTATTACTTTCTTTATTCCAGCAGTTAGAAGCATAATGGCCAAGTTTATTGCAATAATAACATCGGATTTTAGATTTATCATACCATTGGCTTATCGAGTTCTTTCCTCTTCCACGAACGCCTTTTTGGTACTGGTATCCTCCATCACTTCGAGCAGGATCTCCTTTGCTTCGTCCACGACCTCTTCCTCGAAAGTGACCTTGGCCACGACTTCGATCACGATCTTGATTTGCCCCGCGATTTTGTACGGGATCTCTTCTTTGCTCCTTCTCATGTCGTATAGTCAACTGTGTTTGGAGAACTTCCTCTACCGATTCAATCTTTTTCTTTCTCAATCTTTCTTCATGGGCTTGTAATGAACCTATAAGTTCATCGACTGTCATGGCATCCAAGTCTTTGGATTCTTCAATTGCAACAGCAATATGATCATACTTCTTGTCTAAGGACCGAAGTATTTTCTCAACAACATGAACATCGGAAACGTCTTCTCCATTTCTTTTCATCTGATTAACAATTGCCAAAATTCTCGTGAAATAATCAGCAATCGATTCAGATTCTTTCATGTGAATTACCTCGAATTCGTCTCTCAAGATTTGAAGGCGAATCTTCTGAACTTTCTGAACTCCTTGATGTGTGTTTTGAAGAATCTCCCATGCCTCTTTAGCGGTAGTGGCGTTCGAAACTTTTTCGAACATGGAATCATCTAACGCTTGATAGATGATCGACAGGGCATATTGATCTTTCGTTCGAGCCTTCTCCAAGGCATTCCTCTGGTTTTGATTCAACGTGGCTTCATCCTCTGGCTCATCATAGCCAGTGTTAACAAGTTCCCACACACCGTAGGCGTCGAGTAGAGCTTTCATTCTAACAGCCCAGTTACCATAATTTTCTTTGGTAAGACGAGGGTATTGAAGAGGAAGCTGATTGTTCGTTGAGGCCATGATCACGAACTGTAAGCTCTGATACCAATTTGTTGAGCGTCAGAGGCGCGGCAACAATATTGATTTGATGGAAGAAATTTTTTGAAGGTGAAACGATCATAATTCGCGCCTTTCTATTGCATGTATCAATTACAAGAGAAATAGACTATATATAGACCGTAGTTTGATTCGAAATAGGAAATCTCTTTCTAGGAAACCTATTCTAATTAGAAAACCTACTTGACTTAGGAAACTTTCCTAAAATATAACTAGAAATAATATCTCACAATATCTTATCTTATCTCTTAATATCTCACCGTATATATGAAAAATCAAAATATGGAAATACGAACAGACTCAAAAAGGAAACAAGTACTAACAAATTTGGTTTAATTTCTAACACGGTCTACTATTGCGAAAATGGAAGCAGCAGCGCCTTTGGCTTTGGTGGAATCGGGAGTGAGGGAACTTGATTGTGTAATTCCAACAGCTGCCATAGTCAGAGCAAAGAAAACCTGCAAAGAAAATGTCTCAGAACCATTAACCGAAACCAGTTCCAATGGCAATCCTCCAGCCAAATAAGGAAAGGCAGTCATGATTCTGTGAATTCCTAAGGATAAACTGTTAACGTTCAAAGAAAATCCGTCCTACTCTGAAGACATGTGAAAACGTTGTTGTGCCATCCTGAACAAGTCGAGCTCCAGCGTAGAAAAATGCTGTATACACACAAAACAGCAGAAAGAAAGACATGCCAAACCCAATTCCGCTAATCCGTCCTTGTCGAATCCCTGTCCTCCTGGGGCCTTCACATTTCTTCTTGTAAAGCTGCATCATCTTCTCTTCAGGACAGAAAGAAGCAACGGTCCTTATACTTCTGACCGCATCCGTAGCCACTTGGCTTGCTTCCTCGTACATCATCTGCAAACATATACATTATTAGGGTCATGAATAATCGAGATTATTTGCAAGATAATGGAAACCGTGGTGGATCCTTTTTATGCCGTTGAAGATTACCAGCAATGTGAATCAGAAATTTTGAAGATGGCCTTTTCGTTTTCAACTCTTTGAACTTGGGACTCAAAATTTTGAATTGGGGATTGATAAAGACCTCCTAAGCAATTTTATTTAGTGAGCAGGAAAAGAAAAAAGCACTGTAGTAATGCTTACCTTTGCGTCTGCACTGAATCCTTTCATGAACTTCACTTGTACATATCCATTGACACCAATTAAAGGGATTAAGACAAGGACGATCAGCGCCAGTTGCCAATTTGCAGAAAAAGCAATGACCAAACCAGCAACTGCCAACGCAATGTTCTGAACAATCTGAGCTAACGAATCTCCAACTAGGGTTCGCACTGATGCCGCGTCTGCTGAGAACCTTGCCCCAATGGCACCGCTTGAGTGATCAGGTTCATCAAACCAGCCAACCTCCATGTGGACCACCTTTTCGAAACACATTAGCCTGATTCTCTCGATTAACTTACAACCAGCCACGGAGAATAAGTATGTACGAGACAGATATGCACAAATGATGCATTGCCAAGGACCAGAAACATCAGCGCCCAAAACTGAGAATCCTTTCTAAGTTCATGTGGTGGGTCATAGAATGTCTTGATAACACTGGATAAAAGTGTGCCGTATATCGGAAGTATGGTGCCATTAGCAACTGCAACGACAGTTCCAATCAGCAGGACAGGAACTTCCGGTCTGTTGAGACGAGCCAGCCGGCGTAGGGAGACCTTTGGCAGATTTTCTGTGCTCCCAGGAGCAGGGGATTGTGGTCCAGCCACTGTCTCATCTGCAACGTTGAGTCCAGTGGGAAGACCAAAGGAGACAGAAAATGAGTGGCGGCTGCTATTCCCTATAGATGATCCCGGACTAGTGGATCGTTTGTACGACATCTTTTGACTGGATTGTCCATTATATTCAGTAATCTCTGACCTGTTTTGGTCATCTGGTGCTTGTTCGGATTCTCTGTCACTTCCTGCAAGCGTATTAGCTGAGAATATGCACCGTCTGGATCTTTGAGCAGTTTAGAGTGTGAACCTGGACAGTTTTGGAGAGGCGTAAATTGTCAATGGCGTACTTGTACATGCTAGGAAATAGCAGTTCCTTTCACTCAATTCACAGTTTCATTATTCACTTCAATTCAGATTGCAACCTACCTTTCTCCACCATTTTCCCACTATGAATAACTGCAATCATATCGGCATTCCTAACTGTGCTCAAACGGTGAGCAACAATGACAGTTGTCCGGTTGCCCACAATCCTATCCAAGGCCTCTTGGACTATCCTCTCAGATTACGCGTCGAGTGCACTTGTGGCTTCATCCAGGAGCAAAATACGAGGATCTTTAAGAATGGCTCTTGCTATGGCTACTCTTTGCTTCTGCCCACCAGACAACTGAGTCCCATGTTCACCAACCGTAGCGTCCAAGCCCTAAATGTCAAAAGTTCAAAAATCATCAACTAGTAAGATCGAGAAGGTGAGAACAAAATTATTGTTTGGCCAGAGAAAAGAAGAAAGCCGGTTCATGGATCATGGAGTTGCATAATCTTTATACCTGCGGCAACTTGTCTATGAACTTGGCAGCGTTCGCAAGTTCTGCAGCAGCTTTGATCTCTTTGAGCGTGGCACCTTCCTTTCCATATGCAATATTGTCCTTGATGCTGCATGCGAATAACACGGGCTCCTGGCTGACAAGCCCGATTTTGCTCCTGATCCATTTAAGCTGAAACTCTTTAAGGTTGATCCCATCGATAAGAACTTCACCGGCTTGTGGGTCGTAGAATCTCTCTATCAGACTGATCACCGTGGACTTCCCACTTCCGCTTTGTCCCACCAAGGCGGCAGTTGTACTACTCGGGATGCTAAGAAAGAACCCGTTTAATATTTGTTCATCGGGCCTGGCTGGATAACTGAAATAAACATCCCTCAACTCTATTTCTCCACGAATGTCAAGGAGTTTCTTTCCCTTGGTATCAAAAGAATCGATCTCCGGCTTCCTGTGGATGGTCTCGAACATCTTATATGCAGCAGCTTGACCAGCAGCAAATGCACTCATGCATGGAGAAGCCTGCCCAAGAGACCTAATGAACATCCGCACCATGCCCGAAAAAACGAGGAAAAAAAGAAAGAAAATCCATGATTAGGCTTTCTAAATTTCTCAAGGGCAAGTAAGGAATTGAACCAAGAGAACAACGACCGAAAAGAAAAAGGACAGTTTGAGTGCAACTCACATGGAACCAGTCAAGATTGCCATGATCACATTAATCACTCTTCCCCCATTATATCCCTTGGTTAATATCAACTTCCCGTACCATACCGCCAAAGCATAGCCGCCGAATATGACGAGCATGACTGTTCCAAGACCTAACCCAGCCGCCAGGCCTTCGTGGACACCTGATCTGTATGCATTCACAAGGAATTTGCTGTAATTTGCAATTGCTCGCTTCTCTCCGGTGAAGGATGCAACCTGCACCAAAATGTGATGATAGTTGGACTCTACAGTAAAAGATTGGAGCTGTGGCCGAATATGAGTTGTAGAGGAAAAAGACATCAAGACATCTATTTTGCTCTTGGAAATGTGTCGATTTAGTTCGCACACATGCACAATTCTGGTATTCAGCTACGTTGATGCAACATACCGTCCTGATCGAACCCATAGACTGTTCAACAACATTTGCTGCGTTTGCATACGCACTTTGCCCACGAGATGCCTTCTTTGAGCTGATGAGAGACATAACTCCACCCGCAGTCACTAGCAGAGGAATCGTGGTTAGCATGACCAGGGTCAATAGCCACCCCTTGATAAATGCTATCACGAAGCCTCCAACAAATGTCGACACGAGCTGTATGAACTTCCCCACCTGCACGAATCTAGCAATCCGTTAAAATCCTGGACGAAAAGTGTATACTGAGTACACCAGACAAAATACTCATTCTTTTCACAATTGTTATGCCGGTACAAGGAAATTATGACCTTTTCAACCATGGCATCTTGGATGAGAGCTGTGTCACCCGACATTCTCCCGATGACCTCTCCGGTATCAGTCTCTTTGTCAAAGAATGCGACATCTTGTCTCAATATAGTTTGCAAATATAGGCCCCTTATTCTCGCAGCCTGTCGCTCGCCGGTGACCATCCAGCAAGACACCTCTGACCACATGATGGAAGAACGACAATCAAATTTTCTCATTTCCTAAGATAAAGAGTTCGACTTCAAATTAAAAGTTCAGCAAGACTCAAGATGCACTCACGAAGAAACGCTGCTGCACCACACCCAAGCGCCAGGTAGATAAACTTCAGAGCTAACTGAAGATTATACAAACAATCTAAGCAGTTAATTCACAATCTCAACACAAGTGCTCCAAAAGAAATTTCCTTTTCGAGAAAAAAAGTTTCTCTGTAACAATCCACCAAGTCCATATTTACAAAGCTTTTACCTCGGACAAATGATCTACAACATCACCGTTAGCCTGGTTCTCGCCGAATACATTGATCAACTATCCGAAAAATACAGTCATAAGAGGCATGGAAATGCCATTCGCGACTGCGCCTATCGACCCAACAACCATCAATAGCATATCAGTGGAATCTGCAAATGAGAACAGCTTGTGGAATGGAACCGAGTTCACTTTCTCATCTCCCTTGCTCTTGTTGGAGTCCTGCTCATTCTCATTCACGGTGGGGCTCTTTGTGGCCACCACCTCGAGGCTCCTTGATGTGGTGGCTTCAGTGGTTACTGAATCCTCGGTTGCTCCATTTTCGATGGCCATGCTACTGTACCCGGGACACAGATCTGTTATGCAACTTCTTTATCCTGTATGTATACACAGAATTGTCAGTGGAGGCTGCATGAAGTGAACATCTAGAATCAGCAATGTATAATTCAAGCCAGAGGAGTGCAATTTTTGGGCAAGCTGTGAAAGAAATAGTTCGAGGACGGTTGAGCACAAACTGATTAACCTAAAAGAAATTGTACTGTAGTGAATTTTCTCAAATCCATGAGCAACTAAAGACAAAACTACACCACCCGCCTGGGTGGCACTGCTGGAGCGCGCATTCTTCCTCTCGCAAAAGGTTGAGTGTTCGAATCCCGGGCGCCGCAGGGTGACTTAACTGGTGGCACGTGTGTGGTGGCTAGCACGTGTCGCCCCCAGGGTTTACTCCCCGGCTGTCGGCCGTGCGGGGGTTCCCTGGGTTATAAAAAAAAAAAAAAAGACAAAACTACTCTTAACAATTATCCGAAAAATATATCAGAAGTATCTTCTCGTGGGATTTGAATGGATTAGCTATTAAGCAATCAAGATACGAGACATTCTTTCAACCATAAAAGTCAAAATTGCAGAGATCAAAGACCGCTGATTTACGGGACTGTACTTCGAAAAGAGTTTTGGACCTCAATGGCTGAGCACCTTTAAAAAAATCAATTAGAATAATGAATCATTAGCTTAATGAATTTTGAAACTAGTAAAATTAATATGTGCGCTCGTGTGTCAACGCAAATGGAGTCGGACTAAACTGAAGGGTGCAGAAGAAGCCTCCCGTGGCAGAAGCTGTCAAAAACCCACGGGACAAATAAGCCAATGGACCGCCATTTCTAAATACCATTCACAAGACACCGAGTGAAGAAAGGTTAATATCTTGAATTCGTCAGATTTGTGCCAAACCACCTTTTATCTGAACCAGCAGAAAAGAGTCACATCAACTCTTTTTTTATTGTTTTTTTCTCTGCCTCTGCTGCAGGCAGAGTTGTGAATCATGGATTCACCAGCTCCGACACCGTTCTCCAGATAAGCCCGAGCATAACAAGACGTAAGCAGCCAAAGGCAGACTGGCACAGAGAGAGAGAGAGAGAGAGAGAGAGAGAGAGTGATGCATTATTCC
Source organism: Syzygium malaccense (assembly GCA_031216405.1). Lineage (NCBI taxonomy): Eukaryota > Viridiplantae > Streptophyta > Magnoliopsida > Myrtales > Myrtaceae > Syzygium > Syzygium malaccense. The sequence continues at coordinate 19,744,140 of CM062253.1, forward strand.
GCCTGAAGCTTCTCAAAAAAGTCAGCTCACAGGTGAGTTGCTGTCTTCTGGGATCGCGAGAAATGAATTATTGCAGACACTTGAGTGACTGCTCTGAAGAGTCCCTTTTACTCTCTGTGATCCTTATCTGCAGTTTCTTCCATCAAACTCCTCCTCCATTATATGCACACTCCCAAATTGCTCGCCCAACAAGCATTGCATGGCACCCCAAGTCGCTCTCTCTCGTTCAAAGTCTCGCAGCCCAACAGTTCTCGTCAAACACCACTTACGATTCTTTCCTTTAAATGTTTTGCTATTCTTTTCTCGGTTGTCAACCCCAGTTTTGTTTTTCCATGCATTGCGGTTATTTCGCGAGAAAATCATAATCTGAAAACTTCCGGAACCCAATAAGATGTTTCTGTTCATCACAACACACGATCTCTCCTTTTTCGGAAAGTTGTTTATCTTGTTTTCTCCGATGGAGCGATATAACAGTAGTGTTAAATCTATGTTGAACTAGGGTTTATGCTATCTCGTCAACGCATGCATTAAGAACTTTGGCCCCAATACATGCTTTTACATATCATTTGTGACCCTTGTGATGTGAAAAATAAATTTGCACTTCTCCTCTCTTCTTGCACCACGCGTTGAGAAATTTCTAAGCAAGAACGTGATTTTACATGTATCATTTTACCTGATTGTCTTTTCGCAGAATGCAATTTTGGCACTGCACAAGTGATTTTTTTTTCCAAGCTATAAATTTTCTCGAGAAACCGACTATAACAATCAACATGGTTTTCATTAACATAATGCTTTTAGGGCCCTAATTAAGTTAATTGAATTTTAAAATAATTTTTTTAAAAATGCTTTGAAAATTGGGGAATTGCGCGTTTTAATAAGATTACTTACTTTAAATGATAAATATTTTCCCAAATTCCAATTAATAATACTTGCAATGCATTGACTAATGAAGCAACTACAAGAAAAAATAATTTCTATTGGTACTCTAAGCGCTGGTGGTGTTGTTGTTTTTTATTTTTCTGCGAGCGACATTAATTGATTATTGGCAATAAGTCAAGTCAAAGTTCTATTTTCTTATATATTTATTGCAAGAAGATGCTCTGTTGGCTACGGCCCCCAACTTTACTTAGCTTATTACTAAAATTTGACACGAGGGCAGTGTGGTGGAGGATTTTTCCAGATTCCTTATCACTTAAGCAAGATTACGTGTGGGTATTTCGTTTTAAAATAGTGTAGTTAATACTGAAGAAGGCAAACAGACATAGATAATGCGGACTAAAATATTGGCAACGGTCAGCATTGAAGAGTTGAATAAAAAGGATCGAAAAGCTGAATTAATGATGGTAGAAGTAAGGGAAAAGGACACTACAAGTGATATAATTTTCGTACGGCTCTTACTTTAGTGCCAAAATTTTTCGAAAGATTACTTTAATGCCACTTTGGTATAATTAAAAAAATGATCACTTAAGTGCTAACTCTAATTTGAGGTGTTAGAAATCCAATGTGATGATAATTTAATTTTTTTTTATCGATGTGGTTTGTCGAAAATCTAACGTAGTGATAATTTAACATAAATGCCTTAAAACTATGCCGCTACACATGTTTAGCCCCCAAATTTTAATAGAACTTGGACAAGTCAGCTCAAATTTTCCCTCTTCTTGAATCCCTAATGCAGACCAAAGCATTTTTGGGGTAAATTTTTGAGCTGAATCTTGCAATTGCCTATTTCCTCACCAACTGCACCATACAAGCACCTATCTTCTTCAAATCCTACTATCACAACCAAGGATTTGGGGATAAATTCGGTCTCTTGTTCAAATCCTGACCTCTCAATTGAGGATTTGGGCTAACATTAGTAATCCATTTGAGGATTTTATCCATTTTGAACCCAATTGTAATTTTTGGACAATAGTGCCCATGTTCTAGTCATAAGAAAAACAACCGATGAGTTCAAGATTTAAGAAAAAACCAATTATGGGGCATTTTTTTAAGAAAATAACCTCACTTCAGAACTTTATTTGAAATTTTTTCATATGTCAATGTCCAAATCACTTTAATGCCACTTTGGTAAAAAAAAATGATCAATTAAACGCTAACTTTGATTTGGGATGTTAGAAATCCAACATGACAATAATTTAACATTTTTTCCAATTAATGTGGCTTGTCGAATTTCTGTCATGGTGATAATTCAACATAAATGCCCTGAAATTGTGTCGCTACACATGTTTACCCCAAATTTTGACAAAATTGGGACAAATCGGCTCAAATTTTCACTCTTCTTGAAACCTTTATTCCTTTTTTTTTGGTCAGAAAAGACATTTCATTCATTACTAAGGGTCCGTTTGGTTCAGCATTTGGAAGGGGCTTTCGACCTCAAAAGCCCCTTGGCCAAATGCTGAACCGTTTGGTTCAGCTTTTCGAATCCGAAAAGTCGAAAGCTAGCATTTGGAATGCTGAAGTCTATTTTTTCCTTTCCAAATCGCCCTCACTCAAATTTTAATATTCCGATTTTGCCCCCGTTACTGTTCGTCTTTCTCACCGCAAGGGTGGCCGGCGAGGGCGGATCTAGGCGGCGAAAGGCTAGCGAGGAGCCGGCGAGGTCGCCTGACCCAAGCGACGGCTGCCTAGGGTCGGGCGACCGTCGCTTGGGTCACATGAACCCAGGCGATGGTCGCTTGAGGTCGCGTGACCCAGGCGACGGTCGCCCGACCCCAGGCGGACGTCGCCTAGGTCGAGCGACCTCGCCGACCCTTCGCCGGCCACCCTCGCCGGTGAAGAAGATGAACAGTATAGGGACAAAATCGGAATATTAAAAATAGAAGTTGCCAAAACCCTTTACAAAAAAAAATTTACCAAACACTACTTAGGTCAAAGTAGTTTTATAAATTTTTTTTTACCAAACACCACTTGTATTTTCCCAAGTGACTTTCACCTAAAGGTATTTGCATGATCCCAAATAGCATTTGAAAAGCTGAATCAAACGGGCCCTAAATAGGAAATGTTCCATAAGAGTTTCCAAAGTCATAACATAATAAAGATCAAAGAGAGTGAGGGGGTTTTAGTAAGCCAATCCGGGCCGAGGGAATCAGTTCTTTGGGCCCGGTCCGGTATGCATCTCGGGAGCAATAAGCAATGGATACACCATCCATTCGGCCCAGCAGTGTTGTGCATTCCAACATCACAGACCGAGCAGCCCAGGAAATTTCAGTTTGCCCCATCAATGCTTTTACAGTGGTCAAATTGTCAGACATGAGCAACTCGTGCTTTGGTACTTGAGGAGCTCTGTTCACTTTTCCTGTTGCATACGAGCTTCTCTTCCACGAACGTTAGTCCTTCCTGCACCGCAACGGTTTCCACGACGAGGGCCAATGGAGCATGGAATTTCTTGGCAAAACCACCCACAAGCAGCCCCCGGGAATCTCTACACACTCCAGCGACAGCACCCACCCTCGATTCGCTGCACCAAGACCCGTCAACATTCAATTTCTAGTAACCCAGCGGCGGCAGTGTCCAGTAATCGGGTGAGTCTTCGCATCCTTCGAGACTCACTTTGCTGGGGTTCCATCTTTTATAGAGATTTAGGTTGCGTATGGCAACCATTCTGTGCCTGAGAACAGATTCTGGTCAGAAATGATTTTTTTTTATTCTGTGTCCGGGAACTGATTTTAAGCATTTGAAGGCATTTGGTAAAGGCTCAAAATTTCTATTCCTGAAATAGTAAAAGAGTATAAATGCGTTTGGTAACGGCATAAAATTTCTTTTTATTAATAATATTTTAATAACATTTTAAATATTTTAATATTTCTTTCTTTTCTTTTTTTCTTCTCCTCCTTCTTGGCCATGGCCGGTAAAATATTTTTTAATTAATAATACTTTTATTAAAAATAATTTTTTTGGCCATGGCCAGTAAAAAATTTTCTTATTAATAATTTTTTTAAAAAATATTTTACTAAAAAATATTTTTATTGAAAATATTTTTTCTTTTTTTTGCCATGGCCTGGTCGTTGGCCATGGCCGATAAAATATTTTTTTTTATAAATAATTTTTTATTAATAATATTTTAATAAAAAATATTTTTATTGAAATCATTTTTTTTATTTTTTTTGCCATGGCCGGTAAAATATTTTTTTATAAATAATTTTTTATTAATAATATTTTAATAAAAAATATTTTTATTGAAAATATATTTTATTATTTTTTTCGCCATGGCCTGGTCGCTAGCCATGGCCAGTAAATTTTGTTTATTAATAATATATATTTTTTATTTTTTTTCGCCATGGCCTGGTCACTGGCTATGGTCGATAAAATTTTTTTATTAAAATATTTTAATCTTGCCAGATACGGTGTGGGTGGCCCTTGCATCGGACATTAGAAGCTATATTAAAAATCAAGAAAAAGAAGAAGAAAAAAAAACTGATTCTCATTTTTTATCCCAGAATCAAGAAGCTACTTTTTTTTTATTCTTGATTCTGCTCCAAAACTGATTCTGGACACAAATTTGCAAGAATTTGTGCCCAGAATCAAAAAATTAAACAAAAGGATTTCTATTCCCAAACTAATTCTGGGAACAAAAGAATAGAATCAAACACTATTTGGCAAATTGTCATGCACAGCCTTAGTGAGCTGATTGCTTCCTCCACAATTTGCTTGGGTCTCGTTTTGCTGTTGTGGAACACTCACACGTTTCTTTCGTTCCAAATTATCCATAAGGTGTTAGCAATGGGGCCTCTTGATGACTGGCCATCTCGGTGAGTGATGTTCTCTAATATTAACTTGTCAATTCTGGAGATACGTTCCGGGGAAGTGGCTAGATTTAACCGTGGGTCTAACCAGACTTGCTTTGTCCACTCGCATAGGACAAGGAGATGTTTGAGTGTTTCTGGGGTACTTCGGCATACTGGGCAAAGCGGGTCAGGTACCATTTTCCTTCTCTACAGGTTTTCCTTTGTTGGTAGTGTGTTATTGCATACACTCCATAGGAAAAACCGGATCTTTGGGTGGTTTTGAATCTGCCATATTGATGTCCATAGACGTTTAGGAGGCTGATATGATGGTGACGCTTGGTTGGCGTTAGGTTTAGTAGTCTTGGAACAAAGTCTGTTATAGCCACTTTTAACCGAATAGGAACCCTCGCTGTTTCCGGTCCAAATAAGCTTATCAGATGGGGGATTAGGGCTGAGTGGAATGGACAGAATCTCCAGTGCCTCATCCTCATCAAAGATCTCCTTTAACTTCTGGGTTTTCCATTCTTGAGTGTCTTGATTTATCAGCTCCTCAACATAAAGGGGGTCATTTTGACTTGCGGGTCCTCCGATACGACCTCTAGGCAGCCGTATATCCTCCCTGACTTTAATTCTTTTACCGTCTCCCACTGGCCATCTCACCTCAGGTTCGATCACCTCTCTCCTCGCCAACAAGTTTTGCCATCCCCAGGACGGGCGATCGTTTCTATAGGCATTCCAAAACTCTCCTCATGGATGGTAGATGCCTTTCATGAGCTTACTCCATAGGGTATTGGGAGCTTGCATTAGTCGCCATGCATCGTTCGAGAACTCTTGCTGTAGCATCTCAGGCACACTCCTTTTAAGATTTATCCTCTAATCCTCATTAGTCATCAGATTATTTACAAGCGAAAGATGCTTCTTTTTAAAGATTAGCATTTATAACATAAATGTAATATAGAAACATAAAAATGCTAAGACACGCAAGTTGCGAAAATAACATTCATCTTTCACATAATAATGAGGGTGATACAAGGGTGAATTCAAAAACACGGGGAGACTACCCAACAACTCCAACCCGGCTATCCTACTATGACCCACCAAGCTTAACCAAAAACGAACAAGCTATCACCCTTCTCTACACGACTCTATCCCCAAAAACTAACTGACAGTCGTGTCTTCAAAAAACTACTCCTTCCTCCTCCTCGATGTTGTCCTCAAAAGACCCCGCTGCTAGCATCGCCATCATCTCCGTCCGACCCATGGTATGGAAGGGGCCCCACCAACCGTCCCCCATTGAGGGCATAAACCCCGACGAAGCCCAAAAGAACGAGTCCCTCTGGGGACCCAATATTTACGATCATAATGGAAATGCATTTTATGAAAACAAGTTTAGGGAACTCCGGGATCACGAATTCAAATAGACGGCTTTCAAAATCAACTGGCACCCCATAGCTTATCGAGGTAGAGGTAGGAAAGATCGGCATACTACTGGTCTGAAAAAGGTGTCAACAACAAATAATGAGCGGAAACTCAGCCAAGTAAACTCTATCACGCCATACTAAACAGATAACAATATGCATTTCAATAGAGTCAAATCGATAAGCAACTAAACCAATTCACATCCAGTCATGTCATACATAATTCCCTTTTTCATTCTCACTTAGCCACCATTATCAGGCAAAAGAACGTCGATCCAAGAAAAGCCATTCACACGAGCACACGTTGCATACGTTATGTGACAATAATCAACTTCATTCATCACTCCAAGACACATGACCGGTGCGCTCCCCGGCCACGCAAGGAGGAAACATCCCAACTAGCAAGATCCGGCGCGCTCAGATCGGACTGCTGCGGTATATGCCGGATTACTCAACGGCCTGCTTAGGCTTTGCGGTCCCACTGGCCAAGGCATCCCGTCCGCACTCCCGGGGCATGTAGGGCATGCCACTTCCTAGGCATTGTGAACCACTAGTCCACGACATCTCGCTTTCCCGACAGGCTCCTCGGGGCATCGTCGTCCATAAATCGACGACATCAAGTCATCTCAAAGTCACATAACCACAACCACATGCACAAACGATCTTTCACATAGCATGACATCATATAACAATAACCGATACGGCACTTCATTACTTCTTTCGAACAGTTCACAACCGAAATTCCAGATTCTGTACCCCCAAAGACCACTAAATTTACCTAAGCATTCGATATCGGTTCAAGGTCAAATAAGCATCGTTGAAGAGATAATTAAGGTGGGTATTGACTCCACTAGGTCAGAAATCAAAAGCCAATGGTTTCAAACAAAAACCGGCATATCACTGAAGTCTAGTAAAACTGTATAGAATTGCATGGTTTGGAAAATTAATTTTGAAGGCATAGCAAATGGGTTCCAAAAATTCTGAATTTCGAATATGTTATAAACAAGACCTTTACGAATGTTTTTCATGGGGAACACAATCTCAAATTTTCACTGTAAAGGCCACTTTCAATGGCTCAAATAGAGAATAGTACTGGTCTGTCAAAACAGGATGACCGAATCTAAAAGAATGTTCGTGTCACAAACCAAACTATCTTCAAACACTTTGAAATTTGTATATGTTGTATAAAAGGGCTTCCTGAACAAATTTCATGACAGAAGTGTGACCAAATTCGAAGTGGAAATTTTTATAAAAATTCGAGAAGGTACAAAGGTCACGGGTTTCACTATAAAAACAGTTCTGTTTCGGTAAGGAGTTGGTCCTCCGGGAGATCCATTTGAACTCAGAAAAATCTGAAATTTAAGTATGTTATAGTTCAAGATCTTATGAACAACTTTGATGAGAAACATTTTGCGAGATTCGGACCACATAAGGAGATACAAAAATATAAAATTAGAAACATCCACAAAAGTCAGATCTAGAACCCGAGACAAAACTTCAAGAAATGCTTCCAGCTCGAGCTCCACCACTTCATAGCCAAGGAATCACCACGCCAGGAACTCAAATCAACATGCAATGCCTTTTCTAACCTAACCTAATAATCTAGACTCACCAAAGCTTGTTCTATGGAGTCAAACATTTAAGGGCAGTAGCTATAGCGTCTCGGTTTCTCCTACTACCAATCCAGCCAACTCAAAGACTTATTCAAGACCCAAATCGACATACAACCATTATCGAGGTTAGTATAATGTGATCGAGAGCACTTGCCGGTGAGAGTGGTGGTCGCGGCGAGGCTGCTGGTCCGAGGCGGAGACGAGGGCGCGAGGGGCGATTCCTCTAGGTTGCTGCTGGTCGGTTGAAGGCGTGGCTGGACAGGGCGAGAGGCTGGCTGTTGCTGGTGTGTGGGGACGAGATGATTGGTTGCTGCTGCTGGTCGCGCGGAGTGGCTGGTTCTCGGCGGACACAGAGAGAGACGAGAGAGTGAGTGAGCTGGGCGAGAGAGAGCTGAGAGAGTGAGCTGTGGGGGAAAAAAGCTAAGCGAGAGAGAGTTGGTAAGAGTAAACTGTGGGAGAAAAAGCTCATCAGATGACCCTTCAACTTCCCTTGCATGCATGGGCATGCATCGGTGACACTTGGCATCTCCCTCTTGCCAAATGTAGAGGGGGAAGAAGAAGACAAAGAAGAGAAATGAATGGGCTGCTACTGTGTGGGGTTTCTGGCTGGAAAAAGGGGAAATGGGAAAAAAATAATGGTGACGGGTTTGACATGGAATCGGGTCGCTCGGACGACGCGACGTCAGGTTAGTCGGCTCGACGGTAATTGATGCCAAGAGTCCAAACTCGCGATTTAAAAAAAAAACGATAATCGAGACGCTAAACTTCCGATTTCATTTTCCTAATCTCCGTCGACGAGCGCCCTAATCCATTAGGGTTCTTTAATCTTTGGCCATGAAATTTCAAGATGCCACACCTCTACCACCATCTCCTCATTCCTCATGACTACTAAGGCTGCGAATAGTAACCATTCTATTTCTCTATTTCTGTTTCAGAAATAGGTTTGGAACAGAAATCCGTTTGATAACGCAGTTTCAATTTCAATTTCTAAAACAAGTTTTAGAAATAGGTTTGAAATAAAAATCACAAGTTAAAATTTTTTGCTTTTCTATTTCTAAAACAGAAATGAAAAACAAAAATTTTTTGCTCTTCTTATTGCTTTCCCTTGCTACTAGCTAGTTGTCCACCCGTCGCTCATCGCTGCCCACTTGTTGGTCGTCGCCACCCGTCGGCCACCACCACCTGTCGCCTGCCATCCACTGGCTACCGTCTAATGTCGCCAGCCACCCTCCTCCCGCCATCGCCCGCCTCCCACCAACAACCACTGTCTCCTGCCGCAGCCCGCCCTCCTCCCCTTGTCGGCGGCCTCAGGCCGCCGCCCCCCACCAGCCACCATCTCCCACCTCCCACCCTCGGCCTCCTTCCTCCCACCACCGCCCGCCTTTAGTCACCGCCCACCTCCCATGGCCGGCCGCCCTCCTCCCACCGCCACCTGCCTCCCACCGTCGGCCGCCGGTCGCCGTCCACTAGCCACTGTCTCCCGCTGCCGGCCGCCCTCCTTCGGCAGCCACCCACCGCCGGCCTCCATGGGCCGCCGCCCGCCATCCATCGGCCACCATCGCCCGCCGTCCATCGGCCACCATCTCCCACCGTCGGCCGCCCTCCTCCCGCCGCCATCCACCTCCCACCACCAGTCACTGTCTTCTATCGCCGCCTGCCCGCCATCGCCCTCCTCTCATCGTCGGTCACCATCTCCCATCGCCGCCTGCCCTCCTCTCGCCACCGTTTGCCGCCTGCCGGCCACCCGAGAAGGAGAAATTTTGTGCCTTTATCAAACAAATTTCCTTACCAAAAAAAAAAAAAAAAATTGTGTCGTTGTCAAACGTATTTTTTGCTCAAAAACTCCTCTAGAAACAGAAATAGAAGAATCAATTTCTAGCCAAAAATTGATTTTTGAAACAGAATGGTTACCATTCGCAACCTAATCCTCTAGTTATGCCAATCCAATCAATGGTGACTAACTTCTTGAATCGGAGTCAATTCCTAAACCTATCCACCACTACTTTTTTATTCTTGCTCTCTATGATGAATATAACATTGGGTCTTTCAAGAGCCACTAAGGCTCGAACGTGCTGCAACGTCAGGGTACGTACCAACCTTTGACAGCTCCAGGTCAAAATTCTCATATATCCTTCGGTGGCTTATTAGGGCTAGCCAATGGCCCAGTCTTGGACCCCCTCTTCCATCATTATGGGAGTTTCAAGGAGCTAAGTCTCATCAATATCATTTGAGTCCCTCTCATAGCCACTGGACTGCTTGGATTTTCTCAGCTTTTTACTTGCTGGGATTTTAACCTTCCTTCTCTTCTTGGGTGACTCGGAAAAAACATTATCGAGGGTCTCCCACTAGGGTGAATTTGAGAATAGGAGTTGGGTGCCTTTACTTCTCTTTCCTTTTGTTATTATTGTCGCCTCGGGCTATGCCTTTGCCCTTTGACTTAGATGAGTCCCCTAGCTGAATCTCCATGTGATCCCCCAATTGCTGGTCAGCATTCTCCGTCGGGATAGGTTCCTCCATGGTGCTGGCCTATGATGGTGTGTCAGGGATAGTTTCCTCCTCCTCAGGGATGGGAAAGTCTTTCCCATAATACAAATTCCAAAATGGGCTCGGCTCTCGTGCTTCTGCCTTTAACCAAAAATAGAATTTTCCAGCAACTTGTTCCCCGGAACCAGGTTCTTTGTACGGTACTTCCTAACAGCTGGTACGTGGTATAATGGTCAATTCTCCCACACGAGTAGCAAGAGGGGAAGTCGTTCATATCAAAATCAGCACATAGTTGATCATCCTCAAAGTTCACCACAGCCCTGGCTTTAGTGGGCACCAAACGTCTAGGAGCACACGGGCTCTTCCAACTTTACATGGCTTGCCCTCTTTATCGTCTATTTTCAGCTCTAATGCCTCTCCCAATTTGCTGGCCACTTCACGCATAGCCCTCTCGGTAATACGCACTACCAGTAAGCCCGACACTAGCACCCAAAATGCACAATGAGTAAATTCGTGGCAATGTATCGGTACCTTTGGTTTGAGTTGCTAGAGAATCAGCAGATTTCCGGAGAAAGACCACGGACTATCTTTAAGGACTCTTCTCTTCTCGACTTCCAATTTGAGTGCAAATGAAAAAAAGCCCGATTTCAATGACTCACACATCACATTCTCCGTTTTCCAAGCCTTTTTAATGGTAGATATGAATGCCCCAAAGTTAACATTGGGTCTAGAGTATAATTTTCCCAACAAGGTAAGGTTGCATGCCTCCCATTTTTCCTCGGGAATTTTCTCAAACACTTTGACTACACAATATTTTGTCCACTTTCTTTCCATTTTTTAACAAATTGCAGCAAGCCTGAGCTCCTTGTCTAACTCTTTCTCCATGGTTGAATGACAAGCAAGAGCAGGACAAGAGGAGCAAGGCATCCACATCGAGCATGATAGATCAAAGAGACAAGCACACTAACCGAGGGGCTGACTAAAGCTGAATGAAGCCAGATATAAGGTTGCGCTGTTCTTCGCTGGGGAGGAAGTGCTGTGTATACCCAATAATCACTATCTATAGGCTGAGGGAGCAAGTATTGATGGATGAAGGGAGCTCTAGGCTTCATAAAGTAGTGTAGAAATCCCATGAGAAGAAGCTGGCTATCGCTGAACCAAGGCCTATTGCAGTTGGGGTTTTGGATTGTGGATGGGTAAAGAATTATTGAAGTTGCGGTTGAGGTGGAGGGGTTGCTTCATGATTTGTAAGTAGATTTGGCCAGAAATGAGACGGAGATGCTGGGGTGCTGATGGGAGGGATGGTCATCAAGGTTGTGGTTCACGGCTGAAAGGTGATGAAAAGTGGTGGGAAGAGGTTTACGGAGGGAAGGCTACGGTGGGGCTATTAGGGTTTCTTGGAGTATTCTATCACCATGGATAGGGCAAGCTCTTTCGAAGAAGAGAGGAAACTCTTACGATGAAGAGAGAATGATGTCATCAAATGTCCCAAGTTCAGCGAAGGACCAGTTGATACCCTTGTTCAGACCAAAGCATTTTGGGGTAAATTGTGAGTTGAATCTTGCAATTACCTGTTTCCTCGCCAGCTATATCAAACAAGCACCTATCTTCTTCAAACCATAATATCACAATCAAGGATTAGGGGATAAATTCAGCCTCTTATTCAAACCCTAACCTCACAATTGAGGATTCGGGTTGAAATTATTAATCCATTTGGGGAATTTATTCATTTTTTACCCAATTGTAATTTTTGGACAAAAGTGCCCATGTTCTAGTCATCAGAAAAACAACCGGCGAGTTTAGGATTCGAGACAATGTCCATTTTTTTAGAAAATGACCTCATTTTTTACCTTTATTTGAAATTTTTCCATATGTCTATGTCCAAATCACTTTAATGCTACTTTGGTATAAAAAAACAATCAATTAAATGCCAACTCGGGTTTAGGATGTCAAAAATCTAACACGACAATAATTTAACATTTTTTCCAATTAATGTGGCTTGCCAGAAATCTGTCATGGTGATAATTTAACATAAATGCCCTGAAACTGTGTTGCTACACTTGTTTACCCTAAATTTTAACATAAATGGGACAAATTGGCTCAAATTTTCACTCCTTGAAACCCTAATTCAGACCAAAGCATTTTGGGGGAAAATTGTGAGTTGAATCTTGCAATTTCCTGTTTCCTCACCAGCTATATCAAACAAGCACCTATCTTCTTCAAACCCTACTATCACAACCGAGGATTTAAGGATAAATTCAATCTCTTGTTCAAACCCTAACCGCCCAAATGAGGATTTGGGGAAAATTAGTAATCCATTTGGGGATTATATCCATTTTTTTTACCCAATTGCAATTTTTTGACAAAAATGCCCATCTTCCGGTGGTCAAGAAAAGTCAACTGCCGAGTTTAGACCTTTATTTAAGACAAAGTTCACCCTAGACCATTTTTCTTAGAAAATGACCTCATTTTAAACCTTTATTTGAATTTTTTTCCTTATGTCTACGTCCAATCTCGGACGTATGACTTCCTTTTTTTGCCCTTTTGGCAGTTCATGTTGGGGTTGATATTTGAGGAGGTTTATTTTTTCTCTTTTTGCTAAAATTCAGGAGGTGGAACTTGGACCATTGCTGATGTAGGACATGACGAGACGTTTCATAATTGTATTGAACAACTCTTTCTCTATTTGTTTTATTGAAAATAAATGATTTAAAAAATATTTTTCTAAAAATGATCACTTATATTACTAGAAGTAATTAGCCGATGAAAAATATTTTCATTATCGACCACAATTTATGTCTAAATATTTTTGTGAACGATGAAATATTTTCTGTTCATTAATTTTGTAACCAAACAAGTGATTATTTTTAGAAAAATACTTTTCAAATTATCCACTTCCACGAAACAAATGCACCCTTGGGGTGCGTATTGTAACATTTTTATTCTAAAAAAAAATTTCGACTCAGAAATAGTTTTTTCTATTTCTATTTCCTAAATAAGTTTCTGAGCAGAAGAATGCATTTGGTAACTGCAAAAAATTTCTATTTCCGGAATAAAAAAAACATAAATGCTTTTGGTACAATCCTAAAATTTCTATTCCCAAATTTTTTCATTTAATTATAAAGATGTTAGTGAAGACTTAACAGTTCATGTTTGGATAAAATTAGACTAGAAATAGAATCAAAATATATTATGATATAGAATTGAATGACCTTAATATAATCATAAGGAAAATTACTCATTATAAACAAAGTAAATATCGGGCGATAGTCGAGGAAATTGGGGTTTAGGGTTTATAATTTATGGTTTAGGTTTTTAGGGTTTTGTGTTTAGGTTTTAGGGTTTTGGGTTTTGAGGTTTAGGGATTAGGTTTTGGGGGTTTGGATTTTGGGGTTTCGGGTTTAAAGTTTTAGGATTTAGGGTTTCGATTTTTGGGTTTAGAGGTTAGGGGTTTTGGGTTAGGGGTTTCGGGATTTAATGGTTTATGAAATTAGTTCTTTAAAAATGACATTGTTTCTCTTTTTGTTCCTCAGAATAGAAAAGTATATTTTAATTACTTTTTATTTCTATTCCAAATCTATTCCCTGACTACTTTTCTATTCCGGGGAATAGAAAAATTAATTGACGTGCAAATAAATTTCTGTTCTTTTTCTGTTCCGAGGAACAAAAAAATAGAAAAACAGAGAAATAGAAACGTCATCAAACGCACCCTTAATTAGAGATCATTTTCTTTCAATAATGTTCGTTCAAGGTTTTAAACCAATGCCCAAATCACGATCAATGCTTCAATCAGAAATTAGTCACATCCATGCGATGAGACTTGAGAACTAGGCCATCGACATGATCAAAAATTTTTACCCACGGGCAATTTTTTTTTAAGAGAAAGATCATGTTTGTTTTATGGGTAGTAAAATGTATGTATCAATTGTGCATTTTGTTGCCTAACAATAAATCGGATAGAATGTGATAAGATTATCAATTTTGTTATATGATCTCCTTTATTTGAAGACCGAAGAACTTGTAAAAATCTCTTATGCTCTCCTTCACATCGGTTAGCAAAATCTTAAATCTGTTCGTGGATATAAATCACCTTAACTTGTAAATCTTGTGTCTAATCTATCTCTTCTTGACTGATTCGATTAGAATGCAGTTAAATCTTGATTACTTCAATCACTTGAGCCCAAGAAATACACATCCGGATCCTGGCGATTGGGTCATTAAAATCAATCACCGTCACGATTGTTTGAAAGATCAAGAGAGAAAACTATTGACGTTGAAAGATCATGATCAATATTGTTTCGGTTATTTTGTCACCATGTCGAACATTGGGAAACCTCCAATTAGATTAACATAAGTTTTCATGGCGACCAAAGCCTTGAGCTTTCCCATCTTGAGCTATTTGTCAGGCCCAGTTCTAGAGTCCAATCTTGAGAAACCCATAGTCCACTTTACTTACAACTTCGGTTCTTCCCTGCAATTTCTGTAAAAGATGGGCTCTTCTCCATTACATGCCAATGTCATCATACCAAAGCCCCTGTCCCAAACAAGAAACAAAACAATGTGTCCAATACAGAGGGCTAAACTTTCGCAGATAGATGATATTTGTTTATTGACAGTCATCTCATGGATCATGCTCGAAGAACCATTAGAAGAGCTTCGCCATCTAATCTAACAGAGGCCAGGGATGTGCCTCCTCGATGCACCATGTCATCATCCCCACACCTTTTCTCGACAGAGGCAGAGACCCCACAATACCAGCCGCTATGATGCTTGATCCTTGTATAGGAACAATGTGCATCGGAGGCCCCTAACCGTAGTCGACCTGGTTGAAACCAAGCCAACCCCGTTCCAATAGAAACAAGGTGGCGTAAGTGAGTGGCGGCGCGAATGGGCCCGCACCATGTTCCGAAGGGTCTCCTTTCTTGAACATTTCGAACTCAGAGGGCAGCTTTTCCTTGGCTTCTTGAATGATCTGCACCGCATCAGTGAAAGATGCCTCCTGAAGCAGTTCACTGGAGGTTTTTACCGTGACAGGGAAGAAGCAGTTTCCGTAGAACCAGGCGGGCAATGGAGGGGAATGTCTATGTTGGCATGTTGTAGTTGGTAATTCAGCATGGAAGGTGGTGGGATTAGGGGTGAGCATGGTCCGGGTTGGGCCGGTCCACCCCCTAACCCTAGGACCAACCCACACAGTGTTAGTTCTCAATTTTGGGACTGAGGACAGCCCGTCGGTTCTATGGACCCGCTCGGAAACCGGACCACCGATCCGGTCCAGTTCTCGGGCGGGTCCATGAAACTGGTCCCACCAAGTTTTTCTGGACAAATAAAAAAAAAATATGTGGACCAACATCGGATCAACGGAACAAAAAGAAAAAAACATAACTTTCCATACAATTCCTATACTATGATCAGTTCTATTAACCCATCATCCATAAATCAAGTGGATACCCATCAAATGAGTGTCTAGAGACAAGAGAGTAGAGAGTTATGAGTGTCCAGTTACGTATTTTTTTATTTTTATTTTTTTGGTTAGATTTTTTAATTAAAATTTTAAAAAAATAAATATATTATTATTATATTACTGGTCCGATCCGGGTGGGCGGGTGGGCGGTTCCACACCGGGAACCAGGAACCGGACCGATACCCACCGGTTCTAAAAAAATGGAACCGGGAACCGGATCGGTCCGCTTGAGAACCACCGGTTCAGGTCCGGTCCCGAGCGGTCCTGGGCAGTCCTGGGTTTTTTTCACACCCCTAGGTGGGATTGGCAATTGAGGAGGAGAGTCATTATCACTTTTAGATTGCGGCGCAAGAGTAGGGAAGAAGAGCCCATACCACACCGGCCCAATGGCGGGACGCTCGAGGCCTCTCGCAAACTCTCCTAGTGCATTCAGGAATCGAGCAGCTCCTAGACCTTCACAGATGCCGTGGCAGCCCCATGACGAACCTGCCGCAAGCAAATTGAGTCACTTGAAATCATAGCCTCCGTTCGATTCGTGTAACATGAATAATTTAACAAATATTTTTCTAAAAATAATCGATTGTATCGCTTAAAATAATTTGTCAATGAAAAATATTTTCATTATCGATAACAATTTATATCTAAATATTTTCGTGGACGATGAAAATATTTTTCGTTCATTCATTTTTCTAAGCGATATATATAAGAGAATATTATGAAAAAAATATTTTTCAAATTATTCATTTTCCGCGAAACCAACATATTCATAATTCAATTAGGATGTGTTTATTTCAGGGAAAACTTCATAACAAAAGAAAATGATTTTCCCTTTTCAGGCTAGGGAATTCGTTTTATTAACTTGACTGATCTTCTTCTTTTTTTTTTTTCAGTTAACCAAATACGTGGAAATCCAGAAAACTAATTTACACAAAATTTTTTCACTCGAACAACACAAACCTTATTGACACTCCCACTTTGGCTTTCACTGTAGGAGGTCTCGAACTAGGTGACACTTTCAATGGGGTTATTACCCATAGTGTGGCGATGTCTTTTTCTTGGCATTGTTAGTACTCATAATAAACCACAAGTTATTACACGGGGCGTGCAAAAAACTGTTTTGCTGAAATTTCTCTTGACAACGAATACCTTTAACCAAAAGTCTTTTTTCTATTTTTAGTAAGTGGAGACAGCTTTTGTGGCAATTTTGATTAGGATATATCACAGGAACACAAGGAGACCGATAGATATATTTCAGCGGAATTTAATCAACGTTAAACTACAAAACACTTTGTCGAAATTAAATTGACGACAAAGATCAAAAAGCTACAACTAAAATACGTGCCGGAATTTATTTGACGATGAAATATCTAGAAGTGGAAACTGCAGTTATGATATAGGAAAATAGAAGATAACTTTGTGTATTGAGGTTACAAAGAGTACGATGTGGTTATTTAAAGCTCACAAACAGTTACAAACGAAGGTTACAAAAGGTCAACAGTTATTCTCATGTCGACTGCTCGTCGTCGATATCGATGACTTCATCAATCAACTTCAAGATGCTTGTCGATAACTTTCAGTTGTGTGTCACCAATGACTTCACTTGCGAGTTAGCTATTCTCTTCATGTTACTGATAATTATGTTCATAAGTAGCTAAACTTTGCTTTTACCGATTAAGTTTATCATTTATTAATTAAAACTAAAAATTAATCATTTTTTGGTGTAAACATATTCTTAGTATCAAAAACATTGAACAGACTTTGAATGGCAACTTGAAATGGCTGCGATTGACTAGAACCCAATATCTTGACTTGCATTTGAACCAGTGGTTCTCTCCTTTCAGGGTCTTGAAGCTCGCGTGGAAGAAGCTCTTCATTCTAGATCGACATGACATCCTCGAAATAATTGAGAAATTTGAGCATACAATCCGCCCTAGCCTCAATAATCGCTAGATCTGGCAGCCCTTACCTCATTTTTTTAAATTTAGCTTATTTTTAATCTAATCAAAATAAAATTTAGATTAAAAAATCATATTTAGACCAAAACCATGTTGTTATAGCATTATGCTTCATGGTCTAGCCACATTGGTGCCACATAGGAGAGAGAAAATAAAAAAAAAGGTTACGTTAGCACTTTCCATTAATCAAATTAGATGGAGTTAACGAAAGTACTTAATCACACCAATTTGATAAATTTTAAAATTTGATTGCATCTTTTAAAAAGGTTAAGACTCAATTGCACTTTTCCTAACAAGTTTTAGTATTTTCAGTGAATTTACCCCCCCCCCCCCAAAATAATAAAGAAAAGAGCCGTTGGCAATATATAGCAATGGCATTTGCATTTCTTAGCATCAATTGTTGTAGCTGTAAAAGTACGTACGACATATAATTGTATATGAGTTTCAACAAACTTGAGACTGTATTTCCCGTCTCTTTTGTCAAGCAAAGTGGAAAGAATATGCTCCTAAAGAATGAGCTACGCGGGAAGTGAAACCTACAAAAGGCTCACACGGTAGAAGCACTGGTGTGTAGGGCAATTAAAGATGCATAGAAACCATCCTTGATGTTGATCAAGGTATCGTGCTTTCCTTTCTCGACAATGACTCCGTTTTTAATCACCGCGATCACGTCCGCGTTCTTGATCGTGGACAACCTATGCGCCACCACGACTGTGGTTCGGTTCACCATGACTCGGTCTAATGCATCTTGAACCACTTTCTCAGATTCTGCATCCAGCGCACTCGTAGCCTCATCAAGAAGAAGGATTTTGGGACTCTTTACTAAAGCTCGAGCGATAGCTACTCGTTGCTTCTGACCACCGGACAACTGGACTCCTCTTTCACCAACCATAGTATCATATCCCTGAACATCAAATTTGTACAGAGAAAACAAAAAAATAAATTCGAAAGCAAATAATTGTGTAAAATACACAGAACAAGCAACGGCTGTCAAACCTGTTGCAGTCCACTAATGAACTTGTGAGCATTTGCTAATTCTGATGCGGCGAGTATTTCTTGCTCGGTCGCATCTCCATCCTTTCCATAAGCTATGTTGGCACGAATTGTCTCGTTGAATAAAACCGGTTCTTGGCTGACCAGACCCATTTGCTGCCTTAACCACTTGAGTCGTAGCTGCTTAATTTCCACTCCGTCGAGCATAATGTGACCTGAATCAGGATCATAAAAGCGTTGCAGCAACGCTATCACTGTCGATTTTCCACTCCCGCTTTCTCCAACCAAAGCAACAGTCTGAGAGGAAGAATCAATTATAAAACTTTTATTCCTCATGTTCGACAATACTTTAGTGTTGTTCTTGTAATTCAATGCTCAATTGGGAAATTCATGTTTGAAGTTGGGCATCAGATAAAGTCCAAAGTTTTACCTTTCCGGAGTGAATGGCCAGGCTCAGATCACAAAATATTTGAATGTCTGGCCTAGAGGGATACTTGAAGCTGACTTGGCGAAGCTCAATCTCGCCTTTCACATTGTCTAATTTTGTCCCCGACTCATCGCTTGAGTCTATCTTGGATTTGCGGTCTACTATTGCGAAAATGGAAGCAGCAGCCACTTTGGCTTTGGTGGAATCGGGAGTGAGGGAACTTGATTGTGAAATTCCAACGGCTGCCATGGTCAGAGCAAAGAAAACCTGCAAAGAAAATGTATCTGAAACATTAACCGAAACCAGTTCCAATGGCAATCCTCCAGCCAAATAAGGAAAGGCAATCACGATTCTGCGAATTCCTAAGGATAAACTGTTTAACGTTCAAAGAAAATCCGTCCTACTCTGAAGACATGTGAAAACGTTGTTTTGCCATCCTCAACGAGTCGAGCTCCAGCATAGAAACATGTTGTATACACACAAAACAGCAGGAAGAAAGACATGCCAAACCCAATTCCGCTAATCAGTCCTTGTTGAATCCCTGTCCTCATGGGGCCTTCACATTTCTTCTTGTAAAGCTGCATCATCTTCTCTTCGGCACAGAAAGAAGCAACAGTCCTTATACTTCCGACCGCATCGGTAGCTACTTGGCTTGCTTCCTCGTACATCATCTGCAAACATATAGATAATTAGGGTCACGAATAATCGAGATTATTTGCAAGATAATGAAAACCATGGTGGAATCTTTTTATGCCGTTGAAGATTACAAGCAATGTGAATCAGAAATTTCGAAGATGGCCTTTTCGTTTTCAACTATTGAACTTGGGACTCAAAATTTTGAATTGGGGATTGATAAAGACCTCCTAAGCAATTTTATTTAGTGAGCAGGAAAAGAAAAAAGCACTGTAGTAATGCTTACCTTTGCGTCTGCACTGAATCCTTTCATGAACTTCACTTGTACATATCCATTGACACCAATTAAAGGGATTAAGACGAGGATGATCAGCGCCAGTTGCCAACTTGCAGCAAAAGCAATGACCAAACCAGCAACTGCCGATGCAATGTTCTGAACAATCTGAGCTAACGAATCTCCAACTAGGGTTCGCACTGATGCCGCGTCTGCTGAGAGCCTTACCCCAATGGCACCGCTTGAGTGATCAGGCTCATCAAACCAGCCAACCTCCATGTGGACCACCTTTTCGAAACACATTAGTCTGATTCTCTCGATTAACTTACAACCAGCCACGGAGAATAAGTATGTACGAGATGGATATGCCACAAATGATGCGATGCCAAGGACCAAAAACATCAGCGCCCAAAACTTAGAATCCTTTCTTAGTTCATGTGGTGGTTCATAGAATGTCTTGATAACACTGGATAAAAGTGTGCCGTATATCGGAAGTATGGTGCCATTAGCAACTGCAGCCAAAGTTCCGATTAGCAAGACAGGAACTTCCGGTTTGTTGAGACGAGCCAGCCGGCGTAGGGAAACCTTTGGCGGTTTTTCTGTGCTCCTAGGAACAGGGGATTGTGGTCCAGCCACTGTATCGTCGGCAACTTTGAGTCCAGTGGGAAGACCAAAGGAGACCGAAAATGAGTGGCGGCTGCTATTCCCTATAGATGATCCCGGACTAATGGATCGTTTATACGACATCCTTTGACTGGATTGTCTGTCATATTCAGTAATCTCTGACCTGTTTTGGTCATCTGGTGCTTGTTCAGATTTTCTGTTCACTTCCTGCAAGCGTATTAGCTGAGAATATGCACCGTCTGGATCTTTGAGCAGTTCAGAGTGTGAACCTAGACAATTTTGGAGAGGCGTTAATCGTCAATGACGTACTTGTACATGCTAGGAAATAACAGTTCCTTTCACTCAATTCACAGTTCCATTATTTACTTCAAGTTAGATTGCAACCTACCTTTCTCCACCATTTTCCCACTATGAATAACTGCAATCATATCGGCATTTCTAACCGTGCTCAATCGGTGAGCGACAATGACAGTTGTCCGGTTGCCCATAATCCTATCCAAGGCCTCTTGGACTATCCTCTCAGATTCCGCGTCGAGTGCACTTGTGGCTTCATCCAGGAGCAAAATACAAGGATCTTTAAGAATCGCTCTTGCTATGGCTACTCTTTGCTTCTGCCCACCAGACAGCTGAGTCCCATGTTCACCAACCGTAGTGTCCAAGCCCTAAATGTCAAAAGTTCAAAAATCATCAAGTCAATAAGATCGAGAAGGTGAGAACAAAATTATTGTTTGGCCAGAGAAAAGAAGAAAGCTAATTCATCTATCATGGAGTTGCATAATCTTTATACCTGCGGCAACTTGTCTATGAACTTGGCAGCGTTCGCAAGTTCTGCAGCAGCTTTGATCTCTTCGAGCGTGGCACCTTCCTTTCCATATGCAATATTGTCCTTGATGCTGCATGCGAATAACACAGGCTCCTGGCTGACAAGCCCGATTTTGCTCCTGATCCATTTAAGCTGAAACTCTTTAAGGTTGATCCCATCGATAAGTACTTCACCGGCTTGTGGGTCGTAGAATCTCTCTATCAGACTAATCACCGTGGACTTCCCACTTCCGCTTTGTCCCACCAAAGCGGCAGTTGTACTACTTGGGATGCTAAGACAGAACCCGTTGAATATTTGTTCATCGGGCCTGGCTGGATAACTGAAATAAACATCCCTCAACTCTATTTCTCCACGAATGTCAGCGAGTTTCTTTCCCTTGGTATCAAAAGAATCGATCTCCGGCTTCCTGTGGATGGTCTCGAACATCTTATATGCAGCAGCTTGACCAGCAGCAAATGCACTCATGCATGGAGAAGCCTGCCCAAGAGACCTAATGAACATCCGCACCATGCCCGAAAAAACGAGGAAAAAAAGAAAGAAAATCCATGATTAGGCTTTCTAAATTTCTCGAGGGCAAGTAAGGAATTGAACCAAGAGAACAAAGACCGAAAAGAAAAAGGACAGTCTGAGTGCAACTCACATGGAACCAGTCAAGCTTGCCATGATCACATTAATCACTCTCCCCCCATTATATCCCTTGGTTAATATCAACTTCCCGCCATACCATACCGCTAAAGCATAGCTGCCGAATATGATGAGCATGACTGTTCCAAGACCTAACCCAGCCGCCAGGCCTTCATGGACACCTGATCTGTATGCATTCACAAGGAATTTGCTGTAATTTGCAATTGCTCGCTTCTCTCCGGTGAAGGATGCAACCTGCACCAAAATGTGACGATAGTTGGACTCTACAGTAAAAGATTAGAGCTGTGGCCGAATATGAGTTGTAGAGCAAAAAGACATCAAGACATCTATTTTGTTCTTGGAAATGTGTCGATTTAGGTTGCACACATGCGCAATTCTTGTATTCAGCTACGTTTATGCAGCATACCATCCTGATCGAACCAATAGTCTGTTCAACAACATTTGCTGCGTTTGCATACGCACTTTGCCCGCAAGATGCCTTCTTTGAGATGATGAGAGACATAACTCCACCCGCAGTCACTAGCAGAGGAATCATGGTTAGCATGACCAAGGTCAATAGCCAACCCTTGATAAATGCTATCACGAAGCCTCCGACAAATGTCGACACGAGCTGTATGAACTTCCCCACCTGCACGAATCTGGCAATCCGTTAAAATCCAGGACAAAAAGTGTATACTGAGTACACCAGACAAAATACTCATTCTTTTCACAATTGTTATGCCGGTAAAAGGAAAGTGTGACCTTTTCACCTATGGCATCCTGGATGAGAACTGTGTCGCCTGACATTCTCCCGACGACCTCTCCGGTATTAGTCTCTTTGTCAAAGAATGCGACATCTTGTCTCAATATAGTTTGCAAATATAGGCCCCTTATTCTCGCAGCCTGTCGCTCGCCGGTGACCATCCAGCAAGACACCTCTGACCAAATGAAGGAAGAACGAAAATCAAATTTTCTGTTTTCCTAAGATAAAGAGTTCAACTTCAAATTAAAAGTTCATCAAGACTCGAGATGCACTCACGAAGAAACGCTGCTGCACCACACCCAAGCGCCAGGTAGATAATCTTCAGAGCTAACTGAAGATTATACAAACAATCTAAGCAGTTAATTCACAATCTCAGCACAAGTACTCCAAAAGAAATTTCCTATTCGAGAAAAAAAGTTTCTCTGTAACAATCCGCCAAGTCCATATTTACAAAGCTTTTACCTTGGACACAAGATCTACAACATCACCGTCAGCCTGGTTCTCGCCGAATACATTGATCAACTGTCCGAAAAATACAGTCATAAGAGGCATGGAAATGCCATTCGTGACTGCGCCTATCGACCCAACAACCATCAATAGCATATCAGTGGAATCTGCAAATGAGAACAGCTTGTGGAATGGAACCGAGTTCACTTTCTCATCTCCCTTGCTCTTGTTGGAGTCCTGCTCATTCTCATTCACGGTAGGGCTCTTTGCGGCCACCACCTCGAGGCTCCTTGATGTGGTGGCTTCAGTGGTTACTGAATCCTCGGTTGCTCCATTTTCGATGGCCATGCTACCGTACCCAGGACACAGATCTGTTATGCAACTTCTTTATCCTGTATGTATACACAGAATTGTCAGTAGAGGCTGCATGAAGTGAACATCTAGAATCAGCAATTTATAATTCAAGCCAGAGGAGTGCAATTTTTGGGCAAGCTGTGAAAGAAATAGTTCAAGGACGGTTGAGCACAAACTGATTAACCTAAAAGAAACTGTACAGCAGTCAATTTTCTCAAATCCATGAGCAACTAAAGACAAAACTACTCTTAACAATTATCCGAAAAATATATCAGAAGTATCTTATCGTGGGATTTGAATGGATTAGCTATTAAGCAATCAAGATACGAGACATTCTTTCAACCATAAAAGTCAAAATTGCAGAGATCAAAGACCGCTGATTTACGGGACTGTACTTCGAAAAGAGTTTTGGACCTCAATGGTTGAGCACCTTTAAAAAAATCAATTAGAATAATGAATCATTAGCTTAATGAGTTTTGAAACTAGTAAAATTAATGTGTGCGCTCGTGTGTCAGCGCAAATGGAGTCAGACTAAACTGATGGGTGCACGAGAAGCCTCCCAAGGCAGAAGCTGTCAAAAACCCACGGGACAAATAAGCCAATGGACCGCCATTTCTAAATGCCATTCACAAGACACAGAGTGAAGAAAGGTTAATATCTTGAATTCGTCAGATTTGTGCCAAAACCACCTTTTATCTGAACCAGCAGAAAAGAGTCACATCAACTCTTTTTTTATTGTTTTTTTCTCTGCCTCTGCCTCAGGCAGAGTTGTGAATCATGGATTCACCAGCTCCGACACCGTTCTCCAGATAAGCCCGAGCATAACAAGACGTAAGCAGCCAAAGGCAGACTGGCAGAGAGAGAGAGAGAGAGAGAGAGAGTGATGCATTATTCCACCTGAAGCTTCTCAAAAAAGTCAGCTCACAGGTGAGTGGCTGCCTTCTGGGATCGCGAGAAATGAATTATTGCAGACACTTGAGTGACTGCTCTGAAGAGTCCCTTTTACTCTCTGTGATCCTGATCTGCAGTTTCTTCCATCAAACTCCTCCTCCATTATATGCACACTCCCAAATTGCTCGCCCAACAAGCATTGCATGGCACCCCAAATCGCTCTCTCTCGTTCATAGTCTCGCAGCCCAACAGTTCTCGTCAAACCCCACTTACGATTCTTTCCTTCAAATGTTTTGCTATTCTTTTCTCGGTTGTCAACCCCAGTTTTGTTTTTCCATGCATCGCGGTTATTTCGCGAGAAAATCATAATCTGAAAACTTCCAGAACCCAAGAAGATGTCTCTGTTCATCACAGCACACGATCTCTCCTTTCTCGGAAAGTGTTTATCTTGTTTTCTACGAGGGAGCGATATAACAGTAGCGTTAAATCTACGTTGAACTAGCGTTTATGCTATCTCGTCAACGCATGCATTAATAACTTTGGCCCCAATACATGCTTTTACATATCATTTGTGACCCTTGTGATGTGAAAAATAAATTTGCACTTCTCCTCCCTTCTTGCACCCCACGTTGAGAAATTTCTAAGTAGGAACGTGATTTTACACGCATTATTTTACCTGATTGTCTTTTCACAGAATGCAATTTTGGCACTGCACAACTGATATTTTTTTCCAAGCTATAAATTTTCTCGAGAAGCCGACTATAACAATCAACATGGTTTTCATTAACATAATGCTTTTAGGGCCCTAATTAAGTTAATTGAATTTTAAAATAATTTTTTTTAAAATGCTTTGAAAATTGGGGAATTACGCTTTTTAATAAGATTACTTACTTTAAATGATAAATATTTCCCAAATTCCAATTAATAATAGCTGCAATGCATTGACCAATGAAGCAACTACAAGAAAAAATAATTTCTATTAGTACTCTAGGCGCTGGTGCTGTTGTTGTTTTTTTTTTTCTGGGGGCGACATTAATTGATTATTGGTAATGAGTCAAGTCAAAGTTCTATTTTCTTATATTTTTATTGCAAGAAGATGCTGTGTTGGGCCTGTTGGCTACGGCCCCCAACTTTTCTTAGCTTTAGTACTAAAATTTGACACGAGTGTAGTGTGGTGGAGGATTTTTCCAAATTCCTTATCACTTAAGCAAGATTACGTGTGGATATTTCGTTTGAAAATAGTGTAGTTAATACTGAAGAAGGGGAAACAGATTTAGATAATGCGGACTAAAAAATTGGCAACGGTCAGCATTGAAGAGTTGAATAAAAAGGATCGAAAAGCTGAATTAATGAGGATTTGTACAGCGAAGTTGTTTTAAGGCATTTATGTTAAATTATCACCACGTTAAATTTTCGACAAACCACATCGATTAAAAAAAATATTAAATTATCGTCACGTTGGATTTCTAACATCTCAAATTAGAGTTAACATCTCCACTCAGGGTTGAAAAGCCGACATTGGGGTCTCCTTTCTTGAACATTTCGAACTCAGAGGGCAGCTTTTCCTTGGCTCCTTGAATGATCTGCACCGCATCAGCGAAAGATGCCTCCTGAAGCAGCTCACTGGAGGTTTTTGCTGTGACAGGGAAGAAGCAGTTTCCGTAGAACCCGGTGGGCAATGGACGGTCTAGGAGTTGACAGGAGTTGGCGAAGAAGACGAGGCACACCTCCGTCCCAGGGTTCGAGCCTATCACCCGCGTCTGCGAGCTCCAAAAACTTACAGCCACGGCCCCAAAGGTGGAGCAATTCCGGCCTGTAGATTCGCGAGAGATTCGCTTGAGCTTGTTGATGTCTTCCAAAGGAATGTCTATGTTGGCATGCTGTAGTTGGTAATTCAGCACGGAAGGCGGTGGGATTGGCAATTGAGGAGGAGGGACATTCTCACTTTTAGATTGCGGGGTGAGAGTAGGGAAGAAGAGCCCATACCACACCGGTTCAATGGCGGGACGCTCGAGGCCTCTCGCAAACTCTCCTAGTGCGTTCAGGAATCGAGCAGCTCCCAGACCTTCACAAATGCGGTGGCAGCCCCATGACGAACCTGCCCCAAGCAAATTGAGTCACTTGAAATAATAGTCTCCGTTTGTTTTGCAAAACATGAATAATTTGAAAAATATTTTTCTAAAAATAATCAATTATATCGTTTAAAATAATTAGTCAATAAAAAAAATTTTCATTATCGATAACAATTTATATCTAAATATTTTCGTGAACGATGAAAATATTTTTCGTTCATTCATTTTTATAAGCGATCATTATGAAAAAATTATTTTTCAAATCATTCATTTTTCGCGAAATCAACAGAGCCATAATTCAATTAGGATGTGTTTATTTCAGTGAAAACTTCGTGACAAAAGAAAATGATTTCCCCTTTTCAGGCTGAGGAATTCATTTTATTAACTTGACTGGTTGTCTTCTTCTTCTTCTGCTTTTCAGTTAACCAAATACGTGAAAATCCAAAAAACTAATTTACAGAAAATTCTTTCACTCGAATAACACATACCTTATTGACATTCCCACCTCGGCTTTCACTGTAGGAGGTCTCGAACTAGGTGACACTTTCAATGGGGTTATTACCCATAGCATGGTGATGTATTTTTCTCGGCATTGTTATTACTCATAATAAACCATAGGTTATCCCACGGGGCATGCAAAAAAATATTTCGTCGGAATTTGTCTTGACAACGAAATACCTTTAAGCAAAAGTCATTTTTCTATTTTTATTAAGTGGAGACAGCTTTTGTGGCAATTCCGATTAGGATCTATCAGAGGAACACAAGGAGACCGATAGATATATTTTAGCAGAATTTAATCAACGTTAAATTACAAAACACTTTGTCGAAATTAAATTGACGACAAAAATCAAAAAGCTACAACTAAAATACGTGCCAGAATTTAATTGACGATATCTGGAAGTGGAAACTACAGTTATGATATAGGAAAATAAAAGATAACTTTGTTTGTGTATTCGAGGCTACAAAGAGTATGATGTGGCTATTTAAAGCCTACAAATAGTTACAAACGCAGGTTACAAACGGTTAACAGCTATTCTCATGTCGACTGCTCGTTGTTGATACTTATGACTTCATCAATCAACTTCAAGGTCCTTGTCGATAATTTTCAATTGTGTGTCACCGATGACTTCACCAGCGAGTTAGCTAGTCTCTTCATGTTACTGATAATTATGTTCATAAGTAGCTAAACTCTGCTTTTACCGATTAAGTTTATCATTTATTAATTAAAACCAAACATTAATCATTTTTTGGTGTAAACATATTCTCAGAATCAAAAACATTCAACAAATTTTGAATGACAACTTGAAATGGCTGCGATTGACTAGAACCCAATATCCAGACTTGCATTTGAACCAGTGGCTCTCTCCTTTCAGGGTCTTGAAGCTCGCGGCGAAGAAGCTCTTCATACTAGATCGACATGACATCCTCGAAATAATCGAGAAATTTGAGCATACAATCCACCCTAGCCCCTATAATCGCTAGATCTAGCGGCCCTTACCTCATTTTTTTTTAAATTTAGCTTATTTTTAATCTAATCAAAATAAAATTTAGATTAAAAAATCAGATTTAGACCAAAATGATGTCATTATAGCATTATGCTTCATGGTCTAGCCACGTAAGTGCCACATAGGAGAGAGAAAATAAAAAAAATGTTACGTTAGCATTTTCCATTAGTCAAATTAGATGGAGTTAATGAAAATACTTAATCACATCAATTTGATAAATTTTAAGACTTGATTGTATCTTTTAAAAAGGTTAAGACTCAATTGCACCTTTCCTAACAAATTTTGGTACTTTAAATGAATTTATCCCAAAAAAAAAAGAGCCGGTGACAATATATAGCAATGGCATTTGCATTTCTTAGCATCAACTGTTGTAGCTGTAAAATTACATACGACATATAATTGTATATGAGTTTCAACAAACTTGAGACTGTGTTTCCCGTCTCTTTTGTCAAGCAAAGTGGAAAGAATATACTCCTAAAGAATGAGCTACACGGGAAGTGAAACCTACAAAAGGCTCATACGGTAGAAGCACTGGTGTGTAGGGCAACCAAAGATGCATAGAAACCATCCTTGATGTTGATCAAAGTCTCGTGCTTTCCTTTCTCGACGATGACTCCGTTTTTAACCACCGCGATCACATCTGCATTCTTGATCGTGGACAACCTATGCGCCACCACGACTGTGGTTCGGTTCACCATGACTCGGTCTAATGCATCTTGAACCACTTTCTCGGATTCTGCATCCAGCGCACTCGTAGCCTCATCAAGAAGAAGGATTTTGGGACTCTTTACTATAGCTCGAGCGATAGCCACTCGTTGCTTCTGACCACCAGACAACTGGACTCCTCTTTCACCAACCATAGTATCATATCCCTGAGCACCAAATTTGTATAGAGAAATCAGAAAAGCTCATTCGAAAGCAAATGGTTGAGTTAAATATACAGAAACAACGACTGTCAAACCTGTTGCAGTCCACTAATGAACTTGTGAGCATTTGCTAATTCTGATGCGGCTAGTATTTCTTGCTCGGTCGCATCTCCATCCTTTCCATAAGCTATGTTGGCACGAATTGTCTCGTTGAATAAAACCGGTTCTTGGCTGACCAGACCCATTTGCTGCCTTAACCACTTGAGTTGCAGCTGCTTAATATCCACTCCATCGAGTGTAATGTGACCTGAATCAGGATCATAAAAGCGTTGCAGCAACGCTATCACTGTCGATTTTCCACTCCCGCTTTCTCCAACCAAAGCAACAGTCTGAGAGGAAGAATCATGTAATTGTCAAACGTTTATTCCTCATGTTCAACAAAACTTTAGTGCTGTTCTAGTAATTCGATGCTCAATTGTTTTACCTTTCCAGAGCGAATGGCCAGACTGAGATCACGAAAAATTTGAATGTCTGGTCTTGAGGGATATTTGAAGCTGACATGGCGAAGCTCAATCTCTCCCTTTACATTGTCTAATTTTGTCCCCGACTCGTCGCTTGGGTCTATCCTGGATTTGCGATCTACTATTGCAAAAATAGAAGCAGCAGCCGCTTTGGCTTTGGAGGAATCGGGCGTGAGGGAACTTGATTGTGAAATCCCAGTGGCTGCCATGGTCAGAGCAAAGAAAACCTGCAAAGAAAATGTCTATGAACCGTTAACCGAAACCAGTTCCAACGGCAATCCTCCAGCCAAATAAGGAAAAGGCAATCATGATTCTGCTAAATTCTTAAGGAAAACTGTTTAACATTCAAAGAAAATCCATCCTACCCTGAAGACATCTGAAAACGTTGTTTTGCCGTCCTGAACGAGCCGAGCTCCAGCATAGAAACTTGTTGCATACATACAGAACAGCAGGAAGAAGGACATGCCGAACCCAATTCCGCTAATCAACCCTAGTCGAATCCCTGTCCTCATGGGGCCTTCACATTTCTTCTTGTAAAGCTGCATTATCTTCTCTTCAGCACAGAAAGAAGCAACAGTCCTTATACTTCCGACTGCATCGGTAGCTACTTGGCTTGCTTCCTCGTACATCATCTGCAAACATACAGATTAATATGGTCATGAATAATCGAGATTATTTGCAAGATAATAAAAACCATGGTGGAACCTTTTTATGCCATTGAAGATTACAAGCAATGTGAATCAGAAATTTCGAAGATGGCCTTTCCGTTTTCAACTCTTTGAACCTAGGACTTAAAATTTTGATTTAGGGATTGATAAAGACCTCCCAAGCAATTTAATTTAGTTGGCAGGAAAAGAAAAAAACACTGTAATAATGCTTACCTTTGCATCCGCACTGAATCCTGTCATGAACTTCACTTGTACAAATCCACTGACACCAATTAGAGGGATTAAGACGAGGATGATCAGCGCCAGTTGCCAACTTGCGACAAAAGCAATGACCAAAGCAGCAACGGCCGTCGCAATGTTCTGAACAATCTGAGCTAACGCATCTCCAACTAGGGCTCGCACTGATGCTGCATCTGCTGAGAGCCTTGCCCCAATGGCACCGCTTGAGTGATCAGGTTCATCAAACCAGCCAACCTCCATGTGTACCACCTTTTCGAAACACATTAGTCTGATTCTCTCGATTAACTTACAACCAGCCACAGAGAAGAAGTATGAACGAGCCGGATTTGCCACAAATGATCCAATGCCGATGACCAGAAACATCAGTGCCCAAAACTTAGAATCCTTTCTAAGTTCATGTGGTGGTTCAAAGAATGTCTTGATAACACTAGATATAAGTATGCCGAATACAGGAAATATCATGCCATTAAAAACTGCAGCGAGAGTTCCAATTAGCAAGACAGGAACTTCTGGTTTGTTGAGACGAGCAAGCCGGTGTAGGGAGACCTTTGGTAGTTTTTCTGTGCTCCCAGGTGCAGGGGATTGTGGTCCAGCCACCGTATCATCGGCAACGTTGAGTCCAGTGGGAAGACCAAAGGAGATTGAAAACGAGTGGCGGCTGCTATTCCTCATAGATGATCCCGGACTAATGGACCGTTTGTATGACATCCTTTGATTGGACTGTCTGTTATATTCAGTAATTTCTGACCTGTTTTGGTCATCCGGTGCATGTTCGGATTCTCTGTTCACTTCCTGCAAGCGTATTAGCTGAGAATATGCACCGTCTGGATCTTTGAGCAGTTCAGAGTGTGAACCTGGACAGTGTCAGAGAGGCATAAATTGTCAATGATACACCTGTACATGCTAGGAAATTATAGTTCCTTTCGCTCAATTCACAGTTTCATTGTTCACTTCAAGTTAGATTGCAATTTACCTTTCTCCACCATTTTTCCACGATGAATAACAGCAATCATATCGGCATTCCTAACCGTGCTCAATCGGTGGGCAACAATGACAGTTGTCCGGTTGCCCATAATCCTATCCAAGGCCTCTTGGACTACCCTCTCAGATTCAGCGTCGAGTGCACTTGTAGCTTCATCCAGGAGCAAAATACGAGGATCTTTAAGAATGGCTCTTGCTATGGCTACTCTTTGCTTCTGCCCACCAGACAGCTGAGTCCCATGTTCACCAACCATAGTGTCCAAGCCCTAAATGTCAAAAGTTCAAAAATCATGACGTAGTAAGATCGAGAAGGTAAGAAAGAAATTATTGTTTGGCCAGAGAAAAGAAGAAA
This sequence comes from Syzygium malaccense, assembly GCA_031216405.1. Taxonomy (NCBI): domain Eukaryota; kingdom Viridiplantae; phylum Streptophyta; class Magnoliopsida; order Myrtales; family Myrtaceae; genus Syzygium; species Syzygium malaccense. Next base: position 19,775,853 of record CM062253.1, read on the forward strand.
ACCAGTTCATCGATCATGGAGTTGCATAATCTTTATACCTGCGGCAACTTGTCTATGAACTTGGCTGCGTTCGCTAGTTCTGCAGCAGCTTTGATCTCTTCAAGCGTGGCGCCTTCCTTTCCATATGCAATATTGTCCTTGATGCTGCACGCGAATAACACGGGCTCCTGGCTGACAAGCCCGATTTTGCTCCTGATCCATTTAAGCTGAAACTCTTTAAGGTTGATCCCATCGATAAGTACTTCACCGGATTGTGGATCGTAGAATCTCTCTATCAGACTGATCACCGTGGACTTCCCACTTCCGCTTTGTCCCACCAAAGCGGCAGTTGTACCACTCGGGATGCTAAGAGAGAACCCGTTGAATATTTGTTCATCGGGCCTGGCTGGGTAACTGAAATAAACATCCCTCAACTCTATATCTCCACGAATGTCGTCTAGTTTCTTTCCCTTGGTATCCAAAGAATCAATCTCCGGGTTCCTGTGGATGGTCTCGAACATCTTATATGCAGCAGCTTGACCAGCAGCAAATGCACTCATGCACGGAGAAGCGTGCCCAAGAGACCTAATGAACATCCGCACCATGCCCGAAAAAAAGAGGAGAAAAAGAAAGAAAATCCTTGATTAGCCTTTCTAAATTTCTCTAGGGTAAATAAGGAATTGAACCAAGAGAACAAAGACCAAAATGAAAAAGTACAGTTTGAGTGCAACTCACATAGAACCAGTCAAGATTGCCATGATCACATTAATCACTGTGCCCCCATTATATCCCCTGTCCAATATCAACTTCGCACCGCACCATACCGCCAAAGCATAACTGCCAAATATGATGAGCGTGACCGTTCCAAGACCTAATCCTGCCGCCAGGCCTTCGTGCACACCTGATCCATATGCATTCGCAAGGAATTTGCTGTAACTTGCGATTGCTCGCTTCTCTCCGGTAAAGGATGCAACCTGCACCAAAATGGGCTTATAGTGGGACTCTACAGTAAAAGATTAGAGCTATCACTGAACGTGAGTTTTAGAGCAAAACGATATCAAGACATCTATTTTATTCTTGGAAATGTGTCGATTTAGTTGGCACATATGCGTAATTCTGGTATTCAGCTACGTGGATGCATCATACCGTCCTGATCGAACCAATTGTCTGTTCAACAACATTTGCTGCCTCTGCATACGCACTTTGCCCACGAGATGCCTTCTTTGAGATTATGAGAAACGTAACACCACCCGCAATCACTAGCATAGGAATCGTGGCTAGCATGATGAGGGTCAATAGCCACCCCTTGATAAATGCTATCGCGAAGCCTCCGACAAATGTTGATACGAGCTGTATGAACGTCCCCACCTGCACGAATCTAGCAATCCGTCAAAATCCAGGACGAAAAGTGTATACTGAGTACACCAGACAAAATACACATTCTTTTCACAGTTATGCCGGTACAAGGAAAGTATGACCTTTTCACCCATGGCATTCTGGATGAGAACTGTGTCACCCGACATTCTCCCGACAACCTCTCCGGTGTTAGTCTCTTTGTCAAAGAAGGCAACATCTTGTCTCAATATAGTTTGCAAATACAGGCCCCTAATTCTCGCAGCCTGTCGCTCACCGGTGACCATCCAACAAGACACCTCTGACCAAATGAAAGGATGAACGAAGATTAAATTTTCTCATTTGGCTAAGATAAAGAGTTCAACTCCGAACTAAACGTAACTAGAGACTCAAGATGCACTCACGAAGAAACGCCGCTGCACCACACCCAAGCGCCAGGTAGACAAACTTCAGAGCTATCTGAAGATTTCACAAGCAATATAATCAGTTAATTCACAATTTCAACACAAGTACTCCAAAAGAATTTCCTTTCCCAGAAAAGAGTTTCTCTGTAACAATCCACCAAGTCCATATTTTCAAAGCTTTTACCTTGGACACAAGGTCTACAACATCACTGTCAGCCTGGTTCTCTCCGAATGTATTGATCAGCTTTCCAAACAATACAGTCATAAGAGGCATGCAAATGCCATTCGCGACTGCGCCTATCGACCCAACAACCATCAATAGCATATCAGTAGAATCTGCAAATGAGAACAGCTTGTGGAATGGAACCGAGTTCACTTTCTCGTCTCCCTTGCTCTTGTTGGAGTCCTGCTTATTCTCATTCACGGTGGGGCTCTTTGCGGCCACCACCTCAAGGCTCCTCGATGTGGTGGCTTCATCGGTTACTAAATCTTCGGTTGCTCCATCTTCGATGGCCATGCTACCGTACCCGCGACACAGATCTGTTACGCAACTTCTTTATCCTGTATGTATATACAGAATTGTCTGTGGGGACTGCACGAAGTGAGCATCTAGAATCAGCAATTTATAATTCAAGCCAAAGGAGTGAAATTATTGGGCATGCTGTGAAAGAAATAGTTGGACGGTTGAGCACAAATTGATTAACCAAAAACAAACTGTACTGCAGTCAATTTTCTCAAATATATAAGCAACTAAAGACAAAACTACTCTGAACGATTATCCGATAAATATATCACGAGTATCTTCTCGTGGGATTTGAATGGATTAGTTATTAAACAATCAAGATACGAGACATTCTTTCAACCATGAAAGTCAAAATTACAGAGACCAAAGACCGCTGATCTACAGGACCGTACTTCGAAAAGATTTTTAATCTCATTGGTTGAGCACCCTTAAAAAAAATTAGAATGATGAAACATTAGCTTAATGAGTTTTGAAACTGGTAAATTTACTGTGCGCGCGCGCTTGCCAACGCAAATGGCGACATACCAAACTGAAGGGTGCACAAGAAGCCTCTCAAAGCAGAAGCTGTCAAAAAAAACCCACAGGAAAAATTAGCCAATGGACCACCATTCCTAAGTACCATTCACAAGACACAGAGTGAAGAGAGGTTAATATCATGAACTCATCGGATTTGTGCCAAAATCACCTTTGATCCGAACCAGCACAAAAGAGCAAAATCAACTCTCTTTTTATTATTTTGCTCTACCCCCTGTTTTGCAAGAATCTTGATTCTGCAAAAGGAGGCGAAAAAATGAATCGTTTGCTCTGCCTCTGCCTCAGGCAGAGTTATGAATCATGCATGATTCACCAACTCCGACACTGTTCTCCCGATAAGCCCCGAGCATAACAAGACGTAAGCAGCCAAAGGCAGACTGGCACAGAGAGAGAGAGAGAGAGAGAGAGAGAGAGAGAGAGAGAGAGAGAGAGAGATGCATTATTCCACCTGAAGCTTCTCAAAAAAGTCAGCTAACGGGTGAGTACTGTCTTCTGGGATCCCGAGAAATATGCAGGCACTTGGGTGACTGCTCTGAAGAGTTCGTTTCACTCTCTGTGATCCTGATCTGCAGTTCCTTCCATCGAAGTCCTCCTCCTCCATTATATGCACACTTCCAAATTGCTCGTCGAACAGGCGGTCAGCTCCCATGTCGCTCTCTCTCTCTCTCGGTCAAAGAATCCGCGGCCCAACATTTCTCGTTATCCCCACTGACTATTCTTTCGTCTTAAATTTCAACGTTTTACTTTTCCTTTCTTGGTCGTCAAGGCCAGTTTTGTTTTCTTGTGCATCGCTGCTGTTTCGCGAGAAAATCCCTAATCTAGAAACGTCCGGAAACCAATAAAATATCTCTGTTCAGCATAACACACGATCTTTCCTTTCTCGTAAAGTTGACACCTCGTCTTCTTCGAGGCAGCAACACAATAGTCGCGTCTATGATGAAACAGGGTTTATGCTATCTCGTCAACGCATGCCTTAAGAACTTTTACCTCAATACATGCTTTCACAACTAAATTTGCACTTTTCCTCTGTTCAATGGTCGCCCCTGATGGCTTTTTCCAATAAACGTGGGTCTTTTCCTTTACCCCCACGCAGAGAAACTTCTAAGCAGGAACGCGATTCTAGATGCACCTCCTTTATCTTTTAGGGACATCATTTTGCCTGGTTGTCTTTTCACAAAATGCAATTTTGGCCTTTGCACGGGTGATATTTTTTTTTTCCAAGCAACAAATTTCCTCGAGAAACCAACTATAACGATTAAGATTTCATTAACAAGGGTGCCTTTAGGGCCTTAATTAAGTTAATTGAAATCGAAAATAACGGTTTTTTGATATACTATGAGAATTGGGGAATTACACGCTGTAATAAGATTACTTGCTTCGGATGATAAATTTTAAATTCCGAAATTCCAATTAATAACAGCTGCAATGCATTGACAAATGAAGCAGCAGCAAGAAAAAATATTCTCTCTTAGTGCTCTAGGGGCTGGTGGTGTTTTTTCTTTTTTTGCTGGGAGGGATATTAGTTGATTATTGGTAATAAGTCAAGTCAAAGTTCTATTCTCTTTTATATATATATATATATATATATATCAAAGTTCTATTCTCTTTTATATATATATATTCCCAGAAGATGGTGTGTTGGCTGCGCTCACCAACTTTGCTTAGCTTAGCACTAAAATTTGACATGAGCATAGTGTATGATGAAGGATTTTTCAACCTTATCACTTAAGCAAGATTAGGTGTGGATATTTCGTTTGAATAGTGTAATTAATGTTGAAGAAGGGGAAAGAAACATGGAAAATGCGGACTAAGGAATTGGCAATAGTCAACATTGAAGAGCTGATTAAAAAGGATTGAATAAGTTGAATTAATGGTAGGAAAAGTAAAGGGAAAAGGACACTAGATGGATATTTCGTTTCAAAAAGTAAAATTAATGTTGAAGAAGGGAAACAAACATAGATAATGCAGACTAAGGAATTGGCTACAGTCAACATTGAAGAGTTGATTAAAAAGTATCTATAAGCTGAATTAATGGTGGTAGGGAATTGAGGTGATGGGGATACTAGTATCATAGATGAAAGGTTCAACTCTACATTCTATAAAGAGAAGGAAAAAGCTTGAAAGAAAGGAGAATTACAGATAGGACAAACAAAAAAAAAGTAAGGGAAAAAGTATACTAGAAGTGACATAACTTTCATAAAATGCTCATTTAGTGCCGAAACTTTTTGAGGGATCACTTTAGTGAAGCTTTGGTTAAAAAAAAACATTCACTTCACTGTCAACTCCGATTTAGAAAATTGGAAATCCAACGTAACAATATTATCCGACGTTGTAATAATATGACATAAATGCTCTAGAACAACATCGCTACACATGCTTGCCCCAAATTCTATTAGAATTGGAGACAAATCAGCTCAAATTTCCCTCTTTTCAAACCGTAATTTAGACCAAAGCATTTTGGTGAATCTTGCAATGGCATGTTTCCTCACCAACTATATCAAACAAGCACATATCTTCTTCAAACCCTATTTTCACAACCGAGGATTTGGGGACAAATTCGGCCTCTTGTTCAAATCCTAACCCTCAATCAGGGATTTGGGGCAAAATTAGTAATCCTTTTGGGGTTTAATCCGTTTTTACCCAATTTGCAATTTTTGGACAAAATTGCCCCTACCTTATTTGAGACAAGGTTTACTCTAAATTCTATTTTGAGAAAATGACCCCACTTTAAGTCTTTATTTAAAAAATTTCCTACTTTTTTTTCCTTCTTTTTTGGCACTTCATGCTGTGGTTGTAATTTCAGGACATTGAACTTGTTTTTTTACTTTTTGCTGAAATTTAGGAGGTGGAACATGGACCATTGCCTATGTAGGACGGGATGAGACATCCCATAATTGTATCAAACAACTCTGATTCCGTTTGTTTCATGAAAAATGAATAATTTAAAAAATATTTTCGTAAATATAATCGCTTGTATCACTTGAAATAATTAGTTGATAAAAAAATATTTTCATTATGAATTGTCTAAACATTTTTATAGACAATGAAAATATTTTTCGTTCATTCGTTTTGTAAATGATACGAGAGAATTTTTTCCAAATTATTCATTTTCCGCAAAACAAACGCACCCTTAGGCTCCGTTTGTTTAACGCAAATGAATGATTTTAAAAATATTTTTTCTAAAAATGATCTCTTGTACTGCTTACAAAAATAAACAAAAGAAAAATGTTTTCATCATCCACAAAAATGTTTAGACAAAAATTGTTATTGGTAACGAAAATATTATCCCTTAACTATTAATTTCAAGCGTTGCAAGGGATCATTTTTAGGAATATATTTTTCAAATCATTCATTTTCCATAAAACAAACAAAACTTGTTAGAGATAAATTTCTTTCAATAATGTTCATTCAAGGTTTTAAATCAATGCTCAAATCACAAGCAATGCCTCAACCAGAAATTAGTCACGTCAATGCAACGAGACCTGAGAACTGGGCCATTGACAGGATCGAATTTTTTTTACCCATGGGCAATTTTTTTTTAAATTATGTTTGTTTTCTAGGTAGTAAAATGTATGTATCAATGGTGCATTTTGTTGCCTAAAAATAAATTGGATAGAACGTGATAAAATTATTAATTTTGTTATATGTTCTCCTTTATTTGAAGACCAGAGAACTTGTAAAAAATTTCTTTGTTCAAGGATGTAAATCACCTTAACTGGTAATTCCCGTGCCTAATCATCTCTTCTTGTCTATTTCGGTCAGATTGCAGTTAAATCACGGTTACTTCGGTCACTTAAGCCAAGAAATATACCTTCGGATCCTAGGTCATTAAAATCAATCGCCGTCGCGATTGTTGGAAAGATCAAGAGTAACGTTAAAATGCAATTCTTTTTGAAGGCATGGTTAACGTTGTTTCGGTCACTTTATCACCAAGTCGATCATTGGGAAACCTCCGGTTAGACTGACACATGTTTACATGGCCACCTGAGCATTGAGCTTTCCTATCTTGAGCTGTTTGGCAGGCCCAGTTCTAAAGTACCGATCTTGAGAAACCAGTAGTCCCCTTTACTTACAACTTCGGTTCCCCCTGCAATTTCTGTAAAAGATGCGCTTTTCTCCATTACATGCCAATGTCATCACACCAAAGCCTCTGGCCCAAACAAGGAACAGAACAGTGTCTTCAATACAGAGGGCTAAACTTTTGCAGATAGATAATTCATGTTTGTTGGCGGTCCTCTCATGGATCATGCTCGGAGAACCATTAGAAGAGCTTCGCCATCTCATCTAGCAGGGGCCGGCGATGCGCCTCCTCAATGCACCAGGTCATCAGCCGCACACCTTTTCTCGGCAGAGGCAGAGACCCCACAATACTAGCGGGTATGATGCTTGATCCTTGTATAGGAACAATGTGCATGGGAGGCCCCCAACCATAGTCGACCTGGTTGAAACCAAGCCGGCCCCATTCTGATAGAAACAAGGTGGTGTAAGCGAGTGGCGGCGCGAACGGATTGGCACCGTGTTCCAAAGGGTCTCCTTTCTTGAACTTTTCAAACTCAGAGGGAAGCTTTTCCTTGGCTTCTTGAATGATCTTCACCGCATCACTGAAAGATGCCTCCCGAAGCAGCTCACTGGAGGCTTTTACTGTGACAGGGAAGAAGCAGTTTCCATAGAAACCGTCAGGCAATGGAGGGTCTAGGAGTTGACGGCAGTTAGCAAAGAAGACGAGGCACACCTCAGTCTCAGGTTTTAAGCCTATTGCCCGCGTCCGCGAGCTCCAAAAGCTCGCAGCCACGGCCTCGAAGGTGGAGCAATTTCGGCCTGTAGATTCGCGAAAGATTCGCTTGAGCTCATTGATGTCTTCCAGGGGAATGTCTATGTTGGCATGTTGTAGTTGGTAATTCGGCATAGGAGGTGGCGGGATTGGCAACGGAGGAGCAGAGACATTATCACTTTTACATTGAGAGGTGGGAGTAGGGAAGAAGTGCCTATACCACACCGGTTCAATGGCGGGACGCTTGAGGCCTCTCGCAAACTCTCCTAGTGCATTCAGGAATAGAGCAGCTCCTAAACCATCACAAATACTGTGGCAGAATATCAGCCCCATCACGAACCCACCGCAAGCGAATCGAGTCACCTGAAATAGTAACTTCAATTAGTATCAGAAACAGGTCTTTCGAGAGCAAATTTTGAATGGCAACTTGAAACGGCTGCAATAAACTAGAGCCTAATTTCCTGACCTGCATTTGAACCAGTGGTTCTCTCCTTTCAGGGTCCTGAAACTCACAGGGAAGAAGCTCGTCATACGGGATCGACACGACATCCTCAAAATAATCGACTGATTGGAGTGTACAATCCGCCGTAGCCTCAACAAACCTCACTCCTTCCGCAGAACAATCTATCTGAAGCTCGCTATGGACAGATTCTACCAGCCTCCCGGCAATAGGATAATATGGAACCAGCGCCTTGGACAAGGCTTCCTTTACAACTTGGGCAGCATCAGGGCCGTGTCTAAAGACATGGAGCGTCCGGGCATTGCATCTCAGGACCGGTATTCTATCGATGGCCGAGAGATCCAATACATGCAACGGAGTTTTTTGGGATGGTTTGACGAAGGAATCACTCGATCGGATCACCGAGATAGCCATGAAAGACAGTACCAATGGATGAGGAGCTAACAAGCTTAGAATTGAGAACGAGGGACTTTATTGATTATGCACCATTTTATAGGACGCTAGTGTGGGGTGCTGGATAAATGGGTGCCTTCACATTATAAAATCGAACTCTTTGCTTGGAAGTTCAAAATTGGAGTTTGGTGTGGAGATGGAATTGTGCTTTTGAAAATTGAAGATAATATTTTAATGGGTTAGGTATGAAGTTACAGTAACTTGCCTTTCAATGCCCATTTGACTAGCCACATGAAGGACCTTTTCTTTTTTCTGCAATACCAGCATGGTATTGTGGCATTCCTAAGGTACTCATGTTGTATTTCTTCTCATCGATGTAGAGTGGCAGTCCATCAAATGCGTTTTGGGCCACTAATGTCTATACACGTCACCATGACATGATGAAATGTCCGCAAGATATTGGCGAATACGAAAATTCGTATCGAATATAAAATGATAATGTGATGAGAGTCTGCCCATTAACAAGCACCGCTCATAATCATTAAGTTCTCGGATAACCTTTCATCACTGTAATACCTCTCTCGGTTACAAGTTAACGTTCTTTTTTTTTTGGATCAAGGGTTACAAGTTAACGTGTTCACGAGCTCAAGTCCCCGTTTACTCTCCCCCAAGATGATCGAGAGTTAAGTATGGTCTCTTTTACTATTTTTGCCCCCTATTCATCATAATATCTATGGTCAAAAAATGAATTCACGGCATTACAAAGATTAGCGTAACGAGATGTATCATGAATTGGATAGTCCTTGAAAATAGATAAAAGTGGGAAAATGTCAAACTTTCTAATGAGTCTATATAAAGTGTCATGCAACTAGGTTTACAGCCAAAATAGATTCCGGGGCATTACAAAAATTAGTGTAATGAGACGTGTCTTTAACTGGATGGTTGTGCATTTACCGAAAATGGATAAAAGTGGGCAAAATGTCAAACATTATAATGAGTCCAGATAAAGTGCTATGCAACTAGGATTATAGCCAAAAAAAATTTCGTGGCATTACAAAAATTAGCATAATGAGACGTGTTTTGAACTGGATGGTTGTGCATTTACCGAAAATGGATAAAAGTTGGCGAAATGTCAAACTTTCTAATGAGTCCAGATAAAGTGTCGTGTAACAAGCTTTATAGCCAAAAAAATTGCGCAACATTACAAAGATTAGCGTAACAAAACATGTCTTGATCTGGATGGTCGTGCATTTACCAAAAATGGATAAAAGTGGGCAAAACGTCAAACTTTCTAATGAGTCTAGATAAAGTGTCAGTGCAACTAGGTTTGCAGAATGCTTTTTGCTGCTAGGATGGAATCTGATCCAATTTTAAAAGGATGGTTTTTGCTTCCTCTTGTGTATTTCAATCATTCTGCTTTTACGTATCATTTTAAGAAAAATCTATTAACATTGAAAGCATGGAAAAGGCTTGCCGTTGTAGTTGGGCCAATCATCCTCTTGAAAGCATGCAACTAGGTTGACAGCCAAAAAAATTTCGCGACATTGTAAAGTTTAGCATAACAAGACGTATTAACCGAAAATGGATAAAAGTGGGCAGAACGTCAAACATTCTGATGACTGTAGCCAAAGTGTCGTGCACCTAGGTTTGCAGAACGCTTTTTTGCTGCAAAGATGAAATCTTATCCAAGTTTGACGGGATGGCTTTTGCTTCCCCTAGTGTATTTCAATCATTCTGTCTTTTACATATCATTTTAAGAAAAATCTATTTAACACTGGAAGCATGGAAAAGGGCTTGCAGCTGTAGTTGGGCCGATCCCAAAAGCCCAGCCCAAGAGCCCAGTTGCATCAGGTCAAGCACCAGCGGTCCCTTGCCTCATGACTCCAGGCTCCAATCACGAGGGCGGTACAGCTGGTGCAGGCCAGCACATTCCAACCCACCACTCAAATAAGAATTAAAACTTCCGACCAAAAAAAGAAAATAAGAATTAACGAGTTTTTCAAGAAAAAAAATATATTGCTGAGAAGAAAAATTTTGATTTCAAGAAATTGAAAATTCCAACTTTCGTTATTTTTGTTTAATAAATAGGTGTCCTAAAAGCACTCCTAAAATAAACATTAATTCCAAAAAAAAATACCGAATTTACTTTGAGTGACAATTTTAACCCGAATTTTTTTTTTCGTCTCATAAAAAAATCATTAACTTTCACTCTAGTTCCAAATCTAACCTCCGTAATGCAAAATTTTCAAATTATTCCGGCCAGATTTAAGATTTAAGTGAAAGTTTGTGATTTTTTATAAGACAAAAAAAATTTAGGTTAAAATTGTCACTTAAAAAAAAGTTGATGTTTTTTTTTTAAATTAGGTCTTATGGAAAAGATAAAACGGGGGATTGTTTCAATACTTAAATTGACTATCTGTTTAAATATATACATATATAGTTTTTCATGGTGGTCCATGATGAGAGAATTGACCTCTTCACATGGCAATAGGCAAGAGATTCCAAATACTATCATACTATCCGACATTTTAGATGTTGATTAGGTCTTTTAAATAGAACTAACTCACCCTGAACATTATTGATGATTTTTCGTCTTTTTTTCTATACGAATTAAGAGATTGATTTCCTCGAAATTCGAGTAATTCGAGCCCTTCTGACGATGGATTCCAATCCCCCGATCACCTCTCAATCTCAAGAAGCTCTTGTTCGCCTGCAGCGTATATTTCGCCGTGTCATGAAACGAGTAGGATAGCTACGAGTTTACTTATATTAGCACTATCGTAGGAAGATAGAACCGGTTCGATCAAAATAAGTAGCAGCTCTGACTCGAACCGGACATTTCATCGTGGGTATGGATTGATACCTAGAGATGATTGTTCGCACACTGCCCCTTTAATTTTTAATAATAGAAAGAAACCTTGAAATTCCATGGAGTTTGTTGGGTCTTATTATTTATATTCATTTGATCACCACCTACTCAATTACCATAATATAAGTCAACCCCCTGTAGTTCATTTTTCTTCTGATCGCCGCCGCATCTTCCCCAGTCAAAACGTAAAACCTTAGGCGCTTTCTGAGATCACATGTATTCGTCGAATCGCACGTGCTTTAATTGAAAATCCGTCACAAAGTACGCGTGGCGCCCTTATAATATCACGAGAAAATTTCAAATGAAAATATAAAATAGGATCATTTTCTCAAAAAATTGGCACGGAATGAATCCCGTTTCGTTCAATAACCCTCGAAACACCTTATATTCGATGCTTCTTCAATTCGGCGGCTCCAAGCAGAGACTTTTTTGTTACGAAATTGCCCCTGCTCTGGTCACTGGAGTAAGCACGTCGGCGAAGATTTGACCGGCCAAACTTTCATTCGAAGCAACGCCCGATCTGAACCGTCGGTTGAAAAGAGACGACCCCTTTTTCGGGCTTTCTTTTTTCGAACTTTTCGGCTGATAAAAGAATTGTACTGACCAAAACAACGAAATGGGGACTTTTTCTTTTCTTTCTCTTTTTTTTTTAACCAGTCGGCAGTCACCCACTAGGAAGCCACACAACACGAGCGTCCATTATCCTCGCTTTTGACCGTGTTCCAAAAAAAGGAAAAACTAAAATAAAAATACAGAAAAGAAAAGAAATAAATAAAATTTTGGCGGGATAACGCTGAGGTGGCGATCCCGGACCCACCAAATGTTTTTTTACTCCTTCGGCTTTTGGCTTTGGCTCTGGCGCTCTGATGCATCATCCTTCGATGGGGATTCGCATCTCTATGTCTCTACTTTGCTCACACGGAAGGATGCCGACAGTGACCACACGCAGTTCGCCATTGCTGATTGCCCCCGTTCGCCCTTTTCACACGGAAAGAAGTCTCGCAACCAAACAAGAAGCACTTGAATCCAAGCAAGACACTGATCTCAGATCTTTTCTTTGCTTCCTCTGCCCTGTTTTTCCAACCCCCCCTGTGCCCGTGAACCACCTGCCGTTGATCTTGCATGTCAAGTTCGTCCTTTAGCGAGAGAGCCCAGAAAGGAGAGAGTGAGAGGAGGGAACAAATGCGATAGCCCTGTTCTTTGCTGGTCAAAAGAGAAAGCAAAAGCACGTCTATCCATCCACTCTGGTTTATGCTGTGAACGGGTGAAAAAAGGGTATGCTTTTTGACGTAGATTTGAATTAAGGGAGACCAAAGAGGCAAAGCAAAGATACCCCCCGCGCCTTTAAATTGAGGTGAAAAAAATGGGAGGGTGTGGTGGAGTAGAGCTTTCTGTATCCGTATCTGTTGGCAACTTCAGAGACGATTCTCATTATACTCGAATTATTTTAATGGGTCCTTTCTACATTATTCTATTCGTCGCGGAGACAGGGCAGAGGAACTGAGGAAGGGCCAAACCCGCCCGAGATCAAGATGTTTTTCTTCACGAGTCTCCATAAATAAAACAAACCCACTCCCGGTGTCCGATCCTCGAGCGCTAAGAGAGAAAAGGAGAGAAGAAAACAGGCCACATTCGATATGGGTAGTGCTCCTGTGGTGAAGCATTTGCATCCCCTGTTTTTGTTACTTGGGAATGTGCTGGTGCTAATGACGTCCTGCGCCAGAAGTGCTGAGTATGTGTCGGCAGTGGGTGACCCGGGAATGGCAAGGGATGGGCTGAGAGTGGGTTTTGAAGCTTGGAACTTCTGCAACGAAGTTGGCCAAGAAGCTCCTGGCATGGGCAGTCCAAGAGCGGCCGATTGCTTCGATCTGGAGTCAAGTAAGCACAGAGACACACCACCACCACAAAAGTTAAAAAGGAAAAGGCAGTAAGAAGACTGTGCATTAGAAGTTGCCTCTTTCCATTTCCACAGTTTTCTTTTCTGTTCCGTCTCATTCAGTAATCAGACGAAGATTGTCATTCATCACTCATCAGATAATCTTAATATAGGGGGCAATGGCTCTTCAAGATTACTTGGACTCGCCCATCTAATTTCATCTTTTGCATGCCAAGAAACGAAAAGAAAAATAGAAAGGCCCATTTTTTTTCTGGTCAGAAAAGATAATTTCAATTTCTTTTGACATAACTGGGAATGTTCCATGTCTTTCCCATTTCCCATCTTCTTTTTGGCTGTTGAGTTCTTGTTCTTTGTTATGACAAGGGCAGGTGCTGCACTGAAACACAAGGTAACAGAAGCTGATAACCAGCTTGGGGTGGGCAAATCATTCCCAGGTCTATCACCAGAAGCCCAGAAAGACCCAGACATGTATGCTGCCGAAAAGGAGCTCTACTTGGGCTCACTGTGTCAAGTCTTGGACACCCCAAGGCCATGGCAATTCTGGATGGTGATGCTCAAGAACGGCAATTACGACACCACCTCTGGCCTGTGCCCTGAGAATGGGAAAAAGGCGCCGCCTTTCAAGCCCGGGAGGTTCCCTTGCTTTGGTGCTGGGTGCATGAACCAGCCAGTATTGAATCACCAGCAGACACAGTTACTGGGCGATGGTACGATGAGAGGGAGCTTCAACGGAACTTATGACTTGGCTTCTGGCATTGGGAAGGCGAATGATGGGGCCTCATACTATGAGGTAATCTGGGACAAGAAGGTCGGTGAAGGAAGTTGGAACTTTCATCACAAACTCAAGACCTCAAAGAAGTACCCATGGCTGATGCTCTACCTCAGGGCTGATGCAACCAAAGGGTTCTCTGGTGGGTACCATTATGACACCAGAGGGATGCTCAAAACTGTAAGTGGTAATAAATGCGAGGACCTTGTTATGTTTTTTCAACTGTTTAGTATTTTCCTAATTTTTCTGTGGACCATTCTGTGCTTTTCTTTGGCTAAGAGTAGATTGGACAGCTCATTTCCTTAACTCCTTAGCAGAGAGAGAGAGAGAGAGAGAGAGAGAGGTATACTGTTGGCATTTACTTAGCTTGATTGCTTGGAAGATGCATGGATAATTAATATTTCAGCAGCCTCTCTGCATGAAGATGATTCGTCAATGCAACAGGATTAGAGTGGGGATAGGTTTCTTTGACCTTCCCTGCAGCTGACCAGGAATCGGGTTCAGGGGAGATGACAAGTCACACGACTCACGAGTCGATACTGGATTCTCGTGATGAAGTAGTTGAGCTTGTTCCTAGTGTGTGTGTGGGGTTGCATGAGCTAAATTTAAACAGCTTTAAAAGACTCTGATTGATTTTCCTTTTCTTTTTCCCCTCTTTTTGATGTTTTGCGTGTTACTCCCCCAGCTTGATGAAGTGTAGCATAATTAAGTCCCTTTTGCTTCGTCAATCATTCAATGTTCATTAAAGTAATCCACCTATTCTTCTTTGCCATTACTTAGTGGCGCTTCACATAGGGGAGAACGAATTTGGGTTGGTCACCGATCCTTATCTGAAGTGTTCGACGATTGCAGATTGTAGGTGGTTAGCTAAGGTTTTACATCAGAGTAAGGTTAAAGCACACACTTGGGCAATACTATTAGTTCGCGATTGCTGCTTTTCATGTAGAGTCGGAATTGCTTCTAACTAGCTAATTAAGCAATTTTGACCCTGATCTAGTTATCACTTTGTATTCATTATTCAGCTTCCCGAATCGCCTAATTTTAAAGTGAGAGTGACCTTGGACATCAAACAAGGAGGGGGTCCCAAGAGCCAGTTTTATTTACTCGACATGGGCAGCTGTTGGAAGAACAACGGCAACCCTTGCGATGGCGATGTGAGCACTGATGTCACCCGATACAGCGAGATGATCATCAACCCCCAAACTCCAGCTTGGTGCAGCCCCAGTGGCATAGGCAACTGCCCGCCATATCACATAACGCCTGACAATAAAAAGATCTACAGAAACGACACTGCGAACTTCCCGTACTCGGCTTATCACTACTATTGTGCTCCCGGCAACGCGCAGCACTTGCAGAAACCAGTCAGCACGTGCGACCCGTACAGTAATCCACAGGCGCAAGAGCTGGTTCAACTGTTGCCACACCCCATCTGGGCTGAGTATGGCTATCCGACAAAACAAGGGGACGGTTGGGTCGGGGATGGAAGAACTTGGGAGCTCGATGTTGGTGGATTATCTTCTAGGCTCTACTTTTATCAGGTCAGTAAACTAGTTTAATATCATTGCTATTATTACTATAATGATAACATAATTCCTCTTGAAAGGGAGTCATGTTTTATCGCAGGGGGATGCTAAATACGCATTTCCCATGTCTAAGCAGCTATTTATTATTCTGAATGTGCTCAGGGCACGCCTACTTTTGCATTGGCACCGTTGATGTAAATGATTTATCCTGAAGAAATTGCGAATAAATGTTCCTAGTTGATCACAATGTAGGATCCTGGAACTACTCCAGCTCGGAGAATTTGGACATCCATCGACATGGGCACCGAGATTTTCGTCAGCGACAAAGACGAAGTGGCAGAGTGGACTCTCTCCGACTTCGATGTCCTTATTCCATCGGCGAGCACATCATGATTTGAGTTCGTCTTCTCCATTCTGCCAAAAATAATAGAATAAGACAGTCAGAAAACTTGTTCGTTGATGCAAATTGGTGGACAACACACACACAACAGTGTCGAGATATGGAAGCCTGAGAAACCCGTAAGGGCATGGCTTATTTAATCTGGATGTTCACTTCATTGTGATCACAGAATTCATATACAAGAACTAGAACATTGAACTACAGATCTTCTTGCATGTGACATGTTAATATGGATTGACATTTTCTTCCTGCTTTTATACCATTCGATGAATAGACGGTCAAGTTAAAGACGGTAATGCAGAAACTGATGTTGGGCAATCTATGAATTCGCTACACATAAAACCGAACACTCTTATTGTACGACCTTCATTACTCTTTCCTAAAAGAGAGTCATGAAGGTCCTTTTGTTGTCTCCAAAAGCAAAAGATGCGTTGGGGTAAGAGAATGGTAAGATGAGATAATGGGATTGAATGGGCCTACCATGTGAGCTGAGCACCTAACCCCTTGATTTGCGTCAATAAAAGAAGGCTATCGCAAGATCTATCTTAGCGACTTTATAATGCCTTGTTCATGAATCGGAAGTAGATTTATCAAAATGGATCATAAATCTATTTCTCAATCCATATATAATAGGCGTGAGTTGTTATATGAGCTAGTTATATTGAGTAAATGAGTTTAAATATAACATAAGTTATAAATGGGTCGTAAGTGGGTTACAAATTAATTTACAACTTATAACTCTCTTCATTCTCTCTCGCTCTTATTCGATTTCGTATTAACTCACTCCGCACTCTCACTTCGGTTTAGAAATGAGTTTTCTTTAGATTAAGTTAAATATTAAGGTATTTTAGCAATATGGATTCAGTCAAGTATGAGTCGAATCGAGTATGGATAGTCGAGAGATTTGCATTACCAATAAATTGGTTAACAAAGGGGTAATGGGTGAATTTAGGTCGGGTCATAAAACTAACCCAATCCACCAATTTGACAGCTCTACCTAGAAGAGACATTGTAACTTGTCGTACTTAGCTGGGTTCGCCTTTCGTTTTCGGCATTGAACTATTCGGTCCCAAAGTCCATATCGCCATTGAACTATTCGGTCCCAAAGTCCATATCGCAGGCCCTCTTGTGTTTTCTTGGTTTGGCATGCAGTAGCCCGTTCTTTTCAGGTCGGTCCATTCAGTTCGTCAAATGGATGGCCATCCACTAGCTTTACATCAACAGTAGTAGGTACCATCAACTTCAGTTCATTTCTTGTCATGGAAACAAAAGATGGCAAGTGAGGTTTTTCCGGAGGACCACCATAGTGGATGGCCGAAAGAACTAAAGTTGATGGACTGAAAGAACCGAATGACGCAGCTCACACGAATGCTGCGGCATTAGTTGAAGTTTACCATCAACTTCAGTTCCGGAGGACCACCATCATTCGTTTCTATCCGATATGCTGCTGCTCATGCCTGTAATATCTCCTTCGATGATTCCAAGAGGACAAAGAATTAAACGTTTCTGTCCGACATGTAATTGCAAAGGCACGCTCGATCTTTAGAATTTTGTTTGAACTTTTGCATCGAAAGAAGTTACTCTCTGGAATTAAATTTGTGCTTTCCCACATCTGAATTCTGAAATATACCCTAAAAAAGGAAGCGAGTACAGCGAGGCGAGAATTTAGTACGTTTAGCAATTTGCCCAGTACGAAAATCTCCTGTGCAGTACACGGTCAGTCCGGTTCGAGATTGAGATGCTAGTACGTGTGTACTATATTTTTATATACTCTCAAGGAACTTATAAGTGTTCCAAGTCAATGCAAGTATGGATCAAAATCTGGGGAAATGAGGGCTTGTGTTGGCGAATTCTGGGCAGGGATTGAAGGGAAGAGCGAAGGGCATTTGGGTGTCGATGTTTTGAGGTAAAGAGGGAACAGAGCAGAGGCTGGGAAGAGGCAGAGCATGGATTGAGCTATTGACAGGGACAGGGACTGTTTTGGCTCGACCCTGCACTGCCTCTTCCCTGGCTGTTGCCTCCTTCCTCTGCTTCTCCTCCTCCTCCGCCCCCCCTATTTAATGAGTAAGGATAAGAGTTTATTTTTGCTTTCTTTTCATTTTCTTTTTCACTTTGTTTGATGTTGTTGTCCGTGGAAATGGGAGATGAGAGAAGCAAGAGACAGGAATGTCGCCACGGGTTGAGAATCTCCTGATGTGGCACAAGACTATTTGCTGGTGGAGATGAGGTAAGATCTTTACTGAGAGAATATCTGGACCCGACCCGCGAATGGCGGGTCTCAAAGTCAAGTGATCCTTGACTTCCATTTTTTGAGTAAAGTTTGTCTGTTTACTGATTTTTGTGAGCTCAATATTTACATCAATTCTTGCTTTTGAGTTCAGTTGGTGCCTTTTCGCATGCTGCTGCAATTTTAAGAGTGATACTTGCATCTGTCATGGTATTGACTCCGCACATCTTTCATACTCAGAACGGTCTTCAGGTAAAGATTGTGCAAAGTTGATTCTCGCACGGTGTCGGAGAGGATATGGTCGTTGATTTCGGAGCAAGAACGAAGTAGCAGGAACCTTGGTCTGGAGCTTGAGAAGGAGCAGCTTCTCCCAACCAGTCCGACCCTTCTGTCATCTCATTCAACTTTCGTGTAGGATTGTGTTCCATGCTAATCAGCAATCCGGCTTTGAACAAAGCAAGGAGAAATCCTTTTGGGCATTGATACATAAGCATAAGCAGGGTTTAAGGGAGAACAGGGCCAGGAGCGTAGCGGACTACACCAACCGATTTCCATGGGCTGTTGATGATGGACTGCCGTTTCAGAAACATTCTCATGTATATTTTTTTCTTTTGGAATGTAGACTCTGTACATTGGTGGACAGATGATGAATTATTAAATCATAGTTTTGATGCCTTGGGAGCTAAGATTTTTCTCGAAGAAATATCATGCTCTCCTCTTATCTTGCAATTAGATGAATGAATTCACACTTATTGACAGCTTAAAGAAGCCTACTTTATAGTCTGATCAATTCACATCACCACCAGAAAATAGGAAAGCATCAGTTTATGTTTGTGCGAATGAGCTAAAAAGCACCAGTAAACCGAATGCCGCAGCTCACACTATTTGGGGCTGCAAAACCGAAAGAAGAAGGAACAAAGCACAAGACGCTAACATGCCAAGAATAACATAACCCTGCAACTTCCCATTGCGATTCTTTAGCCATATTTACATTGATCGCTAGAAGTTTGGTGGACAAGGTTTCAAATACATTTTGCTGATACTGTGATCAAACTTGCCACTTGAACTTCATTTGTTGACGAAATATCAGTAGGATAAAGAAGAAATACGGGAATAACAGTAAAATACTGAAGTACTACTGTCTGTCTTCCTCTTAGACATGAGCTCTCAAATAAGAAACTTGCTGCTTGAATGAATGGCTCTTGGCTTTACTGATCAGTCTATGTCCAATTGAATGAACAATCTGCACATAAGATCAATAAATTCAAAATCCAGAAGAGAAGGACAACATTGTCATGTAAACTGTCGAGCCATACCAGGAGCTAATGAGAAACATTGACAAGAACTGCCTTGTATAAAACCAAAATTTGAAGGCTGTTCAGATCAATCAAAACGAGATAGCTCTGGATCTTGTTACTTCTTCCCAATTGACCCGTTAAACTAAGAAGAGTAGATAGGCAACCCAAATTCCAGAGTACTCTTTCTAGGATGTTACATGCATTTCAAGGGAGACATCAAAACAATTACACAGACAAGAAAAAAGACAGCTCAAGAAAACTAGCCAGAGTATCTACATTGCTTGATAAAAATAAAATTTACTGAACGGCTTCCAGTCAAGCAACAATTATGGGTCACCGGCAGAATATGAGCAGTTAGAAATATGAACTGTTAGTTCCTTTAGTTTTCTCTCGGACAAAAGGCTTCGTGCAAGGATCGACAAAATTCCGAGATGTGAAAAAAAGGGCCGTATTGCAGTCTCTCCATAGTCTGTACAGCAGATAAAAGCAGAGAGATGCGGAAAAAGTGCCATTTTCTTTCTGCAGCTTCAGCGCAGACATAGACATTAGGAAACTGAACAATGGGTTTTTCTCATCTGGAATACTGGAGTTGGTTCTGTTTTTCCTACTAGTTTCTTTTCTTCTTGGTTTCTTACAGCAGTCTTTTGTAGTTCCTCTGCAAGGATAAGAGGAAGAGTAAAAGAGTTCCATGCCAATTTTGACCCTCCAGAGCTTATTTGCTAGGTTAATGTTTTTCCAAATCTTATTTGCTAAAGCTCATTCGAACAATACCAATAAAAGGAAACCAGGCCCTTCTCTTCAGCTCAAATTGGCCAAAAAATGACTGCAAACCTCCCTAATGCCAATCAAGAAATACAGAACAAGCTTGAAGGCTTTTAGCGTTGAAATTTGTCAAAAGTAGCTTATACCGTGGGACAAATTTGAAGAACAGATCAAACTGCAAGAGCGGAGAAAACGATGTAAAATCAATTAAGTTGAAGAACAGTATTGCAGGAGTGGAACAGCAGATAAAGTATTTAGGTATACCAAGTTATGTAATTGTAGAGGAAAAAGCAAGAGCTATCAATTACATGAAGAGAGGTGACTTACTTTTGATCCTCATCTGTCCAATACACTGACTGACTAATACACTCAACTTGACCATATGACTGAGCATCCTCCAGCTCGTGATCAAGACACCCAGATTCAATGAAGTGCAAATCCTCCAAAAGGATTACATAATGTCTCTGCACTTCCTCTGCACTCTTCTTCCCTCCGACAATGGCCGCGACTGCATCCCACCGATCCGGGTCTTGCTCATCCACCATCGCCAGAGCCACCTCAAACAGCTTGTTCTCTTCCCAACTCCACTCATTGGGAAATTCACCCATGCTCAACAATACCACAAGATCAAATCCTCCAGAAAAAATGAACAAACAAAAGTCGTTTGTTTCTTTCAAAGGAACAAAGTCTTCCCCAGATTCTACCTCACATTCTTGCACTCATCCAAGATACAGATGCCGATAAATAAGAACCTTTTCTCTGATTCTTTGTTTGATTCTATAAACACAAACACCACCCACTTCTTGTTTTATGGGTTTCAGGTGTCATCTGTGGTTCAGGTTTGTTTATTCAGTGAGTCTTTGTGTCAGACACAATTGGCTCAATTGAATTGAGATCTAACCATTGGCACAGAGAGAGAGAGAGAGTGAGAGAGAGAGAAGCCAAGAACTAAAAAAATGAGCAAGAATTCTAAATATTAATCCATTTGGACTAAAACTGGAAACCAGTGATCGAAAACAGACATACCCATTACTTCATTAAACATTTGTTGCAAGACCCAGAATCCGTTTGTTTCTAATTTCAGCAACTGGATTCCAAAGGGCGTTAGATCCGGAACCAGAGCATCCCTCATATTTTATTCGGAGTTTAGGAATTTAAAAACCCAATAATGGCAAACAACCGACTGATTTCACCCTCCGCCCAATCAAAACATTTCCAAATTAAAATTTCTCGAAACACATTCAACCTTGCAAGAAAGGGAAACGACTTTTGTGGTGGGATTGCGCGTTACCTGACTTTAACCTTGGAAAATCTTTCCAAGCAATCAGAGTCCCCAACTGGGTCACTCTCAAGGACTTTCTAGGAGGTGGAAGTGGAAAGACAGGAAATTGGGAGGAAATGGATTCAAAGACTTTTAACAAAAAGATGGGGGGAAAATCTAAAAGGAAAGATTGCTTCTTTTTTGGTCAAGTTTTTCTCTGTATGGATCTGTCAGCAAGTGAAAAACATGAACTAATCCCCGCTCCCAACTCGAGCAACAACACTTTTTTTGTGTTTTGTTTTGAATGAGGTTTTCCAAGAGTAGGGAAGATTTGGCGTGATGAATGTTACCCAGCTGTCTCCTTCAATCCGGACAGTGATGGACCCCACGGGGATTTGCAGTTGCGCCATATCTTTTGGCCTCTTTTTGGGCTTGCTTAGAATTGGCGTCAGCCTCCTATATTCAAAGAAATTACACGTTACTCGCGCTTGTCTGTACAAATTCATGACCACTAGGATGACTGAGACAGAAGACCTCAAACACGGCCCCTTTGTTTCCGATGTTATGGAGAGCACCCGGATATAAAAATGAAACGTTAGATATATTATGATCGTTGTGTTAGGTCATTTGATGGATTGTTATTAAGTATCGCTATAATTCACTTACTTGAAGACATGGTTATAATCCGTCATGTTACTGAATACGTCAATTTGTAAATTAATAATATATATATGTAGCATTACCAATATGCAAATGTCAACTTTGTATTAAGCACTCTCTTAAGTCTTCGTACAAGGACATACTCTTGCCTAATATAAAGTGAACTAGTCATGGCATGGTCCCAATACAAGACTCCACCAAAAGGTTATGATTTGTCAGTCCCACTTGATTTCTGCACTATATTTTGCTTAATTTTAAGCACACAAACGGTAGACTGAATTCCCAGCCCAACACCTCAAACCGTGATTGAAAATTTTCTTTTTCAAGTGAAAAAGATCGACTATTCTATACCCATGATCATACAACTTTAAAGACATCCATCATACAAGATTTACAGATGTAGTAAATTAGATCAATTGACATTATGGTAGACCCTGCGTTAAATCAAAATCTCTCTTAACGCGCATTTCACAATTAGAGAGGCAATCAATCACTATTGTCACCTTGTTTTGCTATATATTGATGACAAAGTTTATGGAGAAAGCGATGGTGACTTGATAATGTTATCTTCCCTTGTGCTTTGGGACCCCTGAAAACATAATCATTTCTATCATCCATTTGTAATTTGTGGGGTCATAACTTTTCCTTAGGATCAGGGAAGGATGATTGGAGACGTCTCTTCCATGTTCATGGTCGATTGTTAGCTGGATAGGTGGGGTCGAGGATTAAAGGCCACGCAAATCACGAGCATATAGTCACTCTTCTTTGGCCAGACCAAAAGAAGAGCTATGCTGCCATTTAGAAGTAGGGAACGGAAGCTGTTCAACTTTCTCGTAGATTCTTTTACATGCTTCAGTAAGCATGACACACAAGAGTTTTAGCGTTTCCTGCATAGTGAAAAGATCTTTACTGTAAAATGTGGGATTTGGGCACTTCAAGTGGCTCTAACTTGGGTTAAACAAGCAAGAGGATGATCCTGATTAAGAGGTCAAGCTGAAGTTGACTAGTGATCCTTGGTGGGATAGAGCTAAAATATTGGATCGGTTGGATGTCAGCCGCCAAAGCACAATAAATGGTGGCCGGGAATTCCTAGTCTAGCCTCTGCGAAAACTCACATGCAATTCGTACCCAGTGGGACTGTATAAAAATAATTTCGTTGGAACACCACTGAAGATCTTGAAACAAGCAATAGGAAAAAAGAGGATGATATTGACTCTGCAATATGGTTTTCTAGTGCAACAATGAATCATTATGCAAGTGTATAAAGTCCTAAGGAAAAGACTCTGTGCAAGGAAAATATGGGTCGACTACGCCAAAGGGGAAAAGATTTCGACCCGCATTTTAAATGTGTCTGCAAGGAATGTCAAAGGGAAAAAAAAATGATATCTGCTCTGCAGAATCCGTTGTCCTTCACCCATGATCGCAATGTATGTTGCTAAATCAGCAAGTGCTAGGAACGAAGCTATTTCGAGATTGAAGCATTGCGGAATCAGCGACCATTAGGTTACGCGCCACGTGCGGCACGGTTCCGTCCGCAAGCTTTTGTCCAGTGATACATGATGAAACCGCATGATGCTGCATCGGAGATGAAAATTGTTGGTTAGAAATGAACTCGAACAATTTCTAACTAGGAGATGAAGGGGACGGGTGCGTACCTATCAAGCAACCCCAGAGAGAAGTCGTGCTAATGGTCGACCGAGGATGATCTTTTGAGGCTATGGCTACAATCCCATCCACCACATCGTCCACAAATAGGAGATCGACTACTCCAAAACTCTTAATTATGGTCAATGTGGAGTAAATCACGGTGAAGATGACAACGATATTCGAGAGAGATATTGAGCACATACGGGTACACACCGGGTACGGTCCCGTCAGATAGCTGAGAACATAGGTAAGAGCGAAACTGCAAAATATATATACACACAGATGGACAACAAGATCAATGACTGAACCAGAAAACTTGAACCAGAAAACTTGAGATGATACTTTTTTGTCCTGCAAGTAGAACAGAACAAATGCATGTCTATTTTTCCAGTTCTAGACTATCCCACAAAATGGAAACAATGAGCAAGACCGAACCAATATGGATTAATGTCTATTACCTGATTGGTACAGCATAAAGCCAGTTAGTGAAACGCTGCGAGTTGAAATACTCGCTCTGAAACAAACGGCTCTGAGACAAACGTTGGATCACAGCCAATCCCAGAGCCTCGACGGCCATTCCTCCGATGAACGAGAGCCGAATCGATGCAGTCCCGTACATGGCAAGGTGAACTCCAAAGCCATACAAGATCATGCTCATTAACCCGAAACCCCTAAGATTCTCATCGTGCAAGATATGAAGCGCAACATATGTCAACAGTGGACCTGTAAAATAATCGCGAGTTTGCCTCGTTATGCTGCAGTAAGTTCTCGGAGGCGAAATATATTGAGGTGGTATTACTTACGTAGACCTTTGGCGGCATGGAATTGCTTAGAGATTTGCATATTGGCCCTGTTACCCGATCTGCATCCAGCAAAAGCATACGTTAAGACAATGACTTTATAGAGAACTCGGGCAGTGATTGAATCGATGGCTTTTTGATCTTGCAATCAAATAACCAAGGCAATAAACGAGAAATATCAGATTTACGTTATTCGATCCAAATGTCAGTATCTACGTTGACGAGAGAGCCAACAGTAAATAATCATCTAATGATCGGAAAAGCAGGGTTACAATCACTCACACTAGTGTTTTCTACACTTAGATTATATCCAAACTCAAAAGTGTTCATAAAGAAACAACTTAATTTGAATGTAAAACTCACCGCTAAAAACACGCAATGTACAAGCTCCCACCAAACGTAAGAGCTCTTCGTACGGCTGGACACAAGAACGTGGAAGACGTTCGTCGTCTCTTGTGCGGCTGCGGCTTCTTCAGGAAATAGAAGAATAAAAGCAAACCCCTTTTCTTCTTCTTCTTTCTTTCTCCGATAAATACTTGATCTTGGATTGGGATCCACCGAAAATTTTAAATTCACTGTTTCTTTGTGTGGCTTTTAGATGAGATGCTTGCTGTTCGACTTCTTGATATATAAGATAAAGCCCAAATAGGTTATCAAAGGAATTGAACCTCTAGTCTTGGATAAATATCTCCAACGACCACGAAGACTTTTTAACTAGGATCCGATGGATAATTCCGATCCACATCATCCAATTCGGTTCGAATTTTGTACGCCGCTCAGATAACGCCAATCGCATAGAGAGTAATTGTTGAGAAGAGAATGACTTACCATTCAAATAATGCGATCAAGAGACAAAAATGGCCAATGCTTTGCGTGATGAATGTTAACCAGCTGTCTCCTTCAATCCGAACAGTAATGGACCCGAGGGGATTTGCAGTTGCACCATATATTTCGGCCTCTTTTTGGGCTTTGCTTGTTCCACTTCACCGCAAAATTGGCTTCAGCCCTCCTATATTCAAAGAAATTACATGTTACTCGTGCTTATCTGTACAAATACATGACCGCTAGGATGACTGAGAAAGAAGACCTCAAACATGGCCTTTATTTTATGGAGAGCACCCGAATATAAAAACGAATGGTGTTAGACATATTAAAATCGCTGCGTTAGACATATTAAAATCGCTGTGTTAGGCGATTTGATGGATTGTTATTAATTATCGACATAATTCGCTTAATTACCTGAAGATCTAGTTACAATCTATCATGCTATTGAGTATGCCAATTTGTATATAAATAAAATATATATTAGCGCTACTGATATGCAAATGTCGACTTTGTATTAAACACTCTCCGGAGTCCACGTACAAGGACATACTTTTGCCTGATATAAAGTGAACTAGTCATGGCATGGTCCCATACATGACTCCACCGAAAGGTTATGATTTGTCGGTCCCACTTGATTTCTGCACTATATTTAGCTTAATTAGCCGCTCAAACCATAGACTGAATTCCCTACCCATCACCTGAAACCGTAATTTTGAAAATTCTCTTTTTCAGTAAAAAAAGATCGAATATTCTATACCCTTGATTGCACAAGTTTAAAGACATCAATCTACACGCAGACCATTTACGGATACAGTAAATCGGGTTAATTGACATGATGGCAAACCATTTGTTAATGTTGACACCTAAATTTTGGCTATCATATTTAATTCTTTATCGCACAAGAAAATTAGGGGTTAGTCCGACCCCTAAACAAAAATATCATTAGCATAATTCATATTTGCAATCATGTGTCAAGCATATGGCTCGAGCGCAGTGTTATCACGTGCAGTCGTGCGTATAATTGGAAAAGATGTGGTTGGCCGTGGCAAATTTAAACTCAGCACTCGATTGCTTGAATGGTTATCTATTGTTCATATCCATCCGCTATTGAATTATTTTGGAAAAGTTAGATGAACGTGATCTTCAAAGGAAAGCGGGGATTGTTGAGAAAATTGGAATTTAAAGGGATAGTGCCTGGATGAAGTTTACAGCCGGACAAGGAGAAGAGTAAAACTGATGATCAAATAAAGGCGTCTTTGGAAAGCTTATTAAGGTTAGCTATAAGGGCAGATTTCAAAAGTTTGCGTTATCTCATTTTACCTGCTCTTATATCTTATTTTAATTTCTCTATCCACACCCGAAACCTTGTTGATCACGCTTGCCATGTCCATATGATTTCCTCTACCAATTTTGAAAGTTGCTTGAGCTGATATCGTTCTTTATCTCCAAATTCCTATAAATATAGGACATTAGCCCACGTTAAAGAGGGGAAGAAAATGGAGAGCTGAGACAGAACGAGCGAGAGACACACGTGAGATTGAGAGAGAGAGACTTGGTGGTGTACGTGCGCAACCGCACTGCCTTCACCGCCCTACCTCGTACCCGCGCCACGCCACCAACTTCCTCGCCGCCAGATCTGCGGCCGCGAGAGGAGGGCCCGCTGTGCCAACCGCTGGGTGCTGCCCCTGTCCTGGCAAGCTGCTAACGCTGCTTCCATCCCGGCGCCAAGCCGCTGCCGCTGCTGCTGTTGTTCCGGAACGCCCGAAGGCCGTCCGCTTACTGCCGCTGCTGCCCCTGCGCCGACGAGTCCCCTGTTACAGCTGCTTTCTTCAACGACGCTACCCCAAGTGGCCCGCTGTTCTGCCACCAACGCCGCCGCAAACTTCCAGGCAATTTCATTACGTTCCAACAGGTTTTCCGGCATTTTCAGTCGTGCTCGCTGTGACCAGACCAGCCATCAAGTGATCCCCGCATCGACGGTGACGTCCTCAGGCCAGCAATGTTCCGAGAAGTCAGCCCGCTGCGTGTCCATCAAGTCCACCACTTGTCTTCACTGAACTAATCTTTGGGACAAGTCCAATTGCACGCTGCCGTGGTTGAGATTCCTGGGCGCTTTGTCCATTGGAAAGTTGTCGCCAAAGTAGAAAAAGAGAAATATTGTCGCCAAAGTAGAAAAAGAGAAATATTTTATGTGCAGGTGGTGACTCGTAGGTGAGGTGGCGAGAAAGTTCGGAAGGAGTGCACATTGAATCATTCACAAATAAGAAGAACGCAAGTGTCCAATCATCGCCGGTCTGCCGCTGCTGCGCTCACCGTCGACCACCGTCTTGATCCGAGTTCAAATTTGGAAACGTTATCCGTGAAATAGGTAATAATCTTTATCCTATTTAATTTGAATATTTTATTTCTAATCACGGATTGATTTTATCGAGATCCTAGGCATTATCCAATTAGGGTGTTATCGATATGAGTTGATTTATTTACTAATTTGATTCGTAAAGATATCGGATCATTTTTTTAATTATTTCAACTTAATAATGGATAACTGTTTTTTTTTTTTAATAACCCAGGGAACCCCGCACGGTTGACAGCCGGGAGGTAAACCCTGGGGGCGACACGTGCTAGCCACCACACACGTGCACCGGTTAAGTCACCCTGCGGCGTCCGGGATTCGAACACTCAACCTTTTGCGAGAGGAAGAGTGCCCTCTCCAGCAGCGCCACTCAGGCTGGTGGTAAAGATTACAATAATCTCTAATTTAACTCGTGAGACGATTGGTTGTTTTTTAGATTATCGTAATCCTTATTTGAAATTTTCGTGGATTGCACGTGTGGATTATGTAAGTCTTTATGTTTAGTTCGGATAACTTGCCTTTTAAAAAAATACAAAAAAAAAAGATTGCTTGCTAGGATTGTTAGAAAACTTTGCTTGTTTGAAAATAGGATTGCATATTAGGGTCAATTCTAGAATTAGAATAGATTTTAGATATGCTTTCCATAATAGATAGGTTTTTAGATAATGCTTGCATGTTTAATAATATTGTATGTTTTGAATAGTTATCCAAGATGGTATAGGGTTTAGTTCCAATTAATCCCTAAACTAGATTAGATAACTATTTTTTAGACAGTTCAATTAGGGTATTTATTAATTCCGAATTTTAATAAAAATACCAAAAATATCATATGCATGTCATATAGTTTGCATCTTAGGAAATTGCATGTCATGTAGATTAGACTTCATTTCGAGATAAAAGAAAACCTCAAAAATATTTGGTTATTTTGGTGTGACCGATTTCTTTACTTTCTTGCAATTCGCTTACTTTGTTATTTAAGTGTTAATTTCATTGATTGCGTACCCACATGATCACCTCTTGCATGTTGGATAGGTGAAAATCAACTCAAGCTGCCTGTTAAAATATTTTTGAAAAATAAAAATTTTTGAAAAATAAAAGAGAAAAGGTACCGAAAAGGCATTAGGTTAATCTAGTGTAATTAAGTCCCCAAATCCATAATTTCTGGTTCGTATGAGTAAAATAGAACTCTCAATACTTTACTTGGGTTTCTAATCAACCCACTAAAAATAGATTAGTAGCGACTCCTAATTGAAATGATCTTGCATGTTAAAAAACTCTAATCTTTTGTTGCGAATTGGTACGGGCTAAGAAGAGCCCGAGCTAGGTTTAGGCTTAGCAATCTATTAGCCGAACTCTTAGGTGGTGCACCCAAGGTTAGGTCGCAACAGTTAAATCAATCTCTCTTAACACGCATTTCACAAATAGAGAGGCAGTTAGCCACTATTGTCACCTTGTTTTGCTATTCACTGGTGACGACCCCTGAAAACACAATCATTTCTATCATCCGTTTGTAATTTGTGGGGTCATAACTTTTTATTAGGATCAGGGAAGGATGATTGGGAGGTGTCCCTTTAATGTTCAGGGTCGATTGTTCGGTTGGATTGGCGGGGTCAGGATTAAGACCACACAAGTCGCAAGCATATAGTCATTCTTCTTTGGCCAGACAAAAAGAATAACTGTGCAAGTCTTTTTTCAAATGATAGCATTTCCTGCACAGTGAAAAGATCTTTACTGTAAAATATGGGATTTGGGCGCTTCCAGTGGCGGGTTAAATCAGCAAGACGCTGATCCTGATTAAGAGGCTGAAGTTGACTAGTGATCCTTGGTGGGATAGAGCGAAAATATTGGATCGGTCAGATGTCAGCCGCCAAAGCACAATAAATGGAGGCCAGGAATTTCTAGTCTAGCCTCTGCGAAAACTCACATGCACTTCGTACCCAGTTGGGACTGTATAAAAATAATTTCATCGGAACACCATTGAAGATCTCTAAACAGGCAAGGAAATAAAGGATGATATTGACTCTACAATATGGTTTTCTGGTGCAACAATGAATGATTATGCAAGTGTATAAAGTCCTAAGAAAAAGACTCTATAAAAGGAAAATATGGGTCAACTATGCCAAAGGGGAAAAGATTTCGAGCATATAATCCGCAGTAGCCTCAACAAACCTCGCTCCTTCCTTAGAACAGTCAATCTGAAGCTTGCTAGGGACAAATTCTACTAGTCTCCGGCTGGGAACGTGCAGCAAAAATCCAATACCTTTCGCCTGGGGAGATCACCAAAAGAGAGGCCAAGTTCGAACTTGTTAACATATTCAGTTATACCCACCTTCACTCAAAAGTTTAAGCCAATTATTTATGGGCTAACTAGGATAATATTAACTGCTTTGCACTATGCCAATTATCCCTCTCATGTGTGAGCTCAGTATTAGGTCTGCTTCCCCTTAATTCATGTATCATTCTGAATCAAAATATGAAGTCTGCCACCAGGCCTACATTATTACACTCCATTACCCAGCACCCGGAAATCATTCACAACTTCATTCACCAATCAACTATCGGTTCTAATACTATTTGTTGGGAGTGCATAGCAGAAATCGGATACCTTTCGCTTGGAAAAATCACTAAGAGAGAGTCTAAATTCGAGCCTGTTAACATATTCAGTTTGACCTATTTTCACTAAAAAACTTAAGCCAATAAATTATGGCCCAACTAGAATATATTAACGACTCTATACCACACAAATTCTCTAATGCAAGATATCTTTAACACAACTCACACGTGCATTCTAATACCTCTCGGCAATAGGATAATATGCAACCAATGGCGTGGACAAGGCTTCCTTTATAACTCGGGTAGCATCAAGGCTGTGTCTAAAGACATGGAGCGTCCAGGCTTTGCATCTCAGGATTGGCATTCTATCTATGGCTGAGAGATCCAATACATGCCACGAAGTTTTTTCAAATGGTTTGATGAAGGAATCACTTGATCGGATCACCCAATTAGCCATGAAAGACAGTACAAGTGGATATGAGGAGCTAACGAGCATAGGATTGAGAACAAGGACTATTGATTATGCATCATTTTATAAGACAATAGTGCGGGATGGTGGATATATTGGTGCCTTATGTATATGATTTAAATCTTTGCTTTGAAGTCCAAAATTGGAGTTCAGTGTTGAGATGGAATTTGTTTTTTTAAATTGAAGACAATATTTTATGGGTTAGGTCTCAAGTTACAATAACTTGCCATTCAATGCACGTGCGACTAGCCACCTGAAGGAACCTTTTCTTTTTCTGCTACGCCAACATGGGATTTTTGTATTCCTAAGGTACTCATGAAACCAGAAAGTGAATTATATTGCGGTTCTGCTCTCATCGTTATAGAGTGGCAGTCGATCGAATGCGTTTTGGGCCTGTAATGTCTACACACGTCACTATGACATGATGAAATGTCAGCAAGATATTGGCCGATACGCAAAAGTTCATGTCTAATATAAAATAATAATAAGATAAGACTCGATTAATTATCAGCACCGCTCATAATCATTAAGTACACGGATGATCTTTCATTACTTTAATGCCCTACTCGGTTACAAGTTAACGTTTCTTTTTTAGGCCAAGGGTTACAGGTTAATGTTCATGAGCTCAAAATAAAATTCGCGGCATTATAAAGATTAGCGTAATGAGACGCGTCTTGAATCGGATGTTCATGCATTTACCGAAAATGGATGAGAGTGGGCAAAAAGTCAACTTTCTAATGAGTCCAGATGAAGTGTCATGCAATTGAGAAAATATTAGTGGTTATATTTTTCCACTCTGAGCCATATTGACACGTATATACTGACGTGAATTTAGATGAACAAAATAAAGAATTTCCTTCCTTCTCGTTTTTTCTTTTCCATATACACTTCCTCCTCCATCTAGGCTGCCACCGGCAGAGTTGCCAGCGCCGTGTCTAAGGCGACCACTGTCGAGCGTTGAACCATCTCTGTCGTCTTTGTGGTCAGAGTTGCAGATCGCGGCCATGGCACCTACCAGGAGTTGAACCATCTTTGTCGTCTTTATGGTTGGAGTTGCAGATCGCAGCCATGGCTCTGCATGGTTCCAGATCTGGATGCGGCCATGGCTCCAAGGTCTGTCACGGCCATGGCTCCACGGTTCCGGATCTCAAAGTTCCCCGTCATCCTTGCTCGTCCATGGCGATGCCTCCAGGTCTGACTCAGACGCGGTCATTCTCCAAGGTCTGTCATGGCCATGGCTCCAAGGTCTGTCGCGGCCATGGCGGAGTTGCCGGCGCCATGTCTAAGGCGACCACTGCCGGGCATTGAACCGTCGCTGCCGTCATTGTGGTCGGAGTTGCAGATTGCAGCCTTGGCTCCAAGGTCTGTCACGGCCAAAGCTCCGCAATTCCTTATCTCAAAGTTCCCCATCGTCCTTGCTCGTCCATGGCAGTGCCTCCAGATCTGACTTGGATGCGGTCATAATCCAAGGTTTGTCGGGGCCAGGGCTCCAAGGTATGTTGTGGCCATGGCCCTGCGTGGTTGTAGATTTGGACGCTGCCATGGCTTTAAAGTCTGTCGCGGCCATGGCTCCGCGGTTCCAAATATGTCGCGGCCGCATTGCGCCGAATGGAACTTGAAGGAAGAGGACAATGGAAGGGGGACACCAGGATGGTGGGGAGGTGGGTGTCAAAGATGGAGGTCACAGTGCCCTTGAGCGGTGGATGGAGACGGTGGAGGGCGGTGGATTCTCCAGTGGCTGGAGAGACGGTGGCTGTGATGGAAACGTAGAGAGAGAAAATCTATATTTTATTCATTTTTTCCTAATAAAGACATGTGTCAATTTTTAATTGCGTCAACTCGTATTAATGCACGCCACCGTGGCGCTCACAGACGACTAAATTTTTTCTCCATTCAACTTGGACTGCATAATGCTTTTTCTGCTAAAGATGAAATCTTATCCAAGTTTAAAAGTATGGCTTTTGCTTCCTCGTGTATGTCAATCATTCTGCCTTTACAAATCATTTTAAGAAAAAAATATTGATTAGAGTACTTCATATAGAAAAGTTTTAATTTAAAGAAATTGAAAATTACAGCTTTCGTTATTTGCTTATTTAATAAGTATTATGAGAGTACTCCTTAAAAAAATCATTTAAAAAAAGGATATAACAGGGGATTATTAAATACTTAACCGACTATCTATTTATTTATATACATATAGGCTGCGTTTGGTCATCCGTATAAAACTCGAGATAGGATATGTTTTATCATATCCCGTATTTGGTAGGTGTCCCGGATAGTATAATGTCGGATATAGAGGGTATATAACCCAGATAAAAAAATCCAAGAGAGGATAGGATAAGGTCAAATAGGATTTCTCTTATCCGTCATATAAAAGCTAATTTTTAGAAAACCTACCCTTTCATTCACGCACTCCTTCACCCATGCTACAGCTTGCTTCTGCAAATTTTTTTCACGTTTACGGTTTACTTTTGCAATTTGCGAAGGTATGTATTCATCCATGGTCGTCTATAGCTTGCTTTTGCAATTTTTTTTCCAGTAGTTTGGGTTTATAATTTTCATTCTTTGTTAACCAGTAATCGAACGACGAAGTAGTCGTAAACAAGTCCTTTGCTGGGCTCCATGTCGTGGATGTCGTGCATGTGTGCTGTGTGAGTTTTGAGTGCTTTTAGATTATATGTTCCTCTTTCTTTTTTCTCTCTCTGGTGGTGGTGGGCTTGGAGTTTCGCGTTTGTTCTGGTTCTTGTTCTTTGTTCTTGGTTCGTGGCTACTTGCTATCTATCTCGTTAGGAGGGACCACCCTCGAAAAAAAAAAGAAAAAATTTGAGGTGTTGCATTCCATTGTTATTCGATGCTGGTCTCGGATAAAGCTTCGAGCGTACTTTGCCCTTAAGAGATGATGGGTCGGCTAGAAATCATATCCAATCCTATTGCTACTGTTCTTGTATCATATGAAAACTCGTGTAGAGCAATCCGTAGTTTCTTATATATACATGAACAATTAGACATAAGGAAACAACGATCATTATCTACAAAATAGCCAACAGAATTTATCCGTTTCCACGTGCAGTGCACTTACCTCAAAGTGACCAAACTACATATGATTTGTCCTCTTTAGTTCACTAGCTTACCAAGCTGTTGATTATTCAATTGAATATCAACGTAGCTTTTTGACCTAAGACAGAGAGTTGTTTCTCAAAAGTATAACTCAAAGCATGCAAAAAATAGAGCCCACGAAAGAGAGGCCGCGAAACATAATATGGTTGACAAAGCTTTTTGAGCAAAATTTGTGAAGGCAAACTTTGGTGTTAGGGACTTGAGTCATTGATAGATAGACTTCCATTGAACTAAAGTTGATGTATGGGCTGTTTTGCAGGGAAGCTCGAGGGTATATTGCTTGAAGCGAAGGGATTTTGGGCAGAGGCTGAATAATCATACATTAATTTGGTAAGATTCTGTGAAAATCAATTGATTTGGAAAAGATATTGTTTTGGATGATTTTGCTATTATCTAAGCTACTAGTTAGTATTTGCCTAATGTTATTGTATTTTTTTCCTTTATTAGAAATGGATCACGATGAGAGAGAGGAAATTTTTAGCATTTTGATATTAGAGGAGATGAACCTGCAGATGTTGCTTTTGTGTATGATGTATATGATTGTGGCATCCACAGCTGCTAAAAGGCACTA
This sequence comes from Syzygium malaccense, assembly GCA_031216405.1. Classification (NCBI taxonomy): domain Eukaryota; kingdom Viridiplantae; phylum Streptophyta; class Magnoliopsida; order Myrtales; family Myrtaceae; genus Syzygium; species Syzygium malaccense. The sequence goes on from CM062253.1 coordinate 19,810,271, forward strand.
CTGTAAACATATATTGAAGGATCGTACATTTTTGAAAAGGCAAGCTCGTCTAGATCACCTTGATCGCCTCATTAACAGTAGTGACTTGAATTGTGGGGAACAACTTAGGATGGATAGACGTACATTTACTCTACTATGCGAGTTGGCACGTACAATTGGTGGGTTAAAAGAAGATGGAATTGTGACTATAGAAGAACAAGTGGCAATGTTCCTACATATACTTGCCCATCATGTGAAAAATCGTGTTATCAAGTTTGGATTTATGAGGTCCGGGGAGACAATAAGTAGGTATTTTAACCTAGTTTTAAGTGCTGTGATAAGAATGCATAGTGTGCTTCTTGTGTCACCTGAACCAGTTCTAGAGGAATGTACCGACAAGAGATGGAAATGGTTTAAGGTATGTTTGCTTTGCTATTACATGGATTAATTTAATACTTTAAACATAAGGTTATTCTATTAATTTCATGATTCTAGGGTTGCTTAGGAGCATTAGATGGCACATACATTAGGGTACGTGTTCCAGAGGTTGATAAACCAAGATACCGAAATAGAAAGGGTGAGATAGCGACCAATGTGTTAGGAGTTTGCTCACGTGACATGAGATTCGTATACATTTTACCTGGATGGGAAGGCTCAGCAACAGATTCTAGAGTGCTTCGAGATGCTTTAGTTAAACCCAATGGTCTGAAGATTCCCGTTGGTAAGATAAGCCCTTACCAATATGTTACATTATTTAACGTGTAGGTTTTGACAATTCTAAGACAATTAATAATGTTATCATTTGTTTTTAGGTAATTATTATCTTGTAGATGTCGGATACACAAATGGGGAGGGCTTTCTTGCTCCTTATAGAAGTACTCGATACCACCTATCAAAGTGGAGAGAAAGTTGTATGCCAAATTCCCTGAGGAGTACTTCAACATGAATCATTCTCAAGCTAGAAATGTCATAGAAAGATGCTTCGGTCTACTAAAGTTACGGTGGGCTATTCTTAGAAGTCCATCTTTTTATCCAATTAGAACACAAGGTTGAATTATTATAGCTTGTTGCCTTATACACAACTTGATAAGAAGAGAAATGACTATTGATCCAATTGAGGGACAATTAGATGAAGTTGCTAATACCATTGAAGATGTGGAAACAATTAATGTTCTTGAGCCATCAGATCATCGGACAACATGGAGGCAAAATTTGGCAATACAAATGTTTAATGAGTGGAATGCAAATCGAGGACAAGGAGGAGTCACCTGATTTGACATTATTCCTTGTCTCATTTGTTTCTAATTATTGTAAGGCTTGTGTTGTAAGATGTTTTTGTTTCCATTGCTATTAGACATGCATCATATGGTGCTGATTTGTCATCATGGAGAAAAATATTCCTTATGTAATATTTGAATTATGGCTATATCATTTTAAATTTTTAATACTATGTTGTCTTTATCATTAAATTTTCTCTACTGTGCTATCCTCTATCATTAAATTTTGTAAAATTGCAATGAGATGTTTAGGAATGGAAGGTAGCGATTTTAGTCAAACTCAAAGAAGAGGAACAAAGAGAGACCGATGTGTATGGACAATAGATGAAGAAAATGCACTTCTAGATGGTCTTGAAGAACTAGTTGCGCGAGGAATGAAAGCTAATAACGGCTTCAAGAGTGGTTACATGATTACGTTAGAGAAGTGGTTTGAAGAAAAGTTTCCTGGTTCTAGCACCAAGGGTAATCCTCATATTGAGTAGAAAAATGAGAAACTTGAAAAAGTTGTATAATCGAATTTATGACTTGAAGGATCAAAGTGGCTTTGGATGGAATCACGAAAAACATTCTGTTGATATTCATTCGGAAGATAGTTGGCAAAAATATTGCAAGGTTAGTGTTACTTCTTCTCATTTTTTTTCTTTATAACTTGTTTCTTTAAAAAAAACAATATATTTTCTTTGTAGGCCTATCTACGAGCTGCTTCTTTGAGAGGAAAGTCTTTCCCTCAATATGATCGACTAGCAACTGTATTTGGAAAAGACCGTGCCAAGGGAAATCTCAGTGAAGACCCTTCAAAAGCTCATGCGGCCGTAGATAATGAAGAAGGTGAGAATCATTATGACGTGGCTACTACTGGTGTAAGTCAAAACATAACACCACTATCATCTTCTCAAATGCAAAATGTTGCTGATTCTTCGAGAAGAAAAAGGGTTAAAGCAAGTGACAAGTGGGCTACTGGGTTAGTTGAAATTGCAAGCACTTTTGGCTCTTTTAGGGAAAAAGCTAACGAGGGGATGGAGATGATTGCTAGCCGCATCGAACATGCTAAAGATTAGGATGATGATAAGAGAAAAATCAATGAAGAGCTTCTTAAGATGTCTCTAGATACCATGGACAGAATAAAATTGTGCAGAAAAATTATGAAGGATCCTGAGAATATTCATCTTTTTTTTGGATTTCAAGGAGATGACAAGAAGGAATTTGTGGACATGCTTCTCCAAGAGATGATAGAAGAGTAATGTCGTGTGTAGTCTCTTTTTGCTGTTTTTTAGACAATGAACAACATCGAACAATGTTGATTTTACTATTTATTGGAATGCTTTAGTTTTGGAATGTGTTGTTTCTTGTGAAGTTTGGAGCTTTATTCATAGTTGTTGTAGTCTCATCATACCCTTGCTTTCATATTATTTTTTTTGCTCAGTTCTTTTTCTTTATGCTCGTTCGCCACTGCCTTCCTAGGCAAGATATTCAGCGGTGAAAGTCAATATAGATTGGAGAGGGTCAACACGCTAAGATAACGCCAAGAAAAACTTATTCATTATTCTGAAGGATCTTGTGCTGTTACACATGAAAAGGTTTACTCGGAGTGGGCGCTCTATTTTCCATAGATTGCAACCTCTGCTTGATTGTGTATGGAAAAGGCTTCAAGTTCATGGGGCAAACATGAAGATGATGATGACAATTTTCATGAGCATCACGCAAGGACATATATGTTCTTTATATTGATATACATTCTCTAGCAAACACAGGATAGGATAGGATATGAGAATATCCGACTTTAAATCCACAATTCACTAAACAGTGGATAGGATATGGCGAAATTCGTGAATTTCTTATCCTAACCTATCCAATCCAATCCTGACTAGAAATCCCAACAACCAAACGCAGTCATAGAGTTTTATTGCAGGGCCATGATGAGAGATTTGACCTCTTCAAACGTCAATTGGCAAGAGATTCCAAATACTTCTGTACGAAAACAAACAAGAGGGTTATTGGCGTGACAAAAATTGAAAGACAAAATGGGACAACTTCTTTTTTTCTCTTTCTTTTACCAATCACCGACTAGGGTGCATTTGGTAACTATTTTGTTCTCAAAAATAATTTCTGCTCAGAAATGATTTTTTTTATTCTGTTCCCGAAAACAATTTATAGACATTTGAAAGCATTTGGTAACGGGCCAAAATTTCCATCCTAGAATAGAAAAAGAAGAGAAATGCGTTTAGTAACTGCACAAAATTTCTTTTTATTAATAATATTTTAATATTTCTTTCTCTCTTTTTTTTCTTTTTTTTCTTTTTCTCCTTCTTGGCCATGGCTGGCGAGGGCGTTGCGAACCTCGCCGGCAAGGGTGAGGGTTGGACCCTTGCGGCCTGGGCGAGGGTCGCCCTCGCTGGATCGGGCGAGGGTGGCCCTCACCGACCATTTCCAGCCCTTGTCCGAGCTGGCAAGGGCCGCCCTCGAGGCTCACGGCCTGGGCAAGGGCCGCCCAAGCCAGGGCCGGCAAGGCCGTCGCGGCCCTCGCCCTA